>JAUPFV010000004.1:157641965-159114667 GCA_036936605.1 Limnanthes douglasii subsp. nivea | reverse complement strand
AGGCATTCCAAAATGCAAACTCTCAATCTGTTTTTGGACCAGAAAAATTCAAAGGTGAAGTTAATGTCTGTAACTGGATTCAAGACATCTTCTAATTTAATTTTCCTTAAAGAAAGACATGCACAAGCTTTGGTCTTGTTCCATATAGACAATTAGTGAAAATATGACGATATTACTCAAATGGTCCCCATTCTTTAACTCCAGATATGAAAACCCAATTGTCCCAACCTGTATACGAGCTGAACATGTTCCAGAATTCATGTTCAAAGAATAAATCATACACCTCATTGCTGAAACAATATAAGCCCCATTAAAGACATGGACTCCCCCCAAGAATAGAGAATTGTTTAATGTTTGCTATGCGCTAATAAAACTAGATATTACCCAAAATATTCAACGTGAAGTTTGGGTTGGATTCAAAGAAAATGAAGGGTTTTGGCTCCGTATCAGCTATAAGGATGTTTCATCTTACTCTAATTAGTGTCATCACATTAGTCATGACAAAGGGAATTGCAAAAAGATGATACCCAAACCACAAGAAAATTCAATTGACACCATAATCCATCAAACCACAGATAATAATATTGACACAATCCTTCAGACAAAGCCCAAATTGCAATCCATCATAACTAAGCCACATAAAATTCAACGTCCTATATATTCCTCACCAAAATCCAAAAACCAGGATTCTCAAGACAATGAAAATAACAGTGATCATGAGCTTACCAATAACCTAAATAGCAACCCTCATGTAAAAGACACATCCACCAACAGTCATGAGATTATTGAGGCCATAAGGAATCTTGAAGAGGACCACAATGTAAATAATGACAATGATCAAGATCTTAACAACAAAGGAAACTACACATCCAACAACAATAACTTTGCAAGCATTCCTCCCACTCGTACCCTGAAAATGAAAAAACTGATCAGAAATTTCAAGAACTATTATCTAATAGACTGAAGGAAGCTAAACAAAGAAGCAAAACTGAAATAAGCATCCACAAGCCCCTCTTTGGGACCAACAAGAAAAGCAAACAAAATCAAGATCATGATAAACATACTTAGCTGTAATATAAGAAGCATAGCTAATAATTGTCGTTGAGAAGGCTCAAACATATTATTATCAAAGATAAAGTAAATATCCTCACTCTTAGGAGCCTATGGTTTGTGTTGATCAAATCATTTCCATTTCTGCTAAGCTTGGTTTTTCCAACTATACATTTAAGTGCTCTAGCATGATTTGGATATTATGGAATAACTGGTTCACTGTAAACATTATTCTAGACCATCCTCAACTAATCAATGCTGAAATTACCTTCATCAACCTAAACAAAGTCTTCTCTTTCACATCAGTATATGTAAAATGTCAAAGACTATTAAGGAAAGAGCTCTGGTCTAACCTTACTTGATGAGTCCGAATTCGAAGTGCTCCCCGGAAGGGCAGCCCAAAGTAAATCTCTCCGTAAACCGGACAGGATCCAAGAGCTTAATTCGGACAGGACATTTAAACCGGGCAGGTGACTTCGAACACTGCAAGCCCAAAGCAGTTCGAACTATGACTAAAGTACTAAAAAACCTAAACACTATCTGACTAAGCTACCTGCCCATCTGCTTAAAACTCATGGGTCTTTAAACATGACCCGGGTCCATTAAACTTGACCCGAAAGCCCATAAGGGCCCAAATTACATACTATAAATACCCAACCACCAGCATTAACTATGGGTAACAAAAATTTACTGCTGCCAAGCTGCTCAATTCTCTCTCCACCTTGAAACACCTTGAAACACCTTGAAACACCTTCACACCACCCTGAAACACCCTCACGCCGCCTTAAAACTCCACTTGAAATTACCAGCCTACCCTCAGGCTACTTTTATCCTCACCAAATTGGCGACCACAGTGGGAGGCGACGGTGCCTGAATCCAGTATTCAAAACCAAGTAAAGAAATTATGTCCGAATGAATCCGGATAATCCAGAGCTTCCACCAGCTTTGCTCGAAGTGGTGGAAGAGAATGATGAGTATACTGTCCAAGAGCGCGACAGGTTAAAACTTGAGATAGAAGCTCTGAGGGCTGAAAAAGCCAAGATGGGCGTGAAAGAGAAATCAAAAGCATCAGCTGCTCACCACACCGATAACCCAAGAGAGCATGGGGTTTCCAAAACTCATGAGAGCACTAAGAAGACGCATGCCAGCTCTAAAAAATCTCACCGGTCCAAGCCTGTGGAGAGTTCTGACTCGAGTTCAGAGTCTTCGGACAGCTCTTCGGACAGTGAGGGAAATGAAAAGTCCTTGTCCTCTAGCAGTGATGAGGGACGAACCAAGAAGAAACAAAAGCAAGTTAAAAAGTATTCCAGAAAAAGAGATCACCATGGAAGAATGAAGAGGCATATAGGAAAAGGGTCATCTCACCACCGGAGGTATACGGACAAGATGCTGATGGATCCTTTTGCTTTCCACGATGAGCCAGGTATCTTTGCAACTCCTAATGAGGATACCGTGTTCAGTCGTGGGAGGAATTGGAGGCAGTCTCCACTGTCTTCTAAAATCCTATCCGGAAACCTCCCCAAGAGGTTTGACAGCACCAAGATGGAGAAGTATGATGGCAGTACTGATCCGGACAATCATCTGGAGCAATTCAAGAACTTCATGATGAACTTTGATGATGATGATAAACTACTCTGTAGGGCATTCTCCCAATCATTTACGGGGAGTGCTCTGAAATGGTACAACAGCCTGCCTCAGGGTTGTATTAAAGACTTTGATACTTTTTGGGTGGCCTTTCGAAGGCAGTTTGTGGGAAGTAAGGAGCTGAAGGGCAATGGAGACACAATAATCCATTGTGCCCAAGAGCCAAATGAGTCGTTAAAGGAGTACATAAGTCGTTTTGTAAACACAAAGAATGGGTTGGCTGATTTCTTTGAAGAGGTAGCAATAGCATCCCTGAGACAAGGTTTGAACCCAGGCAACCTGGCCGATTCGGTGACCAGGAAGAAAGCCATGACCTGGGGAGGATTGCTGAACCAAGTTGGCAAGCAAATAAATGTTGATGAAACGAAAAAGACCAGGGTGCACAGACAAGTGAGATCCACCCCGGTGGCACCAACTCCAAATCAAAACCAGTCCGGGAACAAAGCAAGAGAAACCGGACAGGGGCATGGAAGGGGAAAGGCTCAGTCTCAACCAGCTCCTCCTGCACAAAGTCAACAGTCTAGAAACAAAAGAGGGACGTGGGTCCAACCGGAGTGGTTTGCAGAGCTCAAAGAAAGTGTGGCAACCATTTTCGAGAAAACAAAAGATGAAGTACACTACCGGAGACCGGCAACCTTGCAGTCTCCCAGAGAACATCGAAATAATTCCTTTTGCCAATACCATAATGATATTGGCCATACCACCGATGATTGCATAGCGTTGAAACAAGAGGTACAAAACTTGATTGAAAGAGGAAAGTTGGGTGCATACGTTAAAAGAAGAGGAGGCAACAGGCCTGATAACACTCATAGGGTTGGTCCAAGCAACGCTGCCCCGGAGGGGGCTATGGTAATAGTTGAAAGGTTTGACGTGGAGTCTGAGTATTTGGATCCTGATCCAACAAGAAACAGAGTGGGTACTATCGAGGAGCGTTCTAGATCAGTCTATGGGCTCATTAAATTCTTCGAGTCATTGACAATCTTCGGAGGGGACACTATGACAGCTCCTACTACTTCTTCAAGGAAAAGGCACGTTCATAATTTGGCCTCCCAGCTAGACGGAGGCATGACATCCTATCAATCTCCAAACTCATTCCCATTCATAGTTTTCGATGAGGATGATTTGAGAGATATTGCTGGCCCTCATGAGGATGCTGTTGTCATAGGAGCATCTATAGGGGGCAATGAGATAAGGCGAATTTTGGTAGATACTGGGAGCTCTGCCAATATCCTTTTCCTAGACATTTACAAGAAAATGAAAAATCCAACTGTGATTCAAAAATCAGACAGGTCGATCGTGGGCTTCACGGGCAGCTCAGCCGATATAATCGGAGAGTTTGAAGAAGAAGTGTTGTTGGGCAGGGGCCCTTTTAAGAAAACGGTCAGAATACTATTCATTGTGGTGGATTGTCCCACTTGTTATAATGCTATTTTAGGGAGGTCTTGGCTCTCTAGGATGCATGTAGTGGCTTCGACAGTCCATCAGTATCTAAAGTATGCTGTTCAGGGACATGTTGGGGTTGTCCGGAGCAGCCAAAAGGTTGCAAGAGAATGCTATGCCACTGCCTTGGCTCCACGAACGCTGGGGGCAGTCCGTATCAACGATCAATAGCAGTTTGAGGGCCTTTCTGGGGGTGAGGGTGAAATTGATGACCCCAGAGAGACCCCCCGGAGTGTTGATTCCAATTGAGGAGGTTGAAACATATTGCTTGGAAGAGGGAAAAAGCGTCAAGATAGGGTCCAAAATGCCACCAATACTGAAAGAAGGAATGTTGAAATTCTTGAAAGACCATCAGCATGTTTTTGCTTGGTGCAATGCTGATGTTACTGGAGTTCCATCAGAGGTGATTTCCCATCACCTATCAGTCCGGAGGGATGTAGCACCAGTGGTACAAAAAAGGAGAGCTTTCTCAAAAGAAAAGGCTGATGTCATTGTACAGGAGGTTGACAGACTCACAAAGATGGGGCACATTAAAGAATCTCAGTACCCTTTGTGGACTGCCAATCCTGTCTTGGTAAAAAAGAAGAATGGTAAATGGCGTATGTGCATTGACTTCACAGACCTCAATCGAGCTTGCCCAAAAGACTTGTATCCGGTTCCCCGGATAGATCAGTTAGTAGACTCTACTTCAGGGAACAAGCTACTCTCCTTCATGGATGCATTCTCCGGGTACAATCAGATCCAAGTGGATCCAAAAGATCAAGAGCATACCACTTTTGTCACTGATAGAGGTTTACACTGCTACAAGGTGATGCCCTTTGGTTTGAAAAATGCTGGGGCTACTTATCAAAGGTTGGTCAATAAGGCATTTGCTGATCAAATTGGAAGAAATATGGAGGTTTACATTGACGATATGATGGTGAAAAGCGTGGATGAGCAGTTGCACTTGTCCGACCTCCAAGAGACTTTTGCCAACTTGGCCAAAGTGAATTTAAAATTAAACCCTGAAAAGTGTGTGTTCGGAGTGCAGTCCGGGAAGTTCTTAGGGTATATCATAAGTGAGCATGGAATACAACCCGACCCGGACCAACTCAATTCTTTGTTCCAAATGGAGCCTCCTCGAAACATTAAAGAAGTACAGCGATTAACGGGGAGGTTGGCAGCTTTGAACAGATTCATCTCCAGGTCTTCAGACAGATGTGCTCCATTCTTTCAAACCTTGAAGGGTGCAAAGGGGTTTGAATGGACACCACAGTGTGATGAGGCATTCAATGAAATCAAGAAGCATCTGTCCTCTCCCAAGACCTTGTTTAAACCAGTCGATGGGGAGACTCTTTTTGTATATCTGGCTGTTTCAAGTTGTGCCATCAGTGCTGTGTTAGTAAGGGAGGTTGATGGGTATCCTCACCCAGTGTACTACATCAGCAAAAGCTTGATTGATGCTGAGAGACGTTACTTGAAACTTGAAAAACTAGCTTTGGCCTTCGTGATAGCTGCAAGAAAAATGAGGCCCTACTTCCAGGCTCATCCTATCATTGTCCAGACATCTTTCCCTTTAAAGAATGTCCTTCAAAAAGCAGACATTTCGAGCAGAATGACAAAGTGGTCAGTAGAGTTGGGGGACTTCGACATAGACTTTGCTCCCCGGACAGCAGTAAAAGCTCAAGCTGTGGCTAACTTTCTAGTTGAGTTCCATTCTGATAGGGATTCAGAACAACCTGCTGATTCAAAAGACAAAAAAGTGTGGATTGTCCGAACAGACGGAGGATCCAGTACCATGGGATCTGGGGCAGGAATATGTCTCACTTCCCCCTATGGGGACAATATGTTCCAAGCTATTTGTTTTGCTTTCAGGGCATCCAATAATGAGTCCGAATACGAAGCAGCTATAGCTGGGTTAAAATTGGCATACATCTGTGGAGCAAAAAGGGTCAAGCTACTAAGTGACTCCCAATTGCTTGTCCACCATGCTCTAGGCCTGTCAGAGGCCAGAAAGGAGCAATTGATCAAATACTTGCTCCTCCTTAGAAATGAAGCGTCAAAGTTTAAAGCTGTTGTCTATGAGCACATCCCCCGGGCAGAGAATGAGTTAGCAGACTCATTGGCAATGATAGCATATACGGAGTCCTACCCATGGATCCATGTGCTTGAAAGCCCTTCTATTCAACTTGATGAAGGTGAAAAAGAGGAAGTCTTTGAAATATAAGTAAACCGGCCTCAAGACTGGAGGTCTCCTCTTATGAAATATCTGTCTGATGGCATCGTGCCCTTGGATAAATCACAAGCCAGAACATTGAAACACAGGGCTCGTGGTTTCATTATGATTAGAGAAGTCTTGTACAAAAAGTCCTATAGCAAACCTCTCCTACGCTGTTTAGGGGATCATGAGTCACAAATGGTTCTCTCTGAATTGCATGATGGTGAGGGATCAGCCCATTGTGGATTTAGAGCTTTGACAAGAAGAGTGCTTCTCTCCGGATATTATTGGCCATCAATTATGAAAGATGCTAAGGAGCTGGTAAGAAGGTGTGACCCATGTCAGAGGTACAACAATGAAATTCATGTACCAGCCATTCCTTTGGAATCAATTTCTGAGCCCATCCCTTTTGCTCGATGGGGATTGGACTTAGTTGGGCCTCTCTCTGTGGCGTCCGGAGGGCGTAAAACCATAATTGTAGCCATTGACTACTTTTTGAAGTGGATAGAAGCAGCCCCCTTGGCAGGGACGACGTCAAAAGCTGTTATAAAATTCATTCTGTCCAATATATGTTGCAGATTTGGTGTCCCCCAGAAAATAACAACAGACAATGGGCCACAGTTTGATAATAGAGAGATGGAGAGCTTCTGTGCCTCAAGGGGTATTCAGCACTGCTTTTCTTCACCTTTCCACCCACACGCCAATGGGCAAGTTGAGGTGGCTAATAGAACAATACTGTCCGGTTTAAAGAAAAACTTAGAAGGGGCTGCTGGGAAGTGGCCTAGTTATTTACAAGAAGTCCTGTGGGCCTACCGGACAACACCTGGGGCTGCAACACAAGAATCCCCCTTTGCCTTGGTCTATGGGATGGATGCAGTAGCTCCCATAGAGAAGACACTCCCCTCCTTTCGTGTTCATAACTTCTCCGGACAGGCTAATGAGATGACAATTAGAAATCAACTTGATTTAATTGAAGAAAGGCGGGTAAAAGCTCATCTTAGAATGGCACACTATCAAGGCTTGATGAGAAGCAGGTTTGCTTCTAAAGTTAAAAGAAGGGATTTTCAACCAGGAGATAAAGTATTGAGAAAAGTTTTCTTGCACACCAAGGAAAAGCTCTTCGGAAAGCTGGCCCCAACTTGGGAGGGTCCGTATACTGTGGTTGAAAGAATCAAGCCTGGGACATACTGGTTGGAAGACAAAGATGGCAGGGTTTTAACTCACCCTTGGAATATTGAACACCTTCGAATGTACTTCGAATAAAGCTTATGTAAATATTTACTTGTTTAAACATCCATGTAAATATTTGGGGGCATACCACTTCCTCTCTTCGGCGCCACGGAGAGCTTTCAATAAAACTTGATGCTTTCTTCAATAATTTTCTAAGTTTTTGCAAAATTCTGTTGTTTGTCATACTACCCGGACTGAAAGGACTAAAGGCTACTTAAATTTTAGCCAGAGAAACTAAACACTCTCACAATACAATAACTCAAAGCTACTTAAATTCTAGCTGTCTAAAGTGAGACAAATAATAAAAGAAGAAGATGGTTGAGTAAAATAAAAGCATTCATTCAACAACTTAAAGTTGCCTTGGCCTTCCAAGGACTTTTTGAATAAGTTTGGGGCACAGTACAAAAATCTGTCCGAATAATACGGACACCATAAAAAAAAAAAGGTGCCTTGGCCTTCCAAGGACTTTAGTTCAAACAAAAGATAAATAGAATAAATTATAAATTAAGGTTGAGCCTTTGAAAATGGCTCACCCTCATCCTTTTTCTTGCCCTTGATGTCGCTCTTCTCCTCGACAATCTTCTTACCCTTGGGGTCAATCTCTTCCTCACCTGGACTCTCTCCGGTTTCCTCTTCGTCACCAGACGAGGACACATCAGTGTACCCTTCATCAACCATGGTCCAGTATGGGAGATCATCGTCATCCACATAGCGCCATAAGTCCCCTAGTCTCCTCTTCGGGAACTTCTCGTGAAACAGGAGGACCATATCGGACTTCACCTTTTCAATCATTAATTCTTCACTCCATATCATCTCCCTGGCATAAGCGTTGATTCTGGCCTTGATCATGGCCTCTTGATCCTTCACCAAAGCAGCTTTCTCTTCAACAGCCTGAGTCACTGCACTCTCTAAAGCAAGTTTGTCAGTGGTCAGGTTGGTGACAAGCTTCTCCTTGGCTGCAGTTTCTCCTCTTGAGGCTGTCAAATCCTTCTCCAGTCCGGACAGCTTAGCCCGGAGATCTTTTACGGTCTCTTCTAAAGAAGCAACTTTTGTGCTGCTTTCATTGTGATTCTTCTTTAGCTGTTCGTTCGACTCCTTAAGCAAATCAACCTTAGTAGCAGCAGTCCTGAGGTCATCGGACAGCTTCTCCTTCTCAGACTTGAGGTCTTTGATGGTGGTTGCCTGACTTCGGACTTGCCTTTCCAAGGTAAGTACTGGCTGCACGTTGCTAAGGAGAGAATGGGCTATGATGTCCCTCTCACTGGAAACCATAAAAGTCTTACCATTGAAGTTCACTGTGTTGGAACTACTTGGGGGAACATATGGCCCTGGGAACTCATCTCTGGACAGGCCAAGGAAATAATCACCTAGAGCACCTAGACCGGTGACATCCACTTCATCCATGTTAATCTCTCCCCTTTCAACCTCATCAGTATGGAATTCCATTGGAATCCCTTCATTAAGATCCCCTGGGATCTCTTCGGCTAACGTCGGATCGGTTGGGAAAGTGGGCTCCGGATCCCGGAGAGCGAGCTCTTCTCCTTGGGAAGTCTTTTTCTTTTTAACTTCCCTGTCAGCACTGTCACTTGCTTGCTTACGAGCCCGTTTGGAAACCCTTGAAGGTTTTGGGGGATTCACTCCTTGTTTCTCGCTCTCCTGTTCTACCACCTGTAGGAGGTTTGCATCAACTTGAGCCTGGGCTGGCACCTCTGTGTTTGTTGGGGCCTCTTTCTCAGTATCCTCTACTGCTTTCCTGCCTTTCTTCTTCTTGCCCTTCATTTTACTTGGTGCTTTGGCCCGGGCAGGAAGGAAGAGGGTCCCATCCAGTTCATGAGACCTTCTCAGCACGACATCTTCATCAGGTGGGGTGGAGAACTCCTCCCAGGTTAAGTCTCTTCGACCTGTGGTGTTCCACAGGTGAGACCTCGCTAGGTTCCCAGCAGTAAAGGCTTTATGAAACCGGTTCTCCCAGTTCTCTGCGGCCCAAGCGTTGATTTTGCCACAGGTGACCTGTCCGGCCTTCAGATAGTCCCCGAACTTCTTTGGCAGCTCTGATAAAACAAAAGAAAAACTGATTAGTATAAACTTAAAGGAAAGAGAGGTTCGAACAGAAACTTAAAGTAAAAACTTACGATCGCTCCTCCATCTACTTCGAAGTAGGCTAGGATTCTCCCCGGTTTTGATTTTCTTGCCATTTTCCCATGAGCCACTGACAAACAAGAACTGGCTCCTCCATTTAATCTTCGATTCCAGGAGATCATCAACAGCTTTAAGATCGTTCCCCATGTTGAAATGATAAAAATGGAACTGATGATGCTTGCACAAATTAGCCACAGCTGCAAACTCTTCCATAGGAAGAGGAATTCCAGATAGCCTAGACGCCATAATACATGACATCAAGGTGTACCAGCCGTTAGGGCTTAGCTGTGATGGACATAGATTGACCAAGTGAAAATAGCGTACTATTTCTGGGTCCAGTGGGAACCTAAGTCCCCAATTGAATAGCTCCGTAAAGAAGACTATCTCATTTCTTTTGCAATCCATCGGGGTCTCTGGATCGATGGGAATTCGAATCTTTACATTCTCAGGGATCCCCCACTTGGTACGCAGTCGTCCCAGATCTTTAGTATGGATGAACGCATACTTGGTCTTTAACAGAGATGAAAGATACTTGAACTCCACCTTGTGAAAGCAGGGCCCTACTCTCCCTTCGAGGCTCTCCGGCAGGTCCGGACGCCTCAGATACAAGTCCTTTTTGCCCTTCTTGGCAACAACGATAGCAGTCTCAACCTGTCCGGAGGACTCGACTCAAATCTAACCTCCTCGGTGGAGTCCTCCATCCTCTCCTCCATTATTGTTGGGGGAGCTTCTGTAGAAACAGCCCGGGGAGGGATGAAGCTTGACACAGCTAATCCTCCGGACTGTTGGCTCTCTGAATGTTTTCGACTTATCACCTCAGTTTGAGTTTCTGAGGTTGAAGTTTCTTTGGGAGGTAGAGGACTGCTAGCCCCCGGACCGGCCGGCCTTTCCCGGAGAGTCCTAATAGTTGCCCCGGACCCTGATTCGCTAGTATTTTTGGAAGAAAGCCCTTTAACCAACCTACTTGGCCTTTTCATGATTAATTTGTCTGGGGAGTGGTCAGAATCGGACCCCATAGCAATGAAAGAGGATTTTTTCCTAACACTTGTGGCAGTGACCCCCGGTTCAACAATAGGAATCGACTCTTGAACTGAAGAGCCAGAAACTATGGGAGAGAGTGTTGATTGAAAGAGTTTCCTAGGTTTTGTACCTTTAGAAGAAGACGAACCTCTGTCAGATTCTTTGATTGAAGGGGCTGGTTTCTCGACAGGCGACGCTGGAAGCCCTGCTGCAAGTCTTTTTTCTTTTTCAACTCTTTGAGCTTTCTCCAATTCTGAGAGGTTAAGCCAACCGCCCTTGATCAGTGTTGTTCTTGCTGTGAACATAAACAACTAAGGAAATTTTGAAGTTTTAGAGAGATAAAGCTTTGGGTGAAATGGCAAAGTGAAAGAGATAGTGAGACTGTGAAAGGTGAAAAGAATTTATAGTAAATGTGAAAAACGGGTTTGATTCCTAGGAGAATCCGAAAATTTGGGCAATAATTAAAAGACGGCGCTGATGTCATTTATGGCATTTAAAAGGGGTAACTTGTTCGAGAAAGTGGTGCAACTTTCAAGGTGAAAAAACGGCTAAAGTAACCAGCCAGAGAGTGACACGTGTCCCACTAACTCTGACAAGAACCGTTTGGAATTCGTAACGTTTGGTCTGTCCGGTTCTGTCCTCAACTCTCTTCGAATTGATGAATCACTTCTTGAATCAGACTGTTTTTCAGTTCTTTGACAAGGATACTTGTTCAAATACCTAAAAAAGGGGCTCCTGATGAGTCCGAATTCGAAGTGCTCCCCGGAAGGGCAGCCCAAAGTAAATCTCTCCGTAAACCGGACAGGATCCAAGAGCTTAATTCGGACAGGACATTTGAACCGGGCAGGTGACTTCGAACACTGCAAGCCCAAAGCAGTTCGAACTATAACTAAAGTACTAAAAAACCTAAACACTATCTGACTAAGCTACCTGCCCATCTGCTTAAAACTCATGGGTCTTTAAACATGACCCGGGTCCATTAAACTTGACCCGAAAGCCCATAAGGGCCCAAATTACATACTATAAATACCCAACCACCAGCATTAACTATGGGTAACAAAAATTTACTGCTGCCAAGCTGCTCAATTCTCTCTCCACCTTGAAACACCTTGAAACACCTTGAAACACCCTCACGCCGCCTTAAAACTCCACTTGAAATTACCAGCCTACCCTTAGGCTACTTTTATCCTCACCATTACTAACATTGGCCTTAATGTAAATGAGTGGATTGTAGTTGGGGATTTCAATACCATATTTAACTCTTCTAAGCAAAAAGGATGCATTAACTATTATGATAACAGTTGCGACGATTTCAACGAGGCCATCACTCAATGTAACCTAGAAGATGCTGGTTTTGTTGGGAATTCATTTACTTGGACCAACAAAAGACTATTAAGGAAAGAGCTCTGGTCTAACCTTACTAACATTGGCCTTAATGTAAATGAGTGGATTGTAGTTGGGGATTTCAACACCATATTTAACTCTTCTAAGCAAAAAGGATGCATCAACTATTATGATAATAGTTCTGATGATTTCAACGAGGTCATTACTCAATGTAACCTAGAAGATGCTGGTTTTGTTGGGAATTCATTTACTTGGACCAACAAAGTCAAATGGAAGTGTCTTGACCAAGGTTTATACAGTATAGAGTGGACATATTACTTCAACAAAAAAACGGTCAATCATCTCCCTAAGCTTGCTCTCATCATATGCCTTTCTAATTTCTATCATCAATGGAAAAACCAATAAGAAATCCTGCTTCAAAATTCTAAATATGTGGTGCTTAAGTGATGAATTTATTCCTTTTGTCAAATCTATCTAGTTGATTGGAATATAGGGTAATCCTATTAATAGGTATTGGAACAAGCTCAAGCGTCTTAAAACTGCTTTAAAGGGTTGGAATGAATCAGTATATGGAAATATTTTTAACAAAGTAGAAGAAGCAGAAAATGACGTTAATAAGATGAAGATTCTTCTAAGGGATAACTACAATGACTTAAACAGAGACAATTGGTGTAGAGAAAATGCTAATCTGCTTAATGCCATGGCCCGAGAAGAATTTTACTGGTTTCAAAATACTTATTCCACTTGGTTAAAAGATGGGGATGGAAACACAAAAAAAATCCAAAACTATGTCAAACGAAGGAGAAGGAGAAACAAAATCATCAAAATCACGGATGGATCCACATGGATCACTGATGAAAAGTTGATTAACAGCTCTGCAAATAACTACTTTAAAAACATTCTCACTAAATTTCCTCACTCTTACAATGACTCTACTAACTATCTTTTTAATGTTATTCTTACCATGGTCAATGAGCATGACAACCAAGACCTAATGGTGATACCAAATGAAGAGGAAATACTAGAAGAAATCAAAGGACTTAACCCTTCCAGTGCTGCTGGAATGGATGGATTCAATATAACTTTCTACATTACTTGCTGGAGTATTATAAAGACTGACATAACTAAATCTATCTACTTATTTTTTAATGGCCACCCTATTCCTCAAGGGGTTCTGGCCATAGGTTTAGTACTCATCCCTATAACTATCACCCCTTCTAGTTGGAAGGAGTTCATGCCAATTATCCTTTGTACAATATTTAACAGAATAATATCTGAGTTACTAAGCAATAGACTTATATCTGAGAATCAAGGAGCATACGTTGTTGATAGATCTATCTTGGATAATATATATATATATATATATATATATATATATGGCTAATACATTTTTATATGGCCTTAACAAAAAGGTTAAGACTGTGAAAATTATGATCAAAGTAGACATGACCAAGGCTTTTGACCGAATGTCCCACAACTTCATTAAGAAAGTTCTTATAACCTTTGGTTTCAATAAAAGTTTTGTCAATCTTATAAGTAATATAATTAACAATGTTAAAGCCTCAATCTTAATCAATGGAAATGTATTAGGTTATTTTAAAACTAGAAGGTTTTTAAGACAATGAGACCCTTTGTCTCCTTGTCTCTTTATTTTGGCTGAGGAAATTATGATAAGATGACTTAATCTCCTCTTCTATAACAACAAACCTATCCAATATAAAACTAGAAGTCAAATCTATATTCTTATTTTAGCTTTCGCTGATGATCTCTTAATTTTTACTAATGCCTCTAACTATGCTTTGGCTACTATAAATAAATTCTTACATGCCTACCAAGACGTCTCAGGTCAAATGATCAATAAGGAAACGACTTTTATCATCACTGCTACTAAGTTTCTTACTCACAAGGTTAAAACCATTACTGCTGATACTGGGTTTAGAAGTGATAATCTGCACATTACTTATCGAGGGGTTAGTCTTAAAAATAAAAATTGGTCAATGAATTATGAGCCTCTCATAAACAAAATAAGAACTAAAATTAGAGATTAGGAAGACAAGAAGATATCCTACGCTGGAAGACTTAACCTTATCAACACGGTTGTAATGGCGATTCCTAGTTATTGGGTTCAAAGTAATTGTCTCTCTAATGCCCTTATTGATAAAATAGAGAAGATGTTCAATAGTTTTTTTTTTGGCTCCTCTGATGACACTTCTAAGATTCACTAGTACAGTTAGAAAAAGACTTGCAAAACCTACTTTGAATGAGGTTTAAACATCAGAAAGTTGAAGGATTTACACGAATCTGCTTCTTGTAATCTTTGGATAAACATCAGAAACAAGAAAACTCTCTGGGCACGTTATACTCATAGCATCTACTGCAACAACAATCATCCCCTTCTTGCTGATTTCAAAGCCAAGAAAATTTCAAAAGTTTGGAAAAAATTAGGTGCTATTAAGGATATTGTTGATACTAAATTTAAATGGAATATTGGCTCCGGTGAAATTGATGTGAGGCTGGATACTTGGATTAGATAAAATCCTTTGATCAATGTGGACATCTTTTTAAACAATAGTGGTTTCATCCCCGACAAAGTCTTTAACTATTGGACTCTTAATGGTTGGAATATCTCAAAGTTAAGAGCTATCTTATCTCCTAATGACATAAGAAACATAAACAACCGTTCTATCGGTAATCATCATACTGACTCAATCCATTGGATGATATCTAAGAATGGAAATTTCAACCTTAAAGACACTTAGGAAGTTTTTAGAACAAAGCACAACCAATCTAACCTCTTTGGTAAGATGTGGAACAAAATAAGCCATAGAAAATGTTCTTACTTAACTTGGAGATTATTCAATAATTGGTTACCTACTGATGATATAATTCAGAAAAGAAACATTACTTTTGATGAGTCCAGAGAACTTAACCACTGCCTACTGAGATTTCCGGACAAGGGAAATTCAGACATAAACTTGCCACTGAACTATCCGGACATGACAAAAGTAAATAATGACTAAACACTTTTTTGACTAAGCTATATGCTAATCAACTTAATAAGTAAATGGGTCCTTAAACTTGACCCGGTTCCATGATTTGACCCAAAAGCCCATAGGTCCATAATTAAGGGTATAAATACCCCAACTACTTTCATTAATGAGGATAATGAACATTTAATACAACCAGATAGCTCAAATCTCTCACTACTTCACACTAACATATTTTATACTCTCAAAACTTTCCAAAATACTTGACAAAATTACCCTCAGCTTAAAATAAACCTCACCAAATTGGCGACCACAGTGGGAGGAGAAGGTGCCTAAATCTAGCATTCAAAACCACTAAAAAGACATGTTCGGATGGATCCGAACGAGCAAGCAATTCCACCACCTCTGGTTTAGGTGGTTGGGGAAAATAATGAATACACCACCGAAGAGCGAGATAAGTTGAGAGCTGAAATAGAAGCGTTGAGGGCTATTAAAAAGGTATAGATGGGTTTAAAGGAAAAGTCAAAGGCATCAACCATTCACCATACTAACAACCCAAGGGAGAACGACCCATCAGTAAAGACTCATTTAAGTACAAAAAAGACTCATGTTAGCTCCAAGAAGTCTCACCGGTCTAAGCCGGTGGAAAGCTCAGAGTGTGAGTCCTCTAGTAGCTCTTCAAACGAGGATGAGCTTGAGGAGTCCTTGTCATCAAGCAGTGATGAGGGGAGGTCCAGAAAGAAGCAAAAGTTCGTTAAAAAGTATTCAAGAAAGAGAGATAGACATGGGAAACTAAAAAGGCATCTGGGAGAAGGCTCATCTCACAGCCACAGTCATAGTCACAGGAATGTGGACCAGCTGCTAATTGATCCTTTTGTTTTCCATGATGAGCCAGGTATTTTTGCAACACCTAATGAATACATAGTTTTTAGTTGTAGTCGGAATTGGAGGCAATCGCCATTGTCTGCCAAGATACTGTCCGTAAACCTTCCTAAGAGGTTTGACAGTACTAAAATAGAGAAATACAATAGGAGCAAAAAATCGGACAACCATCTTGAACAGTTTAAAAAATTTATGATGAATTTTGATGACGATGACAAACTTCTATGTAGAGCCTTCTCCTAATCCTTTATGGGAAGTGCTCTGAAATGGTACAACAGTTTGCCACAGGGTTGTATCAGAAACTTCAACACATTTTGGGTTGCCTTCTGAAAGGCAGTTTGTGGGGAGTAAAGAGGTGAAGGGCAATGAAGATACTATTATCCATTGTGCCAAAGATCTAAATGAGTCACTGAAAGACTATATAAGTCGGTCTGTAAATACCAAAAATGGGTTAGCTGATTGCTTTGAGCAAGTAACAATAGCCTCTTTGAGACAAGGGTTAAACTCTGAGAATCTAGCTGATTCAGTAACAAGGAAAAAGACCATGACCTGGGCGGTTTGCTAAATCAGGTGGGGAAGCAAATCAACGTGGATGAAACAAAGAAAACTAGGGTACACAGACAGGTGAGGTCTGTCCCAGCTGCTCCAAACCAGAACCAGTCCGGATACAAGGCCAAAGAAACCGGACGCGGGTCCAACATGGCCAAATAGACTCAATCCTACCCAAATCCAGCTTAGAGCCAACAGTCCAGAAATAAACAAGGCCCTTGGGTCCAACCAGAGTGGTTTGCAGAATTAAAGGAGAATGTGGAAACCATTTATGACAAAACTAAAGATGAGGTTCATTTTCGGAAGCCGGCAGCGCTTCAATCTCCCAAGGAAAGTTGTAATAATTGTTTTTGCCATTATCATCATGATATTAGCCACAACACCGAAGACTGCATTGCTTTGAAACAAGAGGTATATAATCTTATTGAAAAGGGCAAGCTGGGAGCTTATATCAAGAGAAGAAGTGGAAACAGGCCTGACAATGCTCCTCAAACTGGCCCAACAAACAATGCAGGGACATTTGCTCCAGAAGGGGCTATGATGATCCTTGAAAGATTTGATGTTGATTCGGAGTACGTGGATCCTAATCCAACCCGGAATAAAGTAGGGGTCATAACAGAACAACTTAAGACAATGTTCGGACTCATAAGCTTTTCAGAGTCACTTACTATATTTGGGGGGGACACTATGACTGCGCCAACTTCTTCTTCAAGGAAGAGGCATGTTCACACTTTAGTTACTCAGTTAGAGGGAGGCATGTCTTCTTATCAGTACCAAATTCCTTTTCCTTTCATTGTTTTTTATGAAGAAGATTTAAGAAATATAGTTGGGCCTCATGAGGATGTTGTAGTGATATGAGCTTCAATTGCGGGCAACGACATCAGACGAATTCTGATTGACACTGGCAGCTCAGCTAATATTCTCTTTTTCAGTTCTTATAAGTAGATGAATAATCTGGCAGTAATTAAACGTTCGAATAGATCCATTGTGGGCTTCACAGGGAGCTTTGCGGATGTAATCGGAGAATTTGAGGAGGATGTATTGTTGGGCAAAAGCCCTTTTAAGAAGATGGTTAGGGTGTTATTCGTTGTGGTAGACTGCCCCACATGCTATAATGCGATCTTTGGGAGGTCCTGGCTCTCTAGGATGCATGATGTGGCTTCAACAGTCCATCAATTTTTGAAGTATTTAGTTCAAGGACAAGTGGGAGTTGTCCGAAGTAGCCAAAAGATAGCAAGAGAATATTGTGCAACTGCACTTGCTCCTAAAACTCTGGGGGCAATCCGGATTAATAAAGATTAGCAGTTGTTGGAGCCCTCTGGGGTGAGGGTGAAATTGATGACCCAGAGAGACCCCTGGTGTTTTGATACAAATTGAAGAAGTTGAAACCCACTCTCTGGCTCAAGGAAGGAGTGTTAAAATTGGCTCCAAGATGGCACCAGAGCTGAAGATAAAGTTGTTATCCTTTTTGGCAGATCACCAACATGTTTTTCCCTGGTGTAATAATGATGTGACCGGAGTGCCTACAAGTGTTATATCACACAAGCTGTCCATCCGGAGCGATGTTGTACCTGTTATGCAAAAAAGGAGAGCTTTCTCTAAGGAGAAAGCTGATGTAATAGTCCAAGAAGTCGACCAACTTACCAAGATGGGGCACATAAAGGAGTCCAAGTATACTTCGTGGCCTGTCAACCCAATGTTAGTTAAGAAAAAGAATGGGAAATGGCGTATGTGTATCGATTTTACTGACCTCAACAGAGCTTGCCCAAAAGATCTCTATCCGGTCCCTCGGATAGATCAGTTGGTGGACTTCATATCTGGAAACAAGTTACTGTCTTTCATGGATGCCTTCTCTAGGTATAACCAAATACAGGTGGATCCGAAAGACCAAGATCACACTACCTTTGTTACAGATAAGGGTCTTCATTGTTACAAGGTGATGCCTTTCGGGTTGAAAAATGTTGGGGCTACTTATCAGAGGTTGTCGAACAAAGCATTTGCTGATCAGATTGGAAGAAATATGGAAGTGTATATCGATGATATGATGGTTAAAAGCTTAGAATAAGAATTTTACCTACCAGATCTTCAAGAAACTTTTGCCAACTTGACAAAGGTTAATTTAAAGTTAAATCCAGAAAAATGTGTGTTTGGGGTGCAATCCGAATTTTTTTGGGTTATGTAATAAGTGAAGTTGGGATACAGCCTGATCCGGACCAGCTCGATGCTCTGTTAAAAATAGACCCTCATCGAAATATTAAAGAAGTACAAAGGTTGACAGGAAGATTGGCTGCTTTAAATCGTTTTATTTGAAGGTATTCAGACAAATGTGCCCCGTTCTTTCAGACCTTGAAAGGTGTTAAAGACTTCGACTGGTCTCCACAGTGCAGCCAGGATTTTGATGAAATAAAAAAGCACTTGTCTTCTCCCAAAACCCTTTTTAAGGATGTTGAATGAGAAACACTTTATGTATACTTGGCTGTGTCAAAATGTGCTATAAGTTCAGTTTTGGAAAGACACGTGGATAATTATCCTCGTCCGGTGTACTACATTAGTAAGAGTCTGATAAATGCTGAAAAAGGTACCTGAAGCTTGAAAAGCTGGCACTAGCCTTAGTAATTGCTGCCAGAAAATGAGGCCCTATTTTCAGTCTCATTCCATCATCGTCCGAACATCTTTTCCCTTGAAGAATGTTCTTCAGAAAGCAGACATATCAAGCAGGATGACCAAGTGGTCGGTGGTTTGGGGTGATTATGATATTGATTTTGCCCCACGAACTGCTATCAAAGCTCAATATGTTGCTGATTTCTTGGTAGAGTTTTATTCGAACATAAGTTATACAAGCTTTAGAAGAGAAGACTAAAAAAGAGTGGGTTGTCCGGACAGATGGTGGATCAAGCACAATGGGTTGTGGGGCTGGGATTTGTTTAACCTCTCCATATGGTGATAAATTATACCAAGCTATATATTTTGCTTTCAGGGCCTCTAACAATGAGTCTGAATATGAAGCAACTATAGCTGGTCTTAAGTTAGCTTTTCCCAATGTGGGGCTAAAAGAGTTAGATTGATGAGTGATTCTCAGCTTCTTATCCATCATGCTCAAGGTTAATACGAAGCCAAGAAGGAGCATTTGATCAAATACTTATTCGTTCTTAAAGAAATCGCAACCAACTTTAAAAATATTTGCTATGAGCATATTCCTAGATCGGAAAACATGCTGGCAGACTCCTTAGCAACCATAGCATACTCTGAGTCCTACCTATGGATCCATGTACAAGAGTGCCCATCCATACAATCAAATCAGAACAAGGAAGAGGAGGAGAGCTTGAGTGTACAAGTAGTTCAATTTAAAGATTGGAAATTTTCCCTTCTTCAATACATCTCTCATGGAATTTTTCCTCCGGAGAAAGTTATACCAAGGAAAATGAAACACAAGGCTCGTGGTTTCTTGATCATAAGAGAAGTTCTTTATAAAAAGTCGTTCAGCAGACCTCTCCTGCGTTGTTCAGGGGCTGAAGAGTCCCAAATTGTTTTATCCGAACTACATGATGGAGAGGGATCAGCACACTGTGGCTATAGAGCTCTAACTCGGAGGGTTTTATTAGTCAGATACTATTGGCCATCCATAATGGCAGATGTTAAGGAATTGGTAAAAAAGTGTGACCCATGCCAAAGGTATGGTAACGAAATTCATATCCCAACAGTTCCTATGAAGTCTATTTCGGAGCCCATACCGGTTGCTCGTTGGGGACTGGATTTAGTAAGGCCTCTACCAATGGCGTCCGGAGGGTGCATGACTATTATTATAGCCATTGATTATTTCTCGAAGTGGATAAAAGCAGCTCCCCTGGAAGGAACTACGTCAAAAGCTGTTACAAAATTTATCTTGTCTAACATTTTTTGCAGATTTGGGGTTCTACAAAAGATAAACACAGATAAGGGGCCACAATTTGATAACAAAGATATGGAGAGTTTATGTGCCTCCATGGGCATTCGGTATTGCTTCTCTTCTCCTTTTCCACCCACAAGCAAATGGCCAAGTTGAAGTGGCAAACAGGACCATTCTGTCCGATTTAAAAAATAATTTGGAAGGGGTTGCAGGGAAGTGGCCAAGCTATTTGCAAGAAGTATTATGGGCATACCAGACTACTTCTAGGGCTGCTACTCAAGAATCTCCTTTTTCCTTGGTGTATGGGATGGATGTAATTACTCCTATAGAAGCAACCATACCATCATGCAGGGTCCACAACTATTCCGAACAAGCCAATGAGTTGGAAATTAGGAGTCAGTTGGACTTAATTGAAAAAAAGGGTTAAAGCTCATCTTAGAATAACCCATTATCAAGGATTGATGAGGAGCAGATTTGCTTCCAAGATCAAGAGAAGGGATTTTTAACCAGGAGATAAAGTTTTAAGAAAAGATTTCTTGCATACTAAGGAAAAGTAGTTCGGTAAGTTGGCTCCGAATTGGGAAGGCCCTTATGAGGTCTCCGAAAAGCTTAAGCCTGAGACATATAGGTTTCAAGACAAAGATGAGAGAATTCTGAAGCACTCATGGAATATTGAACACATCAGGTTATATCTAGAATAAAAGTTGTGTAAATATTTACTTGTTTAAAGTCAATGTAAATATTGGGGGGCATACTCTTTCCTACACTGGTGGCGCAGGGAGATTTTAATGAGGTGTCTGGTTTTTTCAATAAAATATGATACCTTCTTAAAACATTTGATGTGGTTTGAATATAATTATTTTTAAATCTTCAATTTAATACTAAGGATTTTTAACAGATTGGATTAATCTGGTTGAATGATGACCATTAAATACATGTCATCGGAGATATTAAACACTCTCACCCTAAATATTTTTGATGTAAGTTAGGGCTCTTTAAACGTTAGCCATTAAAATTGACAGCAAGCATGAGACAAAGTAAAATTTGATAGATAATCATGTTCGGGTAAGAACTGGATATTGTTACTAAAATACAAAAAATGCCTTGGCCATCCAAGGACCTTAAGAGTGGTAAAAGACTTATCCGGACTTAGACCAGATACAATTACGAAAATTCCTTGGCCATCCAAGGACTTTAGTGGTTCACAAAATTAAGAAAACACAAAAGATAGTTAAAAAGCACAGGGCTTATTCCCTTCAGATGTTCCTGCATCACCTCCTTTCTTGGAGCTTTTAAGTTTAACACTTAAATTTTCACCGGTTCCTTCCTCTTCATTGGCGGTAGAGTCGATTCAAGTAGAGTAGTTCTTTTTATCACCATCTACTATGGTGTGGAACGGGATATCTTCATACTCCACATATCTCCACAAGAGACCAAACGTCCTCTTCGGAAACGTTTCATGGAAGAGTAGCACCATGTTAGACTTCACCTCAGTATACCTTGCTTCCAAGGAATTTATCACCCCGTTGGTGTATTTATCAATGTTGGCTTGAATTTTTTGTTCCCGCTCCTTCTCCAAGTCTTCTTTCCCCTTGGTTGCCTTAGACACAGTCTCTTCAAGAGAAGTCTTTTCACCGGACAAGGTCTGAATGGCACCATCTTTGGTCTTCATATCCTCCTTTAAGGTTGAGAGATCTTTCTCCAAACCGGAGCGCTTAGCTTGGAGCTCAGTATTAGTATTCTCCGAAGGGGCCGGTTTGGTCGACAGGTCTTCCTTATCCTTCTTCAACACTTCAAGTTCTTTTTTCAGATCTTCTATGCTCTGATTAACATTGAGGAGGTTGGTTAACAAAGACTTTTTGTCTGTATTAAAGGTTTGGATAAAGGTGGACTGATTTTTCACATGCCTCTCCAGATCAAGCATTGGTTGGACATGACCTAAAAGAGAATGGGCCGCCGTATCATGGTCTTCAGAAATAGAAAGACTTACCATTGTAGGTTACCATCTTTCTCTGAGTCGGTGAAGTAAATACCTATGTCCTGAAGGGATCTGATGTCAATCCCTCCTCCGGTACCCTCTCCCAGTAGCAAATCTGTTGGAATTTTCTCTGCCACGGTGGGGTCGGCAAGAGCTAGTGGAGGAAGAAGCTCCGAAAGACGAAGAGTTATTTCTCCTCCTAAGGTGACCTTTTTCTTCTTGACAGCCCTTTCATCACTACTTTCCCCTCTTTTACGATATTTCTTGAGAGGCTTCGGTGGATTTTCTAGTTCTCCTGCCTCCTTAACGGTCTCATCTTCAACCACTTTGAGCAAGGAGGCATCGATCCCTCCTTGGTTCTCCCCTCCTTGGTTCTCCGGGCCGGTCTCCTATGTGGCAACCCGAACTGCTTTTGTTGCAATTCTCTTCTTCTTCCCCTTCATCTTGCTAGGAGCCTTGACTCTAGAGGGAAAGACCAGTTTACCGTCTTTTTTCCTATGTACGTTTGAGGATGACACCTGTGAAGGAGGTGTGGTCAATTCTTCCAATGTAAGATCTCTCCGACCTGTGGTATTCCACAGATGAGATCACACCATATTGCCAGAGGTGAAGCAGCTGTGGAAAGCATTCCCCAATGTTCTGCGGCCCATGCATTCAGTTTGGCACATGTAGTTTGTCCCTCCTCCAGATATCCGGTATACTCATTCAATAATACTAAAAATAAGTAATGAATAATTGAGAAGTGGAATATTTGTGAAGTGAAAATGAGAACATGAAAAACAAAATTGAAGGGCTTACCTGTACTCTTCCACCTACTAGTAAGCATACTAGGATTGGTCTTGGCTTTGATCTTCCTCTCATTTTCCCATGACCCACTAATGAATAAGAACTAAGTTCTCTAATTCTTCTCCGATTCCAACAAGCCGTCTACCACTTTGAAGTTGTTTTCCATGTTGTGGTGGTAGAAAGGGATGTGGTGATTCTTGCACAGACTTGCCACAGCGGCAAATTGGTCCATAGGTAGACGGATTTTGGACAGCCTTGATGCCATTATACAAGCAAGGAGGAAGTACCAAACATTTTGACTTAATTGGCTTGGGCAAAGCTTTATCAAGTGGAAGTACCTAACAATCTCTGGGTCTAAGGAGAATCTAATCCCCCAGTTGAGCAGCTCTATAAAAATGACCACTTCGTTAAGCTTACAGTCCATTGGAGTCTCCGGTGTGACTGGTATCGTCACCTTTACTAATTCTGGAATCCCCCATTTTGTACGGATCCGACCCAATTCGGTAGTGTGGGTATAAACGTAGTTAATGTTCTGCATGGCTAACAAGTATTTAACATTAAATTTAGGCCCTACCTTACCCTCCAAACACTCCGGGAGATCCGGATGAGACACGCCAACTTTAATCTTGCCTTTACCCTTCCTATCAGAGGTGGCATCCCCGGTTTGACCTGAGGTCTCGGTTTCGAATGGGGCCTCTTCAGTGCTGTCTTCCATCAGTTCTTCCATCAATGTGGAAGGTTTATCAGTTTTTGTGGATGGAAGGGTGTTAGCTTCTAGTTCTACAGTATGTCCGGATGAATAAGCACCCGTTGTTTCCAAAGGCCTGTTTTCCGGTTGAGGCTCAGTTCCGGAGGACTTCGCTTGAGAAGCTACTTTGGATGCCTCTGATCCAGATGGCTTATCTTGGGGGCTCTTATAGATACCTCCGATTTGGAGGGTTTGTCCTTGGATGTTTCTTTAGAGACCTCCGATTCAGAGGATTTTGACACTGAGGCAGTTGCTTGGGCCTTCACCAAACGAGTTGTTCGGCATGGATTTGATTTTTCTGAAGATTTTTCAATATTTGATCCCATGGCTATGAAAGGTGAGGGTTTTCTAACACTTGATACTGCCTTTCTTTGGTAGTGGAGGGTTGGGACTCCTAAACGGAGGAGCCTGTTGAGATTGGTGAAAGGATTGGTTTGAACAACCGTTTGGGTTTAGGATTTCTGGTGGAAGATGATCCTTGATCAACTTCTTGGGATGGTTTATCAGACTTTTTTTTTTGTGGAGACCGGGAGACCAGCTGCAATACGCTTCTCTCTTTCGACTTTCCTTGCTTTCTCTAACTCAGAAAGATTTAACGAGCCGCCTTTTACAAGAGCGTTTCTAGCCGTAAACATAAAACTATCTAAGAATAGATTTAAAAATGGAGAAATCTCTAAAGAAGGCTTTTGAGTAATAAAGATAATAAAATAGTGGAAAATGGTTTATATATTAATTAAAAAAGATAACTGATACCTAGGAGGAGACGAAGAGGCTTTTGTAATGATTAAAGACGGCGCAGACGTGGAAAAAATAAAATGCATAGGTTACTTTTTAGGTTTAGTGGGAGCGCCTATCTAAGTAAAAAAACGGCTGGTAGATCGAATCAGATTGTGAAACGTGTCCCACGATCCAAAGAAAGACTTTTAGAATTCTGGGAAAAAGTCAGTTCGGACAAACCTCAAGATAGATACACAAACGGGTCGGGAAACGTTGTCACTGACTAAGTGAATTTTTTAATCCTGCCAAAGATCTTTGACAAGGCCTAAAAATGGGGCTACTGATGAGTCTGGAGAACTTAACTACTGCCTACTCAGATTTCCGGACAAGGGAAATTTGGACATAAACTTGCCATTGAACAATCCGAACAGGACAAAAGTAAAGAATGTCTAAACACATTTTTGACTAAGCTATATGCTAATCGGCTGTATAAGTAAATGGGTATTTAAACTTGACCCGGTTCCATGATTTGACCCAAAAGCCCATGGGTCCATAATTAAGGGTATAAATACCCAAACTACTTTCATTAATGAGGGTAATGAACATTTAATACAACCAAGCACCTCAAATCTCTCACTACTTCACACTAAAACATTTAATACTCTCAAAACTTTCCAAAACACTCAACAAAATTACCCTCAGCTTAAAATAAACCTCACCAACTTTAGCTTCGAAATGTCAGTTCTGCAACAATCAAGAAAACATCAAGCATCTTTTTGTGGATTTCAGCATGGCTTGTAGAATTTGGAGTCACTTCTATGCCATCTTTAAAATCAAAATAGGAAGATTCATGACTATCCACTATATGCTTATAAATTGGATATAGTCTATAAATAAGAATGTACATATAATCTCTATCATTCCCCATATCATTTGCTCGGTTATCAGGAGCCTGAGAAACAAATCAAAGATGAACCATAAAATTTATGATGCCCAAAATGCTATCAACTACATTAGTCACATTATGTTAGGTATCGATCAAGCTAACCTCCTCTCTTTCAAGCAACGGTATTCTTTCTTCAACGCTCCAAAGGAACTAGGTTGCTTTAATAGTTCCATCAATCGTAAGACCCCGATTCTCACTTACTGACAACATCCTAACATCAATAGAATCAAGATTAATATGGACGAATCTTCCTTCTTTAATGGTGAATCTAGTGACAGTGTTATCATCAGGGATAATAAAGCCTTTTTAATCGCGGGGCATGGTCGTCTTTACAGTAAATTATCTCATATTCAAGATGAAGCCATGATGTTACTTGATGGCCTGTTTATATGCAACCAAAATGACCTCATTAATGTGGATTTGGAAACTTGTCGTCAATATGCTAGCTATTAGAAACTTTTCTAATCCAATTGGAGGTATCATGCAATGCTGTCGTAATCTTATCAAGCCTTCTATGGTGATCAAATACATCAGTAGAATCCAAAACAAAGCTGCGGACTCGTTGGCAAAGTGGACGCAAAAGTGAAAAATGAGACTCTTCTGCAACTCTCACAACGCTTCAGCTTACCTTAAATCAATTATTCATCTCAAGAGCCAGGGAATATGATACATCAAGGGAAATTTCTTAACTCTAATTTCATCAGTTATACTTTTATTTCTATATTGTCAAAGTCCTAAAACCAAATTTGTTCTTCCATTTATATGTAGAATAGACTCTTCATTTCCATTCAGCATATTTAATCAGAGTATAAAATAAGTTTTCCCAAATCCTGAAGCTTTTCTGAAGCTCTGAAATTTGATAAAGAGTGTATATTGATTAAGAATAAAGTTGATTCCCGTTTATAATCTTGAAGGAGAGAATATCTTGTTCGAGAAACCAGTTAGAGAAGATATTAACGCTTTGATTTTTGAGGGAGAAGATTTTGATGAAGGATAAATGTTAATAGGGTTTCTGAAATAGACGGGCTTTTAAAAAATTTATTTTCTAATGTTGGCGCCAACTATTGTTTAGTATTCTAATGGTAACCTTTGTGGGTATTAATTTTCTAATAAAAGTATCATTAGCTTAAAAAAAAGTCTTAGATAAAATATATATTTCTTACTTTTAAGCTTAAACTTGGATGGTATCTTCATGTATCACTAATCAATATTTTCATTTATTTATTAAGGTTCGGCTCAGCCTTTCTCATGCGCAATATCATAATGCTTGAGGAGTGGATAAAAATAGTTTTGTGATCGCTGAGTCATTTGACCATTCATTATCTTTCATATTGATAACAAACATTACCTATGAATGATTTTCTTTTTAATAAATCGATATTATGTCAAATATTATATATACGTGGCATATATTAGAAATGATATTGAGATTGTATATTTTCAAAACTAAAAATATATCACTGTTAATAAATTCCAATTTTTTTCTGTTAAATTTTTATGGGAGATTTATATAAAGGGTCTAAAAATTGTCTCTATTTACCCAATCATACCCCCAACATATCCATTTTACAAATAGATCCAGTCTATTTAAGAAAAAACTCAATTGTCCTTAATAAACAAAACAATTACAGCCCCAAATCAAAATATTGAACCTCAATTTCAAAATCAATTCTTTCTCCTCAAACTTTCTTTACCATATTATCAAATTCATTAAGGGTAAAATTGTATTCAAAATTTAATTTTGGACCAGTGAGTAAATAAAATCATATTTTGGTAGATATTGGTAAAATCTATTTGTGGTTAGACTTATTGGTAAATTGTATATGTTTTTGTACCGAGTTGGTATAAACCCCAATTTTTATTTGTGGTTTATGAATGACCTTCAAAATTATTAGTTGGTGCCATATTATATTATCTAAACTCAACGGTATTAGATAAGTCTTCAATCTAAACACTATTTACATATATTTGTTCACAACAATTTTTTATTTATATTGTTTACAGTTGTTTTCCAACATTATCTTTCTTATAAACTTAAAATAATTTATTATGTTCGTCTCTTAAAAACTAATATAATCATGTTCTATTTTCATACTCACTGAAATTCCTTACTGAAAACACGGAAACTGTTACGCGACTGAAAATCTCAAAAACACAAAATAAAACACTAAAATCAACAAAACACTATACAATGCTACAAATAAACTACATTACCATAATTCGAACTCAAAACTAACAAGAAATTAGATTAGGAACACTACGATAACGAACGAAAATATATCTTAAAAAACAACGATTTCGAGCTCAAATTCGAGTTCAAACACACAAAACATCGAGTATCTTCTCATAATCAAGTAAAAACACAAATCAAAATCATATGAAAACAAAAGAAAAACAGAAAATTGAGTAAAAAAAAAAGAATCGCCTAATACAAAGTTGTTCTATTCACGAAGAGAGAAAAAAAAATTGGGGAAAAAATATAAGAATGAGTCTAAAAACCTTTTATATTATAGAGTATGGTATTTAGGGTATTAGTGGATTTTTAATGGTAAATATTTGACAAAAACAAATCTTTCTTAGGGATTAATGAAAATATGAGTTTTAAATTGATAATATTTTGTATATTGAATCTTAAATGTTACTTTACTCCAAAAAACCAGTGATTCTTAAATGGGTTTTTTTACTATAAGGTACAACGAATAATTAAAAATTCTGGTTCAATGACCCTTACTTTGTCTAATTCCTAGACAGTACATCTAACTTTTTGTTTATTCTATAAACTACATTTAATCTTTTTATTGACAAAAATAACCCTAATGTTAAACTCCTCCATCAAATATGTTCTCGTTCAACATATTCTCTTCTCAATTTCGGAGGCCTTTTTCTTACCCACATTCTTCTCTGAATATATATATTTTTATCGTCGATATAACTCCGATTTCCCTTCAGTCGGAGCTGTGTCATCGTAAATCAGGTTTGTTTTTCTTCTTCTTTTTAATGGATCCGTAAATTTCCTGTTATTGAATGGTTTATATTCTTGATTATCGAATTATTTGGTAATATCGTTTTAGGGTTTTGTCAATATTCTCAATTTAATTGGTCTGTTTTGCTTGTTTATGGTAAATACATTGAGATTTTTTTTTTCTCTTTTTGGGTGATCTAGTAGGGGTATTACATCTTTTCGTCTCTACTTTATCCAGTTCTAGAATGAGAGACTTAAAAAAATCGATATAAGAGATGGTTCAAAAGATGAAAATGATACCATTTTTACCACTTGCATCAAATCTATAACATCTAATTTGGAACATATCCTTCATACAATTTTCTTCAGGTAGATTGTGAGAAATTCAACAAACATATTTTGGCAAGAATTTCCTATTAAGAAATCCGAAAGGCAGAAGATACTAAATTAAAATGGATGTCTTGTATTGATTACAAGTCTTAGTTGAGCAGGGTTTTTTATAGATTCGAAAAGTGTTTTCAATTTCACAACGTTACTTGTAGTGTATTTTATCGAACATTTTGTTTGGAGTTTTTATAGGGAAAAGCACATTGACTTGTTCTTGTAGCAGAGAACTGTAGTTGAGAGGTAAGTTATCTTACATTCTTGATGGAGATAACCTCTCGCATTGATCAACAAGAATCTTGGTTTCTCAGCAGAAGATCGAGCTGAAAATATAAGGAGAGTTGGTATGTGTATTGTTGTTTATTATAACACCAACGAGAATATGTTAACTCCTGCAGTCATGTTGTGGAATTTTCATGATACTTTCGGATTTTTTAGTGAAACCATGTGGATTTATGAGTAAAAGTTTTTTTGATTGCTATAGTCTGGTAGTTTAAAAGAAACTACTTTAAAAAATCTAAAAAATAAGTATAATATGCAAAAGCTAGTTTGTTAGTATGCAAGAAATAACCCTTTAGTTATATACCTGTATGGTCTATGTGGTTTCTAAACGCCTATAATTATATGATATAGTAGAAGTTGGGAAACTATTTGCAGATTATGGTTTTATTTGTATCGCAAGTGTGATATCGTCAATTCGCCATATAGAAAAGACCGAGAATCTTGTCGTGCAATATTACCAGATTCGATATCTGGTCAAAGATGTTTTTACTATGTTATAATTTTTATGCAGATTAAAAGTAGCTATGTTCAAATGACATGCAAGTTTTAATTAACAACTCTTTGATATGCAGGACTTTATGAATATGTATTTCGAACTTTGTGAAACAATATCCTAAAAATCTATATAAACTTGCACGTGCTAAGAAGATTAAAGGTCCATATTTTGGAATTTTATATATATTTACAATTAGACATGCGCTTTCACTGAACTCTGGAGCCGATCATTATTGATGAGTCCGAATTCGAAGAGCTCCCCGGAAGGATAGTCCAAAGTAAATCACCCCGTAAATTCGGACAGACTCCATGACTTCAATTCGAACAGCACTGATTGAACCGGACAGATGATCTTGAACACTGCAAACATAAGGCAGTTCGAACTATGACTAAAGTACTAAAAAACCTAATCACTGTCTGACTAAGCTACCTGTACTTCTGCTTAAAACTCATGGGTCTTTAAACATGACCCGGGTCCATTAAACTTGACCCGAAAGCCCATAAGGGCCCAAATATCATACTATAAATACCCAACCACCAGCATTAACTATGGGTAAGAAAAATTAACTGGTGCCAGACTGCTTAATTCTCTCTCCACCCTTGAAACACTTTGAAACACCCTTAAACATCACCACACCACCGTGAAACACCCTTACACCGTCTTAAAACTCCACTTGAAATTACCAGCCTACCCTCAGGCTACTTTTATCCACACCAATTATGACAAAAATATATTGAAATTGCAGGTTTTACTCGAATCGATGACCCTTATGAACCACACGTGGACCGTAAGATATGTCTTTAGTTAACACTGCGCTTTGTTTAATAAGTTTAACAAAGACACAATTTATTTACCTATAAGGAGGTTTTGTTGTTGGTTTATTAAGATAGAGTTTGTTTTTATCTCTAATCCTATTTGAATTATATGTTATTTTTTAAGATGGGTATTATGCTTCTCCTCGAAAGTTTTACAATTATTCATCGCATGTTTGTAGGTTTAGTGTTCCGGATTTTACGATACTACATACGGTATCCTCTAAGCGTAGCTTTCTTTCTTTGAATGTTTATATCCTATTTATCCCGTTTGAATTTTTAATGTGCGTATTTCATTATTATATTTACTTTCGATGTATGTAAGAATGTAAGGGTCTGAATCATTAGTTACAAGAATATGATGTAAAAAAGGAATACCGATTTGTTATTTTAGAACATGCTTGGCTTTATTTTTGAATTTTGGTTGTTGTCGGTTTTGGCCGACTATGACATAAGTCATTGACCATTTTTTATTTTTTTTATCAAATGGGGAAACATTTTATATGTATTGTTTTTGTTTAGTCCACGTTTTTTCCATGGTTATTTTTTTTGTTCTTATTATTTTTGAGGAATAACAATCTTATTATTATAATTTATGACTTCTTATTACTTATTTCCTTACTATTTTTTTTATATATTTTATTGAACAACGTTATTTTTTTTCTAGATAGGAGTAACAGTTTTATTACTGTTATTTCTGATAAAAATAACAGTTTTATACTGTTATTCATTGTACGAGTAACATGATTATTATTTTTATTTTTAAATGCATAACAAGATTTATTTTTGTTAATCTATACAACTCAATTTTTTATGGAAATAATTAATAACATGATTCATTTTCGTTATCTAAACAACTCAAATAAATTAACGAAAGTTTCAATTAACTGTAAAATAATCAGTTTCGACCGACAATAGCACAAGCTAGTCACCATATTTTTTTGTTTTCTAAATGGAAGACAACATGTTATGTTCTAATTTATCATGTCCACGTTTTGGAAATGTTTGCTGTATTTTGTTTTCATTCTTAATATGAATAACATTACTACTTACATTGTTATAGAAGTAAGAGCTTTATTACTGTTATTCATCATATGAGTAACATGATTATTTTTTTAAATGAATAACAAAATATATTTTCGTTAATTTAAATAACTCAATTTGTTTTTATCAAAATGAATAACACGATTCATTTTCATTAATTTAAACAATTCAAGAAATTAACGATAGTCTCAATTGACTATAAAATAATTGGTTTCGACCGACAATAACACAAGCTAGTCACTATAGTTTTTGTTTTCTAAATAGAAAAAAACATGTTATAGTTATAGTTTTTACCGTGTCCAAGTTTTGTCAATGTTTGTTGTATTTTGTTCTTATTTTTTTAAGGAATAACATTACTATTGATATTTTTTTTTTATAGGAGTAACAATTTTATTACTGTTATTTCTGATAAGAGTAACATTTTATTACTGTTATTCATCATACAAATAACATGATTAATTTTTTTATTTTTAAACGAATAACAAGATTTATTTTTGTTAATCTGAACAACTCATTTTTTTATGAAAAAAATGAATAACATGATTCATTTTGGTTTATCTAAACAACCCAAATAAATTAAAATAATCTGTTTCGACCGATAATAAGACAAGCTAGTCACCATAATTTTTATTTTCTAAATGAAAAAACATGTTATAATTCTAGTTTTTATCATGGTGGCGGTGGTGGAGATGGTGGTTGTGGCGGTGAAGGTGGCGCGGTGGCGGTGACGGTGGTGGTATAGCGGTGGTGGTGGTGATGGTGTGGTAGTGGTGGTGGTGGTTGTGGTTGTGGTTGTAGTGGTGGTGGTGGTTGTGACGGTGGTGACAATTGTGGTCGTGGTAACTGTAGTGGTTGTGGTGGTGGTAGTGGTTGTGGTGGTGACGATGGCGGTGACGGTGACGACAGTGGTGGTTGTAGAGACGGTGATAGTGGTGGTTGTGGTGGCGGTGGTGGTGGTGGTGGTAATGGTCGTAGTGGTGGTAGTGATGGTAGTGGTGGTGGTGGTTGTGGCAGTGGTGGTTGTGTTGGTGGCGGCGGTGGTGGTGATGGTGGTGGTGGTTGTAGCGGTGACGGTTTTGGCGGTGGTGTGGTGTTGTTGCTGGTGGTGCTGGGGTAGCGGTGATGGTGGCGGTGGTAGTGGTGGCGTTGGTAGTGGTGGTGGTGGTTGTGGCAGTGGTGGCGGTGGTGGTGGTTGTGGCGGTTGTGGCGGTGATGCCGGTTGTGGTGATGGGGGTGGTGGGGGTGGTGGTAGTTGTGGTGGCGGTGGTGGTGGTGGTTATGGTTATGGTAGTAGTGGTTGTTATGTTGGTGGTGGTGGTTATGGTTATGGTAGTAGTGGTTGTTATGTTGGTGGTGGTGGTTGTGATGATGGTGGTAGTTGTGGTGGTGGTTGTGGTTATGGTTGTGGTTGTAGTGGTGGTTGTGGTTATGGTGGTGGTGTTGATGGTGGTGGTTGTTGTGGTGGTGGTTTTGGCAGTGGCGGTAGTAGTTGTGGTGGTGGTGGCGGCGACGGTAGTGGTAGTTGGGGCGATAGTGGTGGTGGTGGTGGTTTTGGCAGTAGCGGTGGTAGTTGTGGTGGTGGCAGCGGCGGTAGTGGTAGTTGGGGCGGTAGTGGTGGTGGTGGTGGTGGTGGTGGTGGTGGTAACAGCGGTGGTGGTGGTGGTTGTGGGTGTGGTGGTGGTGGTTGTGGTTGTGGTGATGGTGGTTGTGGTTGTGGTGGTAGTGGTGATAATGGTTGTGGTTGTGGCGGCGGCGGCGGTGGTGATGGTGGTGGTGGTGACGACGATGGTGGTGGTTGTGGTGACCGTTACGGTTGTGCCGATGGCGATGGTGGTGGTGTTTGTGGCGGTGGCGGTGGTTGTGGTGGTGGTGGTAGCGGCGGTGGTTGTTGTGAATTAAATATGATTTTGTTTTTTAAATTATTAAGGGGATTAAAATTATTTTTTAATTGGAAGGGTATTTTTGAACTTCCAAAAACCTTATACACTTGTTGGAATTATGAAAGTTTGGTGTATGTATTAAAAAAATTGAAATATTTGATGTATCTTCTAGGAACTCACCTTTCTTAAATTAATAATATTTATTAATTTAATGTTATTCATACCCTAACATTGGATGGTCACTTATAAATAGTACTCCCTCCATTCCACAATATAAGTCCTTTTAAATTTTTTTCAAAATTCCAAATCAAGTGTCGTTTGACAAATCCAATGTAGTATTAGTATAGTTTCAAAAAACCAATAAAGTATTTATAGCTTTAAGCCAATCACGTTTTTTCTTTTATATAATCAATAAAACATTTATAGCTTTAAACCAATCATATTTTTTCTTTTAATGTTTATTATATTAAAAACATGTTATTACTATATTTATATTAAAAACATGTTATTAATACATTCATTAATTCCTGTGCAAATACCTTAAATGACTAATATAGTGGAATCGAGGGAGTAAGAAATAAATATCAGAAATTAGGGCGAAGGAAATTTTGATGTCAACCGAAAATGAGTCCAGCATTGGCCTACGTGGCGTATCCAGGACTCGAGATTTATCGTACACCATAACTCCTCCGTTTTCTAATCACCATCTCCCTCGCCTCTTGTCTATTGTTCCAGGCCAAAACGGAAGAGAGAGACAAACAGGCACAACTAACCCAAGTTTCTTCGATGAGTTATACAACAATTCAACCAAATCTCTTTTCGATTCGATTGTCTGTTGGAAATCCAGTTGCTGAAATCCGAACTAGACTCTGCAAACCGAAATCGCTAGCTCGAAACTTATCCTTCTGTCATCCTTCTCATTTCAATCAACTTCTATCCAGTCTTTCATTCGGCGGCGGGCGAAAACGGCAACGGTTAAGGGCGACAGCTAGCTCTTTAGAGCTCCCGCTTCTTCCGTTTAACATAAACGAAGTAAGCATCCATGGTCACTGCTCACTGGTCTCACGTGTCTAATTTTGTCAAATTGTTTTGTATAATCAATGGATAAAATAAACATTTCTCTCTCTCTCTCTCTCTCTCTCTCTCTCTCTCTCTCTCTCTCTCTCTCTCTCTCTCTCTATATATATATATATATATATATAAAATATGTACATAGAGCTTAGCATTTTGTGATAATCCTAATCGGGAAAGAGTGTAAATATTTTCTTGGTGGATACAGATTCTTATCCCGACGGAGAGCAAAACGTTGCACCTATATGAAGCCAGATATTTGGCTCTACTTGAGGAGGTAAAAGATCGTGTATAACTATCATATCAATCTTTTTTACTTGTGCAAATTTAAGTGTACTTTTTGCTCCATTGAAGTCATTACAGCGAAAGAAAAACTTTTTTGTTCATTTCGTGTTGGAGCCTGTTGCAATTAGCAAATCTGCCACCGAAGCATCATTTGCTGCTAAATACGGATGTTTGGTTCTTATCGAAAGTGTAAGTTTTCACAACGTTTCTGGTTTCTAGAGTAGAGTATTTAAGTGGTCTAAATTTCGTTCAAGCATTCTGCAGATTAAGAGGTTAGATGTTGGAGCATTAGTCTCTATAAGGGGGATTGGTCGAGTGACCATTTCGAAATTCTTGCAGGTAACAATTTACAGTTTTTCTTCAATGGGTTTGTAAGGGCATTTAGGACATGGTTACTGATTTTCTTGTAGTAAACTTGACTTCTCAGGCAGATCCTTATTTGGTTGGCGAAATCCAGCCACTCAATGATGCAAGTCTCAGTAGTGCTAGCGGCTTAGCTTCAAAAATTACTCTGGTAAAAGAGTCTATACACAGATTGAATAGCTTGGAAATTAAACTTAAGGTACGATTAGCAACTAAATCAGCTCCAACTTCTGAAATAACCTACTCTGTGCCATTATAGGTTTGAATAGGTTGAAATTCGGTACAATGGGTTTCTTTTGATATTCATTTATAGTGTTTTTAGAAGCACTGTCCAGCTTCTTTGTTGGTATATAGGAGTGGAAACTTTAGCTTTCTCGATTTTTCTCTCCAACCAAACATGCGATATTTTAAACCAGTTTTTTCCGACAACATATTCTGTAATAAAAACAGAGCATAAATTAGTTAAGTTTGGTAAGAGGTGGTTGTCTGCTCATATATTTCATTTCCAGTAGGTTCCGAAGGAGGGGTTATTGCAGACTCGTATGATGAACTCTCTCACTTGGGCAGAGAGCAAACCATCATTGGAATTGGATCAAGAATTTTTTCCATCTTCTGCAGAGCGTATATCATTCGCCGCTTTTCTGCCCATTTCAGGTAAAACTTCGATCCTCTTCATTCTTTTGAAGCTTATTCACTAACATGAGATCGTAAATTTTGGACTCCAGGATCATCAGAATCAGAACTTTCAAAGTTGCAACAAACTAAAGTAAGAGTCATGAATTTACAAGACACGATAAAGAGGTTAGATTGTTCTGCAGAACTGCTTAAAGAAAATATCTCTATGGTTGCGGCTAAGCTTGCAATTCAATCAGTGGAAATGTCCTAAACCAGAGATAGAGTCAGGAATATTGTTGTACAAGTTTCATTCTCTAACAGGAGGTCCAGAATCGGCATTTTTGCTGTACAATAAATTCAAACAGACCATGGAAGCTACTATATTAAATTCATTCGACTAAGTCTAATTGTGCTCAACATGTTCAATCAAACTGTGTAGCTAAACATGTTGCGTTCTATTAAATTTTGACCAAATGAAGTATAATATCTGGTTAAGTTCCTGTGAGGAACTAAAATTACAAAATAAAACAAAAATTGTAAATCGAAACTCTTACTACATGATGACACATCAAATTAAAACTTGTGTACCCACCAAGATAAGTAATAACTTGTAACCATACATTGTTGCCAACATAAACCAGTTCAAAGGTATCGTTCATCAGAGTTGTCCCTTCTGGAGATACAAAAGACAAGTATGATTAAACTCGGATTGACTTTAACAAAAACTAAGATAGTAAAAAGTAATTCAAAAGAGCAGTAAAGATGTTACCATGTTTTCAAAACCAACCATTACCTGCTAACTCTGATTCTAGTAGTAAATTGTGAAATATAACAACCAGACTAAAGTGCAAAGTGCGAGCAGTAAACATAAAATGACTTTTGTTGCAGACAATTGTAGTAATGAGCACCATATAAACACACCTACAAAACTATGACCCTGAACAGAGCAGTTTCTAGAGTTACCTTGGGAAGTTTAAAGTCATGTGACCAAATTGAGTATGCAGATCCAATGCCCAATCCAGCACCGAATGCTACAGATGCCCAACGAGTTGTTTGAGTCCCTGGTACAAATAATCCAAACACATACTTCAGCACTAACATCTAATATAATCAAGGCACACATCAAGAACGATAAGAACCTTTTTTGTGCTAAGACATCATCAAACACAAACAAAGTAAAATTGACAAAGTAAAAATTGACGTCAGTCTTTTTCATAGATAAAGATCAATTGCAATTAGGGGTGCCTAACAAACAAATAGTTCGAGTTCTCGGCTAAAAGGACTCAATAATATTTGGACTCGACATAGGCTCAGATTTCTTATCGACCTGAGTTCGGATACCTTCATATGGCTCATGAATTATTTGCTCGTCTCACCAAATCTAGAACAAGCTCGATCTAGTGTATGCACAGCTCTATTTTTTCGAGCTCGGGTTTGAACTTCTACACAGGCTTGAATTTCTTATAACGCCAGGCTTTATTACCTTTATAGGAAAGAGAAATCTAGATGAAACTAAAGATTGTGTAGGCTCATCTTGAATAATATTAAAATATGATAAAATAAAATATTTATTAGTAAAAGTAATAAGATTCCTAACAATTCTTCAGAACACTGTGGCTTGGCTCAAGTTAACAGAGCCGACTTTAATTCGAGCTCATAATTATTTATAGCGCATTGACTGCAAAAATCACATATGACAACACTTTGGTAAAATAAATGAATACTAAGAAAAACACAGCTCAAACAAGATCATAAGAAACTTAGAATTATAAATGAGCGACTTCCAGCACGGAAGTTGCACCCTCGCTGGAAATGGCAATCGGTAGCAGGTGACTGAAGTCAAGTCGGGTGGGTAGTATCAAATTTGTATTTTATTATAATAGACGACTCTTTTTCTATATAATTCTGAGATCCGACCCAAATATTTATGCCCGCTAGTCGATTTGTGGGCTTTACGCGGTGATATTGTGCCCCATTGCTACAAGAAGTGCACCTCTATGACCGCGTAGCCAAGAGCTGGACTTCACAAAGAGATATGCGCAATGTGAGATAAAACTAGCCTAACATATAAAATTTGAAGCTTCCTTAATCGGACCAAAAGAGGTTTGAAGCCTAATACAATATTTATATTTATCTCCACCCACGAACGGGGTTACCAAAGGATACACACACAATAGAATTATAATGGATACTATTTCTACATGGGAGTGGGAAAACTTCGATTGAGCACTAATCTCCTACCAAGATCAAGAACTAAACTTAAAAGCCAGCGATAACTTTATTGGAACAGACAAAATCAAACACATAAACCAGTACGACGGAAATTGATTACAGATTTGCATTAAATTTCGACAAATCTATGATTATACGTTCTCAATCGATACACTTCGATCCAACCGCTGATTTATCCACACAACTGGGAATTGGAAACAAAGTTTGTAAAGAAACCTAAATCGAAAAAAAGAATAGAAAGCGTATACTCACTGAAGAACAGGAGGCCAACTAAACCACCGGCGATCGAGGAGTAAGCGACACGACGAGCAGCGAGATCCGCATACGCGTTCCATTTGTCGTCCAAATCGTAGACAGGGGGAACGGTCCCTCTGTCCTCTACCATTTTTTCATCCAACATCGGAATCTTCTTTCCGCTACCTGAATAAGCACTCTCTCTTCCACGGCTTTTATATATCTCTTGTATGATTACCAACATCATCCGGTGTTAACTTTTTTTTTCTTTTATCATGATAATACGATCGATTTTGTTGAATGCGTGTAGAAAATATGAAAACATCGCGGGCACCACCATTGTACCCCTCCCATTTATTAAATTAATTTGTAGGTTCTAAATAAATAAAAGTTTAAAAAATAATTTTATATTCTTTTTACATTCAATTTTTTAAAGACTAACTAACAATTTGAGTGGTTATCGGACCGCATCTCATATTAAAAAAAAAAAAAAAAACAGGTAGGGACTTGTAGGATATTGAACCGTCTAGGCCGGTACACTAAACCAGCTGGTCTTAGAATTCGGACCAAGATAAGTAGGCTAAAAGCACCGGTCTACTTAGTTTGGTCCGATCCGATCCAAATATATCGGTTTGGTAAATATATCGGTTTGGTTTGGTTCCGAATTTTTTTAGATTTTAAATTCATATAATTAACAAAAGAGTTTATGAAAAAAATATACTTATAGATAGAAATTATTGATATATTTATCGATATTTATAATCGTTTTTATAGCATTTTTTTTTATTTTTTTAAAATGTAAGGTAAGATAATATTTAAAAGAAAACAACTATACACATTTATAGTAATTTTTATTAATAATTTTGTTTTTCTTACAATATCAAGTGAAATTAAACTTTATTGTGATTTTGATGTAGAATATCATTAAGGAAATTGTTAAAAAACTGCATTTTTTAATATTTACAAATTTGTCACTAGGCAAAAAACCCAAAAAACCTTTGAAAGTCTAATTAATTATAACCCACGCCATTGAGCACCTCTAACTACTCCATGAAGTTGTAAACACAATTTCAAACATCCACAATAATCATCTTCGCCAAACTACCTAAAACCTCCAAAGTCAACAACCCATTTACCCATTTTTTTAAAAACCTCCAAACCTTCAAAACATGGTCGGAGGAGAGTCAGAACCACTTCCCATCCAGAGAACTATGGATGCCGAGGAGTTACATTGCTTACTCCCTTTTATTTTTGCGAAAATCAGATGTTTTGAAAAAATCTGTTTTTTGTGTTCGTCGCCACGCGTTGGCGTGGTTGGTGGATCGTACGCCATGAGTGTGGTGCACGTTATCATCACCACGCCAACGGATGGCGTGGTCACCCTTTCTTTCGCAACACGTGTGGCGTAATGAAGATGTCCGGCGCCACACTCATGGCGAAATCCCGTTAACTAATCTGGAATGCCGGTTCAATTGGTTTAACTACTTCTTATGTATAGTAGGATGTTACAAAATGTGAAATTTTGCTTGTTTCGGACTATGCTCATCATTTCACCACTCACGACGAGTATAGCTTAGACACCGAGTGGGTAAAAACCACGGGAAAGTCGTTAGGTTTTTCGATTAACATATCGTCTAACGAGATGGGGAGAAGAAGGAGAATACCGAGAATAGATTAACTAGACGATTGTAATGAATGAATGTAAACTTTGGATGTTTTTTGTTTGGATGTTTATCTTAAAAAGAATAACACTTAAACTTCTTAATATGTCGATTGCATTAAAACATTACACTTTAATCAAAAGCATTGCATAATTAGAAATACATAAGCAAATAACTTAAAACAAATGATAGATAAGCTAACCCTGAGTTAGCATTGCACAGTGAGTTTTATGGAGACGGATAGTTCCATCCATAATCAAAGCGTTTCTCGAATGAATATTCATCTTCCTCACTACTTCCTTCGGGAGTTGAGTTAGTATCAACGACGCTGGCTATTGCGTCGGCTATTTCTTGCTCCATTTGCTGCATCGCATGTGACACCATCTCCTGCATAATTGTACTTTGGAATCCCATGTTGAATACATTTCGGACTTTGCTTCGGACTTCGTAAGCCAGTGACTCAATCTATATAGTCACTGTTTTAAGATAAGCTAACCTATCGAACACTTCTTCGCGTCCGCGTGGTCGGGGCATTAAACATCCTGGACACGATGCCTCCCTACCGCGGTTGAAGAACATTCTGCACAAAACCGCGTCGATGAAACCAGGAATCTCCTCTTGCATCGTACCTCTGACGAAGTCAAATGCGCTTAGGACGTTTGCATCTTCGTGCACGTTCCAGCCTGAATCACCCATTTTTATAACTAAAATGTTTAGTTTCATAGTCAGATTCTAGTATTTATAGACTCGAAGTCGGTGGTTCAATTTTAAAATAATTAGTGGGAAATGGTGTTTTTGTTCCCGCGTAAAACTTTTTGAGGCGGGAAACCTTCACTCCATTTGTTTTTCCCGCCGGGGTACCTACTCTAATTTGTTATAGCAAGATACAAAAATACAATATTATAATATCAAACAAAAAGGAAAAAGTATCATACATGAACCGAAACATCAAAATACAGAAAATAGTATCGTACATCAACCATCAACGAGAGCACCAAAATATAGAAAACGATATCATACAATCCGAAACCCAAAATGATACGTTTGATACATAATATAAATAAAACGATCTCACAGCAAGGTGAGTTTAACAACATTACATAGTGGAAATATAATTTCTTAGTTGAAATTGTATATTCTGTTCTCTAGAATAGGTCCGAAGTTCGCAATGTCATCTTCAATCTCAGCAATCCTACTTTCGAGATATTCCAACATATATCCAGTAACAAAATCTGCCCTAAACAGGTTCCACTCAACAAGTGCTACTTGTTGAACTTTGTAAGACAAGTTAGACAAAAGCTGAAGTGGTTCAGCTTTCACATGATTGTACCTACTTTTGATTTCTTCACGAATGCATGGCGGCGGATTTGGAAACTCCAATCGTCCATAATTATAAAACATCCTACAAAGCACTCGATCGAAAAAAGCATCGGTCGTATCATCAAAGATTGTTAGCTTAACAAACTTCACGGCCTGAAGCAACCGATGGTCTTCGTTCATACAAAAGCCCATACCTAACTCCATAACCTGAAAATCGAAACGCAAATGTGAAGGCGTACTTGAAAATACTAAAACTCACTTGGAAATCTGTTTTTCTAACAAAAATAGCATAAACACATATAATAGACACCAATAAACAATATTAAACCGGTCCCAGGCCATTCCGGTGACCAGAGCATCCAACGCCATCACTGTGGCGTGGGTATAAAGGTGTACGCCATAATTGAGGCGTACACCCTTATACCTACGCCAGAGTGATGACGTGGGGCAGGGTCACTAAGCCACGCGTGTGGCGTAGGATTGCTTTCCTACGCCAGAGCGACGACGTGGGATCCTAAGTTTACGCCTACAACAGGCGTACACCCAGGATCCCACGTCATCGCTATGGCATGGGAAACCAATCCTACACCATCGTGTGGCGTAGGGACCCTGTTCTTCGCCCCCATGTGGCGAAGAACACTTTCGCCATGGAAGAAGACCATGGCGTAGGGACCCTGTTCTTCTGCCGATTCCTTCCAACAGCCCTAAAACCCTTAAAACTACACTACTAGCCCAACTAAACATAACTAAACTATCTAATAACAACGAAATCAACTTACAGTAGATTGTTTCGATTCCGATTCGGCGGATTTCCTCGTCGGTGGGTGGTGGTGCGTTCCGGTGACGAAGTCGGCTTCGGTGGGTGGTGGGTTTGTCCAGTTACTGAGGGTTTGGGCTGGGTTTTGAGGTGAAGAGAGAGAAGAAAGGTGAAGAGAGAGAAGAGAGGTGAAGAGAGAGAAGAGATGGGTTTGGGTTTTGTTATTGAGGGTTTGGGTAGTTTAGGTTAGATTGAAGGGATAAAGTTAGATTTATTTTATGTTAGATTTAAGTTCAGGTTAGTTTAGGTTAATTTTAGGATTAAATTTTGTTTTAGTTTTAGTTATAATTTTAGTTATAATTTTTCAAGTTTTTAGAGAGAAGATAGAGCAGAGTTAGAGAATTGGGGTTTTTTTTTGAAATTATGATAACTTCGCGGATGAAATTTGACTATTTATAAGATTTCGTAAGGGTAAAATTGTCAAACAAAATAACTTCACGGAGTAGTTTTTTTAAAAAATTATAAGCGACTTCGCGGAGTAATTTTGGATTTTTTAGCAATTCCCTATCATTAATGTTTTGTAAGTTATTTCTGATGGTTATAGGGACATGTCTGGTAGATTTGATCTGATCCGATCGTTTTTTATCCGGTGCAGCATAAGTTATACTAGATACTAATTCAAAAGTTGTAATCTACAAACGGGCCAGATTGGGCTGAAGTCTTTAATTCGTTTGAACTGCCACAAGGGGTCTGTGCCGCTCGGTACGAGTTGCTGTGCACCTATGATGCACAACCTATTTTTTTAAAATTCCTAAAAAATACAATTTAAAAATTATTTTTGTTTTTTTTAAAAAATGAAATTTTTAAGAAATTACTTCAATTAAAAGTTCGATTTCGAATTATAGTTTTGTTTGTTTAATTTTGCGGGTTATATCATATGTTATTGTTATTAATTTTGTAATTTTTTTGTATTATTGTAGGTCCGACGCCGTTGAGGAGCGATGTCTTCCTCCCTCTAGGGCGTATCCCCCGGGATCACGAGCACCACACCCGGGGAAGAATCTAAAGATGGTACGGGCCATCGAAGATGAGCGGGTCCGCGATGCTAAGCGCGGACGAGATTCAGCTGAGGACCCTGAGACTATTCTTCTTAGGGAGGAGGAGGAGAGGATAAAGTCTGATCGGTCTTTGCGCCGAATCAACCATGGAAAGATGAAAGAAAAAGCCGTAGAGATTGCAGTGGATGATAGTAGAGGCGGAGGCTCCTCACGACGCGATACATCGCATTCACACCGATCACCACCTCCTACTACTAGTGATCGACCACCTCCCGCTCGCAGTGCTCCATCCCCTGCGCATACTAGTACACATCCACCACCTGTTAGTGACAGGGTGGATGCCACTAGGGACCCTAAGAAGGACACCATCGATGAGGAGTATATCGATGCTATCCACACAGAGGATCAGCAAAAGACGTTTGCATTTCTGAAATGTAACAAGATACCTCTGTTTCTTGACTACAAGGAGCACGAGGCGTATCACGTCTTCATTGGACAGGTAAGTATCAAATTATTAAACGTCTAGTCTAAGGTTTTAGTATTATTAATTTATGACTTAGTTTTTTATTTACAGGTTCGCACTTTATTAGGCATACAGGCACATTATAACGTGCTTCGTATGTGGGACCTCAGTGCTCAACCAGAGGTGCAGCGACATTTGGCGCGGACTCTTTTCGGTCCTCTTATAGCTCAATTACCTCAATACTTCACGCACTCAGTACTTGATGAGGTATTCGTTGAGCGTTGCATCAGGAGACCAACACGTTCCATTTCTCATTTGGGGAAATGACGATTACCCGTGACGATGTCAGCTGCATTACAGGTCTCCCTGTAGTTGGCCGGACCTTGGATGTAGTCACGGCTCCACGTGATGAGACATACAACTACTATGCTAGTATGTTAGGTTTGACAGTGGATGAGGTCAGTGCAGAGATACAGTCTATTAGAGGCGTTGGCTTCAAGATCAAGTGGCTTCGGGAGACTTTCACCAAGGGTCTCTACATCGAGCAGACTGATACTGAGACTATCCGCCAGGTATCACGAGCATACCTGATGTTCTTATTTGGTTGCACTATTTTTGCGGATACTAGTCAGAAAAGCGTCAAGGCTGACTACTTGTACGGGTTGGCGAATGTGGATTCTGGTTTGTGAGACATAGCGTGGGGTACGAGTGCATTGGAATTCCTATTTCTTGGTTTGGGTGATGCTTCGAAAGCATCGAAGCATAACCTGTACGGATTTGTAGCCATGCTTGATTGCTGGATTTATGTCCATTTCCCCGCGTTTAGAGCCTCCGAGAAAGCAAACCACGTAGCAAAGCAGCCTAGGATTGTGAAGTGGCTACTGAAGCGGATTATTGGGCAAAACATCCGCCCTAAATCGGTTGTTTGTACTCTCCTTTCAGACCAGAAGGAGACAGATGTAAGTGTTTAAATTTTAGTAGTCAGTAACATATTCATATTAAGTTTTATTTTTTAAAACATTTTAAGTGTTTTACTTTTTTGGAATAGGTCAATTTTGAGCCGTACGAGGATATCAGAGTCCAGTTCCCCGTGCAGGAGATCCGCACCATCGTTTATCCTTTGCGGATGATGAGCACGGTCGAGGGTTACATGCCTGATCGGGTTATGCGCCAGTTCAGATGGGTTCAGGATGAACCCGAACTCCCACTTGTACTCCGACCGGGTTACAAGAAGGGAGATTTGGTGAGGTACACATGGCGAGAGAGCGCATGGCTAGATTGGCATTAACACTTGCTTTCTGAGAATCGGTTGACCGTTACCATCGCCACGTATAGACAGTCGGCAACGAACACCTACTGGAGGTACTTGGCTGAATTTGGTTGGCATACCATTTGTCCACCACCACGCACCACGGACGACAGATTGCTAGACGATGTTCGGTCGATTGTTACATTGCCTGTAGGTCGTGGGGAAGAGGGTGCGCTTAGGTGGAGAGATCAAGTCCTGCAGCTCTTCTCTCATTGGTTATTTTTCCTCATTATTGGACTTGTTTTAGCTTTGTTATGATCTATCTTTTTCATTCACGTTGATGTTGTTTATCCATTTGTAGGATTTGTTAAACTATCATCTTTTATATTATGACATCTACTTTTTTATTTCCATCGTTTCCTTTAGATTTGTTAAAGTTTCTTTTAATGCTTATTTACAATTTAGAATCTGCAAAATACTTAATTCGTACCATTGTAGCCATCCAACTTTTAAACCATAACAAAAAATTAACAAAAAACTTCAACCATTATAAAAAAATTAACACCATCAAACACACTCCAACCCATGAAAAAAGACTTCAACTTTTAAACCAATTTAAAAAATTAACAAAAAACGTTCGAACAGCTCAAAAAACGTAAAATCGGATAAATGAGTAAAAACCTTAAAAAACAATTACAAGTCATTGTGCACCATTGCTACGCAGTCAGGAGTACCTATGGTGCACACTACTACGTACCAATGGTACAACCGTGTGTGCACCATGGGTACCATAGAAGGCGTACCCATGGTGCGCTGTACCATCCGACACAGTGTGGCGTACCGGCCGACATGCCAAGTACCGGCCGGTGTAGGGCACCATCGGTACACAGTGTGGCGTACCGATGGTGCCTCATACTGTGTACCTATGGTGCAACCTTTATGCGCCATATGTATACAGGGTGGTGTACCGATGGTGCTATGGACTTGGCACCATCGGTACACTCCACTGTGCACCATATGTACACAGTAGGCGGTACCTATGGTGCGCAATTGGTACTTGAAATTTTATCCCGGTATTTTTTCCCGCGTTTTTTTTACGCTCTTTAATTCCCGCCTAAGTAATTTTTCTTTTTCTATATAAAGAGGTCTAAGTTACAACACCAAACACACAAAACTCTTCTTCAAACCTAGTTGAAGTCTTTCTTTATGGGTTGGAGTGTGTTTGATGATGCTCATCTACTCAAGGCTGTGAAACACGTGAAGTTCAAACGGCCGGACGATAATACCGATGAGTTTTTCGATGAAGTTTTGTGTATGATGTATCTCATGTACGGCGAAATGTCTACGTCTAGACAAATGCCTCAATCTCGTACTCGTGAGGAGGTAGCCACTAGGTACGGGTGTATAACTAGTGGACCAATGTTCTTGGTGTTTAACGAGCCCCTAGAAGTTAGGAACGAGGCATTCGACTCCTTCAGTTTAATGATCACAGACTATCTGTCTTTAGAATTGACAGAATACGTTCATTCTCAAATTGCCATGAAGGAGGAAACAATGCGTACTCTCAGCGACAATGGAGGCTACGATTTTGACTAACTGTCTGTTCAATCTCAAGTTATGTACTCATGTTTCTGCGATGTTGTTGTAGCTTGTTTGTAACGTTTGATATTAAGTTATGAAATGATTAGTTTCTTATCGTTATAAGTTGGAAAATTTCATGAATTACAGTCAAACAACTAAAGTACAAAACGTTATGATAAAGTAAACAAAGTTCTAAAAAACTAAATCTGACCAAAAAACATAAAGCGACCAAAAGACATAAATCCAATCGAAATATGAACATAAATCCGACAAAAAGATATAATTCAACTACTAAAATTCATCAAGACTAGTTACTTCCGGGAATGAACAAAGTGGCTTTCTCCCTTCGAGCTCCGTGTATTTTTTGCAGCCACCAACTATTGGTAGCTCCCAATACGTAACATCTTCACTCTTCAACTTCTGCCACGTAGGATGTATGCGTGCGCAAGGGCATAGGGGCTTGATTGATAGCTGTTTAATACTACTTAAATTAGAATAAAAAATTGAGTAATACAATTTTAATTAATAACAAAACCATAAATCGAATGACTTACATTAACGAAGTGATTAGTATCAACGAATCCAAACCCAATTTCACGTCTTTGGGCCATAATGGGGAGTTTACCGCGCAGAGGTAAAAAAGTATGACTATAGTTGTGAGACCCCACGAGTGACAGAAAATGAACAATGCATTCGAACTTGGTTGCAATCCCAATGCCCATTTCCGGCATTGTCATCCAATATTTGGGAGATGTTGGTGTCTCGTAGTTTATACTTTATGCAACCTTCAGGTAATCCTCTTTACCATTATATATCTTGTTGTATGTGTCATAGTTCTCCATGAGTTCATCGTATATTTCCTTCCGAACACCTCGCCAACCTTCTTTATGACCGTACAACCCAAACAAAACTGCTATATATTCACAATGACCATCTGCCTTAACATCATTTATAACCGATATAAAAGGATTAATGTGAGTCGGAAACCAATGCAAAAAACCTTTCGGGTCGTGTATAAGTTCTTTGACTCCACCAATGGATGATTGTACGATGTTTCTAGGGAGCGAGGCAATGGAAGAACTGCGAGTACGAGGTACTTTAGGCACATCTGCCCGAATCGTATTTGCACTAGCAACTGCTTTACCCTTTTTAACTTTTGGTGGTTTTAAAGAGTTCATGACTGAGTCAAGACTAGCCTTATCAACATCATCCACGTATTCCCAATAGCATTTGTCCCGTTTAGTGGATGATGTATCGACAACTAATTTTATTTTCACTTGCCGGCGGCCTCGGTGTTTCTGCTTCTCCAATGGCTCTAGCAATGAGGATGTTTCAGGATAAACAATTTCAAACCATTTATTGTAAATGTGTTTTATATGGCTTACGTCTTTTGTCTCCATAACATCGATTACTAGCTTTTGCAGATCATCTTTGATAATCTCCATGGTCGTACGGAATGAACGAGGCATTATTTCTAACCTTGTCCAGTGGGTGTGAAATGCATCTAACGATGCAGCTATTCCGTTTTTACGCCACATGCGGACCTGGTGATAGCAAGGTATACCATGGGTAGATTTTATAGTGCATATACAGACACCATTGTGTTTAACTTCCGACCCATCTTCAATAGCGACCATCTTGCTATCTTCGGCCTTCTCTACTTCGTCGAAAAATAGTTTAAAGCCATGTGGGAAACCTTGCCTCGAATTTCATCAAAACGTTTGTCCGCGAACTTATGCACTGCTATGTAACGACTCTTCTCAAACGACGACCTAATGGCAGCATGTCGGATTTCGACTAACGAATGAACCCTCCCCCAAAATAACTCAAAGTTTAATTTGCTTGTACGTAGGTAACGCTTTAGGTTAGAATGATCACTCTCAACGTGGTTAGTCGTGCAATGTCCTAAATGAAAGTTATTGTTCGTCTTCCAAACAACGAATTTGTCCATGTATTTATCGAGCCACGATTTTTCAGTGTATTCAATTGAAATAAGGTAGTCTTTGTACTCCAATAGCATGTCTCGTCGGGCGTGATCGAATTCAATCTCTGATGCTGCATACACAATCTTCTTCCAAACAGAAACAAATTTCAAATGATCACTTTTCTCGGGGAAGTATTTTCTTGTTTGCCCCTGAACATTCTATGTTATGTGCCATCGGTATAACATATGCGTTGTCTCTGGGAATACCACTTCTATGGCGTTCATCAGCGCTAGATCTCTGTCGGCCAGGATGACACAAGGTTCTTGAATTCCATGAACGGAAATCAACGACTTCAAACACTCTAACACCCATTTGAAGTTGTTTAACTTCTCACCGGACATGAAGGCAAATGCCGCACAGATTTTCAATCTGGTACACGTCACACCCACTATCTCAAACAATAGCATACCATATCATATGACTTTATACGTACTATCCATGATCAAAACTGTGGGAAATGTCCGCAAAAGGTCAACACTGACTGGATGGGCGAAAAACATATCTGTAATGACTTGTCCATCGTCTTCACCAGATTTATGCCATTCATAATAATTATGTGACTTAAGCTTCTCCAACAAGAACTGGAGTTGTGACCTACCCGCCTTTTTTAAAACCTAACTTTTCTGTCGTGCATTGTAGATGGTGCGCATTGAAGAAACATTATATTCGTTTAGCTTCTTAACACCATTCAGTATATCTCTGGGGTTAGTACCAATGTAGGTTGCTTGTTCAACATATTCCATCTCTTCATCATTCAAACGGCCAACAAAAGAATGACCGTCTAGCTGTTTTGAACTCTTGTGGTTATGAGTACCACATTTTACTTCTAACTTTAACCCGAGAAGCTGAAATGGGCAGTCAATCTTTTTCGTTCCTGTAGACTTCTGTTTACGGTCTTTTTCGGCTACTTTTGGAGTATATTTTCCTGACCTCTCACAGTGGAAATACATCATATGACTTTTTCTACTGTTTACTTTGTCGCGCCGACTTATGTTGATAACCATACCATGGAGTTTTCCTGTCTTCGTAACCCATTTAATCAACGTGTCATGTGTATAGAACTCGATAATGAAGAACAAATGACTGTAGTCAGTAGCGAACGGTTCCTCAGTCCCATTGGCGGCATCCGTCCCCTGTTACACAACAAAAAACCACAATAAGCCATCAGGTATAATTAAAAATGAAAAAAACCTTGATTTTTACGGAAAATTTGCGCGAACCGAAGGTTAAGAGGCCTAAAACCGGTGGTGAAGTAGCCTCAGAACCGGCCGTACACAACCAGGTGCAACACCGGTTCTATCTCCTTGAACCGGTGGTGAAGGGGCCTTAGAACCGAGCGGACGTAGGCCCCTGTACCACCGGTTCAAGGCCACAGAACCGGTGGTACTGAGGTCTCAGTACCGACCGGACAGAGGCCTCAGCACCACCGGTTCCTGGCCATGGAACCGGTGGTGCGTAGGTCACGCACAGCCGGTTCCAAGGCCGATAACCGGCCGTGCGTGACCTACGCACCATCGGTTCCATGGCCAGGAACCGATGGTGCTGAGGCTATTGGGCCAATTTCTACTTTTTCCGGGGATGGCTGCTTCTCCGGCGATCCAACTCCTTTTCCGGCGAAATTTCATCATCCTTTATCTCCGGCGACATCAACTTCTCCACGTTAATCCCTAGTTCTGGGTGAGTCATGATCGATTTTGTGTTTTTCTCTAGAATGAGGTTGAATGTTCTTGTTTTTATTTTGAAGTTTGAACTTGGTTTCAAAGAAGAATGTTTGTTTGGGTATAGATAGCGAAATAGGTTATTTGGTGAATTGGGTATACTTAGGATACACTTAGTAGTTTTTTTTACTTAATGGCAGTTTCGAAATTAATTGAATTGTCGAGGGTTATTTGGTAAAAAAAAATCAAACTAAAGTCAAATGAGGATTTTGGGTATACTTAAACCGGAATTGGGTATATATAGCCATAACATATTAAATTACATTATAAGCCTCAAATCATTCGGTTCTTCTCTTATAAACGCACTAGCTCCAAATAAACTAGGTTGCTTTTCTCTTAACCAATACCAAACAAACGAACCAGCATCGATTTTCAAATCGAGTTTTAAAATTTTCTAACCGGTAGAGTTTCAAGGTTTTAATATCCAATACTTTGGATTCCGAGTCCGATTTCGCAGCTCAGGAAGATTTTCTTGGCTTTGATATATGAGCTCAGCAAGATTTTCTTGGCTTTGATATATGATCGTAAATATCTCGCTTTTCTTCTTTCTCCTTCTTACTTTTTTTAATTCAAATAGTTATTTTATTTTTACGAGCTTGTGGTGTTTGGTAGTTTTATTCTTTTGTCTAAATTTTCTTTTTAAATTGTTAATGCTACATGTTAATATTTAAGTTGTTGATTTAATTCAGTGGGAATTATGGTACTCATCAGTGTTATCGAGCTAGGGCTCTTATTTTGTGGGGGAGGATTTAGGCTTTCCCTGATTTAGAGTTTAATTCAGTTTTTAGAGAAAATATGGGTAGCAGATGGTTCATGTACATGGTTAGACTTTATCTTTGTTGGAAATAATAACACAGTCAATGGTCTATAGTCCCTATGATTTATATCAGTTTAGAGGTTTACAAGAATATACTACTTTAATGCATTTTCAAGTTAAACTACCATATCATCATAGTACATGAACCAACTGATTCTACGATGGCCAATATAGTTTAGGACAAAGATAGCATATCTAGAGCTATAATATTGCTCCTATCCCTCTCAATTCGTTAAAATAAAAGGAACTAAGTATGCAACACATATCACAAAATTATATATCTGATTTTATCCAATTGAAATTTTTGGAGAACCCCAAAAATATTTCAATAAGAAATTGTTTACAAGACTTCAGAGATTATCCGGAAATGAAACACTATTTTCTACATTTTATTGAAATATTCTGGTCTTGTTGATGAAGATAGAGATGACGAACAAAGGAGAATCTGCGAAGGAGATGACAAGTAAATTCGCTAAGTTGGACAAGTTCGAAGGACATAATTTCAGACGATGGCAGAAAAAGATGCATTTTCTGTTGACTACCCTCAAGGTTGTGTATGTCCTGAGTACCCCCTGGCCAGAGATCACTGAGAATGAAACGTTGGAACAAACAAGGAGGCGCAGCAAGTGGGAGAATGATGACTACATTTGTCGAGGCCACATATTAAACGGTATGTCTGATACTTTGTTTGATGTATACCAAAATGTCGAATCTGCAAAAGAGTTATGGGATTCTATAGAATCAAAATACATGGCAGAAGATGCTTCTAGTAGGAAGTTCCTGGTTAGTAATTTCATAAATTACAAAATGGTTGACTTTAGACCTGTAATGGAACAGTATAATGAACTACTAAGAATTCTGGGTCAATTCGTTCAACACAATATGAAAATGGACGAATGTATATCGGTTTCTTCTGTTATTGATAAATTGCCTCCTTCATGGAAGGATTTTAAACACACACTGAAACACAACAAGGAAGAAATGACTCTAGTCGAACTTGGTAGTCATTTTAAGATTGAAGAGTCTATAAGGGCTCAAGATGAAATAAGTAATCCCAAGGGTAAAAACCAAGTGGGAAACTCATCTGTAAATATGGCTGAAAGCAACGGATTCTTTAAGAATGGAAATACAGATAAAGGGAATAAATGAAAGTTTAAAGGAAACAACAAAAACAATAATTTTATCAGCAAAAAGCCTAAAATGACATGCTGGAAATGTGGCAAACCTGGTAACTTCAGAAGGGATTGTCGAGTTGGAAAAGGCAAAAATAATGTTGGTCCAAGTGGGAACAATACTGGTTCAAGTGGAAACAATGCTAGTTCAAGTGGATCTAAGGATCCTGAAAAGCAACAAGGTCAGATTTTATTTCGGAATTCTAATTCTGGTCAAAATTATATATCTCTAATATCTGAAGCATTTTATGTGCAGGATGATGATGTTGCTTGGTGGGTTGATTCGGGAGCAACACGTCATGTATGTAAAGATCTTCGATGGTTTAGTAATTTTCAACCGATTGAAGATGGATCTTCACTTAAGATGGGCAATGTTGCTACCGAACCAATTAAAGGACTAGGAAATGTTAAATTACTATTTACTTCTGGAAAGTACATATTATTGAACAATGTATTGTATGTTCCTGGGATTCGAAAGAATCTTTTATCTGGTGTTGTTTTAAACAATTGTGGTTTCAAACAAGTGTACGAAAGTGGCAAATATGTATTGTCAAAACATGGTGTGTTTATGGGATTCAGATATTTATGTAATGGTATGTTTGTGTTAAATATTAATATTTCGTTCGAAAATGATTCTGTTTGCATGACTTTTACTAGTGTCTGTAGACATATGAATAAAACAGAATTATGGCATGCTAGATTTGGACATGTTCATTATGGAAGAATAAAAGACATGTCCAAAATGAGCCTTATTCCTCCTGTTGATGCAAATAATAAAAAATGTAAAACTTGCATGTTAACTAAGATAACTAGAAAACCTTTCAATAATGTTAACCGAGTTTCCAAAATATTGGAACTAGTACATAGTGATTTATGTGATTTCCATGCTACACCTTCGTTAGGAAATAAAAAGTATGTTATTACTTTTATTGATGATGCATCTAGATATTGCTACATTTATTTGTTGCATGCTAAAAATAAAGCTCTTGATAAGTTTAAAATCTATAAAGAAGAAGTTGAGCTACATAAGAATGATTTGATTAAAAATCTACTTACGGATAGAGGAGGTGAATATTATGATCCTATATATTTTCAGTCTACGGGTATAATTCATCAAACCACGGCTCCTTATACACCACAACAAAATGGTATAGCTGAAAGGAAGAATAGGACTTTGAAAGAAATGGTTAATTCCATGTTGTCCTATTCGGGTTTGAGTGAAGGATTCTGGGGTGAGGCTATGTTAACAGCCTGTTATTTATTGAATCGTGTTCCTACTAAAAGGAATAAGATGACCCCGTATGAGCTTTGGTTTAAGAAGCCTCCAACACTGAAATATCTAAGAGTTTGGGGTTGTAGAGCAGTTGTAAGACTCACTGAACCTAAAAGGAAAAATTTGGGTGAAAGAGGTATAGATTGTATCTTCATTGGGTATGCTGAGCATTCCATTGCATATAGGTTCTATGTGTTAGAATGCAATGACTATGTGTCAGTGAACACAGTTATCATGCAATATTTGATGAATAAAGATTTACTTCTATACCTAAACCTAGAGATTTGATTCAAAACTCTTTGAATAGGAACTCAAGTGAAATTAAAAGTATATCAAGTGGTACCAATTGTGTACCTGAACCTTCTGAACCAAGGAGAAGTACTAGAGCCAGAAAAGCTAAGTCGTACGGATCTGATTTTCAACTATATTTAGTTGAAGGGTCAAGAGATAAGATTGACTATCAATATTGTTTTGTTATTGAAGATGATCCAAGGACTTTTAGTGATGCTATGGCATCAATGGATGCTGCATTCTGGAAAGAAGCTATACATGATGAAATAGAGTCTATCATGCATAATAATACATGGGAGTTGGCTGATTTACCTCCTGGGTGCAAATCATTGGGAAATAGATGGATATTTAAACGAAAAATGAAAGTAGATGGTACTATTGAAAGGTATAAAGCTAGATTGGTTATCCAGGGATTTAGACAAAGAGAAGGAATTGACTTCTTTGATACTTATGCTCCGGTTGCTAGGATTTTCACTATTAGATTGTTGATTGCACTTGCATCTGTATACAATCTTGTAATTCATCAAATGGATGTTAAAACTGCAGTCTTGAATGGTGATTTGGATGAGGAGATTTATATGAAACAACCGGAAGGGTTTGTGATGCCTGGTTGTGAAAACAAGGTATGCAAGTTGAAAAAATCTTTGTATGGTTTGAAACAAGCACCAAAAGATTGGCATAAAAAATTTGATAATGTGATATTGTCTAATGGATTTATTCTTAACCAAGCAGACAAGTGTGTATATAGCAAATTTGATAATTCGGGTAAAGGAGTTATGATTTGTCTATATGTGGATGATATGTTGATTTTTGGTACTGACTATAATCAGGTTAAGGAAATGAAGAATTTTTTATCATCTAACTTTGAGATGAAGGATTTGGGGGAAGCTGAAATGATTCTCGGTATAAGAATCAAGCGAAAGAACAATAGTATATCGATTTCTCAATCTCACTATATTGAGAGGATATTAAATAAATTTAATTTTAAATATTGTTCTCCGGTAAGCACACCTATAGATCCTAGTCTTAAGCTTCTACCTAATAAAGGTATTGCTATATCTCAACTTGAATACTCGAGAGCCATCGGGTGTCGTATGTATGCCATGACTAGCACTAGGCCGGATATTGCCTTTGTTGTTGGAAAAATTAGTAGGTATACTAGCAATCCTAGTTCGCATCATTGGCAAGCTTTAAATCGAGTATTCAAGTATTTGAAAGGAACCATGAATTATGCTTTAACTTATACCGGATTTCCTTATGTACTTGAAGTATATTCAGACGCGACTTACATTTCCAATATGGAAGATCATTCTTCCACAAGTGGATGGGTATTTCTACTTGGGGGAGGTGCTATCTCTTGGGCGTCTATGAAACAAACTTGTATTACTGATTCAACAATGGAATCAGAGTTTGTGGCATTAGCAACAACGAGTAAAGAAGCTAAGTGGGTAAGAAATTTAATGTACGAAATTCCGTTGTGGCCCAAACCGATATCACCTATATCTATCAGATGTGATAGTATGGCTGCCTTGGCTAATGTTTATAGACAAGTTTACAAAGGCAGGTCTAGACACTTAGGTGTTAGACACATTATGATTCGTGAGCGTATCACGCATGATGTCATTTCAATAGATTTTGTGAGAACTCAATATAACTTAGCCGATCATTTAACCAAAGGGTTAAATAGAGATCTTGTGCACAAATCGGCTATTGGGATGGGATTAAAGTCCATCTGAAATCTCTCATGTTGAGATACCCAATTCCCATCTAATATGACATTAGGTGTTGAATTCAATGTGGAAAGCTTAACATCAAGAGATTGGAACACATTTGTATATCATTCCGAGGTATGTGTTCAGACCTGCAAGTTGTGAAGGTTGAAGATTATCTTCTTAATAGCTCTTTTGAAACATTGCATATGCAGGTGCAAGATGAAAAGAACTACCTATTCGAGCATGAAGTTTAGCCGCTTCAAGAAGCTAGGACTTGGCTTTGATATGCTTAAGAAGGATAAGGACACAAGGCTAGTAAAATATAGTGTCAAGTAGGAACAAGTGAGAATGTAAATTTATGTGTATATTATCTTCATGTATTCATTGTGAATAGTAAAGGTTCAATCCTTAGTGATACATTGATATTCGAATATTTGGAATGTGTAATATACTAATGTGAAATTCAATCGTTACGATATTTCATTTATGCATAAATTTGATATTTGATATGATTGTGTTTAATAGATCATGAATTACACTAAAATGGGGGAAGTTTGTTATTTATTTTAGTGTAATTGGATCGACTAGTCGACCAATTTAATCATGATACATTATCAAACAAGTCGTAGAGTGCGGAGTGCACACTTGCAAGTGAACAGAATTTCGAAATTGAAAATTTGACCGTTTTATTCAAATTTTAAATTTCAGCCGTTTTATTACAAACCCAGTTTATAGACCCTAACTGCCCTAACTTCCAAACTGTTTTTTTGGTTGGTCGAATTGATAAATATGAGTTCTGTTGAAAAAGAAATATCATATCATTTTTATCCTCTCTGTTCAAAATTATATCTCTGATTTTATCCAATTGAAATTTTTGGAGAACGCCAAAAATATTTCAATAAGAATTTGTTTACAAGACTTTGGAGATTATCCAGAAACGAAACAATGTTTTCTACGTATATAACTTCAACCAACAAGTTCCAAGCTCTCACCCCAGAATCATAAAATTAATTAAGTATATTAACTTTTATAATGTTCTCGCACCAAATCAATTTAAAAAAAAATAATATTTCACATGCATGCTTGTGAGTGGTTAGCAAAAAAAAATAGTTTGAAGCATTTTGTTTCCACCATCAATAGTGTATTGAAAAAAATCATGCCATAATATTTTTATAAATCAGCATGTACAAACAATTCGTAAAGCCATAAACAACCAAAATATAGAAGACCCATGTATAGTTGTTAGATGTATAGTTGTTAGGGGATTTCAAATGCCAAGTTTCCCTGTTATATCTTGTGACCAAGTAAGGGAGTAGTGAGCACTATCTTACATATTTTTTTTTCGGAGGGAACCCGCAGCCGCTACTCAGAGTGCAATGAAGTTTCCCTGTTATATTTTGTGACCAAGTAAGGGAGTAGTGAGCACTATCTTACATATATATTTTTTTTCGGAGGGAACCCGCAGCCGCTACTCAGAGTGCAATGAGTGCGCACAGGGTAAACCCTCAGTCTGACGCGATAGCCTGCAAACCAACGCCAGAAGGTAAACCACACAAGGTGACAGGCTCAGTCGAGAAAGCGTATGTAGAGGGACTCGTACTCATGACCTTTTGGTCATAAGAATTCCATACTCAACCAACTCGGCTACCCCATTGGGGGCTACATATTTGATATAGATATAGTTGAATTATAGGTTAATCACGTGATGCTATACTACAAAAAGAGACTTGAACATATTTTTTAGAAGAATTTATATCACTTAGTCGAATAGGAAAGAAAAATGTTAGTTAATATAGTAAGAGGGACTAGATAACTAGTAGAAAAGTTAAGAAACTTTTCAAAACAATTGATAAGTGAATACTAAAGACTAGATATTAACAAAATCAGAATAAAACCTTACAAAAAAACATTTAGCAGGTTTACCCAATGAAAGTCACTGCAGTGGAAGATGACCGAAGAGAACCTGCAGTGGTAGATGAACAAGGAGATGACTCTTTCCTGAGGAGCACATTATTTTAAAGGACCTTCCAGACCAACAAATCCAAGAACATCTTTAAGAAATTGGGGATCCGGTTGCTGCTTCTATTCTGACCGAAGTGTTAGATCCAGATCTTCTATAAGGTACCTTTGCTCTCATGCCATATGATTATCAGAGATTCATTGCCCCTATCAACGAACCATCCGAGGAGGTCGCACTCGCACTGCAACCATTTTCCAGTCTTGGAACTATGCCTACGATAAAGAAGGCGTAAAACTAATAAAATTAATACTTTAATTGTAATAGAGGTATAAGAATACTAGGTTATGCTTGTTAAAATTGGAGTGTGAGTGTGTGACGGACCTCACGGACTAACGAGATCTTGTTTGCTTTGCGCTCGTAGGCGCGCACGGGTTTGCTTTTAGGTGTACTCCCAAAAGGCCTCTAGATAGTTGAGGTGGGCTCACACTTATATACACTCTTTTATGGTCCTTGTTAGCAATGTGGGATTGGGGGTTCTCTATGGGATGAAGTTTATTCTTTACAATACTTACTATTTGATCAACCAACATTAAAACTTTCTTTAGGGAGAACATAAAACTAAATACTGATATACTACAAATCAAAAATTAAAAGCTAACACAAGTGCAAGTTGAGTTATCGTGATCATCATATTCTCTAAGAGTTTTGATATTTTCAATAATTTGTCCTAAAAGGTTTGTAATATAAGATAGTCTATAAGCAGTCTTTGAATTCGGTTATAGCCAGTTCAGTTAATCAGAAAATTGGTTTACCTCATTTGTTCTCTCTTCACTCTTGTTCAATATGAGATTAATTTGGATATAAGAGCAGATATATTATTGACATTTTCTTGAGTGAAATTGTATAGCAAGTTATTACCACATGTGTACTGCAGGTAAAATTATGATTATTGGTCTATATTCCATAAATACCGACGGAAAGTTCAAACAATATCAAATATTATTGAGCGTGGATTTTTGATGAGTCGCGAGAAAATATCGCAGCAAATATTGTTTAACAAAAAATATTAATCCCATTAGTTAATTTGAAAACTATATTCATGTTATAACTTTCATTTTAAAAATTTGTATTTTTAGTAGTATTGTGTGTTTAGTAGTTTGAGTTTAACCGTATTGTGTGCTTAGTATTATTGTGCGTTTAGCCGATTTTTAATTATGTTTCATAAAATGTACGATTTATTTATAAGAATATGGTTTGCACAAAGATAATTGCAAAAGCAAGAAGTTCTAGATCGCCTAAAAGCCGAAAACTAGAAAAAAAAACCATCATCTATATTTTGATCAAATATAGAGTCAATTAACAAGCATATACGAACAAAGAATATCCGTTTAAGCGATATTGAAGCAACAAAAAAGACTTCATTTTACATAATTTTGAAAATATTATGGAATTTGCAAGATTCATTTAAAGCTCGAAAGTCAAAAGAAATAATAATTTTAATAATCAAGTCATACGCCATTAAGAAAAATTCATTTATCTTTGGAGGAAAATATGTGACTTGACGATCTCTGATGTCAAAGTTATATACGGTGTGAATGGTGGTTGTAAAGAAATAGATATTTAATTACATAATGACCAAACAAACTCTAGTGAAGAAAATGAGGAGTAAAATATTATACAAAAAATACTTTCCTCAGGTATTAACCAAAAGAAAAGCCGAGGTTTCCCAAACATAACCAAAAAAATGTTGAAAGAAGAAATTGAGAAGGTATCCGTAGAAGTTGATGCACAGAGTGTTAAAGATGTTTCCATGATGCTTATCACCTATGCATAACTATGTTTTTCTCCACCTCAGGAGAATATCTAAACAAGAACTTTGTCCATTTTATTAAGAAAGAGTTTAAAGACCTTAATAAAATATTTTTGGGCTCAATTGGTTGTAGACAAACTGTTGGAACCAATAAAAAAGTACTGTCAAACCAAATCGAAAAACAGTGTAGGTTGCGTCTCCATCATAACTGTAAGTTACACTTTAAATTTTAGAATTAATTTAAAAATAAAATGAAACTAATTATTATTTTACTATATGATAACCTTTTTCATCGAGCATACGTGGTCAAGAACTGGTTGTAAACTTTCGAAGGTTTCTCCAATGGGAAGGTGTGGCGAAATTATTGATTTTTGAAAATATGAAAACCCTATTCGATCAAATAAAGCCAAATAAGATAAAAATTATATTTAACATTATTAGAAAGTTAATATTGCTAAACAATGATTTATTGTAAAAAAAATCCTGTCATTTTCTTTGTAAAGGTTATGGTTAGAGAGTTGCACCTAACAAAGAGAGACACATTGTTGAAATAGCTCAATGGCGATATCGAAGAAAGTGCTGATGAAGACGATGTTAAGAATCAATAAGAGAAGAATGATGTTTCATTGGATTTTGAACATCTGGTTCTTAGCAAGTAAGAGAGAAAATCCAAAAAAATAATTAAATATTGTATCCCAAATAATTAGAGGACTTGTAAGGGATGAAAAACAACAAAAACAACCAAAAATTGTGAATTCAAAGGTATAAATATATATGATTATATATTTAGATTAAGTGATTAATAATTTTTTGTTTTGTTTTATGATGCAAAAAACTATACATAATCTTCAAGAAGAAAATAAGAACACAACATACAACTTTGCATCAAAAGAGTCTCACTATGAAATGGTAAGCTGAATTACTATTATAACAATTTTAAAAGTTTTAGTAGTTTTAAATAGTTTTAGTAGTTTTAAAGTATTTAACAATTTTTTAAAATTTTAACAGATTTAGGCTTTAATAGTTATAACAATATTATGCCAAAATATGTTAAATATGCTGTATATATTTAACATTTATATTTTTTTTCCAGATTATTGAAGACCTTCAATATAAAGTCAGAGAGCTCAATTTTTTTATAAAGTGTATAAATACGAAGTTGAAGACTTTATAAGATTTGGCCGAAGATCCTCTTTTTAGTGACATCGAGAAGGAATCTGAGGGTAAAGATAAGTTTATTGCAGCTTTATCTGCTGAAAATAAAATATTAAAGGGTGAGCTAGCTCAATATCGCAAAAATAACAAAAACAAAAACCATCGTGGAGGAGGATGAAGTTAACAATATTGATGAAGGCTTTGAAGATATAGTATCACGGAGACAATATGATAAAATTACTAAAATAGAAGCTTCGACATTGGTGAAAAATATTAAGATTTTTTTTGGATCAAACTTGTTATTGATATCAAAATTTGGTACGAGTGACAAATTGGTAGCTCGAGAATACACAGCCCAATGGGCCAGTAGTTTAATCGTCTAAAGATAATTAGACTAAAATTTTTTACAGCCCAAACAAAAGGCTTTGACAAACCTGATCAATAGAACAGCTAACACGAACCCTAGTCCCTCTTTTTCTCTTTCATTCGAGGAGACAGCCCCCAACTTTGTTTCTTAGAATCAGCACCGCAAAGCTCTGACTACTCAAGATAGCGCATGTCTTTATCGAATAGCTAAACAATAGCTTCAATAAGACCCTAGATCTAGAGAGGCACGAGGAGAACAATATATGTAGATCAGCAACAAGGGAGTGAATTCTGATATTATTAAGATGAAAGTAGATAAAAAAGAAACACGATGACCATCAATTTATATATGAGAGGAATAAAAAAAAAGCAAAAAACTAGAGTAAATGAGGAAAATTTTACTGCAGTTTTCTAACTTAATGCATATGATGACAATAATCATAATGAATTGAAGAGTGATATTATGGTTACTAAAAAAGTGGCAAGACTTATTAGGGCATCAAGTGAGCTACTAAATACTCATCTGTCAAATCAGATTTTTTTCCAATAAGTACGTCTGAGTTTTCTTTTTTTCTCAAAAATCAACCTCACACCAAGAAGCATTGAATTCGTAGCCTCACACCAAAAAAGCTTTAAATTTTATATTGCAACAAACCAACAACAAACTTTTTTCTTCTCAAGCCTTTATTTTCTTTCATTCTCTCTTAAATCTAGCAACAAACCCACCATATCTTTTCTCTTCCCAAGCCTTTAATTTCTTCCATTCTCTCTTTAAATCTAACAACAAACCCTACCATATATTTTCTCTTCTCTATATTTAATTTTCATTACTTCTTTTAATTCTTAACCTCACACTAAACCCTACCTTATCTATTCACTTCTATTTGAATATAACAGTTTGCTTCTCCCATCTCATCACACCAAATATAGTTATCTCTCTATACAGATATTGTCATTTTCTCATGTAAGGTAAATCATTTATTTGTTCTTTCATTTGTTAAATAACTTCTTTTTTATTCTTGTTTTACTGTTTCTTAAATCATGTTCTTAACTAGCAAAAAAGACCAATTTTTTGTTGTTGTTCAATAAATCTACTCTTTGTTTGGTTGTTGTTCCTTTCTTTATTTCGTATAATACGATGTTGTGTTACCAATAAACCAGCCTCACATGGTCACAACAAAGTGTGAGTGCTTCTAATAACACATCCGCATTCTACTTTATCTCTTTCAAAAGTTTGAGGGAAAATTCTGACGTGAAATGTCTAATACCATTTAATATCCAAAATCATAGTCAAACTGAGAGATTAATGTACTTTTTTAAATGATGATTTTATATCTATGTCTTGCATCTCTAGTAAAAAATCTACTAGTCCTTAAAATGCATCAAATTCAAGCAAACACATCCCAATGTAATTATTCAATGAGGCATGTAAAAAAAATTCCCCAATATTTTTTACAATAAACGTTGATTCAAAATGAAAATAATAACATAATAATTGAATTAAATTATAATTGTTTGGCTTACCAATTCTTTGTGTTGTTTCCAAAATATTTGAACTTGTCAGTGTAAGCATACATAAAATTTTCACTAGAAGGAGGTTTGAGCCATGTTTGAACGTAATTAAAGGATCCGAGGTATACCATGTATTATTATTTCATACACTCTATGTTTGAGTTCAACTTACTTATGATATCCTAATAAATAATTGTATTCCAAGATGTATAAATTTGTGGAATACAGTTTTATACGCAAAAAAAGTCTTAATATTTGCTACATTTTTTTTCCGTATGTGTCATCTAGATAACATGTGTGTTACTTTCAGAAATATAATGTCAATAGATTTCATTAATGCCAATTCTCTATTCGTCACCATACTATTATTTCAAGTGCAATGGTTTTCCTTCATAAGCAACCACACACGATCTAATGCCCATATGTAATTTTCAACCTTTAGCAACTTAAGAAAACAAATGCGACCACAAATGTGATGTTAGTTGACGTAATACCAACAATATCAAATAATTACATCATGTATCTCTTCGTCATGTACGTACTATCATAATAAAAACCTTCATAAATGTCCTTCAAAGATTGATAAACGTCTGTGTGTCTAAAATAATTCGGTGATTATTTGAGACTCTTCGTTTCTTATTGCCATTGAATATAATTTTTATCTTTCATCTTACCTAATAAATACTGAATTTATGACTGACATATTTTTTTAGTATATGGTGTTTTTGTCCAGCATTATAGTTACGCATATTGGACCCGTTATGAGGATTAATCTCTTTTAACACTGTAAAATATTATGAGGAATGAAATTACGTGTAGATAACTTCTGCACCAAATATTCTTCACATATAATAAGTTTGCTTGCTTGAAAATAACCTTCTAAATATTCAGATGGTGGGTGTTTATGCTTTTCACACTCAACTGTCAAATATCATCGTCCATTGTCGATATGATGAGCTCTAAGTGCGAAAGGACAATCTATTTTTTGTGTGTTTTGACTTTCTTATCTTCACAGTAGGTGCCTTTGGTTTTACCCTATACTTTCTAAATAATTTACGAGCATAAACAATCAAGGGGTATTCCCGTGTTTCCCAACATCAAACCTACTTTGCTTTAATGAATATTTCAAGTGTCTACCCACATTTTTTACCTATGTTGTAAGTTCAAATCTAGTGTAGTGCGCAAGCATGGTGAATAAGTGAGTGAAATCTAGATATATAATACTCTTCAAAGTAATATGAGAAGGAAAAATAATTTCAGGTTCTGAAGAAATTTTGGATTCTTATATTGTTAATACACAAAGTGTTAATAAAGAAAATATAAGTTTTTGAAAACAATTACAACTCTTCTGAGATAACTAGTCGGAATCTGATGTTTTTAGAAAATGAATCTGATTTCGAGAGTGCCTCTCGAAATTAGGTATTTATTTTAACAACTGATTTCAATAAACGCTCTTAGAATCAATTATGTTTTATAAAAACAACAAATTCTAAGTGGATACCACAAAATCACACCTACAAAATCAGGATTTTCAGATTTGGTTTTTTCAAAATAAGGTTTTGATGTTTAATTAATGTAAAATATAAAAACAAGATTATAATATCTTGTTGGTAATTTGGGAATGCTCTCGGTGGTTTAGTTTTTATTTTCTTCTTGCATTGCATTTTAGAAGTTCAAAATATCTTGTTCGTAATTTTTGAGTTTTTTTGGTTTAATTTTAAAGGTTTTCGAATATATATTGGACTTGAAATGAAAATGTTATGTATTTAGAATATGTGTTGAATTTTGTTCCAAAACATTTCAGAGGGAATAAATACTAAATGTTATTGGGAAAATAGCTTGTCCCTTATTCATATATGGTTTTTGAATTTCAAAGGTAAATTCTATGCAAAGAATCTCTTGTGCAAGTGGAGAATCAACGTGACCAAGACTTTGGTCGACAAAAATGCTCCAAAGTGGTTAAGGCTCCCTCGTTAAAGTAATGATGTGTAGGTTGTTGCTTCTAAGCATGTCATGTCATTGTGAGGCCGAAGATATAAAATCATAATTTTCCTGACTTATTAGCTGATAAACATAGGAAGAATAGATGTGGTAGTGGATCTGCATAGTAAGTGCTTGGCCGCTTTGTTGGAGGAATTCCTAGAAGGTTTTTTTGTTGGATAATGGACCGATAATAATGGATGTTTAGTTGGCTTGCAGGTCAAATAAAAAGAAGTTTTGCTAAACTTTTGGCTACACAGGGTGTTTTATTGAAGTGTTGTTAGGTAGATTGGTTCACTCGAGGAATTTAATGAAAGTTGTGTTGGCTTACTCATGGGTCTACAAGGGCCTAAAGATTCTGTTAAGATGGCAAATTTGTTGGTGTGTTATGCTGATTTCTTAAGTTTTTTTAGGGTATAGTTAAATGATGGTCCAAAAAATGTTAACCATTTTCAAAATTTGAGCGTTTTTGGACTTTTACGATTTTGTTTTTGGACCCGTTTGTTCATCCGCCGGTTAGACTTTCTCAACCGGCGGATGAAACCTTCTCATCCTTCAGGTGAGACCCTCTCACCCGCCGGGCCACATATATTCACCCGGCGAGGATTAAAGGGTATTTTTAGTAACCTTTAAAATTGGTCAAAATTTTGGGATTTGTTATCTTTTTGAGCCTTAATTTAGCCAAACCCGTTTTTTTATTGTTTGAGGTCTCGTATCTCCTCTTCTGTCTCGATTAGGGCTGTCAACGGTTCTCCGGAACCGAGAACCGGACCGGGACAGAACCGATAAGGACCGGACCGAGAACCGGACCGAACCTTAACGGTCCGGTTTGCGGTTCCATTTTAAAAACCGAAAACCGATAAGGAACCGAAACGAAAAACCGGTTAGAAACCGAACCGATAAACCGATAGAACCGATAAGGAACCGAACCGATAAAACCGATAGGACCGAAGGAACCGATACGGAATCGAACCGATAAAACCGATAAGAAATCGGACCAATAAAACCGTTAAAACCGATTATTTGTTATTATTATATATTCTTTTATAAACTATAATACCAAAACTAATAGTTAATTACCAATTTTTTTAAAAAAATAAAGATCAATTTACAAACTTTAGTTTTTATATAATTTATTTTAATAAAAAAATACTAAAAAATCAATTTTTAATCGATTTTATTTTTTTAACCGGACCGAAACCGGACCGAAACGGGACCGGACCGAACCGAACTGGAACCGGAACCGAACCGAACCGGATCGAACCGACCGAACCAAAAGCTTAGCGGTTCGGTCCGGTTCCAAAAATTAGAACCGAAAGCTTAGTGATCCGATTCGGTCCGAACTGATAAGCTTAGCGGTCCGGTCCCGTTTCTTCAAAACCCGGCCCGAACTGGACCGATAACGGCCCCAGTCTCGATTGATATTGATAGATTAGTCTTTTATTCTTTTAGTCTTACTGCGGGAGAATTTATAACAACGTCATTGTTGCCTTTCACTCTGACTCAAGATCCTAAATTTAAATGTTCCCTAGAGTTATGGGCCTTAGGCTTATAAGCCATTTTGCGTTTGATAATATTTGCATCAACCCATTCCTCACATTTATCGTTTATAGAACACTAAGTTTCAGAACACACGAATGATATGATGCATGAGTGGTAAACATCGTTTACCGTGCCCTTAGCGGAATATGATGCTCCTCTCAACTTATCTAATTATTATTATCTAATTATTATTAGAGATCATACGACGAAAACAATATGTGCCAGATGATTTATATTCCACGTATGAATGTGACGTTTTGCTTTCTTTTTGAGTTTTTTCAAGTTTATTTTAGTATTAAATTTACCTTTCATGTACTAATGGGTTTCCACCGCCGACACCAATTTGGTTTAGACTACTAAAGTGGTATAAAAAGCTCAAGCATGCTTGAGATTAAACATGAGACAAATTATGGCAGTTGGAAAAAACATAAAAAATTTATTAAAAAATAATATATTAAAAGATTTGAACATTAAAAAAAGAGAAAAGAGAACAATAGATACTTAAACGAAAATATTTTTGCTTAAAAATAAAAACGATTAAAACTATTATTGCAAATTATAGGTACAAATTTGAACCAAAAAATAAACTTTTAGGTTAAGTTTCTTGTCTTACATTAAAGACTATATAGTTTTAGTCTTACAAATCTAGATTTCACGCAATCTTTTATGTTACAGATATATGTTACAGATATAAAACTAAAATAAATTTCCTCTTCTACAATATCTACCATTTTATATATACTATCAATTTTGATTATTCTTTTATGCATTTACCATTACTGTTTTTAGAATTATTTTGTTTTATACTAACTTTTTCATCATCATAAAAAAGGCCAGATTAAAATAATTTATGTATATTTAGAATGTTCATTAAACTCAGCCAAAATATAATCATTTTAGATAGGATTAAATTAATTCTAAACTATAAAATTTAATTTACAACATCAATCTTATATTAATTTAAATATATTTATTTATCTTATTGAACTTTTGTATTTTAACATTTTATTTTTATTTTATAAAAAAACATTTATCTTTTTTATTTTTAAATTTTATGAATTTTTGAATTAAAATTATAACTTTTGTCATCTGTATACCTACCGTATCATTCGTACGTCCATCCTATATGTCGGGTGGATGAAGTTAGTATGATATAAATTTAATATTCTTCATCACGCTTTCATTTGTTGGCTCGTTATCCATGGTCAGTTGTCTACATGTGACAAGCTTTCGAGTTGAGATTAAAACTCCCAAATTGTGTCTTATGCAACTCTGACTCTAAAGCTATTAATCATAATATGTATGACTGTCGTTTCACTATGAGAATTTAAGATTACCCAAACTCCAAGCTCGGTATCTATGTAAGTTAATTTTCTCATGCCTTTATCATTATTTGTTAGACTTTCAGGATCAGAATCTAAATAAGAACCCAAATCGGTGCTACAAGAAAGGCATGAACTGTGTTAAAATGTATATGGGCTACAAACAAGGTATGGACTGTGCTAAAATGTATTTAATATTAGTGTGATATACATTTTAGGAAATATGCATATAACCAGTTACTTTATGACATACTGTATACATACAGTGTAATGTATATATACGCTGGACAATTACATAATATGGGGGTTTAAGTTTCAGATAATACATTAAAAAGAGATACAATTCTCTCAACATGATATCAGAGCCCTAACCATCAAAACCCTAGCCACAATAAAAGAAAACTCTAGCCTCCAAAAGTTTCCTCTTACGTCGACGTGTCTCCAGTATAGCCGTCATTAGCCGACGTTTATCCGGCTTCTCTCGTTACCAATGTATTTCCGGTTTAATCTTGTTTGTTTTCTCATCACCGATATTTTTCCCGTAGTTTTCATGGAAGACGAATCACCTTCTGAACCTTGTTATTCTCATCGTTTTTGTACTTATTGTCACAAGAATGGTCATGAGCAATCCAATTGATACCCCAAATATGAGTATCATGCAAGCTAGAGGAAACATATGGGCACTAACACCTTACGAATGTGGATAAGGAGGTCCGCACGGACCGCCAGGTAGCGACGATGCTCCAAGACTATACAACACGACGACACAGACATCCATCGTGGTCCGTCAGTTGCGGCTATTACCGAGTTACCTGCTGGCGAGGCTTCTCCTCTTTCTGGTCAGTTGCGGTAGTTGCTTTCCTTTCTTTCAGCAGACAAAGTTTTCCAGACTGATGAGCTTCTGAGTGATGAGTTGTTTAGTACCTCTTGGAGTATTGATACTGCGGTTTCTAATCACATGACAGGTGACATCTCTCTATTTTATAATATTAATGTTATGCCAGCCTGTGTAGTATCTCTGGCCGATGGTTCTCAGGTTATTCTCTTGTCATTTATCTTTGCATAATATATATTTGGTTTCCTAACTTACCTATAATCTGTTTTCAATATCCCACTTGACTGATGATCTCGACTGTATTGTTTATTATGTTAGGTTTGGTTGTGTTATTGAGGACCGACGATCAGGGACTATGATTAGATTGGGTGAGTGAAGATATTGAATGTACTACTTTAGTGATGCTGTAAAGACCAAAGTTTATAGTGTTGCAATGGCTGATAGTGATGCTGAGTTATGGCACCATAGGTTAGGGCATCCCTCAACTAAGATAGTTAAGTCTTTACCTTTTGTTTTTAGTACCGGTGATACGAGTGTAACTCACATGTGTGATGTTTCTTTTTCAGCTAAACAGACTCGTGAAGTTTTTCTGCCAGTGATTCTAAAACGACTGTTTGTTTTGAATTAATTCATTGTGATTTATGGGGTCCTTATCATTTTTTGTCTTTCTGGGGTGCACGATATTTTCTCACTATTGTTGATGATTACTCGCGTGCTGTATGAATTTATTTGTTGGCTGAGAAAAAAAGAAGTAAATTCCATGTTTTTACATTTTCTCGCAATGGCTAATAAAAAATTTAATGGAGTTCTTAAGACAGTGCACAATGATAATGCACTGAATTTTTCTCTGTGCTCTATGGTTTCAACTTACCTATTACAACAGGAGATTCAGACACTAGAGGATAATCATACTTGGACCTTGGCGCATCTTCCTCAAAGAAAAAAATCTTTGGGGAGTCAACAGATTTATTAAAATTAAATATCATATTGATGGGAGAGTAGAGCACCTCAAAGGTTATTTGGTTGTGTTTAGTAATCACTAAGTAGAAAATGTTGATTGTACAAAGACCTTTGCCCATGTTTCCAAGATGGTTACTGTATGTTTTTTCTTAGAGGTTGTAGCAGCTCAGAATTGGGAGTTACATCAGATGGATATTCATAATGTCTTTCTGCATGGTGATCTGGATAATGAGCTTTACATGAAAATTCCTCCAGATTTTGACAGAGGGCACGAAGGACAGGCATGTCGGCTTTCCAAATCGTTGTATGGCCTAAAATAGGCACCTCAGCGTTGGTTTGCCAAGTTTGTGGCTGCACTGAAGAGGTATGGGTTTGTTCAGTCCTATTCAGATTATTCTTTATTATCTTATTCCACGAGTGGTTGTAGTATGCATGTTTTGGTGTACATTGATGATCTTATTATATATAGAAACGACCATGGTGCATGAGTGGAGTTTAAAAGATACTTGAGCGAATGGAGCATGTTTTGGTGTACCCCGGCGGGAAAAAACAAATGGAGCGAATAATTCCCGCCTCAATAAGTTTTACGCGGGAAGAAAAACACACTTTCCCACTAATTATTTTAGAATTGACACACCGACTTCGAGTCTATAAATACTTGAATCTGACTATGAAACTAAACATTTTAAGTTATAACAATGGGTGATTCAGGCTGGAACGTGCACGAAGATGCAAACCTCCTCAGCGCATTTGACTTCATCAGAGGTACTATGCAAGAGGAGATTCCTGGTTTCATCGATGCGGTTTTGTGCAAAATGTTCTTCAACCATGGTAGGGAAGCATCGTGTTCAGGATGTTTAATGCCCCGACCACGCGGATGCGAAAAAGTGTTCGATAGGTTATCGTATCTTAAAACAGTGACTATACAGATTAAGTCACTGTCTTACGAAGTCCGAAGCAAAGTCCGAAATATATTCAACATGGGATTCGAAAGTACAATTACGCAGGAGATGGTGTCACATGCGATGCAACAAATGGAGCAAGAAATAGCCGACGCAATAGCCAACGCCATTGAAACTTACTCAACTCCCGATGTAAGTAGTGATGAAGAGGAATATTCATTCGAGAAACGCTTTGAGTATGAAATGAACTACCCGACTCTATAAAACTAAGTTTGTAATGCTAACTCAGGGTTAGCTTATCTATCATTTGTTTTAAGTTATTTGCTTATGTATTTCTAATTATGCAATACTTTTGATTAAAGTGTAATGTTTTTATGAAATCGACATATTTAGAAGTTTAAGTGTTATTGTTTTTAAGATGAACATCCAAACATAAAACATCCAAAGGTTACATTCATTCAATCACAACTTCAAATAAAAACAACTAACGAAATAAAAACTTCAAACAAAAACTGGAAAGAAAAATCACAAGTTCAAATAACAACTGCTACGAAAATAACAAATTGAAATAACATTAGTGGAAGACTTATTCGTATCTAAGTTTGTATTCAACATCATCCACTCCCCTCCTTGCAATAATTCTATCCTCCAGAAATGCTACCATATCCCTCGTGATGTAGTCTATCGAGCTCGGGTTCCAGACGGTAGTTGCTTCTTGCTTAATTAACGATGGAAAGAAACACAAATGCTGTATTGGATGGCAAAAAATATATGTGCGTTTGATCTGCTCACGAGCACACACAACGATACCTCCTGTACCTAAACGCCCGTAGTTTATGTACATCGTACATAGGACACGCTCGAAAAACTGGTTGCTGGTATCTTCCCCCAGTATCTGGCGGGCAATCTTCACAGCTTGAAGCATGTGGTAGTCTTCGTCCGCCGCAAACTCCATATGTAAACGTTAACGAGTTTTATATTTCTGTTGAATGCTAAATGTTTGGCAAGTGTCTTATGATTTCTTGATTTTATGTCATATTTTATTAGGGACGCGTCAATTTTGCTGGGCGGGCAATAGTAAGGGTCTCATTATAGCCGAACTTCTATTATTAGGTGTCTCGCTATAACGAGACCTCTAAAACATCTCCCGCGTTGATTGTTTGGCAGTATATGTTTGGCAGTATATGATTTCTTGATTTCTTGTTGATTGTTTGCGTAAGTTAATGTTGAACTTGTTGTTTGTTTGTTTAAACTAATGCTCGTATATGTTGTTTTAGTTTTTGCGCCTTGATTTTGTGTAGAAGTCCAAATTTTTTCCCCAAATAGAGGCCTTAATAGGTACCCATTTGCCATGATTTTTTTTTAAGATTTTCCACCTCAAATGTTGTTAAAATTATGTTTTAAGACCATTACTAACACTAAACGCACGTAAAATAATTATTTATAAGTGACCTTAAACCCGTTATTTTTTTAAAACAGAACATTTTTCGGCACTCGCAAGATGTGACATCTAAAAAGACATAAAACAAAAGAAATAAAAAACGGTCAGGAATATTTGAGAAAAATACATGATTATTTATAAGTTCTAATTTAACAACCCATAATTTATGACATGTTTTGGTGATTATTGGTAAATAAATATAATTTCGGATGAGTATTAGTTGATTATCATATATAAAAACTAATCAAGTAATAAATATAACCCTACCACTAACTCTTTTAAATCAGTAACTCATCGACTATCTCGTTTTCTTTTGTTTATTTCATAAATTATTGAGTTTTCTTTCGTTTAGTCTATTGACTTTAAAATCACCGGTGAAGGTTTTTGGACTTGGAAAAATCTATAAATTTATTCCATGACACCAAGAAAAAAACCACTTACCATGAACTACATTTATAGATTTTGTAAGTTGAGGGACTAAATTTATAGATTTTGTAAGTTGATGGACTAAATTTATAGATTTTTTAAGTTGAGGGACTAAATTTATAGATTTCATCACGTCCAAAGACCGTCAATGGTATTTTTTTATAACTTACTTACGACTATTTCTGGTGATGTTTCTAAGGATTCATGGGTGATGTTTGTTCGTCTTGTCCCAATGGAGACTATTTCTATTGATTTTCTCTCAACATGTCCACATAAGCTAGAATGCATGTTATCACTATTATCGTTGCATAATATGGTAGATAAAAACCTTATAACCTTAAGCATGATTATTTCGTTGAGTAGTTGACATGAACTTTTACATGCAACTACATCCTCTTGTATTGGTCTTAATTATTTTGACTTTATTGAGTAGATAGAGTGGTGACAGATAAACGTTAGATTTATGTTTATATGAAATATTGCTGTCAAAATTCAAAGAGCAAAAGATGATAGAGATTGCATGAGTTTGAGAGAGTAAAACTCTGCCGAGGTTATGTTGTTATGTTTGATTCAATTCTAGATCGAGGTATTTTTTATTATGGATCTAGGGTTTTCATATTTGGATTTTCGGGGTTTCTCATCTAGATTTTGAGTATGTAATTTATTTTAATTTCTCATATTATTATTATTGTAGATTGGTTGTTGTCATACGATGGTTTAGATATGTTCGACAACCGTCATCTTCCGAATTCCCCTCCGCTATGGAGGTTCTTTTGGACAACGTTATTGGTTCTGATTTTTCTATCAACAATGACTCATCCCTCCCTTAACAATCATTTCGAGACCAATAATGATCTCCTATGTTCTTCTTACTACTACAACATACTTTGCTACATTATTTTTTCAAGATATCTCTAATCATCACCATAGTCCTAACAGTAAATACCTAGTAAGTGGACCTCTACACTTACTACCTATTTTTTTGTGGCCAATTTGTAGACCAGTATTCTTTCACAATATCAACTTATCTGTATCTTAATGTTTAATCTAGTATCAACTTAAATTTTTGATTTCTCTTTTGACTATGGCTATTTATTTCAAGCTTTGAACGATAGTTTATCTCGAGACTATCGAATTTCGTGACAAATAGTCCATGGACTTTAAAAACTCCGATGAGAGTCCCTTCACTATCCATTTTTATAAAGTTAGTTCCATACATATGTTGATTAATATAACGATGTCATTTGGCAATATACTCAACATAAACTTTTTTCATTCATAGTCCCTCAACTTTAGGTCAAAGTTAAAATGTAGTCAACTATATGAATTGATGAATGTGCATTTTTTATAAAGTTAACATGACATGTATTATCCTAGTTGTATTAATATTTGTTGATTATTAATAAATACATGACACATATTTTTTTTTTACAAAATTGTACATAAATTTGTGTGTCTATATAAACTGAGGAAAAGAAAAATTAAAATCCGATTCAAGAATGTAGATTTCTTTGATTGAATCTTTCTGGTATACCCATTTTAGTCTAAAAAAGTTGAGAATAGTAATATTGAGAAAGTTTTTTTTTCTCACTGTAAAATCTCAAATTATTTCTAAAACAAACATAAAGCATTATGAGATGCTCGAGTTAAATGCCTTTTTTATGAGATAAAATTTCATAAACAATGCATTGACCTTGACAAACTCCCATAATCTTCAACTTGTATTTTAATCTTAAATTATATAATATAAAAATCCTTCTATCTTTTCTTTCCCTTTTGAAAACTAAAAGAAATTTAAATCACATTCATGGTTTAAATTTATTTAATTGAATCTCTGTATTCTAACCGATTTAAAAGGCAAAATTTTGTTTTAAATTGAGCCTTGTATTTTTAAGTTGAATAAAACTCAAAATTCCTGAAATCATAAATTTGTTTATATTAGCTTTGAACTTTGAATGTCCAAATGAAGATATCTAGAACACAAATATTCTACGAATTCAACAGCGGGTATTCAACTCATATGTCAATAATGGGTTTTAAATATAAATTATCCTAAATTTGTTTATATTAGCTTTGAACTTTGAATGTCCAAATGAAGATATCAGGAACGCAAACATTCTACGAATTCAGCAGCGGGTATTCAATGTATATGTCAATAATGGGTTTTAAATATAAATAAACTATATTTATAATTACTTTTTTCCTTTATTTTTATTTTTTTTAAATTTCTATTATATGTAGTTAGTGAGATAAATATTTTAAAGAGATGGGGATAAATTACCTACATAAGTGATGAGAATTCCACTTATCAATTTACTATTAAAAAAAGGATAGAATTTGAAAATGTTTACAGTTTGTTAGAAAGGAGAGAAAAAAAATAATTTTTGGGTTTTAGATTCATCAACAAAATTGTAAAATTAAAATTGAGCCATCGAAGTTGTTAATTACTGGTTATGAATCAATTGATTAACAATTATTGAATCAATATTATTGGTTTAGTTCTCAAAAGTTGAAAAAAAAAGTTTTGTTATTACTGTAGTGATGGAAAAAGCGAAGGAAAACGAAAAAGGGTTTTTGTGATTATTTATAAAGTCAAATGATTTAATTAATAATAAAATATTTTAAATTCATTTAGTAGTATCACGTTATATTATATTCCAAGATATCTCTAATCATCACCACAGTCATTAATACATAGCCAATGTACCTCTACATCCACTACCTAATATTTTCTGACCAAAATCGTATACCAATATTCTTTCATAATTTCAACTTCTTTGTATCTTAATCTTTCATCTAGTTTCAACTTAATTTTTTTATTGATCTTTTGACTATGACGATTTATTTGATCTACATTTGAGAGCATACTTTGCAAGCCAATCAGCTGCAAGGCTTTGCTCTCTATAAATAAGCCTTAAGGACATTAATGGAATTAAAAGCTTTCAACAATAAGAAACATTGGGAGTCAAGAACCGAGGAGCATAAACATTTGCTAAGGAGTCAAAAATAATTATAAAATCAATATCTATATCAACACAATCAAAGCCAAGGTTTTTACACATAGTTAAACCATCAAGCAAGGCTTTGGTTTCGGCAATAACGAGAGTTTGTTTCCCATATAACATGCTATCATAAGCCAGCATAATACCATTGTAGTTTTTGATATAAAAACCACCACTAGCCTCACCATTATATACACAAGCGTCATCAAAATTAAGTTTAAGACGATTATCAATAGGAGGATTCCATTTTACATAAATAGTAGACATTTTACTATAAGTGTGATTAAAATAGTTAAGTTGGTAATAATTTTATGATCTTTGCTCCAAAGTTTCTTGGTCAAAAGGTTTACAAAATCTAATTTGAACATCACATGTATAATCGTACTTTTAATATCTTGAGAGGACATAGAAATGTTATAATATTTAGATTTGTCCTCAGTATTCCAGATGTTCCAAACTATGATCGAAGGAATACTTGTTTTAATTTGAGTTTGCTTGTTAGCTGATGTGAACCATATACTAATTATATGGAATATATTTCATATGATTTTCACTATAAAGACCAAACAAACTTGATAAATACTTCCAAACCTCAAAATTTTGTTTTACAATTTACGAAAAGATAATCAATGGTTTCCATATTATCACAACTAACATTTTGAAACTATAATATTTTTTTATTGCTGAAGAAAAGTTCTTAAAGATTCTTCAAAGAGTGAAAGAACACTTCTTTGGAGAAACAAAATTCCAAATCTTTTTGTGAATAAAAGAAAATTAATCTCTAGTTCTTCAAAAGTTTCTTTAAAGTTAAAGTTTTCAAATTGAGAAACATTCCATTTAATTGTATCGGGTTTGTCAACATGTAAAGTAAACTTGGTTATTCTAGCAATATCAATTGAAGTTATAATTTTTTAAGTTTATTTATGTTCCAAGAGTTATTTTACCAAAAATAATTCATCTTTTTACATGAATACCAAAGGTTATCATCATAAGGATTTAGAAGGATAAGAGGAATGGTGTGACACCATCTCTCAAGCCAAAAATCAAAATTGCCATTTCTAATTTGCCAAAAAATACAAGGCTCAACTATGTGTTTAATAGAGATGAGCCAAATTTTAGATTTCTTAGACTTTTTATTTGTATGTAATGGACGGTGATTACGACAATAGATGGAATGCATAACCTTAGTCCACAGTTACTCGTGAATGTAAACCAGAGTTCACAATTTTTTTTTGAATGTGATTATGATTTCTGAAATTAAGACCATATTTTTCATAAGAATAGTAGAGATTAGTCAACTTAGACTAGATCATAATATTTTTATCAACTTTGGAACCCCATAAGAATTTGTTTAAAGGTCTATATATTCTATCAATTGTTGATTTAAGGAGACGGTAAGATTGATTGTAATAAGATGGGGCAGTCATTAATATAGATTGTATTAATGTGGTCTTACCTCAAAAAGAAAGATTCTTACGGTCCCATTCACTGATTTTATTGATAATACCTTCAAAGTGACGACTCTTATTACTTGGATGAATAGTTAGACCTATATAATTGATGGGAAAGTTTTCATAAAGTTAAGAGTTGAGCAATCTCAGTTCTTATAAGTTATAACTTTGGATTTATTCTTATTAATGATCTGGCCATAAAGTTCAAGAGTATCTTAATGTTGTTTAAAGATCCACTAGAAAATATAATGATATCATCACCGTAAGCTAAGCTATAAATTGGGATTTTTGTTCTAGCTTGATAGTACATAGATTGATTTTTAAAGAAAAGACTCGTAACACCTCTTATAAAAAACTCTTCAGCAATGATGAATAGGTTGGGTGACAAAAGGTCACCTTTCCTAACACTATTATAAGAGCTAAAGAAACCATTGATATAACCATTAACGATAACAAAATACTGAGTATTTATTAGACCTTGATTAACGAGATTAATGAACTAGTTGTTGAAACGAAAACTCGCTAACGTTTTAAGTAAAAAGTTGGTAGATAGTTTGTTAAAAGCCTTGTCCATATCTAATTTGATAATAAGAGTACCACCTTTGGTCCTTTTTGTCTAAGTATGGATTAATTCATGAGCAATTAATATTTTCTCATTAAAGTTTCTATTAGCCAGAAAACCCCCTCATTTTTAGAGATGATTTTAGGGAGAATGATGGTCAATCTATTGTTAATCAGATTTGAAATGATTCTATCTAAAATATTACAAAGACTAATAAGTCTAAATTCACTCCAAGTTTATATGAGATTCTTTTTTGGCGATCAAGCAAAGGGCAGTAGCATATACTCTCTTTTGGATACAATTCTCACCGAAAACGTTTATTATTGTATTGGTAAGGTCTTTTCTAATTATGTTTGAGCAAGATAAATAAAATTTTATGTTGAAACCCTGAATACCAACCATTATATCATTAATCTCCCCCTCTATGACTCTTCACCACATTTTCAGAGAGCAAAATCAAGCGCCCGATTGGCTCGCTAGATGGACTCTGAAACGTAAAATGAAGATGAACTATCTTAATTGTAAGCCTCCTGATCATCTCGAAGCTATTTTCTTCTTAGAGAATCTGGGAATTTTTCTATATAAGAAGAGATTACAAGTCTAGGTCTCTCTAATTTGCTTTTCGTTAATCTGTCTATCTATCATTATTGAATGTTTTGTAACTGTCTATCTATAAATGATTGATGTCGAGGGTTCAGAAGTTTTGATCGAGTTAGTCCCCTTCATATGTTGATTAATATAAGGATGTCATATGTCACCATACTCAACAGAAACTTATTTCACTCATTTTCCATCAAATTTAGGTGAAAGTTAAAATGTAGCCAACTACATGAATTTATGTATGTGCCTTTTTATGAAGTTAACATGACATGTATTATCGTAGTTGTATTAATATATTTTTATTAATATTGTATATGTCGGAATTTAAATAATATTAATACATAAATAATTCTCTCTATTTTATTTATCTTTCTATAAATAACATGATTTGTACTAGTTATGTTCGTCTAAAAAAACAAAACCAATGGTATTTTCAAAAAAATTTATGAGTTACGGTTAAAAAATATGAACTTTTAAATTTTTATTTTTAAATGTAAACGAAAAAACGATTGTTACAAAGAAGATGCGATTTTTTTGTGGTAGATGAGAAATGTTTCTAACTTTGTACTGGTAGATGCGAAATCAATCAACTATGATAAATGCTAAACCGTACCAACTATGATAGATGCGAAACCATACCAAGTATGATAGTTGCGAAACCATACCAAGTATGATAGATGCTAAACCAAACCAACTATGATAGATGCGAAACCACGCATATGATACATGCAAAACCAATTTTATATTCATATTTGTTTCCCAGTTATGGTTTTAAAGATATAAACTTTTACATTTTTATTGTTAAGTATAAACGAAAAAGACGACCCTTACAAAGAAGATGCGAAAATCGTTTTTTGTTAAATGTCAAAACCTTTCTAAGTTTATACTGGTAGATGCGAAACCAAACAACTATGATAGATGCGAAACCAAATCAGGTATGATAGATGCTATACCAGGCCAACTATGATAGATGTGAAACCATGCATATGACAGATGCGAAACCATATAATGAAAACCGGTGTAAAATATAAATTTTAAAAAAATCAAAACATATTACGAATGGTACTAGGTTTGTTCATCTTAGAAACAAAGCCAATGATATTTTCGGATTTTTTTTACGAGTTACGGTTTAAAATATATAAACTTTCTTTTAATTTTAGATCGTAAACGACAAAGACGATTGTTACAAAGAACTTAAACTTTTTATTTGCTAGATGTGAAACCGTTCTAATTTTGTAGATGCAAAACCAAACAACTATGATAGATGCGATAGATACTAAACCAAGCCAACTATAATATATGCAAAATCAAACATATGATACATGGAAAACCATATAATAGTGTAAAATATAATCTTTTAAAAAAATTCAAAACATATCATTATTTGTACTAGTTATGTTCGTCTTAAAAAAACAAAACCAATGGTATTTTCATATTTTTTATGAGTTACGGTTACGAACTTTTAAATTTTTATTTTTAAATGTAAACAAAAAAGACGATTGTTACGAAGAAGATGCGAATTTTTTTTTGTGGTAGATGAGAAATGTTTCTAAGTTTGTACTGGTAGATGCGAAATCAAGCAACTATGATAGATGCGAAACCATACCAAGTATGATAGATGCTAAACCAAACCAACTATGATAGAAGCGAAACCACGCATATGATACATGCAAAACCATATAATATAAAACCAGTGTAAAATATTTTATTTAAAAAAAAATACAAAACATATCATGAATGATACTAGTTTTGTTCATCTTAAAAAAAACAAAAACAATTGTATTTTCGGATTTATTATCTGATTTATGGTTTAAAGATATGAAGTTTTAAAATTTAAGTTATAAAAAAAATTCAATGTGTACAGTTGTTTGTTGAATTTTCTATATAAGGTGCTTTAGTTACAAAGTCTGTTAATTTTGTTAGGCCTTTATCCGTAATAGGTTCGTTGAATGAGTTTCAAATAGTAAGTCTCTCTTATAAAAATGTGAAGTGGATTCGAATTGGGTACTTAAACTTATATTTAGTTCAAGATAGTTAATATATATTTTTATCAGGTTTTTATGAATACCATAGTTTTCCTATTTTCAAACTTACAAAATTTAATTTGAAATTGTTGACATGATTTTCAATAAACTAATAAAAACTATTTACACTAATGAAAAAACACTTTATACAAATTAATAGTAATAGACAATTAAACTAATTTTTAAAAATCTATGACATGTATATCAAGTTTTAGTAATAGACAGTTATACTAATTTTTGAAAATTCGTGACATGTATCTCATCTTCAAGTTGGAGTGCATATAATAGTGGAGGTAATAATGTTTAACAGTAAAGTGAAGTGATGAGTTTGATTCTCTAATATAATAAGATGTAATTATTAAAAGATATGGAATATAAATATTAGGATATTGAATATAATTGTATATTATTTTAGAACTTTGAAATTATACAAAATTATATGTAATTACTATATGACCCTAAAAATATTATAGGATTATATATAATTATTATAAAATCTTGAATATATATATATATATATATATATATATATAAAAAGTTCGAAATTATCTAAATTGTTTTTTCTATCATGGTATGAGAGCTATAAACTATGTTTTTATGGTGAATCATCGTGATGAGAGTTCTAAACTTTTTTTTTGGAATGACCATCTCCTCGACTTTTATTATTTTCTTCATCTAATTTGTTTAATATATATATAGAGAGAGAGAAAGAGAGATAAAATGTATTATTTCCTTCATGCTCAACCCATACAAACACATAATATACTCCTACAAATATGTTATCAAGCTAATGAAATCATCGTGGATTGGACCAAAATATCATACAATTTCTCCTTATGATCTCCAAGCTGGCCATGTTGCTGCCTTGGGTATTATGCATGAAAATGACAAGCAAGAAGGGTCGATGATGTCATCTCTTACTCCAAAACAATGGGAAAATTTCAAGAATCTGCTCGTTTCTGTGAAAGATTGTTCATTTGAACAACTATCAGGTATTTGTATTACCAAACGTTGGATACTTGATACATGTGCTACAGATTATATGACAAATAATTTATAATATTTGAATAATATTTTTGATATTCGGGAATACTGGATTCGTGTGCTGGATGGGAAACGGGTTGTCGCTACCAAAGTGAGATCTGTCCAGTTAAATGATACTATGATGTTGGCGAATATTTTATTTGTGCAAGATTTGAACTATGATTTTCTCTTCATATCTCAACTAATTGATGATGCTAATTGTATTGCCAAATTATTTGGAAAATTACGTATTATTCAGAACCAATCAATGAAGAAGGTGATTGGTGCGGGTTCTACTTGCAACATGCAGATGTGCGCAGTGTGCACATCTCTCTTAGGAGAGTTATTTTGATATATGGAATAAGTATCTGGGACATCCTTATCATAAGTATTATATTTTTTTCATGAAGTAGGAAATGATAAATTTATTAGTCTGAAGAATAATACTTATGGTATTTTTCTGCGAGCTAAACAAATTCGTAGTAGTTTTATTTTGAGCTCAAATAAGAGTATCGATGTCTTCCAACTTATTGATATTGATGTTGGGGAACCTTAACGTACACGCAGTATAGATGGTTTTACTTATTTTTAAACCATCGTAGATAATTTTTCTCGTTGCACTTGGGTCTATATATTTAGGTCCAAGTTTGATTTTACAACTATTTCTCTCAATTTTTTCGTATGATTGAGTGTCAATTTAATCGCCTCATAAAATCTGTTCGAAGTTATAATGGGACGGAGTTTAAAGGTCTTGGTATAATTTTTAAAAACATTGGGATAATTCATGAAACTTCATGTAGTGGTACGCTCCAACAAAATGAGGGTGTTGAACGGAAGGATACGCACATTTTAAATATTGTGAGTGTTTTATGGTTTCAAGCTTTATTAGTTAACAAAATTTGGGGAAAATGTATTCTTATTGTTGCCTACTTGATCAATCGCGCTCGATCAGTTCTCTTACAATGAAAAGCTCTATCTGAACTGTTATTTGGTAAAACTATACCTATGAATCACATTCGGGTATTTGGTTGTAGATACTATATTCATAATAATAATCACGGTGGTGACAGTTTGCATCAAAAAGTACTCATGGAAGTTTTATGAGATACCCTTTTGGAGAAAAAAGGATGCGCGTATATTGTATAAACAGTGGCCAGATAATTGTCTATGGTGATGTTATATTCAATGAAATTTTTTACCTTTTCAGGAATCCACTATCATTACAAGTCCTACAACTACATAGATATTTCCATATATTGCCGATGAAAAGCCTTTGTACGTCCCGAGAACTACGACCGCCGAACCCAGCAGCTACGCAAGCTTCACATCCGTTGAATTTAGTCTCTAACCTGAAACTTTAATCATTTATTTATGGCATACAAAAAATTGATTTGTCTATCTCATCCAATCTTGATGATGGAAAGCCGATGACCATAGCTGATACAACCAGATTAAACCCCACGAAGCAAGCTCCATTGATCCAAGTCATGGGTTAAGTTGAACATCTTGGACGTGGACAACGAGTGAAGAACGATAATATGTGATTGTGTGATTATCACATGTACACAGTTCAGTGCAATACTTAGAGTTGTAAGTATCATTTACACGCATACATCTCATATGAGAAATTCTCCATAGTGTCAGGGCTTCATGGTTTTCCTTGATACAAATGTGGAATCTAAGTATTATAAACAGGTTGTTCAGTCTGTGGAATGACGGAAAGTGATGCTTGAGGAAATTAAAACTTTAAACACATGGAATATGGTTCGTCTTCGTTTGAAGAATAAATTCTTAAGCTGTAAGTGGGTATACATGATCAAACATTTCTCTGATGGATATATCAAAAGGTTCAAAGCAAGACTTGTCATCACGGGAAATGAGTAGCAAGAGGGTCTCAATTATACTGAAAAATTTACTCTAGTTGTCAAGCTCCCCATCGTTTGTGTACTTTTTAATATTGGACCTATTAATAAGTACGAATTACATCAGATGGATGTTCCCAGTGCATTCATTCATGGTGATCTGCAGGAAAAAATGTTTATGCGCCGCTCCTAGTTTCCAACCAATGCATAAACATATCGTTTACAAGATTCAAACATCTTTGTATGGACTGAAACAAGCTTTGTGATGTTGGTATTCCAATCTTCCCGGTGCACTACTTAGCTATGGTTTTACTCAGTCACACTTTGATTACTAACTTTTTGCTTATCATCATGGTCAGTCTGTGATATATGTTTTGGTATATGTCGATGTTTTAGTCATTGAATGAAACAATTATGGCACTATAATACAGTTTAAGAAATACTTGTCTGACTACTTTCACATAAACGATCTTGGTGTTTTAAAATATTTTCTAGGTATTGAAGTTCGCCGCAACTCATCTAGCATTTTTCATAGTTAACGCAAATATTTACTTGATATTTCAGTAACCAGCCTACTTGAAGCTCCTCCTCTTGGGGTTCTGCTTGATCAACATCATCGATTGTCCCTACCTACCGGGATCATCTTCTTGATCTCTATGCCTATCGTTGGTTTGTAGGACGATTGGTATACTTATCGATCACTCGTTTAGATTTTTTTTATGAAGTTCCTATTTTGGCTCGATATTTTTAGAAACCCTAAATAGATCACTGGCAAGCTGTGTTTGGTGTGGTTCGACATCTGAAGGGTTCTCAAGGACTTGATATTCTCCTTAGATCGAACAGTGATCTTAAACTCACAAAATTGATGTGATTTGGATTGGGCTGCTTGCCCACTCACTCGATATGATTTATCTGTATGGTTCGTCCAAATTGGGGACTCTCCAATCTCGTGAAAGATAAAAAACAACATATTTTTGCTCACTCTCCAGCCGAAGTTGAATATCGGTTTATGGCTCTTCTCACATGTGAGTTAAAATGGCTAATTTTTTTTTTGGTTTGCGACAACACTGTACCATTACATATTTTTGCCAACTCCGTTTTCCATAAACACACCAACCACATCAAGGTTGATTGCTATCTTATACGAGATGAGTATATACATGGTATAATTACACCTTTTCATATTTCGACTCATGCTCAGTTATAAGCTATCTTTACTAAAGCACTCGATAAGAATCGGTTGGATGTATTCCTTCCCAAGTTTGAAATTTCTCTCTTATATGGGCCAACTTGGGGGGGGGGGGTAATAGAATAATATGCAATTATAAGAAGATATCAAATATAATATATTTAAAGATTGAATATAATTTCATATTATTATAGGATCATGAAACTATTACAAAATTATATGTAATTATTATAGGATATGTAATTAAAATTCTATATTCTATAGATCAATTTCAGTATTCTCTAAATGTTTCTTTTTCTATCAATTTTAGTATTTAAAATGTTTCTTTTAAATGAGTAGCTCATCGACTGTCTCGTTTTCTTTTGTTTATTTCATAAATTATTGAGTTTCGTTTAGTCTATTGACTTTAAAATCATTGGTGAAGGTTCTTGGACTTGGCAAAATCCATAAATTTATTCCATGACACCAAGAAAAAGACCACTCACCAGGGACTATATTTATAGATTTTATAAGTTGATGGACTAAATTTATAGATTTTATCCCATCCAAGGACTGTCAATGGTGTTTTTTTAAAGAACTTACGACTATTTCTGGTGATGTTCCTAAGGATTCATGGGTGATGTTTGTTCGTCTTGTCCCAGTGGAGACTATGTCTATTGATTTTCTCTCAACGTGTCCACATAAGCTAGAATGCATATTGTCACTATTATCGTTGCATAATATGGTAGATAAAAACCTTATAACCTTAAGCATGATTATTTCGTTGAGTAGTTGACATGCACTTTTGCAGGCTACTATACCCTCTTGTCTTGGTCTTAATTTTTTTTGACTTTATTGAGTAGTTAGAGTGGTGACAGATGAATGGTTAGATTTATGTTTATATGAAATATTGCTGTCAAAATTCAAAGGGCAAAAAATGATAGAGATTGCATGAGTTTGAGAGAGTAAAACTGTGCAGAGGTTATGTTTTTATGTTTGATTCAATTCTAGATTGAGGTATTTTTTTATTATGGATCTAGGGTTTTCATATTTGGATTTTCGGGGTTTCTCATCTAGATTTTGAGTATGTAATTTATTTTAATTTCTCATATTATTATTGTAGATTGGTTGTTGTCATACGATTGGTTGTTGTCATACGATGGATTTTCGGGGTTTAGATATGTTCTTTTGGACAATGTTATTGGTTCTGATTTTTCTATTAACAATGACTCATCCCTCCCTTAACAATCATTTCGAGACCAATAATGATCTCCTATGTTCTTCTTACTACTACGACATACTTTGCTACATTATTGTTTCAAGATATCTCTAATCATCACCATAGTCCTAAGAGTAAATATCTAGCAAGTGGACCTCTACATTTACTACCTAATTTTTTGTGTCCAATTCGTAGACCACTATTCTTTCACAATGTTAACTTATATGTATCTTAATGTTTCATCTAGTAGCAAGTTAAATTTGTGATTTCTCTTTTGACTATGGCTATTTATTTCAAGCTTTGAACGGTAATTTATCTCGAGACTAGAGACTATCGACCTTTGTCACAAATAGTTCATGGACTTTCAAAACTCTGATGAGAGTCCCTCGACTATCCATTTTTATAAAGTTAGTTCCCTACATATGTTGATTAATATGACGATGCCATTTGGCACTATACTCAACATAAACTTGTTTCACTCATAGTCCCTCAACTTTAGGTCAAAGTTAAAATGTAGTAAACTATATGAATTTATGAATGTGCATTTTATAAAGTTAACGTGACATGTATTGTCCTAGTTGTTTTAATATTTGTTGATTATTAATAAATATATGACACGTTTAAAAAAAACATTACATAAATTTTCTATTTATACAAACTGAAGAAAAAATTAAAATCCAATTCAAGAATGTTGATTTCTTAGATTGAATCTTTCTGATATACCCAATTCAGTAAAAAAGATAAAGAGTAGTAAGAGTGAGAAAGTTCATTTTTCTCACTCTAAAATATCAAATCATTTATAAAACAAACATAAAGTATTATGAGATGCTCGAGTTAAATGCCTTCTTTTATGAGATAAAATTTTATAAACAAAGCATTGACCTTGACAAACTCCCATCATCTTCAACTTGTATTTTAATCTTAAATTATATAATATAAAAATCTTCTCTCTTTTCTTTCCTTTTTGAAAACTAAAAGAAAGTTAAATCACATTTAGGGTTTAAATTTATTTAATTCAATCTATGTATTGTGACCGATTTAAAAGGTAAAAGTTTGTTTTAACTTGAGCCTTTTACTTTTAAGTTGAATAAAAACTCAAAATTCCTGTAATCATAAATTTGTTTATATTAGCTTTGAACTTTGAATGTCCAAATGAAAATATCAAGAATGTAAATATTCAAAGAATTCAGAAGTGGGTATTCAATGCACATGTCAATAATGGGTTTTAAGTATAAATAAACTATATTTATAATTACTTTTTTCTTTATTATTATTTTTTTAATTTTTTTTATTATATGTAGTTAGTGAGATACATATTTTAAAGGGATGGGGATAAATTACCTACAGAAGTGATGAGTATTCCACTTATCAATTGTCTATTAGAAAAATATATAATTTGTAAATGTTTACATTTTGTTAGAAAGGAGAGAAAAATAATTTTGGGGTTTTAGATTCATCAACAAAATTGTTAAAATTAAAATTGAGCCATCGAAGTTGTTAATTACTGGTTATGAATCAATATTATTGGTTTATTTTTAAAAAATTGAAAAAAAGTTTAGTTATTACTGTAGTGATGGAAAAGGCGAAGGAAAACGAAGAAAAAAAAGGTTCTTGTGATTATTTATAAAGTCAAATGATTTAATTAATAATAAAATATGTTTAATTCATTTATTAGTGTCACGTTATATTATCTTTCAAGATATCTCTAATCATCACCATAGGCATTAATACATGGCCAATGTACCTATACATGTACTACCTAATATTTTGTGACCAAAATCGTATACCACTAGTCTTTCACAATTTCAACTTCTCTATATCTTAATGTTTCATCTAGTTTCATCTTAAAACATTTATTGATCTTTTGACTATGATGATTTATTTAAACATTTTGAACAATTATTCATTTTAAGACCATCGAGTTTCATGACAAATATTCATGGACTTTAATACACTAGTGGGAGACCTTGGACTATCCAAGATCAACATAAACATATTTTACTCACTCATTGTCCATACTCAACATAAACGTATTTTACTCACTCATTGTCCATCAAATTTAGGTGAAAGTTAAAATGTAGCCAACTATATGAATTTATGTATGTGCCTTTTTATGAAGTTAATGTGACATACATTATCGTAGATCTATTAATATATTTTTATTTATATTATATATGTGACATATTAAAAAATATTAATACAGAAATCCTTCTCTCTCTTTAAACTAGAAAAAAAATCAAAACCAAATCCAAAATGTAGATTCTTTGATTGAATGTTTTCGGTATACCCATTTCGAATGAAGAGATTAAGAAAACGAAGAGTGAGATTTTTTTTCTCTCATTGAAATCTCAATTTTTTATAAAACAAATATAAATTATTATCACATGCTTGAGTTAAAGACGTTCTTTTATCCGTTAAATTCTCATAGACAAACATTGAACTTGATACACCTCTATCATCTTTAACATGTATTTTAATATTAAATTATTTAATATATAAATCTTTCATTATTTTCTATTTATCTCAAAACAAAAAAAAAACTAAATCACATTCATTTATTTGATTGAATCTCTATATTTTGACCAATTTAAAGGGTAGAATTTTTTTTAACTTTGAAATGTATTTTTAAATTGAATAAAAACTCAAAATTCCTAAAATTTTAAATTTGTTTATATTACTTTGACTTCTAAACGTCCAAATAAATATATCAAGAATGCAAATATTCTGCCATTTCCATAACTGTTATTCAATGCATAGGTGAGTCATGGGTTTTAAATATAAATAAAGTATATTTGTAATGATTTTTTTATATTATTATTTTCAAAAATTTGTATTTTATACACTTAGTGAGATAAATATTTTGAAGAAATGCGGATAAATTACTTATAGAAGTGAGGTGCTTTCCATTTTTTTTATAATAAAAAACGATTTTGTATTAGAATGCAAGCTAGAGTAGTAGTTTAAGATACATAAGACAGGTGCCAAAACCAAATTTGGTTACCTGAAAATTAAATTTTACGAGAAACTCTAGTTAGACGCTTCTCTTCTGCTTTTCCTCTCTTGATATCAAAATTAAGAAAAATGCTTTTTTCTTTTTCTGACATTTTCATCTTTAGTGACGACTGGAATTTTAGTTTCTTAAACCGAAACTAACCTCTAAAGGCACGTTGAAAGGCCAAGTAAGAGGTTATTGTCCCTCATAACCCTTTGCTAACCAATGAATCAACCATAAAACTACCATGTTTATAGATATAAGGATGTCATATGTCACCATACTCAACAGAAACTTATTTCACTCATTGTCCATCAAATTTAAGTGAAAGTTAAAATGTAGCCAACTACATGAATTTATGTACGTGCCTTTTTAATGAAGTTAACATGACATGTATTATCGTAGTTGTATTAATATATTTTTATGAATATTGTATATGTGGCAAGTTAAAAAATATTAATACATAAATCATTCCCTCTCTTTTATTTATCTTTCTATAAATTGGAAAAAAAATCAAAACCAAATCCAAAATGTAGATTTCCTTGATTGAATCTTTTTGGTATACCGATTTTGGATGAAGAGATTAACAAAAAGAAGAGTGAGATTTTTTTTTCTCTCATTGAAATCTCAATTTTTTTATAAAAATAAATAAAATATTATCATATCCTCGAGTTAAAGGCATTTTTTTATCCGTTAAAATCTCATAGACAAAGCATTGAACTTGATACACCTCTATCATCTTTAACATGTATTTTAATCTTAAATTATTTAATATAGAAATTTTTTCTTCTTTTCTTTTTATCTCAAAACTAAAAAAAACTAAATAATATTCATTTATTTGATTGAATCTCTATATTTTGACCAATTTAAAGGGTAGAATTTTGTTTTAACTTTGGCGTTGTATTTTTAAATTGAATAAAAACTCAAAATTCCTAAAATCTTAAATTTGTTTATATTACTTTGACTTCTGAACGTCCAAATAAATATATGAAGAATGCAAATATTCTAATATTTCCACATTCGTTATTCAATGCATAGGTTAGTCATGAGTTTTAAATATAAATAAAGTATATGTATAATTATTTTTTTATATTATTATTTTCAAAACTTTGTATTTTATACAGATAGTGAGATAAATATTTTGAAGAGATGCAGATAAATTACTTATAGAAGTAAGGTGCTTTCCATTTTTTTTGTAATAAAAAACGATTTTTTATTAGAAAGAAAGCTACAGTAGCAGTTTAAGATACATAAGACAGGCGTCAGAAACAAATTTGAGCGCTACAATGAAAATAAAATTTTATGGAGCAACTCCAATCAGGCGGTTCTCTTCCGTTTTTCCTCTCTTGATATCAAAGCTAAGAACAATGCTTTTTTTTCTTTTCTGACCTTTTCATTTTTAGTGACAACTAACCCTTAAAGGCATACTGAAAGGCTAACTAAGTGGTTATTGTCCCTCATAACCTCTTGCTAACCAATGAATCAACCATAAAACTGCCATGTTTATGGATCTTTCATCCATGTGCCAAACTCTCTAAATTTTCTCCAGATCATCAAAATTTACCGGTTTCTTCTAGCAAATTTTTTGAGTTCTAAGCAGGATCGCTGACATCCCTTTTCTATTAATCCAAATACCTCATTGTCATGAATCAATAGAATCGATATTCCTTCAAAACCTGGAAAGAGAAAACGCACGATGCTTGAATAATCTTCATGAGGTGCTAAACAGGTTAATCATCCCCATTCATTTAGCTATTCTTAAGCTTTCTGATGTCTTAAAATAGTCAGAGAATTCTCTGCCAGTTCCAAGACAGTCCGTTAGTGAAATCATAATAGATTAGCTCAACAAGAGCTAAATAAAGTTACTAATATAACCTAATCCAAGGATTTTTAATAGAATTATCGCACTTAATTAGTTTGGGGCTTGGAGATGATTATATTCTAATTTTATCTTGCATTTACAGACCATTTTGCGAGCCAATCTGTTGTGCAATTTTGGTCTCTGTAAATGTGAGATATACTCCTACTAAGGTAAATTAACTTCCTATAACACTCTCATAAAAGAATTAAGTACCATGGATATTTCTTATAAGCAAGTACGTTTACTAGAGTTAAAAACCTGTTTCTATATCGACATTAACCTAACTATTCTTCTTACAAATTATGAGGCCATCAAGCAATGCTCCTGATTCGTCCATTAAAGGAGATATCTTACCGTAAAGGCTGCTAGAAACCTATAACAACATCAACTAAGTTGTTTTGAAAGATTATTGCCCAACTGGAGTCTCCCTTTCTATAGCTAGCACCACCACAATTCATTTTGAGTCTGCCAGCAGCTGGAGCGATCCATTTTAGGTAAGTTGGTATTCTTTTCTAGTTATTGTAAGATATGCACCTAATCTCTTGAGCAACATTAATTTTATTGATCCAATGTTTATTCCTGAACATATTAGCAATGTCTATAACACACAATATGATTTTGACAAGCTTAATAACAACTATAGAAGAAAAAAATTTCTATTTAAATTTAACTCTGTTTCGATTGTGCGAAATGATCCAGAATATTATAGGAGGCACAATAACTATTATATGGACCTTCCTATTAGTATCTCAAGACCAGTTTCTAGTTAAATGGGTAATAGTCATGAATGTATCAATTCTGATTTTGAAAATGTTAGCAAAGTAGGACCAATTTGCCAAACAAAAGGACATGATATAAAGAGATGATTGGGATTTTAATTAGCATTACAAAATTAATACTTTGACCCTAATTTAAAGTGCATTTTTTGAAGAATTGCATAAATAGGGATATAGTTGTGAATAATTTTCTAAATTAGGAAAGAATACTTCCTCGGAGTAACTGAGTTCCGCATTTTTGTCAAGAATTGATTGTGCGGAGTTCTAATGTTGTTCCGTGTTTCTTTCATGTTGAGATTACAATACCTAGATAGCTTCCACATTATCTTATCTTCTTTGTTGTTGTTTATGTTTTGATTCTTGATACACTTCAATCTATTTTCATCAAGGTAACTTTGCACACTAGTTAGATCCCAGTGCTTATCTTTCCAGTATAAATTAACATTGTTAGTTTAAAGCAGACTATAATCTAGATTATTATTTAAGACATAAATAGGAGCCAGTTTGTGCCAAGAGTCAAGACAGAAATCAATTTCACCTTTACCTATTTCCCAGCTGATGTTAGGCTCAACAATATCTTTAGATGCTAACATTTTCCAAGTTAGTGAGCCATAGTTGTTGTAGTATGCTTTGAGAGGATGACCAGAACTTACAAGATAAAGTGTCCTAAATATCAGAGATCTTTCTAAAATTCAGACCACCCTCACCAAACAGTTTACATAAAGAAAACCATGATGATCAGTGAATGTTTTCCTTATTAGAGTTAGAACCCCATAAATATTTTTTTGGAAGCTTATCAACTTTTTTTTTCTTTTGTTAGAACAACATAGTTATTCATCCAGTACGAAGGAATGGTCAATAATACAGAGTTTATAAGGACCAATCTACCTCAATAAGATAAGTGTTTATCTTCCCATTCTTGGATTTGGTTATTGATTTTGTTAATGATAGGAAAGTAGTTAGTTCACTTGTTATTTTTTAAAATAATACCAAGTTAATTAGTAGGTAAATTGCAAGTTGTGAAGCCAGTGTTGTCACTAAGAGTATTAATCTTTGTTTGGTGCTTTCTGTTAGAGTCAATAACTTAAGTCTCATCCTTGTTGATAGATTCACCTGATACTTCTTGGTAAAAATGCAAACAAATACTAAGATTCTCTATAGTAGAAGGAGTACTGTTAGTAAATATTAAAATGCCATCCACAAATGCTAGGCATAGTACTAAGATATCAGTCCTAGATCCAAACTACATGTTTTTGTTTGATGAGAACAACTTATTAAGGCCTCTAATGAGTACTTCTTAACCAAGTATAAAGAGATTAGGAGATAGTGATTTTCCTTGTCTCAATCCTCGATTTGTGTACAAGTATCCATTAGCTTTGTCATTCACCAATATAGTTACTGTTAGGTAAATTTCCTAATAAATTGCCTAAATCATTTTATATAAAACTAGATAAAAAAGAGAAAGAAATATAAAGAAAAAATGAAGAAGAATATGTAATTTTATTACTGTATATAATTTGAGATGCTTTACATATCAAATTGAGCTCCTATTTATAGGAGTTGTACAAGATGTGTTAACGTTACATTTATTATTTACACCCGTTACAAAATATAAATATAAATGTAACGTTTAAATTAAAATACAAATAACATGTCGTTCAAATTCCATATTTATTATAATTAATCCCGAATATTATATCCTTATCAGGAGTCCCCCTAGTCCTTGAGTTAGAGCGTAGTGAAACTTAAGGACTATGTAATAGTCGAACATAATATTCGGATAGTGTAATATTCTTGCTCTTCTTTGCATTTGATGAACCTGGTATTTATTTTATATTGTCAGTTGTCGTAGCTCTATCTTCATTCATATTTTTCGCTAAGGCGTCGCTGATCATGCCAAAGAAACTATGCCAACCATGTCGGCTAGACTCCGAAGAGTCATAAGGCTTGGTTATATTAATTTTTCATAGCTGATCTGTTTTCGGAGATAACTCCAACTTGGTTCGTACTAAATTTTTCCTACCCCGTTAAAAACCTTTGTCGGTCAAAACCTCCCTTGAGGATAAACATCTCTATTTTTCCAAACGAAAAGAGTAAAACTAACAATTAGTAGGTTGTTTGGATGTTACCTGCTTCTTCGACATGCTTTGCTTTTTTGTTGGATATGGTTGATATGGATGTGTAGCCCCCTAGTCTTTGGTGAGAGATGAAGTGAAGACTATATATGGATGTATGTTGTATATGTCGTGGACCTGGTGATGGAGAAAAGACTTTGTATTTTTTGTGGCCGATGATGTTGTTTTGCTGGTTTGTATGTCTATACATTACTTATTGCTGAAGAATATTTTGTCCTGGTCACTGGAGAATATTTTGTTGGAGATATGTATGGGAGGATGTGTGTTTCTACTTTTTAACTTGTTTACACTTAAAATATTCTATAAGATCGAGCACAGTGGGGCTCATTGCGTAATTATGACTGGTAAATTAACCATAGCTAATTTCACTGAGCGACCGGTTCGGCCATTTGTGTAACCTAGTTAGCTTGGAGTAGTTGGCGTTTATAATACCGTAGTGTGGTATTGAGCACAGTATGGCCCGTTAACATAGTCTTAAAAAGGCGTGGCCAATTAGCCCGTTTGTCATTAATTTTTAGATCATGTCTCAATATGGCCCCATTGCGTAGTCCTTTGGGCATGGCCGGTGACCCTACTGCGGAGTTACATAAAATAAGTATAAACAAACACATGGAGATGGAGATTAATTGGCGTTCAATATTTTTTTTATTATGGAGAGGGAGATCATTTTGGCTTATAACCTTTTTTTTATCATAGAGATCGATATTGTTTTGGCTTATAGCATTTTCCAACATTAAGATGGAGATTTCCTTGGCCTATAGCCATTTGTGTCGTAATCATTTAACTTATAGACTTTTTTCTATCATGGAAATGGAGATCATTTGGCTTATAACCTTTTTTTATCACGAAGATAGAGATCATTTGGCTTATAGTCTTTTTTTTATCACGGAGATGGAGATCATTTAGCTTATAGCCTATTTTTAGCATGAAAATGGATATTACTTGGTTACTAGCTCTCTTTCTATTCTAGAGATGAAAATTGCTTGACTTAAAACTTCTTCAATCATGGAGATGAATATTTCGTAGTCTATATCTTTTTTATTTGTTGTTGCACACGTTGGCTTGTAGTCTTGTATATATAAATTCTTATTTTTCTTTCTTTATGTACCACAATCTTTCGCATTCTACACTGGTATGTTGTTTGGCGGCGATATTCTGATCGAGTTGTAGGTAGTCCGGCCATGCAACCAATATATCTTTCTCACTGTATTTATTTCAAAAGATTTGGAGAAGACCCAGAACTAGACCAAGGGGAATCCAATGCTGGAAGAGTGTTTTTGGAAGACAACACATCTGTTCAGGTTGAAGACGACGTGCTTTGCTTCTGCTGCAGTTTGTTGAGAATGCATCAGCATAAAAGGGACAAAGCAGATGACGCAATAAGTTGGGGGAGAGGAATGACAGTAGAGGAGGTGGACCTTTAATATGAAGCCGGGTCGATGACCTGATGGAGATCTCGTCTATCGAGACACTTTCGTTTCCGAGTAGTGTGGATAGGTTTGAGGCTGCCTTGATATTGTAGCGAAAAAATCTCAGAGATAAACAGCAATGCATATAACCTTAAATGACAGACAAATATATATTTATAGAGATAAACAAGAAGTGCAGAAATGTTAACTTCATTCCAAATATCAATACAACGGTCTGTTTTCTTATATAGAAAATACAGACAAACTGTTCGGTCTTATCTAAATAACTACCCTAATAACTGATATTAGACACGTCATAAACTAGACAATACGTATTCAAACCAACTACTTTAGATTACTTCCAACATTCTCCCCTGTAAGCTAAACTCCAACCTGCAGGTTCTTCATGCCTTGTAAATCTCGCATATTTTCGAACTTCACAGTGGTCAGCGCTTTAGTTAAAACGTCTGCACGATGCTCGCCTGTACTTATGTGCTTGACAATAATCTCCCCACGCTCTACACATTCGCGAATGAAATGATTGCGGATATCAATATGTTTACTTATTCCGTGGAAAACTAGACTTTTTGCCAAATCAATCGCAGAATGATTGTCTATATATATCACGACTAGAGAGTGATTTACATCAGTTATTTGACTAAGTAACTTGCTCAACCACACACCTTGACATGATGTCGCTGTAGCAGCCATGAATTCAGGTTCGCATGATGACAACGCCACACACTGATGCTTTTGTAAGACCCAAGTAATTAAACTCTCATTCAAGTAGAAAACATGTCACCTGTGCTTTTTCTATCCTCAAGATTACCAGCTAGATCGCGATATGAGTAGCCGGACAATAAATAATTTCCAGACCGACTTGAATATACTAACCCAAAGTTGATAGTTCCTTTCACGTAACGCAAGATACGTTTAACTGCATTCATATGCAATTCAGTAGGTCTTTCGATGTACCTGCTAACTACACCCAACAGAGTAAGAAATATCCGGACGAGTATGAACCAAATACCTCAACCCACCAATTAAGCTCTTAAATTTTGTGAAGTTCACTGCCTTCCCCTTTTCATCTTTATCAATCTGTGTTTTTGGCTCCATAAGATACTTTACGGCATTACACGACCCCATACCATCTTTGTCAAGTAACTTCTTGACATAACTTGCTTGTTTAAGGTCAATATATCCCTGCCTCTGACTAACTTCGATACCCAGATAGTAAGATAATCTCCCGAGATCACTCATCTCAAATTTTGAACTCATTTGCCTCTTAAACTTACTAATGTTTGCGACACTAGTCCGTGTGACCAATAGATTATCCACGTATACTTCAAAAATCAAAACTTCATTACCTTCCTTCCTTGTATATACTGCATGTTCATATAGGCACTTAGTGAAGCCCAACTCTTCAAGACACTTACTTAACTTGGCATACCAAGCCTGTGGCGCCTACCTTAACCCATATAGAGCCTTCAACAACTTATAGACAAAACGTTCCTAACATATTTTACAAAACCCTCAGGTTGACACACATAGACAACTTCTTGTAAATCCCCGTTAAGAAATGCGGATTTTACATCCAAGTGATGCACTTCCCAGTCATTCTTGGCAGCAAACGCTAACAGTAATCTTACAGTTTCTAAGCGAGCAACTGGGGCAAAGATCTCTTCAAAGTTTATTCCCTGTTGTTAAATATAGCCCTTTGCTACAACGCTGGCTTTGTGCTTGATAATATGTCCATCTGTATCCCTCTTTAGTTTGTAGACCCATTTCAGCCCTATGGATTTATGCCCAGGTGGTAGCTCTACCAATTTCCATGTATTGTTCTATCCTATAGCAGAAATTTCACTTTTCATAGCTTCCACCCATGCAGGCTCTGTCATAGCTTGTTCGTAATTACTAGGCTCGTCAACACCTAGTAGAAAAAGCTCATCTTCAAACTCTACTTCAACTGTTTCATCATAAATATCACTGAGTAGACGATTTTTTTTGGGCTGTTCACTCCCACTACTCTCAGTGCTACTGCCTTGAGTCTGTAGAATGTGTTGTTTGTGATCCCATATAATCAATGCTTTCATTATTCGGTGCAATTGGTTCTTCTTCAACTGAACCATCAACCACATCTTGTGTACGTATGTCGAGCACAGTGAAGTTACCAGGGTGTACAAACCCTTCTTCTTGTTGTTTCTCCCATTCCCATGCTCGAGCCTCATCAAAGATGACGTCTCTGCTTACAAGAATTCGCCTGTTGACTGGATCGTAAAGTCTACATGCCTTTGTGTCGGGCTCTCTACCTAGATACACTACCATTTTACTGCGATCGTCAAGCTTCTGGGTGTGTACACTAGGCACCTTCATGTGTGCTACACAACCAAATATTCGAATATGTCCAATATTTGGTTTATTTTCAGTCCATACCTCATATGGCGTCTTCTCTGATAAAGCTCGAGTAGGTAGGCGATTTAGTATGTAAACAACATGACGAGAAGCTTCTCCCCAAAAGCTAGAAGGTAGTTGTTTTTCTTTCAAAAAACTGCGTATCATTGCTACTACTGTCCTGTTTCTTCTTTCGACAACCCCATTCTGCTGCGGTGAGTAAGGAGCAGTGAAATGCATATTAATCCTTGTGTCTTCACAGTAAGAATTAAATAACTTTGAAGTGAATTCACCTCCTCTGTCCGTTCTCAAACCTTTTATTTTCTTCTCTGTAATTTTTTCTACCAAAGCTCGAAATTTCTTGAATGCCTCTAGTGCTTCGTCTTTTCTTGCAAGCAGAGACGTCAATGCATAAGTATTTATTGAAGTATTTATTTCCTCCTTTTTTTGTAAGAGAAATTGTCCCACACAAGTCTCCATATACCAACTCAAGCATTTCTTTTGCGTGGAAATTAGCCTGACCAGGAAATGGCTTCCTCGTCTGTTTTGACAATAGACAGCCAATGCAGACTTCTTTTGGTTGAATAATCTTTGGTAGGCCATACACCATCCTGTTCTTTGATAAAAATACCATAGCTTGAAATTAACATGCCCAAGGCGTGAATGACATATTCATGATAAATTCTCCATTTTAGAAAATAAGCACATAGATTTACTTGTTTCAGCAATAACCTTATACAATCTATTAGCTGATCTTTAACCTTCACAAGGAGACGTCTCTTGTCATCGTATATAGATAAGTATTCACCACTAAGTACCACCTTATTTCCAGTTTCTGATAACTGACAAAGACTCAGTATATTATTACGTAGACTAGGAATATAATATACCTCTTTGAAGACCACTTCCTCCCCATTTTTGCATTTGAACGTCACAGAGCCCTTTCCTTTGATTTCCACTGTAGAACCATCACCAAATCTAACACGCCCAGTTACCCCTTCATCCAATTCTTTAAACTTCGAGCGTTGTCCCGTCATGTGGTTACTAGCGCCATTGTCTAGATACCACACATTTGAATCAGAATTTGTACCTCCATCTTTGTTTAGTTTTAATACCACATTGTTCTTGTTCAATAATAACTCGTTGTCTTTATCTTCTCTATCTTCTGCCATTAGAAGTGCATGTTCCTCATCTTGTACTGCCAAATTTGCCTCTTGCTTTTGCGCTCTACGTGACTTTCTACACTCAGATGCGTAGTGCCCGTAAAAACTGCAATTCCAACATCTTACTTTAGTCCTGTCGCGCACTGCACGTCCACCTTGGTAATTGACAGTACCTCGATTCCTCTGTTTATCGGTTCCTCCTCGAGTTGTCCTTTTCATCCACTCCTCTCCAGTGAATAAAAGCTTCCCCTTTTTGTCTTCTCGTTTATTCCATTCTTCCTACGTCAGCATCAATTGCCCTCCAGTGTTCTCTGTTTGGCCATGAAGCCTCTCTTCATGTGCCTTTAAAGACCCAATTGTCTCTTCAACTGACATCAAATCTAGGTCTCAAAACTGTTCTATTGCTGACGTGATTTGTAAGAACTTGGAAGGTACTGCTCTAAGTAGTTTTTTCACGATATAGGTCTCTTCAATGGTTTCTCCCAAGGCACGAATATTAGTCACCAACCCATTTAATCTCATAGAGAAGTCGTCAATCATCTCTGAATCCCTCATGTTTAGATTCTCAAACTCTGCTTTTAGTGTCTGCACTCTTGCTTTCACACGCTCTGCTCCTAAACACATTGTTTCTATTGCTGTCCATGCATCCTTCGCTGTTTTCATGTCTGCCAGCGATAATAGAATGTCTTCAGGGATAACCTGGAATATTGCAATCATTGCCACCTTATCTGTTTTTCCGTCAACCTTTGCATCTGGGTCAGTAGGGTCAATTGCTCCCCAGATCCCATGAGCTTGCATGAAAACTCTCATCTTTAATGACCAAGCCGTGTAATTACTCTTCGTTAACATTGGGTAACTTAATCCCAGTGATCCTTCTTTGTTCTTGGTAGCCTCCATTGTGATTGCCTAGGCTCTGATACCAAATGTAGGGAAAAAATCCAACCTTAACAAATATAGAAAATACAACGGTCTATTTTCTTATATAGAAAATACAAACAAGCTGTTCGGTTTTATCTAAATAACTACCCTAATAACTCATATTAGACACGTCTTAAACTAGATGATACGTTAAACCAAATAGTTTAGATTACTTTCGATAGATGGTGATCTATGCCGAGCAATAAATGGTGGTGGTGGAGATCGATGCGGTAAAGGTGACCCGTGCAGGGGAAGAAGATCTACCACACAAAGGAACAGGTGGTGATCTGACGACTTAAAGGTGATGGAATGGAGAGGTACGAAAATCAAGCAGGCGAAAAGTATGGGGATGAGGTGTAGATGATGATGGTGGAGGTGGTTGTGATTCTCTGGTGGCTTCTTTATCGGTGGAAGAATCAACCGATCTTCGTTTCTATTCAATACGATGCAAATAGAAGATTATAGATTGGCACACGTCTTCTTCACATTCAGTCCATGGTCACCTTCTCGTTTCCCTTGATACTCCATTAACTCAGGTAGCTGCAAAAAGTGATGGAAAACAAAAAAAATATCTTTGTGATTCTTTTATAAATTTAAATGATTTAATTAATAAGAAAATATGTTGAATTTATTTAGTGGTGTCATTTACGTCACCATCATGCCAACAAGGTATTTGGTCAAAGGTTAAAATCGTAACAAAAATCAAGGGACCATGGGTGATACAGGTTTCTGTTCAGTAGGATGTCACGTGACAGTTTTACATTAATAAGGAGATGTGAGAGACTAATTTTATCAAAACTAGATAGTCCATGGAGTACTATCAGACTTTTAAAACTCCACGGACTATCTGTTGTTAAAGTCGATAGTCGTGAACGAGTTACTTTTCGAAGAAAATTATTTCATATAGTTATTTGAATTTAAAACATTTAGTGACGGTCCATTGACTATGAAGATTTTGAAAATTTAGTCATTATTCCTTATAGGTCAAGTAATAATTTATCAAAATCGTCATAGTCGAGGGACGCTCACTAGATATTCAGCAACTGGAACACAACTGTTTTTTACCAACCAAATTACACGTTATTCCACAATAGGAACACAATTTCTTTTTTGAAACTTATTTTGCAACCAAAATCTTATTTCTACAACTATTTTATTCTTATTTTTACAACTCATTTGAACATAATTCCACAACTAGAACACAATTTATTTTTCAAAACCAAATTATATGTAATTCACAACTGAAAAATAGTTGTTTTTTCATAGCCAAATTACACATAAGTATACATTAAAAAAATTATTTTTGTTCGTCTTAAAAAACTAATGGTAATTTCAAATATATTTTTTAGAGCTATGATCTGAAAGATATGAAATTAAAAACCATAAAAAAAAACAGGAAAGATAATCACACTACCATATAATTATCTGTAAATATTAATTTATCACTAGGTGGTTATCTATAGTTTAGCAAACCTTGGGTGCTTATTGTTGGTACATTTGATATTAAACGGTTATTGGTAGATTAACCGAATCCTCTTAAAGATTGATATGGCTAAATCAGTTGATAATATTTCTCATCATTCATTTTAAACATGTTTTAGTCTTTTGGCTTTAACATCACTTTTATTAACCTAATAAAAATGGAATAACATCTGCCTATTTCACTATAATCATTAATGTGAAACCAAAGGCTTCTTCAAAGGACTCAATGACAATGGGCAGAGAGATCTTTTATCTTCCAGTCTGTTTATTATAGCAGAAAATATCTCATTAGAGGTATCAATTTCCTTTTGAATTATTACAACCAATTGATATACAAAACAAGAAACAATCTCAACATAAATTGTTTGGCATTTGTTAATAACTTTGTCATTTATACAAGTGGCTCTAAAAATAATATTGACAGATTAAATTACTTCTTAAATTGGTATTAAAGACTATCCTGCCAACCAAATCAAATTTGATTGTCTCGAAAAACATTAATAGCCAAATAATCAAAATTATTAAAGAGGTCAGTGTCTTTAAAAATAAACATTTACCTTTAGCATATTTAGTCACTTACATTCAAGTTAGTAGCAAAGCCAGCCTTTATGAAGATCTAGATAACAAGGTTACATATAAAATGAATGATTGAGCCAACACAACCATTTCGGTTTGAGGCAGATTGGTCTTAATCCAATATTTCCTCATGTCTATCCCTAAGTATCACCTCTAATACTTTAATATCCGTAAGATTATTCTATGTAGAATTGAATGGATTTTGAATAAAATTTTATGGGGCTCTAAGGAAACTAATAAAAACATAATATGGTCAAACTAGAATTCCATTAGTAAACCCTATAAGAAAGGTGGTTTAAATATGAGGAAATTTTCCGATATCCAAACCACATTCTCCTGTAATTTATGGTATAGATTTTGGGCTAACAACTCCTTATGGGCCAATTATATGCATTTTTTCTATTGCAAAACCAAACATCCCTGCAAATCAACCTTGCTAAACTTGGCTTCAAAATCTGGATCTCCACTAAAAATATTGCTGAGCCTTTCAATAACTGCAAAATTAACGGTTTAAATAAGATTGAGATAGAGACTGATTCTAAAGTTTTAGTCTCTCTTTTGGTCATTTTCCTTTTCCTTTGGATTCAATAAAATATATTTGATTTTCAAAATTCTGATTAATTTTTATTTTTGAATTATTGTGTGGTTTGGTAGAGAGGGTTGAGAATTTAAATAAATTAGAAAATAAAAAAAATAAAAAAAATAAAAAATAAATAAAATTGAATGCACAAATCATAAACGTATGAGCGCGTTTTTCCTAAAGCAGTTGGCGTTTGAAATTTGCTGTACAGACCGACGTGTCCCTTAAACTCTATATAAAGGGGGAAGCGTCCCACTTTGACTCTCAAATATTAATCTTACAAATACAAAGTTTATCTTTTTGGTTGATCTCTGTTTTGTTACAGGGAGGGATAAGTTTTGTGGTTCATCATCAGCATTCCTGTGTTGTCATTTGTGATCCAATCTATTGAATAAAAAGTTTCAATTTGTATAAAAAGGGAAGGGTACTTGGGTACTAGGGTACCAGGGTACTAGGGTACTAGGATACTAGGGTCTGTCTCACTACAAATATAAACACAAAGTCGGTCCCTCTCATTAATCTTCATTATGCAGCAATTTCCTTCTTCGCCCAAACGGTAAGCAAACTAAGTAATCCAATCTATTTCATAAAAAAGTTGCAGTATTTATCCTTCTCATTACTCATTATCATCTTCGATCTTCTGTACCTTACTTCTGTTTTCTGTGTTTCCAGAAGAAACGGTCCTGATTGGAGTTCTCTAGACTCTTGTGCGTTATCGATCATCAGCAGGTTGTTGCCCTCATTCAAGGATTTCGTTTGTTTTCGCGCTACGTGCAAATCCTGGGAACATGCTGTGCCCATAAAATTTTTTACACAGCACCCCTCCAATGTCGTCCCATGCCTTATGCTAATGCCAAAAAATGAGACAAGGGACACCCACAGCCGCCACAGCCACAGACACAGCTTTTACGATATCTCCACCAAAAATACTCATCAAATTCTGATACCGGAGATACGAAACAAAAGTTACTTATCTTGTAATGGATGGTTGCTTACGGTGTCAAAAGGTTTAAATTTAACTATGCATCTGTTGCATCCCTTGAGTCGCGTTCAAATCAAACTACCACCGATTCAATCCATTGACGAAGACTGGGAAGACTTACTACAATTTGATATTGCCCAAGCCAGTTTCAACTTTGTTCACAAGTTTGCACTCTCCGGTGACCCCTTATCGGGCAATAATTGTTCAGTCCTGATTTTATGCGGTACTTTTTCCAAAGGGGTTATCTGTAGAGTTGGAGGTCCGGGGTGGACAATAGTCCATCATGGTACACTTGATGACGTCGTCTTTTACAAACAAAACTTCCACATGGTGAATGGCAGAGGGACCATTTATGCATGTGGCAATGACAATATAGTTTATCAAGTGGCTGCCAGCAAGACTCTCGCGTGGTTCTATGGACAGGGTCGTCGTTTCTATTTGGTAGAATCGGCAGATTCTTTGCTCATAGTGGTGCGGATAACCTCTCCGCTAAAACCACGCAGTCACGAATACCGCTGCTGTGGTTTTCGAGTTTTCAAGCTGGACGATGGAGGAACATGCAAGCCAGTGACAAATTTGGGAGACATGGCTATTTTCGTGGGGTATTCAACTTCTATGTCCGTAGAGGTGACAATGACAAACATGATTAGAAAAAACTGTATATATTTTACCGATGACTGCCTCGACCGTTATCATTTCTCTCCTCAAGGTGGCGGCAAAGACATGGGCATTTTTTCTCTTTCTCTGCCGCGGGATAGATCCATTGGACGCCACTTTGAAGGTGAATCCTACAGCCACGTTAATCCACCAATGTGGCTCCAGCTTAAGAAATAAAACTATTATCCAAGTTGTATTTTGTTTGATTCAGATTTTGAATGTATGCCTTATGTTTTCATAATATTTATTTCTTCAACTTTTGTCTCAAATTTCAAACTCTTATATTTCCTTACATATATTTTCTAAATTAAAATAAAATTTTAGTTTTTTAAAATATCAATATTAGCTATGAATATTATTTAGCTATGCATGTGGCAATGACAATATATTTTGCTTTTATTTTTTTATATATTTTACGATAGTTTTACTGTATCTGCGGTGCCTTCAATCCCTTGCTCTTTTTGTTTTCGTATGATTTTGATTGTATTTTTATTTAATTTCGATGTTTGATTATGGATTTATGTTTAGGTAAGTCGACTTTTATGTTTATGTAAGTCGATTTTTTTTGTATTTTTCATTTCGAAATAGGTAACTCGATTTTTGTTTTCTTCGTTATTTTTAGTATTCATCTAGTATTACTTTGAATTTGTACTTGAGTTTTTGTATTGCAGTAAGGTTATGTCCGTTTTTAGTGTATTTTTTGTGTTTCAGATAAAATTGATTTGAGGAAGGGTTTACAACTTAAACGAAAAAGATGAAGTTTGGAAGATGCGAAACCTGTTTACTTTTATGTACTCATAGATGCAAAACATGTTTATTTTTTTGTAATTAAGATGCAAAACATGTGCAATCATAGATTTATATTATTTAACTAGATAAATGCAAAATATGTGTATTCTTTGTACTAATGGAAACGAGGGTAAAATATAACTTTATAAAAAAAATTCAAAACATATCATGAATGGTACTAGTTTTGTTTGTCTTACAAAAACAAAACCAATTATATATTCATATTGTTTTCCGGTTTTAAAGATATGAAATTTTACATTTTTATTGTTAAGTATAAACGAAAAAGACGACCCTTACAAAGAAGATGCGAAAACGTTTTTTTGTTAAATCTCAAAAACTTTCTAAGTTTGTAGTGGTAGATGCGAAACCAAACAACTATGGTAGATGCGAAACCAAACCAAGTATGATAAATGCTAAACCAAGCCAACTATGATAGATGTGAAACGAGACATATGCTAGATGCGAAACCATATAATGAAAAACCAATGTAAAATATAAATTAAAAAAAAATCAAAACATATCACGAACGGTACTACCTTTGTTCGTCTTAAAAACAAAGCCAATGATATTTTCGGATTTTTTTTACGAGTTACGGTTTAAAAGATATGAACTTTTTTTAATTTTAGAACGTAAACGACAAAGACGATTGTTACGAAGAACTAAAACTTTTTATTTGCTAGATGGGAAATTGCTCTAATTTTGTAGATGCGAAACCAAGCAACTATGATAGATGCGAAAACATATCAAGTATGATAGATGCGAAACCAAACAACCATGGTAGATGCGAAACCAAACCAAGTATGATAAATGCTAAACCAGGCCAACTATGATAGATGTGAAACCAGACATATGCTAGATGCGAAACCATATAATGAAAAACCAGTGTAAAATATAAATTAAAAAAAAATCAAAACATATCACGAACGGTACTAGCTTTGTCCGTCTTAAAAACAAAGCCAATGATATTTTCGGATTCTTTTTACGAGTTACGGTTTAAAAGATGTGAACTTTTTTTAATTTTAGAACGTAAACGACAAAGACGATTGTTACGAAGAACTAAAACTTTTTATTTGCTAGATGTGAAATTTCTCTAATTTTGTAGATGCGAAACCAAGCAACTATGATAGATGCGAAAACATATCAAGTATGATAGATGCTAAACCAAGCCAACTATAATAGATGCGAAACCAAACATAATATACATGCAAAACCATATAATAATGTAAAATATAACCTTTTTAAAAAAATTCAAAACATATCATGATTTGTACTAGTTATGTTCGTCTAAAAAAACAAAATCAATGGTATTTTCAAAATTTTTAATGAGTTACGGTTTAAAAAATATGAACTTTTAAATTTTTATTTTTAAATGCAAACGAAAAAGACGATTGTTACGAAGAAGATGCAATTTTTTTTTGTGGTAGATGAGAAATGTTTCTAAGTTTGTACTGGTAGATGCGAAATCAATCAACTATGATAGATGCGAAACCATACCAAGTATGATAGATGCGAAACCATACCAAGTATGATAGATGCTAAACCAAACCAACTATGATAGGTGCGAAACCACGCATATGATACATGCAAAACCATATAATTAAAAACTAGTGTAAAATATAATTTAAAGAAAAATACAATACATATCATGAATGATACTAGTTTTGTTCATCTTAAGAAAAACAATTGTATTTTCGGATTTATTATCTGATTTATGGTTTAAAGATATGAAGTTTTCAAATTTAAATTATAAAAAATAAAGGAAATTCAATGTGTACAATCGTTTGTTGAATTCTTTATATAAGGTGCTTTACGTACAAAGTCTGTTAATTTTGTTAGGCCTTTATCCGTAAATAGGTTCGCTGAATGAGTTTTAAATTGTAAATCTCCCTTATAAAAATGTGAAGTGGATTCAAATTGGTTCGGTGTTTAAACTTATATTTGCAAAATTTAATTTAAAATTATTGATATATGATTCGGGCCAAAAATATGTTAACCAGCCCAAAAAAACAAGCGTTTTGAAATTTTACAATTTTACCCTTACCCCGGCGGCTGAACCTTTCTCAACCGCCGGTTGAGACCCTCCCACCCGGCGGAAAAGCTGTTTCACCCGCCGGGGTAAGCTTCCGTGCCGGTTGAAACCCTCTCAACCGGCGGGGTAAAAGACGGCTACAATTTTGGGGTTGGTTAACATATTTTGGGCCCGAATTTAGCCAAACCCTTTTAATAAACTAGTAAAAACTATTTACGCTAATGAAAGAAAAACCGTTTATACAAATTAATAGTAATAGACAATTAAACTAATTTTTAAAAATCTATGACATGTATATCATGTTTTAGTAATAGACGGTTATACTAATTTTTGAAAATTCGTGACATGTATCTCATCTTCAAGTTGGAGTGCATGTAATAGTGGAGGTAATGATGTTTAAGAGTAAAGTGATGAGTTTGATTCTCTAATATAATAAGATGTAAGTATTAGAAGATATGGAATATATAGGATATTGAATTTATTTTTATATTATTTTAGAACCCTGAAATTATACAAAATTATATGTAATTACTATATGACCCTAAAAATATTATAGGATTATATGTAATTCTTGTAGAATCCTGAATATATATATCATAAACACAACTTACAATTTAATAAATAAACTTAGAAATTCTCTAAAAAAAAATTCTATCATGGTATGAGAGCTCTATATTTTTTAAGGTGAATCATCGTGATGAGAGTTCCAAACTATTTTTTAGGGGATGACCATCTCCTCGACTTTTATTATTTTCTTCATCTAATTTGTTTAATATATATATATATATAATGTATTATTTCCTTCCTGCTCAACCCATACAAACACAAAATATACTCCTACAAATATGTTATCAAGCTAATGAAATCATCGTGGATTGCACCACAACATCATACAATTTCTCTTTATGATCTCCACACTAGCAATGTTGCTTCCTTAGGTATTATGCATGAAAATAATAAGCAAGAAGGGTCGATGATGTCATCTTTTACTCTACAACAGTGAGAAAATTTCAAAAATCTACTTGTTTCTGTGAAAGATTGTTCATTTGAACAACTATCAGGTATTCGTATTACCAAATGTTGGATACTTGATAAATGTGCTACAAATTATATGACAAATAATTTATAATATTTGAATAATATTTGTGATATTCGGGATTACTAGATTCGTGTGCTGGATGAAAAACGGGTTGTCGCTACGTAAGTGGGATCTGTGCAGTTAAATGATACTATGATGTTGGAGAATATTTTATTTGTGCACGATTTGAACTATGGTTTTCTCTCCAAATCTCAATTAATTGATGATGCTAATTGTATTGTCCAATTATTTGAGAAATTGTGCATTATTCAGAACCAATCAACGAAGAAGGTGATTGGTGCGGGTTCTACTTGCAACTTGCAGATGTGCGCAGTGTGGACATCTCTTCTTAGGAGAGTTATTTGATATATGGAATAGGCATCTCAGACATCTTTATCATAAGTATTATATTTTTTTGATGTAATTGGAAATGATAAATTTAGTAGTCTGAAGAATAATACTTGTGATATTTTTCTGCGAGCTAAACAAATTCGTAGTAGTTTTATTTTGAGCTCAAATAAGAGTATCGATGTCTTCCAAATTATTCATATTGACGTTGGGGAACCTTAGCGTACACCCAGTATAGATGGTTTTACTTATTTTTAAACCATCGTAGATAATTTTTCTCGTTGCACTTGGGTCTATTTATTTAAACACATGGAATATGGTTCGTCTTCGTTTGAACAAGAAATTCTTAAGCTGTAAGTGGGTATACATGATCAGACATTTCTCTGATGGATATATCAAAAGGTTCAAAGCAAGACTTGTCATCATGGGAAATGAGCAGCAAAAGAATCTTAATTATACTGAATTATTTACTCCAGTTGTCAAGCTCACCACCGTTTGTGTACTTCTTAATATTGCACCTGTTAATAAGTACGAATTACATCAGATGGATGTTCCCAATGCATTCATTCACGGTGATATGAATGAATAAATCTTTATTTGCCCCTTCTAGTTTCCAACTAATGCATAAACATATTGTCTACGAGCTTCAAACATATTTGTATGGACTGAACAAGCTCCGTGATGTTGGTTTTCTAATCGTCGTGGAGCACTGCGTAGATATGGTTTTACTCAGTCACACTTTGATTACTACCTTTTTTCTTATCATCGTGGTCAGTCTGTGATTTATGTTTTGGTATATGTCGATGTTTTAGTCATTGAATGAAACAATTATGGCACTATAATACATTTTAAGAAATACTTGTCTGACTACTTTCACATAAAAGATCTTGATGTTCGAAAATATTTTCTAGGTATTAAAGTTCCCTGCAAATCTTCTAGCATTTTTTATAGTTAACGCAGATATTTGCTTGATATTTCAGTAACCAGCCTACTTGGAGCTGCTCCTGTTGGGACTCCGCTTGATCAACATCATCGATTGTCCTTACCTACCGGGATCATATTCTTGATCTCTATGCCTATCGTTGGCTTGTAGGACGATTGGTATACTTATCGATCACTCGTTTGAATATTTTTTATGCAGTTCCTAATTTGGCTCAGTATTTTCAGGAACCCTAATAGATCATTGGCAAGCTGTGTTTGGTGTGGTTCGATATCTGAAGGGTTCTCAAGGACTTTGATGTAGCCCAGAAAGTCCAAACAAAAGCCTTTTTAATTTTATTTTATTCAAATATCTTATGTATTTAAATCAAATCTAATTATATTAAGATTTGATTTGATTCTATTGTATTTTATTTTAAAATATTTATTTTATTTCTTTGTATTATAATTTAGGGGTTTCAGAAGCTCTTATATAAAGCCTCATATGCCTTAAGTTATTTTATGTTTTTGGAATAATATATTTTTCTGTCTGAAAATTTCAGTCTTTGTTACCCTTAGATCAGGGTTTCATCATGTTACCCTTGAATTAGGGTTTCATCTATCGTTGCTTCTTCTTTTATTTCCGCCGCGTCATCAGTTTGGTATCAGAGCCTTAGTTTCTACTATGGGGAAGCATGTATCTAAAGCTTGACTATTCTGATTCAAGGTTTAAAGAAGAGAACAACACATATGGCCATGAAGATTGCGAAGATCGTTTGAGTATAAGGGGGCATATCCATCGTTTCAATGACGATCGTATTGACCAGCTATTGAAGGAGTTTAAATTGACTACCAATCGTCAAATCAAGGTAAAACTTTCTTATCGATATGTCGTCTCAGGCTATGAAGAGGTTTTCAAAACCATTTTTTCATTAACTGGACATGAGGATGTTGTCTTCAGACTATGAAAAGGTTTTCGAAACTATTTTTTTCCTTCAACTGGGTGGCTTCAATGTGACTTCGAATAAGGAACACTCGAGAAGAATTTATCTTATTCCGATAAGGTTAACAATTATGATGCCCGATGTAACGATTGAATAAAATAAAATAAATAATTTGGGTTCTTGATGGTGATGGTGGTGTGAATCCGAGGACAAATTCTTGTCAACTAGGAGATGATGATGTAGCCCAGAAAGTCTAAACAAATCCTTTTTAATTTTATTTAATTTTATTCAATCTTATGTATTTAAATCAAATCTAATTATATTAATATTTTATTTTATTTTATTTTACAATATTTATTTTATTTCCTTGTATTATAATTTAAGGTTTTGAGAAGCTCTTATATAAAGCCTCATATGCCTTAAGTTATTTTAAGTTTTTGGAACAATATATTTTTATGTTTGAAAATTTCAATCTTTGTTACTCTTAGATTAAGGTTTCCCCTTGAATTAGGGTTTCATCTATCGTTGCTTCTTCTTCTATTTCTGCAGCGTAATCAGACTTGGTATTCTCCTTATATGAGATAGTGATCTTAAACTCACAAAATTGGTGCGATTCGGATTGGGCTGCTTGCCCACTCACTCGATATTATTTATCTGTATGGTTCGTCCAAATTGGGGACTCTCCAATCTCGTGAAAGACAAAAAACAACATATTTTTACTCACTCTCCAGCCGAAGCTGAATATCGGTTTATGGCTCTTCTCACATGTGAGTTAAAATGGCTAAAGGTTTTTTTTGGTTTGCGACAACACTGTACCATTACATATTTTCGCCAAATCCGTTTTCCATAAACAAACCAACCACGTCAAGGTTGATTGTCATTTTATACGAGATGAGTATATACGTGGTATATTACACCTTTTCATATTTCGACTCATGCTCAGTTAGAAGCTATCTTTACTAAAGCACTCGGCAAGAATCGGTTTGATGTATTCCTTCCTAAGTTTGAAAGTTCTCTCTTATATGCGCCAACTTGGGGGGGGGGGGTAATAGAATAATATGCAATTATAAGAAGATATCAAATATAATATATTTATAGATTGAATATAATTTCATATTATTATAGCATCATGAAACTATTACAAAATTATATATAATTATTATAGGATATGTAATTAAACTTCTATATTCTATAAATCAATTTCAGTATTCTCTAACTATTTCTTTTTCTATCAATTTCTATATTTACTTAGCAGCAGCGTGGTACAGCTAAGGTCCTAAAATAACTATTTAAAACTTAGACTAACCTTAAAAAGAATAACCCTACCACTAACTCTTTTAAATCAGTAGCTTAACGACTATCTCGTTTTCTTTTGTTTATTTCATAAATTATTGAGTTTTCTTTCGTTTAGTCTATTGACTTTAAAATCAACGGTGAAGGTTTGTGGACTTGGCAAAATCTATAAATTTATTCCATGACACCAAGAAAAAAACCACTCACCATGGACTACATTTATAGATTTTGTAAGTTGAGGGACTAAATTGATAGATTTTGTAAGTTGAGGGACTAAATTTATAGATTTCATCACGTCCAATGACCGTTAATGGTGTTTTAAATAATTTATGAATATTTTTGGTGATGTTCCCAAAGATTCATGGGTGATATTTGTTCGTCTTGTCCCCATGGAGACTATTTCTATTGATTTTCTCTCAACGTGTCCACATAAGCTAGAATGCATGTTGTCAGTATTATCGTTGCATAATATGGTAGATAAAAACCTTATAACCTTAAGCATGATTATTTCGTTGAGTAGTTGACATGCACTTTTTCAGGCTACTACACCCTCTTGTCTTGGTCTTAATTCTTTTGACTTTATTGAGTAGATAGAGGGTGACAGATGAATGGTTATATTTATGTTTGTATGAAATAATACTGTCAAAATTCAAATAGCAAAAAATGATAGAGATTGCATGAGTTTGAGAGATTAAAACTCTACCGCGGTTATGTTTTTATGTTTGATTCAATTCTAGATCGAGATATTTTTTTATTATGGATCTAGGGTTTTCATATTTGGATTTTGGGGTTTCTCATCTAGATTTTGAGTATGTAATTTATTTTAATTTCTCATATTATTATTATTGTAGATTGGTTGTTGTCATACGATGATTTAGATATGTTCGACAACCGTCATCTTCCGAATTCCCCTCCGCTATGGAGGTTCTTTTGGACAACGTTATTGGTTATGATTTTTCTATCAGCAATGACTCATCCCTCCCTTAACAATCATTTCGAGACGAATAATGATCTCCTATGTTCTTCTTACTACTACGACATACTTTGCTACATTATTTTTTCAAGATATATCTAATCATCACCATAGTCTTAACAGTAAATATCTAGCAAGTCGACCTCTACATTTACTACCTAACTTTTTGTGGCCAATTCGTAGACCAGTATTCTTTCACAATATCAACTTATCTGTATCTTGATGTTTCATCTAGTATCAACTTAAATTTTTGATTTCTCTTTTGACTATAGCTATTTATTTCAAGCTTTGAACGGTAGTTTATCTCGAGACTATCGAATTTCGTGACAAATAGTCCATGGACTTTAAAAACTCCGATGAGAGTCCCTCGACTATCCATTTTTATAAAGTTAGTTCCATACACATGTTCATTAATATGACGATGTCATTTGGCAATATACTAAACACAAACTTGTTTCATTCATACTCCCTCAACTTTAGGTCAAAGTTAAAATGTGGTCAACTACATGAATTGATGAATGTGCATTTTTTATAAAGTTAACGTGACATGTATTATCATTGTTGCATTAATATTTGCTGATTATTAATAAATACATTACACGTATTTTTTTAATTTTTTTTACATAAATTTGTGTGTCTATATAAACTGAAGAAAAGAAAAGCTAAAATCCAATTCAAGAATGTAGATATCTTTGATTGAATCTTTCTGGTATAACCATTTGAGTCTAAAAGATTGAAAATAGTAATAGTGAGAAAGTTTTTTTTCTCACTCTAAAATCTCAAATTATTTATAAAACAAACATAAAGCATTATGAGATGCTCGAGTTATATGCCTTTTGTAGGAGCTAAAATTTCATAAACAAAGCATTGACCTTGACAAACTTCCATCATCTTCAACTTGTATTTTAATCTTAAATTATATAATATAAAAATACTTCTCTCTTTTCTTTCCTTTTTGAAAACTAAATGAAATTTAAATCACATTCATGGTTTAAATTTATTTAATTGAATCTCTTTATTCTGACCGATTTAAAAGGCAAAATTTTGTTTTAACTTGAGCCTTGTAATTTTAAGTTGAATAAAAACTCAAAATTCCTGAAATTATAAATTTGTTTATATTAGCTTTAAACTTTGAATTTCCAAATGAAGATATCAAGAACGCAAATATTCTACGAATTCAGCGGCGGTTATTCAACTCATATGTCAATAATGAGTTTTAAATATAAATAATCATAAATTTGTTTATATTAGCTTTGAACTTTGAATGTCCAAATGACGAAATCAGGAACGGAAATATTCTACGAATTCAGCAACGGGTATTCAATGCATATGTCAATAATTGGTTTTAAATATAAATAAACTATATTTATAATTACGTTTTCCCTTTATTATTATCTTTTGAAATTTCTATTATATGTAGTTAGTGAGGTAAATATTTTAAAGAGATGGGGATAAATTACCTACAGAAGTGATGAGCATTCCACTTATCAATTGACTATTAGAAAAAGATAGAATTTGTAAATGTTTACAGTTTGTTAGTAAGGAGAGAAAAAAAATATTTTTTGGGTTTTAGATTCATCAACAAAATTGTAAAATTAAAATTGAGCCATCGAAGTTGTTAATTACTGGTTATGAATCAATTGATTAACAATTATTAAATCAATATTATTGGTTTATTTTTCAAAAGTTGAAAAAAAGTTTTGTTATTACTGTAGTGATAGAAAAAGCGAAGGAAAATGAAAAAAAAGGTTCTTGTGATTATTTATAAAGTCAAATGATTTAATTAATAATAAAATATGTTAAATTCATTTACTAGTGTCATTTTATATTATATTCCAAGATATCTCTAACCATCACCACAATCATTAATACATAACCAATGTACCTTTACATCTACTACCTAATATTTTCTGACCAAAATCGTATACCAATATTCATTCATAATTTCAACTTCTTTGTATCTTAATCTTTCATCTAGTTTCATCTTAAAGTTTTTTATTGGTCTTTTGACTATGACGATTTATTTGATCTACCTTTTAGAGCATACTTTGCAAGCCAATCAGCTGCAAAGCTTTGCTCTCTATAAATAAGCCTTAAGGACATTAATGAAGTTAAAAGCTTTCGACAATAAGAAACATTGGGAGTCAAGAACCAAGGAGCATAGCCATTTGCTAAGGAGTAAAATATATATATATAAAATCAATATCTATATCAACACAATCAAAGCCAAGGTTTTTACACAAAGTTAAAGCATCAAGCAAGGCTTTGGTTTCGGCAATAACGAGAGTTTGTTTCCCATATAACATGCTATCATAAGCTAGCATAATACCATTATAGTTTTTTATTAAAACCACCACTAGTCTCACCATTATATACACAAGCGTCATCAGAATTAAGTTTAAGACGATTATCAATAGGAGGATTCCATTTTACATAAATAGTAGACCTTTTACTATGAGTGTGATTAAAATAGTTAAGTTGCTGAGTAATTTTATAATCTTTGCTCCAAATTTTCTTGGTTAAAAGGTTTACAAAATCTAATTTGAACATCACATGTATAATCGTACTTTTAATATCTTGAGAGGATATAGAAATGTTATGATATTTATATTTGTCCTCAGTATTCCAGATATTCCAAACCATGATTGAAGGAATACTTGTTTTAATTTGAGTTTGCTTGTTAGCTGATGTAAACCAGATAGTAATTATATGGAATATATTTCATATGGTTTTCACTATAGAGACCAAACAAACTTTAGAAATACTTCCAAAACTCAAAAGTTTGTTTTACAATTTACAAAAAGATAATCAATGGTTTCCATATTATCACAACTAGCATTTTGAAACTAGAGTATTTTTTTATTGCTGAAGAAAAGTTCTTAAAGATTCTTCAAAGTGTGAAAGAACACTTCTTTGGAGAAACAAAATTCCAAATATTTTTGTGAATAAAAGAAAATTAATCTCTAGTTCTTATTTTATCAAAAGTTTCTTTAAAGTTAAAGTTTTCAAATTGAGAAACATTCCATTTAATAGTATCGGGTTTGTCAACATGTAAAGTAAACTTAGTTATCCTAGCAATATCAGTTGAAGTTATAATTTTTTAAGTTTATTTATGTTCCAAAGTTATTTTACCAATTGTTTTTTTATCTTTTTACTGGAATACCAAAGGTTATCATCATTATGATTCAGAAGGATAAGAGGGATGGTGTGACACCATTTCTCAAGCCAAAAATAAAAATTGTCATTTCCAATTTGCCTAAAAATACAAGGCTCAACTATGTGTCTAATAGACGGTGATTACGATAATAGATCGAATGCATAACCTTAGCCCACAGTTACTCCTGAATGTAAACCAGAGTTTACAATAATATATTTATTGAATGTCATTATGATTTCTTAAATTAAGACCATATTTTTCATAAGAATAGTAGAGATTAGTCAACTTAGACCAGATCATAATATTTTTATCAACTTTGGAACCCCATAATAATTTGTTTAAAGGTCTATATATTCTATCAATTGTTGATTTAAGGAGGCGGTAAGATTGATTGTAATAAGATGGGACAGTCATTAATATAGATTGTATTAATGTAATCTTACCATAAAAATAAAGATTCTTACGGTCCCATTCATTGATTTTATTGATAATAAATTAAAAGTGACGATTCTTATTACTAGGATGAATAGTTATACCTATATAATTGATGGGAAAGTTTTCATAAAGTTAAGAGTTGAGCAATCTCAGTTCTTATAAGTATCGTACTGTTGTTTAAAGATCCACTAGAAATTATAATGATATCATCAACGTAAGCTAAGCTAGAAATAGGGATTTTTGTTCTAGCATGATAGTACATAGATTGATTTTTAGAGAAAAGATTCTTAATATCTCTTATAAAAGACTCTTCAACAATGATGAATAGGTTGGGTGACAAAAGGCCACCCTCCCTAACACCATTATAAGAGCCAAAGAAACCATTGATATAACCATTTACAATAACAAAATACTAAGTATTTATTAGACCTTGATTAACGAGATTAATGAACTAGTTGTTGAAACGAAAACTCGCTAATGTTTTAAGTAAAAAGTTGGCAGATAGTCTGTTAAAAGCCTTGCCCATATCTAATTTGATAATAAGATTACCACCTTTGGTCCTTTTATCTAAGTATGGATTAATTCGTGAGCAATTAATATTTGCTCATTAATGTTTCTATTAGCCAGAAAACCCCCTGATTCTTAGAGATGATTTTAGGGAGAATGATGGCCAATCTATTGTTAATCAGATTTGAAATGATTCTATCTAAAATATTAAAAAGACTAATAAGTCTAAATTCACTCCAAGTTTATATGAGATTCTTTTTTGGCGATCAAGCAAAGGGTAGTAGCATATACTCTCTTTTGGATACAATTCTCATTGAAAACGTCTATTATTATATTGGTAAGGTCTTTTCTAATTATGTTTGAGAAAGATAAATAAAATTTTATGTTGAAACCGTGAATACCAACCATTATATCATTAATCTCCCCCTCTATTACTCTTCACCATATTTTTAGAGAGCAAAATCAAGCGGCCGATTGGTTCGCTAGACGGACTTTGAAATGTAAAATGAAGATGGACTATCTCAATTTTAAGGCTCCTAATCATCTCGAAGCTATTTGCTTCTTAGAGAATCTGGGAATTTTTCTATATAAGAAGAGATTACAAGTCTGGGTCTCTCTAATTTGCTTTTCGTTAATCTGTCTATCTATCATTATTGAATGTTTTGTAAATGTCTATCTATAGATGATTGATGTTGAGGGTTCAGAAGTTTTGATCGAGTTAGTCCCCTTCATATGTTGATTAATATAAGGATGTCATATGTCACCATACTCAACATAAAATTATTTCACTCATTGTCCATCAAATTTAGGTGAAAGTTAAAATGTAGCCAACTACATTAATTTATGTAGGTGCATTTTTATGAAGTTAACATGACATGTATTATCGTAGTTGTATTAATATATTTTTATTAATATTGTATATGTGGAATGTTAAAAAATATTAATACATAAATCATTCTCTCTCTTTTATTTATCTTTCTATAAACTGGAAAAAAAATCAAAACCAAATCCAAAATGTAGATTTCCTTGATTGAATCTTTTTGGTATACCAATTTCGGATGAAGAGATTAAAAAAAAAGAGTTAGATTTTTTTTCTCTCATTGAAATCTCAATTTTTTTATAAAACAAATATAAAGTATTATCATATCCTCGAGTTAAAGGCATTCTTTTATCCGTTAAAATCTCATAGACAAAGCATTGAACTTGATACACCTCTATCATCTTTAACCTGTATTTTAATCTTAAATTATTTAATATAGAAATTTTTCCTTCTTTTCTTTTTATCGCAAAACTAAAAAAACTAAATAATATTCATTTATTTGATTGAATCTCTATATTTTGACCAATTTAAAGGGTAGAATTTTGTTTTAACTTTGGCGTTGTATATTTAAATTGAATAAAAACTCAAAATTCCTAAAATCTTAAATTTGTTTGTATTACTTTGACTTCTGAACGTCCAAATAAATATATCAAGAATGCAAATATTCTAATATTTCCACAACCGATATTCAATGCATAGGTTAGTCATGGGTTTTAAATATAGATAAAGTATATGTATAATTATTTTTTTATATTATTATTTTAGAAACTTTGTATTTTTTTACAGACAGTGAGATAAATATTTTGAAGAGATGCGGATAAATTACTTATGAAAGTGAGGTGCTTTCCATTTTTTTAATAATCAAAAACGATTTTTTATTAGAAAGAAAGCTACAGTAGTAGTTTAAGATACATAAGACAGGCGTCAGAACTAGATTTGGTCACCTCCAAATTTGAGCGCTACAATGAAAATAAAATTTTATGGAGCAACTCTAGTCAGGCGCTTCTCTTCCGTTTTTCTTCTCTTGATATCAAAGCTAAGAACAATACTTTTTTTTATTTTTCTGACCTTTTCATCTTTAGTGACAACTAGAATTTTAGATTTCTTAAACCGAAACTAATCGTTAAAAGCACACTGAAAGGCTAACTAAGTGGTTATTGCCCTTCATAACCTCTTGCTAACTAATAAATCAACCATAAAACTACCATGTTTATGGATCCTTCATCCAGGTGCCAAACTCTCTAAATTTTCTCGAGATCATCAAAATTTACTAGTTTGTTCTAGCAAAAATTTTCAGTGCTAAGCAGGATCACTAACATCCCTTTTTTATTAATCCAAATACCTCACTGTTGTGAATCAATAAAATCGACATTCCTTCAATAAAGTTACAAATATAACAAATTCAAGGCTTTTTAATAGAACTTTCGCACTTAATTAGTTTGGGGCTTGAAGATGATTAAATTCTAATTTCATCTTGCATTTAAAGTCCATTTTGCGATCCAATCTGTTGTGCAATTTTGGTCTATGTAAATGTGAGATGTACTCATACTAGGGTAAATTCACTTCCTACAACACTCTAATAAAAGACTTAAGTACCATGGATATTTCCTATAAGCAAGTACGTTTACTAGAGTAAAGGAATCTTAAATATCGACATTAACCTAATTGTTCTTCTTAAAGATTATAAGACCATCAAGCAATGCTCTTGTTTCGGCCATTAAAGGAGATATCTTACCGTAAAGGCTGCTAGAACCTATAAAAACATCACTTAAGTTGTTTTGAATGTTTATTGCCCAACTGGAGTCTCCCTTTCTATAGCTGTCACCATCAGAATTCATTTTGAGTCTGTCAGCAGCTGGAGCGATCCATTTTAGGTAAGTTAGTATTCTTTTCTAGTTATTGTAAGATATGCATCCAATCTCTTGAGTTGCATTGATTTTATTGATCTAATTTTTATACCTGAACATATCAGCAATGTCTATCACACATAATATGATTTTGACAAGCTTAATAACAGCTATAGAAAAAAGAAAATTCGTTTTAAATTTAACTATGTTTTGATTGTGCCAATGATCCAAAATATTATAGGAGGCACACCAGATGTTATATGGACCTTCCTATTAGTATTCCAAGACTAGTTTCTTAGTTAAATGGGTAATGATCATGAATGTATCAATTCTGATTTTGAAAATGTTAGCAAAGTAGGACCAATTTTCCAAGCAAAAGGACATGATATAAAGAGATGATTGGGATTTTAATTAGCATTACAAAATTTATATTTTGAACCTAAGCTAAAGTCTATTTTTGGAGAATTGAATCAATAGGGATATAGTTGTGAATAATTTTCCAAAGTAGGAAAGAATACTTTCTCAAAGTAACTGAGTTCCGCATTTTGTCAAGATATGATTGTTCTGAGTTCTAATGTTGTTCCATGTTTCTTTCATTTTAAGATTACAATCTATAGATAGCTTTCATACCATCTTATCTTCTTTGTTGCTGTTTATGTTTTGATTCTTGATACACTTTAATCTATTTCCATCAAGGTAACTTTGCACACTAGTTAGATCCCACTGATTATCTTTTCAGTAGAAATTAACATTGTTAGTTTAAAGAAGACTATAATCTAGATTATTATTTAAGATATAAATAGGAGCTAGTTTATGCCAAAAGTCAAGACAAAAATCAATTTCACCTTTACATATTTCCCAGGTGATGTTAGGCTCTAAAATATCTTTAGATGCTAACCTTTTCCAAGTTAGTGAGCCATAGTTGCAGTATTATGCTTTGAGAGGATGACCAAAAATTACAAGATAAAGTGTCCTACGTATCAGAGATCTTTCTGAAACCAAACAGTTACATAAAGAAGACCATGAGGATCAGTGAATGTTTTCCTTACTATTGTTAGAACCCCATAAAAATTTATTTTGAGCTTTTCAATTTTTTTTATTGTTTTGTTAGGAATAACACAGTTGTTCATCCAATACAAAGGAATGGTAAATAATATAGAGTTTACAAGGACCAATCTACCTCCATAAGATAAGTGCTTATCTTCCCATTCTTGGATTTGGTTATTGATTTTGTTAATGATACGAAGGTAATTAGTTGACTTGTTGTTATTTAAAATAATACCAAGGTAATTAGTAGGTAAATTGCAAGTTGTGAAGCTAGTGTTGTCACTAAGAGTGTTAATTTTTGTTTACTGCTTTCTGTTAGAGACAATAACTTAAGTCGCATCCTTATTGATAGATTCACCTGATACTTCTTGGTAAAACTGTAAAAAAAAATACTAAGCTTCTCTATAATAGAGGGATACTGTTAGTAAATATTAAAATGTCGTCCACAAATGCAAGACATGGTAGTAAGATATCAGTCATAGATGCAAACTGCATCATAGTGCAAAGGCTTATATACCTATAGTTTTTCCAACTAGTTGGATTGTTTGACTTTCGTATTAGACATATATTTGTAGCTAACATACCTTTAGGAATTTTGTACCCCAATATAAATGAAGCCATTCTATTTCTACGGTATGTTTTAATAAAGCTCCAGTAGTTTTTGAAGAAGACTCCATTAACTCCATCTAATCATGATGCCCTTGATGGATTTATATTATTGATAATCTCTAGAATCTCTTCTTCTGCTGGAGGTAGCAGTAGTAAGTCATTCTCCTCATTTGTGATAAATTTTAGAATATTGTTGAATATATTGTCCTGCAACTTTAAGATTTTATCATCACTGTTAGTATATGATTGGATAGCCAGAATGTTTTTAAAATAGTTCTTAGCAGATGTGCCGATATCTTTAGAGTTAAGAATCCATTTACCCTTTTCTTTGATGCTTTTTATGGTGTTATTTTTTTTCTTTTTGTTGATATAAGCATGGTAGACTTTAGTATTTATGTCCTTTTTTTACCATGAGCTGTAGCATTTCTGATGCCAATATTCCTCCTCCATTCTCAAAGCTTGAAGAATATTTACAATAGTTTTAGACAACTTATCCCTAGTTTCCTCATTGTTTATGCTAGTTCAAAATCTCAAGTGTTTTTACCTTTTCTTCATAGACCTATAACTTTTTAAAAATATTACCAAAGCTTTTGATATTATACTCTTTAATACCTTTTTAAGTCTCTTTAATTTATGCCAGAAGATGAAAATGCAGTTTCCTTCAATCTTCTGATTCTAGTTACTTTCAAGAAAGTTAAGAAATGTAGTGAATAGGCTTGACCAAAAAGAATTAAAAAATGCTCTGTCAAGTCTCTTCCATTTAGAGTTCTTGCTCCATGTGTATTCAGAATCCGTAGAACCTGCATCTTCTAATCTGCAATCCTTAATTGGATCCTTGAAATCTTCAATACTATTTAAGCACAGATTTGAGCATCCTAGTTGTTCATTAGGATCAGTGATGACATTGAAGTCACCACAAACCATTTATTCATTTTGTTTTAATAGATACAGTCCTTAGCTGATTCCATAGGTCCCTTCTATAATTCATCTAACATTTAACATAAACACATGCTAGTAAGATACTATTAGATAAGCCTCAAAAAGAAACTTCTAAGTGAAGACATTGATTATGATTTAAAATAGTTTCGACAGTTTAATTTGTATTCCACATGCACTATATTTTGTTTGAAATATCTGTAGTATAGTTTTTTATGTTAATTTTTTTTGCAATTCTTTCAATTTAGTCATTATTTGGTAAAAGCTCTTGAATGAAAGTCAAGTAGAATTTCTCTTTAGTCATTATAGATTTCAGCCTCCTTATAGAAGAATTTTTTTTGTCCCCCTGATGTTCTAGCTAAGAATCTTTATCATCTTGATTGTGTGGAGAGATAGATTTACTGATCTTTGAGAAAGTCAAAGATTTCCTATTGATATTATTTTCCTTCTTCTTATTTCTAGCTTCCTTTACTTTCTTGTTTAAAACTTCATGGAAACCTTCTTCAGTGTCAACAATGTTTGAGTTTGGAGATATAAGAAGGCTTCCAGTGCAATTCTGATTTGGTGTCACACTGCCAGATATTAGATTCGTATAGTATTCATTGTCAGATAGACTATAGTCTTTTTCTAATATTTGAATTGCGTCATTAATCTCTTCTTCTTCAGGTGTCTTGTAGTTGTCATTTGGATTTCCTTGCTCCTTATTCTCTTTAGATAAGTCTTAGCTTTCCTTATACCTTATGTTGTTTGTTTTCTTCTCTGTAATTGTTTCCATGCAGTTTCATTTTCTTCATGCTTGCTGTTGAATCTTTCCTTATTTGTTTTTTTATGTGGCTTTATAATCAAATATTTGATTTTTGGATTTTCATTTATGTCCTTGAATGCTTCTGTTTTTTTCTCGTTTATGATATTATTCATAACACCATTCACATTTATCTTCTACATCAATTATGTTTGTATTTTCTCAGCTTTCTTGCATTTTTCTGAGTTGTGCCCAAGATGAAAGCAAGAAATGCAATAACTTGCTAAATCATTGTAACTAATAGATATCCAGCACCCCTGATTATCTCAGAAACGTACCCACACTTTATTTTGAATGACTTGCAAAACATCCTTCACAACTTTTGCATAACATGCATTTTGGAATGCTTTGTTTGTTCCTAGTACCATGATCTTCCATGGTTCTCCAAAAAATGATGTTATGTCTCTGATTATATCTTCATTGTAAAGATATTATGCTAAGTCGACTTTTATTTTTATGTAACTCGATTTTTTTTGTATTTTTTATTTCGAAATAGGTAAGTCGATTTTTGTTTTCTTCGTTATTTTTAGTATTCATCTAGTATTACTTGGAATTTGTACTTGAATTTTTGTATTGCAGTAAGGTTATGACCGTTTTTAGTGTATTTTTTGTGTTTCTGATAAAATTGGTTTGAGAAAGGGTTTACAACTTAAACGAAGAAGATGAAGTTTGGAATATGCGAAACCTGTTTACTTTTATGTACTGATAGATGCAAAACATGTTTATTTTTGTACTTAAGATGCAAAACACGTGCAATCATAGATTTATATTATTTAACCAGATAAGTGCGAAACATGTGTATTCTTTGTACTAATGGAAACCGATGTAAAATATAACTTTATAAAAAAAATTCAAAACATATCATAAATGGTACTAGTTTTGTTTGTCTTACAAAAACAAATTCAAGACATGGTACTAAGATATGAGTCCTAGATGCAAACTGCATCATAGTGCAAAGGCTTATATGCCTATAGTTTTTCCAACTAGTTGGATTGTTTGACTTAGGTATTAGACACATATTTGTAGCTGACATACCTTTAGGAATTTTGTACCCCAATATAAATGAAGCCATTCCATTTCTACGGTCTGTTTTAATAATACTCCAGCACTGTTTGAAGAAGACTCCATTAAATGCATCTACTCATGATGCACTTGATGAATTTATATTATTGATAATCTCTAGAATCTCTTCTTCTGCTGGAGGTAGCAGTAGTAAGTCATTCTCCTCATTTGTAATAAATTTTAGAATATTGTTGAATATATTGTCCTGCAACTTTAAGATTTTATCATCATTGTTAGTATATGATTGGATAGCCATAATGTTTTAAAAATAGTTCTTAGCAGATGTGCTAATATCTTTAGAGTTAAGAATCCATTTACCCTATTCTTTGATGTTTTTTATGGTGTTATTTTTTTTCTTTTTGTTGATATAAGCATAATAGACTTTAGTATTTATGTCTTTATTTTACCATGAGCTGTAGCATTTATAATGCCAATATTCCTCCTCCATTCTCAAAGCTTGAAGAATATTTCCAATAGCTTTAGACAACTTATCCCGAGTTTCCTCATTGTTTATACTAGTTCAGAATCTCAAGTCTTTTTACCTTTTCTTCATAGACTTGTACCTTTTTTAAAATATTATCAAACTTTTAATATTCCACTCTTTAATACCATTTTTAAGTCTCTTTAATTTATGGAAGAAGATGAAAAGGTAGTTTCCTTTAATCTTCTGGTTCCAGTTACTTTCAAGAAAGTTAAGAAATGTAGTGAATAGGCTTGACCAAAAAGAATTAAAAAATGCTCTGTCAAGTCTCTTCCATTTAGAGTTCTTGCTCCATGTGTATTCAGAATCCGTAGAACCTGCATCTTCTAATCTGCAATCCTTAATTGGATCCTAAAAATCTTCAATACTATTTAAGCACAGATTTGAGCATCCTAGTTGTTCATTAGGATCAGTGATGACATTGAAGTCACCACAAACCATTTATTCATTTTGTTTTAATAGATACAGCCCTAAGTTGATTCCATAGGTCCCTTCTATAATTCATCTAACATTTAGTATAAACACATGCTAGTAAGATACTATTAGATAATCCTGAAAAAGAAACGTCTAAATGAAGACATTAATTGTGATTTAAAACAGTTTCGACAATTCAATTTTCATTCCACGTGCACTATATTTTGTTTGAAATATTTGTAGTATAGTTTTTTATGTTAGTTTTTTTTTTTGCAATTCTTTCAATTTAGTCATTATTTGGTAAAGGCTCTTGAATGAAAGTCAAGTACAATTTCTCTTTAGTCATTTCAGATTTGAGCCTCCTTATAGAAGAATTGTTTTTGACGCCCCTGATGTTCTAGCTAAGAATCTTTATCATCTTGATTGTATGGAGAGATAGATTTGCTGATGTTTGAGAAAGTCAAAGATTTCCTATTGATATTATTTTCCTTCTTCTTATTTCTAGCTTCCTTTACTTTCTTGTTTAAAACTTCATGGAAACCTGCTTCAATGTCAACAATGGTTGAGTTTGGAGATACAAGAAGGCTTCCAGTGAAATTCTGATTTGGTGTCACATTGCCAGATATTAGATTCGTATAGTTTTCATTGTCAGATAGACTATAGTCTTTTTCTAATGTCTGAATTGCCTCATTAATCTCTTCTTCTTCAGGTGTCTTGTAGTTGTCATTTGGACTTCCTTGCTCCTTATTCTCTTTAGATAAGTCTTAGCTTTCCTTGTACCTTATGTTGTTTGTTTTTTTCTCTGTAATTGTTTCCCTGCAGTTTCATTTCTTCATGCTTGTTGTTGAATCTTTCCTTATTTGTTTTTCTATGTGGTTTATAATCACATATTTGATTTTTGGATTTTCATTTATGTCCTTGAATGCTTCTGTTTGTTTCTGGTTTATGATATTATTCATAACATCATTCACATTTATCTTCTACATAAATTCCGTTTGTATTTTCTCAGCTTTATTGCATTTTTCTGAGTTGTGGCCAAGATGAAAGCAAGAAATGCAATAACTTGCTAAATCTTTGTAACTAATAGATATCCAGTACCCCTGATTATCTCCGAAACGTACCCACACTTTATTTTGAATGACTTGCAAAACATCCATCACAACTTTTGCATAACATGCATTTTGGAATGCTCTATTTTTTTCTAGTACCACGATCTTCCATGGTTCTCCAACAAATGATGTTATGTCTCTGATTATATCTTTATTTTAAAGATATTATGGTAATTTTTCTAGTCCAATTTATACTGGTGAGTAAGGATTTTCAAACTTTGGATTAAAGTTTTATGTCCACATAAGTAATCACATTGTGGAATCCCCTATAGTCCAAAAACTCCTAAACTAGAGTTTACTAAGATCATCATTTATGCCAAATTCTAGAAATACATGTATGAGGTCCTAGACAGTGACTGAACATTCACCTTTGAATTTTATATAATCTAAAAATGATTTAGAAGATTTCTTTTTGGTAAACCTAGGGAGAATTTACCAATCAGTGTGTATTTTATTTCTTGTGTGAGTTTCTCTTTGACATGTTTTGTGTATTGAATGATGATGTGATCTTTTTTCCAACTTGAAAAAACTTGGTTTGAATTCCTGAATTATTCTCTTCTCTTTGACAGTATCTGCGTATTTATTTTTCTTCAGGTTTGTCCAAGCTTTATTGTTAGTTTGAGTAGGATTTGTTAGTTTGAGTAGGATTTACCAACCAAATTACGCGTTATTCCAAAATTGGAACACAATTCATTTTTTGAAACTTATTTTGCAACCAAAATCCTATTTCTAAAACTATTTTATTCTTATTTTTACAACTCATTTGCACATAATTCCACAACTAGAACACAATTTATTTTTCAAAACCAAATTACATGTAATTCAGCAAATGGAAAATAGTTGTTTTTTCATAGCCAAATTACACATAATTATACAGTAAAAAAAATTATTTTTGTTCGTCTTAAAAAACCAAGGGTAATTTCAGATATTTTTTCGGAGTTATGATCTAAAAGATATTAAATTGAAAAACCATACAAAATAGGAAAGTTAATCACACTACCATATAATTATCTATAAATATTGATTTATCACTTGGTGGTTAACCATACTTTAGCAAACCGTGGGTGGTTATTGGTTGGTACATTTAACATTAAGCAGTTATTGGTAAATTAACACAATCCGCTTAAAGATTTATATGGCTAAATCAGTTGATAATCTTTCTCATTCATTCATCTTAAACATGCTTCAATCTTTTGGCTTTAATATCACTTTTAACCTAATAAAAATGGAATAACATCTTCCTATTTCAGTATAATCATTAATGTGAAACCAAAGACTTCTTCAAAGAACTCAATGATACTAGACATGAAGATCCTTTATCTTCGAGTCTGTTTATTATAACAGAAAAATATATCACTAGAGGTATCAATTTCCTTTTGAATTATTACAACCAAATGATATTCAAAACAAGAAACAATCTCAACATAAATTGTTTGGCATTTGTTAATAACTTTGTGATCTATACAAGTGACTCTAAAAATAATATTGACAGACTAAATTACTTCTTAAATTGGTATCAAAGACTATCCTGCCAACCAAATAAAGTTTGATTGTCTCCAACAACATTAATAGCCAAAGAATCAAAATTATTAAAGAGGTCAATGTCTTTAAAAATAAACATTTACCTTTAACATATTTAGTCACTTACATTAAACATTAATCCCTAAGTTTTTGTTTTCTCACTCTAAAGTCTCAAATTATTTATAAAACAAACATAAAGTATTATGAGATGCTGGAGTTAAATGCCTTTTTTATGAGATAAAATTGCATAAACAAAGCATTGACCTTGACAAACTCCCATCATCTTCAACTTGTATTTTAACTTAAATTATAAAATGTAAAAATTCTTCTCTCTTTTCTTTCCTTTTTAAAAACTAAAAGAAATTTAAATCACATTCATGGTTTAAATTTATTTAATTGAATCTTTGTATTCTAATCGATTTAAAAGGAAAATTTTTGTTTTAACTTGAGCCTTGTATTTTTAAGTTGAATAAAAACTCAAAATTCATGAAATTATAATTTTTTTATATTAGCTTTGAACTTTGAATGTCCAAATGAAAGATATCAAGAACGTAAATATTCTACGATTCAGCAGCGGGTATTCAACTCATATGTCAATAATGGGTTTTAAATATAAATAATCATAAATTTGTTTATATTAGCTTTGAACTTTGAATGTCCAAATGAAGATATCAGGAACGCAAATATTCAACGAATTCAACAACGAGTATTCAATACATATGTCAATAATGGGTTTTAAATACAAATAAACTATATTTAATTATTATTTTCCTTTATTATTATTTTTTAAAATTTCTATTATATGTAATTAGTGAGATAAATATTTTAAACAGATTGGAATAAATTACCTACAGAAGTGATGAGCATTCCACTTATCAATTGACTATTAGAAAAAGATAGAATTTGTAAATGTTTACAGTTTGTTAGAAATGGGAGAAAAAAAATATATTTTGGGTTTTAGATTCATCAACAAAATTGTATAATTAAAATTGAGCCATCGAAGTTGTTAATTACTGGTTATGAATCAATTGATTAACAATTATTGAATCAATATTATTGGTTTGTTTTTCAAAAGTTGAAAAAAAGTTTTGTTATTATTGTAGTGATGGAAAAAGCCAAGGAAAACGAAAAAGGGTTCTTGTGATTATTTATAAAGTCAAATGATTTAATTAATAATAAAATATGTTAAATTCATTTATTAGTTTCACGTTATATTATATTCCAAGATATCTCTAATCATCACCACAGTCATTAATACATAGCCAATGTACCTCTACATCTACTACCTAATATTTTCTGACCAAAATCGTATACCAATAGTCTTTCACAATTTCAACTTCTTTGTATCTTAATCTTTCATCTACTTTCATCTTAAATTTTTTATTGATCTTTTGACCATGACGATTTATTTGATCTACCTTTGAGAGCATACTTTGGAAGCCAATCAGCTGCAAGGCTTTGCTCTATATAAATAAGCCTTAATGACATTAATAGAGTTAAAAGCTTTCGACACTAAGAAACACACTAAGAAACATTGGTAGTCAAGAACCAAGGAGCATAGCCATTTGCTAAGGATTTAAAAATAATTATATAATCAATATTAATTCAACACAATCAAAGCCAAGGGTTGTACACATAGTTAGACCATCAAGCAAGGCTTTGGTTTCGGCAATAACGAGAGTTTGTTTCCCATGTAACATGCTATCATAACCCAGCATAATACCATTATAGTTTTTGATTAAAAAACCACCACTAGCCTCACCATTATATACACAAGCGTTATCAGTATTAAGTTTAAGACGATTATCAATAGGAGGATTCCATTTTACATAAATAGTAGACCTTTTACTATGAGTGTGATTAAAATAGTTAGCTTGGTGAGTAATTTTATGATATTTGCTCCAAATTTTCTTGGTTAAAAGGTTTACAAAATCTAATTTGAACATCACATGTATAATCGTACTTTTAATATCTTGAGAGGACAAAGAAATGTTATGGTATTTAGATTTGTCCTCAGTATTCCAGATGTTCCAAACTATGATTGAAGGAATACTTGTTTTAATTTGAGTTTTCTTGTTAGCTGATGTAAACCAGATACTAATTATATGAAATATATTTCATATGGTTTTCACTATAGAGACCAAACTAACTTGAGAAATACTTCCAAACCTCAAAAGTTTGTTTTACAATTTACAAAAAGATAATCAATGGTTTCTATATTATCACAACTAACATTTTGAAACTAGCGTATTTTTTTATTGCTGAAGAAAAGTTCTTAAAGATTCTTCAAAGAGTGAAAGAACACTTCTTTGGAGAAACAAAATTCCAAATCTTTTTGAGAAAAAAAGAAAATTAGTCTCTAGTTCTTATTTTATCAAAAGTTTCTTTAAAGTTAAAGTTTTCAAATTGAGAAACATTCCATTTAATAGTATCGGGTTTGTCAACATGTAAAGTAAACTTGGTTATCCTAGCAATATGAGTTGAAGTTATAATTTTTTAAGTTTATTTATGTTCCAAGAGTTATTTTACCAAAAAGAATTTATCTTTTTACTGGAATACCAAAGATTATCATCATTCAGATTTAGAATAATAAGAGGAATGGTGTGACACCATCTCTCAAGCCAAAATTCAAAATTACCATTTCCAATTTGCCAAAAAATACAAGGCTCAACTATGTGTCTAATAGAGATGAGCAAAATTTTAGATTTCTTAGACTTTTTATTTATATGTAATGGATGGTGATTACGACAATAGATCTAATGCATAACCTTAGCCCACAATTACTCCTCAATGTAAACTAGAGTTTACAAAAATATATTTTTTTGAATGTCATTATGATTTCTGAAATTAATACCTTATTTTTCATAAGAATAGTAGAAATTAATCAACTTAGACCAGATCATAATATTTTTATCAACTTTGGAACCCCATAAGAATTTGTTTAAAGGTTTATATATTCTATCAATCGTTGATTTAAGGAGACGGTAAGATTGATTGTAATAAGATAGGACAGTCATTAATATAGATTGTATTAATGTAATCTTACCAGAAAAAGAAAGATTCTTACGGTCCCATTCACTGATTTTATTGATAATACCTTCAAAGTGACGATTCTTATTACTAGGATGAATAGTTATATGTTGAATTTATTTAGTGGTGTCATTTAAGTCACCATCATGCCAACAAGGTATTTGGTTAAATGTTAAAATCGTAACAAAAATCGAGGGACCATGGGTGATACAAGTTTCTGTTCATCAAGATATCACGTGACAGTTTTACATTAATCAGGAGATGTGAGAGACTAATTTTATCCAAACTAGATAGTCTATGGACTACGATTAGACTTTTAAAAGTCCGCGGACTATCTGTTGCTAAAGTCGATAGTCGTGAACGAGTTACTTTTCGAAGAAAATTATTTCATACAGTCATTTGAATTTAAAACATTTAGTGACGATCCATTGACTATGAATATTTTGAAAATTTTAGTAATTATTCCTTATAGGTCAAGTAATAATTTATCAAAATCGTCATAGTCGAGGGACGCTCACTAGATATTCAGCAACTGGAACACAACTGTTTTTTACCAACCAAATTACACGTTATTCCGCAATAGGAACACAATGTATTTTTTGAAACTTATTTTGCAACCAAAATCCTATTTCTAAAACTATTTTATTCTTATTTGTACAACTCATTTGCACATAATTCCACAACTAGAACACAATTTATTTTTCAAAACCAAATTACATGTTTTAGTTAGGTTCTTAATGTGACATAGATTCTTGTTTTCTAGCGATGGCTTCTCTTCCAGTGATGAATGAGTTTTAGTTATAATTCCATGGAGGTGAAGGAAGTTCCAGATAAATGGAGTCAGATGAAAAATTTATGTGAAAATATGGTGGAGGTGTCTGGATACTTGCTGTCAGAAAATGCATCTAAAATGGTGGACGTAGAGGAAGTTCAAGGTAAATTGAGGGAAATGAAGAAATTATGTGAAAATATTGCAAAATTACCATTATGCGACAGAAAATGTCACAAAGGACATCTTTTTTGGTCCCATTCACTGATTTTATTGATAATACCTTCAAAGTGACAATTCTTATTACTAGGATGAATAGTTATACCTATATCCAAACCACCTTCTCATGTAATTTACGATTTTGGGCTAACAACTCCTTATGGGCCAATTATATGCATTTTTTCTATTGCAAAACCAAACATCCCTGCAAATCAACCTTGCTAAACTTGGCTTCAAAATCTGGATCTCCACTAAAAATATTGCTGAGCCTTTCAATAACTGCAAAATTAACGGTTTAAATAAGATTGAGATAGAGACTGATTCTAAAGTTTTAGTCTCTCTTTTGGTCATTTTCCTTTTCCTTTGGATTCAATAAAATATATTTGATTTTCAAAATTCTGATTAATTTTTATTTTTGAATTATTGTGTAGTTTGGTAGAGAGGGTTGAGAATTTAAATAAATTAGAAAATAAAAAAATAAAAAAAATAAAAAATAAAAAAAATTGAATGCACAAATCATAAACGTATGAGCGCGTTTTTCCTAAAGCAGTTGGCGTTTGAAATTTGCTGTACAGACCGACGTGTCCCTTAAACTCTATATAAAGGGGGAAGCGTCCCACTTTGACTCTCAAATATTAATCTTACAAATACAAAGTTTATCTTTTTGGTTGATCTCTGTTTTGTTACAGGGAGGGATAAGTTTTGTGGTTCATCATCAGCATTCCTGTGTTGTCATTTGTGATCCAATCTATTGAATAAAAAGTTTCAATTTGTATAAAAAGGGAAGGGTACTTGGGTACTAGGGTACCAGGGTACTAGGGTACTAGGATACTAGGGTCTGTCTCACTACAAATATAAACACAAAGTCGGTCCCTCTCATTAATCTTCATTATGCAGCAATTTCCTTCTTCGCCCAAACGGTAAGCAAACTAAGTAATCCAATCTATTTCATAAAAAAGTTGCAGTATTTATCCTTCTCATTACTCATTATCATCTTCGATCTTCTGTACCTTACTTCTGTTTTCTGTGTTTCCAGAAGAAACGGTCCTGATTGGAGTTCTCTAGACTCTTGTGCGTTATCGATCATCAGCAGGTTGTTGCCCTCATTCAAGGATTTCGTTTGTTTTCGCGCTACGTGCAAATCCTGGGAACATGCTGTGCCCATAAAATTTTTTACACAGCACCCCTCCAATGTCGTCCCATGCCTTATGCTAATGCCAAAAAATGAGACAAGGGACACCCACAGCCGCCACAGCCACAGACACAGCTTTTACGATATCTCCACCAAAAATACTCATCAAATTCTGATACCGGAGATACGAAACAAAAGTTACTTATCTTGTAATGGATGGTTGCTTACGGTGTCAAAAGGTTTAAATTTAACTATGCATCTGTTGCATCCCTTGAGTCGCGTTCAAATCAAACTACCACCGATTCAATCCATTGACGAAGACTGGGAAGACTTACTACAATTTGATATTGCCCAAGCCAGTTTCAACTTTGTTCACAAGTTTGCACTCTCCGGTGACCCCTTATCGGGCAATAATTGTTCAGTCCTGATTTTATGCGGTACTTTTTCCAAAGGGGTTATCTGTAGAGTTGGAGGTCCGGGGTGGACAATAGTCCATCATGGTACACTTGATGACGTCGTCTTTTACAAACAAAACTTCCACATGGTGAATGGCAGAGGGACCATTTATGCATGTGGCAATGACAATATAGTTTATCAAGTGGCTGCCAGCAAGACTCTCGCGTGGTTCTATGGACAGGGTCGTCGTTTCTATTTGGTAGAATCGGCAGATTCTTTGCTCATAGTGGTGCGGATAACCTCTCCGCTAAAACCACGCAGTCACGAATACCGCTGCTGTGGTTTTCGAGTTTTCAAGCTGGACGATGGAGGAACATGCAAGCCAGTGACAAATTTGGGAGACATGGCTATTTTCGTGGGGTATTCAACTTCTATGTCCGTAGAGGTGACAATGACAAACATGATTAGAAAAAACTGTATATATTTTACCGATGACTGCCTCGACCGTTATCATTTCTCTCCTCAAGGTGGCGGCAAAGACATGGGCATTTTTTCTCTTTCTCTGCCGCGGGATAGATCCATTGGACGCCACTTTGAAGGTGAATCCTACAGCCACGTTAATCCACCAATGTGGCTCCAGCTTAAGAAATAAAACTATTATCCAAGTTGTATTTTGTTTGATTCAGATTTTGAATGTATGCCTTATGTTTTCATAATATTTATTTCTTCAACTTTTGTCTCAAATTTCAAACTCTTATATTTCCTTACATATATTTTCTAAATTAAAATAAAATTTTAGTTTTTTAAAATATCAATATTAGCTATGAATATTATTTAGCTATGCATGTGGCAATGACAATATATTTTGCTTTTATTTTTTTATATATTTTACGGCCTTCAATCCCTTGCTCTTTTTGTTTTTGTATGATTTTGATTGTATTTTTATTTAATTTCGATGTTTGATTATGAATTTCTGTTTAGGTAAGTCGACTTTTATGTTTATGTAAGTCGATTTTTTTTGTATTTTTCATTTCGAAATAGGTAACTCGATTTTTGTTTTCTTCGTTATTTTTAGTATTCATCTAGTATTACTTTGAATTTGTACTTGAGTTTTTGTATTGCAGTAAGGTTATGACCGTTTTTAGTGTATTTTTTGTGTTTCAGATAAAATTGATTTGAGAAAGGGTTTACAACTTAAACGAAAAAGATGAAGTTTGGAAGATGCGAAACCTGTTTACTTTTATGTACTCATAGATGCAAAACATGTTTATTTTTTTGTAATTAAGATGCAAAACATGTGCAATCATAGATTTATATTATTTAACTAGATACATGCAAAATATGTGTATTCTTTGTACTAATGGAAACCAGTGTAAAATATAACTTTATAAAAAAAATTCAAAACATATCATGAATGGTACTAGTTTTGTTTGTCTTACAAAAACAAAACCAATTATATATTCATATTGTTTTCCGGTTTTAAAGATATGAAATTTTACATTTTTATTGTTAAGTATAAACGAAAAAGACGACCCTTACAAAGAAGATGCGAAAACGTTTTTTTGTTAAATCTCAAAAACTTTCTAAGTTTGTAGTGGTAGATGCGAAACCAAACAACTATGGTAGATGCGAAACCAAACCAAGTATGATAAATGCTAAACCAAGCCAACTATGATAGATGTGAAACGAGATATATGCTAGATGCGAAACCATATAATGAAAAACCAGTGTAAAATATAAATTAAAAAAAATCAAAACATATCACGAACGGTACTACCTTTGTTCGTCTTAAAAACAAAGCCAATGATATTTTCGGATTTTTTGACGAGTTACGGTTTAAAAGATATGAACTTTTTTTTTTTAATTTTAGAACGTAAACGACAAAGATGATTGTTACGAAGAACTAAAACTTTTTATTTGCTAGATGTGAAATTGCTATAATTTTTGTAGATGCGAAACCAAGCAACTATGATAGATGTGAAACCATATGAAGTATGATAGATGCTAAACCAAGTCAACTATAATAGATGCGAAACCAACCATAAGTTACATGCAAAACCATATAATAGTGTAAAATATAACCTTTTTTAAAAAAAATCAAAACATATCATGATTTGTACTAGTTATGTTCGTCTAAAAAAACAAAACTAATGGTATTTTCAGATTATTTTATGAGCTACGGTTTAAAAAATATGAAATTTTAAATTTTTATTTTTAAATGTAAACGAAAAAGACGATTGTTACGAAGAAGATGCGATTTGTTTCTGTAGTAGATGAGAAATGTTTCTAAGTTTGTACTGGTAGATGCGAAATCAATCAACCATGATAGATGCGAAACCATACCAAGTATGATAGATGCTAAACCAAACCAACTATGATAGATGCGAAACCACGCATATGATACATGCAAAACCATATAATGAAAAACTAGTGTAAAATATAATTCTTTTAAAAAATACAAGAATAATACTAGTTTTGTTAATCTTAAGAAATACAATTGTATTTTCGGATTTATGGTTTAAAGATATGAAATTTTCAAATTTAAATTATAAAAATAAAGGAAATTCAATGTATACAATGCGTTTGTTGAATTTTCTATATAAGGTGCTTTAGGTGCAAAGTCTGTTAGTTTTGTTAGGCCTTTATCCGTAAATAGGTTCGTTGAATGAGTTTTAAATCGTAATTCTCCCTTATAAAAACGTGAAGTGGATTCGAATTGGCTGGGTACTTAAAACTTATATTTAGTTAGTTCAAGACGGTTAATATATATTTTTATCATGTTTTTATAAATACCATAGTTTTCATATTTTCAAACTTACAAAATTTAATTTAAAATTATTGATATATGATTTTTAATGAACTAGGAAAAACTATTTACCTTAATGAAAGAAAAAAAGTTTATACAAATTAATAGTAATAGACAATTAAACTAATTTTTAAAAATCTATTACATGTGTACCATGTTTTAGTAATAGACGGTTATACTAATTTTTGAAAATTCTTGACATTGACATGTATCTCATCTTCAAGTTAGAGTGCATGTAATAGCGGAGGTAATGATGTTTAAGAGTAAAGTGATGAGTTTGATTCTCTAATATAATAAGATGTAAGTATTAGAAGATATGAAATATATAGGATATTGAATATAATTGCATATTATTTTAGAACTTGAAATTATACAAAATTATATGTAATTACTATATGATCCTAAACATATTATAGGATTATATGTAATTATTATAGAATCCTGAATATATATATGTTATAAACACAACTTACAATTTAATAAATAAACTTAGAAATTCTCTAATTTTTTTTTCCTATCATGGTATGAGAGCTTTAATTTTTTAAAGGTAAATCATCGTGATGAGAGTTCTAAACTATTTTTTGGAGGATGACCATCTGCTCGACTTTTATTATTTTCTTCATCTAATTTGTTTAATATATATATTTATATGGAAAATGTATTATTTCCTTCCTGCTCAACCCATACAAACACATAATATACTCCTATAAAAATGTTATCAAGCTAATGAAATCATCGTGGATTGCACCACGCTAGGAATGTTGCTGCCTTAGGTATTATGCATGAAAAGGTTAAGGAAGAAGGGTAGACGATGTCATCTCTTACCATACAACAGTGAGCAAATTTTAAAAATATGCTTGTTTCTGTGAAAGATTGCTCATTTGAACAACTATCAGGTATTCGTATTACCAAATGTTCGATACTTGATACATGTGCTACAAATTATATGACAAATAATTTATAATATTTGAATAATATTTTTGATATTCGGAATTACTGGATTCGTGTGCTGGACGAAAAACGGGTTGTCACTACGTAAGTGGGATCTGTGCAGTTAAATGACACTATGATGTTGGAGAATATTTTATTTGTGCAAGATCTGAACTATTATTTTCTCTCCATATCTCAACTAATTGAGGATGCTAATTATATTGTCCAATTATTTGAGAAATTATGCATTATTCAGAACCAATCAACGAAGAAGGTGATTGGTGCGGGTTCTACTTGCAACATGCAGATGTGCGCAGTGTGCACATCTCTTCTTATGAGAGTTATTTGATATATGGAATAAGAATCTAGGACATCCTTATCGTAATTATTATATTTTTTCATGTAGTAGGAAATGATAAATTTAGTAGTCTGAAGAATAATACTTGCGGTATTTTTCTGGGAGCTAAATAAATACGTAGTAGTTTTATTTTGAGCTCAAATAAGAGTATCGATGTCTTCCAACTTATTCATATTGATGTTGGGGAACCTTAACGTACACCCAGTATAGATGGTTTTACTTATTTTTAAACCATCGTAAATAATTTTTCTCGTTGCACTTATGTCTATTTATTTAGGTCCAAGTTTGATGTTAGAACTATTTTCTCTCAATTTTTTCGTATGATTGAGCGTCAATTTAATCACCTCATTAAATCTGTTCGAAGTGATAATGGGACGGAGTTTAAATGTTTTGGTATAATTTTTAAAAATACTAGGATGATTCATGAGACTTCATGTAGTGGGATGCCCCAACAAAATGAGGGTGGTGAATGGACTGATACACACATTTTAAATGTTGGGAGTGCTTTATGGTTTCAAGCTTCATTAGTTATCAAACTTTGGGGAAAATATATTCTTATTGTTGCCTACTTGATTAATCGCACTCCATCAGTTCTCTTACAATGAAAAAAATCTATCTGAACTGCTATTTGGTAAAGCTCAACCTATGAAATGCATTCGAGTATTTGGTTGTAGATACTATATTCATAATAAGAATCACGGTAGTGACAGTTTGCATCAAAAAGTACTCACGGAATTTTTATGAGATACCCTTTTGGAGAAAAAGGAACGCGCGTATATTGTATGGACACTAGCCGGATAATTGTCTATGGTGATGTTATATTCAATGAAAATGTTTTACCTTTTCAGGAATCCACTATCATTACAAGTCCTACAGATACATAGAAATTGCCATATATTGCCAATGAAAAGCCTTTGTACGTCCCGATAACTAAGACAGCCGAACCCAGCGGTTACGCAAGCTTCACATCCGTTGAATTTAGTCTCTAACCCAAAAATTTCATCATTCATTTCTGGCATACAACAAATTGTTTTGTCCATCTCCTCCAATCTTGATGATGGCAAGCCGGTGGCCACAGCTGATACAACCAGATTAAACCCCACGAAGCAAGCTCCATTAATCCAGGTCGTGGGTTAAGTTGAACATCTTGGACGTGGACAACGAGTGAAGAACGATAATATGTGATTGTGTGATTATCACATGTACACAGTTCAGTGTAATACTTAGAGTTGTAAGTATCATTTACAAACATACATCTCATATGAGAAATTCTCCACATTATCAATGCTTCATGGTTTTTCTCGATACAAATGTAGAATCTAAGTCTTATAAACAGGTTGTTCAGTCTGTGGAATGACGGAAAGTGATGTTTGAGGAAATTACACCTTTAAAAGAAAATAACACATGGAATATGGTTCGTCTTCGTTGGAACAAGAAATTCTTAAGCTGTAAGTGGGTATACATGATCAAACATTTCTCTGATGGATATATCAAAAGGTTCAAAGCAAGACTTGTCATCATGGGAAATGAGCAGCAAAAGAGTCTTAATTATACTGAAATATTTACTCCAGTTGTCAAGCTCACCACCGTTTGTGTACTTCTTAATATTGCACCTGTTAATAAGTACGAATTACATCAGATGGATGTTCCCAATGCATTCATTCACGGTGATCTGCATGAATAAATCTTTATTTGCCCCTCCTAGTTTCCAACTAATACATAAACATAATATCTACGAGCTTCAAACATCTTTGTATGGACTGAAACAAGCTCTGTAATGTTGGTTTTCTAATCGTCCTGGAGCACTGCGTAGCTATGGTTTTACTCAGTCACACTTTGATTACTACCTTTTTGCTTATCATCGTGGTCAGTCTGTGATTTATGTTTTGGAATATGTCGATGTTTTAGTCATTGAATGAAACAATTATGGCACTATAATATATTTTAGGAAATACTTGTCTGACTACTTTCACATAAAATATCTTGATGTTCTAAAATACTTTCTACGTATTGAAGTTCCCTGCAAATCTTCTAGCATTTTTATAGTTAACACAGATATTTGCTTGATATTTTAGTAACCAGCCTACTTGGAGCTGCTCCTGTTAGGACTCCGCTTGATCAACATCATCGATTGTCCTTACCTACCGGGATCATATTCTTGATCTCTATGCCTATCGTTGGCTTGTAGGACGATTGGTATACTTATCGATCACTCGTTTGAATCTTTTTTATGCAGTTCCTAATTTGGATCAATATTTTCAGGAACCTTAATAGATCATTGGCAAGCTGTGTTTGGTGTGGTTCGATATCTGAAGGGTTCTCAAGGACTTTGATGTAGCCCAGAAAGTCCAAACAAAATCTTTTTGAATTTAATTTAATTTTATTCAAATCTTATGTATTTAAATCAAATCTAATTATATTAAGATTTGATTTGTTTCTATTGTATTTTATTTTAAAATATTTATTTTATTTCCTTGTATTATAATTTAGGGTTTTGAGAAGCTCTTATATAAATCCTCATATGCCTTAAGTTATTTTATGTTTTTGGAATAATATATTTTCATGTCTGAAAATTTCAGTCTTTGTTACCCTTAGATCAGGGTTTCGTCATGTTACCCTTGAATTAGGGTTTCATCTATCGCTGCTTCTTCTTTTATTTCCGCCGCGTCATCAGTTTGGTATCAGAGCGTTAGTTCCTACTATGGGGAAGCATGTATCTAAAGCTTGACTATTCTGATTCAAGGTTTAAAGAAGACAACAACACACATGGTCATGAAGATCGCGAAGATCGTTTGAGTATAAAGGGGCATATCAGTCATTTCAATGACGATCATATTGACCAGCTACTGAAGGAGTTTAAATTGGCTACCATTCTTCAAATCAAGGTAAAACCTTTTATCGAGATGTCGTCTCAGGCTATGAAGAGGTTTTCAAAACCATTTTTTTCATCATCTGGACACGGGGATGTTGTCTTCAGACTATGAAAAGGTTTTCGAAACTATTTTTTTTCCTTCAACTGGGTGGCTTCAATGTGACTTCAAATAAAGAACACTCGAGAAGAATTTATCTTATTCTGATAAGGTCAACAATTATGATTCCCAATGTAACGATTGAATAAAATAAAATAAATAATTTGGGTTCTTGATGGTGATGGTGCTGTGAATTTGAGGACGAATTCTTGTCAACCAGGAGATGATGATGTAGCCCAAAAAGTCCAAACAAAAGCCTTTTTCATTTTATTTTAATTTATTCAAATATCTTATGTATTTAAATCAAATCTAATTATATTAATATTTTATTTTATTTTATTTTATTTTAAAATATTTATTTTATTTCCTTGTATTATAATTTAGGGTTTTGAGAAGCTCTTATATAAAGCCTCATATGCCTTAAGTTATTTTAAGTTTTTGGAATAATATATTTTTATGTCTGAAAATTTCAGTCTTTGTTAACCTTAGATTAGGGTTTCATCATGTTACCCTTAAATTAGGGTTTCATCTATCGTTGCTTCTTCTTCTATTTCTGCCGCGTCATCAGACTTGGTATTCTCCTTATATCAGATAGTGATCTTAAACTCACAAAATTGGTGTGATTCGGATTAGGCTTCTTGCCCACTCACTCGATATCATTTATCTATATGGTTCGTCCAAATTGGGGATTCTCCAATCTCGTGAAAGATAAAAAACAACATATTTTTGCTCACTCTCCAACCGAAGCTGAAATTGAATTTCGTTTAGTTTATTGACTTTAAAATCACCGGTGAAGGTTTTTGGACTTGGCAAAATCTATAAATTTATTCCATGACACCAAGAAAAAACCACTCACCTTGGACTAAATTTATAGATTTTGTAAGTTGAGGGACTAAATTGATAGATTTTGTAAGTTGTGGGACTAAATTTATAGATTTCATGACGTCCAAGGACCGTCAATGGTGTTTTTAAATAACCTATGACTATTTCTGGTGATGTTCCTAAGGATTCATGGGTGATGTTTGTTCGTCTTGTCCCATTGGAGACTAGTTCTATTGATTTTCTCTCAACGTGTCCACATAAGCTAGAATGCATGTTGTCACTATTATCGTTGCATAATATGGTAGATAAAAACCTTATAACCTTAAGCTTGATTAATTCTTTTGACTTTATTGAGTAGATAGAGTGGTGACAGATGAATGGTTAGATTTATGTTTGTATGAAATGTTGCTGTCAAAATTCAAAGAGCAAAAAATGATAGAGATTACATGAGTTTGAGAGATTAAAACTCTGCCGATGTTATATTTTTATGTTTGATTCAATTCTAGATCGAGGTATTTTTTTTATTATGGATCTAGGGTTTTCATATTTGGATTTTGGGGTTTCTCGTCTAGATTTTGAGTATGTAATTTATTTTAATTTATCATATTATTATTGTAGATTGGTTGTTGTCATACGATGTTTTAGATATGTTCGACAACCGTTATCTTCCGAATTTCCCTCCGCTATAGAGGTTCTTTTGGACAACGTTATTGGTTCTGATTTTTCTATCAGCAATGACTCATCCCTCCCATAACAATCATTTCGAGACCAATAATGATCTCCTATGTTCTTCTTACTACTACGACATACTTTGCTACATTATTTTTTCAAGATATCTCTAATCATCGCCATAGTCTTAACAGTAAATATCTAGCAAGTGGACCTCTACATTTACTACCTAATGTTTTGTGGCCAATTCTTAGACCAGATTTCTTTCACAATATCAACTTATCTGTATCTTAATGTTTCATCTAGTATCATCTTAAATTTTTTATTTCTCTTTTGACTATGGCTATTTATTTCAAAATTGAATGGTAGTTTATCTCGAGACTATCGAATTTCGTGACAAATAGTCCATGGACTTTAAAAACTCCGATGAGAGTCCCTCGACTATCCGTTTTTATGAAGTTAGTTCCATATATATGTTGATTAATATGACGATGTCATTTGGCAATATACTCAACATAAACTTGTTTCATTCATAGTCCCTCAACTTTAGCTCAAAGTTAAAATGTAGTCAACAACATGAATTGATGAATGTGCATTTTTTTATAACGTTAACGTGACATGTATTATCCTAGTTGTATTAATATTTGTTGATTATTAATAAATACATGACACGTATTTTTTTTTAAAAAATTTACATAAATTTCTGTGTCTATATAAACTGAAGAAAAGAAAAATTAAAATCCAATTCAAGAATGTAGATTTCTTTGATTGAATCTTTCTGCTATACCCATTTGAGTCTAAAAGATTGAGAATAGTAATAGTGAGAAAGTTTTTTTTCTCACTCTAAAATCTCTAATATTATTTATAAAACAAACATAAAGCATTATGAGATGCTCAAGTTAAATGCCTTTTCTATGAGATAAAATTTCATAAACAAAGCATTTACCTTGACAAACTCCCATCATCTTCAACTTGTATTTTAATCTTAAATTATATAATATAAAAATCTTTCTCTCTTTTCTTTCCTTTTTGAAAACTAAATGAAATTTAAATCACATTCATGGTTTAAATTTATTTAATTGAATCTCTGTATTCTGACCGATTTAAAAGGCAAAATTTTGTTTTAACTTGAGCCTTGTATTTTTAAGTTGAATAAAAACTCAAAATTCCTGAAATCATAAATTTGTTTATATTAGCTTTGAACTTTGAATTTCCAAATGAAGATATCAAGAACGAAAATATTCTACGAATTCAACAGCGGTTATTCAACTCATAAGTCAATAATGGGTTTTAAAATTAAATAATCATAAATTTGTTTATATTAGCTTTGAACTTTGAATGTCCAAATGAAGATATCAGGAGCAGAAATATTCTACGAATTCAGCAACGGGTATTCAATGCATATGTCAATAATTTTTAAATATAAATAAACTATATTTATAATTGCGTTTTCCTTTATTATTATCTTTTGAAATTTCTATTATATGTAGTTAATGAGATAAATATTTTAAAGATATGAGGATAAATTACCTACAGAAGTGATGAGCATTCCACTTATCAATTGACTATTAGAAAAAGATAGAATTTGTAAATGTTTACAGTTTGTTAGAAAGGAGAGAAAAAAATAATTTTTGGATTTTAGATTCATCAACAAAATTGTAAAATTAAAATTGAGCCATCGAAGTTGTTAATTACTGGTTATGAATCGACTGATTAACAATTATTGAATCAATATTATTGGTTTATTTTTCAAAAGTTGAAAAAACGTTTTGTTATTACTGTAGTGATGGAAAAAGCGAAGGAAAACGAAAAAAGGTTATTGTGATTATTTATAATGACAAATTATTTAATTAATAATAAAATATGTTAAATTCATTTACTAGTGTCACGTTATATTATATTCCAAGATATCTCTAATCATCACCACAATCATTAATACATAGCCAATGTACATTTACATCTACTACCTAATCTTTCTAACAAAAATCGCATACCAATATTCATTCATAATTTCAACTTCTTTGTATCTTAATCTTTCATCTAGTTTCATCTTAAATTTTTTATTGATCTTTTGACTATGACGATTTATTTGATCTACCTTTTAGAGCATACTTTGCAAGCCAATCAGCTGCAAAGCTTTCCTCTCTATAAATAAGCCTTAAGGACATTAATGAAGTTAAAAGCTTTCGGCAATAAGAAACATTGGGAGTCAAGAACCAAGGAGCATAGTAATTTGCTAAGGAGTCAACACAATCAAAGCCAAGGTTAAACCATCAAAGCCAAGGTTTTTACACAAAGTTAAACCATCAAGCAAGGCTTTGGTTTCGGAAATAACGAGAGTTTGTTTCCCATATAACATGATATCATAAGCTAGCATAATACCATTGTAGTTTTTTATTAAAAAACCACCACTAGCCTCACCATTATATACACAAGCATCATCAGAATTAAGTTTAAGACGATTATCAATAGGAGGATTCCATTTTACATAAATAGTAGACCTTTTACTATGAGTGTGATTAAAATAGTTAAGTTGGTGAGTAATTTTATAATCTTTGCTCCAAATTTTTTTGGTTAAAAGGTTTGCAAAATCTAATTTGAACATCACATGTATAATCGTACTTTTAATATCTTGAGAGGACATGTAAATGTTATGATATTTATATTTGTCCTCAGTATTCCAGATATTCCAAACCATGATTGAAGGAATACTTGTTTTAATTTGAGTTTGCTTGTTAGATGATGTAAACCAGATACTAATTATATGGAATATATTTCATATGGTTTTCACTATAGAGACCAAACAAACTTGAGAAATACTTCCAAACCTCAAAAGTTTGTTTTACAATTTACAAAAAGATAAACAATGGTTTCCATATTATCATAACTAACATTTTGAAACTAAAGTATTTTTTTATTGCTGAAGAAAAGTTCTTAAAGATTCTTCAAAGAGTGAACGAACACTTCTTTGGAGAAACAAAATTCCAAATCTTTTTGTGAATAAAAGAAAATTAATCTCTAGTTATTATTTTATCAAATGTTTCTTTAAAGTTAAAGTTTTCAAATTGAGAAACATTCCATTTAATAGTATCGGGTTTGTCAACATGTAAAGTAAACTTAGTTATCCTAGCAATATCAGCTGAAGTTATAATTTTTTAAGTTTATTTATGTTCCAAAGTTATTTTACCAAAAAAAATTATCTTTTTACAGGAATACCAAAGGTTATCATCATTAGGATTCAGAAGGATAAGAGGGATGGTGTGACACCATCTCTCAAGCCAAAAATAAAAATTGCCATTTCCAATTTGCCTAAAAATACAAGGCTCAACTATGTGTCTAATAGAGATGAGCCAAATTTTAGATTTCTTGGACTTTTTATTTATATGTAATGGACGGCGATTACGATAATAGATCGAATGCATAACCTTAGCCCACAGTTACTCCTCAATGTAAACCAGAGTTTACAATAATATATTTTTTTGAATGTCATTATGATTTCTGAAATCAATACTATATTTTTCATAAGAATAGTAGAGATTAGTCAACTTAAACCAGATCATAATATTTTTTATCAACTTTGGAACCCCATAAGAATTTGTTTAAAGGTCTATATATTCTATCAATTGTTGATTTAAGGAGACGGTAAGATTGATTGTAATAAGATGGGACAGTCATTAATATAGATTGTATTAATGTAATCTTACCACAAAAAGAAAGATTCTTACGGTCCCATTCACTGATTTTATTGATAATACCTTAAAAGTGACGATTCTTATTACTAGGATGAATAGTTATACCTATATAATTGATGGGAAAGTTTTCATAAAGTTAAGAGTTGAGCAATCTCAATTCTTATAAGTTATAACTTTGGATTTATTCTTATTAATGATCTGGCCATAAAGTTCCAGAGTATCTTAATGTTGTTTAAAGATCCACTAGAAAATATAATAATATCATCACCGTAAGCTAAGCTAGAAATTGAGATTTGTGATCTAGCATGATAGTACATAGATTGATTTTTAGAGAAAAGATTCTTAATATCTCTTATAAAATACTCTTCAACAATCATGAATAGTTTGGGTAACAAAAGTTCACCCTTCCTAACACCATTATAAGAGCTAAAGAAACCATTGATATAACCATTAACGATAACAAAATACTTAGTATTTATTAGACCTTGATTAACGAGATTAATGAACTAGTTGTTGAAACGAAAACTCGCTAATGTTTTAAGTAAAAAGTTGGCAGATAGTCTGTTAAAAACCTTGTCCATATCTAATTTCATAATAAGATTACCACATTTGGTCCTTTTATCTAAGTATGGATTAATTAATGAGTAATTAATATTTGCTCATTGATGTTTCTATTAGCCAGAAAACCCCCTGATTTTTTGAGATGATTTTAGGGAGAATGATGGTCAATCTATTGTTAATCAGACTTGAAATGATTCTATCTAAAATATTAAAAATACTAATAAGTCTAAATTCACTCCAAGTTTATATGAGATTCTTTTTTGGCGATCAAGCAAAGGGTAGTAGCATATACTCTCTTTTGGATACAATTCTCATTGAAAACATCTATTATTGTATTGGTAATGTCTTTTCTAATTATGTCTGAGCAAGATAAATAAAATTTTATGTTGAAACCGTGAATACCAACCATTATATCATTAATCTCCCCCTCTATGACTCTTCACCATATTTTCAGAGAGCAAAATCAAGCGGCCGATTGGCTCGCTAGACGGACTTTGAAATGTAAAATGAAGATGGACTATCTCAATTTTAAGGCTCCTAATCATCTCGAAGCTATTTGCTTATTAGAGAATCTAGGAATTTTTCTATATAAGAAGAGATTACAAGTCTGGGTCTCTCTAATTTGCTTTTCGTTAATCTGTCTATCTATCATTATTGAATGTTTTGTAAATGTCTATCTATAGATGATTGATGTTGAGGGTTCAGAAGTTTTGATCGAGTTAGTCCCCTTCATATGTTGATTAATATAAGGATGTCATATGTCACCATACTCAACATTAAATTATTTCACTCATTGTCCATCAAATTTAGGTGAAAGTTAAAATGTAGCCAACTACATTAATTTATGTAGGTGCATTTTTATGAAGTTAACATGACATGTATTATCGTAGTTGTATTAATATATTTTTATTAATATTGTATATGTGGAATGTTAAAAAATATTAATACGTAAATCATTCTCTCTCTTTTATTTATCTTTCTATAAACTGGAAAAAAAAATCTAAACCAAATCCAAAATGTAGATTTACTTGATTGAATCTTTTTGGTATACCGATTTCGGATGAAGAGATTAAAAAAAAAAGTGAGATTTTTTTTCTCTCATTGAAATCTCAATTTTTTTATAAAACAAATATAAAGTATTATCATATCCTCGAGTTAAAGGCATTCTTTTATCCGTTAAAATCTCATAGACAAAGCATTGAACTTGATACACCTCTATCATCTTTAACCTGTATTTTAATCTTAAATTATTTAATATAGAAATTTTTCCTTCTTTTCTTTTTATCGCAAAACTAAAAAAGCTAAATAATATTCATTTATTTGATTGAATCTCTATATTTTGACCAATTTAAAGGGTAGAATTTTGTTTTAACTTTGGCGTTGTATTTTTAAATTGAATAAAAACTCAAAATTCCTAAAATCTTAAATTTGTTTGTATTACTTTTACTTCTGAACGTCCAAGATATCTCTAACCATTACCACAATCATTAATACATAACCAATGTACCTTTACATCTACTACCTAATATTTTCTGACCAAAATCGTATACCAATATTCATTCATAATTTCAACTTCTTTGTATATTAATCTTTCATCTAGTTTCATCTTAAATTTTTTATTGATCTTTTGACTATGACGATTTATTTGATCTACCTTTTAGAGCATACTTTGCAAGTCAATCAGCTGCAAAGCTTTGCTCTCTATAAATAAGCCTTAAGGACATTAATGGAGTTAAAAGCTTTCGACAATAAGAAGCATTGGGAGTCAAGAACCAAGGAGCATATCCATTTGCTAAGGAGTCAAATATATATATATATATATATAATCAATATCTATATCTATATCAACGCAATCAAAGCCAAACACAAAGTTAAACTATCACGCAAGGCTTTTGTTTCGGCAATAACGAGAGTTTGTTTCCCATATAACATGCTATCATAAGCCAGCATAATACCATTGTAGTTTTTAATTAAAAAACCACCACTAGTCTCACCATTATATACACAAGCGTCATCAGAATTGAGTTTAAGACGATTATCAATAGGAGGATTCCATTTTACATAAATAGTAAACCTTTTACTATGAGTGTGATTAAAATAGTTAAGCTGGTGAGTAATTTTATAATCTTTGCTCCAAATTTTCTTGGTTAAAAGGTTTACAAAATCTAATTTGAACATCACATGTATAATCGTACTTTTAATATCTTGAGAGGACATAGAAATGTTTTGATATTTATATTTGTCCTCAATATTCCAGATATTCCAAACCATGATTGAAGGAATACTTGTTTTAATTTGAGTTTGCTTGTTAGCTGATGTAAACCAGATAGTAATTATATGGAATATATTTCATATGGTTTTCACTATAGAGACCAAACAAACTTGAGAAATACTTCCAAACCTCAAAAGTTTGTTTTACAATTTACAAAAAGATAATCAATGGTTTCCATATTATCACAACTAACATTTTGAAACTAGAGTATTTTTTTATTGTTGAAGAAAAGTTCTTAAAGATTCTTCAAAGTGTGAAAGAACACTTCTTTGGAGAAACAAAATTCCAAATATTTTTGTGAATAAAAGAAAATTAATCTCTAGTTCTTATTTTATCAAAAGTTTCTTTAAAGTTAAAGTTTTCAAATTGAGAAACATTCCATTTAATAGTATCGGGTTTGTCAACATGTAAAGTAAACTTAGTTATCCTAGCAATATTAGTTGAAGTTATAATTTTTTAAGTTTATTTATATTCCAAAGTTATTTTACCAATTTTTTTTTATCTTTTTACTGGAATACCAAAGGTTATCATCATTAGGATTCAGAAGGATAAGAGGGATGGTGTGACACCATTTCTCAAGCCAAAAATAAAAATTGTCATTTCCAATTTGCCTAAAAATACAAGGCTCAACTATGTGTCTAATAGACGGTGATTACAATTATAGATCGAATGCATAACCTTAGCCCACAGTTACTCCTCAATGTAAACCAGAGTTTACAATAATATATTTTTTTGAATGTCATTATGATTTCTGAAATCAATACTATATTTTTCATAAGAATAGTAGAGATTAGTCAACTTAAACCAGATCATAATATTTTTTATCAACTTTGGAACCCCATAAGAATTTGTTTAAAGGTCTATATATTCTATCAATTGTTGATTTAAGGAGACGGTAAGATTGATTGTAATAAGATGGGACAGTCATTAATATAGATTGTATTAATGTAATCTTACCACAAAAAGAAAGATTCTTACGGTCCCATTCACTGATTTTATTGATAATACCTTAAAAGTGACGATTCTTATTACTAGGATGAATAGTTATACCTATATAATTGATGGGAAAGTTTTCATAAAGTTAAGAGTTGAGCAATCTCAATTCTTATAAGTTATAACTTTGGATTTATTCTTATTAATGATCTGGCCATAAAGTTCCAGAGTATCTTAATGTTGTTTAAAGATCCACTAGAAAATATAATAATATCATCACCGTAAGCTAAGCTAGAAATTGAGATTTGTGATCTAGCATGATAGTACATAGATTGATTTTTAGAGAAAAGATTCTTAATATCTCTTATAAAATACTCTTCAACAATCATGAATAGTTTGGGTAACAAAAGTTCACCCTTCCTAACACCATTATAAGAGCTAAAGAAACCATTGATATAACCATTAACGATAACAAAATACTAAGTATTTATTGGACCTTGATTAACGAGATTAATGAACTAGTTGTTGAAACGAAAACTCGCTAATGTTTTAAGTAAAAAGTTGGCAGATAGTCTGTTAAAAGCCTCGACCATATCTAATTTGATAATAAGATTACGACCTTTGGTCCTTTTATCTAAGTATGGATTAATTCGTGAGCAATTAATATTTGCTCATTAATGTTTCTATTAGCCAGAAAACCCCCTGATTCTTAGAGATGATTTTAGGGAGAATGATGGCCAATCTATTGTTAATCAGATTTGAAATGATTCTATCTAAAATATTAAAAAGACTAATAAGTTTAAATTCACTCCAAGTTTATATGAGATTCTTTTTTGGCGATCAAGCAAAGGGTAGTAGCATATACTCTCTTTTGGATACAATTCTCATTGAAAACGTCTATTATTATATTGGTAAGGTCTTTTCTAATTATGTTTGAGAAAGATAAATAAAATTTTATGTTGAAACCGTGAATACCAACCATTATATCATTAATCTCCCCCTATATTACTCTTCACCATATTTTTAGAGAGCAAAATCAAGCGGCCGATTGGCTCGCTAGACGGACTCTGAAATGTAAAATGAAGATGGACTATCTCAATTTTAAGGCTCCTAATCATCTCGAAGCTATTTGCTTCTTAGAGAATCTGGGAATTTTTCTATATAAGAAGAGATTACAAGTCTGGGTCTCTCTAATTTGCTTTTCGTTAATCTGTCTATCTATCATTATTGAATGTTTTGTAAATGTCTATCTATAGATAATTGATGTTGAGGGTTCAGAAGTTTTGATCGAGTTAGTCCCCTTCATATGTTGATTAATATAAGGATGTCATATGTCACCATACTCAACATAAAATTATTTCACTCATTGTCCATCAAATTTAGGTGAAAGTTAAAATGTAGCCAACTACATTAATTTATGTAGGTGCATTTTTATGAAGTTAACATGACATGTATTATCGTAGTTGTATTAATATATTTTTATTAATATTGTATATGTGGAATGTTAAAAAATATTAATACCTAAATCATTCTCTCTCTTTTATTTATCTTTCCATAAACTGGAAAAAAAATCAAAACCAAATTTAAAATGTAGATTTCCTTGATTGAATCTTTTTGGTATACCGATTTCGGATGAAGAGATTAACGAAAAGAAGAGTGAAATTTTTTTCTCTCTCATTGAAATCTCAATTTTTTTATAAAACAAATATAAATTATTATCATATCCTCGAGTTAAAGGCATTCTTTTATCCGTTAAAATCTCATAGACAAAGCATTGAAGTTGATACACCTCTATCATCTTTAACATGTATTTTAATCTTAAATTATTTAATATAGAAATTTTCCTTCTTTTCTTTTTATCGCAAAACTAAAAAAACTAAATAATATTCATTTATTTGATTGAATCTCTATATTTTGACCAATTTAAAAGGTAGAATTTTGTTTTAACTTTGGCGTTGTATTTTTAAATTGAATAAAAACTCAAAATTCATAAAATCTTAAATTTGTTTATATTACTTTGACTTCTGAACGTCCAAATAAATATATCAAGAATGCAAATATTCTAATATTTTCACAACCGTTATTCAATGCATAGGTTATTCATAGGTTTTAAATATAGATAAAGTATACGTATAATTATTTTTTTATATTATTATTTTCAAAACATTGTATTTTATACAGAAAGTGAGATAAATATTTTGAGGAGATGCAGATAAATTACTTATAGAAGTGAGGTGCTTTCCATTTTTTTACAAAAAAAAACGCTTTTTTTATTAGAAACAAAAGCTACAGTAGTAGTTTAAGATACATAAGACACGCGTCAGAACCAGATTTGGTCACCTCCAAATAAAATAAAATATTTAGAGAGCAACTCCAATCAGGCGCTTCTCTTCCGTTTTTCCTCTCTTGATATCAAAGCTAAATACAATACTTTTTTTATTTTTCTGACCTTTTCATCTTTAGTGACAACTAGAATTTTAGATTTCTTAAACCGAAACTAACCCTTAAAGGCACACTGAAAAGCTAACTAAGTGGTTATTGTCCCTCATAACCTCTTGCTAACCAATGAATCAACCATAAAACTACCATGTTTATGGATCCTTCATCCAGGTGCCAAACTCTCTAAATATTCTCCATATCATCAAAATTTACCAGTTTCTTCGAGCAAAATTTTTGAGTGCTAAGCAGGATCACTGACATCCCTTTTCTATTAATCCAAATACCTCACTGCTGTGAATCAATAAAATCGACATTCTTTCAATGAAGTTACTAATATAACCCAATCCAAGGATTTTTAATAGAACTTTCGCACTTAATTAGTTTGGGGCTTGAAGATGATTAAATTCCAATTTCATCTTGCATTTAAAGTCTATTTTGCGATCCAATCTGTTGTGCAATTTCGGTCTATGTAAATGTGAGATGTACTCATACTAGGGTAAATTCACTTCCTACGACACTCTAATAAAAGACTTAAGTACCATGGATATTTCCTATAAGCAAGGACGTTTACTATAGTTAAGGAATCTGTTTCTATATCGACATTAACTTAATTGTTCTTTATACAGATTATGAGACCATCAAGCAATGCTCTTGATTCGGCCATTAAAGGATATATCATACCGAAAAGGCTGCTAGAACCTATAAAAACATCACCTAAGTTGTTTTGAATGATTATTGCCCAACTGGAGTCTCCCTATCTATAGATGTCACCATCAGAATTCATTTTGAGTCTGTCAGCAGCTGGAGCGATCCATTTTAGGTAAGTTAGTATTCTTTTCTAGTTATTGTAAGATATGCATCCAATCTCTTGAGCTGCATTGATTTTATTGATCTAATGTTTATACATGAACATATTCATTCATAATTTCAACTTCTTTGTATATTAATCTTTCATCTAGTTTCATCTTAAATTTTTTATTGATCTTTTGACTATGACGATTTATTTGATCTACCTTTTAGAGCATACTTTGCAAGTCAATCTGCTGCAAAGCTTTGCTCTCTATAAATAAGCCTTAAGGACATTAATGGAGTTAAAAGCTTTCGACAATAAGAAGCATTGGGAGTCAAGAACCAAGGAGCATATCCATTTGCTAAGGAGTCAAATATATATATATATATATATATATAATCAATATCTATATCAACGCAATCAAAGCCAAGGTTTTTACACAAAGTTAAACCATCACGCAAGGCTTTGGTTTCGGCAATAACGAGAGTTTGTTTCCCATATAACATGCTATCATAAGCCAGCATAATACCATTGTAGTTTTTAATTTAAAAACCACCACTAGCCTTACCATTATATACACAAGCGTCATCAGAATTAAGTTTAAGACGATTATCAATAGGAGGATTCCATTTTACATAAATAGTAGACCTTTTACTATGAGTGTGATTAAAATTGTTAAGTTGGTGAGTAATTTTATAATCTTTGCTCCAAATTTTCTTGGTTTTCACTATAGAGACCAAACAAACTTGAGAAATACTTCCAAACCTCAAAAGTTTGTTTTACAATTTACAAAAAGATAATCAATGGTTTCCATATTATCACAACTAACATTTTGAAACTAGAGTATTTTTTATTGCTGAAGAAAAGTTCTTAAAGATTCTTCAAAGTGTGAAAGAACACTTCTTTGGAGAAACAAAATTCCAAATATTTTTGTGAATAAAAGAAAATTAATCTCTAGTTCTTATTTTATCAAAAGTTTCTTTAAAGTTAAAGTTTTCAAGTTGAGAAACATTCCATTTAATAGTATCGGGTTTGTCAACATGAAAGTAAACTTAGTTATCCTAGCAATATCACTTGAAGTTATAATTTTTTAAGTTTATTTATGTTCGAAAGTTATTTTACCAATTTTTTTTTATCTTTTTATTGGAATACCAAAGGTTATCATCATTAGGATTCAGAAGGATAAGAGGGATAGTGTGACACCATCTCTCAAGCCAAAAATAAAAATTGTCATTTCCAATTTGCCTAAAACTACAAGGCTCAACTATGTGTCTAATAGAAATGAGCCAAATTTTAGATTTCTTGGACTTTTTATTTATATGTAATGGACGGTGATTATGATAATAGATCGAATGCATAACCTTAGCCCACAGTTAATACCTCTTATAAAAAACTCTTCAGCAATGATGAATAGGTTGGGTGAAAAAAGGTCACCCTTCCTACCACCATTATAAGAGCTAAAGAAACCATTGATATAAAAATTAACGATAACAAAATACTCAGTATTTATTAGACCTTGATTAACGAGATTAACGAACTAGTTGTTGAAACGAAAACTCGTTAATGTTTTAAGTAAAACGTTGGCAGATAGTCTGTTAAAAGCCTTGTCCATATCTAATTTGATAATAAGATTCCCACCTTTGGTCCTTTTATCTAAGTATGGATTAATTCATGAGCAATTAATATTTTCTCATTAATGTTTCTATTAGCCAAAAAAACCCCTGATTTTTAGAGATGATTTTAGCGAGAATGATGGTCAATCTATTGTTAATCAGATTTGAAATGATTCTATCTAAAATATTACAAGTCTCGGTCTCTCTAATTTGCTTTTCATTAATCTGTCTATCTATCATTAATGTTTTGTAACTGTCTATCTATAGATGATTGATGTCGAGGGTTCAGAAGTTTTGATCGAGTTAGTCCCCTTCATATGTTGATTAATATAAGGATGTCATATGTCACCATACTCAACATAAAATTATTTCACTCATTGTCCATCAAATTTAGGTGAAAGTTAAAATGTAGCCAACTACATTAATTTATGTATGTGCCTTTTTATGAAGTTAACATGACATGTATTATCGTAGTTGTATTAATATATTTTTATGAATATTTTATATGTGGAATGTTAAAAAATATTAATACATAAATAATTCTCTCTCTTTTATTTATCTTTCTATAAAGTGGAAAAAAAATCAAAACCAAATCCAAAAATGTAGATTTCCTTGATTGAATCTTTTTGGTATACCGATTTCGGATGAAGAGATTAAGAAAAAGAATAGTGAGATTTTTTCTCTCTCATTGAAATCTCATTTTTTTATAAAACAAATATAAAGTATTATCATTCCTAAAATATTAAGTTTGTTTATATTACTTTGACTTCTGAACGTCCAAATAAATATATCAAGAATGAAAATATTCTAATATTTCCAGAACCGTTATTTAATGCATAGGTTAGTCATGGGTTTTAAATGTAGATAAAGTATATGTATAATTATTTTTTTATATTATTATTTTCAAAACTTCTGACCTTTTCATTTTTAGTGACAACTAGAATTTTAGATTTCTTAAACCGAAAATAACCCTTAAAGGCACACTGAAAGGCTAACTAAGTGGTTGTTGTCCCTCATAACCTCTTGCTAACCAATGAATCAACCATAAAACTACCATATTTATGGATCCTTCATCCAAGTGCCAAACTCTCTAAATTTTCTCCAAATCATCAAAATTTACCAGTTTCTTCTAGCAAATTGTTTTGGTGCTAAGCAGGATCACTGGCATCTCTATCTATTAATCCAAATACCTCACTGCTGTGAATCAATAAAATCGACATTCCTTCAATAAAGTTACTAATATAACCCAATCTAAGGCTTTTTAATAGAACTTCCGCACTTAATTAGTTTGGGGTTTGAAGATGGTTAAATTCCAATTTCATCTTGCATTTAAAGTCTATTTTCGATCCAATCTGTTGTTCAATTTTGGTCTATATAAATGTGAGATGTACTCATACTAGGGTAAATTCACTTCCGACAACACTCTAATAAAAGACTTAAGTACCATGGATATTTCCTATAAGCAAGTACGTTTACTAGAGTTAAGGAATATGTTTCTATATCGACATTAACCTAATTGTTCTTCTTACAGATTATGAAACCATCAAGCAATGATCTTGATTTGACCATTAAAGGAGATATCTTACCGTAAAGGCTGATATAACCTATAACAACATCACCTAAGTTGTTTTGAATGATTATTGCCCAACTGGATTCTCCCTTTCTATAACTGTCACCATCAGAATTCATTTTGAGTCTGTCCGCAGCTGGAGCGATCCATTTTAGGTAAGTTAGTATTCTTTTCTAGTTATTGTAAGATATGCATCCAATCTCTTGAGCTGCATTGATTTTATTGATCTAATGTTTATACCTGAACATATTAGCAATGTCTATCACACGTAATATGATTTTGACAAGCTTAATAACAGCTATAGAAGAAAGAAAATTCGCTATAAATTTAACTATGTTTTGATTGTGCCAAATTATCCAAAATATTATAGGAGGCACAACAGATGTTATATGGACCTTCCTAGTAGAATTCCAAGACTAGTTTCTTAGTTAAATGGGTAATGATCATGAATGTATCAATTCTGATTTGAAAATGTTAACAAAGTAGGACCAATTTGCCAAGCACAAGGACATGATATAAAGAGATGATTAGGATTTTAATTAGCATTACAAAATTTATATTTTGAACCTAAGCTAAAGTGTATTTTTTGGAGAACTGAATCAATAGGGATATAGTTGTGAATAATTTTCCAAAGTAGGAAAGAATAGTTCCTCGGAGTAACTGAGTTCCCCATTTTGTCAAGAATTGATTGTTCTGAGTTCTAATGTTGTTCCATGTTTCTTTCATTTTGAGATTACAATCCATAGATAGATTTCATACCATATTATCTTCTTTATTGCTGTTTATGTTTTGATTCTTGATACACTTTAATCTATTTTCATCAAGGTAACTTTGCACACCAGTTAGATCCCACTGATTATCTTTCTAGTAGAAATTAACATTGTTAGTTTAAAGAAAACTATAATCTAGATTATTATTTAAGATATAAATATGAGCTAGTTTATGCCAAAAGTCAAGACAAAAATCAATTTCACCTTTACATATTTCCCAGGTGATGTTAGGCTCTAAAATATCTTTAGATGCTAACCTTTTGCAAGTTAGTGAGCCATAGTTGTTGTAGTACGCTTTGAGAGGATGACCAAACAGTTACATAAAGAAGACCATGATGATCAGTTAATGTTTTCCTTATTAGAGTTAGAACCCCATAAATATTTGTTTAGAGCTTTTTCAATTTTTTTTATTGTTTTGTTAAGAATAACACAGTTGTTCATCCAATACAAAGGAATGGTAAATAATACAGAGTTTATAAGGACCAATCTACCTCCATAAGATAAGTGTTTATCTTCCCATTCTTGGATTTGGTTATTGATTTTGTTAATGATACGAAGGAAATTAGTTGACTTGTTGTTATTTAAAATAATACCAAGGTAATTAATAGGTAAATTGCAAGTTGTGAAGCTAGTGTTGTCAGTGTTAATTTTTGTTTGCTGCTTTCTGTTAGAGACAATAACTTAAGTCGCATCCTTATTAATAGATTCACCTGATACTTCTTGGTAAAACTGTAAAAAAATACTAAGCTTCTCTATAATAGAGGGGTAATGTTAGTAAATATTAAAATGTCGTCCACAAATGCAAGACCTGGTACTAAGATATGAGTCCTAGATGCAAACTGCATCATAGTGCAAAGGCTTATATGCCTATATATTTTCCAACTAGTTGGAATTTTTGACTTAGGTATTAGACACATATTTGTAGCGGACATACCTTTAGGAATTTTGTACCCCAATATAAATGAAGCCATTCTATTTCTACGGTCTGTTTTAAGAATACTCTCTAGAATCTCTAGAATCTCATCTTCTGTTGGAGGTAGGAGTAGTAAGTCATTCTCCTCATTTGTGATAAATTTTAGAATATTGTTGAATATATTGTCCTGCAACTTTAAGATTTTATCATCACTGTTAGTATATGATTGGATAGCCAGAATGTTTTTAAAATAGTTCTTAACAGATTTGCCAATATCTTTAGAGTTAAGAATCCATTTGCCCTATTATTTGATGCTTTTTATGGTGTTATTTTTTTTGTTGATATAAGCATGGTAGACTTTAGTATTTATGTCTTTTTTTACCATGAGTTGTAGTATTTCTGATGCCAATATTCCTCCTCCATTCTCAAAGCTTGAAGAATATTTCCAATAGCTTTAGACAACTTATCCCTAGTTTCCTCATTGTTTATGCTACTTCAGAATCTCAAGCCTTTTTACCTTTTCTTCATAGACCTGTACCTTTTTAAAAATATTACCGAAGCTTTTAATATTCCACTCTTTAATACCTTTTTTAAGTCTCTTTAAGTTATGCCAGAAGATGAAAAGGTAGTTTCCTTCAATCTTCTGGTTCTAGTTACTTTCAAGAAAGTTAAGAAATGTAGTGAATGGGATTGACAAAAAAGAATTAAAAAAATGCTCTGTCAACTCTCTTCCATTTAGAGTTCTTGCTCCATGTGTATTCAGAATCCGTAGAACCTGCATCTTCTAATCTGCAGTCCTTAATTGGATCCTTGAAATCTTCAATACTATTTAAGCAAAGATTTGAGAATCCTAGTTGTTAATTAGGATCAGTGATGACATTGAAGTCACCACAAACCATTCATTCATTCGTTTTAATAGATACAATCCATAGCTGATTCCATAGGTCCCTTCTATTATTCATCTAACATTTAGTATAAACACATGCTAGTAAGATACTATTAGATAAGTCTGAAAAATAAATTTCTAAATGAAGACATTGATTGTGATTTAAAACAGTTTCGGCAGTTTAATTTTCATTCCACATGCACTATATTTTGTTTGAAATATTTGTAGTAAAGTTTTTTATGTTAATTTTTTGTCCAATCCATACCGGTGAGTAAGGATTTTCAAACTTTGGATTAAATATTTATGTCCACCTAAGTAATCGCATTGTGGAATCCCCTATAGTCCAAACACTCATAGACTAGAGTTTACTAAAATCATCATTTATGCCAAATTCTAGAAATACATGTCTGAGGTCCCAGAGAGTGACTGAACATTCACCTTTGAATTTTATTTAATCTAAAAAACGATTTAGAAGATTTCTTTTTGGTAAACCTTTGGAGAATTTACCAATCAGTGTGTATTTTATGTCTTGTGTGAGTTTGTCTTCGACATCTTTTGTGTATCGAATGATAATGTGATCTTTTTTTCTACATTCAAAAAACTTGGTTTGAATTCCTTATTTATCCTCTGCTCTTTGACACTATCTGCGTATTTGTTTTCTTCAGGTTTGTCCAAGCTTTATTGTTATTTTGAGTAGGAATTGGCAATGAGATGGTTGATGATTGAAGATTAGAGAAATCTTCCTCTTCAAAGCCTGATGTTTTTATTATATTCATGACTATAGAAGATCTCAAGGCCGAAATCACGGAGAAGAAACTTAGAAAGATATGAGTCTGGAAAACAGAGTAGTTGCAAGAACTACTTTCTTGGAGATTTCTGTCTTTGACCCCAATTTATTTAAGGTGTATTCCACATATCAATGGACTATTAGAAAAATATAGAATTTGTAAATGTTCACAATTTGTTAGAAAAGAGAGAAAAAATAACTATTGGGATTTAGATTTCGCGACAAAATTGTTATGATTAAAATTGAGCCAGTAAAGTTATTAATTACAGGTTATGAATCAACGGATAACAAATTATTAAATCAATATCACTCGTTATTTAATCTTCTAATATTAAAAGATAGAAAAAAGGTTTGTTCATATGATAGTATGCAAAACGTGATGGAAAAAAAGATCTTTGTGATTATTTTATAAATTTAAATGATTTAATTAATAAGAAAATATGTTAAATTTATTTTGTGGTGTCATTTAAGTCACCATCATGCGAACAAGGTATTTTTTCAAAGGTTAAAATCGAAACAAAAATCGAGGGACCATGGGTGAAACAAGTTCCATTCAGCAGGGTGTCACATGACAGTTTTACATTAATCAGGAGATGTGAGAGACTAATTTTATCCAAACTAGATAGTCCATGGACTACGATCAGACTTTCAAAAGTCCACGGACTATCTGTCGCTAAAGTCGATAGTCGCGAACGAGTTACTTTTCGAAGAAAATTATTTCATATAGACATTTGACTTTAAAACATTTAGTGACGGTCCATTAATTATTAAGATTTTGAAAAATTTAGTCATTTATTCCTTATACGTCAATATATCAAAATTTTCCTAGTCGAGCGATGCTCACTATAGATTCAGCAACTCGAACACAACTGTTTTTTACCAACCAAATTACACGCTAATCCGCAATTGGAACACAATTCCTTTTTTGAAACTTATTTTGCAACCAAAATCCTATTTCTAAAACTATTTATTCTTATTTTTACAACTCATTTGCACATAATTCCACAACTAGAACACGATTTATTTTTCAAAACAAAATTACATGTAATTCAGCATATGGAAAATAGTTGTTTTTTCATAGCCAAATTACACATAATTATACAGTAAAAAAATTATTTTTGTTCGTCTTAAAAAACCAAGGGTAATTTCAAATATTTTTTTGGAGCTATGATCTGAAAGATATTAAATTTAAAAACCATACAAAATAGGAAAGTTAATCACACTACCATATAATTATCTGTAAATATTAATTTATCACTAGGTGGTTATCTATAGTTTAGCAAACCTTGGGTGCTTATTGTTGGTACATTTGATATTAAACGGTTATTGGTAGATTAACCCAATCCTCTTAAAGATTGATATGGCTAAATCAGTTGATAATATTTCTCACTCATTCATTTTAAACATGTTTTATAGTCTTTTGGCTTTAACATCACTTTTATTAACCTAATAAAAATGAATAACATCTGCCTATTTCACTATAATCATTAATGTGAAACCAAAGGCTTCTTCAAAGGACTCAATGACAATGGGCAGGGAGATCTTTTATCTTCCAACATGTTTATTATAGCAGAAAATATCTCATTAGAGGTATTAATTTCCTTTTGAATTATTACAACCAAATGATATACAAAACAAGAAACAATCTCAACATAAATTGTTTGGCATTTGTTAATAACTTTGTCATCTATACAAGTGGCTCTAAAAATAATATTGACAGATTAAATTACTTCTTAAATTGGTATAAAAAACTATCTTGCCAACCAAATCAAGTTTGATTGTCTCCAACAACATTAATAGCCAAAGAATCAAAATTATTAAAGAGGTTACTGTCTTTAAAAATAAACATTTACCTTTAACATATTTTCGTGGGGTATTCAACTTCTATGTCCGTAGAGGTGACAATGACAAACATGATTAGAAAAAACTGTATATATTTTACCGATGACTGCCTCGACCGTTATCATTTCTCTCCTCAGGTGGCGGCAAAGACATGGGCATTTTTTCTCGTTCTCTGCTGCGGGATAGATCCATTGGACGCCACTTTGAAGGTGAATCCTAAAGCCACATTAATCCACCAATGTGGTTCCAGCTTAAGAAATAAAACTATTATCCAAGTTGTATTTTGTTTGATTCAGATTTTTTTTTCCAAGAAACTAATTTTATTGATGTTGAAGAACACATTACAACTATTGTTTTGTAATTACATGATGTTCTGAGTAATTACATGTTGTTCATATTACAACATGTAATTTCTCAGAAGGGATAAAACTATTATCCCTTCTATTTCTTCCTTTAGCATTTTCCCCTCTTGTCTTGTAGCTTTTATAATGCTTCTTCTTAATGCTCTATTGCTATCTTACTTCACCTGCAAAACAGAGATCCATAACAATTCATTTTGATTCTATTATGTAATGGTAAAGACCAGGTGATATACATGAAAGGATTAGATGATTTAACATGATTAAAGCAATGTTTTCTTTTTTACCAATGTTTTCTTGTTAAATGTGATGCTGAATCTAAGGATGAGAGAATGAATAAGATAGGATGAACAATTTTCTTAGAGGATATGGTTATGTTTTTATGTTTGTTGCTGTTTCTAGCAAACCAAATAGACCATATAATCAAAGAAGGCAGAATGGTAAGTATATGTACTGTTTTAGATGCATATAACAACTAGAGATTAATAATATGATTCACCATCATATGTCTACCTATATCTATGTTAAACTTATTAGAAAAGAAGGACCATACAAACCAAGCAGTTTCACAGGATATAAAAACATGGTTAAGTGTTTCTAAGTTCTGGCAACTAGTTCATTTAGAAGCTAATTGAAAACCTTTCTGTTGCAATTTTGTGTTAACACTTAATAGATTGTTCAATACTCTCCAAAGAGTGAAAGAAAACTTCTTTGGAGAAGTATTGTTCCAGACTTTATCCTTTATTGATGATGTTATGTGTTTCTGTCTAACTTCATTAACAGTCTTTTTTAAGTTGAAAGTACCATCAGATGAAGGCTTCCAAATGATTGAATCAGCTACACTTATATTAAACTTTATCTTGATGATTTCAGTGACATACTTAGAAGGCAAGTTACTTTGTAGTTTTTCTATGTTCCAATCATTATTAATCAAGTATTCATTGATCTTTGTTTGAGTATAATGGTGAGAATTGATTGATGTTAAAGTTATTAAGGGTTTAGAGTTATGCCATTTATCTAGCCAAAAGTCTGAGTTACCATTGCCCAATTTCCATCGTATATGTTTTTCTGCTTTTTCTTTTATTTCATGCATTCTTTTCCATGTTTTAGAATCTGTTATTCTCAATATAGTTTGTAAAGGATGAGTGTTGTTACAGTATGTTGAATGCATCATGTTTGACCATAGTGTTTTATTGTTTCTGAAGTTGAACCAAAGTTTAAAAGAAAAATCAGTTTGAATATCTCTAATGTTTCTGATATTTAGACCATTTTCATTGTATGGTTTACACAAATTTTCCCAAGTAGACCAAATATATGTTTGTTTGTTTCACTAAATCCCCAAAGAAACTTATTAAGTAGTTTATCAATTCTAGATATTGTTTTCAAAGGTAATTTGATAGACTGTAGGTAATATATAGGGTAAGACATTAGAACAGAGTTTATTAAAGTTATTTTTCCTCCAAATGATATGTTTTTAGAGTTCGAGTCTGAGATTTTGTTTCTTATCTTATCTATTAGAGTTTCAAAATGAATAGAATGATTGTTTGAATGTATTGGGATTCCTAGATAAGTAAATGGAAGATGTGATTGCTTAAAACCGAGGACTCTTTCTAATGATGTTATTCTTGTTTTATTCACATTAGAAGATGTTATAAATGTTGCCTTTTGTCTATTTGTTTGTTGACCAGAGAGAGTTTGATATGTGTATAAGAATTTAGATAATATTTTTATACTTGTTAAAGATCCATTTAGAAATAGAATGATGTCATCTGCATATGCTAAACAATTTATTTTCAGTGAGCTTTTCATATTATAGGACATAGATTTGTGTTGCTTAATTAGATTATTTACACATCTAATTAAAACTTCTTCAGCTATGATGAAAAGGCAGGGAGATAAAGGGTCTCCCTGCCTTAAACCATTGATAGATTTAAAAAAGCCAGTTGATTTGCCATTAGTTATAACAGAATATGTAATGTTTTCAATGCTTCTCTTAATCAGTTCGATTACATGTTCATTAAATCCAAAAGCTAACATTACTTCATAAATGAAATTGAATTCTAAGTTATCAAATGCTTTTGACATGTCTAAGTTTATTATTAGGTTATCTCCTCTGGTTTTCCTATTCAGATCTTTAACTAACTCTTGTGTTATTAGAATATTATCTTGAATGGTTCTGTTTTTTACATATGCTCCTTGTTCCTTAGATATGATTAAAGATAGTAACTTAGCTAGTCTATTGTTTATAATTTTTGAGATGATTATATTGAGAACAGAACATAAACTTATAGGTCTAAAATGCAACCAGGTTTTTGGAGATTTTATCTTAGGTATTAAACATATCAATGTTGCAAATAAGCCTTTTGGTATTGTTACATCTAAAAAGTAGTCTATAACAGCTTTTAATAGGTCATCTTTTATAATTGTCCAACAAGAACAGTAGAATCTGGAGTTGAATCCATCAACTCCAGAAGCACTGTCCAAATTTAAGCTTTTAATAACAATGTAAAGTTCTTCTAAAGAAGGCAATATCAAGATACTATCATTATGTCATGTAGATACGATTTTAAGAATGGTATTCTTTATTGTACAAAGGTCTTTTTGAGTAGAAGTTTTGTTTAACAGATTAGAAAAGTATTCTACAACAGATAAAACAATAAGATCATCATCTTCAATCCAAATATTTTTATCCTGAATTCCCTTGATTATGTTTTTAGATCTTTTCTTTTTTACACAGTTATGAAAAATGGCTGAATTGTTATCACCATCTTTTAGCCATTTTGTATAACTCTTCTGTTTCAAATATATTTCTTCTCTTTCAAGCAATTTTGAGTATGTAAGATTTAGATTAGCTAACTTAGATTGATTTTCAGGGCAGTCATTGTCTTCTAACATTGATTCAGCAGTTTTTATTTCATCTTCCACTTTGCTTAAGCAATAAAAAATGTTTACATATGTGTCCTTGTTCCATGTTTTTAAATGTTTCTTAAGTCTTTTTAGCTTAGACCAAACAATGAATATATTATAAGAATCTTGTATATGTTTTGTCCAGTTGTCTTTTACAGTTTTAAGAAAGTCTTCATGTTTTATCCACATATTTTGAAATCTAAATGATGGTTTTTTATATGTAGAGTTAACTGATACTGAAATTAATAAGGGTGAATGGTCAGAACAGCATCTGGCCAAGTGATTCACCCTTGTTTAATTAAAACTTTCTCTCCATTTATCATTATGCAGTGTCCTGTCTAATCCTTTCCATTTAAGATTGTTTGTCCATGTAAAATTTGAACCACTATATCCACGGTCTTCTAATTTACAGTCTAGAATCATGTGATTAAATTCATCCATTCCTTTTGAGCAATGTACAGAGCAAGCCATTTGTTTACTTGTGTTGGAGATTGTGTTAAAATCTCTAACAACAAGCCAAGGTAAATTAGTTACAAATATGTTTCTTAATTGGTCCCATAGAAGCATTCTATGGGATCTGTTGCATTTTGCATACACTATGGTAATCAGAACTACTGTCTTAGTAGAAGGATGACTTACCATAGTGTTTAAAAGTTGTTCTGAGTTATCTAAAATGTTAATTTCGTAATCATTTTTCCAAAATAGCCATATTTTGTTATTAATGTTTGCATATTGAGATTCAAATCCAAGTTTTAAGCAAGTTGGTATAATTTTATCCGCTGATATCATAGGTTCTTGAAGAGCTATGATATCAACTGCAAACTTCTTAATCATATTTTTTGTTCTTCTTAATGTTGTTTGGTTACCTATTCCTCTTATGTTCCAATTTAGTCAAGATATAGTCATTTCAAGCTTTGATTTGAGGATCATATGGAACCTTTAAGATTTCTTGTTTAAGATTTCAAGCTTTACTATCTTCTTACATTAGTATTAAAAGAGTCTTTTTTAGTTTTCCTTTGTTTTGGTGAGTTGGGTTCACTTAAACTTGATCTAACTAAAGGTATATGTTCTGTTTCTACAATATCTTCTAACTCTTCATCAGTTAAAACATTAAATGAGTTGTTTAATTTGATAGTCTCAATTGCATTTGATATGTCCTTATTGGTGATTTCAACAGATTCTTTAAGTTGGTTAAAGATTAGTACATTGCTACTCTGATGCTCAGGTGTGTTGTATATTTGAGGTGATTTATTTGCATTGTCTGTTTCTGTTATATTTGGTTGTTGAATGTCTACTTCTATAGCAGGTGGATTAGGTACAATATCATTTTCAGGTGTTGTATTTGCTATTAAGTTTTTATCCCTTTCAATGGTTTGGTTTTGCTTATTTACTTCTGGATTTTTATCATTGGTTTCAAGATCAATTTCAGTGTGAGTTCCAGTGTTAATTTCTGTGTGTACTTTTGGTATCCAAACTTCTTTTGAAGGAAGATTGGATAGATTCGTCATGTGATCTTTAGTGCTTATGTTATTTTTTAAGTTTTGTTCAAACTCTTCTTTTTACACTGATTTTCTTGATGCCCTATGTGTTTACAAGTTTTGCAATAGAATGGTTTTTTCAAGTATTTCATATTTTGCCAGAAACCATCCTCTTCTCCAAAGCATATCCAAATTCTTTGGGGAAGAGGCTTAGAAATATCAGTTAAAACCCAAGCTTTACAGTTATTGTACACATCAATGTTATTTTTGGAACCCATACTGCTAAAGGCAATCCAATTGCTTTAGAGATATGGGTTATAGAATCAGTATTGTAAAAAAATTCAGGTAATTTAGGTAATAAAATCCAAAGAGGAGTCACATTTGACTCCTTTTTGGGGTTAAATTCTGGTGACCATTTGAGTATTCTAAAGGACAGTTTACCTAAAGATCTAATAGTTTTACTCCAGAAAGTTTTAACATCTTCTATTTGCTCAAATTCTATAAAGAAATGCCTGTAATCCCATTTATAGATGCTATATGATCCTATAAACCTAAATGTAGTAATGTATGATTTGAACTCGTTGAGAGTAGGACTCCCAAACGAGAACTTAGCAATTAACGTAGTTTTAGAGATATTGGTTAAAGCAGACTTATCTGATTGTAGAAATTTCACCGACTTATAGTCTTCATGCTCCTCGTGTATGACTCCCCTGTGTATGAACTCCTTATCCTTTCTGCCTCCAACCATTTCAGCAAAGGATATCCTGCTTCCATTGTGCTCGAACGTCGGGTTCATGACCATGTTTGGTGTGCTGGTACCCTTAAGTGATGGAAACTCTTCTTGTACCAATTTCTCGTCCATCAAATCGAACATTTTTTGATCTAAATCGTTTTAGATCTGAAAAGTTCGAAGAATCGATATCGATTCTTATGGAACCAGCAAAGATTGGTTTAGGCTAATCGATTTGCGGTTTTCTGGAGCGATTTTTGTGATTTTTTTTTTGTAAAATCGATTTAGAGTTTTCTGGAGCGACTTAGGGTTTTCTGGAGCAAAGATTTAGTTGTTGTTTTGACCAACGATTTGATGAAGAAAAGGCTCTCTGGCTGGTTTTGACCGGCACTTTAGTGAATATAGGGTTTTGGGAGAGGAATTAGAGAGACATCTGAGATGATCGATCTTTCCTCGAGATGAGGAAACGATCGCAGAGAAGATTCTGTGCAAGAAGGTGCTTCTTAGGCTTTCTTGGAAATCCGACTCGATTCTTGGAGCGACCCCCTCTCCCTTGAATTTTGTTTTGATTGAGATTTTGAATGTATGCCTTATGTTTTCATAATATTTATTTCTACATAATTGTTATAACTCTTGTCTCAAATTTCAAATTCTTATATTTCTTTACATATATTTTCTAAATTAAAATAAAATTTTAGTTTGTTAAAATATCAATATTAGCTATGAATATTGTTTAGAATTATAAAAAGAGTCCAGTACAAATTTAAGTTTAGAAAAGTAACACTATTATCCAAATTTTCATGGCTTTATGAGAAATATAAATTTTACTCAAGTATTTATTACCTCAGTTCCAATAACACTTTTAATTAATTAAATAAAATAATTTTTTAATTTTTCTGTTCAATTTTTTTTCGCTTTTATTTTTTTATATATTTTACGATAGATTTACAGTATCTGCAGTACCTTCAATCCCTTGCTGTTTTTGTTTTCGTATGATTTTGATTATGTTTTTGTTTAATTTCGATGTTTGGTAAGTCGACTTTTATGTTTATGTAACTCGATTTTTTTTGTATTTTTCATTTCGAAATAGGTAACTCGATTTTTGTTTTCTTTGTTATTTTTAGTATTCATCTAGTATTACTTTGAATTTGTACTTGAATTTTTGTATTGCAGTAAGGTTATGACCGTTTTTAGTGTATTTTTTTGTGTTTCTGATAAAATTGATTTGAGAAAGGGTTTACAACTTAAACGAAGAAGATGAAGTTTGGAAGATGCGAAACCTGTTTACTTTTATGTACTCATAGATGCAAAACATGTTTATTTTTTGTACTTAAGATGCAAAACGTGTGAAATTATAGATTTGTATTATTTAACCAGATAAATGAGAATCATGTGTATTCTTTGTACTAATGGAAACCACTGTAAAATATAACTTTATAAAAAAAAATCAAAACATATCATGAATGGTATTAGTTTTGTTTGTCTTACAAAAAAAACCAATTATATATTCATATTGTTTTCCCAGTTATGGTTTTAAAGATATGAAATTTTACATTTTTATTGTTAAGTATAAACGAAAAAGACGACCCTTACAAAGAATATGCGAAAACGTTTTTTTTGTTAAATCTCAAAAACTTTCTAAGTTTGTACTGGTAGATGCGAAACCAAACAACTATGGTAGATGCGAAACCAAACCAAGTATGATAAATGCTAAACCAGGCCAACTATGATAGATGTGAAACCAGACATATGCTAGATGCGAAACCATATAATGAAAAACCAGGGTAAAATATAAATTTAAAAAAAAAATCAAAACATATCACGAACGGTTCTAGCTTTGTTCGTCTTAAAAACAAAGCCAATGATATTTTTGGTTTTTTTTACGAGTTACGGTTTAAGAGATATGAAGTTTTTTTAATTTTAGAACGTAAACGACAAAGACGATTGTTACGAAGAACTAAAACTTTTTATTTGCTAGATGTGAAATTGCTCTAATTTTGTAGATGCGAAACCAAGAAACTATGATAGATGCGACAACATATCAAGTATGATAGATGCTAAACCAAGCAAACCATAATAGATGCGAAACCAAACATAAGATACATGCAAAACCATATAATAGTGTAAAATATAACCTTTTTAAAAAAATTCAAAACATATCATGATTTGTACTATGTATGTTCGTCTAAAAAAACAAAATCAATGGTATTTTCAGATTATTTTTATGAGTTACGGTTTAAAAAATATGAACTTTTAAATTTTTATTTTTAAATGCAAACGAAAAAGACGATTGTTACGAATAAGATGCAATTTTTTTTTTGTGGTAGATGAGAAATGTTTCTAAGTTTGTACTGGTAGATGCAAAAGCAATCAACTATGATAGATGCGAAACCATACCAAGTATGATAGATGCGAAACCATACCAAGTATGATAGATGCTAAACCAAACCAACTATGATACATGCAAAACCATATAATGAAAAACTAGTGTAAAATATAATTTAAAAAAAATACAAAACATATCATGACTGATACTAGTTTTGTTCATCTTAATAAAAACAATTGTATTTTCGGATTTATTATCTAATTTATGTTTTAAAGATATGAAGTTTTCAAATTTAAATTATAAAAAATAAAGGAAATTCAATGTGTACAATCGTTTGTTGAATTTTCTATATAAGGTGCTTTAGGTACCAAGTCTGTTAATTTTGTTAGGCCTTTATCCGTAAATAGGTTCGTTGAATGAGTTTTAAATCGTCTCCCTTATAAAAATGTGAAGTGGATTCGAATTGGCTCGGTACTTAAACTTATATTTACAAAATTTAATTTAAAATTATTGATATATGATTTTTAATAAACTAGTCTAAACTATTTACGCTAATGAAAGAAAAACAGTTTATACAAATTAATAGTAATAGACAATTAAACTAATTTTTAAAAATCTATGACATCTATATCATGTTTTAGTAATAGACGGTTATACTAATTTTTGAAAATTCGGGACATGCATCTCATCTTCAAGTTGGAGTGCATGTAATAGTGGAGGTAATGATGTTTAAGAGTAAAGTGACGATTTTGATTCTCTAATATAATAAGATGTAAGTATTAGAAGATATGGAATACATAGGATATTTAATATAATTGCATATTATTTTAGAACCCCGAAATTATACAAAATTATATGTAATTACTATATGATCCTAAAAATATTATAGGATTATATGTAATTATTATAGAATCCTGAATATATATATATATATATATATACATATACATATGTATATATATCATAAACACAACTTAAAATTTATTAAATAAACATAGAAATTCTCTAAATATTTTTTTCTATCATGGTATGAGAGCTCTAATTTTTTTTAAGATGAATCATCGTGATGAGAGTTCTAAACTATTTTTGGGGGATGACCATCTCCTCGACTTTTATTATTTTCTTCATCTAATTTTTTTTAATATATATATAGAAAATGTATTATTTCCTTCCTGCTCAACCCATACAAACACATAATATACTCCTACAAATATGTTATCAAGCTAATGAAATCATCGTGGATTGCACCACAACATCATACAATTTCTCCTTATGATCTTCACGCTAGCAATGTTGTTGCCTTAGGTATTATGCATGAAAATGATAAGCAAGAAGGGTTGATGATGTCATCTCTTACTCTAGAACAGTGAGAAAATTTCAAAAATCTGCTCGTTTCTGTGAAAGATTGTTCATTTGAACAACTATCAAGTATTCGTATTACAAAACGTTGGATACTTGATACACATTCTACAAATTATATGACAAATAATTTATAATATTTGAATAATAGTTGTGATATTCGGGATTATTGGATTCGTATGCTGGATGATAACGGGTTGTCGCTACGTAAGTGGGATCTGTGCAGTTAAATAATATTATGATGTTGGAGAATATTTTATTTGTGCAAGATTTGAACTATGATTTTATCTCCATATCTCAACTAATTTATGATGCTAATTGTATTGTCCAATTATTTGAGAAATTATGCATTATTCAGAACCAATCAACGAAGAAGGTGATTGGTGCAGGTTCTACTTGCAACATGCAGATGTGCGCAGTGTGCACATCTCTTCCTAGGAGAGTTATTTGATATATGGAATAAGCATCTGGGACATCCTTATCATAAGTATTATATTTTTTTCATATACAAGGAAATGATAAATTTAGTAGTCTGAAGAATAATACTTGTGATATTTTTCTACGAGCTACGTAGTAGTTTTATTTTGAGCTCAATTAAGAGTATCGATGTCTTCCAACTTATTCATATTGATGTTGGGGAACCTTAACGTACAACTAGTATAGATGGTTTTACTTATTTTTAAACCATCGTAGATAATTTATTTCGTTGCACTTGGGTCTATTTATTTAGGTCCAAGTTTGATGTTACAACTATTTTCTCTCAATTTTGTCGTATGATTGAGTGTCAATTTAATCGCCTCATTAAATTTGTTCGAAGTGATAATGGGAGGAAGTTTAAATGTTTTGGTATAATTTTAAAAAATACTAGGATGGTTCATGAGACTTCATGTAGTGGGATGCCCCAACAAAATGAGGGTGGTGAATGGAAAGAAACACACATTTTAAATGTTGCGAGTGCTTTATGGTTTCAAGCTTCATTAGTTATCAAACTTTGGGGCAAATATATACTTATTGTTGCCTAGTTGGTCAATCGCACTCCATCAGTTCTCTTACAATTAAAAAATCTATCTGAAATGCTATTTGGTAAAGCTCCACCTATGAAATACATTCGGGTATTTGGTTGTAGATAATATATTCATGATAAGAATCATGGTAGTGACAGTTTGCATCAAAAAGTACTCATGGAATTTTTATGAGATACCCTTTTGGAGAAAAAGGGATGCACGTATATTGTATGGACACTAGCCAAATAATTGTCTATGGTGATGTTATATTCAATGAAATTGTTTTACCTTTTCAGGAATCCACTATCATTACAAGTCCTAGAGGTGCATACACATTGCCATATATTGCCAATGAAAAGCCTTTGTACGTCCCAAGAACTACGACAGCCGAACCCAGCAGTTACGCAAGCTTCACATCTGTTGAATTTAGTCTCTAACCCAAGACTTTCATCATTCATTTCTGGCATACCACAAATTGATTTGTCCATCTCATCCAATCTTGATGATGGCAAGCCGGTGGCCATAGTTGATACAACCGGATTAAACCCCACAAAGCAAACTCCATTGATCCATGTCGTGGGTTTAGTTGAACATCTTGGATGTGGATAACGAGTGAAGAACGATAATATGTGATTGTGTGATTATCACATGTACACAGTTCAGTGTAATACTTAGAGTTTTAAGTATCATTTACACACATACATCTCATATGAGAAATTCTCTACAGTATTAGGGCTTCATGGTTTTTCTTAATACAAATGTGGAATCTAAGTCTTATAAATAGGTTGTTCAGTCTGTGGAATGACGGAAAGTGATGTTTGAGGAAATTGCAGCTTTAAAGGAAAATAACACATGGAATATGGTTCGTCTTCTTTTGAACAAGAAATTCTTAAGTTGTAAGTGGGTATACGTGATCAAAGATTCTCTGATGGATATATCAAAAGGTTCAAAGCAAGACTTGTCATCACGGGAAATGAGCAGAAAAAAGGTCTCAATTATACTGAAATATTTACTCCAATTGTCAAGCTCACCACCGTTTGTGTACTTCTTAATATTTCACCTATTAATAAGTACAAATTACATCAGATGGTTGTTCCCAATGCATTCATTCACGGTGATCGGCATGAAGAAATCTTTATGTGCCCCTCCTAGTTTCCAACTAATGCATAAACATATTGTCTACGAGTTTCAAACATCTTTGTATGGACTGAAACAAGCTCCGTGATGTTGGTTTTCTAATCTTCCTAGAGCACTGCGTAGCTATGGTTTTACTCAGTCACACTTTGATTACTACCTTTTTGCTTATCATCGTGGTCAGTCTGTGATTTATCTTTTGGTATATGTCGATATTTTAGTCATTGAATGAAACAATTATGGCACTATAATACAGTTTAAGAAATATTTTTCTGACTACTTTCATATAAAAGATCTTGATGTTCTAAAATATTTTTTAGGTACTGAAGTTTCCTGCAAATCTTCTAGTATTTTTCATAGTTAACGCAAATATTTGCTTGATATTTCAGTAACCAGCCTACTTGGAGCTGCTCCTCTTGGGACTCCGCTTGATCAACATCATCGATTGTCCTTACCTACCGGGATCATATTCTTGATCTCTATGCCTATCGTTGGCTTGTAGGACGATTGGTATACTTATCGATCACTCGTTTGAATTGTTTTTATGCAGTTCCTAATTTGGCTCAATATTTTCAGGAACCCTAATAGATCATTGGAAAGTTGTGTTTGGTGTGGTTCGATATCTGAAGGGTTCTCAAGGACTTGGTATTCTCCTTATATAAGATAGTGATCTTAAACTCACAAAATTTGTGTGATGCGGATCGGGCTGCTTGCCCACTCACTCGAAATTATTTATCTGTATGGTTCGTCCCAATTGGGGACTCTCCAATCTCGTGGAAGACAAAAAATAACAAATTTTTGCTCACTCTCCAGCCGAAGCTGAATATCGGTTTATGGATCTTCTCACATGTGATTTAAAATGGCTAAAAGTTTTTTTTTGTTTGCGACAACACTGTACCATTATATATTTTCACCAACTCCGTTTTTCATAAACACACCAACCACATCAAGGTTGATTGTCATTTTATACGAGATGAGTATATACGTGGAATAATTACATATTTCGATTCATGCTCAGTTGAAGCTATTATAAGAAGATATCAAGTATAATATATTTAGAGATCGAATATTGATGAGTCTGGATTCTGTCACCAAACCTTATGGGAACCGGACAGGGTTAATTCGGACAATGTCCATTTCACCGGACAGGGGTAGTTCGGACAACTTTCATTCACTGAACTATCCGAACAGAACTAAAGTACTTAAAACTTAATCACTTTTTGACTAAGCTGACTACCTACTTACTTAAAACTGATGGGTCTTTAAACTCGACCCGAATCCATTAAACACAACCCGAAAGCCCATATGCCCAAGGATAAGGGTATAAATACCCAACCACCTACATTAAATGAGGGTAATGAAAATTAAATACAACCACGCAGCTCAATTCTCCCTCTACATTCCACCCAAACATTAAATGCTCTCAAAATTCCACAAAACTCTAGACAAAAATTACAAACTTACCCTCAAACAAAAATAAACCACATCAAATTGGCGACCATAGTGGGAGAACGACGGTGCCTGAATCTAGCATTCAAAACCATCAGAAAAACCAGTCTGAATGAATCCGGACGCACCGGAAGTACCACTAGCTTTGCTTGAAGTGGTGGGAGAAAATGATGAATAAACCATCGAGGAGCATGATGGATTAAAGGGCGAGATAAGAAGAAACAAAAGTTGATTAAGAAGTATTCAAGAAAGAGGGATAGGTATGGAAAGTTAAAGAGGCATATAGGCAAAGGGTCATCTCAGAGCCGGAGACACATAGACCGGATGCTGGTGGATCCTTTTGCCTTCCATGATGAACCAGGTATCTTTGCAACTCCGAACGAGGATACCGTTTTCAGTCGTCGCCGAAATTGGAGACAATCTCCATTATCATCCTAGATCCTGCCCGGGAACCTTACACATAGACCGGATGTTGGTGGATCCTTTTTCCTTCCATGATGAACCAGGTATCTTTGCAACTCCTAACGAGGATACCGTTTTCACTCGTGGCCGGAATTGGAGACAATCTCCATTGTCATCCAAGATCCTGTCCGGGAACCTCCCCAAGAGGTTTGATAGTACGAAAATGGAAAAATACGACGGCAGTAAAGACCCGGACAATCACTTGGAACAATTCAAAAATCTCATGATGAATTTCGATGATGACGATAAGTTGCTTTGTAGAGCATTCTCCCAGTATTTTACGGGGAGTGCCCTGAAGTGGTATAACAGCCTACCACAGGGGTGCATCAGAAATTTCGATACCTTTTGGGTGGCCTTCCGGAGGCAGTTTGTTGGAAGTAAAGAGGTGAAGGGCAATGGAGACACATTTATCCATTGTGCCCAAGAACCAAATGAATCTCTGAAGGAATATATAAGTCACTTTGTAAACACCAAAAATGGGTTGGCTGATTGCTTCGAACAAGTAGTTATAGCTTCTCTAAGGCAGGGCTTAAACACTGGAAATTTGGCTGATTCAGTGACCAGAAAAAAGACCATGACATGGGGAGGTCTACTGAATCAGGTTGGAAAGAAAATTAACATGGATGAAATAAAGAAAACTAGGGTACACAGGCAGGTGAGGTCTGCCCCGGCTGCACCAAACCCCAACCAAAATCAGTCTGGGAACAAGGCAAGGGAGGCCGGGCAGGGTCATAACAGAGCTAAAGCTCAGTCTCAGCCAGCTGCGCCTGCCTAGAGTCAGCAATCTAGAAATAAGATAGGGCCTTGGGTTCAACCGGAGGGGTTTGTTGAGTTAAAAGAAAGTGTAGCCACCATTTATGATAAAACAAAGGAAGAAGTACACTATAAAAGGCCGGCTGCGCTACAATCTCCTAGGGAGCATATTAACAATTGCTTCTGTCAGTATCATAATGATACTGGCCATACCACTGAGGATTGTATTGCTTTAAAGAAAGAAGTCCAAAATTTAATTGAAAGAGGAAATTTGGGAGCATATGTTAAAAGAAGAGGAGGAAATAGGCCTGATAATGCTCATCGGGATGGACCAAATAATGCAGGCACATCCGCTCCGGAGGGAGCTATGGTGATAATCGAGAGATTCGATGTAGCGTCAGAATAATTGGACCCTGATCCAACTCGAAATAGAGTGGGTGCCATTGAGGAACGTTGTAAAACAGTGTCCGGGCTTATTAACTTTTTTGAGTCACTCACAATTTTCGGAGGAGATACCATGACAGCACCCGCTGCTTCTTCGAGGAAGAGGCATATTCATACTTTAGCTACCCAACTGGAGGGAGGCATGACTTCCTATCAATCACAGATTCCATTTCCCTTCATTTTTTTCGATGAGGATAACTGAAGGGATATAGTAGGTCCTCATGAAGATGTTGTTGTCATAGGAGCATCCATTGGAGGCAATGACATAAGACGAATTTTGGTGGATACTGGGAGTTTAGCCAATATCCTCTTTTTAACTTCCTACAAAAAGATGAAGAATCCTACTGTAATTCAGCGTTCGAACAGGTCAATTGTGGGTTTCACTGGAAGCTCAGCAGATGTGATCGGGGAGTTCGAAGAGGAAGTTTTGTTGGGCAAGGGCCCTTTTAAGAAGATGGTTAGAATACTGTTTGTCGTAGTGGATTCTCCCACTTGTTATAATGCTATTCTAGGGAGATCTTGGCTCTCTACGATGCATGCAGTGGCCTAAACAGTCCACCAATGTTTGAAATACGCTGTGCAAGGACAAGTGGGAGTTGTTCGGAGCAGCCAAAAGATAGCAAGAGAGTGTCATGCAACACCACTGGCTCCTCGGACGTTGGGGGCAGTTCGTATCAATGAAGAATAGCAGTTTGATGGGCTTTTTGGAGGGTGAGGGTGAAATTGATGACCCTAGAGAGACCCCTGGAGTTTTACTACCAGTTGAAGAAGTCGAAACACATTATTTGGAAGAAGGAAAAAATGTTAAGATAGGGTCCAAAATGGCATCCGAACTAAAGGGTAAAATGTTGAAGTTCCTAAAAGACCATAAGCATGTTTTTTCTTGGTGCAATGCTGATGTTACCGGGGTACCAGTGGATATTATATCACACCAACTGTCCATCCGAAGAGACATAGCATCTGTAGTATAAAAGAGAAGAGCTTTTTCCAAGGAAACGGCTGATGTCATAGTTCAAGAAGTCGACAGACTTACCAAAATGTGGCACATAAAGGAGTCTCAGTATCCTTTATGGACAACCAATCCGGTCTTGGTGAAAAATAAAAATGGCAAGTGGCGTATGTGTATTGATTTTACAGATCTCAACAGGGCTTGCCCAAAGGATTTATACCCGATCCCCCGGATTGATCAGCTGGTGGATTCTACATCTGGGAATAAGCTACTATCTTTCATGGATGCCTTCTCCGGGTACAACCAGATTCAAGTAGATCCGAAGGATCAGGAGCATACTACATTTGTTACTAATAGGGGCCTTCATTATTACAAGGTGATGCCGTTTGGGTTAAAAAATGTTGGGGCTACTTATCAAAGGTTGGTAAACAAAGCTTTTGCTGATCAGATTGGAAGAAACATGGAAGTATACATCGACGACATGATGGTAAAAAGTATGGACGAAGAGCTACACTTGGCAGATCTCCGAGAAAGTTTTGCTAACTTTGTAAAAGTAAATTTGAAACTAAACCCAAACAAGTGTGTGTTCGGAGTGCAGTCCATAAAATTCCTAGGGTATATAATAAGTGAGCAAGGGATACAGCCTGATCCGGACCAACTTAATGCTTTATTCCAAATGGAGCCTCCTCGGAATATTAAAGAAGTACAGAGGTTGACTGGGAGGTTGGCTGCGTTAAATCAATTCATATCAAGGTCTTCGGAAATGTGTGCCCCATTCTTTCAAACTTTAGAAGGTGCAAAGGGATTTGAGTGGACTTCACAATGTGATGAGGCCTTTAATGAAATTAAAAAACATATGTCCTCCCCCAAGACTTTATTTAAACCTGTTGATGGAAAGACTCTTTTCATATACTTAGCAGTTTCCAGTTGTTCCATAAGTGCTGTATTGGTGAGGGAGGTACATAATTATCCCCGTCCAGTGTATTACATCAGTAAGAGCTTGATAGATGCAGAAAAACGCTATCTAAAGCTTGAAAAATTAGCATTAACTCTGGTAATTGCTGCAAGGAAGATGAGGCCTTATTTTTAGGCACATCTTATTATTGTCTGGACATCCTATCCCCTGAAAAATGTTCTTCAAATGGCAGATATTTCGAGTAGAATGACTAAATTGTCAGTGGAACTAGGGGACTTCGATATGGATTTTTCTCCTCGGACAGCAATCAAAGCCCAAGATGTGGCTGATTTCTTAGTTGAATTCCATTCAGATAGGGATACAGAGCAAACAACTGATGTGAAAGATAGATGGTGGATCAAGTACTATGGGATGTGGTGCAGGGGTATGCTTGACCTCTCTGTATGGTGACAAAATGTACCAAACTATATGTTTTGCTTTTAGGGCTTCTAATAATGAGTCTGAATATGAAGCTGCTATAGCTGGTTTAAAGTTAGCTCTTATTTGTGGAGCCAAAAGGGTCAAGTTGATGAGTGCAGCTTCTTATCCATCATGTGCAAGGTCAATCTGACGCCAAAAAGGAGCAGCTAATAAAATACTTACTTCTTTTCAAAGATGTGGCACTTAAGTTCAATAGCATTGTTTATGAGCACATACCCCTAACAGAAAATGAACTAGCAGACTCCTTGGCAACCATAACCTATACTGAATCCTACCCTTGGATTCATGTGCTGGAGTGCCCTTCCATTCAACTCAGTATGGGTAAGGAGGAAGAAAGCTTCGATATACAGATGAAACAGCCTCAAGATTGGAGGTTTCCTCTCCTTCAATATCTCTCAGATGGCATCTTGCCTCTGGATAAGTCAGTAGCAAGAAAAGTAAAGTACAAGGCTCGTGGTTTTATCATACTAAGAGATGTTCTTTATAAGAAGTCTTACAGTAAACAGCTCTTATGATGTTTGGGGGTTGATGAATCTCAAATAGTGCTCTCTGAATTACATGATGGTGAGGGATCAGCTCACTGTGGATTCAGGGCTCTAACAAGGAGAGTTTTGTTGGCTGGTTATCATTGGCCCTCTATAATGCAAGATGCTAAGGAGCTGGTGAGGAGGTGTGACCCATGCTAGAGATATAGCAATGAAATTCATATCCGATCCATCTCTTTAGAGTCAATTTCTGAGCCTATACCTTTTACTCGATGGGGTCTGGATTTGGTGGGACCTCTACCAATGGCATCCGGAGGACGCAGGACAATAATTGTTGCTATTAATTATTTTTCGAAGTGGATTGAAGCAGCTCCATTGGCAGGAACAATATCGAAAGCTGTCATAAAATTTATTTTATCCAATATCTGTTGCAGATTTGGAATTCCACAAAAGATAACAACAGACAATGGGCCACAGTTCGACAATAAGGAAATGGAGAGTTTATGTGACTCTAGAGGTATACAGCATTGTTTCTCTTCACCTTTCCACCCACAAGCAAATGGTCAAGTTGAGGTGGCTAACAGGACTATACTGTCCGGTTTGAAGAAAAATTTAGAAGGGTCTGGTGAAAAATGGCCTAGTTATTTGCAAGAAGTTCTGTGGGCTTATCGGACTACACCTAGGGCTGCAACACAAGAGTCACCTTTTGCTTTGGTCTATGGGATGGATGCCATAGCTCCCATAGAAGCAACTCTCCCTTCATTTCGAGTTCATAATGTCTCCGAACACGCTAACGAGGGGGCTATCAGAGGTCAACTTGATTTGATAATGGAAAGAAGAGTTAAGGCTCACCTTAGAGTTGTGCACTATCAAGGTTAGAGTTAAGGCTCACATGATAGTTTTTCTTTGCCTTTATCCTTCTTGGCAGCAGCAGCTTCACTTGTCTGCCCGGAGACTTCGGACTCAAAGGGAGCTTCTTCGACAGAATCCTCCATAACTTCTTCTATAACCCGGGAGGGGTTTTCAGTTATTTCTGGGTAAGGAGAGTAAAAGGTTGGCTCAGCATGTCCTCCGGATTGTTTAGTTTCACTGATTTCTCGTACTCTGGCCTCCGGTTGGGGCTCAGATGCAGTAGTTTCTTTTCGGAGACTTGAGCTAGATGCCTCTGGTCCGGACAACTTGTCCTTAGGAATTTTCATGGGTGCCTCTGACCCTTTGTTGCTATCTTTGGCCCCTGATTTGGAAGATGTACCTTTTGAAGCCTGCCCTTTTACCAGGCGACCTCTTCTCCGATCAACTAACTTATCTGGAGAGGCATCATCATTTGATCCCATGGAGATAAATGGAGAAGGCTTCTTAAAACTATAACTGCTTGCCCTGGTTCAACAGTGGGCTCTGATTCCAGAATCGACGAGCCTGAAACGATTGGTGAGAGGTTGGTTTGAAAAAACCTCCTAGGTTTAACGCTTTTGGTTGAAGAAGAGCCCTGGTCAGGCTCTATGCTGGGTATTACTGGTTTGTCGACAGGGGAAACAGGAATGCCTGCAGCAATGCGCCTCTCACGTTCAACCTTCTGGGCCTTTTCTAACTCTGATAGATTAAGCCATCCGCCTTTGATTAAAGCGTTCCTAGCTGTAAACATAAACTCACAACCAAAAAGAAGTGTTTGTTTTCGAGAAAGAAAGCTTTGAATTTTAGCAGAGTAAGGATGAAGAAGATGGTAAAACAGTAAAGGAGTGATTAATTTATAGTATACACACAAAAAGATGCTTAGATACCTAGGAGAATTCGAAAGGGTTGCAATGATTAAAGAACGGTGCTGATGTCATCTTCATTAAATGAAGAGGTTACTTTTTGGAGAAGATGGGAGCGCCATTCTAGGTGAAAAAACGGCTGATGCGGCGAACCAGAGAGAGACAAATGTCCCACGAATTCTGGCAAGAAACCGTTTAGTTTTCAAGAACTTTTTCAGTTCAGATAAAGCTATAACAAAGTTCGAAGGACCTATCCGGACATGACTTTGACCAGCTGCAGACTATTTTTTAGGTCTTGCCAAAGGCCTTTGAACACCACCTAAAAAAGGGCTACTGATGAGTCCAGATTCTGTCACCACACCTTATGGGAACCGGACAGGGTTAATTCGGACAATATCCATTTCACCGGATATGGGAAGTTCGGACAACTTTTATTCACTGAACTATCCGAACAAAACTAAAGTACTTAAAACTTAATCACTTTTTGACTAAGCTGACTACCTACTTACTTAAAACTTATGGGTCTTTAAACTCGACCCGAATCCATTAAACATAACCCGAAATCCCATATGGCCCAAGGATAAGGGTATAAATACCCAACCACCTACATTAAATGAGGGTAATGAAAATTAAATACAACCAAGCAGCTCAATTCTCCCTCTACATTCTACCCAAACATTAAATACTCTCAAAATTCCACAAAAATCTAGACAAAAATTACAAACTTACCCTCAAACAAAAATAAACCACATCAAATATAATTTCATATTATTATAGGATTATGAAACTATTACAAAATTATGTGTAATTGTTAGAGGATATGTAATTAAACTTCTATATTCAATAAATCAATTTCAGTAGTCTCTAAATGTTTATTTTCTATCAATTTCTATATTTACTTAGCAGCAGCGTGGTACAACTAAGGTCCTAAAATAACTATTTAAAACTTAGACTAACCTAAAAAAATATAACCCTATCACTAACTCTTTTAAATCAGTAGCTCATCGACTATCTCGTTTTCGTTTGTTTATTTAATAAATTATTGAGTTTTCTTTCGTTTAGTGTATTGACTTTAAAATCACCGGTGAAGGTTTTTAGACTTGGAAAAATCTATAAATTTATTCCATGACACCAAGAAAAAAACCACTCACCATGGACTACATTTATAGATTTTGTAAGTTGAGGGACTAAATTTATAGATTTTATCACGTCCAAGGACCGTCAATGGTGTTTTTAAATAACTTACGACTATTTTTGGTGATGATCCTAAGGATTCATGGGTGATGTTTGTTCGTCTTGTCCCAATGGAGACTATTTCTATTGATTTTCTCTCAACGTGTTCACATAAGCTAGAATGCATGTTGTCATTATTATCGTTTCATAATATGGTAGATAAAAACCTTATAACCTTAAGCATGATTATTTCGTTGAGTAGTTGACATGCACTTTTGTATGCTACTACACCCTCGTGTCTTGGTCTTAATTCTTTTGACTTAATTGAGTAGATAGAGTGGTGACAGATGAATGGTTAGATTTATGTTTGTATCAAATATTGGTGTCAAAATTCAAAGAGCAAAAAATGATAGAGATTGCATGAGTTTGAGAGAGTAGAACTCTGCCGAGGTTAGGTTTTTATGTTTGATTCAATTCTAGATCGAGGTATGGATCTAGGGTTTTCATATTTGGATTTTGGGGTTTCTCATCTAGATTTTGAGTATGTAATTTATTTTAATTTCTCATATTATTATTACTGTAGATTGGTTGTTGTCATAAGATGGTTTAGATATGTTCGACAACCATCATCTTCTGAATTCCCCTCCGCTATGGAGGTTCTTTTGGACAACGTTATTGGTTCTGATTTTTCTATCAGCAATGACTCATCCCTCCCTTAACAATCATTTCGAGACCAATAATGATCTTCTATGTTCTTCTTACTACTACGACATACTTTGCTACATTATTTTTTCAAGATATCGCTAATCATCACCATAGTCCTAACAGTAAATATCTAGCAAGTGGACCTCTACATTTACTACCTAATTTTTTGTGGCCAATTTGTAGAACAGTATTCTTTCACAATATCAACTTATCTGTATCTTAATGTTTCATCTGGTAATTACTTAAATTTTTTATTTCTCTTTTGACTATGGCTATTTATTTGAAGCTTTAAACGATAGTTTATCTCGAGACTATCGAATTTCGTGAGAAATAGTCCATGGACTTTAAAAACTCCGATGTGAGTCTCTCGACTATCCATTTTTATAAAGTTAGTTCCATACATATGTTGATTAATATGACGTTGTCATTTGGCAATATACTCAACATAAACTTGTTTCATTCATAGTCCATCAACTTTAGGTCAAAGTTTCAACTACATGAATTGATGAATGTGCATTTTTTATAAAGTTAACGTGACATGTATTATCCTAGTTGTATTCATATTTGTTGATTATTAATAAATACATGACACATATTTTTTTAAAAAAATTGTACATAAATTTGTGTGTCTATATAAACTGAAGAAAAGAAAAATTAAAATCCAATTCAAGAATGTAGATTTCTTTGATTGAATCTTTCTGGTATACCTGTTTCAGTCTAAAAGATTGAGAATAGTAATAGTGAGAAAGTCTTTTTTTCTCACTCAAAAATCTCAAATTATTTATAAAACAAACATAAAGCATTATGAGATGCTCGAGTTCAATGCCTTTTTTGATGAGATAAAATTTCATAAACAAAGCATTGACCTTGACAAACTCCCATCATCTTCAACTTGTATTTTAATCTTAAATTATATAGAATAAAAATCCTTCTCTCTTTTGTTTTCCTTTTGGAAAACTAAAAGAAATTTAAATCACATTCATGGTTTAAATTTATTTAACTGAATCTCTGTATTCTGACCGATTTAAAAGAAAAAAAAATTGTTTTAACTTGAGCCTTGTATTTTTAAGTTGAATAAAAAATCAAAATTCCTGAAATCATAAATTTGTTTATATTAGCTTTGAACTTTGAATGTCCAAATGAAGATATCAAAAGCGCAAATATTCTACGAATTCAGCCGCGAGTATTCAACTCATATGTCAATAATGGGTTTTAAATATAAATAATCATAAATTTGTTTATATTAGCTTTGAACTTTGAATGTCCAAATGAAGATATCAGGAACGCAAATTTTCTACGAATTCAGCAGCGAGTATTCAATGCATATGTCTATAATGGGTTTTAAATATAAATAAACTATATTTATAATTACTTTTTTCCTTTATTATTATTTTTTGAAATTTCTATTATATGTAGTTAGTGAGATAAATATTTTAAAGAGATGGGGTTAAATTACCTACATAAGTGATGAGCGTTCCACTTATCAATTTACTATTAGAAAAAGATAGAATTTGTAAATGTTTACAGTTTGTTAGAAAAAAGAGAAAAAAAATAATATCTGGGTTTTAGATTCATCAACAAAATTGTAAAATTAAAATTGAGTCATTGAAGTTGATAATTGCTGGTTATGAATCAATTGATTAACAATTATTGAATCAATATTATTGGTTTATTTTTCAAAAGTTGAAAAAAAAACGTTTTGTTATGAAAAAAGGTCTTGTGATTATTTATAAAGTCAAATTATTTAATTAGTAATAAAATATGTTAATTTCATTTACTAGTGTCACGTTATATTATATTCCAAGATATCTCTAATTATCACCACAGTCATTAATACATAGCCAATGTACCTCTACATCTACTACCTAATATTTTCTAACCAAAATCGTATACCAATATTCTTTCACAATTTCAACTTCTTTGTATCTTAATCTTTTGTCTAGTTTCATCTTAAATTTTTTATTGATCTTTTGACTATGACGATTTATTTCAACCTTTTGAATAATTATTCATTTTGAGCCATCGAGTTTCATGACAAATAGTCCATGGACTTTAATACACTAGTGGGAGACCTTGGACTATCCAGTTTTGATCAAGTTAGTCCCCTTAATATGTTGATTAATATAAGGATGTCACATGTCACCATACTCAACAGAAACTTATTTCACTCGTTGTCCATCAAATTTAGGTGAAAGTTAAAATATAGCCAACGACATGAATTTATGTATGTTCCTTTTTATGAAGTTAACATGACATGTATTATCGTAGTTATATTAATATATTTTTATTAATATTGTATATGTGGCATGTTAAAAAATATTAATACATAAATCATTCTCTCTCTTTTATTTATATTTCTATAAACTGGAAAAAAAATCAAAACCAAATCCAAAATGTAGATTTCCTTGATTGAATCTTTTTGGTATACGATTTCGGATTAAGAGATTAAGAAAAACAAGAGTGAGATTTTTTTCTCTCATTGAAATCTCAATTTTTTATATAAAACAAATATAAAGTATTATCATATCCTCGAGTTAAAGGCATTCTTTTATCCGTTAAAATCTCATAGACAAAGCATTGAACTTGATACACTTCTATCATCTTTAACATGTATTTTAATCTTAAATTATTTATTATAGAAATTTTTCCTTCTTTTCTTTTTATCTCAAAACTAAAAAAACTAAATAATATTCATTTATTTGATTGAATCTCTATATTTTGACCAATTTAAAGGGTAGATTTTTTTTTTTAACTTTGGCGTTGTATTTTTAAATTGAATAAAAACTCAAAATTCCTAAAATCTTAAATTTGTTTATATTACTTTGACTTCTGAACGTCCAAATAAATATATCAAGAATGCAAATATTTTAATATTTCCACAACTCTTATTCAACGCATAGGTTAGTCATAGGTTTCAAATATAGATAAAGTATATGTATAATTATTATTTTATATTATTATTTTCAAAACTTTGTATTTTATACAGATAGTGAGAAATATTTTGAAGAGATGCGGATAAATTACTTATAGAAGTGAGGTGCTTTCTATTTTTTTATTAGAAATAAAGCTACAGTAGTAGTTTAAGATACATAAGACAAGCGTCAGAACCAAATTTGAGCGCTACAATGAAAATAAAATTTTATGGAGCAACTCCAATCAGGCGCTTCTCTTCCGTTTTTCCTCTATTGTTATCAAAGCTAAGAACAATGCTTTTTTTCTTTTTCTGACCTTTTCATCTTTAGTGACAACTAGAATTTTAGATTTCTTAAACCGAAACTAACCCTTAAAGGCACACTGAAAGTCTAACTAAGTGGTTATTATCCCTCGTAACCTCTTGTTAACCAATGAATCAACCATAAAACTACCATGTTTATGGATCCTTCATCTAGGTGCCAAACACTCTAAATTTTCTCCAGATCATCAAAATTTACCAGTTTCTTCTAGCAAAAATTTTGAGTGCTAATCAGGATCGCTGACATCCTTTTTCTATTAATCCAAATACGTCACTGTTGTGAATCAATAGAATCGACATTCCTTCAATAAAGTTACTAATATAACCTAATCCAAAGCTTTTTAATAAAACTTTCGCATTTAATTAGTTTGGGGCTTGAAGATGATTAAATTCCAATTTCATCTTGCATTTAAAGTCCATTTTGCGATCCAATCTGTTGTGCAATTTTGGTCTATGTAAATGTAAGATATACTCATACTAGGGTAAATTCACTTCCTACAACACTCTAATAAAAGACTTAAGTACCATGGATATTTCCTATAAGCAAGTACGTTTACTAGAGTTAAGGAATCTGTTTCTATATCGACAGTAACCTCATTTTTCTTCTTACAGATTATGAGACCATCAAGCAATGCTCTTGATTCGGCCATTAAAGGAGATATCTTATCGTAAAAGATGCTAGAACTCATAAAAACATCACCTAAGTTGTTTTGAATGATTATTGTAAGATATCATAAAAACATCACCATCGGAATTCATTTTGAGTCTGTCAGCAGCTGGAGCGATCCATTTTAGGTAAGTTAGTATTCTATTCTAGTTATTGTAAGATATGCATCCAATCTCCTGAGCTACATTTATTTTATTGATCCAACGTTTATACATGAACATATTAGCAATGTCTATCACACATAATATGATTTTGATAAGCTTAATAACAACTATAGAAGAAAGAAAAATCGGTTTAAATTTAACTATGTTTTGATTGTGCCGAATGATCTAGAATATTATAGGAGGCACAATAGATGTTATATGGACCTTCCTATTAGTATACCAAGACTAGTTTCTAGTTAAATGGGTAATAATCATGAATGTATCAATTCTGATTTTGAAAATGTTAGCAAAGTAGGACCATTTTGCCAAGCAAAAGGACATGATATAAAGAGATGATTGGGATTTTAATTAGCATTACAAAATTTATATTTTGAACCTAAGCTAAAGTGTATTTTTTGGAGAATTGAATCAATAGGGATATAGTTGTGAATAATTTTCCAAAGTAGGAAAGAATACTTCCTCGGAGTAACCGAATTCCGCATTTTGTCAAGAATTGATTGTGTTGAGTTCTAATGTTGTTTCATGTTTCTTTCATGTTGAGATTACAATCCATAGATAGATTTCATATCATCTTATATTCTTTGTTGCTGTTTATGTTTTGATTCTTGATACACTTCAATCTATTTTCATCAAGGTAACTTTCCACACTAGTTAGATCCCACTGATTATCTTTCCGTTAGAAATTAACATTGTTAGTTTAAAGCAGACTATAATCTAGATTATTATTTAAGATATAAATATGAGCTAGTTTATGCCAAGAGACAAGACAAAAATCAATTTCACCTTTACCTATTTCCCAGGTGATATTAGGCTCTACAATATCTTTAGATGTTAACCTTTTTCAAGTTAGTGAGCCATAGTTGTTGTAGTATGCTTTGAGAGGATGACCAAAACTTACAAGATAAAGTGTCCTAAGTATCAGAGATCTTTCTGAAATTCAGACCACCCTCACCAAACAGTTACATAAAGAAAACCATGAGGATCAGTGAATGTTTTCCTTATTAGAGTTAGAACCCCATAAAAATTTGTTTAGAGATTTTTAATTTTTTTATTGTTTTATTTGGAATAACACAGTGTTCATCCAATACAATGGAATAGTCAATAATACATAGTTTATAAGGACCAATCTACCTCCATAAGATAAGTGTTTATCTTCCTATTCTTGGATTTGGTTATTGATTTTGTTAATGATACGAAGGTAGTTAGTTGACTTGTTGTTGTTTAAAATAATACCAAGGTAATTAGTAGGTAAATTGCAAGTTGTGAAGCTAGTGTTGTCACTAAGAGTGTTAATTTTTGTTTGCTGCTTTCTGTTAAAGACAATAACTTAAGTCGCATCCTTATTGATAGATTCACCTGATACTTTTTGGTAAAACTGTAAAAAAATACTAAGCTTCTCTAAAGTAAAGGGATACCCTTAGTAAATATTAAAATGTCGTCCACAAATGCAAGACATGGTACTAAGATATCACTCCTAGATGCAAACTGCATGTTTTTGTTGGATGAGGAGATAGTGAGTTTTCTCTTCACCAAGTATAAAGAGATTAAGAGATAGTGAATTTCCATGTCTCAATCCTCTGTTTGTGTTGAAGTATCCATTAGCTCTGTCATTCACCAATGTAGTTACTGTTAGGGTAAATTTCCTAACAAATTACCAAAATTATTTTATATAAAAGAATATAAAAAAGACAAAGAAATATAGAGAAAAAATGAAGAAGAATATGTAATTGTATTACTGTGTATAATTTGAGATGCTTTACATATCGAACTGAGCTCCTATTTATAGGAGTTGTACAAGACGTTTTAATGTTACATTTATTATTTGCATCCGTTAATTTAAAATACAAATAATGTGCCGTTCTAATCCAATATTTATTATGATTAATCTCGAATATTATATCATTATCAGTTACATACACAGATCTTATTAAATTCTTTATGAGCTTAACAAATTTACTAGAAAAACCAAATGATTTCAGGACTTTGATTATGAATGAGTGTGTCATGTTAGCAAAAGCCTTTGACAGGTTAAGTTGAATCATGATGTTACCTGATTTAGGCTTTCTATTGAAATCAAAAAATCATTTATTTTCCTATCAGAATGTTTCGTGAATTGATGTATCTTTTACAAAGGCAACGTGGTCTTTGAAAATGATTTTAGGAAGTGGATTAGATAGCCGATTATTTATTATCTTAGACGTGATCCTATTGATTATAGTGCAAAGTCTTATATGCCTATAGTTTTTCCAACTAGTTGGATTGTTTGACTTAGGTATTAGACACATATTTGTAGCTGACATACCTTTAGGAATTTTGTACCCCAATATAAATGAAGCCATTCCATTTCTACTGTCTGTTTTAATAATACTCCAGCAGTTTTTTAAGAAGACTCCATTAAATCCATCTACTCATGATGCACTTGATGGATTTATATTATTGATAATCTCTTGAATCTCTTCTTCTGTTAGAGGTAGCAGTAGTAAGTCATTCTCCTCATTTGTGATAAATTTTAGAATATTGTTGAATATATTGTCCTGCAACTTTAAGATTTTATCATCACTGTTAGTATATGATTGGATAGCCAGAATGTTTTTAAAATAGTTCTTAGCAGATGTGCCAATATCTTTAGATTTAAGAATCCATTTTCCCTCTTCTTTGATGTTTTTTATAGTGTTATTTTTTTCTTTTTGTTGATATAAGCATGGTAGACTTTAGTATTTATATCTTTTTTCACCATGAGCTGTAGCATTTCTGATGCCATTATTCCTCCTCCATTCTCAAAGCTTGAAGAATATTTCCAATAGATTTACACAACTTATCCTTAGTTTCCTCATTGTTTATGCTAGTTCAGAATCTCGAGCCTTTTTACCTTTCCTTCATAGACCTGTACCTTTTTAAAAATATTACCAAAGCTTTTAATATTCCACTCTTTAATACCTTTTTAAGTCGCTTTAATTTATGCCAGAAGATGAAAAGGTAGTTTCCTTCAATCTTCTGGTTCCAGTTACTTTCAAGAAAGTTAAGAAATGTAGTGAATAGGCTTGACCAAAAAGAATTAGATAATTCTCTGTCAAGTCTCTTCCATTTAGAGTTCTTGCTCCATGTGTATTCAGAATCCGTAGAACCTGCATCTTCTAATCTGCAGTCCTTAATTGGATCCTTGAAATCTTCAATACTATTTAAGCAAAGATTTGAGCATCCTAGTTGTTTATTAGGATCAGTGATGACATTGAAGTGACCACAAACCATTCATTCATTTGTTTTAATTGATGCAGTCCTTAGCTGATTCCATAAGTCCCTTCTATTATTCATCTAACATTTAGTATAAACACATACTAGTAAGATACTATTAGATAAGCCTAAAAAATAAACTTCTAAATGAAGACATTGATTGTGATTTAAAACAGTTTCGACAGTTTAATTTTCATTCCACATGCACTATATTTTGTTTGAAATATTTGTAGTATAGTTGTTTTGTTAATTTGTTTTGCAATTCTTTCAATTTAGTCATTATTTGGTAAATGCTCTTGAATGAAAGTCAAGTAGAATTTCTCTTTAGTCATTATAAATATCAGCCTCCTTATAGAAGAAGTTTTTTTGACGCCCCTGATGTTCCAGCTAAGATTTTTTATCATCTTGATTATGTGGAGAGATAAATTTGTTGATCTTTGAGAAAGTCAAAGATTTCCTATTGATATTATTTTCTTTCTTCTTATTTCTAGCTTCCTTTAATTTCTTGTTTAAAACTTTATGGAAACCTTCTTCAGTGTCAACAATGTTTGAGTTTGGAGATATAAGAAGGCTTCCAGTGCATTTCTGATTTGGTGTCACATTTCCAGATATTAGATTCTTATAGTCTTCATTGTTAGATAGACTATAGTCTTTTTCTAATGTCTAAATTGCGTCAATAATATCTTCTTCTTCAGGTGTCTTGTAGTTGTCCTTTGGATTTCCTTGCTCCTTAGTCTCTTCAGGTAAGTCTTAGCTTTCCTTGCACCTTATGTTGTTTGTTTTCTTCTCTGTAATTTTTTCCGCGCAGTTTCATTTTCTTCATGCTTGTTGTTGAATCTTTCCTTATTTTTTATGTGGCTTTATAATCACATATTTGATTTTAGGATTTTCATTTATGTCCTTGAATGCTTCTGTTTGTTTCTCGTTTATGATATTATTCATAATATCATTCACATTTATCTTCTACATCAATTATGTTTGTATTTTCTCAGCTTTCTTGCATTTTTCTGAGTTGTTGCCAAGATGAAAGCAAGAAAGGCAATAGCTTGCTAAATCTTTGTAACTAATAGATATTCAGCACCCCTGATTATCTCTGAAACGTACCCACACTTTATTTTGAATGAATTGCAAAATATCCATCACAACGTTTGCATAACATGCATTTTGGAATGCTCCTATTTTTTCCGGGTACCATGATCTTCCATGGTTCTCCAATAAATGATGCTATGTCTCTGATTATATCTTCATTGTAAAGATATCATGGTAATCTTTCTAGTCCAATCCATACTGGTGAGTAAGGATTTTCAAACTTTGGATTAAAGTTTTATGTCCACCTAAGTAATCGCATTGTGGAATCCCCTTTAGTCCAAACACTCCTAAACTGGATTTTACTAAAATCATCATTTATGCCAAATTCTAGAAATACATGTCCGAGGTCCTAGACAGTGACTGAACATTCACCTTTGAATTTTGTATAATCTAAAAAATGATTTAGAAGATTTCTTTTTGGTAAACCTAGGGAGAATTTACCAATAAGTGTGTATTTTATTTCTTGTGTGAGTTTGTCTTTAACATCTTTTTTGTATTGAATGATGATGTGATCTTTTTTCCAGCTTGAATAAACTTGGTTTGAATTCCTGAATTATCCTCTTCTCTTTGACAGTATCTGCGTATTTATTTTTCTTCAGGTTTGTCCAAGCTTTATTGTTAGTTTGAGTAGCAATTGTCAATAAGATGGTTGATGATTGAATATTGGAGAAATTTTCCTCTTCAAATGATGATTTTTTTATTATATTCGTGACTATAGAAGATCTCAAGGATGAAATCACGGAAAGAAACTCTGACAGATCTGAGTCTGGAAAACAAAGTAGTTGCAAGAGCTACTTTCTTGGAGATTCCCATCTCTGACCCTAAGTTATTTAAGGTGTATTAGACTTATTAATGGACTATTAGAAACATATAGAATTTGTAAATGTTCACAATTTGTTAGAAAAGAGAGAAAAAATAACTATTGGGTTTTAGATTTTGCGACAAAATTGTTATGATTAAAATTGAGCCAGTAAATTTATTAATTACAGGTTATGAATCAATGGATAACAAATTATTAAATCAATATCACTCGTTATTTAATCTTCTAATATTAAAAGATAGAAAAAAGGTTTGTTCATATGATAGTATGCAAAACGTGATGGAAATTTTTTTTTGTGATTATTTTATAAATTTAAATGATTTAATTAATAAGAAAATATGTTAAATTTATTTTGTGGTGTCATTTAAGTCACCACCACGCGAACAACGTATTTGGTCAACGGTTAAAATCGAAACAAAAATCGAGGGACCATAGGTGATACAAGTTCCATTCAGTGGGGTGTCACATGACAGTTTTACATTAATCAGGAGGTGTGAGAGACTAATTTTATCCAAACTAGATAGTCCATAGACTACGATCAGACTTTCAAAAGTCCACGGACTATCGGTCGCTAAAGATGATAGTCATGAACGAGTTCCTTTTCGAAGAAAATTATTTCATATAGACATTTGACTTTAAAACATTCGGTGACGGTCCATTGACTATGAAGATTTTGAACAATTTAGTTATTTATTCCTTATAGGTCAAGTAATAATATATCAAAATTGTCATAGTCGAGGGACGCTCACTAGATATGCAGCAACTGGAACACAACTGTTTTTTACCAACCAATTTACACGTTATTCCGCACTTGGAACACAATTTCTTATTTGAAACTTATTTTGCAACCAAAATCATATTTCTAAAACTATTTTATTCTTAGTTTTACAACTTATTTGCATATAATTCCACAACTCGAACACGATTTATTTTTCAAAACCAAATTACATGTAATTCAGCAAATGGAAAAGATATGAAATTTAAAAACCATAAAAAAACATGAAAAGATAATCACACTACCATATAATTATCTGTAAAAATTGATTTATCACTAGGTGGTTATCTATAGTTTAGCAAACCTTGGGTGCTTATTGTAGGTACATTTGATATTAAAAGGTTATTGGTAGATTAACCCAATCCTCTTAAAGATTGATATGGCTAAATCAGTTGATAATATTTCCCACCCATTCATTTTAAACATGCTTAAATCTTTTGGCTTTAACATCACTTTTATTAACCTAATAAAAAATAGAATAACATTTGCCTATTTCACTATAATCATTAATGTGAAACCAAAGGCTTCTTCAAAGGACTCAATGACAATGGGCAGGGAGATCTTTTATCTTCCAGCCTGTTTATTATAGCAGAAAAATATCTCGTTAGAGGTATCAATTTCCTTTTGAATTATTAGAACCAAATGATATACAAAACAAGAAACAATCTCAACATAAATTGTTTGGCATTTGTTAATAACTTTATCATCTATAAAGTGGCTCTAAAAATAATATTGACAAATTAAATTACTTCTTAAATTGGTATCAAAGACTATCATGCCAACCAAATCAAGTTTGATTGTCTCCAACAACATTAATAGCCAAAGAATCAAAATTATTAAAGAGGTCAGTGTCTTTAAAAATAAACATTTACCTTTAACATATTTATGCACTTACATTCAAGTTAGTAACAAAGCGAGCCTTTTTGATGATCTAGTTAACAAGGTTACAAATAAAATGAATGATTGAGACAACACAACCATTTCGTTTTGAGGCAGATTGGTCTTAATCCAATATTGCAAAATTACCATCAAGTAATGTGACAGAAAATGTCACAAATGACATCTTTTTTGGTCCCATTCACTGATTTTATTGATAATACCTTCAAAGTGACAATTCTTATTACTAGGATGAATAGTTATACCTATATCCAAACCACCTTCTCATGTAATTTACGATTTTGGGCTAACAACTCCTTATGGGCCAATTATATGCATTTTTTCTATTGCAAAACCAAACATCCCTGCAAATCAACCTTGCTAAACTTGGCTTCAAAATCTGGATCTCCACTAAAAATATTGCTGAGCCTTTCAATAACTGCAAAATTAACGGTTTAAATAAGATTGAGATAGAGACTGATTCTAAAGTTTTAGTCTCTCTTTTGGTCATTTTCCTTTTCCTTTGGATTCAATAAAATATATTTGATTTTCAAAATTCTGATTAATTTTTATTTTTGAATTATTGTGTGGTTTGGTAGAGAGGGTTGAGAATTTAAATAAATTAGAAAATAAAAAAAATAAAAAAAATAAAAAATAAATAAAATTGAATGCACAAATCATAAACGTATGAGCGCGTTTTTCCTAAAGCAGTTGGCGTTTGAAATTTGCTGTACAGACCGACGTGTCCCTTAAACTCTATATAAAGGGGGAAGCGTCCCACTTTGACTCTCAAATATTAATCTTACAAATACAAAGTTTATCTTTTTGGTTGATCTCTGTTTTGTTACAGGGAGGGATAAGTTTTGTGGTTCATCATCAGCATTCCTGTGTTGTCATTTGTGATCCAATCTATTGAATAAAAAGTTTCAATTTGTATAAAAAGGGAAGGGTACTTGGGTACTAGGGTACCAGGGTACTAGGGTACTAGGATACTAGGGTCTGTCTCACTACAAATATAAACACAAAGTCGGTCCCTCTCATTAATCTTCATTATGCAGCAATTTCCTTCTTCGCCCAAACGGTAAGCAAACTAAGTAATCCAATCTATTTCATAAAAAAGTTGCAGTATTTATCCTTCTCATTACTCATTATCATCTTCGATCTTCTGTACCTTACTTCTGTTTTCTGTGTTTCCAGAAGAAACGGTCCTGATTGGAGTTCTCTAGACTCTTGTGCGTTATCGATCATCAGCAGGTTGTTGCCCTCATTCAAGGATTTCGTTTGTTTTCGCGCTACGTGCAAATCCTGGGAACATGCTGTGCCCATAAAATTTTTTACACAGCACCCCTCCAATGTCGTCCCATGCCTTATGCTAATGCCAAAAAATGAGACAAGGGACACCCACAGCCGCCACAGCCACAGACACAGCTTTTACGATATCTCCACCAAAAATACTCATCAAATTCTGATACCGGAGATACGAAACAAAAGTTACTTATCTTGTAATGGATGGTTGCTTACGGTGTCAAAAGGTTTAAATTTAACTATGCATCTGTTGCATCCCTTGAGTCGCGTTCAAATCAAACTACCACCGATTCAATCCATTGACGAAGACTGGGAAGACTTACTACAATTTGATATTGCCCAAGCCAGTTTCAACTTTGTTCACAAGTTTGCACTCTCCGGTGACCCCTTATCGGGCAATAATTGTTCAGTCCTGATTTTATGCGGTACTTTTTCCAAAGGGGTTATCTGTAGAGTTGGAGGTCCGGGGTGGACAATAGTCCATCATGGTACACTTGATGACGTCGTCTTTTACAAACAAAACTTCCACATGGTGAATGGCAGAGGGACCATTTATGCATGTGGCAATGACAATATAGTTTATCAAGTGGCTGCCAGCAAGACTCTCGCGTGGTTCTATGGACAGGGTCGTCGTTTCTATTTGGTAGAATCGGCAGATTCTTTGCTCATAGTGGTGCGGATAACCTCTCCGCTAAAACCACGCAGTCACGAATACCGCTGCTGTGGTTTTCGAGTTTTCAAGCTGGACGATGGAGGAACATGCAAGCCAGTGACAAATTTGGGAGACATGGCTATTTTCTATTAGATAGACCGAGGGTACAAAGAGAAAGTGTATGTTGCCCTACAAATCTATTATCCCTTTTGAGAAAGTGAAACTGTGGTACTTCTTCCTCAATCAAATGCAGCGTACAAAGGAAATAAATAGGCAATAAACGAGGTGGGAGTTACAAAATAAGATCCACTAATCCCACTTCTCTCTTCACTTAATGCCCGTTACGTAACTCCTACACCCACGTAAAACTCTAAGACTCAGTTTAATACTAACGGTTACTATAACTTAAATAAATAAATAAAACATGTTTAGATTAAATACATAAAATGCAACATGTCCCCCCCTAATCTCAACATGTTTTTCAAACCTCGACTTCGTAACCCATTCCTTGACGACTGCCATAAAGTCCATGTGAATCCTGACTTGATGCAGAAGTTCAATGTCTGCCTCAGGGTCGAGTGATTTGATGTAGTCTATAGTTTGAGAAGAATAAGGAACACGCGATTGAGGCCAATACAACCATTCAAATGTGCAATCTTCAAACTTCTCGGGCAAACAATAGCCATGATCTATAGGAACAAGCACCACTTTGTCTTCATCATCCCCATTTTTGCAAACCAATATGTTTCCAGCATGTCTGTCCGTATTTGCCAACCTAATGTCTAAGACCGAAATCTTGTGAACCTGATCCACAGGAAAACCACTGTAACCCATATCTTCACAGCTTCCAACACTATCTGCAAACATCTGCAAAGATCCGATCTTAACATATTTGGAGTCACACGCATCATAGTAACCCTCTGGATGATTATATCCTTTGTGGAGGCACTTGACCATTACTGTAGGTGGAACACCAGCAAATCCTTGTTCATCATAAGAAAACGTCCCAAGTCGAGGTCCAGTCAACGGATGATCCAAAATATAAGCAGCCACTTCTCTCAGGGCACCTTCGCCAACTCTTGTGCCTTTTTTCAAACCCTCTAGTATATAACCATCAGCTCTGCCACATTGACCAGATCGGGAAGAAATGCAGGCCAACAACCTACCACCTCCGAACTGCTCTTCTATATGGGCATCAAGTTTGCGATCCTTTTGGCGCTTCTCAATCTTCCTGTCAACATGGTTACTTTTCTTGGTTTCCTCCGCTGTAGCTTCTCCCTCCTCAGCAGTTTCCTTCTTGGTAGATGCAGCCTTCTTCTTCCTACCAATTTCAACACCATAATGTTGAAGATACCACTGCTTGAATGGTGCAGCATCCACCTGAACAATGGCACTCTTGACCAAAGTTTGAGTCCTAACTAGCTCATTGTTGGAAGCATTGTAAACCACATCAAGGAGACGGGTCTTGCGGGTGACTGCCTCACTACCCCACGAAAAATTTCCAGTATCTAATCTCAGTGCTCTCCACTTCACATTTCCTCCCCTAACTCGGATTCTTCTCACAGTCTTGTTGCTTGACAGCTTAGTGTTTGCTGCCTGACGTCCGAGCTCGTACTTTCGTTTCTTCCTCCACGCTTTCTTCTTGCCACCAGTGGCTCGCCTCTTGTGCATGGAATCCCTAGAAATACCCATTTTGTTCGACGGCGATACAACACTCTCGTCATCTGGTGACAAAGGAAGTCCTCGTGGGTTATTCAAAGCCATTGGCTCCTCATCGGTTGGCTTGAAGACAGAAACGTATTTCTGTCCGGATGAGTCTTGCATAAAGTAAGCTCCTCCTGACCCTTCGGATGACCTAATTGGTTCATACCCCCTATCCAGTCCTTCTAAGGTGGTGCTGATAAGCTCTTGAGTTGTTAAAGGTAATGCGATGTTTAAATCGACAACTAAGGGTTCCAAGAGGAAATCGGGTTTTGCTTCGACAATCTGATATACTACAGGTTGTTCCTTACTGTGCTCTCTGGCCTCGATAGAAACTTCAAAATCCTTTTCGACAGGCTTGACCCTCACTTTAGCAGATTTCCTTACAATCAAGTTAATCACTGTTTCACTGTCTTGACTTGGAGTTACACCACATTTTTTTTCGTTAATCACGGGGTTTTTGAGCTCTGCAACAGCTCTTTTAGATTGTTCAATAGTAAAAAAACGCAAAAATGCAAATCCCTTGTTCTTCTTTGTCTGAGGGTTTATCATTAACCTAACTTCAGTGACCTGGTCCACCTTGCTAAAGACTTCCCTAAGGTCTTCCTCGGTTGCATCCTTGTCCAAACCCCCAACAAATATTTCAAACTCCTTGCGCTTGCGCCTCTCTTCAACAACTTCATGGTGGTCATCTTCTTCTGCTTCAACTATAGCTTCATGCCTCTGTTCCTCGCCTCCATGCTCATCATTTCCTTCGTTGTCCTGTTCCTCTGGTATATCAGCTGTCTCGTCCTGTGCTTGGTCATCTCCTTCTTCATCTACTTCCTCATAATCTTCATCTTCCCTTTGATGCAAATCGTCTTTCTCCGTGTCCTTGTCATCATAATCCTCTCCACCATATTCTTCGGGTTCATATTCAGGATCATTATCATCTAAATCGAGTCTCTCATCTTTTCCATATTCCTCCATGGAGGTATCATTTAAGCCATCATCTTTTTTAGAGGATCCAATCCCTTTCACCTCGACATCATCAGGATCTTCTTCGACCTTGTTAAACAAACATGTTGCTCTACTTTCTTCAAGACTGATCTTATATAGTCGATTCTCTGTCCTTTTCACCTTCATCAATAGTCTTCCACTCGCCTCGCGAATCCACAAATAATCCCCATCAAGTACGACTTTATTCCCTGCCTCAGAAAGGTGTCCCAAGCTTATAATATTATTACAGAGATTTGGGATATAGTATACCTCTTCAAGCATCCTTTCTTCACCATTCTTGCACTGGAACGCCACTGTTCCCTTTCCCTTGATACACACGGTCGATCCATCGCCAAACTTCACTTTCCCGGAGACACGCTCATCCAAGCTTTTGAATTTTCCACGTTGCCCAGTCATGTGATTGCTGGCGCCGTTATCCAAGTACCACACCTGTGACTCCTTTTCTTCACCTGCGTTTGTTCGTAGCTTTGGAACCACTACATCCTCCTTCAGAAGCATAAATTCGATATCCATTTGTCCGACCTCAACAACCAACAAGGCTGGCTCATCTTCTTGGATTTTCGAGAGATTTGCTTCTCTCGTCATGTCTTTCTCCTTCTTTGGTTTACGACAGTCCGCAGCAAAGTGTCCCAGTGCTTGACAGTTAAAGCACCTCACTCTACTTCTGTCTCGTACTCCACGAGTACTTCCTCCACCTCGAGTCCCTTCTCTATTGGTTTTCCTTAACCATTCTTCTCGAGTCAACAAAAGCTGCCCCTCGCCGCTTTCTTTCTTCCTCCACTCATCTTCTGTCAGCAGCAATTGTCCCTGGTGTTTCTCCGTTGTCCCTCGCAATCTTTCCTCGTGGGCTTTCAAAGAACCAACGACTTCTTCTACTGACATCTCTTCCAGATCTCCGAATTGCTCAATAGCAGATGCAATCTGTAAGAATTTTGTGGGAACCGCTCTGAGAAGTTTCTTAACCACATATGTCTCTTCCACTTTCTCTCCCAACACTCGAATATTGGTAACCAGGCTGTTCAGCTTCAGATAGAATTCGTCTAATGGCTCATCGTCTTTCATGCTTAGAGCTTCGAATTCGCTCTTGAGGGTCTGGGCTCTAGCTGTTTTTACCTTGTCTGCTCCCAGGTACATGGTTTTGACAGCCTTCCACGCATCCTTGGCCGTCTTCTTTTCTGCAAGTGACATCAGGACATCTTCTGGAACTCCCTGGTAAATAACAGCGAGTGCCTTTTTGTCGACCTTGTCTTCCACAGGAGCATTAGGGTCCTTGGGTTCGATTGCCTCCCACACTCCGTGGGCTTGCATGAATACCGTCATTTTGAGAGCCCATGCAGTGTAGTTGGTTTTGCTCAACATCGGGTAGCTGAGACCAAATGAGCTTTTGCTTGTCGTCTCCATCTGAAGTTATGAACACCTCCCGAAGCTCTGATACCAAGTATTAGATAGACCGAGGGTACAAAGAGAAAGTGTATGTTGCCCTACAAATCTATTATCCCTTTTGAGAAAGTGAAACTGTGGTACTTCTTCCTCAATCAAATGCAGCGTACAAAGGAAATAAATAGGCAATAAACGAGGTGGGAGTTACAAAATAAGATCCACTAATCCCACTTCTCTCTTCACTTAATGCCCGTTACGTAACTCCTACACCCACGTAAAACTCTAAGACTCAGTTTAATACTAACGGTTACTATAACTTAAATAAATAAATAAAACATGTTTAGATTAAATACATAAAATGCAACATTTTCGTGGGGTATTCAACTTCTATGTCCGTAGAGGTGACAATGACAAACATGATTAGAAAAAACTGTATATATTTTACCGATGACTGCCTCGACCGTTATCATTTCTCTCCTCAAGGTGGCGGCAAAGACATGGGCATTTTTTCTCTTTCTCTGCCGCGGGATAGATCCATTGGACGCCACTTTGAAGGTGAATCCTACAGCCACGTTAATCCACCAATGTGGCTCCAGCTTAAGAAATAAAACTATTATCCAAGTTGTATTTTGTTTGATTCAGATTTTGAATGTATGCCTTATGTTTTCATAATATTTATTTCTTCAACTTTTGTCTCAAATTTCAAACTCTTATATTTCCTTACATATATTTTCTAAATTAAAATAAAATTTTAGTTTTTTAAAATATCAATATTAGCTATGAATATTATTTAGCTATGCATGTGGCAATGACAATATATTTTGCTTTTATTTTTTTATATATTTTACGGCCTTCAATCCCTTGCTCTTTTTGTTTTCGTATGATTTTGATTGTATTTTTATTTAATTTCGATGTTTGATTATGAATTTCTGTTTAGGTAAGTCGACTTTTATGTTTATGTAAGTCGATTTTTTTTGTATTTTTCATTTCGAAATAGGTAACTCGATTTTTGTTTTCTTCGTTATTTTTAGTATTCATCTAGTATTACTTTGAATTTGTACTTGAGTTTTTGTATTGCAGTAAGGTTATGACCGTTTTTAGTGTATTTTTTGTGTTTCAGATAAAATTGATTTGAGAAAGGGTTTACAACTTAAACGAAAAAGATGAAGTTTGGAAGATGCGAAACCTGTTTACTTTTATGTACTCATAGATGCAAAACATGTTTATTTTTTTGTAATTAAGATGCAAAACATGTGCAATCATAGATTTATATTATTTAACTGATAAATGTGAAACATGCGTAATCTTTGTACTAATGGAAACCGGTGTAAAATATAACTTTATATAAAAAATTCAAAACATATCATGAATGGTACTACTTTTGTTTGTCTTACAAAAACAAAACCAATTATATATTCATATTGTTTTCCCAGTTATGGTTTTAAAGATATGAACTTTTACATTTTTATTGTTAAATATAAACGAAAAAGACGACCCTTACAAAGAAGATGCGAAAACCTTTTTTTGTTAAATCTCAAAACCTTTCTAAGTTTGTATTGGTATATGTGAAACCAAACAACTATGGTAGATGCGAAACCAAACCAAGTATGATAGATGCTAAACCAGGCCAATTATGATAGATGTGAAACCAGACATATGCTAGATGCGAAACCATATAATGAAAAACCAGTGTAAAATATAAATTTAAAAAAAAATCAAAACATATCACGAACGGTACTAGTTTTGTTCGTCTTAAAAATAAAACCAATGATATTTTCGGATTTTTTTACGAGTTACGGTTTAAAAGATATGAACTTTTTTTTAATCTTAGAACGTAAACGACAAAGATGATTGTTACGAAGAACTAAAACTTTTTATTTGCTAGATGTGAAATTTCTCTAATATTTGTAGATGCGAAACCAAGCAACTATGATAGATGTGAAACCATATCAAGTATGATAGATGCTAAACCAAGCCAACTATAATAGATGCGAAACCAACCATAAGATACATGCAAAACCATATAATAGTGTAAAATATAACCTTTTTAAAAAAATTCAAAACATATCATGATTTGTACTAGTTATGTTCGTCTAAAAAAACAAAAACAATGGTATTTTCAGATTTTTTTATGAGCTACGGTTTAAAAAATATGAAATTTTAAATTTTTATTTTTAAATGTAAACGAAAAAGACTATTGTTACGAAGAAGATGCGATTTTTTTGTGGTAGATGAGAAATGTTTCTAAGTTTGTACTGGTAGATGCGAAATCAATCAACCATGATAGATGCGAAACCATACCAAGTATGATAGATGCTAAACCAAACCAACTATGATAGATGCGAAACCACACATATGATACATGCAAAACCATATAATGAAAAACTAGTGTAAAATATAATTATTTTAAAAAATACAAAACATATCATGAATGATACTAGTTTTGTTAATCTTAAGAAAAACAATTGTATTTTCGGATTTATGGTTTAAAGATATGAAATTTTCAAATTTAAATTATAAAAAATAAAGGAAATTCAATGTGTACAATCGTTTGTTGAATTTTCTATATAAAGTGCTTTAGGTGCAAAGGCTGTTAGTTTTGTTAGGCCTTTATCCGTAAATAGGTTCGTTGAATGAGTTTTAAATCGTAATTCTCCCTTATAAAAACGTGAAGTGGATTCGAATTGGCTGGGTACTTAAAACTTATATTTAGTTAGTTCAAGATGGTTAATATATATTTTTATCATGTTTTTATAAATACCATAGTTCTCATATTTTTAAACTTACAAAATTTAATTTAAAATTATTGATATATGATTTTTAATGAACTAGTAAAAACTATTTACCTTAATGAATGAGAAACAATTTATACAAATTAATAGTAATAGACAATTAAACTAAATTTTAAAAATCTATTACATGTATACCATGTTTTAGTAATAGACGATTATACTAATTTTTGAAAATTCTTGACATGTATCTCATCTTCAAGTTAGAGTGCATGTAATAGTGGAGGTAATTATGTTTAAGAGTAAAGTGATGAGTTTGATTCTTTAATATAATAATATGTAAGTATTCGAAGATATGAAATACATAGGATAATGAATATAATTGCATATTACTTTAGAACTTGAAATTATACAAAATTATATGTAATTACTATATGATCCTAAACATATTATATGATTATATGTAATTATTATAGAATCCTGAATATATATATATATATATATATCATAAACACAACTTACAATTTAATAAATAAATTTAGAAATTCTCTAATTTTTTTTTCCTATCATGGTATGAGAGTTTTAATTTTTTTAAGGTAAATCATCGTGATGAGAGTTCTAAACTATTTTTTGGAGGATGACCATCTGCTCGACTTTTATTATTTTCTTCATCTAATTTGTTTAATATATATATATATATGGAAAATGTATTATTTTCTTCCTGCTCAACTCATACAAACACATAATATACTCCTACAAATATGTTATCAAGCTAATGAAATCATCGTGGATTGCACCACCACATCATACAATTTCTCCTTATGATCTCCACGCTAGCAATGTTGCTGCCTTAGGTATTATGCATGAAAAGCATAAGCAAGAACGGCCGATGATGTCATCTCTTACTCTAGAATAGTGAGAAAATTTCAAAAATCTGCTCATTTCTGTGTAACATTGTTCATTTGAACAACTATCAAGTATTCATATTACCAAACGTTGGATACTTGATACATGTTCTACAAATTATATGACAAATAATTTATAATATTTGAATAATATTTGCGATATTCGGGATTACTGGATTCGTGTGCTGGATGATAACGGGTTGTCGCTATGTAAGTGGGATCTGTGCAGTTAAATGATACTATGATGTTGGAGAATATTTTATTTGTGCAAGATTTGATCTATGATTTGATCTCCATATCTTAACTAATTGATGATGCTAATTGCATTGTCCAATTATTTGAGAAATTATGCATTATTCAGAACCAATCAACGAATAAGGTGATTGGTGCAGGTTCTACTTGCAACATGCAGATGTGCGCAGTGTGCACATCTCTTGATAGGAGAGTTATTTGATATATGGAATAAGCATCTGGGACATCCTTATTATAAGTATTCTATTTTTTTCATATAGTAGGAAATGATAAATTTAGTAGTCTGAAGAATAATACTTGTGATATTTTTCTACGAGCTAAACAAATTTGTAGTAGTTTTATTTTGAGCTCAAATAAGAGTATCGATGTCTTCCAACTTATTCATATTGATGTTGGGGAACCTTAACGTACACCTAGTATAGATGGTTTTACTTATTTTTAAACCATCGTTGATAATTTTTCTCGTTGCACTTGGGTCTATTTATTTAGGTCCAAGTTTGATGTTACAACTATTTTCTCTTAATTTTATCGTATGATTGAGTGTCAATTTAATCGCCTCATTAAATCAGTTCGAAGTGATAATGGGACGAAGTTTAAATGTTTTGGTATAATTTTTAAAAATAATAGGATGGTTCATGAGACTTCATGTAGTGGGACGCCCCAATAAAATGAGGGTGGTGAATGGAAGGAAACACACATTTTAAATATTGGGAGTGCTTTATGGTTTCAAGCTTTATTAGTTATCAAACTTTGGGGCAAATATATACTCATTGTTGCCTACTTGGTCAATCTCACTCCATCAGTTCTCTTACAATGAAAAAATCTATCTGAAATGCTATTTGGTAAAGCTCCACCTATGAAATACATTAGGGTATTTGGTTGTAGATAATATATTCATAATAAGAATCACGGTAGTGACAATTTGCATCAAAAAATACTCATGGAATTTTTATGAGATACCCTTTTGGAAAAAAAAGGATGCACGTATATTGTATGGACACTAGCCAGATAATTGTCTATGGTGATGTTATATTCAATGAAAATGTTTTATCTTATCAGGAATCCACTATCATTACAAGTCCTACAGGTACATAGACATTTCCATATATTGCCAATGAAAAGCTTTTGTACGTCCCGAGAACTACGAAAGCCGAACCCAACAGTTACGCAAGCTTGACATCCGTTGAATTCAGTCTCTAACCCAAAACTTTCATCATTCATTTCTGGCATACAACAAATTGATTTGTCCATCTCATCCAATATTGATGATGGAAAGCCGGTGGCCATAGCTGATACAACCAGATTAAACCCCACAAAGCAAACTCCATTGATCCATGTCGTGGGTTTAGTTGAACATCTTGGACGTGGACAACGAGTGAAGAACGATAATATGTGATTGTGTCATTATCACATGTACACAGTTCAGTGTAATACTTAGAGTTTTAAGTATCATTTACACACATACATCTCATATTAGAAATTCTTCGCAGTATTAGGGCTTCATGGTTTTTCTTAATACAAATGTGAAATCTAAGTCTTATAAACAGGTTGTTCAGTCTGTGGAATGACGGAAAGTGATGTTTGAGGAAATTGCAGCTTTATAGGAAAATAACACATGGAATATGGTTCGTCTTCTTTCGAACAAGAAATTCTTAAGCTGTAAGTCGGTATACGTGATCAAACATTTCTCTGATGGATATATCAAAAGGTTCAAAGCAAGACTTGTCATCACGGGAAATGAGCAGAAAAAGGGTCTCAATTATACTGAAATATTTACTCCAATTGTCAAGCTCACCACCGTTTGTGTACTTCTTAATATTGCACCTGTTAATAAGTACGAATTACATCAGATGGATGTTCCCAATGCATTCATTCACGGTGATCTGCATGAAGAAATCTTTATGTGCCCCTGCTAGTTTCCAACTAATGCATAAACATATTATCTACGAGCTTCAAACATCTTTGTATGGACTGAAACAAGCTCCGTGATGTTGGTTTTCAAATCTTCCTAGAGCACTGCGTAGCTATGGTTTTACTAAGTCACACTTTGATTACTACCTTTTTGCTTATCATCGTGGTCAGTCTGTGATTTATGTTTTAATATATATCGATGTTTTAGTCATTGAACGAAACAATTATGGCACTATAATACAGTTTAAGAAATACTTGTCTGACTACTTTCATATAAAAGATCTTGATGTTCTAAAATATTTTCTAGGTACTGAAGTTTCCTGCAAATCTTCTAGCCTTTTTCATAGTTAACGCAAATATTTGCCTCATATTTCAGTAACCAGCCTACTTGGAGCTGATCCTCTTGGGACTCCGCTTGATCTACATCATCGATTGTCCTTACCTACCGGGATCATATTCTTGATCTCTATGCCTATCGTTGGCTTGTAGGACGATTGGTATACTTATCGAAGATTCATTTGAATCTTTTTTATGCAGTTCCTAATTTGGCTTAATATTTTCAGGAACCCTAATAGATCATTGGAAAGTTGTGTTTGGTGTGGTTCGATATTTGAAGGGTTCTCAAGGACTTGGTATTCTCCTTATATCAGATAGTGATCTTAAACTCACAAAATTTGTGTAATGCGGATCGGGCTGCTTGCCCACTCACTCGATAGTACTTATCTGTATGGTTCATCCCAATTGGGGACTCTCCAATCTCATGAAAGACAAAAAATAAGATATTTTTGCTCACTCTCTAGCCGAAGCTGAATATCGGTTTATGGAGCTTCTCACATTTGAGTTAAAATGGCTAAAAGTTTTTTTTGGTTTGCGACAACACTGTACAATTACATATTTTCACCAACTCCGTTTTCCATAAACACACCAACCACATCAAGGTTGATTGTCATTTTATACGAGATCAGTATATACGTGGAATAATTACATATTTCGATTCATGCTCAGTTAGAAGCTATTATGGGAACCGGACAGGGTTAATTCGAACAATGTCCATTTCACCGGACAGGGGCAGTTCGGACAACTTTCATTCACTGAACTATCCGAACAGAACTAAAGTACTTAAAACTTAATCACTTTTTGACTAAGCCGACTACCTACTTACTTAAAACTGATGGGTCTTTAAACTCGACCCGAATCCATTAAACACAACGCGAAAGCCCATATGGCCCAAAGATAAGGGTATAAATACCCAACCACCTACATTAAATGAGGTTAATGAAAAGTAAATACAACCAGGTAGCTCAATTATCCCTCTACATTCTACCCAAACATTAAATACTCTCAAAATTCCACAAAACTCTAGAAATAAATTAAAAACTTACCCTCAAACAAAAATAAACCACATCAAATTGGCGACCACAGTGGGAGAACGACGGTGCCTGAATCTAGCATTCAAAACCATCAGAAAAACCAGTCTGAATGAATCCGGACGCATCGGAAGTACCACCAGCTTTGCTTGAAGTGGTGGGAGAAAATGATAAATATACCATCGAGGAGCGTGATAGATTAAATGGCGAGATAGAAGCCCTGATGGCAAAGATGGGCATAAAAGAAAATTCAAAGGCATCAGTTGCTCATCATACTGACAACCCTAGAGAGCATGAGCCTTCGAAAACCCATGTGAGTATGAAGAAGACTCATGCTAGATCTAAAAAGTCTCACCGGTCTAAGCCGGTGGAGAGCTCTGATACAAACTCAGAATCTTCGAGTAGCACCTCGGGCGAAGATGGAGTTGAAGAATCTTTATCATCCAGCAGTGATGAGGGCTGATCTAAAAAGAAACAAAAGTTGATTAAGAAGTATTCAAGAAAAAGGGATAGGCATGGAAAGTTAAAGAGGCATATAGGCAAAGGGTCATCTCGTAGTCGGAGACACATAGACCGGATGCTGGTGGATCCTTTTGCCTTCCATGATGAACCAGGTATCTTTGCAACTCCTAACGAGGATACTGTTTTCAGTCGTGGCCGGAATTGGAGACAATCTCCATTGTCATCCAAGATCCTGTTCGGGAACCTTACACATAGACCGGATGCTGGTGGATCCTTTTGCCTTCCATGATGAACCATGTATCTTTGCAACTCCTAACGAGGATACCGTTTTCAGTCGTGGCCAGAATTGGAGACAATCTCTATTGTCATCCAAGATCCTGACCGGGAACCTCCCCAACAGGTTTGATAGTACGAAAATGGAAAAATACGATGTCATTAAAGACTCGGACAATCACTTGGAACAATTCAAAAATTTCATGATGAATTTCGATGATGACGATAAGTTTCTTTGTAGAGCATTCTCCCAGTCGTTTACGGGGAGTGCCCTGTAGTGGTATAACAGCCTACCACAGGGGTGCATCAGCAATTTCGATACCTTTTGGGTGGCCTTCCGGAGGCAATTTATTGGAAGTAAGGAGGTGAAGGGCAATGGAGACACAATTATCCATTGTTCCCAAGAACCAAATGAATCTCTGAAGGAATATATAAGTCGCTTTGTAAACACCAAAAATGGGTTGGCTGATTGCTTCGAACAAGTAGCAATAGCTTCTCTAAGGCAGAGCTTAAACCCTGGAAATTTGGCTGATTCAGTGACCAGAAAAAAGGCCATGACATGGGAAGTTTACTGATCAGGTTGGAAAGCAAATTAACGTGGATGAAGCAAAGAAAACTAGGGTGCACTGGCAGGTGAGGTCTCCCCCGACTGCACCAAACCCCAACCAAAATCAGTCTGGGAACAAGGCAAGGGAGGCCGGGCAGGGTCATAACAGAGCTAAAGCTTAGTCTCAGCCAGCTGCGCCTGCCAAGAGTCAGCAATCTAGAAATAAGAGAGGGCCTTGGGTTCAACCGGAGTGGTTTGCTGAGTTAAAAGAAAGTGTAGCCGGCATTTATGACAAAACAAATGAAGAAGTACACTATAGAAGGTCGGCTGCACTACAATCTCCTAGGGAGCATCGTAACAATTGCTTTTCTCAATATCATAATGATACTGGCCATACCACTTAAGATTGTATTGCTTTAAAGAAAAATGTCCAGAATATAATTGAAAGAGGAAAGTTGGGAGCATATGTTAAAAGTAGAGGAGGAAATAGGCCTGATAATACTCATCGGGCTGGACCAAACAATGGAGGCACATCCGATCCGGAGGGAGCTATGGTGATAATCGAGAGATTCGATGTAGAGTCAGAGTACTTGGACCCCGATCCAGCTCGAAACAGAGTGGGTGTCATTGAGGAACATTGTAAAACAGTGTCCGGGCTTATTAACTTTTTTGAGTCACTCACAATTTTCGGAGGAGATACCATGATAACACCCACTGCTTCTTCGAGGAAGAGGCATATTCATACTTTAGCTACCCAACTCGAGGGAGGCATGACTTCCTATCAATCGCAGATTCCATTTCCCTTCATTGTTGTCGATGAGGATGACTTAAGGGATATAGCAGGTCCTCATGAAGATGTTGTTGTCATAGGAGCATCCATTGGGGGCAATGACATAAGACGAATTTTGGTGGATACTGGGAGTTCAACCAATATCCTCTTTTTAACTTCCTACAAAAAGCTGAAGAATCCTGCGGTAATTCAGCGTTCAAATAGGTCAATTGTGGGTTTAACTGGAAGCTTAGCAGATGTGATCGGGGAGTTCGAAGAGGAAGTTTTGTTGGGCAAGGGCCCTTTTAAGAAGATCGTTAGAATACTGTTTGTCATAGTGGATTCTCCCACTTGTTATAATGCTATTCTAGGGAGGTCTTGGCTCTCTAGGATGCATGCAGTGGCCTCAACAGTCCACCAATGTTTGCAATACGCTGTGCAAGGACAAGTGGGAGTTGTTCGGAGCAGCCAAAAGATAGCAAGAGAGTGTTATGCAACAACACTGGCTCCTCGGACGTTGGGGCAGTTCGTATCAATGAAGAATAGCAGTTTGAGGGGCTTTCTGGGGGTGAGGGTGAAATTGATGACCCTAGAGAGACCCCTGGATTTTTAATACCAGTTGAAGAAGTCGAAACACATTCTTTGGAAGAGGGAACAAATGTTAAGATAGGGTCCAAAATGGCATCCGAACTAAAAGGTAAAATGTTGAAGTTCCTAAAACACCATCAACATGTTTTTGCTTGGTGCAATGCTGATGTTACCGGGGTACCAGCGGATATTATATCACACCAACTGTCCATCCTAAGAGACATAACACCCGCAGTACAAAAGAGAAGAGCTTTTTCCAAGGAAAAGGCTGATATCATAGTTCAAGAAGTCGACAGACTTACCAAAATGGGGCACAAAAAGAAGTCTCAGTATCCTTTATGGACAGTCAATCCGGTCTTGGTGAAAAAGAAAAATGGCAAGTGGCGTATGTGTATTGATTTTACAGATCTCAACAGGGCTTGCCCAAAGGATTTATACCCGGTCCACCGGATTGATCAGCTGGTGGATTCTACATCTGGGAATAAGCTACTATCTTTCATGGATGCCTTCTCCGGGTACAACCAGATTCAAGTAGATCTGAAGGATCAGGAGCATACTACATTTGTTATTGATAAGGGCCTTCATTGTTACAAGGTGATGCCGTCTGGGTTAAAAAATGCTGGGGCTACTTATCAGAGGTTGGTAAACAAAGCTTTTGCTGATCAGATTGGAAGAAACATGGAAGTATACATCGAGGACATGATGGTAAAAAGTGTGGACGAAGAGCTACACTTGGCAGATCTCCGAGAAACTTTTGCTAACTTAGTAAAAGTAAATTTGAAACTAAATCCAGAGAAGTGTGTGCTCGGAGTGCAATCTAGAAACTTCCTAGGGTAGATAATAAGTGAGCAAGGGATTCAGCCTCATCCGGACCAACTTAATGGTTTATTCCAAATGGAGCCTCCTCGGAATATTAAATAAGTACAAAGGTCGGCTGGGAGGTTGGCTGCGTTAAATCGATTCATTTCAAGGTCTTCGGACAGGTGTGCCCCGTTCTTTCAAACTTTAAAAGGTGCAAAGGGATTCGATTGGACTTCACAATGTGATGAGGCCTTTAATGAAATTAAAAAACAATTTTTCCTCCCCCACGACTTTATTTAAACATGTTGATGGAGAGACTCTTTTCATATACTTGGCAGTTTCCAATTGTGCCATAAGTGCTGTATTGGTGAGGGAGGTAGATAATTATCCCCGTCCAGTGTATTACATCAGTAAGACCTTGATAGATCTAGAAAAACGCTATCTAAAGCTTGAAAAATTAGCATTAGCTCTGGTAATTGCTGCAAGGAACATGAGGCCTTATTTTCAGGTTCATCCTATTATTGTCCGGACATCCTATCCCCTGAAAAACGTTCTTCAAAAGGCAGACATTTCGAGTATTATGACTAAGTGGTCAGTGGAACTGGGGGACTTCGATATTGATTTTTCTCCTCGGACAGCAATCAAAGCCCAAGTTGTGGCTGATTTCGTAGTTGAATTACATTCTGATAGGGATACAGAGCAAACAACTGATGTGAAAGACAAAAAGGTCTGGGTTGTCCGGACTGATGGTGGATCAAGTACTATGGGATATGGTGCAGGGGTATGCTTGACCTCTTCGTATGGTGACAAAATGTACCAAGCTATATGTTTTGCTTTTAGGGCTTCTAATAATGAGTCCGAATATGAAGCTGTTATAGCTGGTTTAAAGTTAGCTCTTATTTGTGGAGCCAAAATGGTCAAGTTGATGAATGATTCTCAGATTCTTATCCATCATGTGCAAGGTCAATCTGACGCCAAAAAGGAGCAGCTAATAAAATACTTACTTTTTTTCAAAGATGTGGCACTTAAGTTCAAGAGCATTGTTTATGAGCACATACTTCGAACAGAAAATGAACTAGCAGACTCCTTGGCAACCATAGCCTATACTGAATCCTACCCTTGGATCCATGTGCTGGAGTTCCCTTCCATTGAACTCAGTATGGGTAAGGAGGAAGAAAGCTTCGATATACAGATGAAACAGCCTCAAGATTGGAGGTTTACTCTCCTTCAATATCTCTCAGATGGCATCTTGCCTCCGGATAAGTCAATAGCAAGAAAATTAAAGTACAAGGCTCATGGTTTTATCATACTAAGAGATGTTTTTTATAAGAAGTCTTACAATAAAGCCTTCTTACGATGTTTGGGGGTTGATGAATCTCAAATAGTGCTCTCCGAATTACATGATGGTGAGGGATCATCTCACTGTGGATCCAGGGCTCTAACAACGAGAGTTTTATTGGCTGGTTATCATTGACCCTCTATAATTCAAGATGCTAAGGAGTTGGTGAGGAGGTGTGACCCGTGCCATAGATATAGCAATAAAACGACATGATTTTGTGTATGTTCCTTTTTATGAAGTTAACATGACATATGTTATCGTAGTTGTATTAGTATATTTTTATTAATATTGTATATGTGGCATGTTAAAAAATATTAATACATAAATCATTCTCTCTCTTTTATTTATATTTTTATAAACTTGAAAAATAAAAAATCAAAACCAAATCCAAAATGTAGATTTCTTTGATTGAATCCTTTTGGTATACCGATTTCGGATGAAGAGATTAAGAAAAAGAAGAGTGAGATTTTTTTTCTCTCATTGAAATCTCAATTTTTTTTATAAAACAAATATAAGGTATTATCATATCCTCGAGTTAAAGGCATTCTTTTATCCGTTAAAATCTCATAGACAAAGCATTGAACTTGATACACCTCTATCATCTTTAACATGTATTTTAATCTTAAATTATTTAATATAGAAATTTTTCCTTCTTTTCTTTTTATCTCAAAACTAAAACAAACTAAATAATATTCATTTATTTGATTGAATCTCTATATTTTGACCAATTTAAAGGCTAGAATTTTGTTTTAACTTTGGCGTTGTATTTTTAAATTGAATAAAAACTCAAAATTCCTAAAATCTTAAATTTGTTTATATTACTTTGACTTCTGAACGTCCAAATAAATATATCAAGAATGCAAATATTTTAATATTTCCACAACTGTTATTCAACGCATAGGTTAGTCATGGGTTTCAAATATAAATAAAGTATATGTATAATTATTTTTTTATATTATTATTTTCAAAACTTTGTATTTTATACAGATAGTGAGAAATATTTTGAAGAGATGCAGATAAATTACTTATAGAAATGAGGTGCTTTCCATTTTTTTTATAATAAAAACGATTTTTTTATTAGAAATAAAGCTACAGTAGACTTTAGTAATTATGTCTTTTTTCACCATGAGTTGTAGCATTTCTGATTCCATTATTCCTCCTCCATTCTCAAAGCTTGAAGAATATTTCCAATAGATTTACACAGATTATCCCTAGTTTCCTCATTTTTTATGCTAGTTCAGAATCTCGAGCCTTTTTACCTTTTCTTCATAGACCTGTACCTTTTTAAAAATATTACCAAAGCTTTTAATATTCCACTCTTTAATACCTTTTTAAGTCTCTTTAATTTATGCCAGAAGATGAAAAGGTAGTTTCCTTCAATCTTCTGGTTCCAGTTACTTTCAAGAAAGTTAAGAAATGTAGTGAATAGGCTTGACAAAAAAGAATTAGATAATTCTCTGTCAATTCTCTTCCATTTAGAGTTATTGCTCCATGTGTTTTCAGAATCCGTAGAACCTGCATCTTCTAATCTGTAGTCCTTAATTGGATCCTTGAAATCTTCAATACTATTTAAGCAAAGATTTGAGCATCCTAGTTGTTCATTAGGATCAGTGATGACATTGAAGTCGCCGCAAACCATTCATTCATTTGTTTTAATAGATACAGTCCTTAGCTGATTCCATAGGTCCCTTCTGTTATTCATCTAACATTTAGTATAAACACGTGCTAGTAAGATACTATTAGATAAGCATGTAAAAAAAACTTCTAAATGAAGACATTGATTGTGATTTAAAACAATTTCAATAGTTTAATTTTCATTCCACATGCACTATATTTTGTTTGAAATATTTGTAGTATAGTTTTTTATGTTAATTTTTTTTGCAAGTCTTTTAATTTAGTCATTATTTGGTAAAGGCTCTTGAATGAAAGTCAAGTAGAATTTCCCTTTAGTCATTATAAATATCAGCCTCCTTATAGAAGAATTTTTTTTGACGCCCCTGATGTTCCAGCTAAGAACTTTTATCATCTTGATTGTGTGGAGAGATAGATTTGCTAATCTTTGAGAAAGTCAAAGATTTCCTGTTGATATTATTTTCCTTCTTCTTATTTCTAGCTTCCTTTACTTTCTTGTTTAAAACTTTATGGAAACCTTCTTCAGTGTCAACAATGTTTGAGTTTGGAGATATAAGAAGGCTTCCAGTGCATTTCTAATTTGGTGTCACATTGCCAGATATTAGATTCTTATAGTCTTCATTGTTAGATAGACTATAGTCTTTTTCTAATGTCTGAATTGCGTCAATAATGTCTTCTTCTTCAGGTGTCTTGTAGTTGTCCTTTGGATTTCCTTGCTCCATATTCTCTTCAGCTAAGTCTTAGCTTTCCTTGTACCTTATGTTGTTTGTTTTCTTCTCTGTAATTTTTTCCCTGCAGTTTCAGTTTCTTCATGCTTGTTGTTGAATCTTTCCTTATTTTTTTTTATGTGGCTTTATAATCACATATTTGATTTTAGGATTTTCATTTATGTCCTTGAATGTTTCTGTTTGTTTCTGGTTTATGATATTATTCATAACATCATTCACATTTATCTTCCACATCAATTATGTTTGTATTTTCTCAGCTTTCTTGCATTTTTCTGAGTTGTGGCCAAGATGAAAGCAAGAAATGCAATAGCTTGCTAAATCTTTGTAACTAATAGATATTCAGCACCCCTGATTATCTCTGAAACGTATCGACACTTTATTTTGAATGAATTGCAAAACATCCATCACAACTTTTGCATAACATGCATTTTGGAATGCTCTGTTTTTTCCTGGTACCATGATCTTCCATGGTTCTCCAATAAATGATGCTATGTCTTTGATTATATCTTCATTGTAAAGATATCATGTTAATCTTTCTAGTCCAATTCATACTGTTGAGTAAGGATTTTCAAACTTTGGATTAAAGTTTTATGTCCACCTAAGTAATCGCATTGTGGAATCCCCTATAGTCCAAAACACTCCTAAACTGGAGTTTACTAAAATCATCATTTATGCCAAATTCTAGAAATACATGTCTCGGGTCCTAGACCGTGACTGAACATTCACCTTTGAATTTTGTATAATCTAAAAAATGATTTAGAAGCTTTATTTTTTGTAAACCTAGGGAGAATTTACCAATCAGTGTGTATTTTATTTCTTGTGTGAGTTTGTCTTTGACATCTTTTGTGTATTAAATGATGATGTGATCTTTTTCCAGCTTGAAAAAACTTGTTTTGAATTCCTGAATTATCCTCTTCTCTTTGACAGTATCTGCGTATTTATTTTTCTTCAGGTTTGTCCAAACTTTATTGTTAGTTTGAGTAGCAATTGGCAATGAGATGGTTGATGATTGAATATTGGAGAAATATTCCTCTTCAAAGGATGATTTTTTTATTATATTCGTGACTATAGAAGATCTCAAGGATGAAATCACGGAGAAGAAACTCAGAAAGATCTGAGTCTGGAAAACAGAGTAGTTGCAAGAGCTACTTTCTTGGAGATTTTCATCTCTGATCCTAAGTTATTTAAGGTGTATTCAACTTATCAATGGACTATTAGAAACATATAGAATTTTTAAATGTTCACAATTTGTTAGAAAAGAGAGAAAAATTAACTATTGGGTTTTAGATTTCGCGACAAAATTGTTATGATTAAAATTGAGCCAGTAAATTTATTAATTACAGGTTATGAATCAATGGATAACAAATTATTAAATCAATATCACTCGTTATTTAATCTTCTAATATTAAAACATAGAAGAAAGGTTTATTCATATGATAGTATGCAAAACGTGATGGAAAAAAAATCTTTGTGATTATTTTATAAATTTAAATGATTTAATTAATAAGAAAATATGTTAAATTTATTTTGTGGTGTCATTTAAGTCACCATCATGCAAACAAGGTATTTGGTCAAAGGTTAAAATCGAAACAAAAATCGAGGGACCATAGGTGATACAAGTTCCATTCAGTGGGGTGTCACATGACAGTTTTATATTAATCAGGAGATGTGAGAGATTAATTTTATCCAAACTAGATAGTCCATGGACTACGATCAGACTTTCAAAAGTCCACGGACTATCTGTCGCTAAAGTTGATAGTCGTGAACGAGTTACTTTTCGAAGAAAATTATTTCATATAAAAATTTGACTTTAAAACATTCAGTGACGGTCCATTGACTATGAAGATTTTGAAAAATTTAGTTATTTATTCCTTATAGGTCAAGTAATAATATATCAAAATTGTCATAGTCGAGGGACGCTCACTAGATATGCAACAACTGGAACACAACTGTTTTTTACCAACCAAATTCCACGTTATTCCGCAATTGGAACACAATTTCTTATTTGAAACTTATTTTGCAACCAAAATCCTATTTCTAAAACTATTTTATTCTTAGTTTTACAACTCATTTGCACATAATTCCACAACTAGAACACGATTTATTTTTCAAAACCAAATTACATGTAATTCAGCTTCTGGAAAATAGTTGTTTTTTCATAGCCAAATCAGACATAATTATACAGTAAAACAATTATTTTTGTTCATCTTAAAAAACCAATGGTAATTTGAGATATTTTTTTGGAGCTATGATCTCAAAGATATTAAATTTAAAAACCATAAAAAATAGGAAAGTTAATCACACTACCATATAATTATCTATAAATATTGATTTATCACTAGGTGGTTACCCATACTTTAGCAAACCTTGGGTGGTTATTGGTAGGTACATTGTTTTTCCCAAGAAACTAATTTTATTGATGTTGAAGAAAATATTACAACTATTGTTTTGTAATTACATGATGTTCTGAATGTAATTACATGTTGTTCATATTACAATTGTTGTTTTATCTTCTTTGCGAAGTCTTCTTTCTTCTTGTTATTGGCTTCTTTTCTATTACTTCCTCTAGCATCTTTCCCTCTTGTCTTGTAGCTTTTATAGTGCTTCTTTTTAATGCTCCATTGCTATCTTACTTCACCTGCAAAACAGAGATCATAAGGTCAAGTTTTTCAACTTGCTAAGCTGTTAGTCTTCTTCAAAGAATCTAAAGTGTCCCATGTTTAAAGATTCTAGCACTATAATGGCATGTAATTCACGCAAAGAATGGTTTGGTTCACTTGTGAATTCAGAGTGAATCTTAAGAGCATGTTTGGCTATCCAGTCAGCAACTGAATTTTGTTCTCTATATATGTGTCTAAGTGACATCTGTGGTTTAATCAATTTTCTGCAGCATTGTAAGATTTCCTCTAAGTACCAAGGGTACTTTCCTATAGCTAGCATGTTAAATAAGCTAAGGCAGTCTATCTCTATATCCACTAAGGTTAAATTCTTATTGTTACAGTACATTAGGTCGTTAATAAGACCTAAGATTTCAACAGTTAGAGCAGTACATTTTCCAATTACATCACTTTTAGCAATTAAAAGTGTTCCAAGGCTGTTTCTTATAATAAAACCATAGCTAGATTCACCATTTTACAAAGAGGATCCATCACAATTCATTTTGATTCTATTATGTAATGGTAAAGACCACGTGATATACATGAAAGGCTTAGATGATTTAACATGATTAAAGCAACCTAATTCCTTAGCTAAATGTTTATCTTTTGACCAATGTTTTCTTGTTAAATGTGATTCTAAATCTAAAGATGAGAGAATGAATAAGATATGATGAACAATTTTCTTAGAGGATATGGTTATGTTTTTATGTTTGTTGCTGTTTCTAGCAAACCAAATAGACCATATAATCAAAGAAAGCAGAATGGTACGTATATGTACTCTTTTAGATGTAGATAACAACCAGAGATTAATAACATGATTCACTGTGATGTGCCTACCTATATCTATGTTAAACTTATTAGAAAAGAAGGACCATACAAACCAAGCAGTTTCACAGGATACAAAAACATGGTTAAGTGTTTCTAAGTTCTGGAAACTAGTGCATATAGAAGTTAATTGAAAACCTTTATGTTGTAGTTTTGTGTCAACACTTAATCAATTGTTCAGTACTCTCCAAAGAGTGAAAGAACACTTCTTAGGAGAAGTATTGTTCCTGACTTTATCTTTTATTCTTGATGTTATGTGTATCTGTCTAACTTCATTAACAGTCTTTTTTAAGTTGAAAGTACCATCAGATGAAAGCTTCCAAATGATTGAATCAGCTACACTTATATTAAACTTTATCTTGATGATTTCAGTGTCATACTTAGAAGGCAAGTTATTTTGTAGTTTTTCTATGTTCCAATCATTATTAATCCAGTATTCATTGATCTCTGTTTGAGTATAATGGTGAGAATTGATTGATGTTAAAGTGATTAAGGGTTTAGAGCTATGCCATTGATCTAGCCAGAAGTCTGAGTTACCATTGCCCAATTTCCATCGTATATGTTTTTCTGCTTTTTCTTTTATTTCATGCATTCTTTTCCATGTTTTAGAATCTGTTATTCTCAATATAGTTTGTAAAGGATGAGTGTTTTTATAGTATTTTGAATGCATCATGTTTGACCAAAGTGTTTTATTGTTTCTGAAGTTGAACCAAAGTTTAAAAGAAAAGGCAGTTTGAATATCTCTAATGTTTCTGATATTTAGACCATTTTCATTGTATGGTTTACACAGATTTTCCCAACTAGACCAGATTATATGTTTGTTTGTTTCACTAAATCCCTAAAGAAACTTATTAAGTATTTTATCAATTCTAGATATTGTTTTCAAAGGTAATTTGATAGACTGTAGGTAATATATAGGGTAAGACATTAGAACAGAGTTTATTAAAGTTATTTTGCCTCCAAATGATATGTTTTTAGAGTTCTAGTCTGAGATTTTGTTTCTTATCTTATCTATTAGAGTTTCAAAGTGAATAAAATGATTGTTTGAATATATTAGGATTCCTAGATAAGTAAACGGAATATGTGCTTGTTTAAAACCTAAGACTCTTTCTAAAGATGTTATTCTTGTTTGATTCACATTAGAAGATGTTATAAATGTTGTATTTTGTCTGTTTATTTGTTGACCAGAGAGAGTTTGATATGTGTCTAAGAATTTAGATAACTTCTTTATGCTTGTTAAGGATCCATTTAGAAATAGAATGATGTCATCTGCATATGCTAAACAATTTATTTTCAGTGAGCTTTTCATATTATAGGACATAGATCTGTGTTGATTAATTAGATTATTTACACCTCTAATTAAAAATTCTTCAGCTATGATGAACAGGCAGGGAGATAAAGGGTCTCCCTGCCTTAAGCCATTGATAGATTTAAAAAAACCAGTTGATTTGCCATTAGTTATAACAAAATATGTAATGTTTTCAATACTTCTCTTAATCAGTTTGATTACATGTTCATTAAATCCAAAAGCTAACATTACTTAATAAATTAAATTAAATTCTAAGTTATCAAATGATTTTGACATGTCTAAGTTTATTATTAGGTTATCTCCTCTGGTTTTCCTATTAAGATCTTTAACTAACTCTTGTGTTATTAGAAAATTCTCTTGAATGGTCTGTTTTCTACATATGCTCCTTGTTCCTTAGATATGATTAAAGGCGGTAACTTAGATAGTCTATTGTTTACAATTTTTGAGATGATTATATTGAGAACAGAACATAAACTTATAGGTCTAAAATGCAACCAGGTTTTAGGAGATTTTATCTTAGGTATTAAACATATCAATGTTGCAAATAAGCCTTTTGGTATTGTTACATCTAAAAAGTAGTCTATAACAGCTTTTAATAGGTCATCTTTTATAATTGTCCAACAAGAACAGTAGAATCTGGAGTTGAATCCATCAACTCTAGAAGCACTGTCCAAATTTAAGCTTTTAATAACAATTTAAAGTTCTTCTAAAGAAGGAAATATCAAGATACTATCATTATGTCCTGTAGATACGATTTTAAGAATGGTATTCTTTATTGTACAAAGGTCTTTTTGAGTAGAAGTTTTGTTAAACAGATTAGAAAAGTATTCTACAGCAGATAAACCAATAAGATCATCATCTTCAATCCAAATATTTTTATCCTGAATTCCCTTGATTATGTTTTTAGATCTTTTCTTCTTTACATAGTTATAAAATGTGGCTGAATTGTTATCACCATCTTTTAGCCATTTTGTATAACTCAAAAACAATAAAAAAAATAGGAAAGTTAATCACACTACTATATAATTATCTATAAATATTGATTTATCACTAGGTTGTTACCCATACTTTAGCAAACCTTGGGTGGTTATTGGTAGGTACATTTTTTTCCCAAGAAACTAATTTTATTGATGTTGAAGAAAATATTACAACTATTGTTTTGTAATTACATGATGTTCTGAATGTAATTACATGTTGTTCATATTACAATTGTTGTTTTATCTTCTTTGCGAAGTCTTCTTTCTTCTTGTTATTGGCTTCCTTTCTATTACTTCCTCTAGCATCTTTCCCTCTTGTCTTGTAGCTTTTATAGTGCTTCTTTTTAATGCTCCATTGTTATCTTACTTCACCTGCAAAACAGAGATCATAAGGTCAAGTTTTTCAACTTGCTAAGCTGTTAGTCTTCTTCAAAGAATCTAAAGTGTCCCATGTTTAAAGATTCTAGCACTATAATGGCATGTAATTCACGCAAAGAATGGTTTGGTTCAATTGTGAATTCAGAGTGAATCTTAAGAGCATGTTTGGCTATCGAGTCAGCAGCTGAATTTTGTTCTCTATATATGTGTCTAAGTGACATCTGTGGTTTAATCAATTTTCTGCAGCATTGTAAGATTTCCTCTAAGTGCCAACGGTACTTTCCTATAGCTAGCATGTTAAATAAGCTAAGGAATACTATCTCTATATCCACTAAGGTTAAATTCTGATTGTTACAGTACATTAGGCCGTTAATAAGAGCTAAGATTTTAGCAGTTAGAGCAGTACATTTTCCAATTACATCACCTTTAGCAATTAAAAGATTTCCAAGGTTGTTTCTTATAATAAAACCATAGCTAGATTCACCATTTTACAAAGAGGATCCATCACAATTCATTTTGATTCTATTATGTAATGGTAAAGACCAGGTGATATACATGAAAGGCTTAGATGATTTAACATGATTAAAGCAACCTAATTCCTTAGCTAAATGTTTATCTTTTGACCAATGTTTTCTTGTTAAATGTGATGCTAAATCTAAAGATGAGAGAATGAATAAGATATGATGAACAATTTTCTTAGAGGATATGGTTATGTTTTTATGTTTGTTGCTGTTTCTAGCAAACTAAATAGACCATATAATCAAAGAAGGCAGAATGGTACGTATATGTACTCTTTTAGATGCAGATAACAACCAGAGATTAATAACACGATTCACCGTCATGTGCCTACCTATATCTATGTTAAACTTATTAGACAATAAGGACCATACAAACCAAGCAGTTTCACAGGGTACAAAAACATGGTTAAGTGTTTCTAAGTTCTAGAAACTAGTGCATTTAGAAGCTAATTGAAAACCTTTCTGTTGTAGTTTTGTATCAACACTTAATCAATTGTTCAGTACTCTCCAAAGAGTGAAAGAACACTTCTTTGGAGAAGTATTGTTCCAGACTTTATCCTTTATTGTTGATGTTATGTGTATCCGTCTAACTTCATTAACAGTCTTTTTTAAGTTGAAAGTACCATCAGATGAAAGCTTCCAAATGATTTAATAAGCTACACTTTAATATCATTGGTTTCATGGTCAATTTCAGTGTGAGTTCCAGTGTTAATTTCTGTGTGTAATTTTGGTATCCAAACTTCTTTTGAAGGAAGATTGGATAGATTCTTCATGTGATCTTTAGTGCTTCTGTTATTTTGTAAGTTTTGTTCAAACTCTTCTTTCTTACAGTGATTTTCTTGATGCCCTATGTGTTTACAAGTTTTGCAATAGAAAGTTTTTTTCAGGTAAGTAATATTTTTCCAGAAACCATCCTCTTCTCCAAAGCATATCCAAATGCTTTGGGGAAGAGGCTTAGAAATATCAGTTAAAACCCAAGCTTTACAGTTATTGTGCACAACAATGTTATTTTTTGGAACCCATACTGTTAAATGCAATCCAATTGCTTTAGAAATATAGGTTATAGAATCCGTATTGTAAAAAATTTCAGGTAATTTAGGTAATGAAATCCAAAGAGGAGTCACAAGCGACTCCTTTTTGGGGTTAAATTCTGGTGACCATTTGAGTATTCTAAAGGACAGTTTACCTAAAGATCTAATAGTTTTACTCCAGAAAGTTTTAACATCTTCTATTTCCTCAAATTCTATAAAGAAATGCCTGTAATCCCATTTATAGATGCTATATGATCCTATAAATCTAAATGCAGTAATGTATGATTTTAACTCGTTGAGAGTATGACTCCCAAATGAGAACTTAGCAATTAGAGTAGTTTTTGAGATATTGGTTATAGCAAACTTATCTGATTGTAGAAATTTCACCGATTTGTAGTCTTCATGCTCCTCGTGTATGACTCGCCTGTGTATGAACTCCTTATCCTTTCTGCCTCAAACCATTTCAGCAAAGGATTTCCTGCTTCCATTGTGCTCGAACGTCGGGTTCATGACCATGTTTGGTGAGCTGGTACCCTTCAGTGATGGACACTCTTCTTGTACGAATTTCTTGTCCATCGGATCGAACCTTTTCTGATCTAAATCGTTTTAGATCTGAAAATTTCCAAGAATCGATATCGATTCTTATAGAACCAGCAAAGATTGGTTTAGGTTAATCGATTTAGGGTTTTCTAGAGAAATTGTTTTGGGTATTTTTTGTGAAACTGATGGGGATGCTTTATGGTTTTCTAGTTGTTGTTTTGACCGACGATTTGATGAAGAAAAGGATCTCTGGCTGGTTTTGACCGGCACTTTAGTGAAGATAGGGTTTGGGAGAGGAATTATAGAGAGGTCTGAGATGATCGATCTTTCCTCGAGATGAGGAAACGATCGCAAAGACGATTCACTGCAAGTGGGTGCTTCTTGGGCTTTCTTGGAAACCCTCGATTCTTGGAGCGACCCCCTCCAATCAATGCTTAAATCAGTTATTGGTAAATTAACCCGATCCCCTTAAAGATTGATATGGCTAAATCAGTTGATAATCTTTCTCACTCATTCATCTTAAACATACTTAAATCTTTTGGCTTTAATATCACTTTTAACCTAATAAAAATGGAATAACCTGAGCCTATTTTACTATAATCATTAATGTGAAACCAAAGGCTTCTTCAAAGGACTCAATGACAATGGGCAAGGAGATCTTTTATCTTCCAGCTTGTTTATTATAGCAGAAAAATATCTCATTAGTGGTATCAATTTCCTTTTGAATTATTACAACCAAATGATATACAAAACAAGAAACAATCTCAACATAAATTGTTTGGCATTTGTTAATAACTTTATCATCTATACAAGTGGCGCTAAAAATAATATTGACAAATTAAATTACTTCTTAAATTGGTATCAAAGACTATCCTGCCAACCAAATCAAGTTTGATTGTCTCCAACAACATTAATAGCCAAATAATCAAAATTATTAAAGAGGTCAGTGTCTTTAAAAATAAACATTTCCCTTTAGCATATTTAGTCACTTACATTCAAGTTAGTAACAAAGCCAGCCTTTATGATGATCTAGATAACAAGGTTACATATAAAATGAATGATTGAGCCAACACAACCATTTCGTTTTGAGGCAGATTGGTCTTAATCCAATATTTCCTCATGTCTATCCCTAAGTATCACCTCTAATACTTTAATATCCGTAAGATTATTCTAAGTAGAATTGAATCGATTTTGAATAAAATTTTATGGGGCTCTAAGAAAACTAATAAAAATATAATATGGTCAAACTAGAATTCCATTAGTAAACCCTATAAGAAAGGTGGTTTAAATATGAGGAAATTTTCCGATATCCAAACCACCTTCTCCTGTAATTTATGGTATAGATTTTGGGCTAGCAACTCCTTATGGGCCAATTATATGAATTTTTTCTATTGCAAAACCAAACATCCCTGCAAATCAACCTTGCTAAACTTGGTTTCAAAATCTGGAGGAGACTCATCTCCACTAAAGATATTGCTGAGCCTTTCAATAACTGCAAAATTTACGGTTTAAATAAGATTGACATAGAGACTGATTCTAAATTTTTAGTCTCTCTTTTGGTCATTTTCTTTTTCCTTTGGATTCAATAAAATATATTTGATTTTCAAAATTCTGATTAATTTTTATTTTTGAATTATTGTGTAGTTTGGTACAGAGGGTTGAGAATTTAAATAGATTAGAAAATTAATGAAAAAAAATAAAAATAAAAAAATTGAGTGCACAATCGTCACGTATGAGCGCGTTTTTCCTAAAGCAGTTGGCGTTTGAAATTTGCTGTACAGACCGACGTGTCCCTTAAACTCTATATAAAGGGGGAAGCGTCCCACTTTGACTCTCAAATATTAATCTTACAAATACAAAGTTTATCTTTTTGGTTGATCTCTGTTTTGTTACAGGGAGGGATAAGTTTTGTGGTTCATCATCAGCATTCCTGTGTTGTCATTTGTGATCCAATTTATTGAATAAAAAGTTTCAATTTGTATAAAAAGGGTACTAGGGTACTAGGGTACTAGGGTACTACATATATAAAAGGGTACTAGGGTACTAGGGTACTAGGGTACTACAAATATAAAAATGCATATAATTGGCCTATAGCCATTTGTGTCGTAATCATTTAACTTATAGACTTTTTTCTATCATGGAAATGGAGATCATTTGGCTTATAACCTTTTTTTTATCACGAAGATAGAGATCATTTGGCTTATAGTCTTTTTTTTATCACGGAGATGGAGATCATTTAGCTTATAGCCTATTTTTAGCATGAAAATGGATATTACTTGGTTACTAGCTCTCTTTCTATTCTAGAGATGAAAATTGCTTGACTTAAAACTTCTTCAATCATGGAGATGAATATTTCGTAGTCTATATCTTTTTTATTTGTTGTTGCACACGTTGGCTTGTAGTCTTGTATATATAAATTCTTATTTTTCTTTCTTTATGTACCACAATCTTTCGCATTCTACACTGGTATGTTGTTTGGCGGCGATATTCTGATCGAGTTGTAGGTAGTCCGGCCATGCAACCAATATATCTTTCTCACTGTATTTATTTCAAAAGATTTGGAGAAGACCCAGAACTAGACCAAGGGGAATCCAATGCTGGAAGAGTGTTTTTGGAAGACAACACATCTGTTCAGGTTGAAGACGACGTGCTTTGCTTCTGCTGCAGTTTGTTGAGAATGCATCAGCATAAAAGGGACAAAGCAGATGACGCAATAAGTTGGGGGAGAGGAATGACAGCAGAGGAGGTGGACCTTTAATATGAAGCCGGGTCGATGACCTGATGGAGATCTCGTCTATCGAGACACTTTCGTTTCCGAGTAGTGTGGATAGGTTTGAGGCTGCCTTGATATTGTAGCGAAAAAATCCCAGAGATAAACAGCAATGCATATAACCTTAAATGACAGACAAATATATATTTATAGAGATAAACAAGAAGTGCAGAAATGTTAACTTCATTCCAAATATCAATACAACGGTCTGTTTTCTTATATAGAAAATACAGACAAACTGTTCGGTCTTATCTAAATAACTACCCTAATAACTGATATTAGACACGTCATAAACTAGACAATACGTATTCAAACCAACTACTTTAGATTACTTCCAACATTCTCCCCTGTAAGCTAAACTCCAACCTGCAGGTTCTTCATGCCTAGTAAATCTCGCATATTTTCGAACTTCACAGTGGTCAGCGCTTTAGTTAAAACGTCTGCACGATGCTCGCCTGTACTTATGTGCTTGACAATAATCTCCCCACGCTCTACACATTCGCGAATGAAATGATTGCGGATATCAATATGTTTACTTATTCTGTGGAAAACTAGGCTTTTTGCCAAATCAATCGCAGAACGATTGTCTATATATATCACGACTAGAGAGTGCTTTACATCAGTTATTTGACTAAGTAACTTGCTCAACCACACACCTTGACATGATGTCGCTGTAGCAGCCATGAATTCAGGTTCGCATGATGACAACGCCACACACTGATGCTTTTGTGAGACCCAAGTAATTAAACTCTCATTCAAGTAGAAAATATGTCACCTGTGCTTTTTCTATCCTCAAGATTACCAGCTAGATCGCTATATGAGTAGCCGGACAATAAATAATTTCCAGACCGACTTGAATATACTAACCCAAAGTTGATAGTTCCTTTCACGTAACGCAAGATACGTTTAACTGCATTCATATGCAATTCAGTAGGTCTTTCGATGTACCTGCTAACTACACCCAACAGAGTAAGAAATATCCGGACGAGTATGAACCAAATACCTCAACCCACCAATTAAGCTCTTAAATTTTGTGAAGTTCACTGCCTTCCCCTTTTCATCTTTATCAATCTGTGTTTTTGGCTCCATAAGATACTTTACGGCATTACACGACCCCATACCATCTTTGTCAAGTAACTTCTTGACATAACTTGCTTGTTTAAGGTCAATATATCCCTGCCTCTGACTAACTTCGATACCCAGATAGTAAGATAATCTCCCGAGATCACTCATCTCAAATTTTGAACTCATTTGCCTCTTAAACTTACTAATGTTTGCGACACTAGTCCGTGTGACCAATAGATTATCCACGTATACTTCCAAAATCAAAACTTCATTACCTTCCTTCCTTGTATATACTGCATGTTCATATAGGCACTTAGTGAAGCCCAACTCTTCAAGACACTTACTTAACTTGGCATACCAAGCCCGTGGCGCCTACCTTAACCCATATAGAGCCTTCAACAACTTATAGACAAAGCGTTCCTAACATATTTTACAAAACCCTCAGGTTGACACACATAGACAACTTCTTGTAAATCCCCGTTAAGAAATGCGGATTTTACATCCAAGTGATGCACTTCCCAGTCATTCTTGGCAGCAAACGCTAACAGTAATCTTACAGTTTCTAAGCGAGCAACTGGGGCAAAGATCTCTTCAAATTTTATTCCCTGTTGTTAAACATAGCCCTTTGCTACAACGCTGGCTTTGTGCTTGATAATATGTCCATCTGTATCCCTCTTTAGTTTGTAGACCCATTTCAGCCCTATGGATTTATGCCCAGGTGGTAGCTCTACCAATTTCCATGTATTGTTCTTTTCTATAGCAGAAATTTCATTTTTCATAGCTTCCACCCATGCAGACTCTGTCATAGCTTGTTCGTAATTACTAGGCTCGTCAACACCCAGTAGAAAAAGCTCATCTTCTAACTCTACTTCAACTGTTTCATCATAAATATCACTGAGTAGACGATTTTTTTTGGGCTGTTCACTCCCACTATTCTCACTGCTACTGCCTTGAGTCTGTAGAATGTGTTGTTTGTGATCCCATATAATCAATGCTTTCATTATTCGGTGCAATTGGTTCTTCTTCAACTGAACCATCAACCACATCTTCTGTACGTATGTCGAGCACAGTGAAGTTACCAGGGTGTACAAACCCTTCTTCTTGTTGTTTCTCCCATTCCCATGCTCGAGCCTCATCAAAGATGACGTCTCTGCTTACAAGAATTCGCCTGTTGACTGGATCGTAAAGTCTACACGCCTTTGTGTCGGGCTCTCTACCCAGATACACTACCATTTTACTGCGATCGTCAAGCTTCTGGGTGTGTACACTAGGCACCTTCATGTGTGCTACACAACCAAATATTCGAATATGTCCAATATTTGGTTTATTTTCAGTCCATACCTCATATGGCGTCTTCCCTGATAAAGCTCGAGTAGGTAGGCGATTTAGTATGTAAACAACATGACGAGAAGCTTCTCCCCAAAAGCTAAAAGGTAGTTGTTTTTCTTTCAAAAAACTGCGTATCATTGCTACTACTGTCCTGTTTCTTCTTTCGACAACCCCATTCTGCTGCGGTGAGTAAGGAGCAGTGAAATGCATATTAATCCTTGTGTCTTCACAATAAGAATTAAATAACTTTGAAGTGAATTCACCTCCTCTGTCCGTTCTTAAACCTTTTATTTTCTTCTCTGTAATTGTTTCTACCAAAGCTCGAAATTTCTTGAATGCCTCTAGTGCTTCGTCTTTTCTTGCAAGCAGAGACGTCAATGCATAAGTATTTATTGAAGTATTTATTTCCTCCTTTTTTTGTAAGATAAATTGTCCCACACAAGTCTCCATATACCAACTCAAGCATTTCTTTTGCGTGGAAATTAGCCTGACCAGGAAATGGCTTCCTCGTCTGTTTTGACAATAGACAGCCAATGCAGACTTCTTTTGGTTGAATAATCTTTGGTAGGCCATACACCATCCTGTTCTTTGATAACAATACCATAGCTTGAAATTAACATGCCCAAGGCGTGAATGACATATTCATGATAAATTCTCCATTTTAGAAAATAAGCACATAGATTTACTTGTTTCAGCAATAACCTTATGCAATCTATTAACTGATCTTTAACCTTCACAAGGAGACGTCTCTTGTCATCGTATTTAGATAAGTATTCACCACTAAGTACCACCTTATTTCCAGTTTCTGATAACTGACCAAGACTCAGTATATTATTACGTAGACTAGGAATATAATATACCTCTTTGAAGACCACTTCCTCCCCATTTTTGCATTTGAACGTCACAGAGCCCTTTCCTTTGATTTCCACTGTAGAACCATCACCAAATCTAACACGCCCAGTTACCCCTTCATCCAATTCTTTAAACTTCGAGCGTTGTCCCGTCATGTGGTTACTAGCGCCATTGTCTAGATACCACACATTTAAATCAGATTTTGTACCTCCATCTTTGTTTAGTTTTAATACCACATTGTTCTTGTTCAATAATAACTCGTTGTCTTTATCTTCTCTATCTTCTGCCATTAGAAGTGCAGGTTCCTCATCTTGTACTGCCAAATTTGCCTCTTGCTTTTGCGCTCTACGTGGCTTTCTACACTCAGCTGCGTAGTGCCCGTAAAAACTGCAATTCCAACATCTTACTTTAGTCCTGTCGCGCACTGCACGTCCACCTTGGTAATTGACAGTACCTCGATTCCTCTGTTTATCGGTTCCTCCTCGAGTTGTCCTTTTCATCCACTCCTCTCCAGTGAATAAAAGCTTCCCCTTTTTGTCTTCTCGTTTATTCCATTCTTCCTACGTCAGCATCAATTGCCCTCCAGTGTTCTCTGTTTGGCCATGAAGCCTCTCTTCATGTGCCTTTAAAGACCCAATTGTCTCTTCAACTGACATCAAATCTAGGTCTCCAAACTGTTCTATTGCTGACGTGATTTGTAAGAACTTGGAAGGTACTGCTCTAAGTAGTTTTTTCACGACATAGGTCTCTTCAATGGTTTCTCCCAAGGCACGAATATTAGTCACCAACCCATTTAATCTCATAGAGAAGTCGTCAATCATCTCTGAATCCCTCATGTTTAGATTCTCAAACTCTGCTTTTAGTGTCTGCACTCTTGCTTTCACACGCTCTGCTCCTAAACACATTGTTTCTATTGCTGTCCATGCATCCTTCGCTGTTTTCATGTCTGCCAGCGATAATAGAATGTCTTCAGGGATAACCTGGAATATTGCAATCATTGCCACCTTATCTGTTTTTCCGTCAACCTTTGCATCTGGGTCAGTAGGGTCAATTGCTCCCCAGATCCCATGAGCTTGCATGAAAACTCTCATCTTTAATGAACAAGTCGTGTAATTACTCTTCGTTAACATTGGGTAACTTAATCCCAGTGATCCTTCTTTGTTCTTGGTAGCCTCCATTGTGATTGCCTAGGCTCTGATACCAAATGTAGGGAAAAAATCCAACCTTAACAAATATAGAAAATACAACGGTCTATTTTCTTATATAGAAAATACAAACAAGCTGTTCGGTTTTATCTAAATAACTACCCTAATAACTCATATTAGACACGTCTTAAACTAGATGATACGTTAAACCAAATAGTTTAGATTACTTTCGATAGATGGTGATCTATGCCGAGCAATAAATAGTGGTGGTGGTGATCGATGCGGTAAAGGTGACCCGTGCAGGGGAAGAAGATCTACCACACAGAGGAACAGGTGGTGATCTGACGACTTAAAGGTGATGGAATGGAGAGGTACGAAAATCAAGCAGGCGAAAAGTATGGGGATGAGGTGTAGATGATGATGGTGGAGGTGGTTGTGATTCTCTGGTGGCTTCTTTATCGGTGGAAGAATCAACCGATCTTCGTTTCTATTCAATACGATGCAAATAGAAGATTATAGATTGGCACACGTCTTCTTCACATTCAGTCCATGGTCACCTTCTCGTTTCCCTTGATACTCCATTAACTCAGGTAGCTGCAAAAAGTGATGGAAAACAAAAAAAATATCTTTGTGATTCTTTTATAAATTTAAATGATTTAATTAATAAGAAAATATGTTGAATTTATTTAGTGGTGTCATTTACGTCACCATCATGACAACAAGGTATTTGGTCAAAGGTTAAAATCGTAACAAAAATCAAGGGACCATGGGTGATACAAGTTTCTGTTCAGTAGGATGTCACGTGACAGTTTTACATTAATCAGGAGATGTGAGAGACTAATTTTATCAAAACTAGATAGTCCATGGAGTACTATCAGACTTTTAAAACTCCACGGACTATCTGTTGTTAAAGTCGATAGTCGTGAACGAGTTACTTTTCGAAGAAAATTATTTCATATAGTCATTTGAATTTAAAACATTTAGTGACGGTCCATTGACTATGAAGATTTTGAAAATTTAGTCATTATTCCTTATAGGTCAAGTAATAATTTATCAAAATCGTCATAGTCGAGGGACGCTCACTAGATATTCAGCAACTGGAACACAACTGTTTTTTACCAACCAAATTACACGTTATTCCGCAATATGAACACAATTTCTTTTTTGAAACTTATTTTGCAACCAAAATCTTATTTCTACAACTATTTTATTCTTATTTTTACAACTCATTTGAACATAATTCCACAACTAGAACACAATTTATTTTTCAAAACCAAATTATATGTAATTCACAACTGAAAAATAGTTGTTTTTTCATAGCCAAATTACACATAAGTATACATTAAAAAAATTATTTTTGTTCGTCTTAAAAAACTAATGGTAATTTCAAATATATTTTTTGGAGCTATGATCTGAAAGATATGAAATTAAAAACCATAAAAAAAAACAGGAAAGATAATCACACTACCATATAATTATCTGTAAATATTAATTTATCACTAGGTGGTTATCTATAGTTTAGCAAACCTTGGGTGCTTATTGTTGGTACATTTGATATTAAACGGTTATTGGTAGATTAACCGAATCCTCTTAAAGATTGATATGGCTAAATCAGTTGATAATATTTCTCATCATTCATTTTAAACATGTTTTAGTCTTTTGGCTTTAACATCACTTTTATTAACCTAATAAAAATGGAATAACATCTGCCTATTTCACTATAATCATTAATGTGAAACCAAAGGCTTCTTCAAAGGACTCAATGACAATGGGCAGAGAGATCTTTTTTCTTCCAGTCTGTTTATTATAGCAGAAAATATCTCATTAGAGGTATCAATTTCCTTTTGAATTATTACAACCAATTGATATACAAAACAAGAAACAATCTCAACATAAATTGTTTGGCATTTGTTAATAACTTTGTCATTTATACAAGTGGCTCTAAATATAATATTGACAGATTAAATTACTTCTTAAATTGGTATTAAAGACTATCCTGCCAACCAAATCAAATTTGATTGTCTCTAAAAACATTAATAGCCAAATAATCAAAATTATTAAAGAGGTCAGTGTCTTTAAAAATAAACATTTACCTTTAGCATATTTAGTCACTTACATTCAAGTTAGTAACAAAGCCAGCCTTTATGAAGATCTAGATAACAAGGTTACATATAAAATGAATGATTGAGCCAACACAACCATTTCGGTTTGAGGGAGATTGGTCTTAATCCAATATTTCCTCATGTCTATCCCTAAGTATCACCTCTAATACTTTAATATCCGTAAGATTATTCTATGTAGAATTGAATGGATTTTGAATAAAATTTTATGGGGCTCTAAGGAAACTAATAAAAATATAATATGGTCAAACTAGAATTCCATTAGTAAACCCTATAAGAAAGGTGGTTTAAATATGAGGAAATTTTCCGATATCCAAACCACATTCTCCTGTAATTTATGGTATAGATTTTGGGCTAACAACTCCTTATGGGCCAATTATATGCATTTTTTCTATTGCAAAACCAAACATCCCTGCAAATCAACCTTGCTAAACTTGGCTTCAAAATCTGGATCTCCACTAAAAATATTGCTGAGCCTTTCAATAACTGCAAAATTAACGGTTTAAATAAGATTGAGATAGAGACTGATTCTAAAGTTTTAGTCTCTCTTTTGGTCATTTTCCTTTTCCTTTGGATTCAATAAAATATATTTGATTTTCAAAATTCTGATTAATTTTTATTTTTGAATTATTGTGTAGTTTGGTAGAGAGGGTTGAGAATTTAAATAAATTAGAAAATAAAAAAATAAAAAAAATAAAAAATAAAAAAAATTGAATGCACAAATCATAAACGTATGAGCGCGTTTTTCCTAAAGCAGTTGGCGTTTGAAATTTGCTGTACAGACCGACGTGTCCCTTAAACTCTATATAAAGGGGGAAGCGTCCCACTTTGACTCTCAAATATTAATCTTACAAATACAAAGTTTATCTTTTTGGTTGATCTCTGTTTTGTTACAGGGAGGGATAAGTTTTGTGGTTCATCATCAGCATTCCTGTGTTGTCATTTGTGATCCAATCTATTGAATAAAAAGTTTCAATTTGTATAAAAAGGGAAGGGTACTTGGGTACTAGGGTACCAGGGTACTAGGGTACTAGGATACTAGGGTCTGTCTCACTACAAATATAAACACAAAGTCGGTCCCTCTCATTAATCTTCATTATGCAGCAATTTCCTTCTTCGCCCAAACGGTAAGCAAACTAAGTAATCCAATCTATTTCATAAAAAAGTTGCAGTATTTATCCTTCTCATTACTCATTATCATCTTCGATCTTCTGTACCTTACTTCTGTTTTCTGTGTTTCCAGAAGAAACGGTCCTGATTGGAGTTCTCTAGACTCTTGTGCGTTATCGATCATCAGCAGGTTGTTGCCCTCATTCAAGGATTTCGTTTGTTTTCGCGCTACGTGCAAATCCTGGGAACATGCTGTGCCCATAAATTTTTTTACACAGCACCCCTCCAATGTCGTCCCATGCCTTATGCTAATGCCAAAAAATGAGACAAGGGACACCCACAGCCGCCACAGCCACAGACACAGCTTTTACGATATCTCCACCAAAAATACTCATCAAATTCTGATACCGGAGATACGAAACAAAAGTTACTTATCTTGTAATGGATGGTTGCTTACGGTGTCAAAAGGTTTAAATTTAACTATGCATCTGTTGCATCCCTTGAGTCGCGTTCAAATCAAACTACCACCGATTCAATCCATTGACGAAGACTGGGAAGACTTACTACAATTTGATATTGCCCAAGCCAGTTTCAACTTTGTTCACAAGTTTGCACTCTCCGGTGACCCCTTATCGGGCAATAATTGTTCAGTCCTGATTTTATGCGGTACTTTTTCCAAAGGGGTTATCTGTAGAGTTGGAGGTCCGGGGTGGACAATAGTCCATCATGGTACACTTGATGACGTCGTCTTTTACAAACAAAACTTCCACATGGTGAATGGCAGAGGGACCATTTATGCATGTGGCAATGACAATATAGTTTATCAAGTGGCTGCCAGCAAGACTCTCGCGTGGTTCTATGGACAGGGTCGTCGTTTCTATTTGGTAGAATCGGCAGATTCTTTGCTCATAGTGGTGCGGATAACCTCTCCGCTAAAACCACGCAGTCACGAATACCGCTGCTGTGGTTTTCGAGTTTTCAAGCTGGACGATGGAGGAACATGCAAGCCAGTGACAAATTTGGGAGACATGGCTATTTTCGTGGGGTATTCAACTTCTATGTCCGTAGAGGTGACAATGACAAACATGATTAGAAAAAACTGTATATATTTTACCGATGACTGCCTCGACCGTTATCATTTCTCTCCTCAAGGTGGCGGCAAAGACATGGGCATTTTTTCTCTTTCTCTGCCGCGGGATAGATCCATTGGACGCCACTTTGAAGGTGAATCCTACAGCCACGTTAATCCACCAATGTGGCTCCAGCTTAAGAAATAAAACTATTATCCAAGTTGTATTTTGTTTGATTCAGATTTTGAATGTATGCCTTATGTTTTCATAATATTTATTTCTTCAACTTTTGTCTCAAATTTCAAACTCTTATATTTCCTTACATATATTTTCTAAATTAAAATAAAATTTTAGTTTTTTAAAATATCAATATTAGCTATGAATATTATTTAGCTATGCATGTGGCAATGACAATATATTTTGCTTTTATTTTTTTATATATTTTACGGCCTTCAATCCCTTGCTCTTTTTGTTTTCGTATGATTTTGATTGTATTTTTATTTAATTTCGATGTTTGATTATGAATTTCTGTTTAGGTAAGTCGACTTTTATGTTTATGTAAGTCGATTTTTTTTGTATTTTTCATTTCGAAATAGGTAACTCGATTTTTGTTTTCTTCGTTATTTTTAGTATTCATCTAGTATTACTTTGAATTTGTACTTGAGTTTTTGTATTGCAGTAAGGTTATGACCGTTTTTAGTGTATTTTTTGTGTTTCAGATAAAATTGATTTGAGAAAGGGTTTACAACTTAAACGAAAAAGATGAAGTTTGGAAGATGCGAAACCTGTTTACTTTTATGTACTCATAGATGCAAAACATGTTTATTTTTTTGTAATTAAGATGCAAAACATGTGCAATCATAGATTTATATTATTTAACTAGATAAATGCAAAATATGTGTATTCTTTGTACTAATGGAAACCAGTGTAAAATATAACTTTATAAAAAAAATTCAAAACATATCATGAATGGTACTAGTTTTGTTTGTCTTACAAAAACAAAACCAATTATATATTCATATTGTTTTCCGGTTTTAAAGATATGAAATTTTACATTTTTATTGTTAAGTATAAACGAAAAAGACGACCCTTACAAAGAAGATGCGAAAACGTTTTTTTGTTAAATCTCAAAAACTTTCTAAGTTTGTAGTGGTAGATGCGAAACCAAACAACTATGGTAGATGCGAAACCAAACCAAGTATGATAAATGCTAAACCAAGCCAACTATGATAGATGTGAAACGAGACATATGCTAGATGTGAAACCATATAATGAAAAACCAGTGTAAAATATAAATTAAAAAAAAATCAAAACATATCACGAACGGTACTACCTTTGTTCGTCTTAAAAACAAAGCCAATGATATTTTCGGATTTTTTGACGAGTTACGGTTTAAAAGATATGAACTTTTTTTTTTAATTTTAGAACGTAAACGACAAAGATGATTGTTACGAAGAACTAAAACTTTTTATTTGCTAGATGTGAAATTGCTATAATTTTTGTAGATGCGAAACCAAGCAACTATGATAGATGTGAAACCATATGAAGTATGATAGATGCTAAACCAAGTCAACTATAATAGATGCGAAACCAACCATAAGATACATGCAAAACCATATAATAGTGTAAAATATAACCTTTTTTAAAAAAAATCAAAACATATCATGATTTGTACTAGTTATGTTCGTCTAAAAAAACAAAACTAATGGTATTTTCAGATTATTTTATGAGCTACGGTTTAAAAAATATGAAATTTTAAATTTTTATTTTTAAATGTAAACGAAAAAGACGATTGTTACGAAGAAGATGCGATTTGTTTCTGTAGTAGATGAGAAATGTTTCTAAGTTTGTACTGGTAGATGCGAAATCAATCAACCATGATAGATGCGAAACCATACCAAGTATGATAGATGCTAAACCAAACCAACTATGATAGATGCGAAACCACGCATATGATACATGCAAAACCATATAATGAAAAACTAGTGTAAAATATAATTCTTTTAAAAAATACAAAACATATCATGAATAATACTAGTTTTGTTAATCTTAAGAAATACAATTGTATTTTCGGATTTATGGTTTAAAAATATGAAATTTTCAAATTTAAATTATAAAAATAAAGGAAATTCAATGTATACAATGCGTTTGTTGAATTTTCTATATAAGGTGCTTTAGGTGCAAAGTCTGTTAGTTTTGTTAGGCCTTTATCCGTAAATAGGTTCGTTGAATGAGTTTTAAATCGTAATTCTCCCTTATAAAAACGTGAAGTGGATTCGAATTGGCTGGGTACTTAAAACTTATATTTAGTTAGTTCAAGACGGTTAATATATATTTTTATCATGTTTTTATAAATACCATAGTTTTCATATTTTCAAACTTACAAAATTTAATTTAAAATTATTGATATATGATTTTTAATGAACTAGGAAAAACTATTTACCTTAATGAAAGAAAAAAAGTTTATACAAATTAATAGTAATAGACAATTAAACTAATTTTTAAAAATCTATTACATGTATACCATGTTTTAGTAATAGACGGTTATACTAATTTTTGAAAATTCTTGACATGTATCTCATCTTCAAGTTAGAGTGCATGTAATAGCGGAGGTAATGATGTTTAAGAGTAAAGTGATGAGTTTGATTCTCTAATATAATAAAATGTAAGTATTAGAAGATATGAAATATATAGGATATTGAATATAATTGCATATTACTTTAGAACTTGAAATTATACAAAATTATATGTAATTACTATATGATCCTAAACATATTATAGGATTATATGTAATTATTATAGAATCCTGAATATATATATGTCATAAACACAACTTACAATTTAATAAATAAACTTAGAAATTCTTTAATTTTTTTTTTCTATCATGGTATGAGAGCTTTAATTTTTTTAAGGTAAATCATCGTGATGAGAGTTCTAAACTATTTTTTGGAGGATGACCATCTGCTCGACTTTTATTATTTTCTTCATCTAATTTGTTTAATATATATATATATATATATATATATATATATATATATATATATATATATATGGAAAATGTATTATTTCCTTCCTGCTCAACCCATACAAACACATAATATACTCCTATAAAAATGTTATCAAGCTAATGAAATCATCGTGGATTGCACCACGCTAGGAATGTTGCTGCCTTAGGTATTATGCATGAAAAGGTTAAGGAAGAAGGGTAGACGATGTCATCTCTTACCATACAACAGTGAGCAAATTTTAAAAATATACTTGTTTCTGTGAAAGATTGCTCATTTGAACAACTATCAGGTATTCGTATTACCAAATGTTCGATACTTGATACATGTGCTACAAATTATATGACAAATAATTTATAATATTTGAATAATATTTTTGATATTCGGAATTACTGGATTCGTGTGCTGGACGAAAAACGGGTTGTCACTACGTAAGTGGGATCTGTGCAGTTAAATGACACTATGATGTTGGAGAATATTTTATTTGTGCAAGATCTGAACTATTATTTTCTCTCCATATCTCAACTAATTGAGGATGCTAATTGTATTGTCCAATTATTTGAGAAATTATGCATTATTCAGAACCAATCAACGAAGAAGGTGATTGGTGCGGGTTCTACTTGCAACATGCAGATGTGCGCAGTGTGCACATCTCTTCTTATGAGAGTTATTTGATATATGGAATAAGAATCTAGGACATCCTTATCATAATTATTATATTTTTTCATGTAGTAGGAAATGATAAATTTAGTAGTCTGAAGAATAATACTTGCGGTATTTTTCTGGGAGCTAAATAAATACGTAGTAGTTTTATTTTGAGCTTAAATAAGAGTATCGATGTCTTCCAACTTATTCATATTGATGTTGGGGAACCTTAACGTACACCCAGTATAGATGGTTTTACTTATTTTTAAACCATCGTAAATAATTTTTCTCGTTGCACTTATGTCTATTTATTTAGGTCCAAGTTTGATGTTAGAACTATTTTCTCTCAATTTTTTCGTATGATTGAGCGTCAATTTAATCACCTCATTAAATCTGTTCGAAGTGATAATGGGACGGAGTTTAAATGTTTTGGTATAATTTTTAAAAATACTAGGATGATTCATGAGACTTCATGTAGTGGGATGCCCCAACAAAATGAGGGTGGTGAATGGACTGATACACACATTTTAAATGTTGGGAGTGCTTTATGGTTTCAAGCTTCATTAGTTATCAAACTTTGGGGAAAATATATTCTTATTGTTGCCTACTTGATTAATCGCACTCCATCAGTTCTCTTACAATGAAAAAAATCTATCTGAACTGCTATTTGGTAAAGCTCAACCTATGAAATGCATTCGAGTATTTGGTTGTAGATACTATATTCATAATAAGAATCACGGTAGTGACAGTTTGCATCAAAAAGTACTCACGGAATTTTTATGAGATACCCTTTTGGAGAAAAAGGAACGCGCGTATATTGTATGGACACTAGCCGGATAATTGTCTATGGTGATGTTATATTCAATGAAAATGTTTTACCTTTTCAGGAATCCACTATCATTACAAGTCCTACAGATACATAGAAATTGCCATATATTGCCAATGAAAAGCCTTTGTACGTCCCGATAACTAAGACAGCCGAACCCAGCGGTTACGCAAGCTTCACATCCGTTGAATTTAGTCTCTAACCCAAAAATTTCATCATTCATTTCTGGCATACAACAAATTGTTTTGTCCATCTCCTCCAATCTTGATGATGGCAAGCCGGTGGCCACAGCTGATACAACCAGATTAAACCCCACGAAGCAAGCTCCATTAATCCAGGTCGTGGGTTAAGTTGAACATCTTGGACGTGGACAACGAGTGAAGAACGATAATATGTGATTGTGTGATTATCACATGTACACAGTTCAGTGTAATACTTAGAGTTGTAAGTATCATTTACAAACATACATCTCATATGAGAAATTCTCCACAGTATCAGGGCTTCATGGTTTTTCTCGATACAAATGTAGAATCTAAGTCTTATAAACAGGTTGTTCAGTCTGTGGAATGACGGAAAGTGATGTTTGAGGAAATTACACCTTTAAAAGAAAATAACACATGGAATATGGTTCGTCTTCGTTGGAACAAGAAATTCTTAAGCTGTAAGTGGGTATACATGATCAAACATTTCTCTGATGGATATATCAAAAGGTTCAAAGCAAGACTTGTCATCATGGGAAATGAGCAGCAAAAGAGTCTTAATTATACTGAAATATTTACTCCAGTTGTCAAGCTCACCACCGTTTGTGTACTTCTTAATATTGCACATGTTAATAAGTACGAATTACATCAGATGGATGTTCCCAATGCATTCATTCACGGTGATCTGCATGAATAAATCTTTATTTGCCCCTCCTAGTTTCCAACTAATACATAAACATATTATCTACGAGCTTCAAACATCTTTGTATGGACTGAAACAAGCTCTGTAATGTTGGTTTTCTAATCGTCCTGGAGCACTGCGTAGCTATGGTTTTACTCAGTCACACTTTGATTACTACCTTTTTGCTTATCATCGTGGTCAGTCTGTGATTTATGTTTTGGAATATGTCGATGTTTTAGTCATTGAATGAAACAATTATGGCACTATAATATATTTTAGGAAATACTTGTCTGACTACTTTCACATAAAATATCTTGATGTTCTAAAATACTTTCTAGGTATTGAAGTTCCCTGCAAATATTCTAGCATTTTTCATAGTTAACGCAGATATTTGCTTGATATTTTAGTAACCAGCCTACTTGGAGCTGCTCCTGTTAGGACTCCGCTTGATCAACATCATCGATTGTCCTTACCTACCGGGATCATATTCTTGATCTCTATGCCTATCGTTGGCTTGTAGGACGATTGGTATACTTATCGATCACTCGTTTAAATCTTTTTTATGCAGTTCCTAATTTGGATCAATATTTTCAGGAACCTTAATAGATCATTGGCAAGCTGTGTTTGGTGTGGTTCGATATCTGAAGGGTTCTCAAGGACTTTGATGTAGCCCAGAAAGTCCAAACAAAATCTTTTTGAATTTAATTTAATTTTATTCAAATCTTATGTATTTAAATCAAATCTAATTATATTAAGATTTGATTTGTTTCTATTGTATTTTATTTTAAAATATTTATTTTATTTCCTTGTATTATAATTTAGGGTTTTGAGAAGCTCTTATATAAATCCTCATATGCCTTAAGTTATTTTATGTTTTTGGAATAATATATTTTCATGTCTGAAAATTTCAGTCTTTGTTACCCTTAGATCAGGGTTTCGTCATGTTACCCTTGAATTAGGGTTTCATCTATCGCTGCTTCTTCTTTTATTTCCGCCGCGTCATCAGTTTGGTATCAGAGCGTTAGTTCCTACTATGGGGAAGCATGTATCTAAAGCTTGACTATTCTGATTCAAGGTTTAAAGAAGACAACAACACACATGGTCATGAAGATCGCGAAGATCGTTTGAGTATAAAGGGGCATATCAGTCATTTCAATGACGATCATATTGACCAGCTACTGAAGGAGTTTAAATTGGCTACCATTCTTCAAATCAAGGTAAAACCTTTTATCGAGATGTCGTCTCAGGCTATGAAGAGGTTTTCAAAACCATTTTTTTCATCATCTGGACACGGGGATGTTGTCTTCAGACTATGAAAAGGTTTTCGAAACTATTTTTTTTCCTTCAACTGAGTGGCTTCAATGTGACTTCAAATAAAGAACACTCGAGAAGAATTTATCTTATTCTGATAAGGTCAACAATTATGATTCCCAATGTAACGATTGAATAAAATAAAATAAATAATTTGGGTTCTTGATGGTGATGGTGCTGTGAATTTGAGGACGAATTCTTGTCAACCAGGAGACGATGATGTAGCCCAAAAAGTCCAAACAAAAGCCTTTTTCATTTTATTTTAATTTATTCAAATATCTTATGTATTTAAATCAAATCTAATTATATTAATATTTTATTTTATTTTAAAATATTTATTTTATTTCCTTGTATTATAATTTAGGGTTTTGAGAAGCTCTTATATAAAGCTTCATATGCCTTAAGTTATTTTAAGTTTTTGGAATAATATATTTTTATGTCTGAAAATTTCAGTCTTTGTTAACCTTAGATTAGGGTTTCATCATGTTACCTTTAAATTAGGGTTTCATCTATCGTTGCTTCTTCTTCTATTTCTGCCGCGTCATCAGACTTGGTATTCTCCTTATATCAGATAGTGATCTTAAACTCACAAAATTGGTGTGATTCGGATTAGGCTTCTTGCCCACTCACTCGATATCATTTATCTATATGGTTCGTCCAAATTGGGGACTCTCCAATCTCGTGAAAGATAAAAAACAACATATTTTTGCTCACTCTCCAACCGAAGCTGAAATTGAATTTCGTTTAGTTTATTGACTTTAAAATCACCGGTGAAGGTTTTTGGACTTGGCAAAATCTATAAATTTATTCCATGACACCAAGAAAAAACCACTCACGATGGACTAAATTTATAGATTTTGTAAGTTGAGGGACTAAATTGATAGATTTTGTAAGTTGTGGGACTAAATTTATAGATTTCATCACGTCCAAGGACCGTCAATGGTGTTTTTAAATAACTTATGACTATTTCTGGTGATGTTCCTAAGGATTCATGGGTGATGTTTGTTCGTCTTGTCCCATTGGAGACTATTTCTATTGATTTTCTCTCAACGTGTCCACATAAGCTAGAATGCATGTTGTCACTATTATCGTTGCATAATATGGTAGATAAAAACCTTATAACCTTAAGCTTGATTAATTCTTTTGACTTTATTGAGTAGATAGAGTGGTGACAGATGAATGGTTAGATTTATGTTTGTATGAAATGTTGCTGTCAAAATTCAAAGAGCAAAAAATGATAGAGATTGCATGAGTTTGAGAGATTAAAACTCTGCCGATGTTATATTTTTATGTTTGATTCAATTCTAGATCGAGCTATTTTTTTTATTATGGATCTAGGGTTTTCATATTTGGATTTTGGGGTTTCTCATCTAGATTTTGAGTATGTAATTTATTTTAATTTATCATATTATTATTGTAGATTGGTTGTTGTCATACGATGTTTTAGATATGTTCGACAACCGTTATCTTCCGAATTTCCCTCCGCTATAGAGGTTCTTTTGGACAACGTTATTGGTTCTGATTTTTCTATCAGCAATGACTCATCCCTCCCATAACAATCATTTCGAGACCAATAATGATCTCCTATGTTCTTCTTACTACTACGACATACTTTGCTACATTATTTTTTCAAGATATCTCTAATCATCGCCATAGTCTTAACAGTAAATATCTAGCAAGTGGACCTCTACATTTACTACCTAATGTTTTGTGGCCAATTCTTAGACCAGATTTCTTTCACAATATCAACTTATCTGTATCTTAATGTTTCATCTAGTATCATCTTAAATTTTTTATTTCTCTTTTGACTATGGCTATTTATTTCAAAATTTGAACGGTAGTTTATCTCGAGACTATCGAATTTCGTGACAAATAGTCCATGGACTTTAAAAACTCCGATGAGAGTCCCTCGACTATCCGTTTTTATGAAGTTAGTTCCATACATATGTTGATTAATATGACGATGTCATTTGGCAATATACTCAACATAAACTTGTTTCATTCATAGTCCCTCAACTTTAGCTCAAAGTTAAAATGTAGTCAACAACATGAATTGATGAATCTGCATTTTTTTATAACGTTAACGTGACATGTATTATCCTAGTTGTATTAATATTTGTTGATTATTAATAAATACATGACACGTATTTTTTTAAAAAAAATTTACATAAATTTTTGTGTCTATATAAACTGAAGAAAAGAAAAATTAAAATCCAATTCAAGAATGTAGATTTCTTTGATTGAATCTTTCTGCTATACCCATTTGAGTCTAAAAGATTGAGAATAGTAATAGTGAGAAAGTTTTTTTTCTCACTCTAAAATCTCTAATATTATTTATAAAACAAACATAAAGCATTATGAGATGCTCAAGTTAAATGCCTTTTCTATGAGATAAAATTTCATAAACAAAGCATTTACCTTGACAAACTCCCATCATCTTCAACTTGTATTTTAATCTTAAATTATATAATATAAAAATCTTTCTCTCTTTTCTTTCCTTTTTGAAAACTAAATGAAATTTAAATCACATTCATGGTTTAAATTTATTTAATTGAATCTCTGTATTCTGACCGATTTAAAAGGCAAAATTTTGTTTTAACTTGAGCCTTGTATTTTTAAGTTGAATAAAAACTCAAAATTCCTGAAATCATAAATTTGTTTATATTAGCTTTGAACTTTGAATTTCCAAATGAAGATATCAAGAACGAAAATATTCTACGAATTCAACAGCGGTTATTCAACTCATATGTCAATAATGGGTTTTAAAATTAAATAATCATAAATTTGTTTATATTAGCTTTGAACTTTGAATGTCCAAATGAAGATATCAGGAGCAGAAATATTCTACGAATTCAGCCACGGGTATTCAATGCATATGTCAATAATTGGTTTTAAATATAAATAAACTATATTTATAATTGCGTTTTCCTTTATTATTATCTTTTGAAATTTCTATTATATGTAGTTAGTGAGATAAATATTTTAAAGATATGGGGATAAATTACCTACAGAAGTGATGAGCATTCCACTTATCAATTGACTATTAGAAAAAGATAGAATTTGTAAATGTTTACAGTTTGTTAGAAAGGAGAGAAAAAAATAATTTTTGGATTTTAGATTCATCAACAAAATTGTAAAATTAAAATTGAGCCATCGAAGTTGTTAATTACTGGTTATGAATCAACTGATTAACAATTATTGAATCAATATTATTGGTTTATTTTTCAAAAGTTGAAAAAACGTTTTGTTATTACTGTAGTGATGGAAAAAGCGAAGGAAAACGAAAAAAGGTTATTGTGATTATTTATAATGTCAAATTATTTAATTAATAATAAAATATGTTAAATTCATTTACTAGTGTCACGTTATATTATATTCCAAGATATCTCTAATCATCACCACAATCATTAATACATAGCCAATGTACATTTACATCTACTACCTAATCTTTCTAACAAAAATCGCATACCAATATTCATTCATAATTTCAACTTCTTTGTATCTTAATCTTTCATCTAGTTTCATCTTAAATTTTTTATTGATCTTTTGACTATGACGATTTATTTGATCTACCTTTTAGAGCATACTTTGCAAGCCAATCAGCTGCAAAGCTTTGCTCTCTATAAATAAGCCTTAAGGACATTAATGAAGTTAAAAGCTTTTGGCAATAAGAAACATTGGGAGTCAAGAACCAAGGAGCATAGTAATTTGCTAAGGAGTCAACACAATAAAAGCCAAGGTTAAACCATCAAAGCCAAGGTTTTTACACAAAGTTAAACCATCAAGTAAGGCTTTGGTTTCGGAAATAACGAGAGTTTGTTTCCCATATAACATGATATCATAAGCTAGCATAATACCATTGTAGTTTTTTATTAAAAAACCACCACTAGCCTCACCATTATATACACAAGCGTCATCAGGATTAAGTTTAAGACGATTATCAATAGGAGGATTCCATTTTACATAAATAGTAGACCTTTTACTATGAGTGTGATTAAAATAGTTAAGTTAGTGAGTAATTTTATAATCTTTGCTCCAAAAATTTTTGGTTAAAAGGTTTGCAAAATCTAATTTGAACATCACATGTATAATCGTACTTTTAATATCTTGAGAGGACATGTAAATGTTATGATATTTATATTTGTCCTCAGTATTTCAGATATTCCAAACCATGATTGAAGGAGTACTTGTTTTAATTTGAGTTTGCTTGTTAGCTGATGTAAACCAGATACTAATTATATGGAATATATTTCATATGGTTTTCACTATAGAGACCAAACAAACTTGAGAAATACTTCCAAACCTCAAAAGTTTGTTTTACAATTTACAAAAAGATAAACAATGGTTTCCATATTATCACAACTAACATTTTGAAACTAAAGTATTTTTTTATTGCTGAAGAAAAGTTCTTAAAGATTCTTCAAAGAGTGAACGAACACTTCTTTGGAGAAACAAAATTCCAAATCTTTTTGTGAATAAAAGAAAATTAATCTCTAGTTATTATTTTATCAAATGTTTCTTTAAAGTTAAAGTTTTCAAATTGAGAAACATTCCATTTAATAGTATCGGGTTTGTCAACATGTAAAGTAAACTTAGTTATCCTAGCAATATCAGCTGAAGTTATAATTTTTTAAGTTTATTTATGTTCCAAAGTTATTTTACCAAAAAAAATTATTTTTTTACAGGAATACCAAAGGTTATCATCATTAGGATTCAGAAGGATAAGAGGGATGGTGTGACACCATCTCTCAAGCCAGAAATAAAAATTGCCATTTCCAATTTGCCTAAAAATACAAGGCTCAACTATGTGTCTAATAGAGATGAGCCAAATTTTAGATTTCTTGGACTTTTTATTTATATGTAATGGACGGCGATTACGATAATAGATCGAATGCATAACCTTAGCCCACAGTTACTCCTCAATGTAAACCAGAGTTTACAATAATATATTTTTTTGAATGTCATTATGATTTCTGAAATCAATACTATATTTTTCATAAGAATAGTAGAGATTAGTCAACTTAAACCAGATCATAATATTTTTTTATCAACTTTGGAACCCCATAAGAATTTGTTTAAAGGTCTATATATTCTATCAATTGTTGATTTAAGGAGACGGTAAGATTGATTGTAATAAGATGGGACAGTCATTAATATAGATTGTATTAATGTAATCTTACCACAAAAAGAAAGATTCTTACGGTCCCATTCACTGATTTTATTGATAATACCTTAAAAGTGACGATTCTTATTACTAGGATGAATAGTTATACCTATATAATTGATGGGAAAGTTTTCATAAAGTTAAGAGTTAAGCAATCTCAGTTCTTATAAGTTATAACTTTGGATTTATTCTTATTAATGATCTGGCCATAAAGTTCCAGAGTATCTTAATGTTGTTTAAAGATCCACTAGAAAATATAATAATATCATCACCGTAAGCTAAGCTAGAAATTGAGATTTGTGATCTAGCATGATAGTACATAGATTGATTTTTAGAGAAAAGATTCTTAATATCTCTTATAAAATACTCTTCAACAATCATGAATAGTTTGGGTAACAAAAGTTCACCCTTCCTAACACCATTATAAGAGCTAAAGAAACCATTGATATAACCATTAACGATAACAAAATACTTAGTATTTATTAGACCTTGATTAACGAGATTAATGAACTAGTTGTTGAAACGAAAAATCGCTAATGTTTTAAGTAAAAAGTTGGCAGATAGTCTGTTAAAAACCTTGTCCATATCTAATTTCATAATAAGATTACCACATTTGGTCCTTTTATCTAAGTATGGATTAATTAATGAGCAATTAATATTTGCTCATTGATGTTTCTATTAGCTAGAAAACCCCCTGATTTTTAGATATGATTTTAGGGAGAATGATGGTCAATCTATTGTTAATCAGACTTGAAATGATTCTATCTAAAATATTAAAAATACTAATAAGTCTAAATTCACTCCAAGTTTATATGAGATTCTTTTTTGGCGATCAAGCAAAGGGTAGTAGCATATACTCTCTTTTGGATACAATTCTCATTGAAAACATCTATTATTGTATTGGTAATGTCTTTTCTAATTATGTTTGAGCAAGATAAATAAAATTTTATGTTGAAACCGTGAATACCAACCATTATATCATTAATCTCCCCCTCTATGACTCTTCACCATATTTTCAGAGAGCAAAATCAAGCGGCCGATTGGCTCGCTAGACGGACTTTGAAATGTAAAATGAAGATGGACTATCTCAATTTTAAGGCTCCTAATCATCTCGAAGCTATTTGCTTATTAGAGAATCTAGGAATTTTTCTATATAAGAAGAGATTACAAGTCTGGGTCTCTCTAATTTGCTTTTCGTTAATCTGTCTATCTATCATTATTGAATGTTTTGTAAATGTCTATCTGTAGATGATTGATGTTGAGGGTTCAGAAGTTTTGATCGAGTTAGTCCCCTTCATATGTTGATTAATATAAGGATGTCATATGTCACCATACTCAACATGAAATTATTTCACTCATTGTCCATCAAATTCAGGCGAAAGTTAAAATGTAGCCAACTACATTAATTTATGTAGGTGCATTTTTATGAAGTTAACATGACATGTATTATCGTAGTTGTATCAATATATTTTTATTAATATTGTATATGTGGAATGTTAAAAAATATTAATACGTAAATCATTCTCTCTCTTTTATTTATCTTTCTATAAACTGGAAAAAAAATCTAAACCAAATCCAAAATGTAGATTTACTTGATTGAATCTTTTTGGTATACCGATTTCGGATGAAGAGATTAAAAAAAAGTGAGATTTTTTTTCTCTCATTGAAATCTCAATTTTTTTATAAAACAAATATAAAGTATTATCATATCCTCGAGTTAAAGGCATTCTTTTATCCGTTAAAATCTCATAGACAAAGCATTGAACTTGATACACCTCTATCATCTTGAACCTGTATTTTAATCTTAAATTATTTAATATAGAAATTTTTCCTTCTTTTCTTTTTATCGCAAAACTAAAAAAACTAAATAATATTCATTTATTTGATTGAATCTCTATATTTTGACCAATTTAAAGGGTAGAATTTTGTTTTAACTTTGGCGTTGTATTTTTAAATTGAATAAAAACTCAAAATTCCTAAAATCTTAAATTTGTTTGTATTACTTTGACTTCTGAACGTCCAAGATATCTCTAACCATTACCACAATCATTAATACATAACCAATGTACCTTTACATCTACTACCTAATATGTTCTGACCAAAATCGTATACCAATATTCATTCATAATTTCAACTTCTTTGTATATTAATCTTTCATCTAGTTTCATCTTAAATTTTTTATTGATCTTTTGACTATGACGATTTATTTGATCTACCTTTTAGAGCATACTTTGCAAGTCAATCAGCTGCAAAGCTTTGATCTCTATAAATAAGCCTTAAGGACATTAATAGAGTTAAAAGCTTTCGACAATAAGAAGCATTGGGAGTCAAGAACCAAGGAGCATATCCATTTGCTAAACTATCACGCAATCAAAGCCAAGGTTTTTACACAAAGTTAAACTATCACGCAAGGCTTTGGTTTCGGCAATAACGAGAGTTTGTTTCCCATATGACATGCTATCATAAGCCAGCATAATACCATTGTAGTTTTTAATTAAAAAACCACCACTAGTCTCACCATTATATACACAAGCGTCATCAGAATTGAGTTTAAGACGATTATCAATAGGAGGATTCCATTTTACATAAATAGTAAACCTTTTACTATGAGTGTGATTAAAATAGTTAAGTTGGTGAGTAATTTTATAATCTTTGCTCCAAATTTTCTTGGTTAAAAGGTTTACAAAATCTAATTTGAACATCACATGTATAATCGTACTTTTAATATCTTAAGAGGACATAGAAATGTTATGATATTTATATTTGTCCTCAATATTCCAGATATTCCAAACCATGATTGAAGGAATACTTGTTTTAATTTGAGTTTGCTTGTTAGCTGATGTAAACCAGATAGTAATTATATGGAATATATTTCATATGGTTTTCACTATAGAGACCAAACAAACTTGAGAAATACTTCCAAACCTCAAAAGTTTGTTTTACAATTTACAAAAAGATAATCAATGGTTTCCATATTATCACAACTAACATTTTGAAACTAGAGTATTTTTTTATTGCTGAAGAAAAGTTCTTAAAGATTCTTCAAAGTGTGAAAGAACACTTCTTTGGAGAAACAAAATTCCAAATATTTTTGTGAATAAAAGAAAATTAATCTCTAGTTCTTATTTTATCAAAAGTTTCTTTAAAGTTAAAGTTTTCAAATTGAGAAACATTCCATTTAATAGTATCGGGTTTGTCAACATGTAAAGTAAACTTAGTTATCCTAGCAATATTAGTTGAAGTTATAATTTTTTAAGTTTATTTATGTTCCAAAGTTATTTTACCAATTTTTTTTTTATCTTTTTACTGGAATACCAAAGGTTATCATCATTAGGATTCAGAAGGATAAGAGGGATGGTGTGACACCATTTCTCAAGCCAAAAATAAAAATTGTCATTTCCAATTTACCTAAAAATACAAGGCTCAACTATGTGTCTAATAGACGGTGATTACAATTATAGATCGAATGCATAACCTTAGCCCACAGTTACTCCTGAATGTAAACCAGAGTTTACAATAATATATTTTTTGAATGTCATTATGATTTCTTAAATTAAGACCATATTTTTCATAAGAATAGTAGAGATTAGTCAACTTAGACCAGATCATAATAATTTTATCAATTTTGGAACCCCATAATAATTTGTTTAAAGGTCTATATATTCTATCAATTGTTGATTTAAGGAGACGGTAAGATTGATTGTAATAAGATGGGACAGTCATTAATATAGATTGTATTAATGTAATCTTACCATAAAAATAAAGATTCTTACGGTCCCATTCACTGATTTTATTGATAATAAATTAAAAGTGACGATTCTTATTACTAGGATGAATAGTTATACCTATATAATTGATGGGAAAGTTTTCATAAAGTTAAGAGTTGAGCAATCTCAGTTCTTATAAGTTATAACTTTGGATTTATTCTTATTAATGATCTGGCCATAAAGTTCCAGAGTATCGTACTGTTGTTTAAAGATCCACTAGAAATTATAATGATATCATCAACGTAAGCTAAGCTAGAAATTGGGATTTTTGTTCTAGCATGATAGTACATAGATTGATTTTTAGAGAAAAGATTCTTAATATCTCTTATAAAATACTCTTCAACAATGATGAATAGGTTGGGTGACAAAAGGCCACCCTTCCTAACACCATTATAAGAGCCAAATAAACCATTGATATAACCATTTACAATAACAAAATACTAAGTATTTATTGGACCTTGATTAACGAGATTAATGAACTAGTTGTTGAAACGAAAACTCGCTAATGTTTTAAGTAAAAAGTTGGCAGATAGTCTGTTAAAAGCCTTGCCCATAACTAATTTGATAATAAGATTACGACCTTTGGTCCTTTTATCTAAGTATGGATTAATTCGTGAGCAATTAATATTTGCTCATTAATGTTTCTATTAGCCAGAAAACCCCCTGATTCTTAGAGATGATTTTAGGGAGAATGATGGCCAATCTATTGTTAATCAGATTTGAAATGATTCTATCTAAAATATTAAAAAGACTAATAAGTTTAAATTCACTCCAAGTTTATATGAGATTCTTTTTTGGCGATCAAGCATAGGGTAGTAGCATATACTCTCTTTTGGATACAATTCTCATTGAAAACGTCTATTATTATATTGGTAATGTCTTTTCTAATTATGTTTGAGAAAGATAAATAAAATTTTATGTTGAAACCGTGAATACCAACCATTATATCATTAATCTCCCCCTCTATTACTCTTCACCATATTTTTAGAGAGCAAAATCAAGCGGCCGATTGGCTCGCTAGACGGACTCTGAAATGTAAAATGAAGATGGACTATCTCAATTTTAAGGCTCCTAATCATCTCGAAGCTATTTGCTTCTTAGAGAATCTGGGAATTTTTCTATATAAGAAGAGATTACAAGTCTGGGTCTCTCTAATTTGCTTTTCGTTAATCTGTCTATCTATCATTATTGAATGTTTTGTAAATGTCTATCTATAGATAATTGATGTTGAGGGTTCAGAAGTTTTGATCGAGTTAGTCCCCTTCATATGTTGATTAATATAAGGATGTCATATGTCACCATACTCAACATAAAATTATTTCACTCATTGTCCATCAAATTTAGGTGAAAGTTAAAATGTAGCCAACTACATTAATTTATGTAGGTGCATTTTTATGAAGTTAACATGACATGTATTATCGTAGTTGTATTAATATATTTTTATTAATATTGTACATGTGGAATGTTAAAAAATATTAATACATAAATCATTCTCTCTCTTTTATTTATCTTTCCATAAACTGGAAAAAAAATCAAAACCAAATTTAAAATGTAGATTTCCTTGATTGAATCTTTTTGGTATACCGATTTCGGATGAAGAGATTAACGAAAAGAAGAGTGAAATTTTTTTCTCTCTCATTGAAATCTCAATTTTTTTATAAAATAAATATAAATTATTATCATATCCTCGAGTTAAAGGCATTCTTTTATCCGTTAAAATCTCATAGACAAAGCATTGAAGTTGATACACCTCTATCATCTTTAACATGTATTTTAATCTTAAATTATTTAATATATAAATTTTCCTTCTTTTCTTTTTATCGCAAAACTAAAAAAACTAAATAATATTCATTTATTTGATTGAATCTCTATATTTTGACCAATTTAAAAGGTATAATTTTGTTTTAACTTTGGCGTTGTATTTTCAAATTGAATAAAAACTCAAAATTCATAAAATCTTAAATTTGTTTATATTACTTTGACTTCTGAACGTCCAAATAAATATATCAAGAATGCAAATATTCTTAAATTTTCACAACCGTTATTCAATGCATAGGTTATTCATAGGTTTTAAATATAGATAAAGTATACGTATAATTATTTTTTTATATTATTATTTTCAAAACATTGTATTTTATACAGAAAGTGAGATAAATATTTTGAGGAGATGCAGATAAATTACTTATAGAAGTGAGGTGCTTTCAATTTTTTTACAATAAAAAACGCTTTTTTTATTAGAAACAAAAGCTACAGTAGTAGTTTAAGATACATAAGACACGCGTCAGAACCAGATTAGGTCACCTCCAAATTTGAGCGCTACAATAAAAATAAAATTTTATGGAGCAACTCCAATCAGGCGCTTCTCTTCCGTTTTTCCTCTCTTGATATCAAAGCTAAATACAATACTTTTTTTATTTTTCTGACCTTTTCATCTTTAGTGACAACTAGAATTTTAGATTTCTTAAACCGAAACTAACCTTTAAAGGCACACTGAAAAGCTAACTAAGTGGTTATTGTCCCTCATAACCTCTTGCTAACCAATGAATCAACCATAAAACTACCATGTTTATGGATCCTTCATCCAGGTGCCAAACTCTCTAAATATTCTCCAAATCATCAAAATTTACCAGTTTCTTCGAGCAAAATTTTTGAGTGCTAAGCAGGATCACTGACATCCCTTTTCTATTAATCCAAATACCTCACTGCTGTGAATCAATAAAATCGACATTCTTTCAATGAAGTTACTAATATAACCCAATCCAACGATTTTTAATAGAACTTTCGCACTTAATTAGTTTGGGGCTTGAAGATGATTAAATTCCAATTTCATCTTGCATTTAAAGTCTATTTTGCGATCCAATCTGTTGTGCAATTTCGGTCTATGTAAATGTGAGATGTACTCATACTAGGGTAAATTCACTTCCTACAACACTCTAATAAAAGACTTAAGTACCATGGATATTTCCTATAAGCAAGGACGTTTACTATAGTTAAGGAATCTGTTTCTATATCGACATTAACTTAATTGTTCTTTATACAGATTATGAGACCATCAAGCAATGCTCTTGATTTGGCCATTAAAGGATATATCATACCGAAAAGGCTGCTAGAACCTATAAAAACATCACCTAAGTTGTTTTGAATGATTATTGCCCAACTGGAGTCTCCCTATCTATAGATGTCACCATCAGAATTCATTTTGTGTCTGTCAGCAGCTGGAGCGATCCATTTTAGGTAAGTTAGTATTCTTTTCTAGTTATTGTAAGATATGCATCCAATCTCTTGAGCTGCATTGATTTTATTGATCTAATGTTTATACATGAACATATTCATTCATAATTTCAACTTCTTTGTATATTAATCTTTCATCTAGTTTCATCTTAAATTTTTTATTGATCTTTTGACTATGACGATTTATTTGATCTACCTTTTAGAGCATACTTTGCAAGTCAATCTGCTGCAAAGCTTTGCTCTCTATAAATAAGCCTTAAGGACATTAATGGAGTTAAAAGCTTTCGACAATAAGAAGCATTGGGAGTCAAGAACCAAGGAGCATATCCATTTGCTAAGGAGTCAAATATATATATATATATATATATATATATATATATATATATATAATCAATATCTATATCAACGCAATCAAAGCCAAGGTTTTTACACAAAGTTAAACCATCACGCAAGGCTTTGGTTTCGGCAATAACGAGAGTTTGTTTCCCATATAACATGCTATCATAAGCCAGCATAATACCATTGTAGTTTTTAATTTAAAAACCACCACTAGCCTTACCATTATATACACAAGCGTCATCAGAATTAAGTTTAAGACGATTATCAATAGGAGGATTCCATTTTACATAAATAGTAGACCTTTTACTATGAGTGTGATTAAAATTGTTAAGTTGGTGAGTAATTTTATAATCTTTGCTCCAAATTTTCTTGGTTTTCACTATAGAGACCAAACAAACTTGAGAAATACTTCCAAACCTCAAAAGTTTGTTTTACAATTTACAAAAAGATAATCAATGGTTTCCATATTATCACAACTAACATTTTGAAACTATAATATTTTTTTATTGCTGAAGAAAAGTTCTTAAAGATTCTTCAAAGTGTGAAAGAACACTTCTTTGGAGAAACAAAATTCCAAATATTTTTGTGAATAAAAGAAAATTAATCTCTAGTTCTTATTTTATCAAAAGTTTCTTTAAAGTTAAAGTTTTCAAGTTGAGAAACATTCCATTTAATAGTATCGGCTTTGTCAACATGAAAGTAAACTTAGTTATCCTAGCAATATCAGTTGAAGTTATAATTTTTTAAGTTTATTTATGTTCGAAAGTTATTTTACCAATTTTTTTTATCTTTTTATTGGAATACCAAAGGTTATCATCATTAGGATTCAGAAGGATAAGAGGGATAGTGTGACACCATCTCTCAAGCCAAAAATAAAAATTGCCATTTCCAATTTGCCTAAAACTACAAGGCTCAACTATGTGTCTAATAGAAATGAGCCAAATTTTAGATTTCTTGGACTTTTTATTTATATGTAATGGACGGTGATTATGATAATAGATCGAATGCATAACCTTAGCCCACAGTTAATACCTCTTATAAAAAACTCTTCAGCAATGATGAATAGGTTGGGTGAAAAAAGGTCACCCTTCCTACCACCATTATAAGAGCTAAAGAAACCATTGATATAAAAATTAACGATAACAAAATACTCAGTATTTATTAGACCTTGATTAACGAGATTAACGAACTAGTTGTTGAAACGAAAACTCGCTAATGTTTTAAGTAAAACGTTGGCAGATAGTCTGTTAAAAGCCTTGTCCATATCTAATTTGATAATAAGATTCCCACCTTTGGTCCTTTTATCTAAGTATGGATTAATTCATGAGCAATTAATATTTTCTCATTAATGTTTCTATTAGCCAAAAAAACCCCTCATTTTTAGAGATAATTTTAGGGAGAATGATGGTCAATCTATTGTTAATCAGATTTGAAATGATTCTATCTAAAATATTACAAGTCTCGGTCTCTCTAATTTGCTTTTCATTAATCTGTCTATCTATCATTAATGTTTTGTAACTGTCTATCTATAGATGATTGATGTCGAGGGTTCAGAAGTTTTGATCGAGTTAGTCCCCTTCATATGTTGATTAATATAAGGATGTCATATGTCACCATACTCAACATAAAATTATTTCACTCATTGTCCATCAAATTTAGGTGAAAGTTAAAATGTAGCCAACTACATTAATTTATGTATGTGCCTTTTTATGAAGTTAACATGCCATGTATTATCGTAGTTGTATTAATATATTTTTATGAATATTGTATATGTGGAATGTTAAAAAATATTAATACATAAATAATTCTCTCTCTTTTATTTATCTTTCTATAAAGTGGAAAAAAAATCAAAAACAAATCCAAAAATGTAGATTTCCTTGATTGAATCTTTTTGGTATACCGATTTCGGATGAAGAGATTAAGAAAAAGAATAGTGAGATTTTTTCTCTCTCATTGAAATCTCATTTTTTTATAAAACAAATATAAAGTATTATCATTCCTAAAATATTAAGTTTGTTTATATTACTTTGACTTCTGAACGTCCAAATAAATATATCAAGAATGAAAATATTCTAATATTTCCACAACCGTTATTTAATGCATAGGTTAGTCATGGGTTTTAAATGTAGATAAAGTATATGTATAATTATTTTTTTATATTATTATTTTCAAAACTTCTGACCTTTTCATTTTTAGTGACAACTAGAATTTTAGATTTCTTAAACCGAAAATAACCCTTAAAGGCACACTGAAAGGCTAACTAAGTGGTTGTTGTCCCTCATAACCTCTTGCTAACCAATGAATCAACCATAAAACTACCATGTTTATGGATCCTTCATCCAAGTGCCAAACTCTCTAAATTTTCTCCAAATCATCAAAATTTACCAGTTTCTTCTAGCAAATTGTTTTGGTGCTAAGCAGGATCACTGGCATCTCTTTTCTATTAATCCAAATACCTCACTGCTGTGAATCAATAAAATCGACATTCCTTCAATAAAGTTACTAATATAACCCAATCTAAGGCTTTTTAATAGAACTTCCGCACTTAATTAGTTTGGGGTTTGAAGATGGTTAAATTCCAATTTCATCTTGCATTTAAAGTCTATTTTCGATCCAATCTGTTGTTCAATTTTGGTCTATATAAATGTGAGATGTACTCATACTAGGGTAAATTCACTTCCGACAACACTCTAATAAAAGACTTAAGTACCATGGATATTTCCTATAAGCAAGTACGTTTACTAGAGTTAAGGAATATGTTTCTATATCGACATTAACCTAATTGTTCTTCTTACAGATTATGAAACCATCAAGCAATGATCTTGATTTGGCCATTAAAGGAGATATCTTACCGTAAAGGCTGATATAACCTATAACAACATCACCTAAGTTGTTTTGAATGATTATTGCCCAACTGGAGTCTCCCTTTCTATAACTGTCACCATCAGAATTCATTTTGAGTCTGTCAGTAGCTGGAGCGATCCATTTTAGGTAAGTTAGTATTCTTTTCTAGTTATTGTAAGATATGCATCCAATCTCTTGAGCTGCATTGATTTTATTGATCTAATGTTTATACCTGAACATATTAGCAATGCCTATCACACGTAATATGATTTTGACAAGCTTAATAACAGCTATAGAAGAAAGAAAATTCGCTATAAATTTAACTATGTTTTGATTGTGCCAAATTATCAAAAATATTATAGGAGGCACAACAGATGTTATATGGACCTTCCTAGTAGAATTCCAAGACTAGTTTCTTAGTTAAATGGGTAATGATCATGAATGTATCAATTCTGATTTGAAAATGTTAACAAAGTAGGACCAATTTGCCAAGCACAAGGACATGATATAAAGAGATGATTAGGATTTTAATTAGCATTACAAAATTTATATTTTGAACCTAAGTTAAAGTGTATTTTTTGGAGAACTGAATCAATAGGGATATAGTTGTGAATAATTTTCTAAAGTAGGAAAGAATAGTTCCTCGGAGTAACTGAGTTCCGCATTTTGTCAAGAATTGATTGTTCTGAGTTCTAATGTTGTTCCATGTTTCTTTCATTTTGATATTACAATCCATAGATAGATTTCATACCATATTATCTTCTTTATTGCTGTTTATGTTTTGATTCTTGATACACTTTAATCTATTTTCATCAAGGTAACTTTGCACACCAGTTAGATCCCACTGATTATCTTTCTAGTAGAAATTAACATTGTTAGTTTAAAGAAAACTATAATCTAGATTATTATTTAAGATATAAATAGGAGCTAGTTTATGCCAAAAGTCAAGACAAAAATCAATTTCACCTTTACATATTTCCCAGGTGATGTTAGGCTCTAAAATATCTTTAGATGCTAACCTTTTGCAAGTTAGTGAGCCATAGTTGTTGTAGTACGCTTTGAGAGGATGACCAAACAGTTACATAAAGAAGACCCTGAGGATCAGTTAATGTTTTCCTTATTAGAGTTAGAACCCCATAAATATTTGTTTAGAGCTTTTTCAATTTTTTTTATTGTTTTGTTAAGAATAACACAGTTGTTCATCCAATACAAAGGAATGGTAAATAATACAGAGTTTATAAGGACCAATCTACCTCCATAAGATAAGTGTTTATCTTCCCATTCTTGGATTTGGTTATTGATTTTGTTAATGATACGAAGGAAATTAGTTGACTTGTTGTTATTTAAAATAATACCAAGGTAATTAATAGGTAAATTGCAAGTTGTGAAGCTAGTGTTGTCAGTGTTAATTTTTGTTTGCTGCTTTCTGTTAGAGACAATAACTTAAGTCGCATCCTTATTAATAGATTCACCTGATACTTCTTGGTAAAACTGTAAAAAAATACTAAGCTTCTCTATAATAGAGAGGTACTGTTAGTAAATATTAAAATGTCGTCCACAAATGCAAGACCTGGTACTAAGATATTAGTCCTAGATGCAAACTGCATCATAGTGCAAAGGCTTATATGCCTATATATTTTCCAACTAGTTGGAATTTTTGACTTAGGTATTAGACACATATTTGTAGCGGACATACCTTTAGGAATTTTGTACCCCAATATAAATGAAGCCATTCTATTTCTACGGTCTGTTTTAAGAATACTCTAGTAGTTTTTGAGGAAGAATCCATTAAATCCATCTACTCATGATGCACTTGATGGATTTATATTACTGATAATCTCTAGAATCTCTTCTTCGACTGGCGGTAGCAGTAGTAAGCCATTCTCCTCATTTGTGATAAATTTTAGAATATTATTGAATATATTGTCCTGCAACTTTAAGATTTTATCATCACTGTTAGTATATGATTGGATAGCCAGAATGTTTTTAAAATAGTTCTTAGCAGATGTGCTAATATCTTTAGAGTTAAGAATCCATTTACCCTCTTCTTTGATGCTTTTTATGGTGTTATTTTTTTTCTTTTTGTTGATATAACCATGGTAGACTTTAGTATTTATGTCTTTTTTTACCATGAGCTGTAGCATTTCTAATGCCAATATTCCTCCTCCATTCTCAAAGCTTGAAGAATATTTCCAATAGCTTTAGACAACTTATCCCTAGATTTCAGCCTCCTTATAGAAGAATTTTTTTTGTCGCCCCTGATGTTCTAGCTAAGAATCTTTATCATCTTTATTGTGTGGAGAGATAGATTTGTTGATCTTTGAGAAAGTCAAAGATTTCCTATTGATATTATTTTCCTTCTTCTGATTTCTAGCTTCCTTTACTTTCTTCTTTAAAACTTCATGGAAACCTTCTTCAGTGTCAACAATGTTTGAGTTTGGAGATATAAGAAGGCTTCCAGTGCAATTCTGATTTGGTGTCACATTGCCAGATATTAGATTCGTATAGTCTTCATTGTGAGATAGACTATAGTCTTTTTCTAATGTCTGAATTGAGTCATTAATCTCTTCTTCTTCAGGTGTCTTGTAGTTGTCATTTGGATTTCCTTGCTCCTTATTCTCTTTTATGTTGTTTATTTTCTTCTATGTAATTGTTTCCCTGCAATTTTATTTTCTTCATGCTTGTTGTTGAATCTTTCCTTATTTGTTTTTTATGTGGCTTTAGAATCACATATTTGATTTTTGGATTTTCATTTATGTCCTTGAATGCTTCTGTTTGTTTCTGGTTTATGATATTATTGATAACATCATTCACATTTATCTTCTACATCAATTATGTTTGTATTTTCTCAGCTTTCTTGCATTTTTCTGAGTTGTGGCCAAAATGAAAGCAAGAAATGCAATAACTTGCTAAATCTTTGTAATTAATAGATATCCAACACCCCTGATTATCTCCGAAACGTACCCACACTTTATTTTGAATGACTTGCAAAACATCCATCACAACTTTTGCATAACATGAATTTTGGAATGCTCTGTTTTTTCCTAGTACCATGATCTTCCATGGTTCTCCAACAAATGATGCTATGTCTCTCATTATATCTTCATTATATCTTCCATGTTTTTTCAAACTTTAGATTAAAGTTTTATGTCCACCTAAGTAATCACATTGTGGAATCCCCTGTAGTCCAAACACTCCTAAATTAGAGTTTACTAAAATCATCATTTATTCCAAATTCTAAAAATACATGTCTGAGGTCCTAGACAGTGACTTAACATTCACCTTTTAATTTTATGTAATCTAAAAAACGATGTTGATATGCTTTGTGGCAAGAACACCAAAGATTTGTGAGTTCTAATACTAGATTTCAATAAATCACATTTTATTGTATGCATAAATTATTGTATATAAATGCCAAGGTTTCTGAGTTTGATGACGAAATTCCGAGCTAATTTCTATTGTAGTTTTAGTTAGGTTCTTAATGTGACATAGATTCTTGTTTTCTAGCGATGGCTTCTCTTCCAGTGATGAATGATGAATGAGTTTTAGTTATAATTCCATGGAGGTAAAGGAAGTTCCAGATAAATGGAGTCAGATGAAAAATTTATGTGAAAATATGGTGGAGGTGTCTGGATACTTGCTGTCAGAAAATGCATCTAAAATGGTGGACGTAGAGGAAGTTCAAGGTAAACTGAGGGAAATGAAGAAATTATGTGAAAATATTGCAAAATTACCATCAAGTTATGCGACAGAAAATGTCACAAAGGACATCTTTTTTGGTCCCATTCACTGATTTTATTGATAATACCTTCAAAGTGACAATTCTTATTACTAGGATGAATAGTTATACCTATATCCAAACCACCTTCTTATGTAATTTACGATTTTGGGCTAACAACTCCGTATAGGCCAACTATATGCAATTTTTTCTATTGCAAAACCAAACATCCCTGCAAATCAACCTTGCTAAAATTGGCTTCAAAATCTGGATCTCCACTAAAGATATTGCTGAGCCTTTCAATAATTGCAAAATTTACGGTTTAAATAAGATTGACATAGAGACTGATTCTAAAGTTTTAGTCTCTCTTTTGGTCATTTTCCTTTTCCTTTGGATTCAATAAAATATATTTGATTTTCAAAATTCTGATTAATTTTTATTTTTGAATTATTGTGTAGTTTGGTAGAGAGGGTTGAGAATTTAAATAAATTAGAAAATAAAAAAATAAAAAAAATAAAAAATAAAAAAAATTGAATGCACAAATCATAAACGTATGAGCGCGTTTTTCCTAAAGCAGTTGGCGTTTGAAATTTGCTGTACAGACCGACGTGTCCCTTAAACTCTATATAAAGGGGGAAGCGTCCCACTTTGACTCTCAAATATTAATCTTACAAATACAAAGTTTATCTTTTTGGTTGATCTCTGTTTTGTTACAGGGAGGGATAAGTTTTGTGGTTCATCATCAGCATTCCTGTGTTGTCATTTGTGATCCAATCTATTGAATAAAAAGTTTCAATTTGTATAAAAAGGGAAGGGTACTTGGGTACTAGGGTACCAGGGTACTAGGGTACTAGGATACTAGGGTCTGTCTCACTACAAATATAAACACAAAGTCGGTCCCTCTCATTAATCTTCATTATGCAGCAATTTCCTTCTTCGCCCAAACGGTAAGCAAACTAAGTAATCCAATCTATTTCATAAAAAAGTTGCAGTATTTATCCTTCTCATTACTCATTATCATCTTCGATCTTCTGTACCTTACTTCTGTTTTCTGTGTTTCCAGAAGAAACGGTCCTGATTGGAGTTCTCTAGACTCTTGTGCGTTATCGATCATCAGCAGGTTGTTGCCCTCATTCAAGGATTTCGTTTGTTTTCGCGCTACGTGCAAATCCTGGGAACATGCTGTGCCCATAAAATTTTTTACACAGCACCCCTCCAATGTCGTCCCATGCCTTATGCTAATGCCAAAAAATGAGACAAGGGACACCCACAGCCGCCACAGCCACAGACACAGCTTTTACGATATCTCCACCAAAAATACTCATCAAATTCTGATACCGGAGATACGAAACAAAAGTTACTTATCTTGTAATGGATGGTTGCTTACGGTGTCAAAAGGTTTAAATTTAACTATGCATCTGTTGCATCCCTTGAGTCGCGTTCAAATCAAACTACCACCGATTCAATCCATTGACGAAGACTGGGAAGACTTACTACAATTTGATATTGCCCAAGCCAGTTTCAACTTTGTTCACAAGTTTGCACTCTCCGGTGACCCCTTATCGGGCAATAATTGTTCAGTCCTGATTTTATGCGGTACTTTTTCCAAAGGGGTTATCTGTAGAGTTGGAGGTCCGGGGTGGACAATAGTCCATCATGGTACACTTGATGACGTCGTCTTTTACAAACAAAACTTCCACATGGTGAATGGCAGAGGGACCATTTATGCATGTGGCAATGACAATATAGTTTATCAAGTGGCTGCCAGCAAGACTCTCGCGTGGTTCTATGGACAGGGTCGTCGTTTCTATTTGGTAGAATCGGCAGATTCTTTGCTCATAGTGGTGCGGATAACCTCTCCGCTAAAACCACGCAGTCACGAATACCGCTGCTGTGGTTTTCGAGTTTTCAAGCTGGACGATGGAGGAACATGCAAGCCAGTGACAAATTTGGGAGACATGGCTATTTTCGTGGGGTATTCAACTTCTATGTCCGTAGAGGTGACAATGACAAACATGATTAGAAAAAACTGTATATATTTTACCGATGACTGCCTCGACCGTTATCATTTCTCTCCTCAAGGTGGCGGCAAAGACATGGGCATTTTTTCTCTTTCTCTGCCGCGGGATAGATCCATTGGACGCCACTTTGAAGGTGAATCCTACAGCCACGTTAATCCACCAATGTGGCTCCAGCTTAAGAAATAAAACTATTATCCAAGTTGTATTTTGTTTGATTCAGATTTTGAATGTATGCCTTATGTTTTCATAATATTTATTTCTTCAACTTTTGTCTCAAATTTCAAACTCTTATATTTCCTTACATATATTTTCTAAATTAAAATAAAATTTTAGTTTTTTAAAATATCAATATTAGCTATGAATATTATTTAGAATTATATAAAGAGTTCGGTATAAATTTAAGTTTAGAAAAGTAAAACTATTATCCAATTATTATCTAATGACTATCCAATTTTTTTTGTGTTTATGAGAAATATAATTTTTACTCAAGTATTTTATCATCTAAGATCCAATAACACCTTTAATTGATTAAATAAAATAATTTTGTTAAAAAAAATTCGCTTTTATTTTTTTATATATTTTACGGTTGTTTTACGATATCTACAGTACCTTCAATCCTCTGTTCTTTTTGTTTTCGTATGATTTTTATTGTGTTTTTCTTTAATTTCGATGTTTGATTATGGATTTCTGTTTAGGTAAGTCGACTTTTATGTTTATGTAACTCGATTTTTATTGTATTTTTTATTTCGAAATAGGTAACTCGATTTTTGTTTTCTTCGTTATTTTTAGTATTCATCTAGTATTACTTTGAATTTGTACTTGAATTTTTGTATTGCAGTATGGTTTTGATTGTTTTTAGTGTATTTTTTGTGTTTCTGATAAAATTGGTTTGAGAAAGGGTTTACAACCTAAACGAAGAATATCAAGTTTGGAAGATGCGAAACCTGTTTACTTTTAAGTACAGATAGATGCGAACATGTTTATTTTTTGTAATTAAGATGCAAAACGTGTGCAATTATAGATGTGTATTATTTAACTGATAAATGTGAAACATGCGTAATCTTTGTACTAATGGAAACCAGTGTAAAATATAACTTTATATAAAAAATTCAAAACATATCATGAATGGTACTACTTTTGTTTGTCTTACAAAAACAAAACCAATTATATATTCATATTGTTTTCCCAGTTATGGTTTTAAAGATATGAACTTTTACATTTTTATTGTTAAATATAAACGAAAAAGACGACCCTTACAAAGAAGATGCGAAAACCTTTTTTTGTTAAATCTCAAAACCTTTCTAAGTTTGTATTGGTATATGTGAAACCAAACAACTATGGTAGATGCGAAACCAAACCAAGTATGATAGATGCTAAACCAGGCCAATTATGATAGATGTGAAACCAGACATATGCTAGATGCGAAACCATATAATGAAAAACCAGTGTAAAATATAAATTTTAAAAAAAATCAAAACATATCACGAACGGTTCTAGTTTTGTTCGTCTTAAAAATAAAACCAATGATATTTTCGGATTTTTTTACGAGTTACGGTTTAAAAGATATGAACTTTTTTTTAATCTTAGAACGTAAACGACAAAGATGATTGTTACGAAGAACTAAAACTTTTTATTTGCTAGATGTGAAATTTCTCTAATATTTGTAGATGCGAAACCAAGCAACTATGATAGATGTGAAACCATATCAAGTATGATAGATGCTAAACCAAGCCAACTATAATAGATGCGAAACCAACCATAAGATACATGCAAAACCATATAATAGTGTAAAATATAACCTTTTTAAAAAAATTCAAAACATATCATGATTTGTACTAGTTATGTTCGTCTAAAAAAACAAAAACAATGGTATTTTCAGATTTTTTTATGAGCTACGGTTTAAAAAATATGAAATTTTAAATTTTTATTTTTAAATGTAAACGAAAAAGACGATTGTTACGAAGAAGATGCGATTTTTTTGTGGTAGATGAGAAATGTTTCTAAGTTTGTACTGGTAGATGCGAAATCAATCAACCATGATAGATGCGAAACCATACCAAGTATGATAGATGCTAAACCAAACCAACTATGATAGATGCGAAACCACGCATATGATACATGCAAAACCATATAATGAAAAACTAGTGTAAAATATAATTCTTTTAAAAAATACAAAACATATCATGAATGATACTAGTTTTGTTAATCTTAAGAAAAACAATTGTATTTTCGGATTTATGGTTTAAAGATATGAAATTTTCAAATTTAAATTATAAAAAATAAAGGAAATTCAATGTGTACAATCGTTTGTTGAATTTTCTATATAAAGTGCTTTAGGTGCAAAGGCTGTTAGTTTTGTTAGGCCTTTATCCGTAAATAGGTTCGTTGAATGAGTTTTAAATCGTAATTCTCCCTTATAAAAACGTGAAGTGGATTCGAATTGGCTGGGTACTTAAAACTTATATTTAGTTAGTTCAAGACGGTTAATATATATTTTTATCATGTTTTTATAAATACCATAGTTCTCATATTTTTAAACTTACAAAATTTAATTTAAAATTATTGATATATGATTTTTAATGAACTAGTAAAAACTATTTACCTTAATGAAAGAAAAAAAGTTTATACAAATTAATAGTAATAGACAATTAAACTAAATTTTAAAAATCTATTACATGTATACCATGTTTTAGTAATAGACGATTATACTAATTTTTGAAAATTCTTGACATGTATCTCATCTTCAAGTTAGAGTGCATGTAATAGTGGAGGTAATTATGTTTAAGAGTAAAGTGATGAGTTTGATTCTTTAATATAATAATATGTAAGTATTCGAAGATATGAAATACATAGGATAATGAATATAATTGCATATTACTTTAGAACTTGAAATTATACAAAATTATATGTAATTACTATATGATCCTAAACATATTATAGGATTATATGTAATTATTATAGAATCCTGAATATATATATATATCATAAACACAACTTACAATTTAATAAATAAACTTAGAAATTCTCTAATTTTTTTTTCCTATCATGGTATGAGAGTTTTAATTTTTTTAAGGTAAATCATCGTGATGAGAGTTCTAAACTATTTTTTGGACGATGACCATCTGCTCGACTTTTATTATTTTCTTCATCTAATTTGTTTAATATATATATATATATGGAAAATGTATTATTTCCTTCCTGCTCAACCCATACAAACACATAATATACTCCTACAAATATGTTATCAAGCTAATGAAATCATCGTGGATTGCACCACCACATCATACAATTTCTCCTTATGATCTCCACGCTAGCAATGTTGCTGCCTTAGGTATTATGCATGAAAAGCATAAGCAAGAACGGCCGATGATGTCATCTCTTACTCTAGAATAGTGAGAAAATTTCAAAAATCTGCTCATTTCTGTGTAACATTGTTCATTTGAACAACTATCAAGTATTCATATTACCAAACGTTGGATACTTGATACATGTTCTACAAATTATATGACAAATAATTTATAATATTTGAATAATATTTGCGATATTCGGGATTACTGGATTCGTGTGCTGGATGATAACGGGTTGTCGCTATGTAAGTGGGATCTGTGCAGTTAAATGATACTATGATGTTGGAGAATATTTTATTTGTGCAAGATTTGATCTATGATTTGATCTCCATATCTTAACTAATTGATGATGCTAATTGCATTGTCCAATTATTTGAGAAATTATGCATTATTCAGAACCAATCAACGAATAAGGTGATTGGTGCAGGTTCTACTTGCAACATGCAGATGTGCGCAATGTGCACATCTCTTGCTAGGAGAGTTATTTGATATATGGAATAAGCATCTGGGACATCCTTATCATAAGTATTCTGTTTTTTTTCATATAGTAGGAAATGATAAATTTAGTAGTCTGAAGAATAATACTTGTGATATTTTTCTACGAGCTAAACAAATTTGTAGTAGTTTTATTTTGAGCTCAAATAAGAGTATCGATGTCTTCCAACTTATTCATATTGATGTTGGGGAACCTTAACGTACACCTAGTATAGATGGTTTTACTTATTTTTAAACCATCGTTCATAATTTTTCTCGTTGCACTTGGGTCTATTTATTTAGGTCCAAGTTTGATGTTACAACTATTTTCTCTTAATTTTATCGTATGATTGAGTGTCAATTTAATCGCCTCATTAAATCAGTTCGAAGTGATAATGGGACGAAGTTTAAATGTTTTGGTATAATTTTTAAAAATAATAGGATGGTTCATGAGACTTCATGTAGTGGGATGCCCCAATAAAATGAGGGTGGTGAATGGAAGGAAACACACATTTTAAATATTGGGAGTGCTTTATGGTTTCAAGCTTTATTAGTTATCAAACTTTGGGGCAAATATATACTCATTGTTGCCTACTTGGTCAATCTCACTCCATCAGTTCTCTTACAATGAAAAAATCTATCTGAAATGCTATTTGGTAAAGCTCCACCTATGAAATACATTAGGGTATTTGGTTGTAGATAATATATTCATAATAAGAATCACGGTAGTGACAATTTGCATCAAAAAATACTCATGGAATTTTTATGAGATACCCTTTTGGAAAAAAAAGGATGCACGTATATTGTATGGACACTAGCCAGATAATTGTCTATGGTGATGTTATATTCAATGAAAATGTTTTATCTTTTCAGGAATCCACTATCATTACAAGTCCTACAGGTACATAGACATTTCCATATATTGCCAATGAAAAGCTTTTGTACGTCCCGAGAACTACGAAAGCCGAACCCAACAGTTACGCAAGCTTCACATCCGTTGAATTCAGTCTCTAACCCAAAACTTTCATCATTCATTTCTGGCATACAACAAATTGATTTGTCCATCTCATCCAATATTGATGATGGAAAGCCGGTGGCCATAGCTGATACAACCAGATTAAACCCCACAAAGCAAACTCCATTGATCCATGTCGTGGGTTTAGTTGAACATCTTGGACGTGGACAACGAGTGAAGAACGATAATATGTGATTGTGTCATTATCACATGTACACAGTTCAGTGTAATACTTAGAGTTTTAAGTATCATTTACACACATACATCTCATATGAGAAATTCTCCACAGTATTAGGGCTTCATGGTTTTTCTTAATACGAATGTGAAATCTAAGTCTTATAAACAGGTTGTTCAGTCTGTGGAATGACGGAAAGTGATGTTTGAGGAAATTGCAGCTTTATAGGAAAATAACACATGGAATATGGTTCGTCTTCTTTCGAACAAGAAATTCTTAAGCTGTAAGTCGGTATACGTGATCAAACATTTCTCTGATGGATATATCAAAAGGTTCAAAGCAAGACTTGTCATCACGGGAAATGAGCAGAAAAAGGGTCTCAATTGTACTGAAATATTTACTCCAATTGTCAAGCTCACCACCGTTTGTGTACTTCTTAATATTGCACCTGTTAATAAGTACGAATTACATCAGATGGATGTTCCCAATGCATTCATTCACGGTGATCTGCATGGAGAAATCTTTATGTGCCCCTGCTAGTTTCCAACTAATGCATAAACATATTATCTACGAGCTTCAAACATCTTTGTATGGACTGAAACAAGCTCCGTGATGTTGGTTTTCTAATCTTCCTAGAGCACTGCGTAGCTATGGTTTTACTCAGTCACACTTTGATTACTACCTTTTTGCTTATCATCGTGGTCAGTCTGTGATTTATGTTTTAATATATATCGATGTTTTAGTCATTGAATGAAACAATTATGGCACTATAATACAGTTTAAGAAATACTTGTTTGACTACTTTCATATAAAAGATCTTGATGTTCTAAAATATTTTCTAGGTACTGAAGTTTCCTGCAAATCTTCTAGCCTTTTTCATAGTTAACGCAAATATTTGCCTCATATTTCAGTAACCAGCCTACTTGGAGCTGATCCTCTTGGGACTCCGCTTGATCAACATCATCGATTGTCCTTACCTACCGGGATCATATTCTTGATCTCTATGCCTATCGTTGGCTTGTAGGACGATTGGTATACTTATCGAAGATTCATTTGAATCTTTTTTATGCAGTTCCTAATTTGGCTTAATATTTTCAGGAACCCTAATAGATCATTGGAAAGTTTTGTTTGGTGTGGTTCGATATTTGAAGGGTTCTCAAGGACTTGGTATTCTCCTTATATCAGATAGTGATCTTAAACTCACAAAATTTGTGTGATGCGGATCGGGCTGCTTGCCCACTCACTCGATAGTACTTATCTGTATGGTTCATCCCAATTGGGGACTCTCCAATCTCATGAAAGACAAAAAATAAGATATTTTTGCTCACTCTCTAGCCGAAGCTGAATATCGGTTTATGGAGCTTCTCACATGTGAGTTAAAATGGCTAAAAGTTTTTTTTGGTTTGCGACAACACTGTACAATTACATATTTTCACCAACTCCGTTTTCCATATACACACCAACCACATCAAGGTTGATTGTCATTTTATACGAGATCAGTATATACGTGGAATAATTACATATTTCGATTCATGCTCAGTTAGAAGCTATTATGGGAACCGGACAGGGTTAATTCGAACAATGTCCATTTCACCGGACAGGGGCAGTTCGGACAACTTTCATTCACTGAACTATCCGAACAGAACTAAAGTACTTAAAACTTAATCACTTTTTGACTAAGCCGACTACCTACTTACTTAAAACTGATGGGTCTTTAAACTCGACCTGAATCCATTAAACACAACGCGAAAGCCCATATGGCCCAAAGATAAGGGTATAAATACCCAACCACCTACATTAAATGAGGTTAATGAAAAGTAAATACAACCATGTAGCTCAATTATCCCTCTACATTCTACCCAAACATTAAATACACTCAAAATTCCACAAAACTCTAGAAATAAATTAAAAACTTACCCTCAAACAAAAATAAACCACATCAAATTGGCGACCACAGTGGGAGAACGACGGTGCCTGAATCTAGCATTCAAAACCATCAGAAAAACCAGTCTGAATGAATCCGGACGCATCAGAAGTACCACCAGCTTTGCTTGAAGTGGTGGGAGAAAATGATGAATATACCATCGAGGAGCGTGATAGATTAAATGGCGAGATAGAAGCCCTGATGGCAAAGATGGGCATAAAAGAAAATTCAAAGGCATCAGTTGCTCATCATACTGACAACCCTAGAGAGCATGAGCCTTCGAAAACCCATGTGAGTATGAAGAAGACTCATGCTAGATCTAAAAAGTCTCACCGGTCTAAGCCGGTGGAGAGCTCTGATTCAAACTCAGAATCTTCGAGTAGCACCTCGGGCGAAGATGGAGTTGAAGAATCTTTATCATCCAGCATTGATGAGGGCTGATCTAAAAAGAAACAAAAGTTGATTAAGAAGTATTCAAGAAAAAGGGATATGCATGGAAAGTTAAAGAGGCATATAGGCAAAGGGTCATCTCGTAGCCGGAGACACATAGACCGGATGCTGGTGGATCCTTTTGCCTTCCATGATGAACCAGGTATCTTTGCAACTCCTAACGAGGATACTGTTTTCACTCGTGGCCGGAATTGGAGACAATCTCCATTGTCATCCAAGATCCTGTTCGGGAACCTTACACATAGACCGGATGCTGGTGGATCCTTTTGCCTTCCATGATGAACCATGTATGTTTGCAACTCCTAACGAGGATACCGTTTTCAGTCGTGGCCAGAATTGGAGACAATCTCTATTGTCATCCAAGATCCTGACCGGGAACCTCCCCAACAAGTTTGATAGTACAAAAATGGAAAAATACGATGTCATTAAAGACTCGGACAATCACTTGGAACAATTCAAAAATTTCATGATGAATTTCGATGATGACGATAAGTTTCTTTGTAGAGCATTCTCCCAGTCGTTTACGGGGAGTGCCCTGTAGAGGTATAACAGCCTACCACAGGGGTGCATCAGCAATTTCGATACCTTTTGGGTGGCCTTCCGGAGGCAATTTATTGGAAGTAAGGAGGTGAAGGGCAATGGAGACACAATTATCCATTGTTCCCAAGAACCAAATGAATCTCTGAAGGAATATATAAGTCGCTTTGTAAACACCAAAAATGGGTTGGCTGATTGCTTCGAACAAGTAGCAATAGCTTCTCTAAGGCAGAGCTTAAACCCTGGAAATTTGGCTGATTCAGTGACCAGAAAAAAGGCCATGACATGGGAAGTTTACTGAATCAGGTTGGAAAGCAAATTAACGTGGATGAAGCAAAGAAAACTAGGGTGCACTGGCAGGTGAGGTCTCCCCCGACTGCACCAAACCCCAACCAAAATAAGTCTGGGAACAAGGCAAGGGAGGTCGGGCAGGGTCATAACAGAGCTAAAGCTTAGTCTCAGCCAGCTGCGCCTGCCAAGAGTCAGAAATCTAGAAATAAGAGAGGGCCTTGGGTTCAACCGGAGTGGTTTGCTGAGTTAAAAGAAAGTGTAGCCGGCATTTATGACAAAACAAATGAAGAAGTACACTATAGAAGGTCGGCTGCACTACAATCTCCTAGGGAGCATCGTAACAATTGCTTTTCTCAATATCATAATGATACTGGCCATACCACTTAAGATTGTATTGCTTTAAAGAAAAAAGTCCAGAATATAATTGAAAGAGGAAAGTTGGGAGCATATGTTAAAAGTAGAGGAGGAAATAGGCCTGATAATACTCATCGGGCTGGACCAAACAATGCAGGCACATCCGATCCGGAGGGAGCTATGGTGATAATCGAGAGATTCGATGTAGAGTCAGAGTACTTGGACCCCGATCCAGCTCGAAACAGAGTGGGTGTCATTGAGGAACGTTGTAAAACAGTGTCCGGGCTTATTAACTTTTTTGAGTCACTCACAATTTTCGGAGGAGATACCATGATAACACCCACTGCTTCTTCGAGGAAGAGGCATATTCATACTTTAGCTACCCAACTCGAGGGAGGCATGACTTCCTATCAATCGCAGATTCCATCCTTCATTGTTTTCGATGAGGATGACTTAAGGGATATAGCAGGTCCTCAAGAAGATGTTGTTGTCATAGGAGCATCCATTGGGGGCAATGACATAAGACGAATTTTGGTGGATACTGGGAGTTCAACCAATATCCTCTTTTTAACTTCCTACAAAAAGCTGAAGAATCCTGCGGTAATTCAGCGTTCAAATAGGTCAATTGTGGGTTTAACTGGAAGCTCAGCAGATGTGATCGGGGAGTTCGAAGAGGAAGTTTTGTTGGGCAAGGGCCCTTTTAAGAAGATCGTTAGAATACTGTTTGTCATAGTGGATTCTCCCACTTGTTATAATGCTATTCTAGGGAGGTCTTGGCTCTCTAGGATGCATGCAATGGCCTCAACAGTCCACCAATGTTTGCAATACGCTGTGCAAGGACAAGTGGGAGTTGTTCGGAGCAGCCAAAAGATAGCAAGAGAGTGTTATTCAACAGCACTGGCTCCTCGGACGTTGGGGCAGTTCGTATCAATGAAGAATAGCAGTTTGAGGGGCTTTCTGGGGGTGAGGGTGAAATTGATGACCCTAGAGAGACCCCTGGATTTTTAATACCAGTTGAAGAAGTCGAAACACATTCTTTGGAAGAGGGAACAAATGTTAAGATAGGGTCCAAAATGGCATCCGAACTAAAAGGTAAAATGTTGAAGTTCCTAAAACACCATCAACATGTTTTTGCTTGGTGCAATGCTGATGTTACCGGGGTACCAGCGGATATTATATCACACCAACTGTCCATCCTAAGAGACATAACACCCGCAGTACAAAAGAGAAGAGCTTTTTCCAAGGAAAAGGCTGATATCATAGTTCAAGAAGTCGACAGACTTACCAAAATGGGGCACAAAAAGAAGTCTCAGTATCCTTTATGGACAGTCAATCCGGTCTTGGTGAAAAAGAAAAATGGCAAGTGGCGTATGTGTATTGATTTTACAGATCTCAACAGGGCTTGCCCAAAGGATTTATACCCGGTCCACCGGATTGATCAGCTGGTGGATTCTACATCTGGGAATAAGCTACTATCTTTCATGGATGCCTTCTCCGGGTACAACCAGATTCAAGTAGATCTGAAGGATCAGGAGCATACTACATTTGTTATTGATAAGGGCCTTCATTGTTACAAGGTGATGCCGTCTGGGTTAAAAAATGCTGGGGCTACTTATCAGAGGTTGGTAAACAAAGCTTTTGCTGATCAGATTGGAAGAAACATGGAAGTATACATCGAGGACATGATGGTAAAAAGTGTGGACGAAGAGCTACACTTGGCAGATCTCCGAGAAACTTTTGCTAACTTAGTAAAAGTAAATTTGAAACTAAATCCAGAGAAGTGTGTGCTCGGAGTGCAATCTAGAAACTTCCTAGGGTAGATAATAAGTGAGCAAGGGATTCAGCCTCATCCGGACCAACTTAATGCTTTATTCCAAATGGATCCTCCTCGGAATATTAAATAAGTACAAAGGTCGGCTGGGAGGTTGGCTGCGTTAAATCGATTCATTTCAAGGTCTTCGGACAGGTGTGCCCCGTTCTTTCAAACTTTAAAAGGTGCAAAGGGATTCGATTGGACTTCACAATGTGATGAGGCCTTTAATGAAATTAAAAAACATTTGTCCTCCCCCAAGACTTTATTTAAACATGTTGATGGAGAGACTCTTTTCATATACTTGGCAGTTTCCAGTTGTGCCATAAGTGCTGTATTGGTGAGGGAGGTAGATAATTATCCCCGTCCAGTGTATTACATCAGTAAGACCTTGATAGATCTAGAAAAACGCTATCTAAAGCTTGAAAAATTAGCATTAGCTATGGTAATTGCTGCAAGGAACATGAGGCCTTATTTTCAGGTTCATCCTATTATTGTCCGGACATCCTATCCCCTGAAAAACGTTCTTCAAAAGGCAGACATTTCGAGTATTATGACTAAGTGGTCAGTGGAACTGGGGGATTTCGATATTGATTTTTCTCCTCGGACAGCAATCAAAGCCCAAGTTGTGGCTGATTTCGTAGTTGAATTACATTCTGATAGGGATACAGAGCAAACAACTGATGTGAAAGACAAAAAGGTCTGGGTTGTCCGGACTGATGGTGGATCAAGTACTATGGGATATGGTGCAGGGGTATGCTTGACCTCTTCGTATGGTGACAAAATGTACCAAGCTATATGTTTTGCTTTTAGGGCTTCTAATAATGAGTCCGAATATGAAGCTGTTATAGCTGGTTTAAAGTTAGCTCTTATTTGTGGAGCCAAAATGGTCAAGTTGATGAATGATTCTCAGATTCTTATCCATCATGTGCAAGGTCAATCTGACGCCAAAAAGGAGCAGCTAATAAAATACTTACTTTTTTTCAAAGATGTGGCACTTAAGTTCAAGAGCATTGTTTATGAGCACATACTTCGAACAGAAAATGAACTAGCAGACTCCTTGGCAACCATAGCCTATACTGAATCCTACCCTTGGATCCATGTGCTGGAGTTCCCTTCCATTCAACTCAGTATGGGTAAGGAGGAAGAAAGATTCGATATACAGATGAAACAGCCTCAAGATTGGAGGTTTACTCTCCTTCAATATCTCTCAGATGGCATCTTGCCTCCGGATAAGTCAATAGCAAGAAAATTAAAGTACAAGGCTCATGGTTTTATCATACTAAGAGATGTTTTTTATAAGAAGTCTTACAATAAACCCTTCTTACGATGTTTGGGGGTTGATGAATCTCAAATAGTGCTCTCCGAATTACATGATGGTGAGGGATCATCTCACTGTGGATCCAGGGCTCTAACAACGAGAGTTTTATTGGCTGGTTATCATTGACCCTCTATAATGCAAGATGCTAAGGAGTTGGTGAGGAGGTGTGACCCGTGCCATAGATATAGCAATAAAACTCATATCCCAACCATCCCTTTAGAGTCAATTTCTGAGCCTATACCTTTTGCTCGATGGGGGTTGGATTTGGTGGGACCTTTACCCATGGCATCCGGAGGACGCAGGACAATAATGGTTGTTATTGATTATTTTTCAAAGTGGATCGAAGTAGCTCCATTGGCAGGAACAACATCGAAAGCTGTCATAAAATTCATTTTATCCAATATCTGTTGCAGATTTGGAATTCCACAGAAGATAACAACAGACAATGGGCCACAGTTCGACAACAAGGAAATGGAGAGTTTCTGTGCCTCTAGAGGTATACAACATTGTTTCTCTTCACCTTTCCACCCACAAGAAAATGGTCAAGTTGAGGTGGCTAATAGGACTATACTGTCCGGTTTGAAGAAAAATTTAGAAGGGGCTGCTGGAAAATGGCTTAGTTATTTGCAAGAAATTCTGTGGGCTTATCGGACTACACCTGAGGCTACAACACAAGAGTCATCTTTTGTTTTGGTCTATGGGATAGATGCCATAGCTCCCATAGAAGCAACTCTCCCTTCATTTCGAGTTCATAGTTTCTCCGAACACGCTAACGGGCGGGCTATCAGAGGTCAACTTGATTTGATAGAGGAAAGAAGAGTTAAAGCTCACCTTAGAGCTGTGCACTATCAAGGTTTGATGAGAAGCATGTTTGCTTCTAAAATCAAGAAAAGGGATTTTCAACCGGGGGATAAGGTGTTGAGAAACGTTTTCCTACACACTAAAGAAAGGAAGTTCGGTAAATTGGCTCCAACTTGGGAAGGACCCTATGTGGTCATTGAAAAGCTTAAGCCTGGAACATACCGGCTCCAAGACAAAGATGGAAGGATTTTGAATCACCCTTGGAATATTGAACACCTCCGGTTGTACTTGGAATAGAAACTATGTAAATATTTACTTGTTTAAAAGTCCATGGAAATAGTTGGGGGTATACTCTTTCCTACCCTGGTGGCGCGGGAAGGTTTTAATGAGGTGACCGGGCTCTTTTATAAAATTTGATGCCTTCTTAAAAATTCGGAGTGATCTTACTTTGTATCTTGTCAAATTTATGTTTAAACACCACTCTCACTTTAGAATATTTATGAAATAACTAAGGGCTGTTTAAACATTAGCCACCCAAATTGAAAAATCTATGAAATAATGTAAGAGCTGTGCAAAATAAAGATATCCATTAAAATAACTGAAGTGCCTTGGCCATCCAAGGACTTTAAGTTGCCAAAACAAAAAGGTTTATCCGGTCAAGTACCGGATACAGTTACAAAAATGCCTTGGCCATCCAAGTACTTTGGTTCCATTAAAACAAATGAAAAGATAATTACTCTAAGACTGAGCCTTTGAAGATGGCTCAGCCTCACTCGTTTTCTTCTTCTTCAGGTCATCGTTTTCCTCATTTGGACTCTCCCCGGTGTTCTCTTCCTCATCGGATGAGTCAGCACTAGAATAATCATGCAAGTCTCCATCAGCCATAGTATGGAAGGGAAGGTCTTCGTACTCTACATAAGTCCACAAATCTCCCAGATTCCTCTTCGGGAACATCTCGTGAAAGAGTAAGACCATGTCCGACTTCACTTTGGCATACATTTCTTCCTGAGTATCTATCATATTGTTGGTGTAAGCATCAATTTTGGCTTGAATGTTTGCCTCTTGCTTCCTTAGCAGATCAGCTTTTTCCTGTGCAGCCTGGGATACCGAATCCTCGAGCGAAATCTTGTCATTGGTAAAAGTATGAATGACCATGTCCTTAGCCTTCACCTCCTCTTTCAAAGAGGAGAGATCTTTCTCCAACTCAGGCTGCTTTGACTGGAGCTCTTTGATAGTATCTTCTAAGGTAGCTACTTTTGTGGCCCTACCCTCCTGATTCTTCTTTAACTCCTCATTTTCCCTCTTCAGAACATCAGCATTTTGGTTGGCAATGAGGAGGTCTCCGGAAAATATCTCCTTGTCAGAATTAAGGGCAGTAATGATTGCTGACTGACCTCGCACTTGTTTCTCCAGATCAAGCACTGGCTGAATATTACTTAATATAGAGTGAGTTATAACATCCCTTTCACTTGAAATAGTGAAAGGCTTACCATTGAAGGTAACAATGTTCGAAGTGCTTGGAGGGAGGTAGGGCCTAGCAAAATCATCTATGGGGAGGTTTTCAAAATAGTCACCAAGCCCCTCGAGCCCAGTAATGTCAACACCGTCAATACTGATGTCTCCTCCTCCAACCTCATCAGTTCGAAACTCACCAGGGATCTCTTCTTCTCTTGTTGGATCAGTAGGGTCAACAGGAGGAAGGGGCTCTGGGGGCCGAAGAGAAATATCATCACCCTGGAGGTCTTTTTCTTCTTGGCCTTCCTATCCTTGCTCTCTCTCCCCGTTTCCTGTCTCTCTTAGGAACCCTTGGAGGTTTTGGAGATCCTGCCTCTTCCCTAGTACTCTCGTGCTCCACTACTTCTAGAAGAGCAGCATCAATCTGTCTTGGAACTGGCCCCTCTTGGTTTTTTGGAGCAGTTTCCTCCGTTTCGGTGGGATTAGCTTCAACCGCACTCTTCTTGCCCTTACCTTTTTTGCCTTTCATTTTACTTGGGGAGTTGGCTCGACCAGGCAGATACAATGCCCTATCCGGTGCGTGTGTTCTCTTGAGGACTACTTCCGGAGGGGGTGGAGTGGTAAGTTCCTCCCAGGATAAGTCCCTCCGGTCAGTGGTGTTCCAGAGATAGGACCTTGCAAGATTTCCTCCGGTAAAGGCGTTGTGGAAGTGATTTTCCCACTTTTCAGCAGCCCAAGCATTTATCTTAGTACAAGTGGTCTGCCCGACCTTCAAGTGGTCATTGAAGTCTTTAGGCAGTAGTGTAAAGAAAAAGACAAGACAAGTCAGTTAAACAAGTTTGATAAAAATAAAAATGAGAATGTGAGGTGGGATTCTTACCATCGCTTCGCCATCTGCTGGTGAGGAGACTCGGGTTGACTCCGGCTTTGATCTTCCTCCCATTCTCCCAAGCACCACTGACGAACAAAATGTGAGTCCTCCAATTTCTCTCCGACTCGATCAGGTCATCCACTGCTTTATAGTTATCACCCATGTTGAAGTGATAGAAGGGAATATGGTGGTTTCTGCAGAGGCTGGCCACAGCTGTGAATTCCTCCATTGGAAGAGGAATTCCGGAGAGCCTGGAGGCCATGATACAGGCCATGAGAGTGTACCAAGCATTAGGGCTCAGTTGACTTGGGCAAAGCTTGATGAGGTGGAAGTATTTGACTATCTCCGGATCTAAGGGAAACCTTAGTCCCCGTTTTAAAGAGTTCAGTGAAGATAACTATTTCACTAAGCTTGCAGTCCATCGGTGTTTCAGGGTCTATTGGGATCCTTATTTTTTACATTCTCCGGAATCCCCCACTTTGTTCGCATCCGATCCAGTTCGGTTGTGTGGATGAATGCATAATTAATTTTTTACAAAGCAATTAATTACTTAACACTAACCTTGTGAAAACAAGGTCCCACTTTTCCCACAAGGACCTCTGGCAAATCTGGATGCCTTAGGCATAGTTTTTCTTTGCCTTTATCCTTCTTGGCAGCAGCACCCTCACTTGTCTTCCCGGAGACTTCGGACTCAAAGGGAGCTTCTTCGACAGAATCCTCCATCACTTCTTCCATAACCCGGGAGGGGTTTTCAGTTATTTCTGGGTGAGGAGAGTAAGAGGTTGGTTCAGCATGTCCTCCGGATTGTTGGGTTTCACTGATTTCTTGTACTCTGGCCTCCGGCTGGGGCTCAGATGCAGTAGTTTCTTTTCGGAGACTTGAGCTAGATGCCTCTGGTCCGGACAGCTTGTCCTTAGGAATTTTCATGGGTGCCTCTGACCCTTTGTTGGTATCTTTGGCCCCTGATTTGGAAGGTGTACCTTTTGAAGCCTTCCCTTTTACCAGACGACCTCTTTTACGATCAACTAACTTATCTGGTGAGGCATAAGCATCTAATCCCATGGCGATAAATGGAGAAGGCTTCTTAAAACTGGTAACTGCTTGCCCTGGTTCAACAGTGGGCTCTGATTCCTGAACCGACGAGCCTGAAACGATTGGTGAGAGGTTGGTTTGAAACAACCTCCTAGGTTTAACGCTTTTGGTTGAAGAAGAGCCCTGGTTAGGCTCTATGCTGGGTATTACTGGTTTGTCGACAGGGAAAACAGGAAGGCCTGCAGCAATGCGCCTCTCATGTTCAACCTTCTAGGCCTTTTCTAACTCTAATAGATTAAGCCACCCGCCTTTGATTAAAGCGTTCCTAGCTGTAAACATAAACTCATAACCAAAAAGAAGTGTTTGTTTTTGAGAAAGAAAGCTTTGAAGTTTAGCAAAGTAAGGATGAAGAAGATGGTAAAACAGTAAAGGAGTGATTAATTTATAGTAAACACAAAAAAAGATGCTTAGATACCTAGGAGAATTCGAAAGGGTTGCAATGATTAAAGAACAGCGCTGATGTCATCTTCATTAAATGAAGAGGTTACTTTTTAGAGAAGGTGGGAGCGCTATTCTAGGTGAAAAAACGGCTGATGCGGCAAACCCGAGAGAGACACGTGTCCCACGAATTCTGGCAAGAAACCGTTTAGTTTTCAAGAACTTTTTCAGTTCGGATAAAACTATAACCAAGTTCGAAGGAGCTGTCCGGACATGACTGTGACCAGCTGCAGACTATTTTTTAGGCCTTGCCAAAGGCCTTTGAACACCACCTAAAAAAGGGGCTACTAATGAGTCCGGATTCTGTCACCACACCTTATGGGAACCGAACAGGGTTAATTCGGACAATGTCCATTTCACCGGACATGGGCAGTTCGGACAACTTTCATTCACTGAACTATCCGAACAGAACTAAAGTACTTAAAACTTAATCACTTTTTGACTAAACTGACTACCCACTTACTTAAAACCAATGGGTCTTTAAACTCGACCCGAATCCATTAAACACAACCCGAAAGCCCATTGGCCCAAGGATAAGGGTATAAATACGCAACCACCTACATTAAATGAGGGTAATGAAAATTAAATACAACCAGGCAGCTCAATTCTCCCTCTACATTCTACCCAAACATTAAATACTCTCAAAATTCCACAAAACTCTAGACAAAAATTACAAACTTACCCTCAAACAAAAATAAACCACATCAAATATAATTTCATATTATTATAGGATCATGAAACTATTACAAAATTATGTGTAATTGTTATAGGATATGTAATTAAACTTCTAAATTCAATAAATCAATTTCAGTATTCTCTAAATGTTTATTTTTCTATCAATTTCTATATTTACTTAGCAGCAGCGTGGTACAACTAAGGTCCAAAAATAACTATTTAAAACTTAGACTAACCTTAAAAAATATAACCCTACCACTAACTCTTTTAAATCAGTAGCTCATCGACTATCTCGTTTTCCTTTGTTTATTTCATAAATTATTGAGTTTTCTTTCGTTTAGTCTATTGACTTTAAAATCATCGGTGAAGGTTTTTGGACTTGGCAAAATCTATAAATTTATTCCATGACACCAAGAAAAAAACCACTCACCATGGACTACATTTATAGATTTTGTAAGTTGAGGGACTAAATTTATAGATTTCATCACGTCCAAGGACCGTCAATGGTGTTTTTAAATAACTTACGACTATTTCTGGTGATGATCCTAAGTTTTCATGGGTGATGTTTGTTCGTGTTGTCCCAGTGGAGACTATTTCTATTGACTTTCTCTCAACGTGTCCACATAAGCTAGAATGCATGTTGTCACTATTATCGTTTCATAATATGGTAGATAAAAACCTTATAGCCTTAAGCATGATTATTTCGTTGAGTAGTTGACATGCACTTTTGCAGGCTACTACACCCTCTTGTCTTGGTCTTAATTCTTTTGACTTAATTGAGTAGATAGAGTGGTGATAGATGAATGGTTAGATTTATGTTTGTATGAAATATTGCTGTCAAAATTCAAAGAGCAAAAAATGATACAGATTGCATGAGTTTGAGAGAGTAGAACTCTGCCGAGGTTATGTTTTTATGTTTGATTCAATTCTAGATCGAGGTATGGATCTAGGGTTTTCATATTTGGATTTTGGGGTTTCCCATCTAGATTTTGAGTATGTAATTTATTTTAATTTCTCATATTATTATTATTGTAGATTGGTTGTTGTCATACGATGGTTTAGATATGTTCGACAACCGTCATCTTCTGAATTCCCCTCCGCTATGGAGGTTCTTTTGGACAATGTTATTAGTTCTGATTTTTCTATCAGCAATGACTCATCCCCTAACAATCATTTCGAGACGAATAATGATCTCCTATGTTCTTCTTAGTACTACGACATACTTTGCTACATTATTTTTTCAAGATATCTCTAATCATCACCATAGTCCTAACAGTAAATATCTAGCAAGTGGACCTCTACATTTACTACCTAATTTTTTGTGGCCAATTCGTAGACCAGTATTCTTTCACAATATCAACTTATCTGTATCTTAATGTTTCATCTAGTCATTACTTAAATTTTTTACTTTTCTTTTGACTATGGCTATTTATTTCAAGCTTTGAACGGTAGTTTATCTCGAGACTATCGAATTTCGTGACAAATAGTCCATGGACTTTAAAAACTCCGATGAGAGTCTCTCGACTATCCATTTTTATAAAGTTAGTTCCATACATATGTTGATTAATATGACGATGTCATTTGGCAATATACTCAACATAAACTTGTTTCATTCATAGTCCATCAACTTTAGGTCAAAGTTAAAATATAGTCAACTACATGAATTGATGAATGTGCATTTTTTATCAAGTTAGCTTGACATGTATTATCCTAGTTGTATTAATATTTGTTGATTATTGATAAATACATGACACGTATTTTTAAAAAAAAAATTGTACATAAATTTGTGTGTCTATATAAACTGAAGAAAAGAAAAATTAAAATCCAATTCAAGAATGTAGATTTCTTTGATTGAATCTTTCTGGTATACCCATTTTAGTCTAGAAAATTGAGAATAGTAATAGTGAGAAAGTTTTTTTTCTCACTCTAAAATCTCAAATTATTTATAAAACAAACATAAAGCATTATGAGATGCTCGAGTTAAATGCATTTTTTATGAGATAAAATTTCATAAACAAAGCATTGACCTTGACAAACTCCCATCATCTTCAACTTGTACGTTAATCTTAAATTATATAGAATAAAAATCCTTCTTTATTATTTTTTCCTTTTGGAAAGCTAAAAGAAATTTAAATCACATTCATGTTTTAAATTTATTTAACTGAATCTATGTATCCTGAAATCATAAATTTGTTTATATTAGCTTTGAACTTTGAATGTCCAAATGAAGATATAAAAAACGCAAATATTCTACGAATTCAGCCACGGGTATTCAACTCATATACCAATAATGAGTTTCAAATATAAATAATCATAAATTTGTTTATATTAGCTTTAAACTTTGAATGTCTAAATGAAGATATAAGGAACGCAAATATTCTACGAATTCAGCAGCGGGTATTTAATGCATATGTCAATAATGAGTTTTAAATATAAATAAACTATATTTATAATTACTTTTTCCCTTTATTATTATTTTTTGAAATTTCTATTATATGTAGTTTGTGAGATAAATATTTTAAAGAGATGAGGATAAATTACCTACATAAGTGATGAGTGTTCCACTTATCAATTGACTATTAGAAAAAGATAGAATTTGTAAATGTTTACAGTTTGTTAGAAAAGAGAGGAAAAAATAATTTTTGGGTTTTAGATTCATCAAAAAAATTGTAAATTTAAAATTGAGCCATCGAAGTTGTTAATTATTGGTTATGAATCAATTGATTAACAATTATTGAATCAATATTATTGGTTTATTTTTCAAAAGTTGAAAAAAACGTTTTTTTATGAAAAAAAAGGTCTTGTGATTATTTATAAAGTCAAATGATTTAATTAGTAATAAAATATATTAAATTCATTTACATAGCCAATGTACCTCTACATGTACTACCTAATATTTTCTGACCAAAAACTTATACCAATATTCTTTCACAATTTCAACTTCTTTGTATCTTAATCTTTTGTCTAGTTTCATCTTAAATTTTTTATTGATCTTTTGACTATGACGATTTATTTCAACCTTTCGAATAATTATTCATTTTGAGACCATCGAGTTTCATGACAAATAGTCCATGGACTTTAATACACTAGTGGGAGACCTTGGACTATCCAGTTTTGATCAAGTTAGTCTCCTTCATATATTGATTAATATAAGGATGTCACATGTCACCATACTCAACAGAAACTTATTTCACTCATTGTCCATCAAATTTAGGTGAAAGTTAAAATGTAGCCAACGACATGATTTTGTGTATGTTCCTTTTTATGAAGTTAACATGACATATGTTATCGTAGTTGTATTAGTATATTTTTATTAATATTGTATATGTGGCATGTTAAAAAATATTAATACATAAATCATTCTCTCTCTTTTATTTATATTTTTATAAACTTGAAAAATAAAAAATCAAAACCAAATCCAAAATGTAGATTTCTTTGATTGAATCCTTTTGGTATACCGATTTCGGATGAAGAGATTAAGAAAAAGAAGAGTGAGATTTTTTTTCTCTAGTTGAAATCTCAATTTTTTTTATAAAACAAATATAAGGTATTATCATATCCTCGAGTTAAAGGCATTCTTTTATCCGCTAAAATCTCATAGACAAAGCATTGAACTTGATACACCTCTATCATCTTTAACATGTATTTTAATCTTAAATTATTTAATATATAAATTTTTCCTTCTTTTCTTTTTATCTCAAAACTAAAACAAACTAAATAATATTCATTTATTTGATTGAATCTCTATATTTTGACCAATTTAAAGGGTAGAATTTTGTTTTAACTTTGGCGTTGTATTTTTAAATTGAATAAAAACTCAAAATTCCTAAAATCTTAAATTTGTTTATATTACTTTGACTTCTGAACGTCCAAATAAATATATCAAGAATGCAAATATTTTAATATTTCCACAACTGTTATTCAACGCATAGGTTAGTCATGGGTTTCAAATATAAATAAAGTATATGTATAATTATTTTTTTATATTATTATTTTCAAAACTTTGTATTTTATACAGATAGTGAGAAATATTTTGAAGAGATGCAGATAAATTACTTATAGAAATGAGGTGCTTTCCATTTTTTTATAATAAAAACGATTTTTTTTATTAGAAATAAAGCTACAGTAGACTTTAGTAATTATGTCTTTTTTCACCATGAGCTGTAGCATTTCTGATGCCATTATTCCTCCTCCATTCTCAAAGCTTGAAGAATATTTCCAATAGATTTACACAGATTATCCCTAGTTTCCTCATTTTTTATGCTAGTTCAGAATCTCGAGCCTTTTTACCTTTTCTTCATAGACCTGTACCTTTTTAAAAATATTACCAAAGCTTTTAATATTCCACTCTTTAATACCTTTTTAAGTCTCTTTAATTTATGCCAGAAGATGAAAAGGTAGTTTCCTTCAATCTTCTGGTTCCAGTTACTTTCAAGAAAGTTAAGAAATGTAGTGAATAGGCTTGACAAAAAAGAATTAGATAATTCTCTGTCAATTCTCTTCCATTTAGAGTTATTGCTCCATGTGTATTCAGAATCCGTAGAACCTGCATCTTCTAATCTGTAGTCCTTAATTGGATCCTTGAAATCTTCAATACTATTTAAGCAAAGATTTGAGCATCCTAGTTGTTTATTAGGATCAGTGATGACATTGAAGTGACCACAAACCATTCATTCATTTGTTTTAATTGATGCAGTCCTTAGCTGATTCCATAAGTCCCTTCTATTATTCATCTAATATTTAGTATAAACACATGCTAGTAAGATACTATTAGATAAGCCTAAAAAATAAACTTCTAAATGAAGACATTGATTGTGATTTAAAACAGTTTCGACAGTTTAATTTTCATTCCACATGCACTATATTTTGGTAAAGGCTCTTGAATGAAAGTCAAGTAGAATTTCCCTTTAGTCATTATAAATATCAGCCTCCTTATAGAAGAATTTTTTTTGACGCCCCTGATGTTCCAGCTAAGAACTTTTATCATCTTGATTGTGTGGAGAGATAGATTTGCTGATCTTTGAGAAAGTCAAAGATTTCCTGTTGATATTATTTTCCTTCTTCTTATTTCTAGCTTCCTTTACTTTCTTGTTTAAAACTTTATGGAAACCTTCTTCAGTGTCAACAATGTTTGAGTTTGGAGATATAAGAAGGCTTCCAGTGCATTTCTAATTTGGTGTCACATTGCCAGATATTAGATTCTTATAGTCTTCATTGTTAGATAGACTATAGTCTTTTTCTAATGTCTGAATTGCGTCAATAATGTCTTCTTCTTCAGGTGTCTTGTAGTTGTCCTTTGGATTTCCTTGCTCCCTATTCTCTTCAGCTAAGTCTTAGCTTTCCTTGTACCTTATGTTGTTTGTTTTCTTCTCTGTAATTTTTTCCCTGCAGTTTCAGTTTCTTCATGCTTGTTGTTGAATCTTTCCTTATTTTTTTTATGTGGCTTTATAATCACATATTTGATTTTAGGATTTTCATTTATGTCCTTGAATGCTTCTGTTTGTTTCTGGTTTATGATATTATTCATAACATCATTCACATTTATCTTCCACATCAATTCTGTTTGTATTTTCTCAGCTTTCTTGCATTTTTCTGAGTTGTGGCCAAGATGAAAGCAAGAAATGCAATAGCTTGCTAAATCTTTGTAACTAATAGATATTCAGCACCCCTGATTATCTCTGAAACGTATCGACACTTTATTTTGAATGAATTGCAAAACATCCATCACAACTTTTGCATAACATGCATTTTGGAATGCTCTGTTTTTTCCTGGTACCATGATCTTCCATGGTTCTCCAATAAATGATGCTATGTCTTTGATTATATCTTCATTGTAAAGATATCATGTTAATCTTTCTAGTCCAATTCATACTGTTGAGTAAGGATTTTCAAACTTTGGATTAAAGTTTTATGTCCACCTAAGTAATCGCATTGTGGAATCCCCTATAGTCCAAAACACTCCTAAACTGGAGTTTACTAAAATCATCATTTATGCCAAATTCTAGAAATACATGTCTCGGGTCCTAGACCGTGACTGAACATTCACCTTTGAATTTTGTATAATCTAAAAAATGATTTAGAAGCTTTATTTTTTGTAAACCTAGGGAGAATTTACCAATCAGTGTGTATTTTATTTCTTGTGTGAGTTTGTCTTTGACATCTTTTGTGTATTAAATGATGATGTGATATTTTTCCAGCTTGAAAAAACTTGTTTTGAATTCCTCAATTATCCTCTTCTCTTTTACAGTATCTGCGTATTTATTTTTCTTCAGGTTTGTCCAAACTTTATTGTTAGTTTGAGTAGCAATTGGCAATGAGATGGTTGATGATTGAATATTGGAGAAATATTCCTCTTCAAAGGATGATTTTTTTATTATATTCGTGACTATAGAAGATCTCAAGGATGAAATCACGGAGAAGAAACTCAGAAAGATCTGAGTCTGGAAAACAGAGTAGTTGCAAGAGCTACTTTCTTGGAGATTTTCATCTCTGATCCTAAGTTATTTAAGGTGTATTCAACTTATCAATGGACTATTAGAAACATATAGAATTTTTAAATGTTCACAATTTGTTAGAAAAGAGAGAAAAATTAACTATTGGGTTTTAGATTTCGCGACAAAATTGTTATGATTAAAATTGAGCCAGTAAATTTATTAATTACAGGTTATGAATCAATGGATAACAAATTATTAAATCAATATCACTCGTTATTTAATCTTCTAATATTAAAAGATAGAAGAAAGGTTTATTCATATGATAGTATGCAAAACGTGATGGAAAAAAAATCTTTGTGATTATTTTATAAATTTAAATGATTTAATTAATAAGAAAATATGTTAAATTTATTTTGTGGTGTCATTTAAGTCACCATCATGCAAACAAGGTATTTGGTCAAAGGTTAAAATCGAAACAAAAATCGAGGGACCATAGGTGATACAAGTTCCATTCAGTGGAGTGTCACATGACAGTTTTACATTAATCAGGAGATGTGAGAGATTAATTTTATCCAAACTAGATAGTCCATGGACTACGATCAGACTTTCAAAAGTCCACGGACTATCTGTCGCTAAAGTTGATAGTCGTGAACGAGTTACTTTTCGAAGAAAATTATGTCATATAAAAATTTGACTTTAAAACATTCAGTGACGGTCCATTGACTATGAAGATTTTGAAAAATTTAGTTATTTATTCCTTATAGGTCAAGTAATAATATATCAAAATTGTCATAGTCGAGGGACGCTCACTAGATATGCAGCAACTGGAACACAACTGTTTTTTACCAACCAAATTACACGTTATTCCGCAATTGGAACACAATTTCTTATTTGAAACTTATTTTGCAACCAAAATCCTATTTCTAAAACTATTTTATTCTTAGTTTTACAACTCATTTGCACATAATTCCACAACTAGAACACGATTTATTTTTCAAAACCAAATTACATGTAATTCAGCTTCTGGAAAATAGTTGTTTTTTCATAGCCAAATCACACATAATTATACAGTAAAACAATTATTTTTGTTCATCTTAAAAAACCAATGGTAATTTGAGATATTTTTTTTGGAGCTATGATCTCAAAGATATTAAATTTAAAAACCATAAAAAATAGGAAAGTTAATCACACTACCATATAATTATCTATAAATATTGATTTATCACTAGGTGGTTACCCATACTTTAGCAAACCTTGGGTGGTTATTGGTAGGTACATTGTTTTTCCCAAGAAACTAATTTTATTGATGTTGAAGAAAATATTACAACTATTGTTTTGTAATTACATGATGTTCTGAATGTAATTACATGTTGTTCATATTACAATTGTTGTTTTATCTTCTTTGCGAAGTCTTCTTTCTTCTTGTTATTGGCTTCTTTTCTATTACTTCCTCTATCATCTTTCCCTCTTGTCTTGTAGCTTTTATAGTGCTTCTTTTTAATGCTCCATTGCTATCTTACTTCACCTGCAAAACAGAGATCATAAGGTCAAGTTTTTCAACTTGCTAAGTTGTTAGTCTTCTTCAAAGAATCTAAAGTGTCCCATGTTTAAAGATTCTAGCACTATAATGGCATGTAATTCACGCAAAGAATGGTTTGGTTCACTTGTGAATTCAGAGTGAATCTTAAGAGCATGTTTGGCTATCCAGTCAGCAACTGAATTTTGTTCTCTATGTATGTGTCTAAGTGACATCTGTGGTTTAATCAATTTTCTGCAGCATTGTAAGATTTCCTCTAAGTACCAAGGGTACTTTCCTATAGCTAGCATGTTAAATAAGCTAAGGAAGTCTATCTCTATATCCACTAAGGTTAAATTCTTTTTGTTACAGTACATTAGGTCGTTAATAAGACCTAAGATTTCAACAGTTAGAGCAGTACATTTTCCAATTACATCACTTTTAGCAATTAAAAGTGTTCCAAGGCTGTTTCTTATAATAAAACCATAGCTAGATTCACCATTTTACAAAGAGGATCCATCACAATTCATTTTGATTCTATTATGTAATGGTAAAGACCACGTGATATACATGAAAGGCTTAGATGATTTAACATGATTAAAGCAACCTAATTCCTTAGCTAAATGTTTATCTTTTGACCAATGTTTTCTTGTTAAATGTGATTCTAAATCTAAAGATGAGAGAATGAATAAGATATGATGAACAATTTTCTTAGAGGATATGGTTATGTTTTTATGTTTGTTGCTGTTTCTAGCAAACCAAATAGACCATATAATCAAAGAAAGCAGAATGGTACGTATATGTACTCTTTTAGATGTAGATAACAACCAGAGATTAATAACATGATTCACTGTCATGTGCCTACCTATATCTATGTTAAACTTATTAGAAAAGAAGGACCATACAAACCAAGCAGTTTCACAGGATACAAAAACATGGTTAAGTGTTTCTAAGTTCTGGAAACTAGTGCATATAGAAGTTAACTGAAAACCTTTATGTTGTAGTTTTGTGTCAACACTTAATCAATTGTTCAGTACTCTCTAAAGAGTGAAAGAACACTTCTTAGGAGAAGTATTGTTCCTGACTTTATCCTTTATTCTTGATGTTATGTGTATCTGTCTAACTTCATTAACAGTCTTTTTTAAGTTGAAAGTACCATCAGATGAAAGCTTCCAAATGATTGAATCAGCTACACTTATATTAAACTTTATCTTGATGATTTCAGTGTCATACTTAGAAGGCAAGTTATTTTGTAGTTTTTCTATGTTCCAATCATTATTAATCCAGTATTCATTGATCTTTGTTTGAGTATAATGGTGAGAATTGATTGATGTTAAAGTGATTAAGGGTTTAGAGCTATGCCATTGATCTAGCCAGAAGTCTGAGTTACCATTGCCAAATTTCCATCGTATATGTTTTTCTGCTTTTTCTTTTATTTCATGCATTCTTTTCCATGTTTTAGAATCTGTTATTCTCAATATAGTTTGTAAAGGATGAGTGTTTTTATAGTATTTTGAATGCATCATGTTTGACCAAAGTGTTTTATTGTTTCTGAAGTTGAACCAAAGTTTAAAAGAAAAGGCAGTTTGAATATCTCTAATGTTTCTGATATTTAGACCATTTTCATTGTATGGTTTACACAGATTTTCCCAACTAGACCAGATTATATGTTTGTTTGTTTCACTAAATCCCTAAAGAAACTTATTAAGTAGTTTATCAATTCTAGATATTGTTTTCAAAGGTAATTTGATAGACTGTAGGTAATATATAGGGTAAGACATTAGAACAGAGTTTATTAAAGTTATTTTGCCTCCAAATGATATGTTTTTAGAGTTCTAGTCTGAGATTTTGTTTCTTATCTTATCTATTAGAGTTTCAAAGTGAATAAAATGATTGTTTGAATATATTAGGATTCATAGATAAGTAAACGGAAGATGTGCTTGTTTAAAACCTAAGACTCTTTCTAAGGATGTTATTCTTGTTTGATTCACATTAGAAGATGTTATAAATGTTGTATTTTGTCTGTTTATTTGTTGACCAGAGAGAGTTTGATATGTGTCTAAGAATTTAGATAACTTCTTTATGCTTGTTAAGGATCCATTTAGAAATAGAATGATGTCATCTGCATATGCTAAACAATTTATTTTCAGTGAGCTTTTCATATTATAGGACATAGATCTGTGTTGATTAATTAGATTATTTACACCTCTAATTAAAAATTCTTCAGCTATGATGAACAGGCAGGGAGATAAAGGGTCTCCCTGCCTTAAGCCATTGATAGATTTAAAAAAACCAGTTGATTTGCCATTAGTTATAACAGAATATGTAATGTTTTCAATACTTCTCCTAATCAGTTTGATTACATGTTCATTAAATCCAAAAGCTAACATTACTTAATAAATTAAATTAAATTCTAAGTTATCAAATGCTTTTGACATGTCTAAGTTTATTATTAGGTTATCTCCTCTGGTTTTCCTATTAAGATCTTTAACTAACTCTTGTGTTATTAGAAAATTCTCTTGAATGGTCTGTTTTCTACATATGCTCCTTGTTCCTTAGATATGATTAAAGGCGGTAACTTAGCTAGTCTATTGTTTATGATTTTTGAGATGATTATATTGAGAACAGAACATAAACTTATAGGTCTAAAATGCAACCAGGTTTTAGGAGATTTTATCTTAGGTATTAAACATATCAATGTTGCAAATAAGCCTTTTGGTATTGTTACATCTAAAAAGTAGTCTATAACAGCTTTTAATAGGTCATCTTTTATAATTGTCCAACAAGAACAGTAGAATCTGGAGTTGAATCCATCAACTCTAGAAGCACTGTCCAAATTTAAGCTTTTAATAACAATTTAAAGTTCTTCTAAAGAAGGCAATATCAAGATACTATCATTATGTCCTGTAGATACGATTTTAAGAATGGTATTCTTTATTGTACAAAGGTCTTTTGAGTAGAAGTTTTGTTAAACAGATTAGAAAAGTATTCTACAGCAGATAAACCAATAAGATCATCATCTTCAATCCAAATATTTTTATCCTGAATTCCCTTGATTATGTTTTTAGATCTTTTCTTCTTTACATAGTTATAAAATGTGGCTGAATTGTTATCACCATCTTTTAGCCATTTTGTATAACTCAAAAACAATAAAAAAATAGGAAAGTTAATCACACTACTATATAATTATCTATAAATATTGATTTATCACTAGGTTGTTACCCATACTTTAGCAAACCTTGGGTGGTTATTGGTAGGTACATTTTTTTCCCAAGAAACTAATTTTATTGATGTTGAAGAAAATATTACAACTATTGTTTTGTAATTACATGATGTTCTGAATGTAATTACATGTTGTTCATATTACAATTGTTGTTTTATCTTCTTTGCGAAGTCTTCTTTCTTCTTGTTATTGTCTTCCTTTCTATTACTTCCTCTAGCATCTTTCCCTCTTGTCTTGTAGCTTTTATAGTGCTTCTTTTTAATGCTCCATTGCTATCTTACTTCACCTGCAAAACAGAGATCATAAGGTCAAGTTTTTCAACTTGCTAAGCTGTTAGTCTTCTTCAAAGAATCTAAAGTGTCCCATGTTTAAAGATTCTAGCACTATAATGGCATGTAATTCACGCAAAGAATGGTTTGGTTCAATTGTGAATTCAGAGTGAATCTTAAGAGCATGTTTGGCTATCGAGTCAGCAGCTGAATTTTGTTCTCTATATATGTGTCTAAGTGACATCTGTGGTTTAATCAATTTTCTGCAGCATTGTAAGATTTCCTCTAAGTGCCAACGGTACTTTCCTATAGCTAGCATGTTAAATAAGCTAAGGAAGACTATCTCTATATCCACTAAGGTTAAATTCTGATTGTTACAGTACATTAGGCCGTTAATAAAAGCTAAGATTTTAGCAGTTAGAGCAGTACATTTTCCAATTACATCACCTTTAGCAATTAAAAGATTTCCAAGGTTGTTTCTTATAATAAAACCATAGCTAGATTCACCATTTTACAAAGAGGATCCATCACAATTCATTTTGATTCTATTATGTAATGGTAAAGACCAGGTGATATACATGAAAGGCTTAGATGATTTAACATGATTAAAGCAACCTAACTCCTTAGCTAAATGTTTATCTTTTGACCAATGTTTTCTTGTTAAATGTGATGCTAAATCTAAAGATGAGAGAATGAATAAGATATGATGAACAATTTTCTTAGAGGATATGGTTATGTTTTTATGTTTGTTGCTGTTTCTAGCAAACTAAATAGACCATATAATCAAAGAAGGCAGAATGGTACGTATATGTACTCTTTTAGATGCAGATAACAACCAGAGATTAATAACACGATTCACCGTCATGTGCCTACCTATATCTATGTTAAACTTATTAGACAATAAGGACCATACAAACCAAGCAGTTTCACAGGGTACAAAAACATGGTTAAGTGTTTCTAAGTTCTAGAAACTAGTGCATTTAGAAGCTAATTGAAAACCTTTCTGTTGTAGTTTTGTATCAACACTTAATCAATTGTTCAGTACTCTCCAAAGAGTGAAAGAACACTTCTTTGGAGAAGTATTGTTCCAGACTTTATCCTTTATTGTTGATGTTATATGTATCCGTCTAACTTCATTAACAGTCTTTTTTAAGTTGAAAGTACCATCAGATGAAAGCTTCTAAATGATTTAATAAGCTACACTTTAATATCATTGGTTTCATGATCAATTTCAGTGTGAGTTCCAGTGTTAATTTCTGTGTGTAATTTTGGTATCCAAACTTCTTTTGAAGGAAGATTGGATAGATTCTTCATGTGATCTTTAGTGCTTCTGTTATTTTGTAAGTTTTGTTCAAACTCTTCTTTCTTACAGTGATTTTCTTGATGCCCTGTGTGTTTACAAGTTTTGCAATAGAAAGTTTTTTTCAGGTAAGTAATATTTTTCCAGAAACCATCCTCTTCTCCAAAGCATATCCAAATGCTTTGGGGAAGAGGCTTAGAAATATCAGTTAAAACCCAAGCTTTACAGTTATTGTGCACAACAATGTTATTTTTTGGAACCCATACTGTTAAATGCAATCCAATTGCTTTAGAAATATAGGTTATAGAATCCGTATTGTAAAAAATTTCAGGTAATTTAGGTAATGAAATCCAAAGAGGAGTCACAAGCGACTCCTTTTTGGGGTTAAATTCTGGTGACCATTTGAGTATTCTAAAGGACAGTTTACCTAAAGATCTAATAGTTTTACTCCAGAAAGTTTTAACATCTTCTATTTCCTCAAATTCTATAAATAAATGCATGTATTCCCATTTATAGATGCTATATGATCCTATAAATCTAAATGCAGTAATGTATGATTTTAACTCGTTGAGAGTAGGACTCCCAAACGAGAACTTAGCAATTAGAGTAGTTTTTGAGATATTGGTTATAGCAAACTTATCTGATTGTAGAAATTTCACCGATTTGTAGTCTTCATGCTCCTCGTGTATGACTCCCCTGTGTATGAACTCCTTATCCTTTCTGCCTCAAACCATTTCAGCAAAGGATTTCCTGCTTCCATTGTGCTCGAACGTCGGGTTCATGACCATGTTTGGTGAGCTGGTACCCTTCAGTGATGGAAACTCTTCTTGTACGAATTTCTTGTCCATCGGATCGAACCTTTTCTGATCTAAATCGTTTTAGATCTGAAAATTTCCAAGAATCGATATCGATTCTTATAGAACCAGCAAAGATTGGTTTAGGTTAATCGATTTAGGGTTTTCTAGAGAAATTGTTTTGGGTATTTTTTGTGAAACTGATGGGGATGCTTTATGGTTTTCTAGTTGTTGTTTTGACCGACGATTTGATGAAGAAAAGGATCTCTGGCTGGTTTTGACCGGCACTTTAGTGAAGATAGGGTTTGGGAGAGGAATTATAGAGAGGTCCGAGATGATCGATCTTTCCTCGAGATGAGGAAACGATCGCAAAGACGATTCACTGCAAGTGGGTGCTTCTTGGGCTTTCTTGGAAACCCGACTCGATTCTTGGAGCGACCCCCTCCAATCAATGCTTAAATCAGTTATTGGTAAATTAACCCGATCCCCTTAAAGATTTATATGGCTAAATCAGTTGATAATCTTTCTCACTCATTCATCTTAAACATACTTAAATCTTTTGGCTTTAATATCACTTTTAACCTAATAAAAATGGAATAACATGAGCCTATTTTACTATAATCATTAATGTGAAACCAAAGGCTTCTTCAAAGGACTCAATGACAATGGGCAAGGAGATCTTTTATCTTCCAGCTTGTTTATTATAGCAGAAAAATATCTCATTAGTGGTATCAATTTCCTTTTGAATTATTACAACCAAATGATATACAAAACAAGAAACAATCTCAACATAAATTGTTTGGCATTTGTTAATAACTTTATCATCTATACAAGTGGCGCTAAAAATAATATTGACAAATTAAATTACTTCTTAAATTGGTATCAAAGACTATCCTGCCAACCAAATCAAGTTTGATTGTCTCCAACAACATTAATAGCCAAATAATCAAAATTATTAAAGAGGTCAGTGTCTTTAAAAATAAACATTTGCCTTTAGCATATTTAGTCACTTACATTCAAGTTAGTAACAAAGCCAGCCTTTATGAAGATCTAGATAACAAGGTTACATATAAAATGAATGATTGAGCCAACACAACCATTTCGTTTTGAGGCAGATTGGTCTTAATCCAATATTTCCTCATGTCTATCCCTAAGTATCACCTCTAATACTTTAATATCCGTAAGATTATTCTAAGTAGAATTGAATGGATTTTGAATAAAATTTTATGGGGCTCTAAGGAAACTAATAAAAATATAATATGGTCAAACTAGAATTCCATTAGTAAACCCTATAAGAAAGGTGGTTTAAATATGAGGAAATTTTCCGATATCCAAACCACCTTCTCCTGTAATTTATGGTATAGATTTTGGGCTAACAACTCCTTATGGGCCAATTATATGCATTTTTTTCTATTGCAAAACCAAACATCCCTGCAAATCAACCTTGCTAAACTTGGTTTCAAAATCTGGAGGAGACTCATCTCCACTAAAGATATTGCTGAGCCTTTCAATAACTGCAAAATTTACGGTTTAAATAAGATTGACATAGAGACTGATTCTAAATTTTTAGTCTCTCTTTTGGTCATTTTCTTTTTCCTTTGGATTCAATAAAATATATTTGATTTTCAAAATTCTGATTAATTTTTATTTTTGAATTATTGTGTAGTTTGGTACAGAGGGTTGAGAATTTAAATAGATTAGAAAATTAATTAAAAAAATAAAAATAAAAAAATTGAGTGCACAATCGTCACGTATGAGCGCGTTTTTCCTAAAGCAGTTGGCGTTTGAAATTTGCTGTACATGCCGACGTGTCCCTTAAACTCTATATAAAGGGGGAAGCGTCCCACTTTGACTCTCAAATATTAATCTTACAAATACAAAGTTTATCTTTTTGGTTGATCTCTGTTTTGTTACAGGGAGGGATAAGTTTTGTGGTTCATCATCAGCATTCCTGTGTTGTCATTTGTGATCCAATCTATTGAATAAAAAGTTTCAATTTGTATAAAAAGGGTACTAGGGTACTAGGGTACTAGGGTACTACAAATATAAAAGGGTACTAGGGTACTAGGGTACTACAAATATAAAAATGCATATAATTGGCCTATAGCCATTTGTGTCGTAATCATTTAACTTATAGACTTTTTTCTATCATGGAAATGGAGATCATTTGGCTTATAACCTTTTTTTATCACGAAGATAGAGATCATTTGGCTTATAGTCTTTTTTTTTATCACGGAGATGGAGATCATTTAGCTTATAGCCTATTTTTAGCATGAAAATGGATATTACTTGGTTACTAGCTCTCTTTCTATTCTAGAGATGAAAATTGCTTGACTTAAAACTTCTTCAATCATGGAGATGAATATTTCGTAGTCTATATCTTTTTTATTTGTTGTTGCACACGTTGGCTTGTAGTCTTGTATATATAAATTCTTATTTTTCTTTCTTTATGTACCACAATCTTTCGCATTCTACACTGGTATGTTGTTTGGCGGCGATATTCTGATCGAGTTGTAGGTAGTCCGGCCATGCAACCAATATATCTTTCTCACTGTATTTATTTCAAAAGATTTGGAGAAGACCCAGAACTAGACCAAGGGGAATCCAATGCTGGAAGAGTGTTTTTGGAAGACAACACATCTGTTCAGGTTGAAGACGACGTGCTTTGCTTCTGCTGCAGTTTGTTGAGAATGCATCAGCATAAAAGGGACAAAGCAGATGACGCAATAAGTTGGGGGAGAGGAATGACAGCAGAGGAGGTGGACCTTTAATATGAAGCCGGGTCGATGACCTGATGGAGATCTCGTCTATCGAGACACTTTCGTTTCCGAGTAGTGTGGATAGGTTTGAGGCTGCCTTGATATTGTAGCGAAAAAATCCCAGAGATAAACAGCAATGCATATAACCTTAAATGACAGACAAATATATATTTATAGAGATAAACAAGAAGTGCAGAAATGTTAACTTCATTCCAAATATCAATACAACGGTCTGTTTTCTTATATAGAAAATACAGACAAACTGTTCGGTCTTATATAAATAACTACCCTAATAACTGATATTAGACACGTCATAAACTAGACAATACGTATTCAAACCAACTACTTTAGATTACTTCCAACATTCTCCCCTGTAAGCTAAACTCCAACCTGCAGGTTCTTCATGCCTAGTAAATCTCGCATATTTTCGAACTTCACAGTGGTCAGCGCTTTAGTTAAAACGTCTGCACGATGCTCGCCTGTACTTATGTGCTTGACAATAATCTCCCCACGCTCTACACATTCGCGAATGAAATGATTGCGGATATCAATATGTTTACTTATTCCGTGGAAAACTAGACTTTTTGCCAAATCAATCGCAGAACGATTGTCTATATATATCACGACTAGAGAGTGCTTTACATCAGTTATTTGACTAAGTAACTTGCTCAACCACACACCTTGACATGATGTCGCTGTAGCAGCCATGAATTCAGGTTCGCATAATGACAACGCCACACACTGATGCTTTTGTGAGACCCAAGTAATTAAACTCTCATTCAAGTAGAAAACATGTCACCTGTGCTTTTTCTATCCTCAAGATTACCAGTTAGATCGCTATATGAGTAGCCGGACAATAAATAATTTCCAGACCGACTTGAATATACTAACCCAAAGTTGATAGTTCCTTTCACGTAACGCAAGATACGTTTAACTGCATTCATATGCAATTCAGTAGGTCTTTCGATGTACCTGCTAACTACACCCAACAGAGTAAGAAATATCCGGACGAGTATGAACCAAATACCTCAACCCACCAATTAAGCTCTTAAATTTTGTGAAGTTCACTGCCTTCCCCTTTTCATCTTTATCAATCTGTGTTTTTGGCTCCATAAGATACTTTACGGCATTACACGACCCCATACCATCTTTGTCAAGTAACTTCTTGACATAACTTGCTTGTTTAAGGTCAATATATCCCTGCCTCTGACTAACTTCGATACCCAGATAGTAAGATAATCTCCCGAGATCACTCATCTCAAATTTTGAACTCATTTGCCTCTTAAACTTACTAATGTTTGCGACACTAGTCCGTGTGACCAATAGATTATCCACGTATACTTCAAAAATCAAAACTTCATTACCTTCCTTCCTTGTATATACTGCATGTTCATATAGGCACTTAGTGAAGCCCAACTCTTCAAGACACTTACTTAACTTGGCATACCAAGCCCGTGGCGCCTACCTTAACCCATATAGAGCCTTCAACAACTTATAGACAAAGCGTTCCTAACATATTTTACAAAACCCTCAGGTTGACACACATAGACAACTTCTTGTAAATCCCCGTTAAGAAATGCGGATTTTACATCCAAGTGATGCACTTCCCAGTCATTCTTGGCAGCAAACGCTAACAGTAATCTTACAGTTTCTAAGCGAGCAACTGGGGCAAAGATCTCTTCAAAGTTTATTCCCTGTTGTTAAACATAGCCCTTTGCTACAACGCTGGCTTTGTGCTTGATAATATGTCCATCTGTATCCCTCTTTAGTTTGTAGACCCATTTCAGCCCTATGGATTTATGCCCAGGTGGTAGCTCTACCAATTTCCATGTATTGTTCTTTTCTATAGCAGAAATTTCACTTTTCATAGCTTCCACCCATGCAGGCTCTGTCATAGCTTGTTCGTAATTACTAGGCTCATCAACACCCAGTAGAAAAAGCTCATCTTCTAACTCTACTTCAACTGTTTCATCATAAATATCACTGAGTAGACGATTTTTTTTGGGCTGTTCACTCCCACTACTCTCACTGCTACTGCCTTGAGTCTGTAGAATGTGTTGTTTGTGATCCCATATAATCAATGCTTTCATTATTCGGTGCAATTGGTTCTTCTTCAACTGAACCATCAACCACATCTTCTGTACGTATGTCGAGCACAGTGAAGTTACCAGGGTGTACAAACCCTTCTTCTTGTTGTTTCTCCCATTCCCATGCTCGAGCCTCATCAAAGATGACGTCTCTGCTTACAAGAATTCGCCTGTTGACTGGATCGTAAAGTCTACATGCCTTTGTGTCGGGCTCTCTACCCAGATACACTACCATTTTACTGCGATCGTCAAGCTTCTGGGTGTGTACACTAGGCACCTTCATGTGTGCTACACAACCAAATATTCGAATATGTCCAATATTTGGTTTATTTTCAGTCCATACCTCATATGGCGTCTTCCCTGATAAAGCTCGAGTAGGTAGGCGATTTAGTATGTAAACAACATGACGAGAAGCTTCTCCCCAAAAGCTAGAAGGTAGTTGTTTTTCTTTCAAAAAACTGCGTATCATTGCTACTACTGTCCTGTTTCTTCTTTCGACAACCCCATTCTGCTGCGGTGAGTAAGGAGCAGTGAAATGCATATTAATCCTTGTGTCTTCACAGTAAGAATTAAATAACTTTGAAGTGAATTCACCTCCTCTGTCCGTTCTCAAACCTTTTATTTTCTTCTCTGTAATTTTTTCTACCAAAGCTCGAAATTTCTTGAATGCCTCTAGTGCTTCGTCTTTTCTTGCAAGCAGAGACGTCAATGCATAAGTATTTATTGAAGTATTTATTTCCTCCTTTTTTTGTAAGAGAAATTGTCCCACACAAGTCTCCATATACCAACTCAAGCATTTCTTTTGCGTGGAAATTAGCCTGACCAGGAAATGGCTTCCTCGTCTGTTTTGACAATAGACAGCCAATGCATACTTCTTTTGGTTGAATAATCTTTGGTAGGCCATACACCATCCTGTTCTTTGATAACAATACCATAGCTTGAAATTAACATGCCCAAGGCGTGAATGACATATTCATGATAAATTCTCCATTTTAGAAAATAAGCACATAGATTTACTTGTTTCAGCAATAACCTTATGCAATCTATTAACTGATCTTTAACCTTCACAAGGAGACGTCTCTTGTCATCGTATATAGATAAGTATTCACCACTAAGTACCACCTTATTTCCAGTTTCTGATAACTGGCCAAGACTCAGTATATTATTACGTAGACTAGGAATATAATATACCTCTTTGAAGACCACTTCCTCCCCATTTTTGCATTTGAACGTCATAGAGCCCTTTCCTTTGATTTCCACTGTAGAACCATCACCAAATCTAACACGCCCAGTTACCCCTTCATCCAATTCTTTAAACTTCGAGCGTTGTCCCGTCATGTGGTTACTAGCGCCATTGTCTAGATACCACACATTTGAATCAGATTTTGTACCTCCATCTTTGTTTAGTTTTAATACCACATTGTTCTTGTTCAATAATAACTCGTTGTCTTTATCTTCTCTATCTTCTGCCATTAGAAGTGCAGGTTCCTCATCTTGTACTGCCAAATTTGCCTCTTGCTTTTGCGCTCTACGTGGCTTTCTACACTCAGCTGCGTAGTGCCCGTAAAAACTGCAATTCCAACATCTTACTTTAGTCCTGTCGCGCACTGCACGTCCACCTTGGTAATTGACAGTACCTCGATTCCTCTGTTTATCGGTTCCTCCTCGAGTTCTCATTTTCATCCACTCCTCTCCAGTGAATAAAAGCTTCCCTCTTTGTCTTCTCGTTTATTCCATTCTTCCTACGTCAGCATCAATTGCCCTCCAGTGTTCTCTGTTTGCCCATGAAGCCTCTCTTCATGTGCCTTTAAAGACCCAATTTTCTCTTCAACTGACATCAAATCTAGGTCTCCAAACTGTTCTATTGCTGACGTGATTTGTAAGAACTTGGAAGGTACTGCTCTAAGTAGTTTTTTCACGACATAGGTCTCTTCAATGGTTTCTCCCAAGGCACGAATATTAGTCACCAACCCATTTAATCTCATAGAGAAGTCGTCAATCATCTCTGAATCCCTCATGTTTAGATTCTCAAACTCTGCTTTTAGTATCTGCACTCTTGCTTTCACACGCTCTGCTCCTAAACACATTGTTTCTATTGCTGTCCATGCATCCTTCGCTGTTTTCATGTCTGCCAGCGATAATAGAATGTCTTCAGGGATAACCTGGAATATTGCAATCATTGCCACTTTATCTGTTTTTCCGTCAACCTTTGCATCTGGGTCAGTAGGGTCAATTGCTCCCCAGATCCCATGAGCTTGCATGAAAACTCTCATCTTTAATGACCAAGCCGTGTAATTACTCTTCGTTAACATTGGGTAACTTAATCCCATTGATCCTTCTTTGTTCTTGGTAGCCTCCATTGTGATTGTCTAGGCTCTGATACCAAATGTAGGGAAAAAATCCAACCTTAACAAATATAGAAAATACAACGGTCTATTTTCTTATATAGAAAATACAAACAAGCTGTTCGGTTTTATCTAAATAACTACCCTAATAACTCATATTAGACACGTCTTAAACTAGATGATACGTTAAACCAAATAGTTTAGATTACTTTCGATAGATGGTGATCTATGCCGAGCAATAAATGGTGGTGGTGGAGATCGATGCGGTAAAGGTGACCCGTGCAGGGGGAGGAACAGGTGGTGATCTGACGACTTAAAGGTGATGGAATGGAGAGGTACGAAAATCAAGCAGGCGAAAAGTATGGGGATGAGGTGTAGATGATGATGGTGGAGGTGGTTGTGATTCTCTGGTGGCTTCTTTATCGGTGGAAGAATCAACCGATCTTCGTTTCTATTCAATACGATGCAAATAGAAGATTATAGATTGGCACACGTCTTCTTCACATTCAGTCCATGGTCACCTTCTCGTTTCCCTTGATACTCCATTAACTCAGGTAGCTGCAAAAAGTGATGGAAAACAAAAAAAATATCTTTGTGATTCTTTTATAAATTTAAATGATTTAATTAATAAGAAAATATGTTGAATTTATTTAGTGGTGTCATTTACGTCACCATCATGCCAACAAGGTATTTGGTCAAAGGTTAAAATCGTAACAAAAATCAAGGGACCATGGGTGATACAAGTTTCTGTTCAGTAGGATGTCACGTGACAGTTTTACATTAATCAGGAGATGTGAGAGACTAATTTTATCAAAACTAGATAGTCCATGGAGTACTATCAGACTTTTAAAACTCCACGGACTATCTGTTGTTAAAGTCGATAGTCGTGAACGAGTTACTTTTCGAAGAAAATTATTTCATATAGTCATTTGAATTAAAAACATTTAGTGACGGTCCATTGACTATGAAGATTTTGAAAATTTAGTCATTATTCCTTATAGGTCAAGTAATAATTTATCAAAATCGTCATAGTCGAGGGACGCTCACTAGATATTCAGCAACTGGAACACAACTGTTTTTTACCAACCAAATTACACGTTATTCCGCAATAGGAACACAATTTCTTTTTTGAAACTTATTTTGCAACCAAAATCTTATTTCTACAACTATTTTATTCTTATTTTTACAACTCATTTGAACATAATTCCACAATTAGAACACAATTTATTTTTGAAAACCAAATTATATGTAATTCACAACTGAAAAATAGTTGTTTTTTCATAGCCAAATTACACATAAGTATACATTAAAAAAATTATTTTTGTTCGTCTTAAAAAACTAATGGTAATTTCAAATATATTTTTTGGAGCTATGATCTGAAAGATATGAAATTAAAAACCATAAAAAAAACAGGAAAGATAATCACACTACCATATAATTATCTGTAAATATTAATTTATCACTAGGTGGTTATCTATAGTTTAGCAAACCTTGGGTGCTTATTGTTGGTACATTTGATATTAAACGGTTATTGGTAGATTAACCGAATCCTCTTAAAGATTGATATGGCTAAATCAGTTGATAATATTTCTCATCATTCATTTTAAACATGTTTTAGTCTTTTGGCTTTAACATCACTTTTATTAACCTAATAAAAATGGAATAACATCTGCCTATTTCACTATAATCATTAATGTCAAACCAAAGGCTTCTTCAAAGGACTCAATGACAATGGGCAGAGAGATCTTTTATCTTCCAGTCTGTTTATTATAGCAGAAAATATCTCATTAGAGGTATCAATTTCCTTTTGAATTATTACAACCAATTGATATACAAAACAAGAAACAATCTCAACATAAATTGTTTGGCATTTGTTAATAACTTTGTCATTTATACAAGTGGCTCTAAAAATAATATTGACAGATTAAATTACTTCTTAAATTGGTATTAAAGACTATCCTGCCAACCAAATCAAATTTGATTGTCTCCAAAAACATTAATAGCCAAATAATCAAAATTATTAAAGAGGTCAGTGTCTTTAAAAATAAACATTTACCTTTAGCATATTTAGTCACTTACATTCAAGTTAGTAACAAAGCCAGCCTTTATGAAGATCTAGGTAACAAGGTTACATATAAAATGAATGATTGAGCCAACACAACCATTTCGGTTTGAGGCAGATTGGTCTTAATCCAATATTTCCTCATGTCTATCCCTAAGTATCACCTCTAATACTTTAATATCCGTAAGATTATTCTATGTAGAATTGAATGGATTTTGAATAAAATTTTATGGGGCTCTAAGGAAACTAATAAAAATATAATATGGTCAAACTAGAATTCCATTAGTAAACCCTATAAGAAAGGTGGTTTAAATATGAGGAAATTTTCCGATATCCAAACCACATTCTCCTGTAATTTATGGTATAGATTTTGGGCTAACAACTCCTTATGGGCCAATTATATGCATTTTTTCTATTGCAAAACCAAACATCCCTGCAAATCAACCTTGCTAAACTTGGCTTCAAAATCTGGATCTCCACTAAAAATATTGCTGAGCCTTTCAATAACTGCAAAATTAACGGTTTAAATAAGATTGAGATAGAGACTGATTCTAAAGTTTTAGTCTCTCTTTTGGTCATTTTCCTTTTCCTTTGGATTCAATAAAATATATTTGATTTTCAAAATTCTGATTAATTTTTATTTTTGAATTATTGTGTAGTTTGGTAGAGAGGGTTGAGAATTTAAATAAATTAGAAAATAAAAAAATAAAAAAAATAAAAAATAAAAAAAATTGAATGCACAAATCATAAACGTATGAGCGCGTTTTTCCTAAAGCAGTTGGCGTTTGAAATTTGCTGTACAGACCGACGTGTCCCTTAAACTCTATATAAAGGGGGAAGCGTCCCACTTTGACTCTCAAATATTAATCTTACAAATACAAAGTTTATCTTTTTGGTTGATCTCTGTTTTGTTACAGGGAGGGATAAGTTTTGTGGTTCATCATCAGCATTCCTGTGTTGTCATTTGTGATCCAATCTATTGAATAAAAAGTTTCAATTTGTATAAAAAGGGAAGGGTACTTGGGTACTAGGGTACCAGGGTACTAGGGTACTAGGATACTAGGGTCTGTCTCACTACAAATATAAACACAAAGTCGGTCCCTCTCATTAATCTTCATTATGCAGCAATTTCCTTCTTCGCCCAAACGGTAAGCAAACTAAGTAATCCAATCTATTTCATAAAAAAGTTGCAGTATTTATCCTTCTCATTACTCATTATCATCTTCGATCTTCTGTACCTTACTTCTGTTTTCTGTGTTTCCAGAAGAAACGGTCCTGATTGGAGTTCTCTAGACTCTTGTGCGTTATCGATCATCAGCAGGTTGTTGCCCTCATTCAAGGATTTCGTTTGTTTTCGCGCTACGTGCAAATCCTGGGAACATGCTGTGCCCATAAAATTTTTTACACAGCACCCCTCCAATGTCGTCCCATGCCTTATGCTAATGCCAAAAAATGAGACAAGGGACACCCACAGCCGCCACAGCCACAGACACAGCTTTTACGATATCTCCACCAAAAATACTCATCAAATTCTGATACCGGAGATACGAAACAAAAGTTACTTATCTTGTAATGGATGGTTGCTTACGGTGTCAAAAGGTTTAAATTTAACTATGCATCTGTTGCATCCCTTGAGTCGCGTTCAAATCAAACTACCACCGATTCAATCCATTGACGAAGACTGGGAAGACTTACTACAATTTGATATTGCCCAAGCCAGTTTCAACTTTGTTCACAAGTTTGCACTCTCCGGTGACCCCTTATCGGGCAATAATTGTTCAGTCCTGATTTTATGCGGTACTTTTTCCAAAGGGGTTATCTGTAGAGTTGGAGGTCCGGGGTGGACAATAGTCCATCATGGTACACTTGATGACGTCGTCTTTTACAAACAAAACTTCCACATGGTGAATGGCAGAGGGACCATTTATGCATGTGGCAATGACAATATAGTTTATCAAGTGGCTGCCAGCAAGACTCTCGCGTGGTTCTATGGACAGGGTCGTCGTTTCTATTTGGTAGAATCGGCAGATTCTTTGCTCATAGTGGTGCGGATAACCTCTCCGCTAAAACCACGCAGTCACGAATACCGCTGCTGTGGTTTTCGAGTTTTCAAGCTGGACGATGGAGGAACATGCAAGCCAGTGACAAATTTGGGAGACATGGCTATTTTCGTGGGGTATTCAACTTCTATGTCCGTAGAGGTGACAATGACAAACATGATTAGAAAAAACTGTATATATTTTACCGATGACTGCCTCGACCGTTATCATTTCTCTCCTCAAGGTGGCGGCAAAGACATGGGCATTTTTTCTCTTTCTCTGCCGCGGGATAGATCCATTGGACGCCACTTTGAAGGTGAATCCTACAGCCACGTTAATCCACCAATGTGGCTCCAGCTTAAGAAATAAAACTATTATCCAAGTTGTATTTTGTTTGATTCAGATTTTGAATGTATGCCTTATGTTTTCATAATATTTATTTCTTCAACTTTTGTCTCAAATTTCAAACTCTTATATTTCCTTACATATATTTTCTAAATTAAAATAAAATTTTAGTTTTTTAAAATATCAATATTAGCTATTAATATTATTTAGAATTATATAAAGAGTTCGGTATAAATTTAAGTTTAGAAAAGTAAAACTATTATCCAATTATTATCTAATGATTATCCAATTTTTTTTGTGTTTATGAAAAATATAATTTTTACTCAAGTATTTTATCATCTAAGATCCAATAACACCTTTAATTGATTAAATAAAATAATTTTGTTAAAAAAAATTCGCTTTTATTTTTTTATATATTTTACGATAGTTTTACGATATCTAGAGTACCTTCAATCCTCTGTTCTTTTTGTTTTCGTATGATTTTTATTGTGTTTTTCTTTAATTTTAGTAGTCATCTAGTATTACTTTGAATTTGTACTTGAATTTTTGTATTGCAGTATGGTTTTGATTGTTTTTAGTGTATTTTTTGTGTTTCTGATAAAATTGGTTTGAGAAAGGGTTTACAACCTAAACGAAGAATATCAAGTTTGGAAGATGCGAAACCTGTTTACTTTTAAGTACAGATAGATGCGAACATGTTTATTTTTTGTAATTAAGATGCAAAACGTGTGCAATTATAGATGTGTATTATTTAACTGATAAATATGAAACAAGCGTAATCTTTGTACTAATGGAAACCAGTGTAAAATATAACTTTATATAAAAAATTCAAAACATATCATGAATGGTACTACTTTTGTTTGTCTTACAAAAACAAAAGCAATTATATATTCATATTGTTTTCCCAGTTATGGTTTTAAAGATATGAACTTTTACATTTTTATTGTTAAATATAAACGAAAAAGACGACCCTTACAAAGAAGATGCGAAAACCTTTTTTTGTTAAATCTCAAAACCTTTCTAAGTTTGTACTGGTATATGTGAAACCAAACAACTATGGTAGATGCGAAACCAAACCAAGTATGATAGATGCTAAACCAGGCCAATTATGATAGATGTGAAACCAGACATATGCTAGATGCGAAACCATATAATGAAAAACCAGTGTAAAATATAAATTTTAAAAAAAATCAAAACATATCACGAACGGTACTAGTTTTGTTCGTCTTAAAAATAAAGCCAATGATATTTTCGGATTTTTTTACGAGTTACGGTTTAAAAGATATGAACTTTTTTTTAATCTTAGAACGTAAACGACAAAGATGATTGTTACGAAGAACTAAAACTTCTTATTTGCTAGATGTGAAATTGCTCTAATTTTTGTAGATGCGAAACCAAGCAACTATGATAGATGTGAAACCATATCAAGTATGATAGATGCTAAACCAAGCCAACTATAATAGATGCGAAACCAACCATAAGATGCATGCAAAACCATATAATAGTGTAAAATATAACCTTTTTAAAAAAATTCAAAACATATCATGATTTCTACTAGTTATGTTCGTCTAAAAAAACAAAACCAATGGTATTTTCAGATTTTTTTATGAGCTACGGTTTAAAAAATATGAAATTTTAAATTTTTATTTTTAAATGTAAACGAAAAAGACGATTGTTACGAAGAAGATGCGATTTTTTTTGTAGTAGATGAGAAATGTTTCTAAGTTTGTACTGGTAGATGCGAAATCAATCAACCATGATAGATGCGAAACCATACCAAGCATGATAGATGCTAAACCAAACCAACTATGATAGATGCGAAACCACGCATATGATACATGCAAAACCATATAATGAAAAACTAGTGTAAAATATAATTCTTTTAAAAAATACAAAACATATCATGAATCATACTAGTTTTGTTAATCTTAAGAAATACAATTGTATTTTCGGATTTATGGTTTAAAGATATGAAATTTTCAAATTTAAATTATAAAAATAAAGGAAATTCAATGTGTACAATGCGTTTGTTGAATTTTCTATATAAGGTGCTTTAGGTGCAAAGTCTGTTAGTTTTGTTAGGCCTTTATCCGTAAATAGGTTCGTTTAATGAGTTTTAAATCGTAATTCTCCCTTATAAAAACGTGAAGTGGATTCGAATTGGTTGGGTACTTAAAACTTATATTTAGTTAGTTCAAGACGGTTAATATATATTTTTATCCAATTATTTGAGAAATTATGCATTATTCAGAACCAATCAACGAAGAAGGTGATTGGTGCGGGTTCTACTAACAACATACAGATGTGCGCAGTGTGCACATCTCTTCCTAGGAGAGTTATTTGGTATATGGAATAAGCATCTGGGACATCCTTATCATAAGTATTCTATTTTTTTCATATAGTAGGAAATGATAAATTTAGTAGTCTAAAGAATAATACTTGTGATATTTTTTTGCGAGCTAAACAAATTCGTAGTAGTTTTATTTTGAGCTCAAATAAGAGTATCGATGTCTTCCAACTTATTCATATTGATGTTGGGGAACCTTAACGTAAACCGAGTATAGATGGTTTTACTTATTTTTAAACCATCGTAGATAATGTTTCTCGTTGCAATTGGGTCTATTTATTTAGGTCCAAGTTTGATGTTACAACTATTTTCTCTCAATTTTGTCCTATGATTGAGCGTCAATTTAATGGCCTCATTAAATCTGTTCGAAGTGATAATGGGATGAAGTTTAAATGTTTTGGTATAATTTTTAAAAATACTAGGATGGTTCGTGAGACTTCATGTAGTGGGATGCCCCAACAAAATGAGGGTGGTGAATGGAAGGAAACACACATTTTAAATGTTGGGAGTGCTTTATGGTTTCAAGCTTCATTAGTTATCAAACTTTGGGGCAAATATATACTTATTGTTGCCTACTTGATCAATCGCACTCCATCATTCTCTTACAATGAAAAAATCTATCTGAAATGCTATTTGGTAAAGCTCCACCTATGAAATACATTCGGGTATTTGGTTGTAGATAATATATTCATAATAAGAATCACGGTAGTGACAGTTTGCATCAAAAAGTACTCATGGAATTTTTATGAGATACCCTTTTGGATAAAAAGGGATGCGCGTATATTGTATGGACACTAGCCAGATAATTGTCTATGGTGATGTTATATTCAATGAAAATGTTTTACCTTTTCAAGAATCCACTATCATTACAAGTCCTACAGCTACATAGACATTGCAATATATTGCCAATGAAATTCCTTTGTACGTCCCGAGAACTACGACAAACGAACCCAGCAGTTACGCAAGCTTCACATCCGTTGAATTTAGTCTCTAACCCAAAACTTTCATCATTCATTTATGGCATACAACAAATTGATTTGTCCATCTCATCCAATCTCGATGATGGCAAGCCGGTGGCCATAGCTGATACAACCAGATTAAACCCCACAAAGCAAATTCCATTGATCCATGTCGTGGGTTTAGTTGAATATCTTGGACATGGACAACGAGTGAAGAACGATAATATGTGATTGTGTGATTATCACATGTACAGAGTTCAGTGTAATACTTAGAGTTTTAATATCATTTACACACATACATCTCATATGAGAAATTCTCCATAGTATTAGGGCTTCATGGTTTTTCTTAATACAAATGTGGAATCTAAGTCTTATAAACAGGTTGTTCAGTCTGTGGAATGAGGGAAAGTGATGTTTGAGGAAATTGCAGTTTTAAAGGAAAATAACACATGGAATATGGTTCATCTTCTTTGGAACAAGAAATTCTTAAGCTGTAAGTGGGTATACGTGATCAAACATTTCTCTGATGGATATATCAAAAGGTTCAAAGCAAGACTTGTCATCACGGGAAATGAGCAGAAAAAGGGTCTCAATTATACTGAAATATTTACTCCAATTGTCAAGCTCACCACCGTTTGTGTACTTCTTAATATTGCACCTTTTAATAAGTACGACTTACATCAGATGGATGTTCCCGATGCATTCATTCACGGTGATCTGCATGAAGAAATATTTATGTGCCCCTCCTAGTTTCCAACTAATGCATAAACATATTGTCTACGAGCTTCAAACATCTTTGTATGGACTGAAACAAGCTCCGTGATGTTGGTTTTCTAATCTTCCTGGAGCACTGCGTAGCTATGGTTTTACTGAGTCACACTTTAATTACTACCTTTTTGCTTATCATCCTGGTCAGTCTGTGATTTATGTTTTGGTATATGTTGATGTTTTAGTCATTGAACGAAACAATTATGGCACTATAATACAGTTTAAGAAATACTTATCTGACTACTTTCATATAAAAGATCTTGATGTTCTAAAATATTTTCTAGGTATTGAAGTTTCCTGCAAATCTTCTAGCACTTTTCATAGTTAACGCAAATATTTGCTTGATATTTCAGTAACCAGCCTACTTGGAGCTGCTCCTCTTGGGATTCCGCTCGATCAACATCATCGATTGTCTTTACCTACCGGGATCATATTCTTGATCTCTATGCCTATCGTTGGCTTGTAGGACGATTGGTATACTTATCGATCACTCGTTTGAATCTTTTTTATGCAGTACTTAATTTGGCTCAATGTTTTCAGGAACCCTAATAGATCATTGGCAAGCTGTGTTTGGTGTGGTTCGATATCTAAAGGGTTCTCAAGGACTTAGTACTCTCCTTATATCAGATAGTTATCTTAAACTCAGAAAATTGGTGTGATGCGGATCATGCTGCTACAAAAAATAACATATTTTTGCTCACTCTCCAACCGAAGCTGAATATCGGTTTATGGCTCTTCTCACATGTGAGTTTAAATGGCTAAAAGTTTTTTTTGGTTTGCGACAACATTGTACCATTACATATTTTCGCCAACTCCGTTTTCCATGAACACACCAACCACATAAAGGTTGGTTGTCATTTTATACGAGATGAGTATATACATGGAATAATTACATATTTCGACTCATGCTCAGTTAGAAGCTATTATAAGAAGATATCAAATATAATATATTTAGAGATTGAATATAATTTCATATTATTATGGGATCATGAAACTATTACAAAATTATGTGTAATTATTATAGGATATGTAATTAAACTTCTATATTCAATAGGTCAATTTCAGTATTCTCTAAATGTTTCTTTTTCTATCAATTTCTATATTTACTTAGCAGCAGCGTGGTACACCTAAGGTCCTAAAATAACTATTTAAAACTTAGACTAACCTTAAAAAATATAACCCTACCACTAACAAATTTAAATCAGTAGCTCATCGACTATCTCGTTTTCTTTTGTTTATTTCATAAATTATTGAGTTTTCTTTCGTTTAGTCTATTGACTTTAAAATCACCGGTGATGGTTTTTGGACTTGGCAAAATCTATAAATTTATTCCATGACACCAAGAAAAAAACCACTCACCATGGACTACATTTATAGATTTTGTAAGTTGAGGGACTAAATTTATAGATTTTGTAAGTCGAGGGACTAAATTTATAGATTTCATCACGTCCAAGGACCATCAATGGTGTTTTTAAATAACTTACGACTATTTCTAGTGATGTTCCTAAGGATTCATGGGTGATGTTTGTTCGTCTTGTCCCAATGGAGACTATTTTTATTGATTTTCTCTCAACGTGTCCACATAACCTAGAATGCATGTTGTCACTATTATCGTTGCATAATATGGTAGATAAAAACATTATAACCTTAAGCATTACTATTTTGTTGAGTAGTTGACATGCACTTTTGCAGGCTACTACACCCTCTTGTCTTGGTCTTAATTCTTTTGACTTTATTGAGTAGATAGAATGGTGAAAGATGAATGATTAGATTTATGTTTGTATGAAATATTGCTGTCAAAATTCAAAGAGCAAAAAATGATAGAGATTGCAGGAGTTTGAGAGATTAAAACTTTGCCGATGTTATGTTTTTATGTTTGATTCAATTCTAGATCGAGTTATTTTTTATTATGAATCTAGGGTTTTCATATTTGGATTTTGGGGTTTCTCATCTATATTTTGAGTACGTAATTTATTTTAATTTCTCATGTTATTATTATTGTAGATTGGTTGTTGCCAACCGTCATCTTCCAAATTCCCCTTCGCTATGGTGGTTCTTTTGAAAAACGTTATTGGTTCTGATTTTTCTATCAGCAATGACTCATCCCTCCCTTAACAATCATTTCGAGACCAATAATAATCTCCTATGTTCTTCTTACTACTACGACATACTTTGCTACATTATTTTTTCAAGATATCTCTAATCATCACCATAGTCCTAACAATAAATATCTAGCGAGTTGACCTCTACATGTACTACCTAATGTTTTGTGGCCAATTCGTAGACCAGTATTCTTTCACAATATCAACTTATTTGTATCTTAATGTTTCATCTAGTATCAACTTAAATTTTTTATTTCTCTTTTGACTATGAATATTTATTTCAAGCTTTGAACGGTATTTGATCTCGAGACTATCGAATTTCGTGACAAATAGTCCATGGACTTTAAAAACTCCGATGAGAGTCCCTTGACTATCCATTTTTATAAAGTTAGTTCCATACATATGTTGATTACTATGACGACGTCATTTGGCAATATACCTCAACATAAACTTGTTTCATTCATAGTCCCTCAATTTTAGGTCAAAGTTAAAATGTAGTCAACTACATGAATTGATGAATGTGCATTTTTTATAAAGTTAACGTGACATGTATTATCCTAGTTGTATTAATATTTGTTGATTATTAATAAATACATGACACGTATTTGTTTTTAAAAGAATTATACATAAATTTGAGTGTCTATATAAACTAAAGAAAAGAAAAATTAAAATCCAATTCAAGAATGTAGATTTCTTTGATTGAATCTTTCTGTTATACCCATTTGAGTCTAAAAGATTGAGAATAGTAATAGTGAGAAAGTTTTTTTTCTCACTCTAAAATCTCTAATATTATTTATAAAACAAACATAAAGCATTATGAGATGCTCGAGTTAAATGCCTTTTTTATGAGATAAAATTTCATACACAAAGCATTGACCTTGAGAAACTCCCATCATCTTCAACTTGTATTTTTATCTTAAATTATATAATATAAAAATCCTTCTCTCTTTTCTTTCCTTTTTGAAAACTAAATGAAATTTAAATCACATTCATGGTTTAAATTTATTTAATTGAATCTCTGTATTTTGACCGATTTAAAAGGCAAAATTTTGTTTTAACTTGAGCCTTGTATTTTTAAGTTGAATAAAACTCAAAATTTCTAAAATTATAAATTTGTTTATATTAGATTTGAACTTTGAATTTAAAAATGAAGATATCAAGAACGCAAATATTCTACGAATTCAGCAGCGGGTATTCAAGTCATATGTCAATAATGAGTTTGAAATATAAATAATCATAAATTTGTTTATATTAGCTTTTAACTTTGAATGTCCAAATGAACGCAAATATTCTACGAATTCAGCAGCGGGTATTTAATGCATATATCAATAATGGGTTTTAAATATAAATAAACTATATGTTTATGAATACTTTTTTCTTTTATTATTATTTTTTGAAAATTCTATTATATGTAGTTAGTGAGATAAATATTTTAAAGAGATGGGGATAAATTACCTACAGAAGTGATGAGCATTTTACTTATCAATTGACTATTAGAAAAAGATAGAATTTGTAAATGTTTACAGTTTGTTACAAAGGAGAGAAAAAAATAATTTTTGGGTTTTAGATTCATCAACAAAATTGTAAAATTAAAATTGAGTCATCGAAGTTGTTAATTACTGGTTATGAATTAATTGATTAACAATTATTGAATCAATATTATTGGTTTATTTTTCAAAAGTTGAAAAAAAAGTTTTGTTATTACTTTAGTGATGGAAAAAGCGAAGGAAAGTCGGAAAAAAGGGTTCTTATGATTATTTATAAAGTGAGATGACTTAATTAATAATAAAATATGTTAAATTCATTTATTAGTGTCACGTTATATTATATTCTAAGATATCTCTAATCATCACCACAGTCATTAATACATAGCCAATGTACCTGTACATATACTACCTAATAGTTTCTGACCAAAATCGTATAGCAATATTCTTTCACAATTTCAACTTCTTTGTATCTTAATCTTTCATCTAGTTTCATCTTAAAATTTTTATTGATCTTTTGACTATGACGATTTATTTGATCTACCTTTGAGAGCATACTTTGCAAGCCAATCAGCTGCAAGGCTTTGCTCTCTATAAATAAGCCTTAAGGATATTAATGGAGTTAAAAGCTTTCGACAATAAGAAACATTGGGAGTCAAAAACCAAGGAGCATAGTCATTTGCTAAGGAGTAATATATATATATATATATATATATATATATATATATATATATAATCAATATCTATATCAACACAATCAAAGCCAAGGTTTTTACACAAAGTTAAACCATCAAGCAAGGCTTTGGTTTCGACAATGACGAGAGTTTGTTTCTGATATAACATGCTATCATAAGCCAGCATAATACCATTGTAATTTTTTATTAAAAAATCACCACTAGCCTCACCATTATATACACAAGTTTCATCAGAATTAAGTTTAAAACGATTATTAATAGGAGGATTCCATTTTACATGTATAGTAGACCTTTTACTATGAGTGTAATTAAAATAGTTAAGTTGATGAGTAATTTTATGATCTTTGCTCCAAATTTTCTTAGTTAAAAGGTTTACAAAATCTAATTTGAACATCACATATATAATCGTACTTTTAATATCTTGAGAGGACATAGAAATGTTATGATATTTAAATTTGTACTCAGTATTCCAAATGTTCCAAACTATGATTGAAGGAATACTTGTTTTAATTTGAGTTTGCTTGTTAGCTGATGTAAACCAGATACTAATTACACGGAATATATTTCATATGGTTTTCACTATAGAGACCAAACAAACTTGAGAAATATTTCTAAACCTCAAAAGTTTGTTTTACAATTTACAAAAAGATAATCAATGGTTTCTATATTATCACAACTAACATTTTGAAACTAGAGTATTTTTTTATTGTTGAAGAAAAGTTCTTAAAGATTCTTCAAAGAGTGAAAGAACATTTTTTTGGAGAAACAAAATTCCAAATCTTTTTGTGAATAAAAGAAAATTAATCTCTAGTTCTTATTTTATCAAAAGTTTCTTTAAAGTTAAAGTTTTCAAATTGAGAAATATTCCATTTAATAGTATCGGGTTTGTCAACATGTAAAGTAAACTTAGTTATCCTAGCAATATTAGTTGAAGTTATAATTTTTCAAGTTTATTTATGTTCCAAGAGTTATTTTACCAAAAAGAATTTATCTTTTTACTGGAATACCAAAGGCTATCATCATTAGGATTCAAAAGGATAAGAGGGATGGTGTGACACCATCTCTCAAGCCAAAAATCAAAATTGCCATTTCCAATTTGCCTAAAAATACAAGGCTCAATTATGTGTCTAATAGAGATGAGCCAAATTTTAGATTTCTTAGACTTTTTAATTATATGTAATGGACGGTGATTAAGACAATAGATTGAATGCATAACCTTAGCCCACAGTTACTCCTGAATGTAAACCAGAGTTTACAAAAAAATATTTTTTTGAATGTCATTATGATTTCTGAAATTAAGACCCATAAGAATTTGTTTAAAAGTCTATATATTCTATCAATTGTTGATTTAAGGAGACGGTAAGATTGATTGTAATAAGATGGGACAATCGTTGATATAGATTGTATTAATGTAATCTTACCACAAAAAGAAAGATTCTTACGGTCCCATTCACTGATTTTATTGATAATACCTTAAAAGTGACGATTCTTATTACTAGGATGAATAGTTATACCTATATAATTGATGGGAAAGTTTTCATAAAGTTAAGAGTTGAGAAATCTCAGTTCTTATAAGTTATAACTTTGGATTTATTCTTATTAATGATTTGGCCATAAAGTTCCAGAGTATCTTAATGTTGTTTAAAGATCCACTAGAAAATATAATGATATCATCATCGTAAGCTAAGGTATAAATTGGGATTTTTGTTCTAGCATGATAGTACATAGATTGATTTTTAGAGAAAATATTCTTAATATCTCTTATAAAATACTCTTCAGCAATGATGAATAGGTTGGGTGACAAAATGTCACCCTTCCTAACACCATTATATGAGCTAAAGAAATCATTGATATTACCATTAACGATAACAAAATACTAAGTATTTATTAGACCTTGATTAACGAGATTAATGAACTAGTTGTTGACACGAAAACTCGCTAATGTTTTAAGTAAAAAGTTAGCAGATAGTCTGTTAAAAGCCTTGTCTATATCTAATTTGATAATAAGATTACCACATTTGGTCCTTTTATCTAAGTATGGATTAATTCATGAACAATTAATATTTGCTCATTAATGTTTCTATTAGCTAGAAAACCCCCTGATTTTTAGAGATGATTTTAGGGAGAATGATGGTCAATCTATTGTTAATCAGATTTGAAATGATTCTATGTAAAATATTACGAAGAATAATAAGTCTAAATTTACTCCAAGTTTATATGAGATTCTTTTTTGGCGATTAAGCAAAGGGCAGTAGCATATACTCTCTTTTGGATACATCTCTCATTGAAAACGTCTATTATTGTATTGGTAAGGTCTTTTCTAATTATGTTTGAGCAAGATAAATAAAATTTAATGTTGAAACCGTGAATACCAACCATTATATCATTAATCGCCCCCTCTATGACTCTTCACCATATTTTCAGAGAGCAAAATCAAGCGGTCGATTGGCTCGCTAGATGGACTCTAAAATGTAAAATAGAGATGGACTATCTCACTTGTAAGGCTCCTAATCATCTCGAAGCTATTTGCTTCTTAGAGAATCTGAGAATTTTTCTATATAAGAAGAGATTACAAGTCTAGGTCGGTCTAATTTTCTTTTCGTTAATCTGTCTATCTATCATTATTGAATGTTTTGTAACTGTCTATCTATAGATGATTGATGTCGAGGGTTCAGAAGTTTTGATCCAGTTAGTCCCCTTGATATGTTGATTAATATAAGGATGTCATATGTCACCATACTCAACAGAAACTTATTTCACTCATTGTCCATCAAATTTAGGTGAAAGTTAAAATGTAGCCAACTACATGAATTTATGTATGTGCCTTTTTATGAAGTTAGCATAACATGTATTATCGTAGTTGTATTAATATATTTTTATTAATATTGTATATGTGGCATGTTAAAAAATATTAATACATAAATCATTCTCTCTCTTTTATTTATCTTTCTATAAACTGGAAAAAAAATCAAAACCAAATCCAAAATGTAGATTTCCTTGATTGAATATCTTTGGTATACCGATTTCAAATGAAGAGATTAAGAAAAAGAAGAGTGAGATTTTATTTCTCTCATTGAAATCTGAAGTTTTTTTATAAAACAAATATAAAGTATTATCATATCCTCGAGTTAAAGGCATTCTTTTATCCGTTAAAATCTCATAGACAAAGCATTGAACTTGATACACCTCTATCATCTTTAACATGTATTTTAATCTTATTTTTCCCTCTTTTCTTTTTATCGCAAAACTAAAAAAAATAAATAATATTCATTTATTTGATTGAATCTCTATATTTAATAAAGAAAATTTTCCCTCTTTTCTTTTTATCGCAAAACTAAAAAAACTAAATAATATTCATTTATTTGATTGAATCTCTATATTTTGACCTTTTTAAAGGGTAGAATTTTGTTTTAAATGGTAGAATTTTGTTTTAACTTTGGCGTTGTATTTTTAAATTGAATAAAAATTCAAAATTCCTAAAATCTTAAATTTGTTTATATTACTTTGACTTCTGAACGTCCAAATAAATATATCAAGAATGCAAATATTCTAATATTTCCACAACCGTTATTCAATGCATATGTTAGTAATGGGTTTTAAATATAGATAAAGTATATGTATAAAAAAAATTTATATTATTATTTTCAAAAGTTTGTATTTTATACAGATAGTAAGATAAATATTTTGGAGAGATACGGATAAATTACTTATAGAAGTGAGGTGCTTTCCATTTTTTTATAATAAAAAAACGATTTTTTATTAGAAAGAAAGCTACACTAGTAGTTTAAGATACATAAGACAGGCGTCAAAACCAAATTTGGTCACCTCCAAATTTGAGCGCTACAATGAATATAAAATTTTATGGAGCAACTCCAATTAGGCGCTTCTCTTCCGTTTTTCCTCTCTTGATATCAAAGCTAAGAACAATTCTTTTTTTCTTTTTCTGACCTTTTCATCTTTAGTGACAACTAGAATCTTAGATTTCTTAAACTGAACTAAGTGATTATTATCCCTCATAACCTCTTGCTAACCAATGAATCAACCATAAAACTACCATGTTTATGGATCCTTCATCCAAGTTCCAAACTCTCTAAATTTTCTCCAGATCATCAAAATTTACCACTTTCTTCTAGCAAAATTTTTGAGTGCTAAGCAGGATCGCTGACATCCCTTTTCTATTAATCCAAATACCTCACTGCTGTGAATCAATAGAATCGAAATTCCTTCAATAAAGTTACTAATATAACCCAATCCAAGGTTTTTAACCAGAACTTTCGCACTTAATTAGTTTGGGGCTTGAAGATGATTAAATTCCAATTTCATCTTACATTTAAAGTCCATTTTGCGATCCAATCTGTTGTGCAATTTTGGTCTCTGTAAATGTGAGATGTACTCATACTAGGGTAAATTCACTTCCTACAACACTCTAATAAAAGACTTAAGTACCATGGATATTTCCTATAAGCAAGTACGTTTACTAGAGTTGAGGAATTTTTTTATATATCGACATTAACCTAATTGTTCTTCTTACAGATTATGAGACCATCAAGCAATGATCTTGATTCGGCCATTAAAGGAGATATCTTACCATAAAGGCTGCCAGAACCTATTACAACATCACCTAAGTTGTTTTGAATGATTATTTCCCAACTGGAGTCTCCCTTTCTATAGTTATCACCATCAAAATTCATTTTGAGTCTGTCAGCAGCTGGAGCAATCCATTTTAGGTAAGTTAGTATTCTTTTCTAGTTATTGTAAGATATGCATCCAATCTCTTGAGATGCATTGATTTTATTGATCCAATGTTTATACCTGAACATATTAGCAATGTCTATCGCACATAATATGATTTTGACAAGCTTAATAACAGCTATAGAAGAAAGAAAATTCGCTTTAAATTTAACTATGTTTTGATTGTGCCAATTGATCCAAAATATTATAGGAGGCACAACAGATGTTATATGGACCTTCCTATTAGTATTCCAAGACTAGTTTCTTAGTTAAATGGGTAATAATCATGAATGTATCAATTCTGATTTTGAAAATATTAGCAAAGTAGGACCAATTTGCCAAGCAAAAGGACATGATATAAAGAGATGATTGGGATTTTAATTAGCATTACAAAATTTATATTTTGAATTTAAGCTAAAGTGTATTTTTTGGAGAATTGAATCAATAGGGATATAGTTGTTAATAATTTTCCAAAGTAGGAAAGAATACTTCCTCGGAGTAACTGAGTTCCGCATTTTGTCAAGAATTGATTGTTCTGAGTTCTAATGTTGTTCACAATCCATTGATAGCTTTCATATCATCTTATCTTCTTTGTTTTTGTTTATGTTTTGATTCTTGATTCACTTTATCTATTTTCATGAAGGTAACTTTGCACACTAGTTAGATCCCACTGATTATTTTTCCATTAGAAATTAACATTGTTAGTTTAAAGAAGACTATAATCTAGATTATTATTTAAGATATAAATATGAGTTAGTTTATGCCAAGGGTCAAGACAAAAATCAATTTCACCTTTACATATTTCCCAGGTGATGTTAGGCTCTAAAATATCTTTAGATGCTAACCTTTTCCAAGTTAGTGAGCCATAGTTGTTGTAGTATGCTTTGAGAGGATGACCAAAACTTACAAGATAAAGTGTCCTAAGTATCAGAGATCTTTCTGAAATTCAGACCACCCTCACCAAACAGTTACATAGAGAAGACCATAAGGATCAGTGTATATTTTCCTTATTAGAATTAGAACCCCATAAAAATTTGTTTAGAGCTTTTCAATTTTTTTTACTTTTTTGTTAGGAATAACACAGTTGTTCATCCAATACAAAGGAATGGTCAATGATACAGAATTTATAAGGACCAATCTACCTCCATAATATAAGTGTTTATTTTCCCATTCTGGGATTTGGTTATTGATTTTGTTAATGGTACGAAGGTAGTTAGTTGACTTGTTGTTGTTTAAAATAATACCAAGGTAATTAGTAGGTAAATTGCAAGTTGTGAAGCTAGTGTTGTCACTAAAAGTGTTAATTTTTGTTTGCTGCTTTCTGTTAGAAACAATAACTTAAGTCGCATCCTTATTGATAGATTCACCTGATATTTCTTGGTAAAACTGTAAAAAAATACTAAGTTTCTTTATAATAGAGGGATACTGTTAGTAAATATTAAAATGTCGTCCACAAATGCAAGACATGGTACTAAGATATCAGTCCTAGATGCAAACTGCATCATAGTGCAAAGGCTTATATGCCTATAGTTTTTCCAACTAGTTGGATTGTTTGACTTAGGCATTAGACACATATTTGTAGCGGACATACCTTTAGAAATTTTGTACCCCAATATAAATGAAGCCATTCCATTTCTACGGTCCGTTTTAATAATACTCCAGCAGTTTTTGAAGAAGACTCCATTAAATCCATTTACTCATGATGCACTTGATGGATTTATATTATTGATAATCTCTAGAATCTCTTCTTCTGTTGGAGGTAGGAGTAGTAAGTCATTCTCCTCATTTGTGATAAATTTTAGAATATTGTTGAATATATTGTCCTGCAACTTTAAGATTTTATCATCACTGTTAGTATATGATTGGATAGCCATAATGTTTTTAAAATAGTTCTTAGCAGATGTGCCAATATCTTTAGAGTTAAGAATCCATTTGCCCTATTATTTGATGCTTTTTATGGTGTTATTTTTTTTGTTGATACAAGCATGGTAGACTTTAGTATTTATGTCTTTTTTTTACCATGAGTTGTAGCATTTTGATGCCAATATTCCTCCTCCATTCTCAAAGCTTGAAGAATATTTCCAATAGCTTTAGACAACTTATCCCTAGTTTCCTCATTGTTTATGCATCAGAATCTCAAGCCTGTTTACCTTTTCTTCATACACCTGTACCTTTTTAAAAATATTACCAAAGCTTTTAATATTCCACTCTTTAATACCTTTTTTAAGTCTCTTTAATTTATGCCAGAAGATGAAAAGGTAGTTTCCTTCAATCTTCTGGTTCTAGTTACTTTCAAGAAAGTTAAGAAATGTAGTGAATGGGATTGACCAAAAAGAATTAAAAAATGCTCTGTCAACTCTCTTCTATTTAGAGTTCTTGCTCCATGTGTATTCAGAATCCGTAGAACCTGCATCTTCTAATCTGCAGTCCTTAATTGGATCCTTGAAATCTTCAATACTATTTAAGCAAAGATTTGAGAATCCTAGTTGTTAATTAGGATCAGTGATGACATTGAAGTCACCACAAACCATTCATTCATTTGTTTTAATAGATACAATATATAGCTGATTCCATAGGTCCGTTCTATTATTCATCTAACATTTAGTATAAACACATGCTAGTAAAATACTATTAGATAAGTCTGAAAAATAAATTTCTAAATGAAGACATTGATTGTGATTTAAAACAGTTTTGGCAGTTTAATTTTCATTCCACATGCACTATATTTTGTTTGAAATATTTGTAGTAAAGTTTTTTATGTTAATTTTTTGTCCAATCCATACCGGTGAGTAAGGATTTTCAAACTTTGGATTAAAGTTTTATGTCCACCTAAGTAATCGCATTGTGGAATCCCCTATAGTCCAAACACTCATAGACTAGAGTTTACTAAAATCATCATTTATGCCAAATTCTAGAAATACATGTCTGAGGTCCCAGAGAGTGACTGAACATTCACCTTTGAATTTTATATAATCTAAAAAACGATTTAGAAGATTTCTTTTTGGTAAACCTATGGAGAATTTACCAATCAGTGTGTATTTTATGTCTTGTGTGAGTTTGTCTTCGACATCTTTTGTGTATCGAATGATGATGTGATCTTTTTTTCTAGCTTCAAAATATTGGTTTGAATTCCTTATTTATCCTCTGCTCTTTGACACTATCTGCGTATTTATTTTTCTTCAGGTTTGTCCAAGCTTTATTGTTATTTTGAGTAGGAATTGGCAATGAGATGGTTGATGATTGAATATTAGAGAAATCTTCCTCTTCAAAGCCTGATGTTTTTATTATATTCATGACTATAGAAGATCTCAAGGCCCAAATCACGGAGAAGAAACTTAGAAAAATATGAGTCTGGAAAACAGAGTTGTTGCAAGAACTACTTTCTTGGAGATTTTTGTCTTTGACCCCAAGTTATTTAAGGTGTATTCCACATATCAATGGACTATTAGAAAAATATAGAATTTGTAAATGTTCACAATTTGTTAGAAAAGAGAGAAAAAATAACTATTGGGATTTAGATTTCGCGACAAAATTGTTATGATTAAAATTGAGCCAGTAAAGTTATTAATTACAGGTTATGAATCAACGGATAACAAATTATTAAATCAATATCCCTCGTTATATAATCTTCTAATATTAAAAGATAGAAAAAAGGTTTGTTCATGTGATAGTATGCAAAACGTGATGGAAAAAAAAAAGATCTTTGTGATTATTTTATAAATTTAAATGATTTAATTAATAAGAAAATATGTTAAATTTATTTTGTGGTGTCATTTAAGTCACCATCATGCGAACAAGGTATTTTTTCAAAGGTTAAAATCGAAACAAAAATCGAGGGACCATGGGTGAAACAAGTTCCATTCAGCAGGGTGTCACATGACAGTTTTACATTAATCGGGAGATGTGAGAGACTAATTTTATTCAAACTAGATAGTCCATGGACTACGATCAGACTTTCAAAAGTCCACGGACTATCTGTCGCTAAAGTCGATAGTCGTGAACGAGTTACTTTTCGAAGAAAATTATTTCATATAGACATTTGACTTTAAAACATTTAGTGACGGCCCGTTAATTATGAAGATTTTGAAAAATTTAGTCATTTATTCCTTATACGTCAATATATCAAAATTTTCCTAGTCGAGCGATGCTCGCTAGAGATTCAGCAACTCGAACACAACTATTTTTTACCAACCAAATTACACGTTAATCCGCAATTGGAACACAATTCCTTTTTCGAAACTTATTTTGCAACCAAAATCCTATTTCTAAAACTATTTATTCTTATTTTTACAACTCATTTGCACATAATTCCACAACTAGAACACGATTTATTTTTCAAAACAAAATTACATGTAATTCAGCATATGGAAAATAGTTGTTTTTTCATAGCCAAATTACACATAATTATACAGTAAAAAAATTATTTTTGTTCGTCTTAAAAAACCAAGGGTAATTTCAGATATTTTTTTGGAGCTATGATCTGAAAGATATTAAATTTAAAAACCATACAAAATAGGAAAGTTAATCACACTACCATATAATTATCTGTAAATATTGATTTATCACTAGGTGGTTATCTATAGTTTAGCAAACCTTGGGTGCTTAATGTTCGTACATTTGATATTAATCGGTTATTGGTAGATTAACCCAATCCTCTTAAAGATTGATATGGCTAAATCAGTTGATAATATTTCTCACTCATTCATTTTAAACATGTTTTAGTCTTTTGGCTTTAACATCACTTTTATTAACGTAATAAAAAAATGAATAACATCTGCCTATTTCACTATAATCATTAATGTGAAACCAAAGGCTTCTTCAAAGGACTCAATGACAATGGGCAGGGAGATCTTTTATCTTCCAGCATGTTTATTATAGCAGAAAATATCTCATTAGAGGTATTAATTTCCTTTTAAATTATTACAACCAAATTATATACAAAACAAGAAACAATCTCAACATAAATTGTTTGGCATTTGTTAACTTTGTCATCTATACAAATGGCTCTAAAAATAATATTGACAGATTAAATTACTTCTTAAATTGGTATCAAAGACTATCTTGCCAACCAAATCAAGTTTAATTGTCTCCAACAACATTAATAGCCAAAGAATCAAAATTATTAAAGAGGTCAATGTCTTTAAAAATAAACATTTACCTTTAACATATTTTCGTGGGGTATTCAACTTCTATGTCCGTAGAGGTGACAATGACAAACATGATTAGAAAAAACTGTATATATTTTACCGATGACTGCCTCGACCGTTATAATTTCTCTCCTCAGGTGGCGGCAAAGACATGGGCATTTTTTCTCTTTCTCTGCTGCGGGATAGATCCATTGGACGCCACTTTGAAGGTGAATCCTACAGCCACATTAATCCACCAATGTGGCTCCAGCTTAAGAAATAAAACTATTATCCAAGTTGTATTTTGTTTGATTCAGATTTTTTTTCCAAGAAACTAATTTTATTGATGTTGAAGAACACATTACAACTATTGTTTTGTAATTACATGATGTTTTGACTAATTACATGTTGTTCATATTGCAATTGTTGTTTTATCTTCTTTGCGAAGTATTCTTTCTTCTTGTTATTGGTTTCCCTTCTATTGCTTCCTTTAGCATCTTTCCCTCTTGTCTTGTAGCTTTTATAATGCTTCTTCTTAATGCTCCATTGCTATCTTACTTCACCTACAAAACAGAGATCCATCACAATTCATTTTGATTCTATTATGTAATGGTAAAGACCAGGTGATATACATGAAAGGCTTAGATGATTTAACATGATTAAAGCAACCTAATTCCTTAGCTAAATGTTTATCTTTTGACCAATGTTTTCTTGTTAAATGTGATGCTGAATCTAAGGATGAGAGAATGAATAAGATATGATGAACAATTTATTTAGAGGATATGGTTATGTTTTTATGTTTGTTGTTGTTTCTAGCAAACCAAATAGACCATATAATCAAAGAAGGCAGAATGGTACGTATATGTACTCTTTTAGATGTAGATAACAACTAAAGATTAATAATATGATTCACCGTCATATGTCTACCTATATCTATGTTAAACTTATTAGAAAAGAAGGACCATACAAACCAAGCAGTTTCACAAGATATAAAAACATGGTTAAGTGTTTCTAAGTTCTGGCAACTAGTTCATTTAGAAGCTAATTGAAAACCTTTCTGTTGCAATTTTGTGTCAACACTTAATAGATTGTTCAATACTATCCAAAGAGTGAAAGAAAACTTCTTTGGAGAAGTATTGTTCCAGACTTTATCGTTTATTGATGATGTTATGTGTTTCTGTCTAACTTCATTAACAGTCTTTTTTTAAGTTGAAAGTACCATCAGATAAAAGCTTCCAAATGATTGAATCAGCTACACTTATATTAAACTTTATCTTGATGATTTCAGTGACATACTTAGAAGGCAAGTTACTTTGTAGTTTTTCTATGTTCCAATTTATTAATCCAGTATTCATTGATCTTTGTTTGAGTATAATGGTGAGAATTGATTGATGTTAAAGTTATTAAGGGTTTAGAGTTATGCCATTTATCTAGCCAAAAGTCTGAGTTACCATTGCCCAATTTCCATCGTATATGTTTTTCTGTTTTTTCTTTTATTTAATGCATTCTTTTCCATGTTTTAGAATCTGTTATTCTCAATATAGTTTGTAAAGGATGAGTGTTGTTACACTATGTTGAATGCATCATGTTTGACCAGAGTGTTTTATTGTTTCTGAAATTGAACCAAAGTTTAAAAGAAAAATCAGTTTGAATATCTCTAATGTTTCTGATATTTAGACCATTTTCATTGTATGGTTTACACAAATTTTCCCAAGTAGACCAAATTATATGTTTGTTTGTTTCACTAAATCCCCAAAGAAACTTATTAAGTAGTTTATCAATTCTAGATACTGTTTTCAAAGGTAATTTAATAGACTGTATGTAATATATAGGGTAAGACATTAGAACAGAGTTTATTAAAGTTATTTTTCCTCCAAATGATATGTTTTTAGAGTTTGAGTCTGAGATTTTGTTTCTTATCTTATCTATTAGAGTTTCAAAATGAATAGAATGATTGTTTGAATGTATTGGGATTCCTAGATAAGTAAATGGAAGATGTGATTGCTTAAAACCGAGGACTCTTTCTAATGATGTTATTCTTGTTTTATTCACATTAGAAGATGTTATAAATGTTGTCTTTTGTCTATTTGTTTGTTGACCAGAGAGAGTTTGATATGTGTATAAGAATTTAGATAATTTTTTTATGCTTGTTAAAGATCCATTTAGAAATAGAATGATGTCATCTGCATATGCTAAAAAATTTATTTTCAGTGAGCTTTTCATATTATAGGACATAGATCTGTGTTGCTTAATTAGATTATTTACACCTCTAATTAAAAATTCTTCAGCTATGATGAAAAGGCAGGGAGATAAAGGGTCTCCCTGCCTTAAACCATTGATAGATTTAAAAAAACCAGTTGATTTTCCATTAGTTATAACAGAATATGTAATGTTTTCAATGCTTCTCTTAATCAGTTTGATTACATGTTCATTAAATCCAAAAGCTAACATTACTTCATAAATGAAATTGAATTCTAAGTTATCAAATGCTTTTGACATGTCTAAGTTTATTATTAGGTTATCTCCTCTGGTTTTCCTATTCAGATCTTTAACTAACTCTTGTGTTATTAGAATATTTTCTTGAATGGTTCTGTTTTTTACATATGCTCCTTGTTCCTTAGATATGATTAAAGGAAGTAACTTAGCTAGTCTATTGTTTATAATTTTTGAGATGATTATATTGAGAACAGAACATAAACTTATAGGTCTAAAATGCAACCAGGTTTTAGGAGATTTTATCTTAGGTATTAAACATATCAATGTTGCAAATAAGCCTTTTGGTATTGTTACATCTAAAACGTAGTCTATAACAGCTTTTAATAGGTCATCTTTTATAATTGTCCAACAAGAACAGTAGAATCTGGAGTTGAATCCATCAACTCCAGAAGCACTGTCCAAATTTAAGCTTTTAATAACAATGTAAAGTTCTTCTAAAGAAGGAAATATCAAGATACTATCATTATGTCCTGTAGATACGATTTTAAGAATGGTATTCTTTATTGTACAAAGGTCTTTTTGAGTAGAAGTTTTGTTTAACAGATTAGAAAAGTATTCTACAGCAGATAAACCAATAAGATCATCATCTTCAATCCAAATATTTTTATCCTGAATTCCCTTGATTATGTTTTTAGATCTTTTCTTCTTTACATAGCTATGAAAAGTGGCTGAATTGTTATCACCATCTTTTAGCCATTTTGTATAACTCTTCTGTTTCAAATATATTTCTTCTCTTTTAAGCAATGTTGAGTATGTAAGATTTAGATTAGCTAACTTAGATTGATTTTCAGGGCAGTCATTGTCTTCTAACATTGATTCAGCAGTTTTTATTTCATCTTCCACTTTGCTTAAACAGTTAAAAATGTTTACATTTGTGTTCTTGTTCCATGTTTTTAAATGTTTCTTAAGTCTTTTTAGCTTAGACCAAACAATGAATATATTAGAAGAATCTTGTATATGTTTTGTCCAGTTGTCTTTTACAGTTTTAAGAAAGTCTTAATGTTTTATCCACATATTTTGAAATCTAAATGATGGTTTTTTATACGTAGAGTTAAGTGATACTGAAATTAATAAGGGTGAATGGTTAGAACAACATCTGGCCAAGTGATTCACCCTTGTTTAATTAAAACTTTCTCTCCATTTATCATTATGCAGTGTCCTGTCTAATCCTTTCCCTTTATGATTGTTTGTCCTTGTAAAATTTGAACCACTATATCCACGGTCTTCTAATTTACAGTCTAGAATCAGGTGGTTAAATTCATCCATTCCTTTTTAGCAATGTACAGAGCAAGCCATTTGTTTCCTTGTGTTGGAGATTGTGTTAAAATCTCTAACAACAAGCCAAGGTAAATTAGTTACAGATATGTTTCTTAATTGGTCCCATAGAAGCATTCTATGGGATCTGTTGCATTTTGCATACACTATGGTAATCAGAACTACTGTCTTAGTAGAAGGATGACTTACCATAGTGTTTAAAAGTTGTTCTGAGTTATCTAAAATGTTAATTTCGTAATCATTTTTCCAAAACAGCCATATTTTGTTATTAATGTTTGCATATTTATATTCAAATCCAAGTTTTAAGCAAGTTGGTATAATTTTATGAGCTGATACCATAGATTCTTGAAGAACTATGATATCAACTGCAAACTTCTTAATCATATTTTTTGTTCTTCTTAATGTTTTTTGGTTACCTATTCCTCTTATGTTCTAATTTAGTCAAGATATAGTCATTTCAAGCTTTGATTTGAGGATCCTATGGAACCTTTAAGATTTCTTGTTTAAGATTTCAAGCTTTACTGATATTCTTACATTAGTATTAAAAGAGTCTTTTTTAGTTTTCCTTTGTTTTGGTGAGTTGGGTTCACTTAAACTTGATATAACTAAAGGTATATGTTCTGTTTCTATAATATCTTCTAACTCTTCATCAGTTAAAACATTAAATGAGTTGTTTAATTTGATAGTCTCAATTGCATTTGATATGTCCTTATTGGTGATTTCAACAGATTCTTTAAGTTGGTTAAAGATTAGTACATTACTACTCTGATGCTCAGGTGTGTTGTATGTTTGAGGTGATTTATTTGCATTGTCTGTTTCTGTTATATTTGGTTGTTGAATGTCTACTTCTATAGCAGGTGGATTAGGTACAATATCATTTTCAGGTGTTGTATTTGCTATTAAGTTTTTATCCCTTTCAATTGTTTGATTTTGCTTATTTACTTCTGGATTTTTATCATTGGTTTCAAGATCAATTTCAGTGTGAGTTCCAGTGTTAATTTCTGTGTGTACTTTTGGTATCCAAACTTCTTTTGAAGGAAGATTGGATAGATTCTTCATGTGATCTTTAGTGCTTATGTTATTTTTTAAGTTTTGTTCAAACTCTTCGTTTTACACTGATTTTCTTGATGCCCTATATGTTTACAAGATTTGCAATAGAATGGTTTTTTCAAGTATTTAATATTTTGCGAGAAACCATCCTCTTCTCCAAAGCATAGCCAAATTCTTTGGGGAAGAGGCTTAGAAATATCAGTTAAAACCCAAGATTTACAGTTATTGTACACATCAATGTTATTTTTTGGAACCCATACTGCTAAAGGCAATCCAATTGCTTTAGCGATATGGGTTATAGAATCAGTATTGTAAAAAAATTCAGGTAATTTAGGTAATGAAATCCAAAGAGGAGTCACATGTGACTCCTTTTTGGGGTTAAAATCTAGTGACCATTTGAGTATTCTAAAGGACAGTTTACCTAAAGATCTAATAGTTTTACTCCAGAAAGTTTTAACATCTTCTATTTGCTCAAATTCTATAAATAAATGCCTGTAATCTCATTTATAGATGCTATATGATCCTATAAACCTAAATGTAGTAATATATGATTTGAACTCGTTGAGAGTAGGACTCCCAAACGAGAACTTAGCAATTAACGTAGTTTTAGAGATATTGGTTAAAGCAGACTTATCTGATTGTAGAAATTTCACCGATTTATAGTCTTCATGCTCCTCGTGCATGACTCCCCTGTGTATGAACTCCTTATCCTTTCTGCCTCCAACCATTTCAGCAAAGGATATCCTGCTTCCACTGTGCTCGAACGTCGGGTTCATGACCATGTTTGGTGTGCTGGTACTCTTAAGTGATGGAAACTCTTCTTGTACCAATTTCTCGTCCATCAGATCGAACCTTTTTTTTATCTAAATCGTTTTAGATCTGAAAAGTTCGAAGAATCGATATCGATTCTAATGGAACCAACAAAGATTGGTTTAGGCTAATCGATTTACGGTTTTCTAGAGCGATTTTTGTGGGTTTTTTTTGTGAAATCGATTTAGAGTTTTCTGGAGCGACTTAGGATTTTCTGGAGCAAAGATTTAGTTGTTGTTTTGACCAACGATTTGATGAAGAAAAGGCTCTATGGCTGGTTTTGACCGGCACTTTAGTGAAGATAGGGTTTGGGGAGAGGAATTAGAGAGATATCTGAGATGATCGATCTTTCCTCGAGATGAGGAAACGATCACAGAGAAGATTCTGTGCAAGAAGGTGCTTCTTAGGCTTTCTTGGGAACCCGACTCGATTCTTGGAGCGACCCCCTCTCCCTTCAATTTTGTTTTCATTCAGATTTTGAATGTATGCCTTATGTTTTCATAATATTTATTATTACATAATTGTTATAACTCTTGTCTCAAATTTCAAATTCTTATATTTCTTTACATATATTTTCTAAACTAAAATAAAATTTTAGTTTGTTAAAATATCAATATTAGGTATGAATATTGTTTAGAATTATTAAAAGAGTTCAGTACAAATTTAAGTTTAGAAAAGTAACACTATTATCCAAATTTTCACGACTTTATGAGAAATATAAATTTTACTCAAGTATTTATTACCTCACTTCCAATAACACTTTTAATTAATTAAATAAAATAATTTTTTAATTTTTCTGTTCAATTTTTTTTTTGCTTTTTTTTTATATTTTACGATAGATTTATAGTATCTGCAGTACCTTCAATCCCTTGCTCTTTTTGTTTTCGTATGATTTTGATTGTGTTTTTATTTAATTTCGATGTTTGGTAAGTCGACTTTTATGTTTATGTAACTCGATTTTTTTTGTATTTTTCATTTCGAAATTGGTAACTCGATTTTTGTTTTCTTTGTTATTTTTAGTATGCATCTAGTATTACTTTGAATTTGTACTTGAATTTTTGTATTGCAGTAAGGTTATGACCGTTTTTAGTGTATTTTTTGTGTTTCTGATAAAATTGATTTGAGAAAGGGTTTACAACTTAAACGAAGAAGATGAAGTTTGGAAGATGCAAAACCTGTTTACTTTTATGTACTCATAGATGCAAAACATGTTTATTTTTTTGTACTTAAGATGCAAAACGTGTGAAATTGTAGATTTGTATTATTTAACCAGATAAATGCGAATCATGTGTATTCTTTGTACTAATGGAAACCACTGTAAAATATAACTTTATAAAAAAAATTCAAAACATATCATGAATGGTATTAGTTTTGTTTGTCTTACAAAAACATTACCAATTATATATTCATATTGTTTTCCCAGTTATGGTTTTAAAGATATGAAATTTTACATTTTTATTGTTAAGTATAAACGAAAAAGACGACCCTTACAAAGAATATGCGAAAACGTTTTTTTGTTAAATCTCAAAAACTTTCTAAGTTTGTACTGGTAGATGCAAAGCCAAACAACTATGGTAGATGCGAAACCAAACCAAGTATGATAAATGCTAAACCAGGCCAACTATGATAGATGTGAAACCAGACATATGCTAGATGCGAAACCATATAATGAAAAACCAGTGTAAAATATAAATTTAAAAAAAAATCAAAACATATCACGAACGGTTCTAGCTTTGTTCCTCTTAAAAACAAAGCCAATGATATTTTCGGTTTTTTTTTACGAGTTACGGTTTAAAAGATATGAAGTTTTTTTTAATTTTAGAACGTAAACGACAAAGACGATTGTTACGAAGAACTAAAACTTTTTATTTGCTAGATGTGAAATTGCTCTAATTTTGTAGATGCGAAACCAAGCAACTATCATAGATGCGACAACATATCAAGTATGATAGATGCTAAACCAAGCAAACCATAATAGATGCGAAACCAAACATAAGATACATGCAAAACCATATAATAGTGTAAAATATAACCTTTTTAAAAAAATTCAAAACATATCATGATTTGTACTATGTATGTTCGTCTAAAAAAACAAAATCAATGGTATTTTCAGATTTGTTTTATGAGTTACGGTTTAAAAAATATAAACTTTTAAATTTTTATTTTTAAATGCAAACGAAAAAGACGATTGTTACGAAGAAGATGCAAATTTTTTTTTTGTGGTAGATGAGAAATGTTTCTAAGTTTGTACTGGTAGATGCAAAAGCAATCAACTATGATAGGTGCGAAACCATACCAAGTATGATAGATGCGAAACAATACCAAGTATGATAGATGCTAAACCAAACCAACTATGATACATGGAAAACCATATAATGAAAAACTAGTGTAATATATAATTTAAAAAAAATACAAAACATATCATGAATGATACTGGTTTTGTTCATCTTAATAAAAACAATTGTATTTTCGGATTTATTATCTAATTTATGGTTTAAAGATAAAAAAGTTTTCAAATTTAAATTATAAAAAATAAAGGAAATTCAATGTGTACAATCGTTTCTTGAATTTTCTATATAAGGTGCTGTAGGTACCAAGTCTGTTAATTTTGTTAGGCCTTTATCCATAAATAGGTTCGTTGAATGAGTTTAAATCGTCTCCCTTATAAAAATGTGAAGTGGATTCGAATTGGCTCGGTACTTAAACTTATATTTACAAAATTTAATTTAAAATTATTGATATATGATTTTTAATAAACTAGTAAAAACTATTTACGCTAATGAAAGAAAAACAGTTTATACAAATTAATAGTAATAGACAATTAAACTAATTTTTAAAAATCTATGACATCTATATCATGTTTTAGTAATAGACGGTTATACTAATTTTTGAAAATTCAGGGGACATGTATCTCATCTTCAAGTTGGAGTGCATGTAATAGTGGAGGTAATGATATTTAAGAGTAAAGTGACGATTTTGATTCTCTAATATAATAAGATGTAAGTATTAGAAGATATGGAATATATAGGATGTTGAATATAATTGCATATTATTTTACAACCCCGAAATTATACAAAATTATATGTAATTACTATATGATCCTAAAAATATTATAGGATTATATGTAATTATTATAGAATCCTGAATATATATATACATATACATATGTATATATATCATAAACACAACTTAAAATTTAATAAATAAACATAGAAATTCTCTAAATATTTTTTCTATCATGGTATGAGAGCTCTAATTTTTTTTTAAAGTGAATCATCGTGATGGGAGTTCTAAACTATTTTTGGGGATGACCATCTCCTCGACTTTTATTATTTTCTTCATCTAATTTTTTTTAATATATATATATATGGAAAATGTATTATTTCCTTCCTGCTCAACCCATACAAACACATAATATACTCCTACAAATATGTTATCAAGCTAATGAAATCATCGTGGATTGCACCACAACATCATACAATTTCTCCTTATGATCTTCATGCTAGCAATTTTGTTGCCTTAGGTATTATGCATGAAAAGGATAAGCAAGAAGGGTTGATGATGTCATCTCTTACTCTAGAACAGTGAGAAAATTTCAAAAATCTGCTAGTTTCTGTGAAAGATTGTTCATTTGAACAACTATCAAGTATTCGTATTACCAAACGTTGGATACTTGATACACATTCTACAAATTATATGACAAATAATTTATAATATTTGAATAATATTTGTGATATTCGGGATTATTGGATTCGCGTGCTGGATGATAACGGGTTGCCGCTACGTAAGTGGGATCTGTGCAGTTAAATAATATTATGATGTTGGAGAATATTTTATTTGTGCAAGATTTGAACTATGATTTTATCTCCATATCTCAACTAATTTATGATGCTAATTGTATTGTCCAATTATTTGAGAAATTATGCATTATTCAGAACCAATCAACGAAGAAGGTGATTGGTGCAGGTTCTACTTGCAACATGCAGATGTGCGCAGTGTGCACATCTCTTCCTAGGAGAGTTATTTGATATATGGAATAAGCATCTGGGACATCCTTATCATAAGTATTATATTTTTTTCATGTACAAGGAAATGATAAATTTAGTAGTCTGAAGAATAATACTTGTGATATTTTTCTACGAGCTACGTAGTAGTTTTATTTTGAGCTCAATTAAGAGTATCGATGTCTTCCAACTTATTCATATTGATGTTGGGGAACCTTAACGTACACCTAGTATATATGGTTTTACTTATTTTTAAACCATCGTAGATAATTTTTCTCGTTGCACTTGGGTCTATTTATTTAGGTCCAAGTTTGATGTTACAACTATTTTCTCTCAATTTTGTTGTATGATTGAGTGTCAATTTAATCGCCTCATTAAATCTATTCAAAGTGATAATGAGACGAAGTTTAAATGTTTTGGTATAATTTTTAAAAATACTCTGATGGTTCATGAGACTTCATGTAGTGGGATGCCCCAACAAAATGAGGGTGGTGAATGGAAAGAAACACACATTTTAAATGTTGGGAGTGCTTTATGGTTTCAAGATTCATTAGTTATCAAACTTTGGGGCAAATATATACTTATTGTTGCCTAGTTGGTCAATCGCACTCCATCAGTTCTCTTACAATTAAAAAATCTATCTGAAATGCTATTTGGCAAAGCTCCACCTATGAAATACATTCGGGTATTTGGTTGTAGATAATATATTCATAATAAGAATCACGGTAGTGACAGTTTGCATCAAAAAGTACTCATGGAATTTTTATGAGATACCCTTTTGGAGAAAAAGGGATGCACGTATATTGTATGGACACTAGCCAAATAATTGTCTATGGTGATGTTATATTCAATGAAATTGTTTTACCTTTTCAGGAATCCACTATCATTACAAGTCCTAGAGGTGCATAACATTGCCATATATTGCCAATGAAAAGCCTTTGTACGTCCCAAGAACTACGACAACCGAACCCAGCAGTTACGCAAGCTTCACATCCGTTGAATTTAGTCTAACCCAAGACTTTCATCATTCATTTCTGGCATACCACAAATTGATTTGTCCATCTCATCCAATCTTGATGATGGCAAGCCGGTGGCCATAGTTGATACAACCGGATTAAACCCCACAAAGCAAACTCCATTGATCCATGTCGTGGGTTTAGTTGAACATCTTGGATGTGGACAACGAGTGAAGAACGATAATATGTGATTGTGTGATTATCACATGTACACAGTTCAGTGTAATACTTAGAGTTTTAAGTATCATTTACACACATACATCTCATATGAGAAATTCTCTACAGTATTAGGGCTTCATGGTTTTTCTTAATACAAATGTGGAATCTAAGTCTGATAAACAGGTTCTTCAGTCTGTGGAATGACGGAAAGTGATGTTTGAGGAAATTGCAGCTTTAAAGGAAAATAACACATGGAATATGGTTCGTATTCTTTTGAACAAGAAATTCTTAAGCTGTAAGTGGGTATACATGATCAAACATTTCTCTGATTGATATATCAAAAGGTTCAAAGCAAGACTTGTCATCACGGGAAATGAGCAGAAAAAGGGTCTCAATTATACTGAAATATTTACTCCAATTGTCAAGCTCACCACCGTTTGTGTACTTCTTAATATTTCACCTATTAATAAGTACAAATTACATCAGATGATTGTTGCCAATGCATTCATTCACGGTGATCCGCATGAAGAAATCTTTATGTGCCCCTCCTAGTTTCCAACTAATGCATAAACATATTGTCTACGAGTTTCAAACATCTTTGTATGGTCTGAAACAAGCTCCGTGATGTTGGTTTTCTAATCTTCCTAGAGCACTGCGTAGCTATGGTTTTACTCAGTCACACTTTGATTACTACCTTTTTGCTTATCATCGTGGTCAGTCTGTGATTTATCTTTTGGTATATGTCAATATTTTAGTCATTGAATGAAACAATTATGGCACTATAATACAGTTTAAGAAACATTTTTCTGACTACTTTCATATAAAAGATCTTGATGTTCTAAAATATTTTTAGGTACTGGAGTTTCCTGCAAATCTTCTAGTATTTTTCATAGTTAACGCAAATATTTGCTTGATATTTCAGTAACCAGCCTACTTGGAGCTGCTCCTCTTGGGACTCTGCTTGATCAACATCATCGATTGTCCTTACCTACCGGGATCATATTCTTGATCTCTATACCTATCGTTGGCTTGTATGACGATAGGTATACTTATCGATCACTCGTTTGAATCGTTTTTATGCAGTTCCTAATTTGGCTCAATATTTTCAGGAACCCTAATAGATCATTGGAAAGTTGTGTTTGGTGTGGTTCGATATCTGAAGGGTTCTCAAGGACTTGGTATTCTCCTTATATAAGATAGTGATCTTAAACTCACAAAATTTGTGTGATGCGGATCGGGCTGCTTGCCCACTCACTCGAAATTATTTATCTGTATCGTTCGTCCCAATTGGGGACTCTCCAATCTCGTGGAAGACAAAAAATAACATATTTTTGCTCACTCTCCAGCCGAAGCTGAATATCGGTTTATGGATCTTCTCACATGTGATTTAAAATGGCTAAAAGTTTTTTTTTGTTTGCGACAACACTGTACCATTACAAATTTTCACCAACTCCGTTTTCCATAAACACACCAACCACATCAAGGTTTATTGTCATTTTATACGAGATGAGTATATACGTGGAATAATTACATATTTTGATTCATGCTCAGTTGAAGCTATTATAAGAAGATATCAAATATAATATATTTAGAGATCGAATATTGATGAGTCTGGATTCTGTCACCACACCTTATGGGAACTGGACAGGGTTAATTCGGACAATGTCCATATCACCGGACAGGGGCAGTTCGGACAACTTTCATTCACTGAACTATCCGCACAGAACTAAAGTACTTAAAACTTAATCAATTTTTGACTAAGCTGACTACCTACTTACTTAAAACTGATGGGTCTTTAAACTCGACCCGAATCCATTAAACACAACCCAAAAGCCCATATGGCCCAAGGATAAGGGTATAAATACCCAACCACCTACATTAAATGAGGGTAATGAAAATTAAATACAACCAGGCAGCTCAATTCTCCCTCTACATTCTACCCAAACATTGAATACTCTCAAAATTCCACAAAACTCTAGACAAAAATTACAAACTTACCCTCAAACAAAAATAAACCACATCAAATTGGCGACCATAGTAGGAGAAGGAAAGTGCCTGAATCTAGCATTCAAAACCATCAGAAAAACCAGTCTGAATGAATTCGGACGCACCGGAAGTACCACTAGCTTTGCTTGAAGTGGTGGGTTAAAATGATGAATAAACCATCGAGGAGCATGATGGATTAAAGGGCGAGATAAGAAGAAACAAAAGTTGATTAAGAAGTATTCAAGAAAAATGGATAGGTATGGAAAGTTAAAGAGGCATATAGGCAAAGGGTCATCTCATAGCCGGAGACACATAGACCGGATGCTGGTGGATCCTTTTGCCTTCCATGATGAACCAGGTATCTTTGCAACTCCTAACGAGGATACCGTTTTCAGTCGTGGCCGAAATTGGAGACAATCTCCATTGTCATCCAAGATCCTGTCCGGGAACCTTACACATAGACCGGATATTGGTGGATCCTTTTTCCTTCCATGATGAACCAGGTATCTTTGCAACTCCTAACGAGGATACCGTTTTCAGTCGTGGCCGGAATTGGAGACAATCTCCATTGTCATCCAAGATCCTGTCCGGGAACCTCCCCAAGAGGTTTGATAGTACGAAAATGGAAAAATACGACGGTAGTAAAAACCCGGACAATCACTTGGAACAATTCAAAAATTTCATGATGAATTTCGATGATGACGATAAGTTACTTTGTAGATCATTCTCCCAGTATTTTACGAGGAGTGCCCTGAAGTGGTATAACAGCCTACCACAGGGGTGCATCAGAAATTTCAATACCTTTTGGGTGGCCTTCCGGAGGCAGTTTGTTGGAAGTAAGGAGGTGAAGGGCAATGGAGACACATTTATCCATTGTGCCCAAGAACCAAATGAATCTCTGAAGGAATATATAAGTCGCTTTGTAAACACCAAAAATGGGTTGGCTGATTGCTTCGAACAAGTAGTAATAGCTTCTTTAAGGCAGGGCTTAAACCCTGGAAATTTGGCTGATTCAGTGACCAGAAAAAAGCCATGACATGGGGAGGTCCACTGAATCAGGTTGGAAAGCAAATTAACATGGATGAAATAAAGAAAACTAGGGTACACAGGCAGGTGAGGTCTGCCCCGGCTGCACCAAACCCCAACCAAAATCAGTTTAGGAATAAGGCAAGGGAGGCCGGGCAGGGTCATAACAGAACTAAAGCTCAGTCTCAGCCAGCTGCGCCTGCCCAGAGTCAGCAATCTAGAAATAAGAGAGGGCCTTGGGTTTAACCGGAGTGGTTTGCTGAGTTAAAAGAAAGTGTAGCCACCATTTATGACAAAACAAAGGAAGAAGTACACTATAGAAGGCCGGCTGCGCTACAATCTCCTAGGGAGCATAGTAACAATTGCTTTTGTCAGTATCATAATGATACTGGCCATACCACTGAGGATTGTATTGCTTTAAAGAAAGAAGTCCAAAATTTAATTGAAAGAGGAAAGTTGGGAGCATATGTTAAAATAAGAGGAGGAAATAGGCATGATAATGCTCATCGGGCTGGACCAAACAATGTAGGCACATCCGCTCCAGAGGGAGCTATGGTGATAATCGAGAGATTCGATGTAGCGTCAGAATAATTGGACCCTGATCCAACTCGAAACAGAGTGGGTGCCATTGAGGAACGTTGTAAAACAGTGTCCGGGCTTATTAACTTTTTTGAGTCACTCACAATTTTCGGAGGAGATACCATGACAGCACCCGCTGCTTCTTCGAGGAAGAGGCATATTCATACTTTAGCTACCCAACTGGAGGGAGTCATGACTTCCTATCAATCACAGATTCCATTTCCCTTCATTGTTTTCGATGAGGATAACTGAAGGGATATAGCAGGTCCTCATGAAGATGTTGTTGTCATAGGAGCATCCATTGGAGGCAATGACATAAGACGAATTTTGGTGGATACTGGGAGTTTAGCCAATATCCTCTTTTTAACTTCCTACAAAAAGATGAAGAATTCTGCTGTAATTCAGCGTTCGAACAGGTAAATTGTGGGTTTCACTGGAAGCTCAGCAGATGTGATCGGGGAGTTCGAAGAGGAAGTTTTGTTGTGCAAGGGCCCTTTTAAGAAGATGGTTAGAATATTGTTTGTCGTAGTGGATTCTCCCACTTGTTATAATGCTATTCTAGGGAGATCATGGCTCTCTACGATGCATGCAGTGGCCTCAACAGTCCACCAATGTTTGAAATACACTGTGCAAGGACAAGTGGGAGTTGTTCGGAGCAGCCAAAAGATAGCAAGAGAGTGTCATGCAACAGCACTGGCTCCTCGGACGTTGGCGGCAGTTCGTATCAATGAAGAATAGCAGTTTGATGGGCTTTTTGGGGGGTGAGGGTGAAATTGATGACCCTAAAGAGACCCCTGGAGTTTTAATACCAGTTGAAGAAGTCGAAACACATTATTTGGAAGAAGGAAAAAAATGTTAAGATAGGGTCCAAAATGGCATCCGAACTAAAGGGTAAAATGTTGAAGTTCCTAAAAGACCATCAACATGTTTTTGCTTGGTGCAATGCTGATGTTACCGGGGTACCAGCGGATATTATATCACACCAACTGTCCATCCGAAGAGACATAGCATCTGTAGTACAAAAGAGAAGAGATTTTTCCAAGGAAAAGGCTGATGTCATAGTTCAAGAAGTCGACAGACTTACCAAAATGGGGCACATAAAGGAGTCTCAGTATCCTTTATGGACAACCAATCTGGTTTTGGTGAAAAAGAAAAATGGCAAGTGGCGTATGTGTATTGATTTTACAGATCTCAACAGGGCTTGCCCAAAGGATTTATACCCGGTCCCCCGGATTGATCAGCTGGTGGATTCTACATCTCGGAATAAGCTACTATCTTTCATGGATGCCTTCTCCGGGTACAACCAGATTCAAGTAGATCCGAAGGATCAGGAGCATACTACATTTGTTACTAATAGGGGCCTTCATTATTACAAGGTGATGCCGTTTGGGTTAAAAAATGTTGGGGCTACTTATCAGAGGTTGGTAAACAAAGCTTTTGCTGATCAGATTGGAAGAAACATGGAAGTATACATCGACGAAATGATGGTAAAAAGTATGGACGAAGAGCTACACTTGGCAGATCGCCGAGAACGTTTTGCTAACTTAGTAAAAGTAAATTTGAAACTAAACCCAGACAAGTGTGTGTTCGGAGTGTAGTCCAGAAAATTCCTAGGGTATATAATAAGTGAGCAAGGGATACAGCCTGATCCGGACCAACTTAATGCTTTATTCCAAATAGAGCCTGCTCGGAATATTAAAGAAGTACAGAGGTTGACTGGGAGGTTGGCTGCGTTAAATCAATTCATATCAAGGTCTTCGGACATGTGTGCCCCATTCTTTCAAACTTTAGAAGGTGCAAATGATTCGACTGGACTTCACAATGTGATGAGGCCTTTAATGAAATTAAAAAACATCTGTCATCCCCCAAGACTTTATTTAAACCTGTTGATGGAAAGACTTTTTCCATATACTTAGTAGTTTCCAGTTGTGCCATAAGTGCTGTATTGGTGAAAGAGGTAGATAATTATCCCCTTCTAGTGTATTACATCAGTAAGAGCTTGATAGATGTAGAAAAACGCTATCTAAAGCTTGAAAAATTAGCATTAACCCTGGTAATTGCTGCAAGGAAGATGAGGCCTTATTTTTAGGCTCATCTTATTATTGTCTGGACATCCTATCCCCTGAAAAATGTTCTTCAAATGGCAGATATTTCGAGTAGAATGACAAAATTGTTAGTGGAACTGGGGGACTTCGATATTGATTTTTCTCCTCGGACAGCAATCAAAGCCCAACCTGTGGCTGATTTCTTAGTTGAATTCCATTCAGATAGGGATACAGAGCAAACAACTGATGTGAAAGATAAAAAGGTTTGGGTCGTCCGGACTGATGGTGGATCAAGTACTATGGGATGTGGTGTAGGGGTATGCTTGACCTCTCCGTATGGTGACAAAATGTACCAAGCTATATGTTTTGCTTTTGGGGCTTCTAATAATGAGTCTGAATATGAAGCTGCTATAGCTGGTTTAAAGTTAGCTCTTATTTGTGGAGCCAAAAAGGTCAAGTTGATGAGTGATTCTCAGCTTCTTATCCATCATGCGCAAGGTCAATCTGACGCCAAAAAGGAGCAGCTAATAAAATACTTACTTCGTATCAAAGATGTGGCACTTAAGTTCAATAGCATTGTTTATGAGCACATACCCCGAACAGAAAATGAACTAGCAGACTCTTTGGCAACCATAACCTATACTGAATCCTACCCTTGGATCCATGTGCTGGAGTGCCCTTCCATTCAACTCAGTATGGGTAAGGAGGAAGAAAGCTTCAATATACAGATGAAACAGCCTCAAGATTGGAGGTTTCCTCTCCTTCAATATCTCTCAGATGGCATCTTGCCTCTGGATAAGTCAATAGCAAGAAAAGTAAAGTACAAGGCTCGTGGTTTTATCATACTAAGAGATGTTCTTTATAAGAAGTCTTACAGTAAACCCCTCTTACGATGTTTGGGGGTTGATGAATCTCAAATAGTGCTCTCTGAATTACATGATGGTGAGGGATCAGCTCACTGTGGATTCAGGGCTCTAACAAGGAGAGTTTTGTTAGCTGGTTATCATTGGCCCTCTATAATGCAAGATGCTAAGGAGCTGGTGAGGAGGTGTGATCCATGCTAGAGATATAGCAATGAAATTCATATCCGAGCCATCTCTTTAGAGTCAATTTCTGAGCCTATACCTTTTGCTCGATGGGGGCTGGATTTGGTGGGACCTCTACCCATGGCATCCGGAGGACGCAGAACAATAATTGTTTCTATTAATTATTTTTCGAAGTGGATTGAAGCAGCTCCATTGGCAGGAACAACATCGAAAGCTGTCATAAAATTCATTTTATCCAATATCTGTTGCAGATTTGGAATTCCACAGAAGATAACAACAGACAATGGGCCACAGTTCGACAATAAGGAAATGGAGAGTTTATGTGCCTCTAGAGGTATACAACATTGTTTCTCTTCACCTTTGCACCCACAAGCAAATGGTCAAGTTGAGGTGGCTAAAAGGCCTATACTGTCCGGTTTGAAGAAAAATTTAGAAGGGTCTGCTGGAAAATGGCCTAGTTATTTGCAAGAAGTTCTGTGGGCTTATCGGACTACACCTGGGGCTGCAACACAAGAGTCACCTTTTGCTTTGGTCTATGGGATGGATGCCATAGCTCCCATAGAAGCAACTCTCCCTTCATTTCGAGTTCATAATGTCTCCGAACACGCTAACGAGGGGGCTATCAGAGGTCAACTTGATTTGATAATGGAAAGAAGAGTTAAGGCTCACCTTAGAGTTGTGCACTATCAAGGTTAGAGTTAAGGCTCACATGATAGTTTTTCTTTGCCTTTATCTTTCTTGGCAGCAGCAGCTTCACTTGTCTGCCCGGAGACTTCGGACTCAAAGGGAGCTTCTTCGACAGAATCCTCCATAACTTCTTCCATAACCCGGGAGGGGTTTTCAGTTATTTCTAGGTGAGGAGAGTAAAAGGTTGGCTCAGCATGTCCTCCGGATTGTTTAGTTTCACTGATTTCTCGTACTCTGGCCTCCGGCTGGGGCTCAGATGCAGTAGTTTCTTTTCGGAGACTTGAGCTAGATGCCTCTGGTCCAGACAGCTTGTCCTTAGGAATTTTCATGGGTGCCTCTGACCCTTTGTTGCTATCTTTGGCCCCTCATTTGGAAGGTGTACCTTTTGAATCCTTCCCTTTTACCAGGCGACCTCTTTTACGATCAACTAACTTATCTGGTGAGGCATAAGCATCTAATCCCATGGCATTAAATGGAGAAGGCTTCTTAAAACTGGTAACTGCTTGCCCTGGTTCAACAGTGGGCTCTGATTCCTGAACCGACGAGCCTGAAACGATTGGTGAGAGGTTGGTTTGAAAAAACCTCCTAGGTTTAACCCTTTTGGTTGAAGAAGAGCCCTGGTCAGGCTCTATGCTGGGTATTACTGGTTTCTCGACAAGGGAAACAGGAAGGCCTGCAGCAATGCGCCTCTCACGTTCAACCTTCTGGGCCTTTTCTAACTCTGATAGATTAAGCCATCCGCCTTTGATTAAAGCGTTCCTAGCTGTAAACATAAACTCACAACCAAAAAGAAGTGTTTGTTTTCGAGAAAGAAAGCTTTGAAGTTTAGCAGAGTAAGGATGAAGAAGATGGTAAAACAGTAAAGGAGTGATTAATTTATAGTAAACACACAAAAAGATGCTTAGATACCTAGGAGAATTCGAAAGGGTTGCAATGATTAAAAAACGGTGTTGATGTCATCTTCATTAAATGAAGAGGTTACTTTTTGGAGAAGATGGGAGCGCCATTCTAGGTGAAAAAACGGCTGATGCGGCAAACCAGAGAGAGACACATGTCCCACGAATTCTGCCAAGAAACCGTTTAGTTTTCAAGAACTTTTTCAGTTCGGATAAAGCTATAACAAAGTTCGAAGGACCTATCCGGACATGACTTTGACCAGCTGCAGACTATTTTTTAGGTCTTGCCAAAGGCCTTTGAACACCACCTAAAAAAAGGGCTACTGATGAGTCCGGATTCTGTCACCACACCTTATGGGAACCGGACAGGGTTAATTCGGACAATGTCCATTTCACCGGATAGGGGAAGTTCGGACAACTTTTATTCACTGAACTATCCGAACAAAACTAAAGTACTTAAAACTTAATCACTTTTTGACTAAGCTGACTACCTACTTACTTAAAACTTATGGGTCTTTAAACTCGACCCGAATCCATTAAACATAACCCGAAAGCTCATATGGCCCAAGGATAAGGGTATAAATACCCAACCACCTACATTAAATGAGGGTAATGAAAATTAAATACAACCAAGCAGCTCAATTCTCCCTCTACATTCTACCCAAACATTAAATACTCTCAAAATTCCATAAAACTCTAGACAAAAATTACAAACTTACCCTCAAACAAAAATAAACCACATCAAATATAATTTCATATTATTATAGGATCATGAAACTATTACAAAATTATGTGTAATTGTTAGAGGATATGTAATTAAACTTCTATATTCAATAAATCAATTTCAGTAGTCTCTAAATGTTTATTTTTCTATCAATTTCTATATTTACTTAGCAGCAGCGTGGTACAACTAAGGTCCTAAAATAACTATTTGAAACTTAGACTAACCTTAAAAAATATAACCCTACCACTAACTCTTTTAAATCAGTAGCTCATCGACTATCTCGTTTTCTTTTGTTTATTTCATAAATTATTGAGTTTTCTTTCGTTTAGTGTATTGACTTTAAAATCACCGGTGAAGGTTTTTGGACTTGGAAAAATCTATAAATTTATTCCATGACACCAAGAAAAAAACCACTCACCATGGACTACATTTATAGATTTTGTAAGTTGAGGGACTAAATTTATAGATTTCATCACGTCCAAGGACCGTCAATGGTGTTTTTAAATAACTTACGACTATTTCTGGTGATGATCCTAAGGATTCATGGGTGATGTTTGTTCGTCTTGTCCCAATGGAGACTATTTCTATTGATTTTCTCTCAACGTGTCCACATAAGCTAGAATGCATGTTGTCATTATTATCGTTTCATAATATGGTAGATAAAAACCTTATAACCTTAAGCATGATTATTTTATTAAGTAGTTGACATGCACTTTTGCATGCTACTACACCCTCGTGTCTTGGTCTTAATTCTTTTGACTTAATTGAGTAGATAGAGTGGTGACAGATGAATCGTTAGATTTATGTTCGTATCAAATATTGCTGTCAAAATTCAAAGAGCAAAAAATGATAGAGATTGCATGAGTTTGAGAGAGTAGAACTCTGCCGAGGTTAGGTTTTTATGTTTGATTCAATTCTAGATCGAGGTATGGATCTAGGGTTTTCATATTTGGATTTTGGGGTTTCTCATCTAGATTTTGAGTATGTAATTTATTTTAATTTCTCATATTATTATTACTGTAGATTGGTTGTTGTCATACGATGGTTTAGATATGTTCGACAGCCGTCATCTTCTGAATTCCCCTCCGCTATGGAGGTTCTTTTGGACAACGTTATTGGTTCTGATTTTTCTATCAGCAATGACTCATCCCTCCCTTAACAATCATTTCGAGACCAATAATGATCTCCTATGTTATTCTTATTACTACGACATACTTTGCTACATTATTTTTTCAAGATATCGCTAATCATCACCATAGTCCTAACAGTAAATATCTAGCAAGTGGACCTCTACATTTAGTACCTAATTTTTTGTGGCGAATTCGTAGACCAGTATTCTTTCACAATATCAACTTATCTGTATCTTAATGTTTCATCTGGTAATTACTTAAATTTTTTATTTCTCTTTTGACTATGACTATTTATTTGAAGCTTTAAACGGTAGTTTATCTCGAGACTATCGAATTTCGTGAGGAATAGTCCATGGACTTTAAAAACTCCGATGTGAGTCTCTAGACTATCCATTTTTATAAAGTTAGTTCCATACATATGTTGATTAATATGACGTTGTCATTTGGCAATATACTCAACATAAACTTGTTTCATTCATAGTCCATCAACTTTAGGTCAAAGTTTCAACTACATGAATTGATGAATGTGCATTTTTTATAAAGTTAACTTGACATGTATTATCCTAGTTGTATTCATATTTGTTGATTATTTATAAATACATGACACATAATTTTTTTTTTAAATCGTACATAAATTAGTGTGTCTATATAAACTCAAGAAAAGAAAAATTAAAATCCAATTCAAGAATGTAGATTTCTTTGATTGAATCTTTCTGGTATACCTGTTTCAGTCTAAAAGATTGAGAATAGTAATAGTGAGAAAGTTTTTTTTTTCTCACTCAAAAATCTCAAATTATTTATAAAACAAACATAAAGCATTATGAGATGCTCGAGTTAAATGCCTTTTTTGATGAGATAAAATTTCATAAACAAAGCATTGACCTTGACAAACTCCCATCATCTTCAACTTGTACGTTAATCTTAAATTATATAGAATAAAAATCCTTCCTAATTTTTTTTCCTTTTGGAAAACTAAAAGAAATTTAAATCACATTCATGGTTTAAATTTATTTAACTAAATCTTTGTATTCTGACCGATTTAAAAGAAAAAAAATTTGTTTTAACTTGAGCCTTGTATATTTAAGTTGAATAAAAAATCAAAATTCCTGAAATTATAAATTTGTTTATATTAGCTTTGAAATTTGAATGTCCAAATGAGGATATCAAAAACGAAAATATTCTACGAATTCAGCCGCGGGTATTCAACTCATATGTCAATAATGGGTTTTAAATATAAATAATCATAAATTTGTTTATATTAGCTTTGAACTTTGAATGTCCAAATGAAGATATCAGGAACGCAAATATTCTACAAATTCAGCAGCGAGTATTCAATGCATATGTCAATAATGGGTTTTAAATATAAATAAACTATATTTATAATTACTTTTTTCCTTTATTATTATTTTTTGAAATTTCTATTATATGTAGTTAGTGAGATAAATATTTTAAAGAGATGGGGTTAAATTACCTACATAAGTGATGAGCGTTCCACTTATCAATTGACTATTAGAAAAAGATAGAATTTGTAAATGTTTACAGTTTGTTAGAAAAAAGAGAAAACAAATAATTTCTGGGTTTTAGATTCATCAACAAAATTGTAAAATTAAAATTGAGTCATTGAAGTTGATAATTACTGGTTATGAATCAATTGATTAACAATTATTGAATCAATATTATTTGTTTATTTTTCAAAAGTTGAAAAAAAACGTTTTGTTATGAAAAAAAGGTCTTGTGATTATTTTATAAAGTCAAATTATTTAATTAGTAATAAAATATGTTAAATTCATTTACTAGTGTCACGTTATATTATATTCCAAGATATCTCTAATTATCACCACAGTCATTAATACATAGCCAATGTACCTCTACATCTACTACCTAATATTTTCTAACCAAAATCGTATACCAATATTCTTTCACAATTTCAACTTCTTTGTATCTTAATCTTTTGTCTAGTTTCATCTTAAATTTTTATTGATCTTTTGACTATGACGATTTATTTCAACCTTTTGAATAATTATTCATTTTGAGCCATCGAGTTTCATGACAAATAGTCCATGGACTTTAATACACTAGTGGGAGACCTTGGACTATCCAGTTTTGATCAAGTTAGTCCCCTTAATATGTTGATTAATATAAGGATGTCACATGTCACCATACTCAACAGAAACTTATTTCACTCATTGTCCATCAAATTTAGGTGAAAGTTAAAATGTAGCCAACGACATGAATTTATGTATGTGCCTTTTTATGAAGTTAACATGACATGTATTATCGTAGTTGTATTAATATATTTTTATTAATATTGTATATGTGGCATGTTAAAAAATATTAATACATAAATCATTCTCTCTCTTTTATTTATATTTCTATAAACTGGAAAAAAAATCAAAACCAAATACAAAATGTAGATTTCCTTGATTGAATCTTTTTGGTATACGATTTCGGATGAAGAGATTAAGAAAAAGAAGAGTGAGATTTTTTTCTCTCATTGAAATCTCAATTTTTTTTATAAAACAAATATAAAGTATTATCATATCCTCGAGTTAAAGGCATTCTTTTATCCGTTAAAATCTCATAGACAAAGCATTGAACTTGATACACTTCTATCATCTTTAACATGTATTTTAATCTTAAATTATTTAATATAGAAAATTTTCCTTCTTTTCTTTTTATCTCAAAACTAAAAAAACTAAATAATATTCATTTATTTGATTGAATCTCTATATTTTGACCAATTTAAAGGGTAGAATTGGTTTTTAACTTTGGCGTTGTATTTTTAAATTGAATAAAAACTCAAAATTCCTAAAATCTTAAATTTGTTTATATTACTTTGACTTCTGAACGTCCAAATAAATATACCAAGAATGCAAATATTTTAATATTTCCACAACTGTTGTTCAACACATAGGTTAGTCATGGGTTTCAAATATAGATAAAGTATATGTATAATTACTATTTTATATTATTATTTTCAAAACTTTGTATTTTATACAGATAGTGAGAAATATTTTGAAGAGATGCGGATAAATTACTTATAGAAGTGAGGTGCTTTCCATTTTTTTATTAGAAATAAAGCTACAGTAGTAGTTTAAGATACATAAGACAAGCGTCAGAACCAAATTTGAGCGCTACAATGAAAATAAAATTTTATGGAGCAACTCCAATCAGGCGTTTCTCTTCCGTTTTTCCTCTATTGATATCAAAGCTAAGAACAATGTTTTTTTTCTTTTTCTGACCTTTTCATCTTTAGTGACAACTAGAATTTTAGATTTCTTAAACCGAAACTAACCCTTAAAGGCACACTGAAAGTCTAACTAAGTGGTTATTGTCCCTCGTAACCTCTTGTTAACCAATGAATCAACCATAAAACTACCATGTTTATGGATCCTTCATCTAGGTGCCAAACACTCTAAATTTTCTCCAGATCATCAAAATTTACCAGTTTCTTCTAGCAAAAATTTTGAGTGCTAAGCAGGATCGCTGACATCCTTTTTCTATTAATCCAAATACGTCACTGTTGTGAATCAATAGAATCGACATTCCTTCAATAAAGTTACTAATATAACCTAATCCAAATCTTTTTAATAGAACTTTCGCATTTAATTAGTTTGGGGCTTGAAGATGATTAAATTCCAATTTCATCTTGCATTTAAAGTCCATTTTGCGATCTAATCTGTTGTGCAATTTTGGTCTATGTAAATGTGAGATATACTCATACTAGGGTAAATTCACTTCCTACAACACTCTAATAAAAGACTTAAGTACCATGGATATTTCCTATAAGCAAGTACGTTTACTAGAGTTAAAGAATCTATTTCTATATCGACATTAACCTAATTTTTCTTCTTACAGATTATGAGACCATCAAGCAATGCTCTTGATTCGGTCATTAAAGGAGATATCTAATCGTAAAAGATGCTAGAACCTATAAAAACATCACCTAAGTTGTTTTGAATGATTATTGCCCAACTGGAGTCTCCCTTTCTATAGGTGTCACCATCGGATTTCATTTTGAGTCTGTCAGCAGCTGGAGCGATCCATTTTAGGTAAGTTAGTATTCTTTTCTAGTTATTATAAGATATGCATCCAATCTCTTGAGCTACATTTATTTTATTGATCCAATGTTTATACATGAACATATTAGCAATGTCTATCACACATAATATGATTTTGACAAGCTTAATAACAACTATAGAAGAAAGAAAATTCGCTTTAAATTAAACTATGTTTTGATTGTGCCGAATGATCCAGAATATTATAGGAGGCACAATAGATGTTATATGGACCTTCCTATTAGTATACCAAGACTAGTTTCTAGTTAAATGGGTAATAATTATGAATGTATCAATTCTGATTTTGAAAATGTTAGCAAAGTAGGACCATTTTTCCAAGCAAAAGGACATGATATAAAGAGATGATTGGGATTTTAATTAGCATTACAAAATTTATATTTTGAACCTAAGCTAAAGTGTATTTTTTGGAGAATTGAATCAATAGGGATATAGTTGTGAATAATTTTCCAAAGTAGGAAAGAATACTTCCTCGGAGTAACCGAATTCCGCATTTTGTCAAGAATTGATTGTGTTGAGTTCTAATGTTGTTCCATGTTTCTTTCATGTTGAGATTACAATCCATAGATAGATTTAATATCATCTTATATTCTTTGTTGCTGTTTATGTTTTGATTCTTGATACACTTCTATTTGATTTTCATCAAGGTAACTTTCCACACTAGTTAGATCCCACTGATTATCTTTCCGTTAGAAATTAACATTGTTAGTTTAAAGCAGACTATAATCTAGATTATTATTTAAGATATAAATAGGAGCTAGTTTATGCCAAGAGTCAAGACAAAAATCAATTTCACCTTTACCTATCTCCCAGGTGATATTAGGCTCTACAATATCTTTAGATACTAAAAATTTTCAAGTTAGTGAGCCATAGTTGTTGTAGTATGCTTTGAGAGGATGACCAAAACTTACAAGATAAAGTGTCCTAAGTATCTGAGATCTTTCTGAAATTCAGACCACCCTCACCAAACAGTTACATAAAGAAAACCATGAGGATCAGTGAATGTTTTCCTTATTAGAGTTAGAACCCCATAAAAATTTGTTTAGAGATTTTTAATTTTTTTATTGTTTTGTTAGGAATAACACAGTGTTCATCCAATACAAAGGAATACTCAATAATACAGAGTTTATAAGGACCAATCTACCTCCATAAGATAAGTGTTTATCTTCTTATTCTTAGATTTGGTTATTGATTTTGTTAATGATACGAAGGTAGTTAGTTGACTTGTTGTTGTTTAAAATAATACCAAGGTAATTAGTAGGTAAATTGCAAGTTGTGAAGCTAGTGTTGTCACTAAGAGTGTTAATTTTTGTTTGCTGCTTTCTGTTAAAGAAAATAACTTAAGTCGCATCCTTATTGATAGATTCACCTGATACTTTTTGGGAACACTGTAAAAAAATACTAAGCTTCTCTAAAGTAGAGGGATACCCTTAGTAAATATTAAAATGTCGTCCACAAATGCAAGACATGGTACTAAGATATTAGTCCTAGATGCAAACTGCATGTTTTTGTTTGATGAGGAGATAATGAGTTTTCTCTTCACCAAGTTTAAGAGATTAAGAGATAGTGAATTTCCATGTCTCAATCCTCTATTTGTGTTGAAGTATCCATTAGCTCTGTCAATCACCAATGTAGTTACTGTTAGGGTAAATTTCCTAACAAATTACCAAAATTATTTTATATAAAAGAATATAAAAAAAGACAAAGAAATATAGAGAAAAAATGAAGAAGAATATGTAATTGTATTACTGTATATAATATGAGATTCTTTACATATCAAACTGAGCTCCTATTTATAGGAGTTGTACAAGACGTTTTAATGTTACATTTATTATTTGCATCCGTTAATTTAAAATACAAATAATGTGCCGTTCTAATCCAATATTTATTATGATTAATCTCAAATATTATATCCTTATCAGTTACATACACAGATCTTATTAAATTCTTTATGAGCTTAACAAATTTACTAGAAAAACCAAATGATTTTAGGACTTTGATTATGAATGAGTGTGTCATGTTAGCAAAAGCCTTTGACATGTCAAGTTGAATCATGATGTTACCTGATTTAGGCTTTCTATTGAAATCAAAAAATCATTTATTTTCCTATCAGAATGTTTCGTGAATTGATGTATCTTTTACAAAGGCAACGTGCTCTTTGAAAATGATTTTAGGAAGTGGATTAGATAGCCGATTATTTATTATCTTAGACGTGATCCTATTGATTATAGTGCAAAGTCTTATATGCCTATAGTTTTTCCAACTAGTTGGATTGTTTGACTTAGGTATTAGACACATATTTTTAGCTGACATACCTTTAGGAATTTTGTACCCCAATATAAATGAAGCCATTCCATTTCTACGGTCTGTTTTAATAATACTCCAGCAGTTTTTTAAGAAGACTCCATTAAATCCATCTACTCATGATGCACTTGATGGATTTATATTATTGATAATCTCTAGAATCTCTTCTTCTGTTAGAGGTAGCAGTATTAAGTTATTCTCCTCATTTGTGATAAATTTTAGAATATTGTTGAATATATTGTCCTGCAACTTTAAGATTTTATCATCACTGTTAGTATATGATTGGATAGCCAGAATGTTTTTAAAATAGTTCTTAGCAGATGTGCCAATATCTTTAGATTTGAGAATCCATTTGCCCTCTTCTTTGATACTTTTTATATTGTTATTTTTCTTTTTGTTGATATAAGCAGGGTAGACTTTAGTATTTATATCTTTTTTCACCATGAGTTGTAGCATTTCTGATGCCATTATTCCTCCTCCATTCTCAAAGCTTGAAGAATATTTCTAATAGATTTACACAACTTATCCCTAGTTTCCTCATTGTTTATGCTATTTCAGAATCTCAAGCCTTTTTACGTTTTCTTCATAGACCTGTACCTTTTTAAAAATATTACCAAAGATTTTAATATTCCACTCTTTAATACCTTTTAAGTCTCTTTAATTTATGCCAGAAGATGAAAAGGTAGTTTCCTTCAATCTTCTGGTTCCAGATAATTTCAAGACAGTTAAGAAATATAGTGAATAGGCTTGACCAAAAAGAATTAGATAATTCTCTGTCAAGTCTCTTCCATTTAGAGTTCTTGCTCCATGTGTATTCAGAATCCGTAGAACCTGCATCTTCTAATCTGCAGTCCTTAATTGGATCCTTGAAATCTTCAATACTATTTAAGCAAAGATTTGAGCATCCTAGTTGTTTATTAGGATCAGTGATGACATTGAAGTGACCACAAACCATTCATTCATTTGTTTTAATTGATGCAGTCCTTAGCTTATTCCATAGGTCCCTTCTATTATTCATCTAACATTTAGTATAAACACATGCTAGTAAGATACTATTAGATAAGCCTAAAAAATAAACTTCTAAATGAAGACATTGATTGTGATTTAAAACAGTTTCGACAGTTTAATTTTCATTCCACATGCACTATATTTTGTTTGAAATATTTGTAGTATAGTTTTTTTTATGTTAATTTGTTTTGTAATTCTTTCAATTTAGTCATTATTTGGTAAAGGCTCTTGAATGAAAGTCAAGTAGAATTTCTCTTTAGTCATTATAAATATCAGCCTCCTTATAGAAGAATTTTTTTTGACGCCCCTGATGTTCTAACTAAGAATTTTTATCATCTTGATTATGTGGAGAGATAAATTTGTTGATCTTTGAGAAATTCAAAGATTTCCTATTGATATTATTTTCTTTCTTCTTATTTCTAGCTTCCTTTAATTTCTTGTTTAAAACTTTATGGAAACCTTCTTAAGTGTCAACAATGTTTGAGTTTGGAGATATAAGAAGGCTTCCAGTGCATTTCTAATTTGGTGTCACATTGCCAGATATTAGATTCTTATAGTCTTCATTGTTAGATAAACTATAGTCTTTTTCTAATGTCTGAATTGCGTCAATAATATCTTCTTCTTCAGGTGTCTTGTAGTTGTCCTTTGGATTTCCTTGCTCCTTAGTCTCTTCAGGTAAGTCTTAGATTTCCTTGCACCTTATGTTGTTTGTTTTCTTCTCTGTAATTTTTTCCGTGCAGTTTCATTTTCTTCATGCTTGTTGTTGAATCTTTCCTTATTTTTTATGTGGCTTTATAATCACATATTTGAATTTTTATGTCCTTGAATGCTTCTGTTTGTTTCTGGTTTATGATATTATTCATAACATCATTCACATTTATCTTCCACATCAATTCTGTTTGTATTTTCTCAGCTTTCTTGCATTTTTCTGAGTTGTGGCCAAGATGAAAGCAAGAAATGCAATAGCTTGCTAAATCTTTGTAACTAATAGATATTCAGCACCCCTGATTATCTCTGAAACGTACCGACACTTTATTTTGAATGAATTGCAAAACATCCATCACAACTTTTGCATAACATGCATTTTGGAATGCTCTGTTTTTTCCTGGTACCATGATCTTCCATGGTTCTCCAATAAATGATGCTATGTCTTTGATTATATCTTCATTGTAAAGATATCATCTTAATCTTTCTAGTCCAATTCATACTGTTGAGTAAGGATTTTCAAACTTTGGATTAAAGTTTTATGTCCACCTAAGTAATCGCATTGTGGAATCCCCTATAGTCCAAACACTCCTAAACTGGAGTTTACTAAAATCATCATTTATGCTAAATTCTAGAAATACATGTCTCGGGTCCTAGACAGTGACTGAACATTCACCTTTGAATTTTGTATAATCTAAAAAATGATTTAGAAGCTTTATTTTTGGTAAACATAGGGAGAATTTACCAATCAGTGTGTATTTTATTTCTTGTGTGAGTTTGTCTTTGATATCTTTTGTGTATTGAATGATGATGTGATCTTTTTCCAGCTTGAAAAAACTTGGTTCGAATTCCTGAATTATCCTCTTCTCTTTGACAGTATCTGCGTATTTATTTTTCTTCAGATTTGTCCAACCTTTATTGTTAGTTTGAGTAACAATTGGCAATGAGATGGTTGATGATTAGATATTGGAGAAATATTCCTCTTAAAAGGATGATTTTTTTTATTATATTCGTGACTATAGAAGATCTCAAGGATGAAATCACGGAGAAGAAACTCAGAAAGATCTGAGTCTGGAAAACAGAGTAGTTGCAAGAGCTACTTTCTTGGAGATTTTCATCTCTGACCCTAAGTTATTTAAGGTGTATTCAACTTATCAATGGACTATTAGAAACATATAGAATTTTTAAATGTTCACAATTTGTTAGAAAAGAGAGAAAAATTAACTATTGGGTTTTAGATTTCGCGACAAAATTGTTATGATTAAAATTGAGCCAGTAAATTTATTAATTACAGGTTATGAATCAATGGATAACAAATTATTAAATCAATATCACTCGTTATTTAATCTTCTAATATTAAAAGATAGAAGAAAGGTTTATTCATATGATACTATGCAAAACCTGATGGAAAAAAAATCTTTGTGATTATTTTGTAAATTTAAATGATTTAATTAATAAGAAAATATGTTAAATTTATTTTGTGGTGTCATTTAAGTCACCATCATGCAAACAAGGTATTTGTTCAAGGTTAAAATCGAAACAAAAATCGAGGGACCATAGGTGATACAAGTTCCATTCAGTGGGGTGTCACATGACAGTTTTACATTAATCAGGAGATGTGAGAGATTAATTTTATCCAAACTAGATAGTCCATGGACTACGATCAGACTTTCAAAAGTCCACGGACTATCTGTCGCTAAAGTTGATAGTCGTGAACGAGTTACTTTTCGAAGAAAATTATTTCATATAGACATTTGACTTTAAAACATTAAGTGACGGTCCATTGACTATGAAGATTTTGAAAAATTTAGTTATTTATTCCTTATAGGTCAAGTAATAATATATCAAAATTGTCATAGTCGAGGGACGCTCATTAGATATGCAGCAACTGGAACACAACTGTTTTTTACCAACCAAATTACATGTTATTCCGCAATTGGAACACAATTTCTTATTTGAAACTTATTTTGCAACCAAAATCCTATTTCTAAAACTATTTTATTCTTAGTTTTACAACTCATTTGCACATAATTCCACAACTAGAACACGATTTATTTTTCAAAACCAAATTACATGTAATTCAGCAACTAGAAAATAGTTATTTTTTCATAGCCAAATCACACATAATTATACAGTAAAACAATTATTTGTGTTCATCTTAAAAAACCAATGGTAATTTGAGATATTTTTTTTGGAGCTATGATCTCAAAGATATTAAATTTAAAAACCATAAAAAATAGGAAAGTTAATCACACTACCATATAATTATCTATAAATATTGATTTATCACTAGGTGGTTACCCATACTTTAGCAAACCTTGGGTGGTTATTGGTAGGTACATTGTTTTTCCCAAGAAACTAATTTTATTGATGTTGAAGAAAATATTACAACTATTGTTTTGTAATTACATGATGTTCTGAATGTAATTACATGTTGTTCATATTACAATTGTTGTTTTATCTTCTTTGCAAAGTCTTCTTTCTTCTTGTTATTGGCTTCCTTTCTATTACTTCCTCTAGCATCTTTCCCTCTTGTCTTGTAGCTTTTATAGTGCTTATTTTTAATGCTCCATTGCTATCTTACTTCACCTGCAAAACAGAGATCATAAAGTCAAGTTTTTCAACTTGCGAAGCTGTTAGTCTTCTTCAAAGAATCTAAAGTGTCCCATGTTTAAAGATTCTAGCACTATAATGGCATGTAATTCACGTAAAGAATGGTTTGGTTCAATTGTGAATTCAGAGTGAATCTTAAGAGCATGTTTGGCTATCCAGTCAGCAGCTGAATTTTGTTCTCTATATATGTGTCTAAGTGACATCTGTGGTTTAATCAATTTTCTGCAACATTGTAAGATTTCCTCTAAGTGCCAAGGGTATTTTCCTATAGCTAGCATGTTAAATAAGCTAAGGCAGTCTATCTCTATATCCACTAAGGTTAAATTCTGATTGTTACAGTACATTAGGCCGTTAATAAGAGCTAAGATTTCAGCAGTTAGAGCAGTACATTTTCCAATTACATCACCTTTAGCAATTAAAAGTGTTCCAAGGCTGTTTCTTATAATAAAACCATAGCTAGATTCACCATTTTATAAAGAGGATCCATCACAATTCATTTTGATTCTATTATGAAATGGTAAAGACCAGGTGATATACATGAAAGGGTTAGATGATTTAACATGATTAAATTAACCTAATTCCTTAGCTAAATGTTTATCTTTTGACCAATGTTTTCTTGTTAAATGTGATGCTAAATCTAAAGATGAGAGAATGAATAAGATATGATGAACAATTTTCTTAGAGGATATGGTTATGTTTTTTATGTTTGTTGCTGTTTCTAGCAAACCAAATAGACCATATAATCAAAAAGGCAGAATGGTACGTATATGTACTCTTTTAGATGTAGATAACAACCAGAGATTAATAACATAATTCACCGTCATGTGCCTACCTATATATATGTTAAACTTATTAGAAAAGAAGGACCATACAAACCAAGCAGTTTCACAGGATACAAAAACATGGTTAAGTGTTTCTAAGTTCTGGAAACTAGTGCATTTAGAAGTTAATTGAAAACCTTTCTGTTGTAGTTTTCTGTCAACACTTAATCAATTGTTCAGTACTCTCCAAAGAGTGAAAGAACACTTCTTTGGAGAAGTATTGTTCCAGACTTTATCCTTTATTGTTGATGCTATGTGTATCTGTCTAACTTCATTAACAGTCTTTTTTAAGTTGAAAGTACCATCAGATGAAAGCTTCCAAATGATTGAATCAGCTACACTTATATTAAACTTTATCTTGATGATTTCAGTGTCATACTTAAAAGGCAAGTTATTTTGTAGTTTTTCTATGTTCCAATTATTATTAATCCAGTATTCATTGATCTATGGTTGAGTATAATGGTGAGAATTGATTGATGTTAAAGTGATTAAGGGTTTAGAGCTATGCCATTGATCTAGCCAGAAGTCTGAGTTACCATTGCCCAATTTCCATCGTATATGTTTTTCTACTTTTTCTTTTATTTCATGCATTCTTTTCCATGTTTTAGAATCTGTTATTCTCACTATAGTTTGTAAATGATGAGTGTTTTTACAGTATTTTGAATGCATCATGTTTGACCAAAGTGTTTTATTGTTTCTGAAGTTGAACCAAAGTTTAAAAGAAAATGCAGTTTGAATATCTCTAATGTTTCTGATATTTAGACCATTTTCATTGTATGGTTTACACAAATTTTCCCAACTAGACCAGATTATATGTTTGTTTGTTTCACTAAATCCCTAAAGAAACTTATTAAGTAGTTTATCAATTCTAGATATTGTTTTCAAAAGTAATTTGATAGATTGTAGGTAATATATAGGGTAAGACATTAGAACAGAGTTTATTAAAGTTATTTTGCCTCCAAATGATATGTTTTTAGAGTTCTAGTCTGAGATTTTGTTTCTTATCTTATCTATTAGAGTTTCAAAGTGAATAGAATGATTGTTTGAATATATTGGGATTCCTAGATAAGTAAATGGAAGATGTGCTTGTTTAAAACCTAGGACTCTTTCTAAGGATGTTATTCTTGTTTTATTCACATTAGAAGATGTTATAAATGTTGTATTTTGTCTGTTTATTTGTTGACCAGAGAGAGTTTGATACGTGTCTAAGAATTTAGATAACTTCTTTATGCTTGTTAAGGATCCATTTAGAAATAGAATGATGTCATCTGCATATGCTAAACAATTTATTTTCAGTGAGCTTTTCATATTATAGGACATAGATCTGTGTTGATTAATTAGATTATTTACACCTCTAATTAAAACTTCTTCAGCTATGATGAAAAGGCAGGGAGATAAAGGGTCTCCCTGCCTTAAGCTATTGATAGATTTAAAAAAACCAGTTGATTTGCCATTAGTTATAACCGAATATGTAATGTTTTCAATGCTTCTCTTAATCAGTTTGATTACATGTTCATTAAATCCAAAAGCTAACATTACTTAATAAATGAAATTGAATTCTAAGTTATCAAATGCTTTTGACATGTCTAAGTTTATTATTAGGTTATCTCCACTGGTTTTCCTATTAAGATCTTTAACTAACTCTTGTGTTATTAGAAAACTCTCTTGAATGGTCTGTTTTCTAGATATGCTATTTGTTCCTTAGATACGATTAAAGGCGGTAACTTAGCTAGTCTATTGTTTATGATTTTTGAGATGATTATATTGAGAACAGAACATAAACTTATAAATCTAAAATGCAACCATGTTTTAGGAGATTTGATCTTAGGTATTAAACATATCAATGTTGCAAATAAGCCTTTTGGTATTGTTACATCTAAAAAGTAGTCTATAACAGCTTTTAAGAGGTCATCTTTTATAATTGTCCAACAAGAACAGTAGAATCTGGAGTTGAATCGATCAACTCCAGAAGCACTGTCTAAATTTAAGCTTTTAATAACAATGTAAAGTTCTTCTAAAGGGCAATATCAAGATACTATCATTATGTCATGTAGATATGATTCTAGGAATGGTATTTTTTATTGTAGAAAAGTCTTTTTGAGTAGCAGTTTTGTTTAACAGATTAGAGAAGTATTATACAGCAGATAAACCAATAAGATCATCATCTTCAATCCAAATAATTTTATCCTGAATTCCCTTGATTATGTTTTTAGATCTTTTCTTCTTTACATAGTTATAAAATGTGGCTGAATTGTTATCACCATCTTTTAGCCATTTTGTATAACTCAAAAACCATAAAAAAAAATAGGAAAGTTAATCACACTACCATATAACTATCTATAAATATTGATTTATCACTAGGTGGTTACCCATACTTTAGCAAACCTTGGGTGGTTATTGGTAGGTACATTTTTTTTCCCAAGAAACTAATTTTATTGATGTTGAAGAAAATATTACAACTATTGTTTTGTAATTACATGATGTTCTGAATGTAATTACATGTTGTTCATATTACAATTGTTGTTTTATCTTCTTTGCGAAGTCTTCTTTCTTCTTGTTATTGGTTTCCTTTCTATTACTTCCTCTAGCATCTTTCCCTCTTGTCTTGTAGCTTTTATAGTGCTTCTTTTTAATGCTCAATTGCTATCTTACTTCACCTGCAAAACAGAGATCATAAAGTCAAGTTTTTCAACTTGCGAAGCTGTTAGTCTTCTTCAAAGAATCTAAAGTGTCCCATGTTTAAAGATTCTAGCACTATAATGGCATGTAATTCACGCAAAGAATGGTTTGGTTCAATTGTGAATTCAGAGTGTATCTTAAGAGCATGTTTGGCTATCCAGTCAGCAGCTGAATTTTGTTCTCTATATATGTGTCTAAGTGACATCTGTGGTTTAATCAATTTTCTGCAGCATTGTAAGATTTCCTCTAAGTGCCAAGGGTATTTTCCTATAGCTAGCATGTTAAATAAGCTAAGGTAGTCTATCTCTATATCCACTAAGGTTAAATTCTGATTGTTACAGTACATTAGGCCGTTAATAAGAGCTAAGATTTCAGCAGTTAGAGCAGTGCATTTTCCAATTACATCACCTTTAGCAATTAAAAGTGTTCCAAGGCTGTTTCTTATAATAAAACCATAGCTAGATTCACCATTTTATAAAGAGGATCCATCACAATTCATTTTGATTCTATTATGAAATGGTAAAGACCAGGTGATATACATGAAAGGCTTAGATGATTTAACATGATTAAATCAACCTAATTCCTTAGCTAAATGTTTATCTTTTGACCAATGTTTTCTTGTTAAATGTGATGCTAAATCTAAAGATGAGAGAATTAATAAGAAATGATGAACAATTTTCTTAGAGGATATGGTTATGTTTTTATGTTTGTTGTTGTTTCTAGCAAACCAAATAGACCATATAATCAAAGAAGGTAGAATGGTACGTATTTGTACTCTTTTAGATGTAGATAACAACCAGAGATTAAAAACACGATTCACCGTCATGTGCCTACCTATATCTATGTTAAACTTATTAGACAATAAGGACCATACAAACCAAGCAGTTTCACAGGATACAAAAACATGGTTAAGTGTTTCTAAGTTCTGGAAACTAGTGCATTTAGAAGCTAATTGAAAACCTTTCTGTTGTAGTTTTGTGTCAACACTTAATCAATTGTTCAGTACTCTCCAAAGAGTGAAAGAACACTTCTTTGGAGAAGTATTGTTCCAGACTTTATCCTTTATTGTTGATGTTATGTGTATCCGTCTAACTTCATTAACAGTCTTTTTTAAGTTGAAAGTACCATCAGATGAAATCTTCCAAATGATTGAATCAACTACACTTTAATATCATTGGTTTCATGATCAATTTTAGTGTGAGTTCCAGTGTTAATTTCTGTGTGTAATTTTGGTATCCAAACTTCTTTTGAAGGAAGATTGGATAGATTCTTCATGTGATCTTTAGTGCTTCTGTTATTTTGTAAGTTTTGTTCAAACTCTTCTTTTTTACAGTGATTTTCTTGATGCCCTATGTGTTTACAAGTTTTGCAATAGAAAGGTTTTTTCAGGTAAGTAATATTTTGCCAGAAACCATCCTCTTCTCCAAAGCATATCCAAATGCTTTGGGGAAGAGGCTTAGAAATATCAGTTAAAACCCAAGCTTTAAAGTTATTGTGCACAACAATGTTATTTTTTGGAACCCATACTGTTAAATGCAATCCAATTGCTTTAGAAATATGGGTTATAGAATCAGTATTGTAAAAACATTCAGGTAATTTAGGTAATGAAATCCAAAGAGGAGTCACAGGTGACTCCTTTTTGGGGTTAAATTCTGGTGACCATTTGAGTATTCTAAAGGACAGTTTACCTAAAGATCTAATAGTTTTACTCCATAAAGTTTTAACATCTTCTATTTGCTCAAATTCTATAAAGAAATGCCTGTAATCCCATTTATAGATGCTATATGATCCTATAAACCTAAATGCAGTAATGTATGATTTTAACTCGTTGAGAGTAGGACTCCCAAACGAGAACTTAGCAATTAGAGTAGTTTTTGAGATATTGGTTATAGCAAACTTATCTGATTGTAGAAATTTCACCGATTTGTAGTCTTCATGATCCTCGTGTATGACTCCCCTGTGTATGAACTCCTTATCCTTTCTGCCTCAAACCATTTCAGCAAAGGATTTCCTGCTTCCATTGTGCTCGAACGTCGGGTTCATGACCATGTTTGGTGAGCAGGTACCCTTCAGTGATGGAAACTCTTCTTGTACAAATTTCTTGTCCATCGGATCGAACCTTTTCTGATCTAAATCGTTTTAGATCTGAAAATTTCCAAGAATCGATATCGATTCTTATAGAACCAGCAAAGATTGGTTTAGGTTAATCGATTTAGGGTTTTCTAGAGAAATTTTTGTGGGTATTTTTTGTGAAACTGATGGGGATGCTTTATGGTTTTCTAGTTGTTGTTTTGACCGACGATTTGATGAAGAAAAGGATCTCTGGCTGGTTTTGACCGGCACTTTAGTGAAGATAGGGTTTGGGAGAGGAATTAGAGAGAGTTCTGAGATGATCGATCTTTCCTCGAGATGAGGAAACGATCGCAGAGACGATTCAGTGCAAGTGGGTGCTTCTTGGGCTTTCTTGGAAACCCGACTCGATTCTTGGAACGACCCCCTCCAATCAATGCTTAAATCAGTTATTGGTAAATTAACCTGATCCCCTTAAAGATTTATATGGCTAAATCAGTTGATAATCTTTCTCACTCATTCATCTTAAACATACTTAAATCTTTTGGCTTTAATATCACTTTTAACCTAATAAAAATGGAATAACATGAGCATATTTTACTATAATCATTAATATGAAACCAAAGGCTTCTTCAAAGGACTCAATGACAATGGGCATGGAGATCTTTTATCTTCCAGCTTGTTTATTATAGCAGAAAAATATCTCATTAGTGGTATCAATTTCCTTTTGAATTATTACAACCAAATGATATACAAAACAAGAAACAATCTCAACATAAATTGTTTGGCATTTGTTAATAACTTTATCATCTATACAAGTGGCTCTAAAAATAATATTGACAGATTAAATTACTTCTTAAATTGGTATCAAAGACTATCCTGCCAACCAAATCAAGTTTGATTGTCTCCAACAACATTAGTAGCCAAATAATCAAAATTATTAAAGAGGTCAGTGTCTTTAAAAATAAACATTTACCTTTAGCATATTTAGTCACTTACATTCAAGTTAGTAACAAAGCCAGCCTTTATGAAGATCTAGGTAACAAGGTTACATATAAAATGAATGATTGAGCCAACACAACCATTTCGGTTTGAGGGAGATTGGTCTTAATCCAATATTTCCTCATGTCTATCCCTAAGTATCACCTCTAATACTTTAATATCCGTAAGATTATTCTATGTAGAATTGAATGGATTTTGAATAAAATTTTATGGGGCTCTAAGGAAACTAATAAAAATTAAATATGGTCAAACTAGAATTCCATTAGTAAACCCTATAAGAAAGGTGGTTTAAATATGAGGAAATTTTCCGATATCCAAACCACATTCTCCTGTAATTTATGGTATAGATTTTGGGCTAACAACTCCTTATGGGCCAATTATATGCATTTTTTCTATTGCAAAACCAAACATCCCTGCAAATCAACCTTGCTAAACTTGGCTTCAAAATCTGGATCTCCACTAAAAATATTGCTGAGCCTTTCAATAACTGCAAAATTAACGGTTTAAATAAGATTGAGATAGAGACTGATTCTAAAGTTTTAGTCTCTCTTTTGGTCATTTTCCTTTTCCTTTGGATTCAATAAAATATATTTGATTTTCAAAATTCTGATTAATTTTTATTTTTGAATTATTGTGTGGTTTGGTAGAGAGGGTTGAGAATTTAAATAAATTAGAAAATAAAAAAAATAAAAAAAATAAAAAATAAATAAAATTGAATGCACAAATCATAAACGTATGAGCGCGTTTTTCCTAAAGCAGTTGGCGTTTGAAATTTGCTGTACAGACCGACGTGTCCCTTAAACTCTATATAAAGGGGGAAGCGTCCCACTTTGACTCTCAAATATTAATCTTACAAATACAAAGTTTATCTTTTTGGTTGATCTCTGTTTTGTTACAGGGAGGGATAAGTTTTGTGGTTCATCATCAGCATTCCTGTGTTGTCATTTGTGATCCAATCTATTGAATAAAAAGTTTCAATTTGTATAAAAAGGGAAGGGTACTTGGGTACTAGGGTACCAGGGTACTAGGGTACTAGGATACTAGGGTCTGTCTCACTACAAATATAAACACAAAGTCGGTCCCTCTCATTAATCTTCATTATGCAGCAATTTCCTTCTTCGCCCAAACGGTAAGCAAACTAAGTAATCCAATCTATTTCATAAAAAAGTTGCAGTATTTATCCTTCTCATTACTCATTATCATCTTCGATCTTCTGTACCTTACTTCTGTTTTCTGTGTTTCCAGAAGAAACGGTCCTGATTGGAGTTCTCTAGACTCTTGTGCGTTATCGATCATCAGCAGGTTGTTGCCCTCATTCAAGGATTTCGTTTGTTTTCGCGCTACGTGCAAATCCTGGGAACATGCTGTGCCCATAAAATTTTTTACACAGCACCCCTCCAATGTCGTCCCATGCCTTATGCTAATGCCAAAAAATGAGACAAGGGACACCCACAGCCGCCACAGCCACAGACACAGCTTTTACGATATCTCCACCAAAAATACTCATCAAATTCTGATACCGGAGATACGAAACAAAAGTTACTTATCTTGTAATGGATGGTTGCTTACGGTGTCAAAAGGTTTAAATTTAACTATGCATCTGTTGCATCCCTTGAGTCGCGTTCAAATCAAACTACCACCGATTCAATCCATTGACGAAGACTGGGAAGACTTACTACAATTTGATATTGCCCAAGCCAGTTTCAACTTTGTTCACAAGTTTGCACTCTCCGGTGACCCCTTATCGGGCAATAATTGTTCAGTCCTGATTTTATGCGGTACTTTTTCCAAAGGGGTTATCTGTAGAGTTGGAGGTCCGGGGTGGACAATAGTCCATCATGGTACACTTGATGACGTCGTCTTTTACAAACAAAACTTCCACATGGTGAATGGCAGAGGGACCATTTATGCATGTGGCAATGACAATATAGTTTATCAAGTGGCTGCCAGCAAGACTCTCGCGTGGTTCTATGGACAGGGTCGTCGTTTCTATTTGGTAGAATCGGCAGATTCTTTGCTCATAGTGGTGCGGATAACCTCTCCGCTAAAACCACGCAGTCACGAATACCGCTGCTGTGGTTTTCGAGTTTTCAAGCTGGACGATGGAGGAACATGCAAGCCAGTGACAAATTTGGGAGACATGGCTATTTTCGTGGGGTATTCAACTTCTATGTCCGTAGAGGTGACAATGACAAACATGATTAGAAAAAACTGTATATATTTTACCGATGACTGCCTCGACCGTTATCATTTCTCTCCTCAAGGTGGCGGCAAAGACATGGGCATTTTTTCTCTTTCTCTGCCGCGGGATAGATCCATTGGACGCCACTTTGAAGGTGAATCCTACAGCCACGTTAATCCACCAATGTGGCTCCAGCTTAAGAAATAAAACTATTATCCAAGTTGTATTTTGTTTGATTCAGATTTTGAATGTATGCCTTATGTTTTCATAATATTTATTTCTTCAACTTTTGTCTCAAATTTCAAACTCTTATATTTCTTTACATATATTTTCTAAATTAAAATAAAATTCTAGTTTGTTAAAATATCAATATTAGCTATGAATATTGTTTAGAATTATAAAAAGAGTTCAGTACATATTTAAGTTTAGAAAAGTAACAAAGTTTCATGTGTTTATCAGAAATATAAATTTTACTCAAGTATTTATCATCTAAGATCCAATAATACTTTTAATTAATTAAATAAAATATTTTTTTCAATTTTTTAGTTCAATTTTTTTTTATTTCAGACCAAGTATAATAGATGATAAACCACGCCAACTATGATAGAAAATATAACATTTTCAAAAAATTAAAAACATATCATGAATGGTACTAGTTTTGTTTTGTTCGTCTCAAAAAAACAAAACCAATGTTATTTTCAAATTTTTTTACGGGTTGTGGTTTAAAAGATATGAACCTTTATAAATATTTTAGATAAAAATATTTTAAATAGTAAACCTCCTTTATAAATATGTGAAGGGGATCCCAATATTTAGGCTCAAGACAATTTATATATATATATGTATATATATATATTAGTTTTTTATGAATACCATAGTTTTTATATATTTAAACTCGAAATATTTAATTTAAAATTGTTGATATATGATTTTTAATATACTATTTATACATATTTACACTAATTAAAAAATAATTAATAGTAATAAAGTAAGATGTATCTCATTTTCTAGTAATAGACAATTAAACTAATTTTTGAAAATCCGTTACATGTATTTCATCTTTTAGTAATAGACAATTAAACTAATTTTTAAAAATTCGTGACATGTATCTAATCTTCAAGTAAGAGGGCATGTAATAGTGGAGGAAATAATGTCGAAGAGAAGAGCAATGAGTTTGCATTCTTAAATAGAGTAAGATGCAATTATTAGAAGATATCATATATAATATATTAGGAGACTGAATATAATTTCATATTATTATAGAATCCTGAAATTATTACAAAATTATATGTTAATATTATAGGATTTTGAAAATATTATAGGATTATATGTAATTATTGTCACGTTAAATTATGTAGTCCAAACTCTGGAAAAACAGCAACGCCAAACATGCCTTTGACAGATAAAAACAGTTAAGGTAAAACTGATATAGAAGCGGTTCGAAGAGGTTAACAGGCAGTTCGAAGAAGGTTAACAGGCAGTTCGAAGAAGTTGAATAGATAGTTTTTTCTTCAGTTTATATTTCCGTTATTTATCTTTGATTGTATTTAAGATGTTCTATGATGAAATGAAACATTAAGTTAACATAAGAAAAACTTTGTTTTCTCTGTGTGTTTATATCCTACATTCTAAAGCAGACGGATTAAAAATCCGAGTTTGAGCAGAAGCAGAAGGATAGATATTCCAACATATGGTATCAGAGCCACAATGTCGAATACGCCAGGACGTGATGATAGTTACGCAAGTGTGGTGAGAGGCAGTGGGAGCATGCAGGAAGGATTTCTGGAGGTAGATCTGGCCTGAGGGAGAAATCTTTATCCTTACAGTACCCGAAATTGTCCGATACAAACTACCAAGTATGGGCTATGCAGATGAAAATTCTCATGCGCACTCACGGAGTTTGGGAAACAGTAGAGTCACCGGTTGACACACAGACGAACCAACTTGCACTCGATGTACTATACCAAGGCTTGAATGAAGAGACACTATATCAAATTCTGGATAAAGACACCGCAAAAGGAGTATGGGATGCGTTGAAAGCGACTCATGTTGGAGCAGATCGTGCTGTTAAAGTCAGAACTCAAGCGCTAAGAAGAGAACTCGACAGCATGGACATGGCTGAGAATGAATCCATTGATGAATACACCAAAAAGATGACCATGATAGTCGGTAAGATAAGGTCTCTTGGAGCAAATGTTGACAGCAATTATGTCATCGAAAAATTGCTTAGATCGGTGTCGTCAAAATTCATATCAGTGGCAACGAATATTGAAGAGTTTGGTGATATCTCCTCAAAGTCTCTGGAAGAAATAATAGGTTCTTTAAAAGCCTTTGAAGATAAGATAACAAAGTTTGAGAATAAAAAAAGTGTTGAAAAAGTCTTGTACGCAAAGGCAGATGAACAAAACAGTGATCAAGGAAGTTCAAGTAACAGAGGAAGAGGCCAAGGAAATGGAAGAGGACGAGGAAATGGAAGAGGCCGAGGCATAGGTAAGGGTCGAGGAAAAAATATTTATATAAAAGAAGGTGACAGACAGAAGAAAAACTCCACCTTCGATATAAAAAAGGCAAGATGTTACAGCTGCAATAACTATGGTCATTTGGCTGCAAACTGTAAGGAAAAGAAAGAAGAAAACTCTCACTTAATTCAGGAAGTAGAGGATGACGCTACGTTGCTTATAGCCAAGGTATGTACTTTAAAAACAGAAAAGAACAGTTTGCTGATTAAAAATGAAGAACAGAATATGGTATCTAATGACATGCTAGGAGAGATAATATGGTACTTTGATAGTGGAGCCAGTAATCATATGACAGGATCAAGAAACTTGCTAACGAACTTCGACAATTCCGTTAAAAGAGCAGTCAAATTCAGAGATGGATCTGAAATTAAAATACAAGGGAGAGGAGATACTACATTCAAAGGAAAATTTGGCAAATTATTGAAGATGCAGAATGTATATTACATTCCTGGTTTAAAAAGTAATATCATTAGTCTTGGACAACTAGATGAAGTTGGTGCTAGAATGTCCATTAAAAAAGGCTTTCTGAATATTCTTGATGCAAAATAGCAGATGATCGCCAAGATTCCGAGAGCAGAAAATCGCCAAGATTCCGAGAGCAGAAAATCGCCTTTACACCTTGAAACTTTTTGTCACCAATCATGACTGTTTGCTGATCCAGAAGAAGACTGCAGGAGCTTTGTGGCATGCTAGGTTTGGACACCTGAATTACAAAGCCTTATCGATGCTGAAAAGGGATAAATTAGTCAGATGCTTGAGCGGAGTTAAAGTGACGGATCAGACATGTGAAAACTGCACTGTCAGTAAACAACACAGGACATCATTCCCAAAGAAGACTGAGTATCAAGCAAAAGAGACTTTGGAACTTGTTCATGTGGATTTGTGTGGACCAATCTCACCAAAAACTCATGGAGGTAATAATTATTTTGCTTTTTTTGTTGATGATTATAGTAGATATATGTGGGTTGAATTCATTAAGCAGAAGAGTGATTGCTTTATGATATTTAAAAAGTGAAAGATCAGCGTTGAAATGAAGTCTGGTAACAACTAAAAAATGCTTAGATCAGACAGAGGGGGTGAATTTTTATCAAAAGAATTCACACATTTTTGTGAGCAAGAAGGAATCAAAATACAGTTCACCTCTCCCTATTCTCCTCCACAAAATGGGGTTGTAGAGAGAAGGAATCAAACAGTTGTTGAAATGGCACAGTGTCTACTGAAAGAGAAGAATATGCCAGCAATGTTCTGGGCAGAAGCCGTTCGTACTGCACTTCACATCCTTAATTGATGTCCAACGAAAGGAGTTAATGGCAAAACTTCATACCAAGTGTGGTTTGGAAGAACATCTGATGTTGGGTATTTTAGAATTTTTGGCTGCATTGGATATGTCAAGAATGTGAAACCACACTTAAGAAAATTGGAAGATCGGAGTACAAAAATGGTGTTTTTGGGATACGAATCTGGTGCAAAGGCATATCGGTTTGTTTGTCCAAAAACTATGAAACTTGTCACTAGTAGAGATTTTGTTTTTCGGGAATCAGAAGCTTGGAACTGGGATAGAATGGAAGATAGAAGCTTGACAGAAAATCAAGGAAACAAATTCACTATATCTGTCCAGGATTTCATAAAGTACAATGAAGGAGAAGAAGTTTCGCCCCGTTTAGGTGAACCGGAATTACAAAATCAATTTTCTCACTCAGACAGAGAATTGACTCCTGAACCTAGTATGGTGTTAAATCAAGAATCATATTCTCAAACAATATCTGATGAATCGTCGGACGAACCTAAAACGTTTAGGTCATTAAGAGAAATATATGCAGAAACAAATGAAATCGAAGTTGAATCTATACGAGAAGATGATGTGATTTTACTATCTGCTGAAGAACCAACCACTTATGAAGAAGCCACGACAGATGAACACTGGAATCATGCGATGAGAGAGGAGATTCAGTCGATTAAGAGGAATGCTACATTGGAATTTGTAGATCTTCGTAGGGGTCACAAAGCGATTGGTCTGAAATGGGTTTTCAAAGTAAAGAAGAATCCAGATGGAGAAGTCGTGAAACACAAAGCTAGATTGGTGGCCAGAGGATATGTTCAAGATAAAGGTATTGACTTTGATGAAGTTTTTGCCCCTGTTGCTAGAATGGAAATAGTGAGAGTGATTTTAGCTATGGCTGCTCAACATTCATGGCAAGTGCATCATATGGATGTCAAATCAGCATTCTTGAATGGAGATCTGACAGAAGAAGTTTATGTCAAACAACCACCGGGATGTTTTGAGAAAGGAAAGGAAAATCAGGTTTTGAGACTCAGAAAAGCTCTTTATGGCCTGAAGCAAGCTCCACGAGCTTGGAATGCTAAGCTAGACATGTGTTTCCAAAAACTTGGATTTGAGAAATGTCCATTAGAGCATTCTTTGTATAAGAGACGTATGAAGGATGAAACTCAAATTGTTGGGGTCTATGTAGATGATCTAATAATCACAGGTACAAGACTTGCAGGAATTTTGGAGTTCAAACAACAGATGAAGAAATTGTTTGATATGAGTGACTTGGGATTATTGAGTTATTATCTTGGAATTCAAGTTCTTCAGAGACCAGGCTACATCAGTTTATGTCAGTCAAGCTATGCCTTGAAGATATTGGAGAAGGTGAATATGGAGGATTGTAAAGCATGCAAAATCTCCATGGATTCACGCATGAAACTGTGCAAAGATGATGATAACCCACTTGTAGACGCGACGTTGTATCGCAGTATCATTGGCAGCTTACGTTACTTGGTGAATACGAGGCCTGATCTAGCATTCTCAGTAGGAGTTGTAAGTAGGTTCATGGAAAGACCATCCATGAAACATTTCGCTGCTGTAAAACAAATCTTGAGGTACATCAAAGGTACTTTAAATTTGGGTTGTGTGTATGAAGCAGGTGAGGCTGAAAATTTCAAGTTAGTTGGATACACTGATAGTGATCTAGCAGGAGATGTTGATGATAGAAAAAGTACATCGGGTATTCTGTTCTTGTTAGGAAAGAGTCCCATTACATGGATGTCACACAAACAGAAAATAGTAGCATTGTCTTCATGCGAGGCTGAGTATGTAGCAGCCACTACTGGTGTTTGTCAAGGCATTTGGTTGAGGAATCTGTTGGAGGAGATGACTGGAGAAAAGTCTAAAGGCGTTGTGATTAAGATTGACAACAAGTCTGCAATATCACTTGCAAAGAATCCAGTGTTTCACAGTAGAAGTAAACACATTGATGTGAGATATCACTTCATAAGAGAGTGTTCGGTGAAAGAGGGTTTTGAAGTAGATTATGTCAAAACATAGAATCAACTTGCAGACCTCTTGACAAAACCATTGAGCAGAGAGAGACTTGAAATGCTAAGTAAAGAAATTGGTGTTAGAAGATGCATTGACTACAAAATTGAGGGAGAGAAATGTCACGTTAAATTATGTAGTCCAAACTCTAGAAAAACAGCAACGCCAAACATGCCTTTGACAGATAAAAACAGTTAAGGTAAAACTGATATAGAAGCGGTTCGAAGAGGTTAACAGGCAGTTCGAAGAAGGTTAACAGGCAGTTCGAAGAAGTTGAATAGATAGTTTTTTCTTCAGTTTATGTTTCCTTTATTTATCTTTGATTGTATTTAAGATGTTCTATGATGAAATGAAACATTAAGTTAACATAAGAAAAACTTTGTTTTCTCTGTGTGTTTATATCCTACATTCTAAAGCAGACGGATTAAAAATCCGAGTTTGAGCAGAAGTAGAAGGATAGATATTCCAACAATTATTATTATATATATATTTCTTTTGGAGACTCCTAATAACGAATTCTTCAAATATATATCTCTTTGGAGAATGATTATCATCTCCACTACTGTTTTTATTTTCCTCATCTAATTTGTTTATATATATATATACATATAAAGTGTATTATTTCCTTCATGCTCAACCCATACAAACACATAATTTGTTTCCTACAAACATATTATATATTCCAACAAATATGTTATCAAACTAATGGAACCCTCGTGCATCGCACCACAACGTCATACAAATTCTCTTTTCGATCTTCATGCTAGACATGTTGCTGCCTTGGGTATTATGCACAAAAAGGACAAGGGGGAGGGGTCTGGTGTCATCTCTTACTCTAGAATAGTGAGATAAGTTTCAAAATTTGCTTGTTTCTGTGAAAGATTGTTCATTTGATCAACTATCAGGTATTCGCATTACCAAACATTGGATAACTGATACAAGTGCTACAAATCATATGACAAATAATTTACAATATTTGAATAGCATTCGTGATATTCGGGATTGCTGGATTCTTTTGTCGGATATGAAACGGGTTGCCGCTACGAAAGCGGGATCTGTGTCGTTAAATGATACTATGATCTTGGAGAATATTTTATTCGTGCAAGATTTGAACCATAATTTTATTTCTATATCTCAATTAATTGATGAGGCTAATTCTATTGTCCAATTGTTTTAGAAAAAATGCATTATTCGAAACCAAGCAACGAAGAGTGAAATTGGTGTAGATTCTACTTGCAACATGCAGATTTGCTCATTTTGCGTATCTCCTCTCATGAAAGTTATTTTGATATATGGAATAATCTGGTGGGGCGTCCGTCTCATAAAGTATAATATTTCTTTCATGAAGTAGGAAGTGATAAATTTAGTAGTTTGAAGAATAATACTTGTGATATTTGTCTGCGAGCTAAACAAATTCGTAGAAGTTTTCCTTTGAGCTCAAATAAGAGTACCAATGTCTTCCAACTTATTCATATTGATGTTTGGGGACCTTAGCGTACACCCAGTTTAGATGGTTTTACTTATTTTTAAACCATCATAGATTATTTTTCTCATTGCATTCGGGTCTATTTGTTAAGGTCCAAGTCGGATGTTACAAGTATTTTCTCTCAATTTTGTCGTATGATTGAGTGTTAATTTAATCGCCTCATAAAATGTGTTCGAAGTGATCACTGGATGAAGTTTAAATGTATTGGTACATTTTTAAAAATTACTTAGATAATTCATGAGACTTCATGTAATGGGATGCCCCAACAGAATGGGCATGTAAACGGAAGGATACGCACATATTAAATGTTGGGCGTGCTTTATGGTTTCAAGTTTCATTATCTATAAAATTGTTGGGGAAAATGTACACTTATTGCTACCTACTTGATTAATCGCACTCAATCGATTCCCTTACAAGGAAAAACTCCATTTGATCTGTTATTTGGTAAAGTTCCACCTATGAATCACATTTAGGTATTTTGTTGTAGCTGTCATATTCATAATCAGAATCGTGGTGATGACAGGTTTGCATCAATAAAAATGTCTTTCCTTTTCAGGAATCTACTATCATTACAAGTCTTACACATACAGTGTTATTTCCATATATTGTTGATACGTCTCGAGAGTTATGACAACCAAACGCACGGTGACACACAAGCTTCACATCCGTTGAATTTAGTCTTTAACCCGAAATTTCATAATTTATTTCTAGCGTACAACAAATTGATCCGTTCATCTCACCTAATATCGACGATGGCAAGTCGGTGGCCATAACTGATACAGCCACATCAAACCCCACGAATCAGGCTCCATTGATCCAGGTTGAGGGTGAAGTTGAACATTTTGGACGACGACAATGGGTGAAGAACGATAATATGTGATTGTGTGATTATCAAAAGTACACAGTTCAACGGGATACTCGGAGTTGTAAGTATCTTTTACACGTATATATCTCATATGAGGAATTCTCTACATAACATCAGGGCTTCATGGTTTCACTTGATGCAAATATTGAACCTAAATCTTATAAAAATGTTGTTCAGTTTGTGGAATATCGGAAAGTGATGTCTGAGGAAATTTCATATTTAAAGGAAAACAACACGTGAAATATGGCTTCTCTTCCTTTGAACAAGAAAGCCTTAAGGTGTAAGTGGGTATACATGATCAAACGTCGTTCTGGTCGACAGATCGAAAGGTTCAAAGCAAGACTTTTCATCATGGGAAATGAGTAGGAAGATGGTCTCAATTATAATGAAATATTTGCTCCAATTGTCAAACTCACCGCCGTTTGTGTACTTCTTAATATTTCACCTCTCAAGTAGGAATTACATCAGAAGGAGGTTCACGATGCATTCACTCATGATGATCTGTAAAAAGAAATCTTTATGTGCCCCTCCTGTTTTCTAACCAATGCATAAATGTCTCGTCACCAAGCTTCAAAGATATTTTTATGGACTAAAATAAGCTCCACGATATTGGTTTTCCAAACTTTCAAGTGCATTGTGTACCTATGGTTTTACTCTGTAACACTATGATTAATCTTTTTTTGCTTTTCATCATGGTCAGTCTGCGATTTATGTTCTGGTGTATGTTGATGACTTTGTTATTAAATGAAACAATTATGGTACTATAATAAAGTATAAAAAATACTTGGTTGACTTCTTTCACATGAAAGATCTCGGTATTCTAAAATATTTTCTAGATATTGAAGTCACCTGCAACTCTTCTGGTATTTTTCATAGTTAATGCAAATATGCGCCTAATATTATTTCAGTAACAGGCCTACCTGGAGGTCGTTCTCTTAGTGCTCTGATTGATCAATATTATCGATTTTCCCCAGCTACCAGGGATCATCTTCTTGATCTTTCTACCTATATTCGGCTTGTAAGAGGATTAGTATACGTATTGATCACTCATCAGACTTTTTCTTATGAAGTTCATACTTTGACTCAGTATTTGGAGAAACCCAAAATAGATCATTATTAACCTCCATTTGTTGTGGTTCGATATCTGAAGGGTTCTCCAGGTTTTGGTATTCTCCTTAGATCATATAGTGTGATCTTAAACTCACAGGATGGTGCGATTCGAATTGGGTTGCTTGCCCACTCACCCAGTATTATTTATTTGGATGGTTCATGCAAATTGGGGACTCTCCAATCTTGTGGAAGAGAAAGAAACAATATATTGTTGCTTGCTCTTCATCCGAAGCTCAAATACATATCCTATTTTTGCGCAGCAGGGTTATGAAAATCCACGAGAAGCGACTGGGCGTATTGTATGCGCCAATTTCCATTTAGCAAATAAGCATATGGATAATGAAGTTCCACAAGCAGTACTTCCTGATATTGTATTTGAAGAAGTTGTTAAAATTCCTTATGATATGCAATGAAACAAGTTCTTGCTAATGGTAAAAATGGGGCTTTGAATGTTGGAGTTGTTCTTATTTTACTGGAGGGGTTTGAATTAGCTCCCCCCGAGCGTAGTTCCCCTGAGATAAAAAAAATATGGGAAATCTGTCTTTTCAAAGTTATCGCCCCAATAAAAAATATATTTTTGTGATAAGTCTTGTCCTTGGTAAGACGAGTCCATAACCATGGGTTCCAATGCACGAGATCTTGTAGCACTTACCAACGAGGCCCTATCAATTAATATTACAAAAACGAAATCAATTATAGACACTAATATAATTAGATCTGCTCTTCATAGACAAACTTGGGATTTGCGATCCTAGGTAAGATCGGTTCAGGATCATAGGATCCGTTTCTATCATATAGGAAGAGCTGTTGCACAAAACTCCCTTTTTTTATTTTTTTCTTCTCTATTTCTGGATTATTATATGATGAGTTTTTAAATTTCCATATATAGAAAGAGATAGACTAGAAACCTCTTATGTCACCAAAGGGATATTAAATGAATATGATTGGGATATGGATGGAATATAATATTGGTCCATGGCTCTTCTCACATGTGAGTTACAATGGCTAAAGGGCCTCTTTGGTTTTCTAGAGATCAATACAGGTCATATACAAGTTTATTGGGGCAACACTTCAGCATTACATATTGTCTCCAACTCCATTTTCCATGAACATACCAAACACATCGAGGTTGATTGTCATTTTATGCGAAATAAGTACATCTGTGGTATAATTACACCTTCTCGTATTTCGAGTGATGCTCAGTTGGAAGATATCTTTATTAAATCACTCGGCAAGAATCGGTTTGATGTATTGCTTCCCAATTTGGGAATTTCTCTCTTACATACGCCAAGAATAATATGCAATTATTAGAAGATATCAAATATAATATATTTGGAGATTGAATATAATTGCATAATATTATAGGATCATTATTACAAAATTATATGTAATTATCATAGGATCCTGAAAATATTATAGAATTTTATGTAATTAAACTTCCATATATTGTAAACAAAACTTAAGAATTCAATAGATTAATTTTAGTATTCTTTAAACGTTTATTTTTCTATCAATTTTTATATTTACTTAGCAACATAGTGGTACGTTAAGGTCTTAAAACATTTATTTACAACTTAAACTAACCTTAAGAAATATAACTCTACCACTAACTGGTTTAAATCAGTAGCTCATCGTCTCTCCCGTTTTCAATTATTTATTTCTTAGATTATTTTGTTTTCTTTCGTTTAGTCTCTTGAATCTAAAATCACTCGTGAAGGTTCATGGACTTGGAAAAATCTATAAATTTAGTCTTTGGCGCCAAAAAAACGACCACTCACCAAGGATTTTATTTATAGATTTTGTCAAGTTAAGAGACTAAATTTATAGATTTTGTAAGTCGATGGACTAAAATTATAGACTTTGTCACGTCCAATGAACCTCAACGGTGTTTTTAAAATAATTTAAGACTATTTCTGGAGATGTTCCTAAGAATTCATGGGTGAGGTTTGTTCGTCTGCTCCCAATGGAGAATATTTCTACCGATTTTCTCTCGACGTGTCCACCCAAGCTAGAATGTATGTTATCAATGTTATCGTTTCATAACATGGTAGATGAAGCCATTATAACCTCAGGCAAGAGTATTTTGTCGAGTAGTTGATGTGCACTTTTGCAGGGTACTACACCTTCTTGTTTTTATCTTAATTCTTTTGACTTTATTGAGTAGATAAAGTGGTGATAGATGAAAGTTTAAATTTATGTTAGTATGAAATATTACTATTAAACTTCAAATAGTATAAAATGATAAATAGTGAATGATTTTGAGAGAGTAAACCTCTATCGAGAGTTTTTATGTTTTTCTGTTTGATTCAGTTCTAGATTTAGGTATTTTTTATTATGGATCTATGGTTTTCAGATTTGGATTTTGGGGTTTCTCCTCTAGATTTTGAGTATGTAACGTATTTTAATTTCAGATGTTATTATTATTGTATATTGGTTGTTGTAGTATGATGGTTTAGATCTGTTCGACAACCGCCATTTTTTGAATTCCCCTACGTTATGGAGGTTCTTTTGGACAATGTTATTAGTTCTGATTTTTCTTCCAGCAATGACTCATCCCGCCTCCCCCTTAACCATCATTTTGAGACGAACAATAATCTCTTATGTTCTTCTTACTACGACATACTCTGCTACATTATTTTCCACGATATCTCTAATCATCAGCACAGTCCTAAAATAAATACATGGCCAATGGACATTTACATCTACTACCTAATTTTTTGTAGCCAATTCGTATACCATTATTCTTTCACAATGTAAACTTTTTTGTATCTTAATGGTTCATCTAATATCAGCTTAAATTTGTGATTGATCTTTTGACTATGGCGATTTATTTCAAACTTTGAACAATAATTTATCTCGAGACTATCGACTTTCGTGACAAATAGTCCATGGACTTTCAAAACATCAATGGGAGTGCCTGGACTATCCAGTTTTATAAAGTTAGTCCCTTGTATATATTGATTAATATGAGGATGTCATATGGCACCATACTCAATATAAACTTGTTTCACTCATAGTACCTCAACTTTAGGTCAAGTTAAAATGTAATCAACTACATTAATTGATGTATGTATCGTATACGTTGTTGTTTTTCACAAATGATGATTTAATAGGGTGGATTTTTTGCACAACGATGCAGTATTGATAATGATAAAGATATCCAGATTATAAATCAATAGGATGATGACTAACATCGACAGTTAAGAGAATATCATGTATAGGGGTAATTATGAAAACAATGAGAGGAACGCCAATGTTGAACCTAACGAAAATATCCTCATTGGCCTCATCGGAGAAAATAAAACTGTACTAGATGAGTTAACCTTGGATGTTGCCCTCGAAAAGCAAGAATTAATAAAAAGTCTAATGTTTATTTATTGTGTTATATGCATTTTTCTTATGTAATATCATCTAAAGTAGATGTTTGCTAGATCATATGAAAGGTGTACAACATATGTAGCACTTAAAGCATATTAATTACAAGAAGGATGAGTCATTGTGGAAGGAATTGATGACCTTAGAGAAGGCCCTAGCCTGGTGTAGTTAGGTTAGATGTTGAAGATATATGGACGGAAAAATAAAATACCTCGACGATCGGTCGAGATATCACAATCGATCTCACATATATAATTTTTCCATAAAAATAACTTGGACATGTTTTCATAGAGTACACGAGATGTTTGTATTAATAACAAGCCTATCATACTAATTATTTATGTAATTCTAATGCTCTATTTACAATTCTAATACTTGTTAGTGATTAATGAACATATAATTTTTATATACTATTTATAATACTAACAAGATCTTACGTTAATAGGTTTGGTTTAGTTTTATTTTTAATTTCTTTATTTTTAAGTTAATAAAAATTATTTTTAGAATGAGAAAGTCGTGAGAATAGAGAAAAAAATTCAGAGAAAATAATATTATCTTCAATGAGTAATTTCTTTTCATACATGTATTTTTTATAAAGGTAAAATAAAAAGATGTATAACTTCACAAAATAATTTTGGTATTTTTAAGTTTACTTACTAAATAGATTTGACTGTTTTTTTAATAATTTTTATAAAGAAAACTTAACAATAATAATAATAATTAAATTCGTAAGTAAATAAAGTAGTATTTCTATGGGTGAAAATAAAAATTAATCATATGTAAATACTTGATATGATAAATGATGTGTGCATAATTTATTTACTAATAATAAATATACTTTTATAGTTTATATTAAACTTAAAAAATAAAAATAAATTATCTATAAAGCATTGAAATAGATTTATTCGAATCATATTTAATATGCTCAAATATTAAACACATAGTTGAACATGACAATTGTTCAGAGCAGTTTGTAATAGAGTTAAAGTCTCCTATAACAATCCACTTTCGTGGATTGTTAGCCAATTTTCTCATTTTTCCCAAATAAGAAGTCTATTACTTGTACATTTTGCATATATGACTATTACCATGATATGCTTATTTGTGGTTGTGTGATTAACTTTTTAATGGATGAGTTTCTCATGATTGAAAACAACATCCAGAACATAAGTATATTTCTAAGCAATACATATTTTATTGTTTAGATTTGAAGTTCCTTAATGGAAACCAAGGTTTTTAAAGATTGGATTAAGTTTGTTTTCAGAAACCACAAACTCGTGTAAAGCCATGAAGTCTATTTTTTTCGAATTTTCTGATTGATTTCAATCTTCTAATTTTACTTATGTTTCCTACACCTTTAGCATTCCAATTTAAAATTTTAGTGGAATGAGGTTTATGTTTTTTGATTTGTTGGAAACATTTTCCTCTTTCACGTTTTAGTTTTAACTTTGTTTGTTTTTTTATTCAACATTTTTTTAAATTCTTCTTCTTTAGTTGTATGAGTTATGACCATTTTTTGGAGATTTTGGTAGACTACCAGTCAGAGTTGTACTTGGAGAGTTTTACATCTGATATTCATCAGATTAGTCAATGAGAGAGTTGAATCTATTACTAAGCTCATTTGAGTGAAGAACTTCAATAATTTCAGAATTTATATCCAGTATTGACAAAAACTTATTTGTCAAAAAGGATTTATTTTCTTGCCTTTCTTTAGGAGATTGGCTACTGTTTTGTTTTTTCTTAATATTAGTAGTATTATTGTTATTTAAATTACATTTATTTTTTGTCTTTATTTGACTCACCGACTACTATAGATTTTATTTTAGGTGTCCAGACTTTAGATGATTTTAAAGTCAACTGTTTTTTTTGTAGGATTACCTAAAATTGTATTGTTTTCTAAAGCTTGTATTTCAGTGGGATGTTTCAGCTAAAACTGTTTTTGTTTTACCTAAAATTGTATTGTTTTCCAATTATTTTATTACACCGATTCTAATTATAGCGAAGATGGATAGATAATATAATGGTTTATTATCCTATATAATTTTATCCAAAATCAATCTTAGTCTTCAAAATATATCCAAACTGTTTTACTGAGAGATTTCGATACATCCAATTATATCCTAGTCTGACATTATTTTTATTTAGCTATATTATTACTAAGTATCCAAATGATTAAAATTTTAGCTATAGTTTTTGCAATAATATATATAGTCGAAGATTTTAGAAAAAGTAACCAATACAAGGGTTATTGGGGATTTCTTTTCAATATTAAAGTTAGGTTCCCATTAACGAATTCTCAAGAGTGTTGACAAATTGACAAGACATTCTTTTTCTAAAAGATTCTAAAAGGTCAAGCTCAATGAGCACTTTGATCCCAAACGGATAGACTAAAATCACCAGCTAAATATAGATTGTTAATAAAAGATTGAACAATATATAACAGGGCTTTACATAGGAAATTTTTTCATATTAATGTAAACTTTGTGTTGTTAAGAATAAACGAATTATTATTTTGTGTGAAATGAACAGTTTTGTGTTCTCCTTTGATTAGAATATGAGTCTGTTTGTGAATGATTTGTCTCTTAATTGATTTAGGTTGTATATTCTTGGTAAGATTTGTCGTTGTTTAGTTCATTCCTAAATCTTTTCTTGATTAGATATTGGGTTCTTTTTTTGAGTAAAATTTTTATCTTCATAATTTTGGATAAAGAATCCATTCTTTCGCAATTTATCTTAATTTTTCGATTCAAATAAGTTAATAAATGTTTAATTATCTCACATGAACTAATATTAAAATAAAGTGAGGTGAATAGAATATCTTTTTTAATTTCTCCGTAAAAAAACCAAAAATAAATTAATAATAACAATTTGAACAACTTCTAAGATTTGTTTATTATCAAAAGTTTATTAAAACATATTTTATAATATTTATTATATAAAATTATACCAATTCTTTTGAACTGAGAAGATTATTCAAATAAGATATATATATATATATATATATTGCTACTATTACTTTTAAAAATACTAAAATTATTAAGAAAGACATATAAACTTAGAAAAAAAAAACAAAGGCTAATATAATTAAAAATCAAATAAATTAAACATATATAGGTTTTCAATGAGGAGAAATTTATTATGTTAAAATTAAATAAATTTGGAAATTTCAATTTTTTGGTCCAATAATAATATTTACACTAAATTGAATGAGTTGGACCTAGCCCAAATATTTAGTTCCGTGTAATTATTATTTTTACATAATCAAAGAAGTTAGTTTGTTATTTATTTACTTTTTTTTTAATGGGATTATAAAAATACACCGTTGATTATTTATAATATACTAATTTTGTTTTTCAAATGACAATAGGATTAAAATTGTGTCTGGAAATACAAACACTAATCGTACAATACTACGATATTTTCATATCAAATTTTGTCGGGTTAAAAAACATGGCAGGTCCTTTATGTTTGTTAATCGTCTAACAGCAGTCCTCTTCGTTTACTTTTGTATAAACAGATCACTTACGTTTTAAAATCGTAGCAAACAAGTTCCTCACATTTTCAATTTGTAAATAAATAAGTCTTTCACATTTTCAAAAAAGGATCTGTTTGTGTTTGTTACGTTTATAAAATGTAGGAGACCTGTTTATACAAAAATAAAGGAAAGGGACTGACGTGATACAATTGACAAACATAGGGGACCTGTTATGTTCATTAGCCAGTTTTATCTACTACGAAATATCTCAGAGCCATTGCTTTTCGAGACACACAAGAAAAAAGAAGGTATTTTTTTTCATACCTCCTAATTTTCCTAATTTGAATTTGCGATCCTATTCAGTTTTGACCTCCCGTTTCTTTTCTGTGTGATGTATCTAAACGTTTGGGTATATATATATTATGTTATCGGTTAAGAGAATGGAAGTGTTTGTATTATGTTATTCAGTTAAGAGAATGGAAGTGTTTGTGCCATCTTCATAGTAAATGTTTGTACGGAATACAGGTACCGCATATTCCATCTCCGTATATAAATAAGAACAACTGATCTCCGCACTGGTATGACATTGTCCGTTTTGGCCCCGAAAGGCCGCACAGATTTTCTTTTGGTCCACTTCCAAAAGTCTCATACTAGTTAAGATATGTTCTTACTTATATACCGCTGATCCTTCCCATGTCTAACCGATTTGGGATGTGGGACTTTGGTCGCCACCCTAAAAAATCCTCCTCTCGAACAAAGTACCATCTTAGCCTCCTCTCAATTGACTTCCATCCTCCTAATCTAGTCAGGGGAAGGATGTCTGACCTCTAAAGCTTTAAGGCAGATCTATCTGCTCACTATGAGATGATAATCTACCGCTCATTGATGAAATCACATGCTTGATGAGCTATCACGCACTCCATCTATAGATGATACTACGCGGTTCCTTGATCAAGGAACCTGCTTGATGAGCTATCACGCACTCTATCTATAGATGATACTGCACCGCTCCTTGATCAAGGCACCTGCTTGATGAGCCTCTGTTCACTATGAGATGATAATGTACCGCTCATTGATGAAGTCACCTGCTTGATGATCTATCAGGCACTCCATCTATAGATGATACGGCGCCGCTCCTTGATCAAGGCACCTGCTTGACGAGCCATCAGGCGTTCCATCTATACAGTAGATCATTCACCTTGAATATGGCTCCTGGCTCTGGTACATCATGTTTGGCATCTGAGAATTTCACCACCATCGCATTTTGTCTGGGTCTGGTTCTGATACCATTTATACGGAATACAGGTACCACATAGTCCATCTCGATATATAAGTAAGAACAACTTATCTCTGCACTAGTATGATATTGTTCGCTTTGGTCCTGGAAGACCGAATGGATTTTCTTTTGGTCCACTTCCAAAAGGCCTCATACTAGTTAAGATATGTTCTTACTTATATATCATTGATCATTCTCATGTCTAACGGATGTGGGATGTGGGACTTTGGTCGCCACCCTAACAAAGATAGGGTTTACGTCTCTTTTACTGATAAGGCTATGTATGGAGCTGCTCAGAGAAAAGCTGAGTAAATTACTCTAGCAATTACAAACCAGACGCTTGTTAGGATGGTTAGTTTTAGGGGGGGCTCTCCTCATTATAGAAGCCATCTTTTCTGTACTATTGGGTCAATTTTATCTAGTTCAAACATGAAAGGTTTTATGTTTGAACTAGATAATTGATCCAATCGTACACCAATATAGCTTTTGGGAGGAAGAGATATTCATAAATCTGACAATCTAGACACGCGTCTGGTTTGGAATGGCCGAAGTAATTTCATCGACTATGAATTTTCCCATACAAAACCTTGATCAGCAAAAGAAGCTCTATTTAAATCCACCATGACTGAAAATTCGTATTTTTCAGTAAAATACACTTGCTGCGGAGACGGTTTCTAGCATGTCATCTCCTACCGATGCATAATTCAGCTCTGTTTCACTGACAGACAAATACTAAGGCTGTCAATTTTTTACACTATCCGTAAACCCAACACGAACCCGATCCGAAATTTTAGAGTTAGAGATCCGATATATATGACCCGATAAAATTATGACACGACACGAACTCAATCCGAAAAAAACAAGTTGTGTTGGGGTTGGGTTCGTGTCACCCGAAACTGTCCTACGAAATTCGAAAAGACATGTAATTTGTTTCCATGATGTTTTCAAGAAGAATATAAGTAAAAAAAAGAATAAAAACTGTATAAATTTATTTACAATAATACACTAAATAATTTATATTATTTTTTATAATTTGTTTAAAATTTTTATATTAGTTTTATTATAATTTGTATTAATAATTTGTTTAAAATAATTTATATTTGTTCAAATAAATAGTTTATATTTATTTCCTATGGTTTGTATTAATAACTTGTTTAACTAATTCATGTTAGTTTCTTATAATTTATATTAATTCGTTTAAATTGTTTATATTAGTTACAGTTTTTATATTAATTTTCTATAATCTCTTTAAATAATTTATATTAGTTTTCTATAATCTATTTAAATAATTTATATTAGTTTAAATAATTTATACTAGCTCGGAATTCACCTGGAACAAAGCCAAAAAATGGAAAAGGTTAGATCATGCCATGATCAACCATAATTGGGTTGATATCTACAATGAAACTTAGGTTAATCACATGGTCAAAACTTGTTATGATCATGCCCCTCTCCTTATTACAACTAGCTCTAATAACAATATTGGTAATAACAAAAAGAAATGCTTAAAGTTCATGGACATGTGGACAAATGATGAAAGTTTCTTAAGTGTTGTAGATACGAACTGGAATTTAAAGATTTCTGAGCAGCCTAACCAGATCTTGTTGTTTAAATTGAAAAGACTCAAGTCCTGCCTTAAAGAGTGGAATTACAGTCAGTTTGGGAACATCTTCTGGTAAATTTAAAGATACTGAAACTGAGGTGAGAAGAATGGAAGATAGGCATTTTAACTTCAACAATCCTAACACTAAAGTTGATCTCGACAAAACTAATAGTCTTTATATTTAAGCTCAAAGGAATGAGGAAGTTTTTTGGAGGAAAAAATGTTATAATAGCTGGATTAGAGATGGTGATATGAATTCAAAGGATTTTCATAATTATGTCTCTAAGAAGAGGAGGAAAAACAAAATTCAAGGCATCAAGGAGAACAACTTATGGATTCAGGACCAGGACAAGATTGGTGATTCTGCTGTCAATTTTTTCAAAGATACTTTAACCAAGGTTCCATACAACAGCAAAGAGGAAGAGTCTGAGTTTATGAAGGTGAAATTTTTGAAACCATTCCTAACAGTGTCACTAGTGAGGGGAATATTATGTTGCTAATGATGATAGAGAGCCTTGGCAAATTATCAAGAGCATGAGCACTGCTAGTGCTGCAGGCCTTGATGGGTACAATATACATTTTTATAAAGTATGTTGGAATATTATTAAGGAAGACTTATGCCTTTCTCTTAACTCTTACCTTAAAGGGCAAAGCATTCCTATTGGCATTGTTGCTACTGGGATATGCCTTATTTCTAAGTCTACAAACCCTATTTACTGGAGTAACTATAGGCCAATAAGCCTCTACTTCATGCTTATGTTTAAGCTTATAAACTCAAGACTTGCTGAAATTTTGCCAAAAATTTCTCTAAAAATCAGGCTGCATTTGTTAAAGGTCGATCCATCCATGAGAACTTTATGATTGCAAAGGAATTGTTTCATGATATAAATAGAAAACCTAAGACATGAAATATTGTTATTCAATTGGACATGTCGAAAGCTTTCTACATGATGTCCTTTTCCTTTATAACAAAAGTATTGTTTTTATTTGGCTTTTCAAATGAATTTGTTACTTTAATTAAAAAGTTAATTATTGATGTCAATATATCTATGTTGATTAATGGTGAAGTGTTAGGCTACATCAACCACAAAAGAGGCCTAAGGCAGGGGGATCCCTTGTCTCCAAGCCTCTTCATTATTGGGGAAGAAGTTTTAACTAGAGGTATTTATAAGCTTATTAGTTCAAATCCTAAAATAAAATTCTCTCCTAGAACTGATTATATGATCCCATGTTTGGCATTTTCTGATGATATCCTTGTGTTTACTAACAGTTTTCTCTCTTCCATAGATTTATTAAGTAAGTTTCTTGACAGATACCAAGCAATTTCTGGACAGATACCAAACAATTTCTGGACATGCTATTAATAAGGGAAATACGAAGATTACTACCTCAAATAAGCTCCAGCACACCAGAGTCCACAAGCTTGAATGTCAAACTGGTTTCTGTATTGAGTCTATGCGTACTAACTATCTTGGTGTGCCTATTAGTAATAACAACTATTACATAAACTATTATGGTATTATTGACAAAGTAAATGCTAAAATTCAAGACTGGAATAGTAATCACTTAACATATGGAGGTCGGCTCAAATTGATCTCCTCCGTCCTTATGTTCATTCCATGTTACTGGATGCAAAAATCTATTATCCCCCCTGCAGAATTAAAAGGCTTGAGTTAATCTTCAATAGATTTCTATGGAGAGTTAACTATAATGAAAAGAGTACTCATTGGTATTCATGGTCTAAGATATGTAGACCTTTTGAGGAAGGTAGGCTTAACATCAGAAAATTGTCTCATATCCAGCTCACCTGTTCTCAAAAGTTATGGTCTAACTTCAGGAAAAATGATAGTTTGTGGGCTAATGTTATGCACAACAGTTATAGTAACCATATGCATCCTTCAATGTCTAACTTTAAAAAGCAGTCTTCTTTGATTTGGAAAAACAATTATAGTTGTCAAAGACTCTGCAGAAAGCAACATTAGATGGTTGCTAGGAAGAGGTGATATGGACTTATGGAGAGAAGACTAACACAACTATCCCTTTATTCTTAATCAAAGCAGTAATGATAATAGCAATTGGTACTTGGAAGCTAAAGTCAACACTTTCTGGAAAAATTATTGCTGCGACATTGATCAACTGGAGAAATTTCTACCAGAGGAATGAATCAGTCAAATCCAAAATTTTAATGTTTACAGCAACAAGGATGATACGATGATTTTGGTGTTTTCTCAAGACAATAATTTCAATACTAAGCTTACTTCAAACAGTATTAGGAATCATTTCAAAAAATCTGGCCTATTTAAGAAGATATGGAATTATCTTACCCCAGGAAGTATTCTTTTCACATGTGGAAATTACTTAAGAACTATGTTTCTACTGATTCAAAATTTCAAAAAAGACATGTTAATCTCGCTTCCAAATGCCTGTTTTGTTCAAATTCTGAAGACACAACCCACCTTTTTGTTAACTGTCATTACTCTTGGAGTATGTGGAAACACTTTAGTGGATTATTTAACATTAATATTGAAAATACATGTTTTTAACTCATATTGTGAGAAACTAGTTTTGGTTTTCAAAATCTAAAGTCCATATTACTCACACTATTCTTGCTATTATATGTTATACGATTTGGAAGAATCGTAACAATTCTTAGTTCAATGAATATTACGACTCTGTTAGCAAAACCATTTATAGTATAAACAGATTAATTACTGGTTTTGATATTTCTAACAAGCTTAAAAGTAAGCACTGGAAATACGCTATGAATGCAGGAATTAGCTTGGGATGCACAACTACTTACAGCAAAATCAAAAGAGTTAAATGCATTAAGTAGACTTCCCCTGAGAAAGAGATATTGAAGATGAATGTCGATGCTGCATGTATTAGAAATGGCGAGTTTAATGGTGGGATTGTGATTCGCAATAGAAATGGTGAAATCATTCACTATTTTGGTAACACTTGTGGAAAACTTTCTCCTATGTTAGTAGAAGCTAGAGTGTTACTGGAAGGTTTGGTTACCTGCAAAAATAACAGATGGTTCAATGTCGATATTGAATCGGATTGTATGTTATTAATCAATCTTCTTGCTGAAGGGAAATCGCCTTGGTATCTTAGCCCTCTTATCAAGATATGCAGAATTCTTATTTCTTCAAATATGCACATCAAGCATATCTCTCGTATCCAGAACCAAGTAGAAGACTTCTTAGCAAAATAGTCTCTCAAGTCTGCTAACAAGATAAGTTTTCCTTATCTAAAAGCTCCAAATCATCTATAGACAATTTCTTTTCTTGAAAGTCTGGGTTTGGGATACATAAACCCTAATTCTGACTAGTTTTCTTCTTAGCTGCAACCAAATTTTCTTTTTAATTGCGGAAGCTGGTTCACCTTTTTTTTTCCATCTGAAAGATACTGTTTTTGGTTAAATGGTTATTTCCTGATTCCTTCTAGCATGAATTTTAAAAATGATGGAATTTGAACCTGAATTCATTTTTGGTATGTGGTTGAAATCAAGAAGTTAAAGCTTCTTTAATGTCAGGCTTTCAAAATTTAGCGTCTATTTTAATGTTTCAAATGTATTTATTGTTTTAATCAATAATAAATCCCTTTTATTAATAATAAATGATTTATTTTGATTAGAAAGAAATAATTTATACTAGTATCACCACGGCTTTCAGACAATTAGAGGTGTCACTAAACTATTACAAAAGAATATATATGGAACAAACTATTTTTTATATTATAAAGTTAGATTTTACCCCCAAGGGGTAGCCGAGTTGGTTGAGTATGGTATTCTTATGACCAAAAGGTCATGAGTTCGAGTCCCTCTACATACGCTTTTTCGGCTGAGCCTGTCACCTTGTGTGGTTTACCTTCCGTCGTTAATTTGCAGGCTATCGCGTCAGACTGAGGGTTTACCCTGTGCGCACTCATTGCACTCTGAGTAGCGGCTGCGGGTTCCCTCCGAAAAAAAAAATATAAAGTTGGATGTTATATCTATTTACTCTTAAAAAGTATCTTAAATATAATATATCTTATTTTACTTTTATTTATTATTTAAAATACATTTAAAATATTAGATTTTATTTTATTTTATTTTGCACAAGTTGGTTGTTTAAAGGCTTGGTTAGTGTTGCTATTTATTCATTTTCCCCAAAACCAGGTCTTAATTAAATAATTTTTTATTTTCTATTTATTTTTGCATTCGGTTAATCATTTACTTTTGAATAAGTTTCTGCGTTCGAGATTCGACTTTACATACATCCAAAATTCATCATTTGTTTACATAAATAATTTTAAATAAAAAGTAAAATTAAAAACAACATCTTACGTTTATATTTAATACTGCAATTTAAACATACAATATATCCACGTAAATATAGCTAAACTCCAACATAACTGATATTTCCTGATCATTTTTTTAAATTCTAATATATAAAATTAAATAATAAATATATATTATAATATATTTTTAATGTATATATAAAAAAAGGATATAAACTCTTACATTCAATAAAAACTTATAAAATATATTTCTTTTTAAAATTTATTTATTTAGTTAAATTGATTAAATTCATAGTAAATGTTATTCAAATATGTTAATTCATTAACAAATTTATAGATTCAAATCTATATAAAAGAATTTATTTATTTACTTTAAAGAATTAAATTTGTTAACTCTTATAAAATTTAATATAATTAGAAAAAAAATGTTTTAAAATGTGAATCATGAATATAATTCACCGTAAAAGAAAACCAAACATCTATAAATAATAACTAATAATATATTATGTGTTAATAAATAAATACTTAAGTACTAACTTCTCTTTTGTCTTTTTCAAAAGCCCCAAATTTTCATATCCTACTTTTGGTATAGATGGAGGATAATTTACTTCATTCTCATCCTGAGGATGAAATAAATATATATAAGAAAGTCTCTAGCAAAGCTGGATCAACTAATCCAGCTCAAACCCTTTAAGATGCACGAACTGAAGATAATCACTCATAGTTTCAAGATATTGAACTCAAGATAATCACTCACATTTTCAAGATACTTAGAGAGGCGAAACTTAAATATCTGAATATTTTCCTCATCTTCTCTCAGATGGCTTCCATGAAGAATTTGGAATCTCAGATGTCCGAGTTTGTCAATAATAGAGTCTTCGATTTTTTCTTTTTTATCAAATCAGACGAGGAACTCAGACAAAAACGTTCAAAGAACATCGTGGAGGTTATTAGAACAAAGAAACAAGGATCCATTCATCCAAACATCACTTGCCATAAAAAAATATTATCATAAAACTATCTCCAATGAGATAAGGATCTTTTATTTTTAACTTCTAAAATGACATTAATAGCTAAATTTAGTTTCGGTAAACCAAAATTGGCTGAATTTAAAACTTATCTTGAAACTTTCAAATTCAATGGTGTATATAATATTTCTATCTACGACTATAGACACATGTTTATGAATTTGAAAACTTAAATGGCATTAGAAAGTTTTAGAAGAAAAACGTCTGGAGTGTTCGTCGATACTTTTTCATAATATTGAAATGGAGTTTTCTTTCAATTAAAGATTGGAATCTCCTTGACTCCATTCTAGATTTTATTTCTAGATATTCATGAGTTCCTTTACAATCAAGATTTGATCTTTTAAATTCCCAAAGTTTTTTTACAACCTTTGGCAACTTAGATTCCTTCAAAAAAATAGGCAAGCTTCAAGTGTTGCAAAGCATGAATGGTTTTGGATGTCTCATCTCCTTTCCCCAAAAAAAATTGGATAAGCTTTAGAGAAATGATGGATTTTGGTAGGATATCACTTATGGTGATATCCCTCAATTTTGTAAGCACTTTAGCCACAGTGATGTTAACTATAATAAATGATCAATTTTTTTGTAGAAATAGACAAAAATAAAATAGATTCATTTGCTCATAAAGAAACATCAATTCATAATCCCAAAACTAGAATTTAGATTAAAATAATAATAAAATATGTTAATAATGATCTTAACTCAACCTTAACAAAAGATTATCCCTCGAATTTTCAAGAGAATCATATCTCTAAAGAAAGTATTGACATTGTCATTTTTCATTCAAATTCTCCTAAAACAGACCTAAACACAAACTTGCGACAATCTAAGTCAGAATCAAAATTATCAAGCATCTCTTCAAACCAAACAAAAACCAAGGATGACAATCATCATTTATCTTTAACATATCAAATCAATGTTGTCTCTGATAAATACATCAGACATCATTGATTCTCTTCGAACCATTGAACTTGTTAATTCATTTAATATGTTTAAAAAACAATATTCTCCAGAAGATGATATAAATAACTCTATATTATTGAAGGCTAGTAGGTTACCAAACTCACCTGAAATGAAAAAGGTTACTACTAGTCAAGATATAAAATAACACCTGAATAAAAGAATAGAAAAACCAAAAAATCCTAGATTAAAGAACCAAACAACAACAAAGTTCTCAACATTAAAGGGTCTCTAAGATTCTCGAATTTAAGATCAAAATAACATTAAAAAATCCTAAACTGGAATGCAAAAGGAGTTGGTAAAAATAGTATAATAACAAGACTAAACTCTATAATAAAATTTGAACATATAGATTTAATTTCTCTTCAAGAGATAATGATATTTAATTCAACGTTTCTCGATATTTGTAAAAAAAATGTTTCAATGTTGGCTTTGCAAATGTTAACAACAAAATTTAGATTTTCTGGTAAGTCATTTTAACATAGAAATAATTACCAATAATGACCAATTTCTTCATCAGATGGTGACTCACACTTCCTCAAATGTAGAACTCTTGATCCCCATCATTTAAGGTAAATTCTTAAGATCCCAAAGATCTCTTCTTTGGGATAAATTAAGAGTCATATTCTCCACCAATCAACTGTGGTTGATTGTTGGAGATTTTAATGAAATATCCAATGTTTATGAGTAGCTTTACTGTACATATATAAACTTGAGAGGTATGGATGGCTCTAATAGCATGATCCTTGATTGCAAGTTAGAGGATCCTAGATTCTCAGGTTCCAACTATACTTGGTCCAATAACCATAAATGGAAGCGCCTTAATACAACATTACACAATGTTGCATGAATGTCTTTTTTTTATATCACAATGGTGAATCATCTAGCTAGAACAGGCTCAGATCATTCACCTCTTTGTATCCATCTGTCCTTATACTCAAATATTCCAAAATCTCTTTTTAAATTCCAAAACATGTGAATCTCCAAAAAGACTTCTTAAACATTATTGATCAAAATTGGAAAGAAGATCAATATGGTGACCGCATATTAACCTTCTGGTTAAAACTAAAGAAACTTAAAATAAATCTCAAATCTTGGAACAAACAACATGATTAATAGATCTAACCTCACCAAACATGTAGAAAATTATTTGAAATTATTCACCACAGAGGAAGCTTTCTGGCATCAGAAAAGTGCATCTTTATGGATCCAAAATGGAGATAATAACTCCAAAAACTATCATAATTATGTTTTAAAAAAGGCATAGAAAGAATAGAATTCATAGTATAACTCTAAATAACTTGTGGATTGAGGATCATACTTATATAGGAAACTTTGTTGGTGATTATTTCCAAAATCTTCTCAACTACAACAATATGGGCCCTCCTTAAACCATATTCCTAATCTTATATCTCAGCAAGATAACTTATGTCTAACTTCAATTCCATCTTCTAATAAGATCCACCTTGCTATCCCATCAATTCATATGAGCAGAATCAGATCTAAAAACATTGAAAACACAAGTGGGTTCAAAGAAATCAACATTTAATTAAATATATTGGCATCCAAATCAATTCAAATAACAATTCTTTCCACTTTGATGACCTTGTAACCAAAATCAGAAATAAAATTATGGATTGGGACAGTATCAATCTATCTTTTGGTGGTAGATTAATATTATCTCAATATGCCCTCCTTTCTTACCCTATTTACCATATGCAAAATAGTATCCTTCCTAATATTGTCATTGATAGAATTAATAACCTTATTAACAAATTCATCTGGGGCTGCATAGAAAACTCAAAATCTATTATATGGTCCTCTTTTTCTAACATTGGTAAACCTTTTGATGAATATAAACTTAACATCAAAAAACTTAAAAACATCCAAAACACTTTTTCTTGCAAGTTTTGGTTGAACTTCAAAGAACACAAATCTCTCTAGTCCAATTTAATGTATTTCATTTACTGCTCCTCTGCCATGCTCTCCAAAAACAATTAAACCAAGTGACTCCAAAACCTGTAAATGATTGATAAATATAAGAGAAACAGTTGAAAACTTTATTTCTTGGAAGATTGGTAATGGAAAATAGATTTTTGGCTCGACAATTGGACTCAAACTCACCCTTTTATCTTTGTAACTTACCATAATGATAACTCATGGTATCATTCTAATCTGCTCAATGAATTTTGGAAAAATGGTTCATGGAATCTGAATAATCTTAAAGATAATGTTCTTCAATATGACATTAACAAAATTATAAAACTTAAAATCAAGGATGGTGAGGATAATAATCGCCTAAGGGTAGGCTGGTAATTTCAGTTGGTGTTTTATGGTGGTGTGTGGGTGTTTAATTGTTTAGAGAGTAGAGAGATAATTAAGCAGCTTGGTAGCAGTTAATTTTCATTACCCCTAGTTAATGCAGGTGGTTGGGTATTTATACCCTGATGTTTAGGCGCTTATGGGCTTTCGGGTCATGTTTAATGGACCCGGGTCATGTTCAAAGACCCATGAGCTCTAAGCAGGAGAGCAAGTAGCTTAGTCAAGAAGTGTTTAGGTTTTTTAGTACTTCTGTCATTGTTCGAACAGTCCTATGGTTTTAGTGTTCAAAGTGATCTGTCCGGTCCATGTGATCTGTCCGATCTGTCCGGTCCGGAGGCCTTGGACTGATCTGCCCGTGTCCGGGGAGCATGCTGAATTCGGACTCATCAGGAGCCCCTTTTTTAGGTGTTTGAGCAAGTAATCTTGTCAGAGAGCTGAAAAACAGTCTGACGTCAGAAGTAGTTTTCTATCCGGACAGGTCTATGGGTCTACCCGGACAGATAAAGCTTCACGAATTCAAAACGGTTTTTGCCAGAGTTCGTGGGACACGTGTCACACTCTGATTGGTTGCTTTAGCTGTTTTTTCACCTTGAATTTCGAACCCACCTTCTTCGAAAAGCAACCTCTTTAATTACACATGGTGACATCAGCGCCGTCTTTTAATCATTGCCAAACTTTTCGAATTCTCCTAGGAATCAACTGCTTTTTCAGATTTACTATAAATTCAGACTCACTTCTACTGTTTTACTATCTCTTTCATATTTACTCTGCATATTTACTTAGAGCTTTCTCTCTCTAAAGCAAAGATTTTCTTGGTTGTTTATTTTACAGCAAGGACTGCATTGATTAAAGGCGGGTGGCTCAACCTTTCTGAGTTGGAGAAGGCACAAAAAGTCGAGAAGGAAAGACGAATCGCAGCAGGGTTACCTACCTCGCCTGTCGACAGACCAATCTCCTCTGCTACAGAGTCAGATCGAGGCTCGTCCTCTTCTAAAGGTACTAAGCCCAAAAAACTATTTCAGTCCACTCTCTCCCCCATAGTCTCTGGTTCCTCAGTTCAGGAGTCAGTGCCTACTGTCGAGCCAGGAGTTACAGTCACAATTTTTAGGAAACCTTCTCCTTTTCTCGCAATGGGATCAGACACATAGCACTCTCCAGAGAAACTGGTTGTTAAGAGGACAAGCCGGCTGGTTAAGGGGCAAGCCTCCAAGAACACTCCCTCAAAATCGGGGGCAAAAAATAGTAGTTCTGGGTCTGGAGTGCCTATCAGAGCTCCCCGGGAAAGACTACCCGGTCCGGAGGCTAGCAGCCCAGCACTCCAAAGAGAGACTTCTGCCTCAGAGCCCCAGCCTGAGACTAGAAGTCAAGAAAACACAAAAAACCAGCAGTCCGGAAGCCATGCTGAGCCAAGTTTGAATTCTCCCCGGGCCACTGATATTCCTCCTACGATCATGGAGGAAAGAATGGAGGACTCTGTTGAAGAAGTCCCTTTTGAGTCGGAGCCATCCGGTCAGACTAGTAACACTGCTGCTGCCAAAAAAGATAAGGGCAAAGAAAAACTATGCTTGAGGCATCCGGAGCTGCCGGAGTGTCTCGAAGGGAAGGTAGGGCCTTGTTTTCACAGGGTCGAACTTAAATATCTCTTGGCCTTACACAAGACCAAGTATGCTTTCATCCACACGGCTGAACTAGGTCGAATGCGCACAAAATAGGGGATCCCAGAAAATGTGAAGATAAGGATTCCCATAGATCCTGAAACTCTTATAGATTGCAAGCTGAATGAAATAGTCATCTTCACGGAGCTATTTAATTGGGGACTCAGATTCCCATTGGACCCAGAGATTGTCAGATATTTTCATCTGGTCAAACTCTGTCCGAGCCAGCTGAGCCCCAACGGCTGGTATACTCTGATGTCATACATCATGGCATCAAGGCTGTCCGGGATCCCTCTTCCTATGGAAGATTTTGCAGCAATGGCCAATCTTTGCAAACATCACCAATTCCCCTTCTACCACTTCAATATGGGGAATGATCTCAAAGCTGTTGATGATCTGTTGGAGTCTGAGAGCAAATGGAGGAGCCAGTTTTTGTTTGTCAGTGGCGGTTGGGAAAACGGACAGAAGATCAAGTCCGGAGTGAACCCAAGCCTCCTCAGAAGGAGGTGGAGGAGTGACCGTAAGTTTCCCACTTTAAATATTTGTCTACTTCTTCCTTCTCATAGTTGATTTAAATTAATTGGTCTTTCTTTTGTCTTAACAGAACTGCCTAAGGAGTTCGGTGATTACTTGAAGGCCGGATAGGTCACTTGTGGCAAAATCAATGTCTGGGCCGCAGAGAACTGGGGGAACCGATTCCACAATGCTTTCACTAGTGAAAATCTGGCAAGGTCTCACCTGTGGAACACCACAGGTCGGAGAGATTTAACTTGGGAGGAGCTCACCACCCAGCCTTCTTCGGACACTGTGCTTAAGAGGAGCCATGAAGCAGATGGGACAATCTTCCTGCCAGGCCGGGCCAAAGCCCCAAGCAAAATGAAGGGCAAGAACAAAGGCAAGAAGGTGGTGAGCGATGCTAATCCTGCTGATGCTGAGAAGGATGCTCCAACAGACCCGGAGGGGCCGGCTCATAGACAAATCGATGCTGCTCTTTTGCAGGTAGTGGAGCAAGAGACCGAAAGGCAGGAAGCAGACCTCCCAAAACCTCCAAGGGCTTCCAAGAGGAATCGCAAGCAGGGGAGTGAAGGGGCAGACCGGGCAGCCAAGAAGAAAAAGACTGCTAAGGGAGATGAGCTTGCTCTCCGGGATCCGGAGCCTTCTGTCCAGGCTGACCCTTCTGACCCAACACATGCTGAAGAGATCCCAAGGGACTTTCATACTGATGAAGTTGAGGGAGGAGAGCTTAACATTGATGAAGTAGACATCACCGGTCTTGGTGAACTTGGCAAATACTTCCTCAACCTCCCCAGAGACGACTTCGCAGGGCCTTACATTCCTCCGAGCAACTCTAACACTGTCAACTTCAATGGTAAGACTTTCATCGTCTCTAGTGAAAAGGACACCATAGCCCACTCCTTGCTAAGCAATTTGCAGCCGGTACTTACAATGGAGAGACAAGTTCGGATTCAAGCAGACACCATCAAAGACCTTAAGTCTGAGAAGGAAAAGGTGTCCGAAGACCTTTGCACTGCTACTGCCAATGCTGACATGCTAAAGGAAGCAAATGAGGAGTTGAAGAAGAATCAGGAGGAAAGCGACACAAAAGTTGCTACTCTAGAGGAAACCATCAGAGACCTCCGGGAAAAGCTGTCCGGAGTTGAGAAAGACCTTACTGCCTCAAAAGAAGAGACCAAGGCAAAGGACAAGATCATCACCAACCTAACGACTGATAAGATTTCCCTTGAGAATGTAGTGTCCAAGGCTGCCGAGGAGAAAAATACGTTGCTAAGGGATCAAGAGGCTACGATCCAAGCCAAGATCAATGCTTATGCCAACCAGATGATTAAAAGTGAAGAGCTATTGATTGAGAACGTGAGGTCCGACATGGTCCTACTCTTTCATGAAAAATATCGGAAGAGGAACCTAGGGGACTTGTGGCGTTATGTAGACGATGATGACCTTCCATATCATACAATGGCCGATGAGGATCAGGATGGAGTCTCCAGTGCGTCCTCATCCGATGATGAAGAGCATACCGGGGAGAGCCCAGATGAAGAGAAAGACGATCCCAAAGGCAAGAAGGTAGACGAAGGGAAAGGCGACTTCAAAGGCAAGAAGGTGTATGAAGGTGAGCCATCTTCAAAGGCTCAACCTTAACTTATGATTTACTTTGTTTATTTTTTATTCAGACTAAAGTCCTTGGAAGGCCAAGGCACTCTTTTTTGTAATGGTGTCCGGTGCTCGACCGGACAGGTTTTTTGTGTTGTATCTTGACTATTTAAAAGTCCTTGGAATGCCAAGGCAAGTTTAACTTATTTCATTCAATGAATATCTCTGTTTTGTGCAACCATCATCTTGTTTCATTGTTCATTTTAATTTTGATAGCCAGAGTTTAAGTAGCCTTTCGTTGTTGCATTGTGAGAGTGTTTAAATTCTCCGGCTAGAGTTTAAATAGCCCTTAGATATTTCAGTCCGGATAGTATGACAAGGGACAAAACTTTAAAAAACACTTAGAAATTTTTTTAAAAGGCATTGAATTTTATTTAACAGCCCGGACACCTCATTGAAACCTCTCCGTGCCACCGGGGAGGAAAGAGCATGCCCCCAAATATTTACATGGATGTTTAAACAAGTAAATATTTATACAGGTGCTATTCCAAGTACATCCGGAGATGCTCGATATTCCAAGGATGTGTTAGAACTCTGTCATATTTGTCTTCCAACCAATAAGTTCCAGGCTTAATTCTTTCAACAACCATATATGGACCCTCCCAAGTTGGGGCCAACTTTCCGAAGAGGTTTTCTTTAGTGTGTAAGAAGACCATCCTTAATACTTTGTCCCCTGGTTGGAAATCTCTTCTTTTGACTTTGGAAGCAAACCTGCTCCTCATCAAGCCTTGATAATGTGCAACTCTAAGGTGAGCTTTAACTCGTCTTTCTTCTATCAAATCAAGTTGACCTCTGATTGCCATCTCATTAGCATGTTCGGAGAAGTTATGAACACGAAAAGAGGGGAGAGTTGCTTCTATGGGAGATACTACATCCATCCCATAGACCAAGGCAAAAGGTGATTCTTGTGTTGCAGCCCCAGGTGTTGTCCGGTAGGCCCACAAGACCTCTTGTAAATAATTAGGCCACTTCCCAGCAGCCCCTTCCAAATTCTTCTTTAAACCGGACAGTATAGTTCTATTAGCCACTTCAACCTGCCCATTTGCTTGTGGGTGGAAAGGTGAAGAAAAACAATGCTGTATACCCCTTGAGGCACAGAAGCTCTCCATTTCTCTATTGTCGAACTGTGGCCCATTGTCTGTTGTTATTTTCTGTGGGACACCAAATCTGCAACATATGTTGGATAGAATGAATTTTATAACAGCTTTTGATGTTGTCCCTGCTAGAGGGGCTGCTTCTATCCACTTCGAGAAGTAGTCAATGGCCACAATTATAGTTTTGCGCCCTCCGGACGCCACAGGGAGAGGCCCCACTAGATCCAATCCCCATCGAGCAAAAGGAATAGGCTCATAAATTGATTCTAAAGGAATGGTTGGTACATGAATTTCATTGATGTACCTCTGGCATGGGTCACACCTTTTTACTAACTCCTTAGCATCTTTCATGATTGATGGCCAATAATAACCGGAGAGTAAAACCCTTCTTGTCAAAGCCCTAAACCCAAAATGGGCTGACCCCTCACCATCGTGCAATTCGGAGAGGACCATTTGTGATTCTTCATCCCCCAAATAGCGCAGGAGAGGTTTCCTGTAAGACTTCTTGTATAACACTTCTCTCAATATGATAAAACCATGAGCCTTGTGTTTCAATCTTCTGGCTTGTGACTTATCCGGAGGCACAACACCATCGGAGAGATATTGCATGAGAGGAAATCTCCAGTCTTGAGGTTGTTTTGCTTGTATTTCAAAAATATCCTCTTCTTTACCTTTACAAAGTTGAATGGAGGGGCTTTCAAGCACATGGATCCATGGATATGACTCCGTATATGCTATGGTTGCCAGTGAGTCTGCTAGCTCATTTTCTGCCCGGGGAATGTGTTCATAGACAACACTTTTAAACTTAAGCGCTTCATTTTTGAGGAGGAGTAAATATTTCACAAGTTGCTCCTTCTTAGCCTCAGACTGGCCTTGGGCATGGTGGATAATCCGTTGGGAGTCGCTTAGCAGCTTGACCCTCTTAGCCCCACAAATGTAGGCCAATTTTAGCCCAGCTATAGCTGCTTCGTATTCGGACTCGTTATTAGATGCCCTGAAAGCAAAACAAATAGCCTGGTACATTTTGCCTCCATATGGGGAAGTTAAGCATACCCTTGCACCACATCCCATTGTGCTAGATCCACCATCTGTTTGGACGACCCATACTTTTTTATCTTTTATATCAGTAGCTTGCTCCGAATCCCTGTCGGAGTGGAATTCGACCAGAAAATCAGCCACAGCTTGGGCTTTTACTGCTGTTCGGGTAGCAAAGTCTATGTCAAAGTCCTCCAACTCTACTGACCACTTAGTCATTCTGCTCGAAATGTCTGCTTTTTGAAGGACATTCTTTAGGGGAAAGGAGGTCCGAACGATGATAGGATGAGCCTGGAAATAAGGCCTCATCTTCCTTGCAGCTATTACCAGGGCTAATGCCAATTTTTCCAATTTTAAGTAACGCTTCTCTGCATCTATCAAGCTTTTGCTGATGTAGTACACTGGATGGGGATGACTATCGACCTCTTTTACCAGCACAACACTGATGGCACAACTTGAAACTGCCAAGTATACAAAGAGAGTCTCCCAATCGACTGGCTTGAACAAAGTTTTAGGGGAGGACATGTGTTTCCTGATCTCATTGAAAGCCTCATCGCACTGCGGGGTCCAATCAAAGCCCTTTGCACCCTTCAAAGTTTGAAAGAAATGAGCACACCTGCCCGAAGACCTTGAGATAAATCTGTTTAAGGCAGCTAACCGCCCCGTTAACCGTTGTACTTCTTTAATGTTTCGAGGAGGTTCCATCTGAAAAAGAGCATTCAGCTGGTCCCGATCGGGCTGTATTCCATGCTCACTTATGATTAAACCTAAAAACTTCCCGGACTGCACTCCGAACACACACTTTTCAGGGTTTAACTTCAAATTCACTTTTACCAAGTCGGCAAAAGTTTCTTGGAGATCGGACAAGTGCAACTGCTCATGTACGCTCTTCACCATCATGTCATCAATGTACACTTCCATATTTCTTCCAATTTGATCAGCAAATGCCTTGTTGACTAACCTCTGATAAGTAGCCCCAGCATTTTTCAAACCAAATGGCATAACTTTGTAGCAATGAAGACCTCTGTCTGTGACAAATGTGGTATGCTCTTGATCCTTCGGATCCACTTGAATCTGATTGTATCCGGAGAAGGCATCCATAAAGGAAAGCAACTTGTTCCCAGAGGTAGAGTCTACTAACTGATCAATCCGGGAGACCGGATACAAGTCTTTTGGGCAAGCTCTATTGAGATCTGTGAAATCAATGCACATGCGCCACTTGCCATTCTTTTTTTTTACCAAGACAGGATTGGCAGTCCACAAAGGGTATTGAGATTCCTTAATGTGCCCCATCTTTGTGAGTCGGTCAACCTCTTGCACAATGACATCAGCCTTTTCTTTGGAAAAAGCTCTTCTTCTTTTAACTACTGGAGCTACATCTCTCCGGACGGATAGGTGGTCTGATATTACTTCTGATGGAACTCCAGTAACATCAGCATTGCACCAAGCAAAGACATGCTGATGGTTCTTCAAAAACTTTAACATCTCATTCTTCAACATAGGTGGCATTTTAGATCCTATCTTGACACTTTTCCCATCTTCAAAACAGTGCGTTTCTACCTCTTCAACTGGTATCAACACTCCGGGGGTCTCTCTGGGGTCATCAATTTCACCCTCACCCCCAGAAAGGCCCTCAAACTGCTATTGTTCATCAATGCGGACTGCCCCCAGCGTTCGAGGAGCCAAGGCAGTGGCATAACATTCTCTTGCAATCTTTTGGCTGCTCCAAACAACTCCAACCTGCCCCTGAACAGCATACTTCAAGCATTGGTGGACTGTTGAAGCCACTGCATGCATCCTAGAGAGCCGAGACCTCCCTAGAATAGCATTATAGCAAGTGGGACAATCCACCACAATGAAGAGTATTCTGGCCATTTTCTTGAAAGGGCCCTTGCCCAATAATACCTCTTCTTCGAACTCCCCGATCACATCTGCTGAGTTGCCTGTGAAGCCCACGATTGACCTGTCCGAATTCTGAATTACAGCTGGATTTTTCATTTTCTTATAAGTGGTTAGGAAAAGGATATTGGCTGAAATTCCAGTATCCACCAAGATTTGTCTTATGTCATTGCCCCCTATAGATGCTCCTATGACAACAACATCCTCATGAGGGCCAGCAATGTTTCTTAAATCATCTTCATCAAACACAATGAAGGGAAATGAGTTTGGTGACTGATAAGATGTCATGCCTCTTCCTCGAAGAAGCAGTAGGAGCTGTCATAGTGTCCCCTCCGAAAATTGTAAGTGACTCGAAAAACTTAATGAGCCCGGAGACCGACCTAGAACGTTCCTCTATAGCACCCACTCTGTTCCGAGTTGGATCGGGATCCAAGTACTCAGATTCCATGTCAAACCTTTCAACTATAACCATGGTTCCCTCCGGAGCAGCATTACTTGGACCAACCCGGTGAGTGTTATCAGGCCTGTTACCCCCTCTTCTTTTCACATAGGCCCCCATCTTTCCCCTTTCAATCAAGTTCTGAACTTCTTGTTTCAATACTATGCAATCATCAGTGGTATGACCAATACCATTGTGATATTGGCCAAAAGAGTTGTTGCGATGCTCTCTGGGAGACTACAGTTTTGCCGGTCTCCGGTAATGTACCTCATTCTTTGTTTTATCAAAGATAGTGGCCACGCTTTCTTTTAACTCTGCGAACCACTCTGGTTGGACCCATGGACATCTCTTGTTTTTGGATTGTTGACTCTGAGCAGGAGCAGCTGGCTGAGACTGAGCTTTTGCCCTACCATGCCCCTGTCCGGTTTCTCTTGCTTTGTTCCCGGACTGATTCTGATTGGGATTTGGTGTCACCGGGGTAGACCTCACCTGCCTGTGCACCCTGGTTTTCTTTGTTTCATCGACGTTTATTTGTTTGCCAACCTGATTCAGCAACCCTCCCCAGGTCATGGCCTTCTTCCTGGTTACTGAATCAGCTAGATTGCCTGGATTCAAACCTTGCCATAGGGATGCTATTGCCACCTGTTCGAAGCAATCAGCCAACCCATTCTTGGTGTTCACAAAACGACTTATATATTCTTTCAAGGATTCATTTGGTTCATGGGCACAATGGATTATTGTGTCTCCATTTCCCTTCAGCTCTTTACTCCCTACGAACTGCCTTCGAAAGGCCACCAAAAACGTATCGAAATCTTTAATACAACCCTGAGGCAGGCTGTTGTACCATTTCAGAGCACTCCCCGTAAAGGATTGGGAGAATGCCCTACAAAGTAGTTTATCATCATCGTCAAAGTTCATCATGAAGTTTTTAAATTGCTCCAGATGGTTGTCCGGATCAGTACTGCCATCGTACTTCTATATTTTGGTGCTGTCAAACCTCTTGGGGAGGTTTCCGGACAGAATTTTAGAAGACAATGGAGATTGCCTCCAATTCCTTCCACGACTGAACACAGTATCCTCGTTAGGAGTTGCAAAGATACCTGGTTCATCATGGAAGGCAAAGGGATCCATCAGCATCTTGTCCACATGCCTCCGGTTATGAGATGACCCCTTGCCAATATGCTTCTTCATTCTTCCATGCCTATCTCGTTTTCTTGAATATTTTTTAATTTGCTTTTTCTTTTTTCTGGTTCGACCCTCATCGCTGCTAGAGGACAAGGATTTTTCAACTCCATCACTGTCCGAAGAGCTATCAGAAGATTCTGAGCTTGAGTCAGAACTCTCCACAGGCTTGGACCGGTGAGACTTTTTAGAACTGGCATGAGTCTTTTTGGTGCTCACATGAGTCTTCGAAGACTCATGCTCTCTGGGGTTATCGGTGTGATGAGCAACCGATGCTTTGGATTTTTCCTTCACGCTCATCTTGGCCTTCTCTACCCTCAGAGCTTCTATTTCACACTTTAGCCTATCACGCTCTTCGACAGTGTATTCATCGTTCTCTTCCACCACTTCGAGCAAAGCTGGTGGAAGTTCTGGATTGTCCGGATTCATTCGGACAGATTTTCTTAGCTGGTTTTGAATGCTTGATTCAGGCACCTTCTGCTCCCACTGTGGTCGCCAATTTGGTGAGGATAATAATCGCCTGAGGGTAGGCTGGTAATTTCAGTTGGTATTTTATGGTGGTGTGTGGGTGTTTAAGTGTTTAGAGAGTAGAGAGATAATTAAGCAGCTTGGTAGCAGTTAATTTTCATTACCCCTAGTTAATGCAGGTGGTTGGGTATTTATACCCTGAGGTTTGGGCCCTTATGGGCTTTCGGGTCATGTTTAATGGACTCGGGTCATGTTCAAAGACCCATGAGCTCTAAGTAGGAGAGCAAGTAGCTTAGTCAAGAAGTGTTTAGGTTTTTTAGTACTTCTGTCATTGTTCGAACAATCATATGGTTTTAGTGTTCAAAGTGATCTGTCCGGTCCATGTGATCTGTCCGATCTGTCCGGTCCGGAGGCCTTGGACTGATCTGTCTGTGTCCGGGAGCATGCTGAATTCGGACTCATCAAAGGATAACTAAGAATATAATATTATTTGGACCATTTCCCATAATGGTTTCTTTTCTCTTAAAGACACTTGGCAAACGATTAGACAAAAGGCTAATAAGTCTCTCTTGCATAATAAAATCTGGAATAATCATTCTCCAAAGAAGTGTTCCTTCACTCTTTTGAGAATTTTAAATAATTATATCTTTGTTGGTTCAATTATACAGAGTCGTAATTTTATTCTTGCATCAAAATGTCAATTTTGTGATAATTATGAAGCTATCAATAATCTTTTTATGGCTTGTAAAATTTCTTGGAATGTCTAGGGCGAATTTGCTTATACTTTTGGTATTTACATTAGTAAACATATGTATGATGAGTCCGAATTCTGCATGCTCCCCGGACAAGGACAGATCGGTCCAAGGCCTCCGGACCAGACAGATCACTTCGAACACTCAGGCCATAGGACTGTTTGAACTATGACAAAAGTACTAAAAAACCTAAACACTACTTGACTAAGCTACTTGCTCTCCTCCTTAGATCTCATGGGTCTTTGAACATGACCCGGGTCCATTAAACGTGACCCGAAAGCCCATAAGGGCCCAAACATTAGGGTATAAATACCCAATCACCTGCATTAAGTGTGGGTAATGAGAATTAACTGCTACCAACCAGCTTAATTATCTCTCTACTCTCTACTCTAAACACATAACACCCACATACTACTATAATACACCAACCAAGTTACAAGCCTACCCTCAGGCGATAATTATCTTCACCAAATTGGCGACCACAGTGGGAGCAGAAGGTGCCTGAATCAAGCATTCAAAACCAGCTAAGAAAGTCTGTCTGAATGAATGCGGACAATCCAGAAGTACCACCAGCTCTACTTGAGGTGGTGGGAGAGAACGATGAGTACACTATCGAGGAGCGTGATAGGCTAAAGGATGAAATAGAAGCTCTGAGGGCCGAAAAGGCTAAGATGTGCCTGAAATAAAAGTCCAAAGCATCAGGTGCTCATCACACCGACAACCCAGAGAGCATGAGTCTTCGAAGACTCATGTGAGCACCAGAAAGACTCATGCCAGCTCCAAAAAGTCTCACCGGTCAAAGTCAGTGGAGAGTTCTGACTCAAGCTCAGAATCTTCTGATAGCTCTTCGGACGATGAAGGAGTTGAAAAATATTTATCCTCAAGCAACGATGAGGGTCGAACTAGAAAGAAACAAAAGCAGATCAAAAAATATTCGAGAAAGAGGGATAGACATGGAAGGATGAAGAAGAACATTGGTAAAGGGTCATCTCACAGCCGGAGGCATGTGGACCGGATGCTAATGGATCCCTTCGCTTTTCACGATGAACCAGGTATCTTTGCAACTCCCAATGAAGATACTGTGTTCAGTGGTGGAACAAATTGGAGGCAATCTCCATTATCTTTGACAGCACCAAAATAGAGAAGTACGATGTCAGTACTGATCCGAACAACCATCTGGAACAATTTAAAAACTTCATGATGAACTTGGACGATGATGATAAACTACTTTGTAGGGCATTCTCCCAATCATTTACGGGGAGTGCTCTAAAATGGTACAACAGCCTACCTCAGGGTTGTATTAAAGATTTTGATACTTTTTGGGTAGCCTTTTGAAGGCAGTTTGTAGGGAGTAAAGAGCTAAAGGGCAATGGAGACACTATAATTCGTTGTGCCCAGGAGCCAAATGAGTCCTTGAAAGAATATATAAGCCGTTTTGTGAACACCAAGAATGGGTTGGCTGATTGCTTCGAACAGGTAGCAATAGCATCCCTAAGACAGGGTTTGAGCCCAGGCAATCTAGCTGATTCAGTAACCAGAAAGAAGGCCATGACATGGGGAGGGTTGCTAAATCAGGTTGGAAAACAAATAAACGTTGATGAAACAAAGAAAACCAGGGTGCACAGGCAGGTGAGGTCTACCCCAGTGGCACCAAATCCCAATCAGAATCAGTCCGGGAACAAAGCAAGAGAGACCGGACAGGGGCATGGTAGGGCAAAATCTTAGTCTCAGCCAGCAGTTCCTGCTCAAAGTCAGCAGTCCAGAAACAAGAGAGGGCCATGGGTCCAACCGGAGTGGTTCGCAGAATTAAAAGAAAGTGTGGCCACCATTTTTGATAAAACAAAGGAAGAGGTGCATTACCGGAGATCGGCCACATTGCAATCTCCGAGAGAGCATCGTAATAACCCTTTTTGCCAGTATCACAATGATATTGGTCATACCACTGATGACTGCATAGCATTGAAACAAGAAGTTCAGAACTTGATTGAGTGGGGAAAGCTGGGCGCTTACGTCAAAAGAAGAGGAGGTAACATGCCTGACAACACTCACCGGGTTGGTCCAAGTAATGCTGCTCCGGAGGGAGCCAAGGTTATAATTGAGAGGTTTAATGTGGAATCTGAGTACTTGGATCCTGATCCAACTCGAAATAGAGTGGGTACAATTGAGGAATATTCTAGGTCGGTCTCCGGGCTCATTCAGTTTTTTGAGTCACTTACAATTTTCGGATGGGACACTATGACAGCTCCTACTGCTTCTTCGAGGAAGAGGCACGTGCATACTTTTGCCTCCCAGCTAGAAGGAGGCATGACTTCCTATCAGTCACAAAACTCGTTCTCCTTCATTGTTTTTGATGAAGATGATTTAAGAGACATTGCTGGCCCTCATGAGGATGATGTTGTCATAGGAGCATCTATTGGGGGCAATGACATAAGACGAATTCTGGTGGATACTGGGAGCTCAGCCAATATCCTTTTCTTAACCACATACAAGAAAATGAAAAATCCAGCTGTAATTCAGAGTTCGGACAGATCAATTGTGGGGTTTACTGGCAGCTCAGCAGATGTGATCGGAGAGTTCGAAGAGGAAGTTCTTTTGGGCAAAGGCCCTTTCAAGAAAATGGTCAGGATACTTTTTATCGTGGTGGATTATCCCACTTGCTATAATGCTATTCTAGGGAGGTCTTGGCTCTCTAGGATGCATGCAGTGGCTTCAACAGTCCATCAGTGCTTGAAGTATGCTGTTCAGGGACAGGTTGGAGTCGTCCGGAGCAGCCAAAAGATTGCAAGAGAATGTTATGCTACCGCTCTGGCTCCTCGAACGCTGGGGGCAGTCCGTATTAACGAACAATAGCAATTTGAGGGCCTTTCTGGGGGTGAGGGTGAAATTGTTGACCCCATAGAGACCCCTGGAGTATTAATACCGGTCGAAGAGGTAGAAACACACTGTCTGGAAGAAGGAAGAAATGTCAGGATATGGTCTAAGATGTCACCCGTTTTGAAAAATGAAATGTTAAAGTTTTGAAAGAACCATCAGCACGTTTTTGCTTGGTGCAATACTGATGTTACTGGGGTTTCATCAGAAGTGATATCATATCACTTATCCGTCCGGAGAGACGTAGCACCAGTGGTTCAAAAGAGAAGAACGTTTTCTAAGGAGAAAGCTGATGTCATTGTGCAAGAGGTTGACAGGCTCACAAAGATGGGGCACATCAAGGAGTCTCAATATTCTTTGTGGACTGCCAATCCGGTTCTGGTAAAAATGAAAAATGGCAAGTGGCGCATGTGCATTGACTTCACAGATCTCAATAGAGCTTGCCCAAAAGATTTATATCCAGTCCCCCGGATTGATCAGTTAGCAGACTCCACCTCTGGGAACAAGCTACTGTCCTTTATGGATACGTTCTCTGGATATAATCAGATTCAAGTAGATCCGAAGGATCAAGAACATACCACATTTTTCACTGACAGAGGTCTTCATTGCTACAAGGTAATGCGATTTGGTTTGAAAAATGCAGGGGCTACTTATCAGAGATTAGTAAACAAGGCATTTGCTGATCCGATTGGAAGAAATATGGAAGTATACATTGATGACATGATGGTGAAGAGTGTGGATGAGCAGTTGCACTTGTCCAATCACCAAGAAACTTTTGCCAACTTGGTAAAAGTGAATTTGAAATTAAACCCAGAAAAGTGTGTGTTTGGAGTACAGTCCGGGAATTTTATGGGCTATATTATAAGTGAGCATGGAATACAACCCGACCCGGGCCAGCTTAATTCCCTATTTCAAATAGAGCCTCCTCGAAACATTAAAGAAGTACAGCGGTTAACGGGGAGATTAGCTGCCTTAAACAGATTTATCTCAAAGTCTTCGGACAGGTGTGCCCCTTTCTTTCAAACCTTGAAGGGTGCAAAGGGATTCGATTGGACTCCACAGTATGATGAGGCTTTCAATGAGATCAAAAAGCACTTGTCCTCCCCCAAAACTTTGTTTAAGCCAGTTGATGGGGAGACACTCTTCGTATATTTGGCAGTTTCAAGTTGTGCCATTAGCGATGTGTTGGTAAGGGAGGTCGATGCACATCTCCATCCAGTGTACTACATCAGCAAAAGTTTGATAGATGCAGAAAGGCGTTACTTGAAACTCGAAAGGTTAGCATTGGCCCTGGTGATAGCTGCCAGGAAGATGAGGCCTTATTTCCAGGCTCATCCCATCATCGTCCGGACTTCTTTTCCCCTGAAGAATGTCCACCAAAAGGCAGACATTTCAAGCAGGATGACTAAGTGGTCAGTAGAGTTGGGGGACTTCGACATACACTTTGCTCCTCGAACAGCAGTCAAAGCCCAAGTTGTGGCTGACTTCTTGGTTGAATTCCACTCCGATAGGGATTCAGAGCAATCTATTGATATAAAGGATAAAAAGGTATGGGTCATCCGAACAGATGGTGGATTCAGCACTATGGGGTGTGGTGCAGGGGTATGCTTGACTTCTTCATATGGAGACAAAATGTACCATGCTATTTGTTTTGCTTTCAAGGCATCTAATAATGAGTCTGAATACGAAGCAGCTATAGCTGGGTTAAAGTTAGCCTACATTTGTGGGGCTAAGAGGGTTAAGCTACTAAGTGACTCCCAACTTCTTATCTACCATGCCCAAGGCCAATCTGAGGCTAAGAAGGAGCAGCTTGTGAAATATTTACTCCTCCTTAAGAATGAAGCACTCAAGTTTGAAAGTGTTGTTTATGAGCACATTCCCCAGGTAGAAAATGAGCTAGCAGACTCATTAGCAACCATAGCATATACGGAGTCATATCCATGGATCCATATGCTGGAAAGCCCCTCCATTCAACTTAGTAAGGGTAAAGAAGAGGAAATTTTTGAAGTACAAGCGAAACAACCTCAAGACTGGAGGTCTCCTCTCCTGCAATATCTCTCCGATGGTGTCGTGCCTCCAGATAAGTCACTAGCCAGAACATTAAAACACAAGGCTCGTTGTTTCATCCTATTGAGAGAAGTGTTGTATAAAAAATTTATAGTAAACCTCTCCTGCGCTATTTGGGGGATGAAGAGTCTCAAGTAGTCCTCTCTGAATTGCATGATGGTGAGGGAACAGCCCATTGTGGGTTCGGAGCTTTAAGAAGAAGAGTTTTACTGTCCGGATACTATTGGCCATCTATCATGAAAGACGCTAAGGAATTGGTAAGAAGGTGTGACCCATGCCAGAGGTACGACAATGAAATACATGTCCCAGCCATTCCTTTAGAGTCAATTTCTGAGCCTATTTCTTTTGCTCGATGGGGGTTGGATTTAGTAGGGCCTCTCCATGTGGCGTCTGGAGGACACAAAACTATAATTGTGGCTATAGACTACTTTTCAAAGTGGATTGAAGCAGCCCCTCTAGCAGGAACAACATCAAAAGCTGTTATAAAATTCATTCTATCCAACATCTGTTGCAGATTTGGTGTCCCACAAAAGATAACAACAGACAATGGGCCACAGTTTGACAATAGGGAAATGGAGAGCTTATGTGCCTCAAGGGGTATACAACATTGTTTCTCTTCACCTTTCCACCCACAAGCAAATGGGAAAGTTGAAGTGGCTAATAGAACTATACTATGCGGTTTAAAGAAGAATTTGGAAGGGGATGCTGGGAAGTGGCCTAGTTATCTACAAGAAGTCCTATGGGCCTACCGGACAACACCTGGGGCTGCAACACAAGAGTCACCCTTTGCTTTGGTCTATGGGATGGATGCAGTAGCTCCCATAGAAGCAACTCTCCCATCATTTCGTGTTCACAACTTCTCCGAACACGCTAACGAGGTGGCAATCAGAGGTCAACTTGATTTGATAGAAGAAAGACGAGTTAAAGCTTACCTTAGAGTTGCACACTATCAGGGTTTGATGAGAAGCAGATTTGCTTTCAAAGTTAAAAGAAGGGATTTCCAACCAGGGACAAGGTATTAAGAAAAGTCTTCTTACACACTAAAGAAAAACTGTTCGGAAAGCTGGCCCCAACTTGGGAAGGTCCGTACATGGTTGTTGAAAGAATTAAAGCTGGAACATATTGGTTGGAAGACAAAGATGGAAGAGTTTTGACTCATCCTTGGAATATCGAGCATCTCCGGATGTACTTGGAATAGCATTTGTGTAAATATTTACTTGTTTAAACATCCATGTAAATATTTGGGGGCATACTTTTTCATCCCTGGTGGCACGGTGAGGTTTTAATGAGGTGTCCGGGCTTTTTGAATGAAATCTGATGCCTTCTTAAAAATTCTCCAAGTGTTTTAAATTTTGTTCTTTGTCACACTATCCGGATTGAAATAACTAAGGGCTATTTAAACTCTAGTCGGAGAACTTAAACACTCTCACTATGAAATAATTAAAGGCTATTTAAACTCTAGCCATCGAAATTGGAACAAACAATAAAAGAAGATGAGATTTGTGCAAAACAGAAACTTTCATTGAAATAACTTAAAGTGCCTTGGCCTTACAAGGACTTTTGAATGGTCAGAGTAGAACAAAAAACCTATTCGGTCAAATACCGGACACAATTACAAAAAAAAGAATGCCTTGGCCTTCCAAGGACTTTAGTCTGAATAAAAAGTAAACAAAGTAAATCATAAGTTAAGGTTGAGCCTTTGAAGATGGCTCACCTTCATCTACCTTCTTTCCCTTAGGATCGTCTTTCTTTTCATCTGGGCTCTCCCCGGTGTGTTCTTCATCATCAGATGTAGAAGCACTAGAGTAACCATGCAAGTCTCCATCAGCCATTGTATGATACGGGAGATCGTCGGACTCAACATGAAGCCATAAGTCCCCTAGGTTCCTCTTCGGAAAATTCTCGTGGAAAAGTAGAACCATGTCAGACCTCACCTTGGCGTACATTTCCTCCTGGCTGTCGATCATTCTGGTAGCATAAGCATTGATCTTGGCTTGGATCTTGGCCTCCTGCTCCTGTAGCAAAGTGGTTTTCTCCTCAGCAGCCTTGGACACTGTATTTTCGAGAGCAATCTTGTCATTAGTCAAGTTGGAGATGATCTGGTCTTTGGCTTTGATTTCTCCCTTTGAGGTGGTAAGGTCTTTCTCCAGACCGGACAGTTTCTTCTGAAGCTCTCTAATGGTGTCCTCCAAAGTAGAGACTTTTGTGGTGCTTTCACTTTGCTTCCTCTTCAACTCCTCGGTTTGTTCTTTTAAAATGTCAGCATTGGAGGTGGCAGTGCGAAGGTCATCGGACAACTTCTCCTTGTCAGACTTAAGGTCTTTAATGATGTCCGCCTGACTCCGAACTTGTCTCTCAACACAAGTACAGGTTGCACGTTGCTTAACAAGGAGTGGGCTATAGCATCCCTTTCACTAGAGACAATAAAGGTCTTACCATTAAAAGTGACCGTGTTGGAGCTGCTTGGAGGAAGGTAAGGCCCGGCAAAGTCATCTCTAGGAAGATTGAGGAAGTATTCACCAAGCTCACCAAGACCGGTGATGTCCACTCCGTCAATGTTGATGTCTCCCCCCTCAACCTCATCAGTATGAAATTCACCCGGAATCTCCTCGGCATGCGTTGGGTCAATAGGTTCAGCTTGAATAGAAGCCTCTGGAGCCCGGAGAGAAAGCTCGTCTCCCTTAGAAGTCTTCTTCTTCTTAGCCTCCCGGTATGTGCCTTCGCTTCCCTGTTTACGATTTCTCTTGGAAGCCCTTGGAGGTTTTGGGAGGTTCGCGTCTTGCTTTTCGGTCTCTTGCTCCACCACTTCCAGGAGAGCAGCATCAATTTGGCTCTGGGCTGGCCCCTCCGGATCTGTTGGAGCATCCTTCTCTGCATCAACAAGATTAGCACCACCCACCACCTTTTTGCCCTTCTTCTTCTTGCCTTTCATCTTGCTCGGGGCTTTGGCCCGGCCTGGCAGGAAGAGTGTCCCATCTAGTTCATGGGTCCTCTTAAGAACAACGTCTGGAGGAGGTTGAGTGGAGAGCTCCTCCCAAGTCAAGTCTCTCCGACCTGTGGTGTTCCACAGGTGAGACCTTGCCAAGTTGCCGCTGGTGAAAGCAGCGTGGAATCGGTTCCCCCATTTCTCAGCAGCCCATGCATTAATCTTGCCACAAGTAGCCTGCCCGGCTTTCTGATAGTCAGTGAACTCCTTGGGTAGTACTGCCAAGGCAAAAGTGAGACCCATTAGTTCGAAATACTTTTAAGAAAAAAAGAGAAGAGAAACAAAAGAATAAAGTGGAAGACTTACAATCACTCCTCCACCTGCTTCTGAGGAGGCTTGGGTTCTCTCCGGATTTGATCTTCTTGCCATTCTCCCAGGCACCATTGACAAACAGGAATTAGGTCCTCCAATTCCTCTCTGCCTCCAGCAAATCATCTACTGCTTTGAAATCATCCCCCATGTTAAAGTGGTAAAAGGGGATGTGGTGGTTTCTACAAAGGCTGGCCACTGCAGCGAACTCCTCCATTGGCAGAGGGATCCCGGACAGCCTTGATGTCATGATGCAAGACATGAGGGTGTACCAAGCGTTGGGGCTCAGTTGGCTCGGACAGAGTTTTATCAGATGGAAGTATCTGACAATCTCTGGGTCTAGTGGGAACCTGAGCCCCCAGTTGAATAACTCCGTGAACATGACCATTTCGCTTAACTTGCAATCCATAGGAGTCTCTGGATGTATAGGAATCCTGATCTTTACATTTTCTGGTATGCCCCACTTCGTACGCATCCTGCCCAGCTCATCAGTGTGGATGAATGCGTAGTTGATTTTTTGTAAGGAGAGGAGATAATTAACGCTCACCTTGTGAAAACAAGGCCCCACTTTTCCTTCTAGGCTCTCCGGCAGATCTGGATGCCTCAAATACAATTTCTCTTTGCCCTTGTCCTTCTTGGCAACTATCTCTTTACTGGTCTGACCGGAGGGCTCAGACTCAAATGGGGCCTCTTCAACAGAGTCCTCCATCACTTCCTCCATAATTGTTGAAGGGATTTCAGCAGCTGTAGTGGGGGGAGGGTTCAAATTTGACTCAGCCTTGTCTCCGGACTGATGGGCCTCAGTGCCCCTTTGATTTATGTTCTCCGGTAGAGTGTCTGGAACAGAAGTTTCTTGTTGAAGACTTGGATTGGAGCCCTCCGGTCCGGACAGCTTGTCCTTGGGGGCTCTAATAGGCACCTCTGACCCGGTGCTGCTGTCTTTTTCCCCCGATTTAGAGGGAGTGTTTTTAGACCATTGGCCTTTAACCAATCAGCCTTTCCTCCTATCGACTAGCTTCTCAGGAGAGCGCTCCGTATCCGATCCCATAGCTATGAAGGGAGAGGGTTTTTTTAGGCTAGTGGCTGTAACTCCTGGCTCGACAGCAGGCTCCGATTCCTGAACTGAGGAACCAGAGATTATGGGGGAGAGGTTGGTTTGAAATAGTTTTCTAGGCTTAGTGCCTTTGGAAGAAGAAGAACCTCGATCTGACTCAGTAGCAGAGGTGATTGGTCTGTCAACAGGCGATGAGGGTAACCCTGCTGCAATCTGTCTTTCTCTTTCGACTTTTTGAGCTTTCTCTAACTCAGAAAGGTTGAGCCACCCGCCTTTGACAAGAGAGTTCCTCGCTGTAAACATAAACTATCGAACTAAGTTTTTGCTTTAGAGAGAGAAAGCTTTAAGAAATTTTGCAGAGTAAATTTGAAGAAGATGGTAAAACAGTAGAAAGTAAGTTTGTATTTATAGTAAATCTGAAAAAAGAAGTTGATTCCTAGGAGAATTCGAAAAGATTGGTAATGATTAAAAGACGGCGCTGATGTCACCACCTTTAATTAAGAGGTTGCTTTTCGAAGAAGGTGGGTTCGAAATTCAAGGTGAAAAAACGGCTGAAGCAACCAATCGGAGAGTGACACGTGTCCCACGAACTCTGGCAAAAACCGTTTTGAATTCGTGAAGCTTTATTTGTCCGGATAACCATATAGCCCAAATTGATAGACCTCTCCGGATTAAAACTACCCCTGATGTCGGACTGTTTTTCAGGTCTTTGACAAGAGTATTTGCACAAACACCTAAAAAAGGGGCTCTTGATGAGTCTGAATTTTGCATGCTCCCCGGACAAAGACAGATCGGTCCAAGGCCTCTGGACCGGACAGATCACTTCGAACACTCAGGCCATAGGACTGTTCGAACTATGACAAAAGTACTAAAAAACCTAAACACTACTTGACTAAGCTACTTGCTCTCCTCCTTAGAGCTCATAGGTCTTTGAACATGACTAGGGTCCATTAAACGTGACCCGAAAGCCCATAAGGGCCCAAACATTAGGGTATAAATACCCAACCACCTGCATTAAGTGTAGGTAATGAGAATTAACTGCTACCAACCAGCTTAATTATCTCTCTACTCTCTGCTCTAAACACATAACACCCACATACTACTATAATACACCAACCAAGTTACAAGCCTACCCTCAGGCGATAATTATCCTCACCAATGTCTATCGATTATATTGTCAAAATCTGGTTCAAATCAATTAGCAAAACTAAGCATATCATATTATCAATTTCATCATTAATCTGTTGGGCCATTTGGCGAACCAGAAAAAAATCAAAATAAAAAGACATAAAACCTACTTATGTTAATATAATTAATAAAGTAATTATGTTAATTACAAACTTGGATAGTGCAAATATTTTAAAAGCTAAGCATTGGTCTGGAGACATAAAATTTACTATTTGTTGTGAATGAGTCGAATAGTGCCTTGATAGTGTACCGTGTTCGGCGATACAGTTTTGTATCATTGACAAGTTGTAATACAATGAATGGTTTTCTTATTAGTGTATATGAGCCCATTAGGCACACTGTCTAGTAAGTCTATTAATTCTCTAAAAATAAACTACTAGGGATACACAAAACATAATCTGAAATCTGTACCTTTTCTACCATAGTGAAACTCTTTTCTGTGGTGGCGCCCGTGGCGACGGTGGTGAAATTCTCGGAGGTCGAACGTGAAGAAGTTAGACGTCATGCTCAATGTGATCTGCTCTAGATATCCTAGTTAGGAGTGCCCGTGGCTCATCAAATGGTGGTACTTGATTGTAGTGGGGAGTGGCACTAAGGAACAAGACAGAGTAGTCTAATAGGAGGTGAGCAGTAACATCCGTAGTGCCTCTAGAATTCAGGTAGATTGTCAACCTGATTAGAGTGGACGGATGGAAGTCAATTGAGAGGAGGTTAAATGGTACTTTATTCGAGAGGATGGTCTGTTAGGGTGGCGACCAAATTCCCACATCCCACATCGGTTAGACATGGGAAGGATCTGTGGTATATAAGTAAGAACATATCTCAACTAAGTATAAGGCCTTTTGGAAGTGGACCAAAACCAAAGCCGTGCGGGCCTTCGGGCGCCAAAGCGGACAATATCATACTAGTGTTTAGATCGTGTTGTTCTTACTTATATGCGGAGGTGGAATATGTGGACCGAGCCCATATATTCCTAACATATTTAATAGGTTGTTTTCAATATATTCTAGTTAAATGGCACCCTCCTAAGAATAACATAATAACATAATTAAAAGGGGAATCGGGTGGTGGCTTTGTGATTAGAGTTCCAAATGTTACACTATTTAATGATATTGGAACTTTGTATGGAAAAAACACTCCATTTTAAATGTCCATTAGGCATATATCTAGAGACCAAAACCTTATTGTTGATTGGGTGGCCAAATGGGCCATCTGTTCTAAAGCAAATTGTGAATTCACTCAATCAAACATTTTTGTTCAACTATCTTCCATTATCTACCTGGAAAACATGAACTTAGGTTATATTAGACTCAAATATCGTATCATTGTTCTACCTTTTAAGGCACGTTTTTTCCTAACCATCACTTTCTGCAGGATTAAGATCAAGAAGTACTCCACAGTGCATATGAACTCGATCAGCTAGCTTGGAAGCTCAAAACCTATAGAAGGTTGGATATGAATACTCAAGCTGGAAACCTGAGTCGTATAACTATTCTGTTTGTTTTTGCCTCTCATCTGAGCTCAATCTCAACCAAGATCCTCTTTCATATGGATCAAGAACTCAATACCTATTGGTATATCTTCAAAACAAATCTTCAAGATATTCATTTTTCTTCATCTCGATGAGGAAGGGCATCTCCTCTAAAATAATCATTCCAATTAGAGAAACTTTTAGCTTTGATTTTAATTTCTATCTTTATTTGTAAACAAGTCCTTATGAGACACATATTCTATTTTCAAGCCTTCTGGCTTTTCTTTAGTTCAAATGTTTTTTTTATTTCTGAGAAAATTAATGTTAAAATAACAAATATTTTTTTTGTGTGTTTAAAGGAATTAAATAAATTGAAAAGAGGTTCATACAAGGATCTGGGGCATACCCCGAGAATACATCAACAATCGACGAAGGAAAGTATTTTGCGAAACAAAAGAAAATAACAGTAAACTGATCCAATCCTAGAAGAGAGATAGGAATCGTCCAATACAAGTAGACTAAAGTGTGCCTCAATCAGGTAGACATCAACGACAGTATCTGCAGTCGTCCTAGCGATCAATGAAGTGTCGGATCATAAACTGCTCACCATATCAATCTAGCATATAAAAGTGGAGTAATAAATATTAATTTTAGAATGGCCATCGAGTCTTGGTGCCTTGGAATCTAAACTGAAGATCTGAGAAAATTCGATGAGAAACCATAGAGGCAATGGCAGGAGGGGATCCAAAGGTTGTTAGGTTCCTCTTCTTCCAGATGTGGTAAATTACTGCGGAGAAGCAAGACTTCCAAATAGAATGGTTTCGAGATTGAGACCAATTTGACGCTTCACAAACCCAAGACTGCCAACAGGATGCGGTAAAGAGGAAACCTAGTTTAGTACTAGCATGGGTCCAAATACTCTGACTGAAACTACAATCAGATGGAATGTTATAATCCCAAATGAGGAAGCTTGTCTTTGGTGACAAGCTTGCCCATAATAGCGAGCCATAAAATGAAGGAGTGGCGAAAAATATTGGATTTATTCCAAACTAACTCGGCCCACCCTACTTTAGGGTTGGGCAACCGAATGGCGTGGTACGTGTCCTTGATGGAGAAGGAAATGCATCATTCTTTCGCCTTCCAGAAGGGAATATCGTTGGAGAAGATGTTCGGAGGAGGGAGAGAGAGAATGAGATTTTGGATTTCTAACAGATTGGCGCGACTTCGAGCATTTGCTGATCTAATATCGCCCAAGTCTAGAGTCCTTGATGCTAATTTTTCCATAGTGGGAAGAAATCGAATGAGGGATGAGGCATGGGTCGTACAAGAATGAGGTACTCGAGCCATTTCCAATTGCCACCCTCCACATTTGACAAACCAAAAGACGAAGACGTAGAATTTTCCTCCATATCCAAGAGGGAGACGATCTCATCGGGAGGTTACAAAAATTATTATTTTTAATTTTTTATATCTTAATCCAGTCACTCAAGATGGAATGAGTGTTATTACGGATGATCGACCAAAGGTTTACTAGGACAGCCGCCTAATTCCAGATTTTTAAGTCGAGAATCCCAAGGCCGCCCTCTATAGTGGGCGATATGACTGTGGTCCAAGCTACTTTGGCACCATGGACTTTCATATCCGAGCCGGACCAAAAACAAACGGCCGAGATACTGAGTCAATTCTTTGATAATCCTTGAGGGGAGGATAAAGATGGATGACCAGTAGACCTGACTAGCGAATAATACAGACTTAATAAGCTGAAGTCTCCCAGCATAAGAGAGGTTCTTAATGGTCCAAGATTTAATTCTTGAAGTAATTTTGTGGAGAAGAGGACGACAGTATGAGTGGATGAGACGGCTAGTAAGAAGAGGAACCCCCATATATTTAACAGGAAAGGATCCTTCCGGGATTCCCATGATATTTCTAAGGTCCAATCGAAGAGACTCATCAATACTGGAAAAGAACATATGACTTTTAGAGGGGTTGACTTTTAGACCAGAGAGAGTATAAAATTCATCTAGGGCTTCTTTGATGAGAAGAAGGGAATTCACATCTCCATGACAAAAAATCATTAGATCATCTACAAAGCATAGATTAATGATTTTGAGTTTTTGACATTTCCAATGAAACCAGAATTTCTTATCTTTACTTTTCTCCGTAAGAATACTGGAAAGAACCTGCATGACAAGAACAAAGAGGAATGAGGATCTTTATTAATATTGATAGAGTAAGAAGGAGAAGAAATACATTTGATGATCCAGGTGATCATTTTATCAGGGAAATGCATTGTTACAAGAATGTCCAGGATTAGATGCCATCTGACATTGTCAAAGGCTTTCATTAAATCGATTTTGAGTGCAACTTTTGTCCTTACGGTTAGAGTTGTACCCCTTCAACAACTCTTGAGATAAAAGGATATTATCTGAAATATTCCTTCCTTTTATGAAAGCCGACTGAGAATTATCAATGAGATAAGGGAATAAATCTTTAATTATATTGACTAAGATCTTGGATATGATCTTGTAACTAACATTACAGAGCGATGTGGGTCTAAAGTCGGCTGGTGTAGAAGGAGAATCTTTTTTAGGGATGAGAGCTATAGAGGTGGAGCCCCAAGATGCTTCCAAAGAATCAGAATGAAAGAAGTCAAGGACACCATTATAGATGGCATGGCCAACAATACTCCAATTAGACTTTAAGAAGCAAGAGTTGAATCCATCAAGACCCGAAGCTTTGTTACTGTCAATACTGAATATAGCGGATTTTATTTCTTCGCATGTAATTTCACGAATCATAGAATCCTTATCTGTATTGGTAACTTTAGAGGTTAGAAGAGAGGAAACAGTTTCAAGGCCAGGATAGCCGGCAGAATGCCTGGTCCCTAGAAAATTTTCAAAGTATTTCACAAATACCTTTGAAACACTATCAGGAGTAAAGACAGTAATTCCATTTTCATTATTGATTGAGATAATCTTATTACGGAAAAGACGAGCCTTTATGCTATTATGGAAAAAATTTAGTGTTTTTATCACTAAGCTTAATCTATTTTTCTCTAGATTTTTGTTTAAGAAAGGATTCTTCGGCTCTACTAAGAAAGATAAATCTTTTGACGCATCGCATTCTTCTAAAACAAGAGATGGATTGAGCGGGTCACTAGCGAGATTGGACTGAGCTTGGAATAGTCTTTTTTTAGCATTAACCACTCTGGAGCTAATGTCACTAAACTCCGGACTGGAGCCTAAGAAGTTTTCCAGTGACTAGACTCATCCCAGAAGAAGCAATGGGGCTATTCCAACTCTTATTCACAATTTCTTTGAAAAGCGGGTGAGATTGCCACATATTGAAGAATTTGAGAGGCTTTTTACGCTTAGGACGAGGGAATCCTAGGTTAAACGTGACACTTGTATGGTCAGAAGATCGAAGAAAACCAAAATGAGCGTAAGACATTAGGAATATATCATCCCAAACAAGGTTGACATGGACTCTATCAATCTTGGATAGAATCGGATCATCATGTTGTTTATTAATCCAAGTGAAGTGAAATGCAGTAGATCGAAGATCACTGAGCTCACTATTGAAGCAGCAATTGTTAATATCATCAATAGCAGAAGACTAATTTTTGGTGGATCCAATACGCTCATTTGGGTGGCGAATGTCATTGAAATCCCCAAGCAAAACCGATGGAGTAAGCTTGTCTATTATGGAAATGGTAGTCAGATCATTCCAAAGGGGGGGTTCTATCTACAGCATAATTAAAATCATAAATTGCAGTAAATCTAAAAGAAGCATTAAAATTATGACACTTAGCTGGACAGTGAATATATTGAGGGGATTGAGATTCTCTAGTTATGGTGATGACACTGGGATTCCAGATAATCCAAATTCTACCTAGATGATGAGAAGAGTGATTTGTAAGGACATGCAAAAAAAGAGCCATATTCCTAAGAATAGACTCAACTTTGTACAGTTGGAATTTAGTTTCAACTAGAATTAATAGGGAGATACTATTGCTAAAAATAAAATCTGTAACATCTTTTTGTCTAACGGGGTCATTTAATCCCTTAATATTCCAAGATGTAAGAGGACAAATCCAAAATACCCTTAGCCTTAGCATCTGTGAGACGGTGCCTTTCAGGAGGCGAGTCAACCTCCTCACCACTTTCCACCTCCTTCACTTCTTCAAGTGAATTAAGAAATTTTCCACTAATTTGGTCCGACTCAATCTCTGAAGGATCGGGCTCATCCAAAGTAGCAAGCAAGGAAGGAATGGAAGGAAGTTTGGATGCTCCTTTTTCACAGATGCGGGAGAAGTGTCCAAAAACAACACAATGTGAACATTTTAGAGGGAGGCCTTGATATTCGAAATTCACCGTAATAAATTTGCCACTAATCTTGAAAGTGAGCTTCGAACGGATTTCGGATCCCGCAGATATCATAATGCAAATGCGAGCAAAGCGGAATTTTTCCATCCTTTCCGTTTGATTGTCCACGTATAAAGGAGTGCCTAAAACCGATCCGATTTTGCTAAATCCCTCAGTTATCCAAAGCTCCAAGGGAAGATTAAAAACTTTAACCCAAATAGGGATTTCGTTGTGGGGATCTTTGATGAGAGTGGAAAGAGGGGCTGAATTATTGAAAATGATCAAATTCCCAACAAAATGCCAAGGGGCATGATCCAACACCTTTTTGTCATCTCTTCCGACCCAAACTTAAATAGAAAATACCCTTCGGGAAGAGGTAAAAAATCCGTGGGACCAAATTTTCTCTATAAAGAGTCCACATTTACTTTGAGAAGGATAAAATTTTGGGGTTGAGTAAGAAAATACCCCGATAAACAAGCCTTTCATTAATCCGGAGAGCCCATAGCCGACTCATTTAAAATAAAATCTACTTCATCATGATCCATGTGGTTAAGCCCAATAACCAAAGGAGAGCGGTTATCAAGGTTGCCCGCAACAATGATAGCATAAGATGGGGTAGAATGAGAATTTGGCCTAGATTTCAATCCCATGGTATTAGAATTTACGGAGGGGGGAGGAGGGGTTGAAGGAGTTTTGTGGAGTTGGGCCAACTTATTTAAGAACTTCCTTCCTTTTGGGCATTTACCGGCATTACCAAAATTCCTAATAATGGAGTAAGGCTTGTAAGAAGATCCGGCTCCGAGTATACCTTTTCTTTTATTTTCCACCGACCCAATAAAAGAAATAATTTCGTTCTGCCCAATAAACTTAGAAGACAGGCCCATCAACCGAGCCCTCTGGCCCAAGCTATTACCATCAACCTACTGGCCCAATAAGCCAGACACTTGGCCCATGCGATTATCATTGGACTGAAGACCCAACAAAGACTATGGGAGTCCAGTCTTACTAACAGACTTCTGGCTCAAGGTTTTAGCAATAGGTTTTTTACCCGATTTGGACAGCAACAGACCCGATTTTTCAATCGAGCAGTTCTCGACTTCGACAGGGATTTGGATGTCTGAATCAGAGAGAGAGGGGTAGTCATGGAAAGGGTGAAGCTGCTTACTTAGGGATTATGAAGGAAGATCGTTCAGGAGCCACTGGTTCTTTTCAGCTAGAAAACCTAAATCAGAGTCATTGGTTCAGGGACCAGAGGTGCTTGAGGAAGGAGAGGCGTAGGCGAATCGAAATCGATAGGAATCTAGTGCAGGAATGGATATTTTGGTGACAAGGGGAATGGATTTCTCTTCAATCTGACTAGGGTTACCTGGTTTTAGAGGTTGGATCGTGAGTGGTGGCTGGCCGTCGCTTCTTTAGCACACAGTTGGAGAATCTCTAATGGTAGCCACCAGATTAGAGTAGAGTCCTTTCAAGACGGAGATGATTCTAGAATCAATGGTTGAAGCTTCCAACAGTGAAGCTGGATAAATTCCTGACGCAAAGGAGAAGTCCAAATGAGGAATATCACTTATGGGAAGAATCAGTGGAGGTAGAAAGGTCCTCAACTCTGGGGTAGCCACATTCTGGAAAAGAATGTGGCCTTGGCCGGACTCCATGTCATGTCTGGCGAAGGCAATAGTATTTTTTACATACTCCTCGTGCTGGGGAGTAAAACGATGGGTAACAGTGGATTCTTTGGTGGTTAAAGGGTTTCTCAAGTCAGCAATGCAGGCCGACTGGATTGGGGGTTGATCGTCATAGGAGGGTGGAGGTAATGGTGAGGAAAGGAAAGCAGCCAAGGATGAAGAGAAGCTTCAGTACGTATGGGAGAGAATGATCTCATTTTTTCAGAAGGTTTTGCAGGGCGAAATGAGGCAGGGGAATCCATGGATAACATGTTAAGGTAAGGGTTTTTTAGTCTGTTATTTTGAGAATTTGAGTTGAGATTTAAGTAGTTGTTTAGGTGAACTGATCTGGTTGAGGCGGAGGTTGATAAATAGGGATTTTAGGGTTGTTTGGTATGCGAGGGAGGTCTAGGTACTGGGAAAAGGTTGTTAGGATTGGATGCTTGAGTCAACATAGTTGAGGTTTGAAAATCAGCCTGAGAAAGCTAATGGCTGAGGGTAGACAGGTTAATAGAGAACAGACTTATGCTTAAAATACTGTAGGATTGTAGTGAAGTATAGGGGACAGAGAGCATAGGGGAAGAGAGCTTGTGCTTAAGCTCGAAATGGTAAAATATTTTGAGAGAAAATGAACCAGGGAAAGAGGACCAGCAGTATGCCCAAAAGAGAAGAGAGAGGGGTGATGGGATGGGTGGGAGCTGCTTTTGATGATAGCTAAAGGAAGGCAAGAGACCGTTGGACCTTAAACCAGTTAGTCTAACTGAGTTTGGGTCTCGAACCAAAACTCATTTAGTTAGACAGTAAAAAGAATTTTCACCGCAGTGAAAAGTGAGAGTTACTGCCAACTTGGAAGTGACACAGTAGTGGGGGTAGACTGTTTTGAAAGAAATGTGGATCCTGAATTGTTTCAAATATCTTTTAGTCCATCAACAGATTTAATCAGACAAAATAAATTCATCGTAAATAATTATTTAACCAATTAATTTATTAATTTTGAGAAACCTCCAAAATAAGTTTTAATTAAAAACCTCTAAAATTAGTTTTATTTAAAATATTTTCAAAATAATAATATCATATTTTGACTAAATCCTTTTTTTTATTTGCAATAAAGATAAATTGATGGACAAAGTTATTACCTTTTTTAGAATATTATTTTCTATATTGTCAATATATTTAATAAATAATTAATTAATATTAAAAATGGTGATTTACCACTAAGCATTCATTTATAAACTCAATTATCATTTACCAAAAAAGAATAATAAAATTACTAATAAATAGATAGATCATATGAAATACACAAAATAATTGTCATCCACATAAAAATATAATATGTGTATATTTTATCTTCTTTTGTCTATTAAAAGTCGTAAAAGTCTATGTCTTTCAAACCAAAATTTTGATTTTTTTTTGATAATATCTATAATTTTATGTGTTAAGATCAATAGATCTAGATCAATAATGATATTTTTGAATTATTTTAGATTTTTCTTTTGCGAGACCAGTTAATCCATGATTCGCGATAACTCATGATTCACGATTTGCTTCTAGCCCAGGATTCTAAGTCTGCATTTAATCTAGGATTCTTCGTTTGCACTTAACCTAAAATTATGAGTTTGTATGTAACTCATTATCCATGATTCTCATTTAACCCATGATTCATAATTCACAATTAACTATTGACTCTCAGTTCGGATTTAACTCATGATTTGTGATTTATATTTAACCACAATTTCCATTTCATACTTAAAACATAATCTAAGTTTGACAAATAATTCTCAGTTCTGATTTAACACATGATGTTTAGTTTGCATTTAACTCATGATTATTAGTTTGGATTTAACTAAGATTTGTGATTCATGTTTAATTCATCATTCATAATTCTCATATGACTAACCATCATGTCTTTCAAAGTCTTTTTTGAATATGAAGTACTCTCTCTTTAAAATAATTTTTTAATCAATGACTAAATACAGATAAGGTGACCAAAGATCGATCGAGGAAAAAATATATGATGACAACGCTCATAATTGGCACTAGGCAGAGACGAAATATTTGGAATAGTCATAGTCATTTCTCACCAAATAACTCCCTGATCTAAGGATTCTTAACGATAAAAGAAATATGTTCATGAAGAGATTAATCATGGAAGAAAGATTTGACGAAAACGTCCATAATTGCCATAAGACGGAGACCAGCTGTTAGGAATGGTCACACACATTTCTCAAGAAAAGCTCACCGATCTAATAATTCTAAATAAAAAATAAAATATGTTCATCAAGAAGGATAAGGAAAGAAATAACTAACGACAACATCCATAATTGACAATAGGTAGAGACCAACTATTTAGAATTATCATAATCATTTCTCACCAAACAGCTCAATGATCTAATGATTCTCAATAATAAAATAAATGTATTCATCAAGATAAAGAAGGTCAAAAAAGTTTAAGGTGTAACTTATGTTGGTTATAGTTGTTAAATTCATTATATATATTAGGCACATTAGTCGATATTATTATTCTATAAATAGTGACTTAAAATCTATGTAATTTATTGTTTCTAAATAACAATAAAACCCTAACTACGGTGTTTGGTTTTCTTTCTCTATAATGTTAAAATCTAAAAGAAAAAAATCATCCCTATATTCGAACTAAGTGTGTCGATTTCATATGAATAAATAGCACAGATGTTGATGGTGATATTTTGATAAAATTAAAATGTTCAGTTGAGATTTAATATATCGTAGAGAACGCTAATAAGAATCATTTTTGGAGTTAAATCATATTCTTTCTGTGAGAGAGAGAGGGAAGATAGAATACATAAATTAAAAATATAAAATGTTGAGTAAATGATATTCGGGTATTTAAACAAAAGGGTATTAAATATCGGCTAGTAAAATTGGAGGAGTGATAGGTCGTATTAAACATATTTTTGTGAAAAGAATGCTCTCTCCTCTCTCTTCTCTCCTCCCATATCTAGCCCAACGGTCATTTCAACCTTCCCTTTCTGATTTTCCATGGCTTGCTTCAGGTCAGTGAGCAGCCATGTACAATGAGTGATGCCTTCTTCTCTACTGGAATAGGTACACAGGATTGGATCCAAAAAAGTACTTTATCTCCAATCTTGGCAGATGAGTCCATTCTTTGTCAAAGAAGACAGTGTCTAATCAAGCCTCCCCCTCTTCTTTTGAGGGCTGATTTTGACACCAAAGTTTGGCTTTTACCTTCTATGTACAAGCTTGGAAAACCAGTGTATACAAGCTACCTCCGTATTCTAGTTGATACATTATGGAAGCTTGATGAATCTTTCGAAGTCTCTGTCCCACCTCACATTGGGATTCTGCCTCTTGCCCTTTGTCCTCTCATTCTTATATCTCTTTGGGAACCACCACCTCTCCTCTTGTAATCTCAATCTTCACCCACTCAAAGATGTCGTTTCTGTCTGTCCCAAGTTTGTTACTCTCTTATACCCTCAAGTTTTAACAGCTGGTGCTTAGGGATAATATTTTTATCCTCAAACCTGGATTATGGCTACCAAATCTCATCCCAATCCTACATCCAAGTCCCATCTTCACCTCACCATCACTTGTCCCGTGAACTGCTCAAGCTTGTAATTTTCACCCATTTCACTACAGTAAATCAGCTAATTACCGTCTAACCAATTGGAGGCTGGTTCTCAAACAAAACCTAATTAGTCAAGCTCGTTACTTGTCCAATGGTACTCTCCTTGTCTGTTGCACCTCTCAAAAGATGGTCCATCCTCACCATCAACCTTATCTCTCCTATTTTGGGCAAGCTGCACCCTTCATTTCCCTGAAATAACTCCATTTACTATTCCTATCCTTTTTAAGCTTAAGCATCAGCTCTTCCGCCCTCTACCCTATGTATCTTACACTAACCTGTACCCTGTCTACCACCTAGAACACAGATTTCTCACCTAAGCCCCCTGTCTACCATCCTAGATGGTTTATCGCTCAAAATCCCATTACATCAGGCCCCATATACCTATCTATTACCCATTATTGTTACCAAGCATCACCAAAGCATTCTCAATATAAAAATCTCTTTATCACTTTCTAACCATTCATCATCTCTCTGTTTTTCGAGCATTCATTCAAACAAATTGAAATTGTTTTACCTTTTCCTCGCCCTCATAGTTTCCCCTTCCTCTCTGCGACCAGCTAAGCCTTCTGGTAAGGTTGGCCCATTCTCTCCTGTTAGAATAGAAGGTTTCTCATCCTCTCTAGCTTCCTTCCCAATCTTCACCCTACCTCCAACCTCTCGTGAAATTCATCCTCCTTCTCTGCATGTCCTATCTGATGCCCTGTTATTAAGCCTCTATCTAACCTCCCTGGAGCCCCCTATCCACCACTGTATAACCCATGAGCACGAGGAGTTTGTGAAACATACTTTTTCCCTGGCCAGACATCACATGGAGTCTGGTCATGGACAAATAATTTTTCAGAACGCTGCTTCACCTAAGCTGAAACCCGTTCTACCGTCTCCGGTGATCCCAATCGAGCGTTTTCTAATCAGGAATTCTCCTCAGCTTCTGGGTGTATACCAGTTTCACAACTGGACGACTCGACTGTTGGATCAGGGTTAAAAATAGACTCGACTAGCCTCTATGCCAACCTGGTTGCTTCAATCAGGGATAGCTCAACCGATTATGGTGCTATGTACTCTGGAATCGACAACCACCTGCCTTCCCCGACTCTTCACCATCCCCATGGTATCCCCAACCCCATGGTGCTAAACTACTCCCTATAGGCCCCAAAATCTCCATCCCATATCTCCCTGGAGTTCGTTTTAGTTTTGCTTCACCTTCTTCGAGCTCTGGTCCCATATCCAGCAACTCCTTTCAAGGTTACCTCTATGAGAAGGAAAGTCTGTCTCGGAGTGATCACCAGTCCTTGTCCCTAAGCAAATCCTTAACCCATTTTGTTGATTACTCTCTGGTTCAAGTAGGTCGCCACATGCAAGCGGTTCACTCGCCTCTGGAAAGGGGGAAACCCTAATTTGGGTTTCAGTATCAAATCGGGTCATCCCACGAGTTCGTTGGGCCTGTCTTCTAATGATTTGTTATTGAGACACTCTTCGATGGGGTGGTCTTCTAGTGACTCTCTCTTGGGCCAGAGGACTGTCTCGTCGAAAGGTCATCAGGATTTGTTGGTGGACCAGCAGTCTGGATATAAAATGTGGGCCTTAATTTTGGTCTGATACGGCAGAATTCTAGATTTATTGGGCAGACTGAAATTTAAACTTTTGTTAGGCCGATGCTAAATAGCTGGTACTTCCTATAAATCTTACTCTCTATCATTCAGAATTTTGTTAATGCTGGTAAGGGCCCAAAGGGAAGGAAATTTTTAAATAAGTTGGACAAAGTTCCTTCTAAGGTCTTAACCTCTCATTCCGCAACTCCTAATTCCATAGGGTTGAAGCCTCGCTCAATTTCAAAATCTTCTGCATCCTATGCTAGTATCGTTGCGAGACATATCGATAATCTCTCTCCTTTAGTCACTAGGCTTAACTAAATGGACCATGATGGAGTTGATTTCATTTTGAATGAATCGGCAATGGGTCATCCGGATTTATGGAAAGCTTGTTTATCGGGGTATTTTCTTACTCAACCTCAAAACTTTACCCTTCTCAAAGCCAATGTGGAATCTTTGTGGAGAAAATTTGGCCTATTGGATTTTAAGTCTCTTCCCGAAGGTTATTTTCTGTTTAAATTTGGGTCGGAAGAGATGGCAAAAAACGTTTTGGATCAAGCCCCTTGGAACTTTAAAGGGAATTTGATCAGTCTCAAGAATTGGGCTCCTCTATCTTCTCTTATCAAAGATCCTCACAAGGAAATCCCTATATGGGTCAAAGTTTTTAATATACCTTTGGAGCTTTGGACGGATGGGGGATTTAGTAAAATAGGATTGGTTTTAGGCACTCCTTTATACGTGGATAATCCAACGGAACGAATGGAAAAACTCTGTTTTGCTCGTATTTGCATTATGATATCGGCGGGGGCTAACATCCGTACCGAGCTCACTTTCAAGATTAGTGGCAAATATATTACGGTGAATTTCGAGTACCAAGGGATTCCCCCACAATTCTCATATTGTGTCGTTTTTGGGCATCCCTCCCGCCTTTGTAAAAAAGGAGCAACCAAACTTCCTACCATTCCTTCCTCGCTTGTCTCTTCGGATGAGTCTGATCCTTTTGAGATAGAGTCGGAGGGACGAAGTACCCAGCATCTTGCTTCTCCATAGTGAGCTCAGTGATCTCTGATCTACTAGCTTTCACTTCACATGGATTAATAAGAATTATGATCACCCAATTCTATCTAAGATTGATAGAGTCCTTGTCAATCTTGTTTGGGATGATCTATTCCCAATGTCTTATGCTCACTTTGGTTTTCTTCGATCTTCTGATCATACGACCGTCATGCTTAACCTGGAGTTCCCTCAAACTAAGCGTAAAAAACCTTTCAAATTATTTAACATGTGGCAATCACACCCGCTTTTCAAATACATCGTTAATAAGAGTTGGAATAGTCCAGTCCTTCTACTTCTTTTGGAATGAGTCTGGTCTCTGAAAAACTTTCTAGGTTGCAGTTCGCGCTGGTGGGACTAAACCGAAAAGAGTTTAGTGACATTAGCTCAGAGTTGTATGTGACCAAAAAATATTATTTGATGCTCAATCTAATCTCGCTTGTGATCCTCTAAATCCTTCTCTTGTATCGTAGGAATGCGATAAATCAAATTATTATATCTTTTTTAGTCGCGCAGAAGAATGCTTTCTTAAGCAAAAATCGCAGGAAAATTGAATCAAACTTGGTGAAAAAAACACTAAATTTTTCCATAATAGTATTAAGGCTCGTCTCTTCCGTAATAAGATCATTTCCATCACTGATGAAAACGGAGTCACGGTTTCTACTCCTGCTAGTGTATCCAAGATCTTTGTGAAATACTTTGAAAACTCTCTCGGTTTCAGACATTCTTGTCGATTATTCGGGGCTCGAATCTGTCTCTTCTCTTCTAACCTCTAAAATTACCAATAATGATAGGGAATCTATGATTCGTGAGATTACTCGCGAGGAGATTAAATCTGTACTATTCAGTATTGATAGCAACAAAGCTTATGGTCCTGATGGCTTCAACTCTTGCTTCTTCAAAACCAATTGGATTATTGTTGGCCATGACATCTCTAATGGTGTCCTTGACTTCTTTCATTCTGAATCCTTGGATGCCTCTTGGGGCTCCACCTCTATAGCTCTCATCCCTAAAAAGGATTCTCCCTCTATGCCTGCGGACTTTAGACTCATTGCTCTCTGTAATGTTAGTTATAAGATCATTTCCAAGGTTCTAGCTAATAGAATTAAAGACTCCTTCCCTTATCTAATTGATAACTCTCAGTCGGCTTTTGTCAAAGGAAGGAATATCTCTGATAATGTCCTTTTATCTCAAGAGCTTCTGAGGGGGTATCACTCCAATGGCAGAGACAAAAAGATTGCTCTCAAAATTGATCTAATGAAAGCTTTTGATAATGTCTGATGACATCTCATTCTCAATATCCTTGTTGCGATGCACTTCCCTGATAAAATGATCACATGGATAATCAAATGCATCTCTTCCCCTTCGTACTCCATCAACATTAACGGAGATCCTCATGGCAACTTTAAAGGACAAAAAGGTCTAAGGCAAGGAGATCCACTATCCCCCTTCCTCTTTGTCCTTGTCATACAAGTTCTTTCCAATATTCTTAAGGAAAAGAGTCAAGATGCGAAGTTCTGATTTCATTGGAAATGTCAGAAGCTCAAAATTGTTAATCTTTGGTTTGCAGGTGATTTAATGATCTTTTGTCACGGAGACGTCAATTCTCTGCTTCTTATCAAAGAGGCGCTTGATGAGTTCTATACTCTTTCTAGACTAAAAGTCAATCCTGCAAAAAGTCATATCTTTTTTTTCCAGTATTGATGAGTCTCTCCGGGAGGAACTTAGAACCATTATGGGATATCCTGAAGGCTCCCTTCCGGTTAAATATCTAGGTGTACCCCTTCTAACTAGTCACCTCACACACTCAGATTGTCGTCCTCTCCTTCATAAAATTACATCTAGAATTGAGTCATGGACCACTAAGCATCTTTCTTATGCTGGTAGACTTCAACTCATTAAGTGTGTCTTATTCGCTGGTTAGGTCTACTGGTCATCCATTTTTATCCTTCCCTCAAGGATAATCAAAGAATTTTCTCAATATACCTGTCGTTTTCTTTGGTCGGGATCAGCCATGAAAATCCACGGTGCCAAAGTAACTTGGTCGACTGTCACTTTGCCCATTGTAGAGGGAGACCTTGGGATTCTTGACCTAAAAATCTGGAATCAGGCGACTGTCCTCAAGCATCTTTGGTCCATCATCAATAATAACAATCACTTCATTTGAAGTTCTTGGATTATGATGGAAAAAATTAAAAATAATAACTTTTGGAACCTCTCAATGGGTTCTTCGCCCTCTTGGATTTGGAGGAAAATTCTTCGTCTTCGCCCATTGGCTAGTAAATTGTGCATGGTGGCAATTGGAAATGGAGCAAGCATGTCTTTCTGGTATGATTCGTGGCTCCTCTCTACTTCACTTGCATCACACTATGGCGAAAGTACAATCAAGGATTCTAGACGTGGGAAAAACTTCATGTTATCGGATGTCATCCTCAACGGGAACTAGAACTGGCCTTCCAATAATAGATTAGTGAATGCTCGATCCCGCGCTAACCTTTTGGAGATCCGCAATCTTATTATCTCCCTCCCTCCCCCTAACATCACCTCCAATGATATTCCATTCTGGAAGGCGAAAGAAGGAGGTTCCTCCTTCTCCATCAAGGAAACTTACAACGTCATTTGATTGCCCAACCCTAAAGTAGGATGGGCCGGGTTAGTTTGGAACAAATCCAATATTTCTCGCCATTCATTTATCTTATGGTTAGCTATTTTGGGAAAGTTTGCCACCAAAGACAAGCTTCTCAGTTGGGCCTACAACATCCCACCTGATTGTGTCATTTGTAACTCTAACAATGAAACTACCTCTCATCTCTTTTTTATTGTAGTTTCACGTAGAGTATTTGGTCTCATTCTAGTATAAAATTAGGATTCCCTTTCAACGCTTCCTGTTGGCAGTCTTGGGTATGTGAAGCGTCAAATTGGTCTCAACCTCGAAACCATTCTATTTGGCTTACTTGCTTCGTTGCGGTAATTTACCACATCTGGAAGGAGAGGAACCTAAGAACTTTTGGTTCTCCTCCAGCCATCTTTTTTTTGAACTTATCAAATCTTCGGTTCCGATTCCAAGGCACCAAGACTGGTTGGCTCTTCTCAAAATTAATATTTATGCTATTTTTGTATGTGCAGGATACCGTCGGTGAGTGTTGTTCGTGATCCGACATTTCATTGATCGTGTGGGAGATGGAGGGTGATGTCTCTGAGGTCCACTTCGAGGCATGCGACGGCTAGCTCTGATATCAATGTGTCTACGATGTCTTATTTGATTATTTGTACGGGACGCTTCTTATCGTCTCTATGATTTGATCTTTTTTACTGCTTTATCTTGCGATCGTCATTCTTGAGACGATTATGATGTATCTCTCGGGGAATGCTCGAGTTTTTGTATGAACCTTATTTCAATTAATTTAATGCTTTTATTAAAAAAAACACATTTTGGTTAGTAAAAGATAAATAAGGTTTATTTTAGTTGATAAGGGATACTTTCCACTATTAAAATAAGTTATTATATTTAGTTTCTTATTTTGTCTTCCATGTTTTTATTTCTTTAACGTAAAGTTTTTTATTTTTATTGTCGGTTCCAATTTAATTTAATTTTGCTTCGAATTATGTACTTTTCTCCCAAAACATATCAAATCAATAGCCTAACAGCTACGAGAGTTATTTACTTACTAACAAAAAGAAAAGTGTAAAAATACGTATCAATTAGCATAAATAGTATTGAATATTTCACATTCAATATTGTACCGGTCCGAAACCAAAAGAAATGTTAAATGCAACCGTAATTAATAATTATTGTCTACAACATCTATAACATAACCAAATTATATCCACACACATAAACTCAATTGTGATTATATCTTAGAAATAAGTTAATATTTTTTTTATTTAATATCATATAAATTATTATTAAGATAATTTTATAAGATACTTAAAACAAATACCAATTATCAAATAAAAAATATTAATATATATATTCAGAAATAAAAAGTTTTATAAAAATAATTTAATTGATACTAATTAACCGTGACAATTAATGAATCTCATCTAATTGGCTAATTTGATTAGGTGATCTCAAATGACATAAAAACTAAGATAATTACACCACATTTTCTAGGGTAACTTTTTCAATATATAAGCTTATTACATTTTTTTTAATTAGTCGTTTTTAATGAGTGTTTGATCAATGACTTTCATCATATTTAACTTCAAATATTTTTAGAGATCTAACAACTAACATGAGCTAGGTTATAAAATTAAACAAGTGGGAAATTGAATATAAATTTTTTTTTTATTTTTTGATATGGCCATACTCTTTTTAGAGTGTTTTATATCCTTATCTAAGAGTTAAATTTCATGAATGGAGACCGATTTTTGTTAATGATTAGGGTCATCATTTGGATGACGATCCATATAATTTTGAAACATAACATAATCATGAAATAAAGAGGACACGATAAATGAATAGGACGACCTGAACGAAGAAGAAGTAAATGAAAGATATAGTATTTAACAAGGTAAAAGATGGTCTATACACATAGAAGATAAATGAGATCAAAGTCAGAAGAATGACATGAGGAGAAGAAATTACAAGATAATAAAGAATACTTACAAAGGAAAAAACAAACTAAATACAATGAAGATATGTGTTTGTTGAAGCAAAAATGCTGGAAAATAAAGTCTTACGTGGCAAACTGAACACTAAGAACCTTCTAATCAATTGTTCAACATTATCAAAGGTGCATATGACTTTAGAGGGTAGTTTCGCAATGTATGTAACCAAATTTATAAGAGATGAATTCCATATAGTCACGAAGGTATATGTCATTCATTCATAGAGTTAAAGCTAGACAATAATATAAATAGAGATTTCAACCTTATTTGTAAAGGATCTTATCTTTTTGGCTTAAAACTGAAATCATATTTTTGAGATAGTTTTTTTCCCGAGTTGTTTAGCTTTAATCTATTGGAAATGATTTATTAAGAATTATCTTTATCATTTTTATGGAAATTTTAATGTTGATTAAACATGAAACTAGTTACTCAGTACAAAATTATACAATTCTATATTATGTGCATTTTGTTTACGATAGTTATTTGAGAAGAGGTTTTATTATTTTATTTAATTAATTAAATTTGAAAAAATATATTTTTAATATAACCATATATATGTGTATAACAATTCATAAATCCTACAAAATAAAAAAGTATGAACAATATTTAATCTAATACACATCATAACATGTACCTTTTGATTATTTACTTAAATATTACTTGATAAGGAAATAAATAAATGAGGATTAAAAATAATTACTTTATAATTGGTCAAATGAGTATTATACAAGTATGCTAGAGATTTGGTGTAAAATTTAATATAAAGGACTATATATGTAATTTGTGATGAATATGTATGTACTAAGTAGTAAAGTGGGATAGAGTATCCATGAAACAAACCAAATTTGTCACATTTACGTGCCTCACCTATAAAAAGGGGTACTTGCCTTGGGAATGAGAAGGATTGGGAACATTTTAACTTTTGATAACTTTCTCTCTCTAAATATTAAGAAACTTTCTCTTTCTAGTAAATCTTTTACTAATTCTTTTTAGACTTCTCTGTCTCCCCTAAAGATATTTATACTTATCGTTGGCGACCACAGTGGGAGATCGTATGACACATGGATCTGAGATCTAAAACAATAAAGATACGTGATCCGAAAGCAGCAATACTATGGATCTTAAAATCCAAGTTGATCCAATGATATTGATGGAAGGTGCTTGAGTCAGGCATGGTCATATGAGAAAATCAAGGTAAAATACAAGGAAATGATCAATGCGATCAGTCTAATATGGAAGATCAAATGAATCAATTACTGGAAATAATAACTTCTTTGAATGATCAGCTTGATAAGAGGGAACAACTGCTTCAAACTGGTAGGGTGCGATCCAAAGTGCGCCAGGTGAATAAGAATATATATTGGAAAGATTTATCTGACGAGTCTCATAATGTTCACCGAGCGCGTAGTGATCATCGAGAAGTGCAATTTCAGTTCGAAAATGGATGTCACTTCTCTAGAAAGGAGAAGAAAGACAAGCATCAATATATTCTAACATATACAAGTGCGTCTCTTGGGTCAGACTCCGAGAGATTTTCTCAAAATATTAAGAAAGTTGATCCCCGTAAAAGAGAGAGTGACAAGTGTTCTTCGAGGAGGAAGGATAGTCGACCTCAAAAATCTCGAATTAAGCATAAATCTAAAAAAGATTATGGATCCAGATTTATGATTGAGAATCCGCTCGTCGAGAATAATATAGTTAATCAATACATCAATCCTGCGGATCAAGGCTTGTATGCAATTATAGGAAGCGGAACTGGAGCTAACCACTAGATAAAAGGAGTAAACTTGAGAACTTCTCCTATGTCGTCTGAAATATGGTCAATACATCTTCCGAAATATTTTGATATTACTAAGGTTAGGAAATTTAGTGGTACGTAAGATCCTACTGACCATATTAAACAATATAATAACTATATGATAAACTTCGAGGATGATGATAAGTTAGTATGCAGATATTTTTCACAAACTTTCAAGGGCACAACTTTAATATGGTACAACAAAATTCAGAGCGGTTTGCTAACCAATTTTAGAACTTTCTACATAACTTTCTGAAGGCAGTTTGTGGGGAGCAAAGAAATTCGATCTAACCGTGATACCATAATTCAATGCAAACAAGTTTTGGAGAAAAAATAAAAGATTATACTAGACATTTTGTGTTAACTAATACGGAGTTAGACGATTGTGACGAGCAGGTAGCATGTGTAGTTTTTAAACAAGGATTTCTCCTTGGATATTTAGGAAATAAAACTACAATGAGAAGGGCCTTAAGTTTTAGAGCTTTAATGGATCAATTAGTGGATGAGATTAAAGTGGACAAATCAACTAGAATTTGGATCAAACCTAATTTACCTCAGAGGAACTCAAGGCAATGCAACATTCCTATTGGACAAGGTTATTAACGAAGTACCTAGAATTCTCTAAGGCCATCACGACCAAAGGTATCTACTAATTTACCTTCTCGGTTAGGATCGTCTCAGTATTCTAACTATCAACTATCTCGGGTCAAGTCGAATCAATGGGTAAGGCCATAGTATTTTACAGTTTTGACTGAAAATGTGGCAACAATTTTTTGAAAGAACTAAGAACCATGTTAATTTTCAAAACCCATCATTGATAAATAGACCAATGGAGGGGCGGAACAAAAAATTTTGTAAGTTCCATAATGACGTGGGCATGATACAGCAGAATCCATAGCTTTGAAGAAAGAAATTCAATTTTTGATAGAGAATGGTAAGCTAACAACTTTTGTTAAGGGACAGGAAAGTGGTCAAAATAATTCGAGCATTAGTACACTTGCGCAACATGTTTTAAATTTTGTCCTTAAATAAGGAAAATACGTTAATGATTGTTGAATCTAAAGAGAGCATCAATGTGTCTTCAGAATACATGGATACAGATCTGGAACGAAGGATAGTGCTGGTGGTGAATGAACCAGTAGTGCAAGGAAGGGTTCGAAGCTCATGTGAATACTTTAAATCTTTGGAAATTTTCGGAATATAGACTATAGTCGACAATACTAACAGTTCAAGAAAAATACATGTGGTAGTTTGAACAACTTATTTAAATGGAAGAATAACTACTCATCTTTATAGGAAAAATGTCACACATTTTATCTTATTTGATGAAGATGATTTAAGAGGAATAGTTAGTCCTCGTGAAGATACTGTAGTGATCGGTGCAGAAATTAAAGGTACTAAGATCCGAAGGATAGACTCGTACTTCAGCAAATATGTTTTTCATGTCAACATATTTGCTGAAGACTCCTCGTGACGAACACCTTCGTGATTTGGAATAAACTTTCTGAAATTTAAGAGTCATTCTCCTAAAGTTAAATCCAGAAAATTGTACTTTTGGCGTAAGGTCGAGGAAATTCTAGGGATATATAATAAGTAAAAAAGGAATATAAGCTGATCATTATCAGTTGAAAGCTACCATGACTCCTCCATGGTTAAATAAAGAGGTGTAAATTTTGACAAGAATGTTGGCAGCTCTAAATAGATTTATATCCACATCTTCAGATAAATGTGCACCATTCTTCCAAGTATTGAGATAGTCAAAGGAATTTCTGTAGATACCAGAATGTGAGGTAGTATTTTTAACAATTAAAGAACATTAATCATCCCCTGAGTTTTTGTCTAAGCCCTTAATAGGAGATCAATTGTTTTTTGTCTATTATTGTTTCAGATTATGTTTTCAGTACTATGTCGATAAGGAAGGTAGATGGATATCCACGACCGATATATAATGTGAGCAACAGTTTACTTACATCGGAAAACTATATTTAAAGCTATAAAATTTGGCTTTTATCTTTGGTTGTAGCTGCCAAAAAGATGCGCCCTTACTTTCAGGCTCATTCTATTATTTTAAGAACGTCGTTTCAATTGAAAAGTGTATTACCAAGACCAACTATTTATGAAATGATGACTAAGTGGTTCGTGAAATTAAGGAACTATGACATTGAATTTACTCGTCGAACGGTTATCAAGGCCCAAGCTTTAGTGGATTTTTTTTGTTGACTTCCATTCGAGCTGCTCTAACGAGGAAGGAAATGATACAAACACATTATTTACAGCTGATGAGTGAGTAGTTTGAATCGATCCAGTGTCTTAGGATCAAGCACGAGGTTCCAGTTGATCGCTCCATCTGGTGAAGCTATGTACCATGCCATTCGGTTCAAACTTAGTTCATCGAATAAAGAAGTAAAATATGAGGCAACCTTAGCTGGATTAAGGATTGCAAGTATTTGTGGAGATTTTTGTTTATAAACATTTTCCCAACTTGTAGTAAATCACATGTTAGGAATATATGAGGATAAGAAGGATCGACTTATGAAGTATGTTGGGTATCTTATTTAACAAAATATCAATTGAACACATTAGCCGAGAGGAAAATATTGTCGCAAATTCATTGGCAACTATGGCCTAATCTGAGTATCCTTGGATTTATTACAATAATCTTTATCCATATTGATGAAATCTGAGCAATGCAAATATTCTGAAGAAGTATTTGTGGTTACCAAGGAAGACCGAAGAGATTGGAGATTCGATCTAATAGAGTTTTTACTTAACGATACATTGTCGATTGATAAAAAACATTAGCTCAACGATTAAGATTTAGAGTGCATGGGTGCACAGTAGTAGATAGAATTTTGAATAAAAAATCTTTCAATCGACCGTTGTTAAGATGTTTGATCAATAATAAATCTCAAATAATTTTGTATGAACGAGATGATGGGGAAGGCTCAGATCATTGTGGATTTAAGGCTCCAATAAGAAGATTTTTGTTAGTATGATATTATTTGCCTTCTATAATGAGTGATACTAAGGATCTAGTTCTAAGTTGTGACACTTGTCAAAGATTTGGAAATTCCATTCATAAACCAGTTGGCTCCTAACCTCAATTTCTGAAGCACTTTCTTTTGATAAATAGGTTTTGGATTTAGTGGGCTCATTTCCTATGGCTTCAGAAGGACAATAAACAATTATAGTTTCGGTGGATTACTTTTTAAAATAGGAAAAATCCGAACTTTTGTCAGGAACAAAAGCTAAAGATGCAATCAGATTTATTATGTCAAATATTTTTTGTAGATTTGGGGTTTCTCAGACAATTACTACAGATAATGGGTCATAGTTTAATAATAAATAGATAATATATATTTTTGTGATTCGAGGGGAATCACACAGTGCTTTTCAACACTATTTCACCCACACAAAAATGGTTAAGTAGAGGTTACTAATAGGACTATTTTGGACGGTCTTAAGAAAAACATGACAGGTAACACTGAAAAATGGTCTAATTATCTTCAAGAGGTGTTATTGGGTTATAAGACAACACATCGAACTACGAATCAAGAAACTCTTTTTGCTTTGGTATACTGGATGGATGCGGTCAGCTCGGCGAAATCAATACTTCCATTTTACAAGGTACTTAGCTATTTTGAGGACGATAACAAGGAGGCTAGACGAACAAAGATTTATTTGGTTGAGGAAAAAGGGTTAGGGCACATTTGAATTTGATTAATTATCAAACTTTAATGCGAAGCAGCTATGATTTGAGTGTGAAAAGAAGAGACTTCAACGTAGGTGATAAAGTTTTGAGAAAGTTTTGAGAAAGTTATTTTTAAATACAAAAGACAAATGATTGGGTAAGATGGCTTCAAATTGGGAAAGACTTTTTTTAGTGGTCAAGAAGGTTAAGCCAAAGTCATATCGCCTCCAAGATAAGCACCTTTGGAATATTGAACATTTACGATTGTATTGTGAGTAATTATTTGAACATTTATGGGTATATTATTTTTTCACATGTATATTTGACCGGTGACATACTATTTCCTCTCCTAGTGGCTCAAAAAACGTTTTAATGAGGTATCTATATAGCCGGAATTATAAATACAATAGTTTTTTTTGCCAAAAACGGTTGAGTATACCATTTTATGTTGAAAAAAGAAAATAATTTATATATATGAGAAATTATTTTAACTATGAACTTATAATGTTATTATAAGAAATTAAAAGTTTAATTTTGTAAATTGAACAAGAACTTATCACCCTTGAGATAATTTACAAGAATATATAATTAGAAGAGTCAATTTGTGTGACAATACAATTCAAAGAGACAATGTGTGTATAAATATAATACGAATAGCCAATATGTGTGGCAATATAATTCGTAGTGCCAATGTGTGTGGCGTTATAATCCGATTATCTTTTCTCTAAGACAATTTGAAAAATTGAAAAGACATTTAACATTTAAAACAAGTAGTGTTATGTGATGAGTTATTACGAACACAAACAATGATATGTGATGAGCACTTACAAGTACAAACATTTCTATGTAATGAGCACATACAAAAAATTCAGATCATGACATTTGATAGTCATCAATACCAAAACACAAGTTATAAACATAAAAATACAGTTGATACCTATTTGTTTTGATCACTGCCTCGTGATTCATCCGAGTTGTCTTCTGAGAAGCTATTGTCACTTTCCGAACTCTTATTACCCAACGAGACAGATTTGTTGTCTCTACTTTCATCAAATGCATACTCCTCTAAATTACTTGCAACAGTGGTGAATGAAATAGGTCGTCTATTTTTCTAGCACTAAGTACCAATAGTCTGTCAAATTTGATTTCAGAAATCTATAGTGGAAATCAAGAATCATGGAAAAAAATTTATTCATCTTCACGTATCTTTAAATTTTTAAGGCAATCACTTGAATTAGCATTCACAACAACCTTTATAGTTGCAGCTTTCTCTTTCTAGGATTCAGATTTGTACGATTCTAAGTCTTGAAAGGCTTCTTTTTTCCTTCTTCATTTTCTTTATACAATGTGTTGATTGTTATTTGGTTGATATTGGTGTGGTTTATTTTCGTCTGAGGGTAAGTTTGTAATTTTTGTTTAGAGTTGTGTGGAAGTTTGTGAGTATTTGATATTTAGGTAGAGTGTAGAGGGAGAATTAAGCAGCCTGGTTGTATTTAATTTTCATTACCCTCATTTAATGTTGGTGGTTGGGTATTTATACCCTTATATTTGGGCCTTGTGTGCTTTCGGGTCGTGTTTAATGGACCCGGGTCAAGTTTAAGGACCCATAAGTTCTAAGTAGAAGAGCAGACAGCTTAGTCAAGAAGTGATTATGTTCTTAAATACTTTAGTTCTGTTCGAACATTTCAATGGATGATGGTGTCCGAACTGCCCCTGTCCGGTTAGGTAGACATTGTCCGAACTGACCCTGTCTGAAGAGGTGACAGAATCCGGACTCATCAGTAGCCCTTTTTTTAGGTGGTTTTCAAAAACCTTTCGCAAGACCTAAAAAAGAGTCTGTTGCTAGTGACAGTTACATCCGGACAGGTCCTTCGAATTGCATTATAGTTTTATTCGGAATGAAAAAAATTCTTTGAATCTAAACGGTTTTTTGCCAGAGTTCGTGGGACACGTGTCTCTTTCTGGTTCGTTATTTCAGCCGTTTTTTCACCTTGAATTTTGCTCCCACCTTCTCTGAAAAGCAACCTTTTCATTAAATGAAGATGACATCAGCGCAGTTTCTTAATCATTGCAAATCTTTTCGAATTCTCCTAGTAATCAAAGCACCTTTTTGGGGTTTACTATAAATTAAACACTTTTCCACTGTTTTACCATCATCTTCATATTCACTTTGCTAATTTTCAGAGCTTTCTCTCTCAAACACAAGTTCTTCGTTTTGGGTTGTTTATGTTCACGGCTAGGAACGCTTTAATCAGAGGCGGGTGGCTTAATCTATCAGAGCTAGAAAAAGCACAAAAATTTGAAAGGGAAAGGCGCATTGCAGCAGGCCTACCTACCTCCCCCTTCAACAAACCAGTAACCTCAAACACAGAGCCTGACCAGGGTTCTTCCTCAACAAAAATTGTCAAACCGAGGAGATTGTTTCAACCCAACCTTTCTCCCATTGTCTCGGGTTCATCAGTTCAAGAATCAGAACCCACTGTTGAACCAGGGTTAGCAGTTACTAGCTTCAAAAAGCCTTCCCCATTTATAGCCATGAAGTCAGATGCAGATACCTCTCCTAACAAACTGGTCGATCGAAGAAGAGGCCGGCTGGTTAAAGGGCAGGCTTCCAAAGGCACCCCTTCGAAATCAGGGGCCAAGGACAGCAATACAGGGTTAGAGGCACCCATAAAAGTACCCAAGGACAGGTTGTCCGGACCGGAGGCCACTAGCTCAAGCCTCCAAAGAGAAACCACCACATCAGAGCCCCAGCCGGAGGCCAGAGTCCAGGAGAGTATTGAAGCTCAACAATCCGGAGGTCAGACTGAACCAACTCCAAACTGCCCCCTCACAAAGACAACTGAAAACCATTCCTCATTAATGGAAGAAATAATAGAGGATTCTATCGAAGAGGCTCCATTCGAGTCTGAACCCTCCGGACAGACTAGTGATGCTGCTGCTGCCAAGAAGGATAAAGGCAAAAAAACTATGCCTCAGGCATCCAGATCTGCCAGAGGTCCTAAAGGGAAAAGTTAGACCTTGTTTCCACAAGGTCAGTGTCAAGTATTTACTTGCCTTGCAAAAAATTAATTATACCTTTATACACACAGCTGAACTGGGTCGGATGCGAACGAAGTGGAGGATTCCGGAGAATGTGAAAATAAGGATCCCAATAGACTCTGAAACCCCAATGGACTGCAAACTTAGTGAAGTAGTCATCTTTACTGAGCTCTTTAACTGGGGGCTAAGGTTTCCCTTGGATCCGGAGATAGTTAGGTACCTCCATCTCATCAAGCTTTGTCCAAGCCAACTGAGCCCTAACGCTTGGTATACTCTCATGGCCTGTATCATGGCCTCCAGGCTCTCCGGAATTCCTCTCCCTATGGAAGAATTCGTTGTTGTGGCCGGTCTCTGGAGAAACCCTCATATCCCCTTTTATCACTTCAACATGGGTGATAACTATAAGGCAGTGGATGACCTGCTCGAAGAGGAGAGAAATTGGAGGACTCACTTCTTGTTCGTGAGTGGCGCTTGGGAGAATGGGAGGAAGATCAAAGCTGGAGTCAACCCGAGTCTTCTCACCAGCAGATGGAGAAGTGATCGTAAGGATCCTAGCTTATCTTCTCATTTTTACTTTTATCGAATTTGTTTAAACTGACTGGTTTTGTCTTTTTTCTTGACAGAGCTGCCCAAAGACTTTAATGACTATTTAAAGGCCGGACAGACCACTTGTACCAAAATCAACGCTTGGGCTGCTGAGAAGTGGGGGAACTGCTTCCATGATGCCTTTACCGGAGGCAATCTTGCAAGGTCTTACCTCTGGAACACTACTGGCCGGAGGGACTTGACCTGGGAAGAGCTCACCACTCCACCCCCTCCAGATGTAGTCCTCAAGAGAACACACGAACCGGATGGGTCTCTATACTTTCCAAGTTGAGCCAAGGCCCCAAGTAAAATGAAAGGCAAGAAAGGGAAGGGCAAGAAGGCTCCAGGTGAGGCTAACCCTGCCGAGGTGGAGGAGGCTGCTCCAACAAACCCAGAGGGGCCAGCCCCAAGCCAGATCGATGCTGCTCTCCTAGAAGTGGTGGGGCAGGAGAGTGCTAGGGAAGAGGTAGGATCTCCCAAACCTCCAAGAGCTCAAGAGAGACCGAAAACGTGGAGTAGAGAACAAGGAGAGGGAGGCCAAAAATAAAAAGACCTCCAGGGGTGATGAACTTTCTCTCCGGCCTCCGGAGCCTCTCCCCCTTGTTGACCCTACTGATCCGACAAGAGCAGAGGAGATCCCTGGTGACTTTCAAACAGACGAGGTTTTGGAGGAGGAGACCTCAGCATTGATGGTGTTGACATCACAGGGCTTGATGGACTTGGTGACTATTTTGCAAACCTTCCCAGAGACGACTTTGCTGGGCCTTACCTCCCTCCAAGCACTTCGAACACCGTTACCTTTAATGGTAAAACTTTCACTGTTTCAAGTGAAAAAGAAGCTATAACTCACTCCATACTGAATACTGTTCAGCCAGTGTTGGTCCTAGAGAAGCAAGTACGAGGTCAGGCAGCAATCATTGCCTTCCTTAACTCTGACAAGGAAAAATTGTCTAACGATCTCCTCACTTCCACCCAAAACGCTGAGGTTTTGAAGGGAGAAAACGAGGAGCTAAAGAAGAGCCAAGAGGGGTGGACCATAAAGGTTGCCACTTTAGAAGATACTATCAAAGACCTTCGGGAGAAGCTGTTCGGATTAGAGAAAGATCTCACCTCTTCGAAAGAGGAGGCGAATGCCAAGGACCAAGTCATCCATAACTTGACAAATGACAAGATTGCGCTCGAGAACTCAGTGACCAAGGCTGCAGAAGAGAAAGCAAGTTTGCTAAGGGAGCAAGAGGCCAAAATTCAGGCATGGTCTTGCTCTTTCATGAGAAGTTCCCGAAGAGGAACCTGGGAGATTTGTGGCTTCATGTAGAGTACGAAGACCTTCCCTTCCATACCATGGCTGATGGAGACTTGCATGATTATTCCAGTGCTTCCTCCTCTGACGAAGAAGAAAACACTGGGGAGAGCCTAAATGAAGAGAAGGACGATCCCAAGAAGAAGAAGACAAGTGAGGCTGAGCCATCTTCAAAGGCTCAGTCTTAGATTATGAATTATCTTTTCACCTTTTACGTTGTTTGAACTAAAGTCCTTGGAAGGCTAAGGCATTTTTGTAACTGTGTCTGGCATTTGACCGGATAGATCTTTTGTTTTGTCTGACAGTTTTAAAGTCCTTGGAAGGCCAAGTCACTTGGGTTATTTCAATAAATATCTTTGTTTTGCACAACTCTTGCATTCTTTCATAGTTTGTTTTAATTTTGGTGGCTAGTGTTTAAACAGCCCTTAGTTATTTCATAAATATTCTAAAGCGAGAGTGTTTAAATTCTCCGATGACAAATGTTTAAGTAGTAATCATTCCTTTAATTCAATCCGGATGGTGTGACAAAAAACAAAGTAAGAACACTTCGAATTTTTAAGAAGGCATCAAATTTTATAAAAATCCCGGACACCTCATTAAAACCTCCCCGCGCCACCAGGGTAGGAAAGAGTATGCCCCCAAATATTTACATGGATTTTTAAACAATTAAATATTTACATTACTTCTACTCTAAGTGCATCCGGAGATGTTCAATATTCCAAGGGTGATTCAAAACCCTTCCATCTTTGTCTTCTAGCTAGTATGTTCCAGGTTTGAGCCTTTCAATGACCATATAAGGTCCTTCCCAAGTTGGGGCTAGTTTGTCGAGCAGCTTCTCTTTAGTGTGTAAGAAGACTTTCCTTAACACCTTGTCCCCCGGCTGAAAATCTCTTCTTTTCACTCTGGAAGCAACCCTGCTTCTCATCAAACCCTGATAGTGTGCAGCTCTAAGGTGAGCCTTAACTCGTCTTTCCTCTATTAGGTCAAGCTGACCCCTGATTGCCACTTTGTTAGCGTGTTCGGAGAAATTATGAACTCGAAAGGAAGGGAGAGTTGCCTCTATAGGAGCTATGGCATCCATCCCATAGACCAAGGCAAAAGGTGATTCTTGTGTTGCAGCCCCAGGAGTAGTCTGGTAGGCCCACAAAACCTCTTGTAAATAACTAGGCCACTTTCTAGCAGCCCCTTCTAAATTTTTCTTCAAACCGGAAAGTATAGTTTTGTTAGCCACTTCAACTTGATCGTTTTCTTGTGGGTGGAAAGGTGAAGAGAAACAATGTTGTATACCCCTAGAGGCACAAAAACTCTCCATTTCCTTGTTGTCGAACTGTGGCCCATTGTCTGTTGTTATCTTTTGTGGAACACCAAATCTGCAACAGATATTGGATAAAATGAATTTTATGACGGCTTTTGACGTTGTTCTTGCCAGTGGGGTTGCTTCGATCCATTTCGAAAAATAATCAATAGCAACAATTATCATCCTACGTCCTCCGGATGCTAGAGGAATAGGTCCCACTAAATCCAACCCGCATCGAGCAAAAGGTATAGGCTCAGAAATTGACTCTAAAGGGATGGCTGGGACATGAATTTCATTGCTATATCTCTGGCATGGGTCACACCTTCTCACCAGCTCCTTAGCATCTTGCATTATAGAGGGCTAATAATAGCCAGCAAGTAAAACTCTCCTTGTTAGAGCCCTGAAATCATATAGCCTGAAAGCATTATAGTGAGCTGATCCCTCTCCCAAGCATCGCAAAAGAGGTTTACTGTAAGACTGTTTATACATAACATCTCTTAGTATGATAAAACCACGAGCTTTGTGCTTCATTTTTCTTGCTAGTGATTTATCCGGAGGCAAGATGCCATCGGAGAGATACTGCAGGAGAGGAAATCTCCAATCTTGAGGTTGTTTCATCTGTACATCAAAAATTTCTTCCTCTTTACCCACATTGAGTTGAATGGAAGGGCACTCTAGCACATGGATCCAAGGATATGACTCAGTATAGGCTATGGTTGCCAAGGAATCTGCTAGTTCATTTTCTGTTCGGGGATGTTTTTGAACTTAAGTGCCTCATTTTTAAGAAGAAGTAAGTACTTCATTAGTTGCTCCTTTTTAGCTTCGGATTGACCCTGTGCATGATGGATAAGAAGCTAGGAATCGCTCATTAACTTGACCCTTTTGGCTCCACAAATGAAAGCCAACTTCAAACCAGCTATAGCAGCTTCATATTCAGACTCATTGTTAGAAGCCCTAAAAGCGAAGCATATACCCTGATACATTTTGTCACCATACGGAGAGGTCAAGCATACCCCTGCACCACATCCCATAGTACTTAATCCACCATCTGTCTAGACGATCCAGACCTTTTTATCTTTCATCTCAGTAGTTTGCTCCGTATCCCTATCAGAGTGGAATTCAACTAAGAAATCGGCCACAGCCTGGGCTTTGATTGTCGTTCGAGGAGAAAAATCAATATCAAAGTCCCCCAACTCCACTGACCACTTAGTCATTCTACTTGAAATGTCTGCCTTTTGAAGAACATTCTTCAAGGGAAAAGATGTCCGGACGATAATAGGATGAGCCTGAAAATAAGGCCTCATCTTCCTTGCAGCAATTACCAAGGCTAATGCTAATTTTTCGAGCTTTAAATAGCGTTTTTATGCATCTATCAAGCTCTTGCTGATGTAGTACATCGGATGGGGGTAATTATCCACCTCTTTTACCAATACAGCACTGATGGCACAACTAGAAACTGCCAAGTATACGAAGAGCGTCTCTCTATCAACAGGTTTAAATAAAGTCTTGGGGGAGGACAGATGTTTCTTAATCTCATTGAAGGCCTCATCACACTGTGAAGTCCAGTCAAATCCCTTTGCACCCTTTAAAGTTTGAAAAAACGGGGCACATCTGTCCGAAGACCTTGAGATGAATCGATTTAAAGCAGCCAACCTCCCAGTCAACTGTTGTACTTCTTTAACATTCCGAGGAGGCTCCATTTGGAATAAAGCATTAAGTTGGTCCAGATCGGGATGTATCCCTTGCTCACTTATTATATAACCCAGGAATTTCCCGGACTGCACTTCGAACACACACTTTTCTGGATTTAGTTTCAAATTTACTTTTACTAAGTTAGCAAAAGTTTCTTGGAGGTCTACCAAGTGTAGTTGTTCATCCACACTTTTGACCATCATGTCATCAATGTATACTTCCATATTTCTTCCAATTTGATTAGCAAAGGCTTTGTTCACCAATCTCTGATAAGTAGCCCCAGTATTTTTCAACCCAAATGGCATCACCTTGTAGCAATGGAGACCCCTATCAGTAACAAATGTGGTATGCTCCTGATCCTTCGGATCTACTTGAATCTGATTGTACCCGGAGAAGGCATCCATAAAAGACAGTAGTTTATTCCCAGAAGTGGAATCCACCAGCTGATCAATCCGGGGGACTGGGTATAAATCTTTTGGGCAAGCCCTATTGAGATCTGTGAAATCAATGCACATACGCCACTTTCCATTTTTCTTTTTCACCAAGATCGGATTGGCTGTCCATAAAGGATACTGAGACTCTTTTATATGCCCCATTTTAGTGAGTCTGTCAACTTCTTGAACAATAACATCAGTATTTTCCTTGAAAAAACCCTTCTCTTTTGTACCACAGGTGCTATGTCTCTCCGAATGGACAGGTGATGTGATATAATATCTGCTGGAACCCTAGTAACATCAGCATTGCACCAAGAAAAAACATGTTGATGGTCTTTTAGAAACTTCAACATTTTATTCTTCAGTTTGGATGACATTTTTTCCTTCTTCCAAAGAATGTGTTTCAACTTCCTCAACCGGTATCAACACTCCAGGGGTCTCTCTGGGGTCATCAATTTCACCCTCACCCCCAGAAAGCCCCTCAAACTGCTATTCTTCATTGATACAAACTGCCCCCAGCATCCGTGGAGCCAGTGTTGTGGCATAACACTCTCGTGCAATCTTTGGACTGCTCCGAACAACTCCTACTTGTCCTTGAACAACATATTTCAAACATTGGTGGACTGTTGAGGCCACTGCATGCATCCTAGAGAGCCAAGACCTCCCTAAAATAGCATTATAACAAGTGGGACAATCCACCACAATAAAAAATATTCTAACCATCTTCTTAAAAGGGCCCTTGCCCAACAAAACTTCCTCTTCGAACTCCCGGATCACATCTGCTGAGCTTCCAGTGAAACCCACCATTGATCTGTCCGAACGCTGAATTACGGCTGGATTTTTCATCTTTTTGTAAGAGGTTAAAAAGAGGATATTGGCTGAACTCCCAGTATCCACCAAGATTCGTCTTAAGTCATTGCCCCAAATGGATGCTCCCATGACAACAACATCTTCATGAGGACCAGCTATATCCCTTAAGTCATCCTCATCGAAAACAATGAAGAGAAATGGAATTTGTGATTGATAGGAGGTCATGCCTCCATCTAGCTGGGTAGCTAAAGTATGAACGTGCCTCTTCCTTGAAGAGGCAGTAGCAGCTATCATAGTATCCCCTCCGAAAATTGTGAGTGACTCAAAAAACTTAATAAGCCCGGAGACTGTTTTGCAACGTTCCTCAATGGCACCCACTGTATTTCGAGTCGGATCATAATCCAAGTACTCTGACTCTACATCAAATCTTTTGATTATAACCATACCTCCCTCCGGAGCAGCATTGTTCAGACCAGCCCGATAAGCATTATCACCTATTTCCTCCTCTTCTTTTGACATATGCCCCCAGCTTTCCTCTTTCAATTAAGTTCTGAACTTCTTATTTTAAAGCGATACAATCGTCAGTGGTATGGCCAGTATCATTATGATACTGACAGAAGGAATTGTTACGATGTTCCCTAGGAGATTGCAGTGCAGCCGGCCTTCTATAGTGTACTTCTTCCTTTGTTTTGTCATAAATGGTGGCCAAACTTTTTTTTAACTCTGCAAACCACTCCGGTTGAACCCAAAGCCCTCTCTTATTTCTAGATTGTTGACTCTGGGCAGGCGCAGCTGGCTGAGACTTAGCTTTAGCTCTGTTATGTCCCTGTTCGGTCTCCCTTGCCTTGTTCCCGGACTGGTTTTGGTTGGGGTTTGGTGCAACCGGGGCAGACCTCCCCTGCCTGTGCACCCTAGTTTTCTTTGTTTCATCAACGTTGATTTGATTTCCGACCTGATTCAGTAGACCTCCCCAAGTCATGGCTTTCTTTCTGGTCACTGAATCAGCTAAATTTCTAGGGTTTAAGCCCTGCCTCAAAGATGCTATTGCTACTTGCTCGAAGCAATCAGCCAACCCGTTTTTGGTGTTTACAAAACGACTTATGTATTATTTTAGTGATTCGTTTGGTTCTTGGGCACAATGGATTATCGTGTCCCCATTGCCCTTCAATTCCTTACTCCCAACAAATTACCTTCGAAAGGCCACCTAAAAGGTATCGAAATTTCTGATGCAGCCTTGTTGTAGGCTGTTATACCACTTCAGAGCACTCCCCGTAAAGGATTGGGAGAATTCTTTACAGAGTAACTTGTCATCATCATCGAAATTCATCATAAAAAATTTTAATTATTCCAAGTGGTTGTCCGGATCTTTGTTGCCATCGTATTTCTCCATTTTTGTGCTATCGAACCTCTTAGGGAGGTTTCCGGACAGAATCTTGGAAGACAAAAGAGATTGTCTCCAATTCCGGCCACGACTGAAAACAGTATCCTCATTGGGAGTTGCAAAGATACTTGGTTCATTGTGGAAGGCAAAAGGATCCACCAGCATCCGGTCTACATGTCTCCGACTATGAGATGATCATTTGCCTATATTCCTCTTTAATTTCCCATGTCTATCCCTTTTTCTTGAATACTTTTTAATCAACTTTTGCTTCTTTTTGGATCGGCCCTCATCATTGCTGGAGGATAAGGACTCTTCAACACCATCCTCGTCCGAGGAGCTACCAGAAGATTCTGAGTCTGAGTCAGAACTCTCCCCTGGCTTGGACCAGTGAGACTTTTTTGAGCTAGCATGAGTCTTCTTGGTACTTGCATGGGTCTTCGAAGGCTCATGCTCTCTAGGGTTGTCGGTATGATGAGCAACTGATGCCTTTGACTTCTCTTTTATGCCCATTTTTGCCTTCTCTGCCCTTAGAGCTTCTATCTCGCCCTTTAATCAATCATGCTCCTCGATGGTATATTCATCATATTCACCCACCACTTCAAGCAAAGCTGGTGGTACTTCCGGGGCATCCGGATTCATTCAGACTGATTTTTTCTGATGGTTTTGAATGCTTGATTCAGGCACTGTCGTTCTCCCACTGTGGTCGCCAATTTGATGTGGTTTATTTTCGTCTGAGGGTAAGTTTGTAATTTTTGTTTAGAGTTGTGTGGAAGTTTGTGAGTATTTAATATTTGGGTAGAGTGTAGAGGGAGAATTAAGCAGCCTGGTTGTATTTAATTTTCATTACCCTCATTTAATGTTGGTGGTTGGGTATTTATACCCTTATATTTGAGCCTTATGGGCTTTCGGGTCGTGTTTAATGGACCCGGGACAAGTTTAAGGACCCATAAGTTCTAAGTAGGAGAGCAGGCAGCTTAGTCAAGAAGTGATTATGTTTTTAAATACTTTAGTTCTGTACGAACAGTCTAATGGATGATGGTGTCCAAACTGCCCATGTCCGGTTAGGTAGACATTGTCCAAACTGACCCTGTCCGAAGAGGTGACGGAATCCGGACTCATCAGATATGCTCTAGCTCTATTTTTATTTTATGCTTCAAAGTCAGTTGCTCCAATTATTGTTTGTGCTTAGAGTTCCAATGATCCTTTATCTAGATAGCCCTACTGTGAAACTCCGACATGTCCTCTTGAAAGGCTTGAAATTGTTCAATTAGATTTCTATTAGAAATCTCATCCCACTTTTTATTATTTGGAGCTTCTTTTTTCCACCAGAAAACATCTTTTGCAAATTTTTCGAATTGACTTCGAGCAGCTAAAGCTTCTTCACTCAATTTTTAACAGCATTTTTTACGCTTGCAAAGGTAGAAGTAAGTTCAAAACTTCTTCAGATGGTTCATTGGAAGGATATGGAGAAAATAATTTTTCGACTACAGAAGCATCGGCAGGGGTGCCTCATCAGTACAAATCTGCACCTGTAACCTCTGTCCCACAAGCTAGTACTGAATCACATGCTACAGTTAATAATCGACCTATAGATTCGAGGAAAAAATCACATTGATCTAGACATAGTCAGTCTAATCAGGATCAACAATCAATAACAAAGGGAATCAATGGGTCCAACCTGATTACTTTGCGAAATTAATTGAAAATATGACTACCATCTATCAAAAGAACTAAGAATGCTGTATAATTCTGAGGGCCAGATCCTAAATAAACTCTAAAATAAAATCGAAATACACGTTTTTATAGATACCACAATGATATGGGGCATGATACTAAAGAATATATGCTTTGAAACAAGAAATACAGGCTTTGATCGAAAATGGGAAATTAACCACTTTTGTGAAATCACAATGGGGGAATAGGCAACCAAGGAATAGGGCACAACCTAGTACAAATGAGGTTCAAAATACATCGCCTAATACCCAAAAGCAAAATACTGAAACGTCTAAACAAGAAAGTACAATGGTAGTTATTGAGCAGTTTGGTATTGACTCAAAGTACTTAGATCCCAATCCAAATCAAAACCGAATCAATGTGGTAGCAGAAAGAATTGGAAAAGTATCTAAGTTACGTTCATTCTTTGAATTACTGACTAACTTTGAAGGGGATACAATGACAGCTCTATCGATTTCTTCTCGGAAGAGCCATGTAGTCAGTTTGGATAGACAATTTGAGCGAACTATATCCACCTATCTTTATTAGATTCATGCCTCATTAATATTATTCGATGAAGATGATTTAGGAGGGGGGGGGGGGGGCATGCCCCCATGAATAAGTTAGGGTAATAGGGGAATCCCTTGAAGGCACTGAGATTCAAAAAAAAATTATTGACACAGGTAGCTCAACAAGTGTTTTATTTATGTCCTCTTACAAATAAATGAAGAATCTCGTGGTTATCCTGAGACCAAATAGAACTATATTAGATTTACTGGTAATACTACTGAGGTCATTGGGAATTTTAAGGTGAAGCTTTGCTAGGTAAAGGACCATTTAAGAAAATGGTTCGAGTGTTATTTGTGGTTGTGGATTATCCGACCTCCTACAATGCAAATTTTGGCAGGTCATGGTTATCAAGGATGCACTATATTGCATCAACGGTTCACCAATGTTTGAAGTATGAAGTTGGGATTCAAGTAGGAGTGGTTTGAAGCAGCCAAAAAGTGGCTAGAGAATTTATGTTATAGTTATCGCTCAAAAATCTTTAGAAAATAAGATAACTAATAAAGAATATAAATTACTAGAGTCCTCTTCGGATTCGAACAAGATAGATGATTGAAGAGAGACTCATAGTACTATAACTATAATAGAAGAAGTTGAAATACATAGTCTGGAAGAAAGGAAGATCGTTCAAATTGGAACCAAACTACCATCAGAATTGAAGAAGAAGTTGTTAGCCTTCATATCCAAAAGTTTACATTTATTTTCTTGGTGTAATGAGGATGTGACTGGTGTATCGACACACATCATTTTCTACAAGTTATCAATTCGTTTTGATGCAGTAGTTCAAGAAGTGGATAGGTTAACTAAGGTAGGACACATTCGTAGATCCTAGTATTCTCTTTGGACTTAAAACTCGGTGTTTGTAAAAAAGAAGAATGGTAAGTGGCTGATGGATCTCAACATATCTTGTCCTAAGGATCTTTTTCCAGTTCCCTGAATAGATCAGTTGGTGGATTCGACTCTGAGTAATAAGTTGTTGTCTTTTATGGGTGCATTTTTCGGGTGTAATCAAATTTAGATGGATATGAATGGCCAGGATCACACAACATTCATTACGGATATGGGGCTTCATTGTTATAACGTGATCCCTTTGGGTTGAAAAATGTTAGGGCAAATTACCAGCAATTGGTTAATAAAGCTTTAGCAAATCAGATCATAAGAAATGAGGAAGTGTACATTGGTAGAGAAAATACTCTATTATAAGATTGGTTAATAAACCTTATTCAAACCCATGGTAGAGGAAATACTCTTTTATATATTTTGCAATACCGGATTATGCAGTAAGTGATATACTAGTTCGTGAGGTAGACAACTATCCTCGCGCTATTTACTATGTTAGTAAAATTCTATTGGATGCGGAGAAGAGGTATCTCAAGTTGGAAAATCTATCTCTGGCCTTGGTATTAGCAACCCAAAAAATGAGGCCTTATTTTCAAGCACATTCTATTATTGTTCGAACCTCAATTATTTTCAATAATATTTTACAAAAGTCAGACATATTAGGTCGGATGACTAAGTGGTTTGTCAAACTAGGAGATTATGATATTGATTTTTTTCTCCTCAAACTGCAATCAAAGCTCAATTTGTGGCTAATGTTTTAGTTGAATTTTACTCAAAAAGGCCTCGTGAGGGATCTCGATTTGAATTTCTCCTTATGGAGATTTAATGCACCAAACGATATGTTTTAGTTTTGAGGCGTCTAACAATGAAGCAGAGTACGAGACATCCATAGCAGGTCTGAGGCTAGCTCAGATATGTGGTGCTAAAAGAGTCTGAATTCTAAGTGATTCAAAATTATTCATGCATCAAGCACAAGGACAATCTGAAGCCAAGAAAGATCAGTTGATAAAATACTTAAAGGTAGTAAGAGAAGTTTTTGCTGTATCCAAATCTATTAAGTACGAACATGTGCCAAATCGGAAAATTCAATGGTTGATTCTTTGCCTTCGATTGTGTATTTAATAGCATACCCTTGGATTCTTATACAACAATTCCCTTCCATATATACTCCCTTTGAAATGGAAGTTGACACTGAATAAAATTTCCAAATATCAGTTGTGATAAGCCAAGATTGGAGTTATGACATCCAAAAATTTATTATTGATGAGATCCTACCCAAGGACACGAGGGTAGTTCCCTTTGATATACCTTCAGTTCCAATGAATTTAGTTTCTGAAGTAGTTCCCTTTGATAGATAGGGGCTTGACTTGGTCGGACCACTTCCAATGGCTTCGGGAAATGTCGAACCATCATTTTGGCAATTGATTACTTCTCCAAATGGATAGAAGCTGCACTGCTCTCCAGAACAACCTCCAAGGTAATAATAAAATTTATCATTTCCAATATATGTTGTAGGTTTCGAATTCCAAAATGTATAACCACGGATAACGGTCCATATTTTGATAATAGAGACATGAAGCAATTTTGTACCTCAAAAAAAATTCATCATTGATTTTCCCCACATTTTCATCCACAACCAAATGAGGAAGTATAGGTAGCAAATAGAACCATATTAATGGGGCTAAAAATAATTTGGATTGAGCAGTTGGTAAATGTCCTAGTTTTTTACAAAAGGTATTATGGCCCTACCGAACTACTCTCACACTGCTACCCATAATTTTTCATTCGCTTTAGTATATAGGATGGATGCAAACGCACCATTGGAAGTTATGTTTCTTTTCTTTAGGGTTCAAAATAATTCCAAATAGGATAATGAAACTGCAATAAGAGCTCAGTTGGATCTGATTGAATAAATATAATTAAACCCTACTTAAGAAATGTTTATTACCAGGGTTTAATGAGAAATAGATATGAAAATAAAATACGAAGAAAGGAATTTGAGGTAGGGTACAAGGTTTTGAAAAAATGTATTTTTGCATACCAAAGGTAAGAAGTTCGGGAAGTTAGCTCGAAACTGGAAAGGCACTTGTACAATAGTGGAAAAAAACAAAAGTAGAACATATTGGTTAGCTGATAAAAAGAGCATTCCATTAAGATACTCATGGAATGTTGAGCATCTCATATTATAGCTTGAGTAATAGTTTGTAAATATTTACTTTACCTTTGTTTGATGTAAATATTACTATTTTACCCACTTGAACTTTAAAAAAAATTGATCCGTACATTATGGCATTAAATAAGTTCTTCCACATTCGTACTATGATTATTCAGTTTCTCGAATCGGCTTTCTATATTATTAATAAATTTACCCGATGCATCTTCTATACTTGAATTTCGATTCAATTTAATATCTTAAATTTTATTTGAAATATATTGTATTCTGCCAGTAATGTATAATTTTTGTTTGAAGAAATTGATAGATATTTTCGCACAATTTATCTTCTATCAATAATCGATAATTAAAAAATAAACTATTATATATAAACAATGTTTGCATGATCCCTAAACCCAAACATGAAAAAGTAATATATTTTAAGTATGAACTATTTTGTAAATATGGAATAAGAATACTCACATATAGTGGTAAACATCTGTGTTTTATTATTTTTCTTTCTTTTGATCATAATTCGTTGTGATTCTATATTAAGTGAAGATTTGTATGTTTGAGGGAGGTTATAAGCTTACCATAAATAAAAAGGACACAAATTTGGTTAGTGACACGTATGAATAATTTAATATACTCTATTATATGATATTGTAACTATACTTTTAATTTAAGTCTGATTGTATCTCATTTTTAAGTTTAGTTGATGTGATCTTGGACTATTTTCCATTTGTTGACTTCCGTATCAATGTTCGGATTCAGTTTTTTATAGATTTTTACATTAATTACCTCCATAAATAATTTTCATATATTAGCTTGATTCTTTTATGTGATTAGTTGTTACTAATACTGTTATCGACAATAGTAAATGCATCTATATGCATATGAAAATCTATCCTAATATGGAAATTATAATAACCTCTCTGTTGGATCATCGTATACTACTAAAGAATACATCTACTTAGTGCAGCTTATCAAATTCAGTTGTTTATATCTGAATAGAATAATCAAGTGCGTAGAGATTAATGATAAAATATTAAAAACCTCTTCAATGCATTAATATGTACAAATTGGCAGAATAAAATTCACATTATGGTTAACAATCAATTAAATATAATAATGTATAGCATAAGAATGATAGATATGCAATTGGAAATATCTATTTTTAATTGTTCCTAACTTAAGTAGATATTTACTTAAAAAGCAAGAAATGTTAATAAAAATCAAATTAACATACTTATTGTATATTTTTACAATCAAATTTAAATGTATTCAACCTAATAGAAAATCTACAATAGTACCTACTACAAAATCCCATAAAATCAAGAATCCTCTAAACAAAAAAATATCCATTTTATTGTTGTGTTCTTGAAAAATAATAAGAAATACTGCTTTAGTAGAGGCTCTAACACCATATAATTTGTTTTGGTGTGCTCTATTCCAATTTGACGGTTATGCACTCACTCTTTCAAAATATAAACTTGATATTTATATGTTTGGACTTAGAAGAGCTTATGTTACTGTTTGAATATTGAACTACAAAATTGTTGTTATAATGTAGGCTCCAAATCGAGAAAAAATACTTTTAATCTTATCATATTATGCGTAATTGATAAAAGACACAATCTAACATGATTTATCTCTAACAAATCAAACAATCATGCGATTTGAAGCCCTAAATCCACATATCACTATTGAATCAATCGACAATCAATTCGTAATTATGGATCATTTAATTTAACTAAAATCACATTCTTTATATTTGTTTACTAAATAAAAATCTAACATTCATTCTTAAATGGATAACTCTAACTTTAATCTTTATGATTCATATTGTATGAATCATAAACTCAAACATGAATAAATACTCTCTTTTAAGTATAAAATCTTCTCTAAAGGTGGAATAAGAATACTTACATACAGTGTTAAACATAGTATCTTCTTTATTTTGTCTTTTGTTATTTTACTTACTCTTGATTCGTTGTATCTAACCTATTAAGTAAATTCTATGCATATTATGATCTTCCAATCGGCAACAACAACAGAATTCAATATATTCATTTTTATATAGAATTTGCAATTAAGATTTTAACTTAAGTCTAACTTGAAGCTCATTTGTAACTTTAGTTATTGTAATCAAATGTCATAACATTTACTATTTGTTTCATTGAAAAATAATCTTTAAAATTTATGGTTTATATTTAAGGTTCAAGATTCGGATTTCATCTTTCACAAAATCTGCAATCGACTTGATTTCTAGCCAATAACCTTTAAAAAACAATTATCAATCCGTTTGATTCTTATTTATATGATCAATTATTAATCACACTATAAGCGGCAATAAACAATGCATCAATAAACATATGGTGATTCATCATAATAAAGAATTTTCAACACTTGAAACCAAATTAGTAGTTCACGAGAAGAACATCTTTGTAAAAATTAAAAAAAAAAATTCCTCTTAAACTGATGTAATATCATGTTTGAAAAAAAAATAAGATATTGTTTTGTAATTTACCTATCGTTATTGGTGAAAAATTATTCATGAAAAACTGTTGGAAAAATTCATCCCACAGGGTTATTATTTCGGATCATAGCGAAATCAATAAATATTTAGCTTCATATTGAGGAACGAATGGAAAACTAGTAGTTTGAAAATGTAATAAAATTCAAACAAATTATGTGATATGTATGTTTGGATCTTCAATTGGTTTGCCTTCAAATTGAATAAGTTGCTTAATTATGGTGATTATACTATGACCAAGTTAGTTGTTGTAGTTTTTGACTTACGATGTCGCTCATATATTAAATTATAAATTAAATAAACGAAGAGAATTTTTAAAAAAACAACCAGAACTACTAAGTGGAATTGTATTTTTAGATTTTTTTTAATATTTAAAAACATTACCACTAATTAGAAATCTCCAAAAATCCTTAAATATCTATTTATTTACGCTTTATTCCATGATTTAATCCATGAAATTAAATAGCAAAAATATATTATATTTTACTCTCTAAAACTTAATAAAAACTAAAAACTTGAAATCACCAAAACTCTCTTTTTTTTAACTTTGTAAAATTAAAAAACATGGCTGAAATAAAAGAAGAACGTGTTCCTCTATGGACCAGCATGAACATTGAATAAATATATAACCTTCTATATACTTGTTTTCTAAAATATGATTTTAAAAACACCTTAAAAATCACTCGATTCTGCCAAAACGATCTCGCCAAGTGGCCTTCGTTGCAATCATCTTGGCGGCAAATATTATATTTTCTGCCAAACCTATAAAGGACATAATGAACTGTGTGACATGGCCTTCGTGGTCATCATAGCATTGGCATATAGGTATGTGCCGAATGTTTTTGTCTCGTTTGAATATGGGCGTTGGTTTGGACAGTTATAATAATGAGTCGTTTGTTTTTATTTTGATTTTACCCTGTTTAAAAAACAATCCAACCGACCTAATTGTAAATATGTTTTAATATTTTGTATATAATTTTATGCTCCCAACAAAAAACAGAGGTAATCGTTCAAAAAATGGATAAACTGACAGTTGCGGGACATCTATGAGAGTTATATAACTCAATATAAACAACCAATCTTGTTATAGTTAAGAAAAAACATGATAATTGGATGATGTATGTAGACTTCACAAACCTTAATAGAGCATGCCTGAATGGCCCATTTTCATTGTTGAGAATTGACCAGCTAGTAGATGCGACATCGTACAACAAATTATTATCTTTTACATATAAGTTTCTGAGATATAACCATATATATACAGATTTGTGAAATAAGACTAGTAATATACAACATTCATCACCAAAAAAGGTTAATTGCTATAAAGTAATCTCCCTTAGGTAAAAGAATTCCAGAACAACTTATCAAATGCGAGGGAATAAGATCTTTGCAACTTAGTTTGGCCGAAACATACAAGTCTGCATTGATGACCTATTGGTGACAAGCCTTCATGAAGAGGAACAACTAGTAGACCTGAGTGATATATTTTTCAAATCTCAGAAACGTTAAGCTCAAGTTGAATCAAGAAAATGCACATTCAACGTAAGTTTCATAAACTTTTTCGGTTACATGGTGAATAGAAGAATAATCGAAACAGATCTCACATAACTTGTAAATTTAGAAGCAATATATCCACTAGAGAATGCGAAAGAAGTTCAAATACTAACTTGAAGACTGACAACACTTAACAAGTTCTTGTCAGTATCCTCGAACAAGTTTCAACCTTTCTTCCAAGTCCTAAGAAGATTAGTAAATTTCAAATCGTTATCAGCATATGATAAAGCGTTCAATAACATAAAAAAATTGGCTTCCCCATAAATGTTAAAACAAACTCATCAAGAAAAGTATGTTTACTTGTATCTTGAAGTCTTAGACTTTTTTGTTAGTGCATGTTAATAAGGGAGGAAGGAAGAGAGTCTAAAGTGATATATTATGTAAGTAAACTTTATTACCAACTCAAACTAGATAGTTACAATTAGAGAAACTCGCTTTGGTATTAGTAGTCGCATGTAGAAAAATGAGACCATAATTCCAAGTACATACTATAATAGTTAGAAATATATTCTCTCTAAAAATGTATTATGAAATCTAGATGTACCCAAAAGACTAACCAAAAGGTTGGTAAAATTAGATAATTATGATATCCATTTTGAGCCTAGAACAACTATCACATCCCAAGTATTGAAAGATTTTATGACAGAATTTCTATCTGAGAGATTATTTTCATAAATGCATCTTGAAGATACTTGAAGAGTAAGAACGGATGGAAGAAGTAATAATAAGGGTTTAGGAGAAGGAGTATAATTCATATCCCAACATGATATATACTGAAATCAAGTTCAGATTCCCAACATCTAATAATGAAGTCGCAATCACATATTTCGGCTAACAAAGATATGTGGAGCTAGAAGAGTAAGAATCTTCACAAATTCTCAATTAGTTTTCAACCATGCTTTAGGGTAAGCTGAAGCAAAAAAAAACATTTTTCATTACTTGAAAGAGTTTTGGCAATAATTCGCTCAGTTTGAGCAGATGTTTTTCGAACAAACCTTAAAAGTTGAAAGCTCAACTACTTATCACTTGAATATTATGGCTTCAAATCTTCATCCCTATGAGTAATCTTTCAATAAAATTTATTCTAGTTAGGTTCCTGCCAATATTCACATCTATAAGAGTAATGTTAATAGAATAAGAAAAAGAAAAAGAAAAAAAAGATTCGAGAAATAATACCTTGTTGAAGGCATAGTCATCAAAAAATAAAATCAAATATAATATGATGTCAACAAGATTCGTATCATACACACTATACAACAAAGGGCTAACTAAGCCATGAATTCGGTGCTTAGACATAGATAAAGTATCGTTAAGCATGAAAGAACTACATGACGGATAAGAAACTGCTCACTATGGCTATAAAGTGATCTATTAAATTATACTACGATAAGGATACTATTGGCAACAAATATTGAAGTATGTGAATAAACTAAATAAATAAAAGTGTAACACATACCAATAATTCTCCAACTTCAGACAAGTCCCAATAATACTATTGGAAACAATAACAATAATCACGTTTGATAGATGGGGTTTGAATATTGTAGGAGCGTCACCAATAGCTCCATATGGAATAAATTTTACACTAGTTGTTGGAGGTTACTTCTCCACGTCCGTGAAAGAACAACCATTAGTAGACATCACAGAAAAAGAGGTAATAACTTTATTAAAAGCAAAATATATTATGGCTTTAAAATTCCAAGGGTCATTACTACCGATAATGGAACCCAATTTTGGAATGAAAAACTCACGAGTATCTATAATCATAATGGTATAAAGGAAATTGTTTCTTCTTTTTTTATCATCAAGCCAACAGACAAATCGAAGTAACTAACATGACAATTACCAAATGCATAAAAATGCTGGTGGGAGCAGCTTGAACTTGGCCGAAGTTCTTGCAAGAGGACATATGGTTGTACAAAGCTACACTAAGAACTAAAACAGAAGAAATATAATTTCTCATGATATATGAAATTAATGGTAGAAGTACCAGCTAAAATATACATGGCATCTCATAAAACTGCAACATATGATAAAGAAAGTAATGCACAAGCCCAAAGTTGTGATTTAGATGTAAGTGAAGAAAAAATAGTCAAAGTATATCTTTGATGAGAATATTACAAAAAAAATAATGAGGAATATACATAATTCCAATGTACGGTTCATGAGTTTTGAACTAGTAGACAATGTGTTACGAAGAGTTTTCATTCGTACAAAATAAAAATATATCAGCAAATCCGCTCCATAAAGAGAGAGCTCTTCCACAGTTTAAGCTAAATTCAAGCAATGAATTATTAGACTGCTATATGAAAAAGGAAACCAAGTTCGACCCCTTGGAAAATAGAATACATGAAGCTCCACAATATTCCTTAAAACTTCAACATGTAATTTACTAATACTTGTAAAATATATTAAACTATGAGGCTGCACTATTTTTTGCATAAGTGGCACGAGAAGATTTTAAGAAGGCATTCAAAATTAATTAAACATTTTTCTTTCCAAAATAAGTTTACTCTTATATTTGCAAGAAGAAACACACTTTTAAACATAAATGGCCCACAAACCAAAGAAGAAGATTACATCAAGAACACTGATTAATTTATATAAGTTTATAAAAAATAAAAACATAAGTCTCGAACGACTAAAAAAGTAATCCTTAAACAATAACTTGTTCCATCAGGATAACCGAAGGCTTCATAAATTGTAAAGCAATACAAAAAAATCTTTGACAATTAAAGTAGCCATTAGACAAGAAAGCAAGTTTCAAATGCTTTAAAAAATAAAAAATATAAAACTATAACAAGAGTAAAACGCCCTTAATATGCCTGAATAGATCTTGGAAACTAGAAGCAAAGAACATAAGTGTTCAACTACAAATTCTTCGTGAGATTTACCAATCAATATATAAAAAAAATATAGAATCTCAAGCGTTTAGAAAAAAACACAAAGATTCGGTAAACAAAATTATAACAAAAGAGTACTAAAAAATAAAGTAAGACTCTCAGTAGAAAAATTGATCAAAATTCACGCAGCATTACACAAAAAGAATAAAACAATAAAATGTTCAGTTTGAATATTAGTTTCAGAAGCAAGTAGATTTTGACTGAGATAATATCAGTCACAATATCAGTTTCAGTACCTTCAACATTACCAGTCCTCGACTCAACAACTTAGTTCGATTAATATATTTTTTAACAACACTTCCTTTAAAAGGTTCAGGAAACATTGATTTTAATTGGTGATTATTTTTTGTGTTTGCAATCTCTACAAGAAGGTTGCATATCTTAGAACCTTATTTTTTGTTTATTACTTTTATGTTACTATTTTGTTTTGAACTTGAAGTTTATATTATATTAGGATCCCTAGGAATAGTCTCGGGCTATGGATGTAAATTTATTGAACAACTCGAACCTTAGCGATTTGAAAATGTTGTTCAATACAATACATTATCGGAAGCTTCTATTGAATTCCTATTGAGAGGCGAAAGTCTTTAGTGTTGTATATACCCAAACAATTTAAAGTTTGGATGAATGAAATGTATTATAGATAATTTGTTATTCAAAGCAGAGCGATTAGTTTTGAATGCGGACAATTCTTTTTATTCTAAAACTCGTGGGTTTCTTAGTGTGTACAACTACATTTAGAATAACCCAACCACTTTTATTGTTTACGAGTGTACATAGACTACGGTTGAAGTTATTGTGGAGCTTCATCTTGCAATTTATGTTAATCCCCTTAAAATTATTGTTTCTACTCAATAAATATATCGTTTAACCTGTAAGTTTTATGTTTCTCTTGTTATACTTATTGTACTTTGTTTTCTATAAGATAAATATATTTTAACCTAACTCTCCTTGCGCATTTTGTTGTATGAGTCTCATTTTTTATTTATTGTTTAACCTTATTTCTAAATAAGTTCCTACTTTCTAATTCCCTTTTTTTGTTGAAAAATTTAATAATTTTAAGTTTTAAATTACACTTTTGTTGTTTGTTTTTACTGCTTTATTTTAAATGTGAAGCTTTGGCGCTTTGAGTCTAGGAATAGTCTCCGACTATGGATATATATTTTTATAACAACCCAAACCTTATATATTTTAAAGAATGTAATATATTGATAATAATTTATATTTAATTATTATTGAGTTTTAAGAGTTCTTAGTACATTAAAGACTCAAACAATCCTTATTTTGGAGGAACGCAACGTATTGCCGAGACTTTGTTAATTCCAACCGGATTGATCAGTTCTCAATGATGAAAGTTTGTATTTTTTTGTTTTGATAGAGCTCGCGGGTTCTTTGGTGTGTGGAACTACATTTGGAATCATTCAAACATTTTCATTATTTGTGGTAGTACATAGACTTCTTAGTTTTTATTGACTATATCAGAATAAAAAACACTCAGTTTTTAGTTGGGGTGTCCGTGCGCACCCTAAAGTGTTTTGGACTACGTTCAATATCATCAAACATTTAGTTTTTTTGTCTAAGTGGTTCGAGGAATCTCCGAAGTATTTAGGATTATATTTAGCACCATCTAACAATTAGTTTTGGGTAAGGATTCGAAGACGCCCCAAAGTGTTCAGGACTAGATTTAGAATCATCCGACACTTAGATTAAAAATTTTAAAAAAATAGTTTATTATGATATGTTTCTCATTAGAACCTTCCTATGTCACCAGGATATGAAAAAATGTACCTCAAAAGGAAAATAGATAAAACAAATTACAAATAATTGTTGTAGTACTAGTTTTAGGAGTAGAATATAAGTAACTCAATAATATAAATATTATTGAAGATTACATGTTGTCGAAGATGGACAAGCAAAGACATATAGTGATAAGAATTTATTGAATCTCTCAGGAAAATATTAACGCCAAAAAGTAGGTGCAAATAAGTTTGTTGGAATCTAAGGTTAAAAACTTTGTTTAAGGAAAAAAGATTTCTACTTTCGAAGGCCGAAAGAGTAGAGTGATCATCTATGACGCTGGAGGGTGGGGCAAGATTTCCGAAGGTATTTTGAAGATACCAAGAAGCTTTTAGAAGAAGTTAAGCCACTGAGTGTCTGAAGTGGTGTTTAATCTTATTCTTTAACCAAAGAATCATTGGATTAAGGTGGGATCGCACCAAATATATATATATATATATATATCAGCGCTAGCGCTTGTCTCATGTGTTGGCTGGTCTGGCTAAATAATACAATCAGTTATCATGCGCTAAAATAAGCTAGGGAGGCTTGTGCATACTATTGATCATCTATAAATAATGAGAGATGTGTATCAAAGCTGCTGCTAGATGATTTCAGATAAAAGATTAACACTTGAATATGCATTCTTGAGATCTACAATTCATTTTTATGTTGAATGATCTTTGAAACAAATGAGATTGGTTAAGTTTTTAGTGTTTGAAGAGTTCTTCTATATATAAAATCTTGAGTGACTGTTTCCCGTGGATGCAAGATTTCTTCATAATCTAAACCACGTTAAAGATGTATTATGTGTCTTATTAGGTTTAAATTCTTGTTATTTCTTACTTTATTATTTTAAGGGTTCATAACTAAGGTTTAGTACTATGTAACTCTATCTATTCTTGTTGCAAATTCGATACTAACACCAAACGGGTTTCTTATGGAGCAATTGGCATTCGGCTAATGTTCCATGAAGGTTAGATGTTCTTAGGGCTTGTGTGTTGTTGATTATTTTGAAGAATAGATACTCTCTATGTTGGGTTTTTTCTAACACGTAGTAGTAATATGAACCTAATTTATGTTATGCTTATGAACTATAAAGCTTTAGATATTCATATTCAAAATTTGGATCGAATAACGAAATAAAAATAGGCTCGAACATGGTCGGATTTTAAAGACTGAATTATCTCCAACTGTCTCAATTTTTAAAGCTACCTTGATTTATCCTTTATGTGTTTCATTCAAAATAAAATATTATATTTATATTCCAGCAATCCGAAATCCATGTTGAGCTTGAAAGCTTCATTTTGGGTAACCGCAATGATGGTAAGAATAATTAACTCAAATGGTTTGTAACTGTGAATGGTGAAGACTCTTTCATCCGGTACTACGACCAAGTAGGGATGGTGTTTGGTACACCATCAGTGCTGGTTCGTGAGTATTCATCTACGCTAATTATGTATCCTTCAAAACCACAAACATTTTCTACAATAACATTAAATACAATCAATGATTTCAAATAATATAATACCCACTTGAAATTGTTAACTTTCTCTTTAAAAACAAACACAAATCTGACGTAAAAATTCAAATCAATAAAGGTTATTTTGACGATCTCAAACAACAACATCTCATACCTTATTATCTTGTAAGGGTTATCCATTATTTGATTTTTGGAAATGTTTGCATGTGCAAATAAAATATCATTAATGATATAACTTTATTTTTTGCTAGATCTATGTAATTCAAATAAATTGAACTTTTTCAGTTCGCATAACAAGTATTGCACTGTGACCGATCAACTTTCTCCAATGTCTAATGTTTTGTTGAGTGTTTTATAACTTACACATGGACGACACATTTTAAATTGTTTAATGTTTTTTACTCCGTTCAAAATTTCTCGAGAGTAAGTTCTTGTGAAGGTAGAATGTTCTAAAACTTCCCAACTCATTTTTTGTTAAACTTCAACCGTACCAATGACTTTTTAAGTGTTTAGAATTTGGATGGTTGTGAATTTCGCATATAAATTTTAAAGATCATTCATCTAGAGTAACGATAGTACCTTTGAGCTCGAAAATGCATCCACACTTTCTTAATCCCGTAAACTTTCTCTTAAGATCTTTTATGTTTACCTCCCCATTATACCATACGGGTCTCTTGTATTAAAAAAATATGCGAAGATTCTTTGTATTATTCAGATCATTACAACGCTTTATTATAATAACCAACACGTGTTCTTTCCTAGTATTTTTAACCCACCCAAACAACATATCTTGTGTATAATATTATGTTATGAAAAACACATCACTATAATCCGTAGAGACACCCTCTACATTTTGATATGTATTATTTCCCTCTGGTAATTCTCAAATACAAGAACAAAACATAAACCCCAATCTAATGTGAATATAACGTTAGTATGGTGCCCCCAAGGGGTAGCCGAGTTGGTTGAGTATGGCATTCTTATGACCAAAAGGTCATGAGTTCGAGTCCCTCTACATACACTTTCTCGGCTGAGCCTGTCACTTTATGTGGTTTACCTTCTGGCGTTGGTTTGCAGGCTATCGCGTCAGACTGAGGGTTTACCCTGTGCGCACTCATTGCACTCTGAGTAGCGGCTGCGGGTTCCCTCCGAAAAAAAAAAAATAAAAAAAAAATAACGTTAGTATGGTGCCCACAAGGGGTAGTCGAGTTTGTTGAGTATGGCATTCTTATAACCAAAAGGTCATGAGTTCGAGTCCTTCTACATACGCTTTCTCGGCTGAGCCTGTCACCTTGTGTGGTTTACCTTCTGGCGTTGGTTTGCAGGCTATCGCGTCAGACTGAGGGTTTACCCTGTGCGCACTCATTGCACTCTGAGTAGCGGCTGCGGGTTCCCTCCGAAAAAAGAAAAAAAAAATAACATTAGTATGGTGCCCCAAGGGGTAGCCGAGTTGGTTGAGTATGGCATTCTTATGACCAAAAGATCATGAGTTCGAGTCCATCTACATACGCTTTCTCGGCTGAGCCTGTCACTTTGTGTGGTTTACCTTCTGGCGTTGGTTTGTAGGCTATCGCGTCAGACTGAGGATTTATCCTGTGCGCACTCATTGCACTCTAAGTAACGGCTGCGGGTTCCCTCCGAAAAAATAAATAAAAAATAACGTTAGTATGGTTGAATTATACCGACAATATTGGACCATTATATCGCCAGTAATATGGTATGGACCGCTGGTAAACTAGTCTACACCATTGGTAAAATGGTATGCACCGCCGGTACAGCCCTCACGCACCAATGGTGTTGAAACCAGAATCCGATAATTTCTTTTGAAGTTAAATTTTGAATTAGTGTTTTATTTTATTGTACGTAGCTTCTACCTCTTCCCTTAACTTTATATCTTCTAAAATTGTATATACTTTTTTATTTTGTTGGTTAATATTTACTTTTTAAAAAAGTTTATTTTCTTGAGAAAAACTACTTTCTAGAAACAATATTATTATTTTTTTTTAAATGTGATGCTTAATTTTGTTTTGGTGTTGATAGAATTACGTTTCGTATAAAAATGAATTTAATATTTTTCTTTATTAACAAGATAATTATAAGTACGAAACAAATAGAGATATTCTGTACAAACCGGATCCAAAAAATATTTTTAGATAAGATATTGTAAATTTAGATAAAAATAACTATATCGTAAATAACTATTTCTTCCATGGTTTTTTTTTATTTCTTCGATATTCTATGATTTTTATTATTATTTCATCCGTCATAGAAAATCTAAATATAACTTATATAAATATAGTTTTTTTTTAAAGAAATAATTTTTAATTCCGAAGGTACGTATCAGAATTAAGTGGTTTTAAAAAAAACATAACACCGAATTCCAAGATCGACCCTCAGAATTATGTATTATTTTAAAGAAAAAAAATATCAACTAATTTCAAGACGATCCTCAGAATTATGTACGTTTATTATGTATTATTTTAAAGAAAAAAAATATCAACTAATTCTCAGAATTTGTATAATAAACACTCATCCACTACCTAATTCTCTAGATAATACCTAAACTAAAAATCACGATTAGTCTATCGTGTTTCATATTTGTATCAAACTAGTCTCTTATGTTCACTTTTATCTCCCACTGGTCCCCTACATTTTAGACATTTATATTATTAGTCTCGCCGCACATATCAGTATTGAGAAGCTAACATATAATAGCACAAACATCAATATTTTGGCATACTATTAGTCCTCCCAAAAAAATGAAGAATGTCCTTCTCGAATTAAGGATTTAGGAGGGAGACTATGTGTTTCTCGAATTATGGTTTTAGATTTTTAAGGGACCAATAGTGAGACAAAATCTCGATGTTTGTACCGCCACATGTCAGCTTCTCAGTACTCACATTTAGGGGGGAATAAAAATGAAAATTTCTAAAACATAGGGGATTAATGAGAGACAAAAGTAAGCGTAGGGGACTAGTTTGATACAAATGTGAAACATGAGGGACTAATGGTGATTTTGAGCCCAATACCTCAAATACTCATGCTTCAACACCACTCAAGTAACCACCTCTCATTTGGGTCAGTGGATAACACAGACTTCTATCCTTGCAGGCTGGTGGTACTTGTTTGGGCCAGTGGATTTTAAAAGCAAACACTTTTAAAATGAATATAATAAAAATGTTCTAATTTTTTTATAAAATAAATGCATCCAGATGAGTGTTCTAATTAAAATATTATGTACAAAATAAAAAAAAAATATATACCAAAAGAGAATATGAGATTCTTTTTCACACTCTGTGTTATCCACTGGCCTTTTCTATCGTACCTATACCGGTAGAGTAGAAGCCATGTTGAATAGAAGACTGTGCCATCACTCATTGCACATTGCTGCCTTCAATCCTGAAGAAATTATGGAAGAACAGGTTGGAATGAAGTTACCGTTGGGCCAAATTTAAGAGGAGAGAAGGGAGAGCGTTTTTTATATACGTTGCTGCCATCACTCATTGCAGGCTGATGGTACTTGTTTGGGCCAGAGGCCTGGTTTAATGGGTCAGAAATCTGTGGTATCAGTTTGGGCCAAAAGTCTAGTTTGTTTGGCTAACCTTCTAAGTTTGTTGGGCAGATCGAAATTGTATCCTTTGTTGGGACTGTGCAAAATAAAGAAAAGGGTTTACTTGGAGCCGGATCTTCTTACAAGACTTATTCTATTATTAGAAATATTGGTAATTCCAGTAAAGGCCCAAAGGTAAGGAAGTTCTTAAATAAGTTGGCCCAAATCCACAAAGCTCCTTTAAAGATCTCAAACTCTCCCTCCACAAATTCTAACACTATTGGGTTGAAATCTCGGCCCATTTCACACTCTACCTCATCCTATGCTAGCATTGTTGCGGGATACCTCGATAACCGCTCTCATTTGGTAATTGGTCTTAACCATATGGATCATGATGGAGTAGATTTTATTTCAAATTAGTCGGCTATGGGATCTCCGGATTTATAGAAGGCTTGTTTATCGGGGTATTTTCTTACTCAACCCCTAAACTTTACCCTTCTCAAAGCCAATGTGGATTCTTTGTAGAGAAAATTTGGCCTTTTGGATTTTAAGTCTCTCCCCGAAGGTTACTTTCTATTTAAATTTGGATCGGAAGAGATGGTTAAAAACGTGTTGGATCAGGCCCCTTGGCATTTTGGTGGGAACTTGATCATTCTTAAGAATTGGGTTCCTCTCTCCACCCTCATCAAAGACCCCCACAAGGAAATCCCTATTTGGGTCAAAGTTTTTAATCTGCCTTTGGAGCTTGGACTGCTGAGGGATTTAGCAAACTCGGATCAGTGTTAGGCACACCTTTGTATGTGGACAATCAAACGGAAAGGATGAAAAAACTCCACTTTGCTCATATTTGCATTATGATTTCTGCGGGATCCAAAATCCGCTCTGAGCTCACTTTCAAGACTAGTGTAAAATTCATCACGGTGAATTTCGAATATCAAAGGCTTCCCCCTTAATGTGCAAATTGTGTTGTCTTTGGGCACTCCTCCCGAATTTGTAAAGAAGGAGCATCCAAACTTCCTTCCAATCCTACCTCGTTTTCCCCTTCGGATGAGCATGATCCTTCAGAGATTGAGTCGGAGAAAATTAGTGGACAACATCTTAATTCACTTGAAGAAGTCAAGGATGTGGAAAGTGGTGAGGAGGTTGACTCGCCTCCTAAAAGGCATCGTCTCACAGATGCTAAAGCTAAGGGTATTTTTGATTTGTCCTCCGACAGGACCACCGTCTAAAGTGCTGTAAGTACTTTAATTTATGAATATTTATTCTTGGAATGTTAGGGGATTAAATGACCCTGTTAGACAAAAAGATGTTACCGATTTTATTATTAGTAATAGTACCTCCTTATTAATTCTAGTTGAAACTAAGGTCCAATTGTATAAAGTAGATTCTATTGTTAGGAATATGGCTCATTTTTGGCATATCCTTACAAATCATTCTTCTCACCATCTAGGTAGAATTTGGATTATCTGGAACCCTAGTGTCATCACTATAACTAGAGAATCCCAATCCCCTCAGTATATTCATTGTTTAGCTACGTGTCATAATTTTAATACTTTGTTTAGATTTACTGCAATTTATGCTTTCAATAAAGCTGTGGATAGAAATCCCCTTTAGAAGGACTTGTCTACCATTTCCATGGTAGACAAGCACACTCCATGGGTTTTTCTTATGGATTTCAACGCCATTCGTCACCCGAATGAGCGTATTGGATCCCCCGACAATTGGACGTCTGCTATAGATGATTCTAATAATTGTTGCTTCCATAGTGAGCTAAGTGATCTCCGATCTACTGGTTTTCATTTCACATGGATTAATAAACAACCCAATAATCCGATTATATCCAAGATTGATAGAGTCTTTGTCAACCCTGTTTGGGATGATTTATTCCCAATATCTTTCGCTCACTTTGGTTTTCTTCGATCGTCTGACCATACAACTGTTACGCTTAATCTCGGGTTCCCTCGTCATGAGTGTAAAAAGCCTTTCAAATTCTTCAACATGTGGCAATCTCACCTGCTTTTCAAAGAAATTGTTATTAAGAGTTGGAATAGCCCCATTGCTTATCTAGGATAAGTCTAGTCACTGAAAAACTTCTTAGGCTACAGTCAGTGCTAGTGGGACTCAACCAAAAAGAGTTTAGTGACATTAGCTCCAGATTTGTAAGTGCTCAGAAAATACTATTTCAAGCTCAATCCAATCTCGCTTGTGATCCGCTTAATCCTTCTCTTGTTTTGGAAGAATGTGAAGCGTCAACAGCCTTTATTTTTCTTAGTAGAGCCGAAGAATCCTTCCTTAAACAAAAATCTAGTGAAAACTGGATCAAGCTTGGTGATAAAACACAAAAAAATTGCATAATAGTATTAAGGCTTGACTTTTTCGTAATAAGATTATTTCTATCACTAATGAGAGCGGAGTTACTGTCTCTACTCCTACTAGTGTTTCAATGGTTTTTGTGGAATACTTTGAAAACTCTCTCGGTACCAGGCATTATGCTAGTTATCCACGCCTAGAAACTGTTTCCTCCCTTCTAACCTCTAAATTGACCAATACGGATAAGGATTCTATGATTCGTGAGATTACTTGCGATGACATAAAATCCGCTCTGTTCAGTATTGACAGTAACAAAGCTTCGGGTCCCGATGGGTTCAACTCTTGCTTCTTCAAATCTAACTAGATCATTGTTGGCAAAGACATCTTTAATGGTGTCCTTGACTTCTTTCATTCTGATTCTTTGGAGGCCTCTTAGAGCTCCACCTCTATAGCTCTCATTCTTGTAAAGAATTCTCCTTCTGGGCCTACAAACTTTAGACCCATCGCACTCTGTAATGTTAGTTACAAGATCATATCCAATATCTTAGCCAATAGAATTAAAGATTATTTTCCTTATCTTATTGATAATTCTCAGTCGGCCTTTGTAAAAGGAAGGAATATCTCTGATAATATCTATCCCAAGAACTTTTGAAAGGGTACAACTCTAATCGTAGAGACAAAAAGGTTGCGCTAAAAATCGATTTAATGAAAGCCTTTGATAATATCTGATGGCATCGCATCCTTGAATTTCTTGTAGTAATGCATTTCCCTGATAAAATGATCACCTGGATCATTAAGTGTATTTCTTCTCCTTCTTACTCCATAAATATTAATGGAGATCCTCATTGAAATTTCAAAGGACAGAAATGTTTGAGACAAGGTGATCCGCTCTCCCCCTTCCTCTTTCTTCTTGTCATGCAGGTGATTTCGGGTATTCTTAAGGAGAAGAGTCAAGATAAAAAGTTCTGTTTTCATTGGAAATATCAAAAACTCGAAATCATTAATCTATGTTTTGCAGATGATTTAATGATTTTTTGTCATGGAGACGTTAATTCCCTACTTCTTATCAAAGAAGCTCTAGATGAGTTTTATACTCTCTGGGCTTAAAGTCAACCCCTTTAAAAGTCATATCTTCTTTTCGGGGATCGATGAGTCACTTTGGTTGGACCTTAGCACCATCATGGGATACCCAAAAGGATCTCTAGCAGTTAAATATTTGGGTGTGCCCCTTCTTACTAGCCATCTCACCCACTCGGATTGTCGCCCTCTTCTCCATAAAATTACTTCTATAATTGAATCTTGGACCTCTAAGCATCTCTTTTATGCATGTAGACTTCAACTCATTAAGTCTGTCTTATTCGTTGGCCAAGTCTACTGGTCATCCATTTTTATCCTTTCCTCAAGGATTATCAAAGAATTGTGTCAGTATCTCCATTGTTTTCTTTGGTCCGGCTCGGCTATGAAAATCCATGGTGCCAAAGTAGCTTGGGCCATGGTCACCTCGCCCACTATAGAGGGTGGCCTTGGGATTCTCGACCTAAAAATCTGGACTCAGACGGCTGTCCTAAAACATCATTGGTATATCATCAATAATAACAATCACTCCATTTGGAGTGACTGGATTAAAATGGAAAAAATTAAAAATAATAATTTTTGGAACCTCCCGATGGGATCCTCGCCCTCTTCGATATGGAGAAAAATTCTTCGTCTTCGTCCTTTGGCTTGTAAAATGTCAAAGGTTGCAATTCGTAATGCCTCGAGCACCTCCTTCTGGTACGATCCATGGCTCCTACCTTCTTCAATTACTTCCCACTATGGCGAAAGTATCAATCAAGGACTCTAGACTTGGGAAAAACCTCAAGGTCTTGGATATCATCCTCAATGGGAACTGGAACTGGCCATCCAATATTAGATCAGCAAATACTCAAAATCGCGCCAACCTGTTGGAAATTCACAATCTCATTCTCTCCATCCCTCCTCCTAACATCTTCTCCAACGATATCACTTCTAGAAGGCAAAAGAATGATGCACTTCCTTCTCCATCAAGGACACGTACCAAGCCATTCGGCAGCCCAACCCTAAAGTAGGGTGGGCTGGGTTAGTTTGGAATAAATCTAACATTCTTCGTCATTCTTTCATCTTATGGCTCGCTATTTTGGGCAAGCTTGTCACCAAAGACAAGCTCCTCAGTTGGGATTATAAAATCCCCTAATTGTGCTCTATGCAACTCTAATAATAAGACTATCTCTCATCTCTTTTTTTATTGTAGCTTCACTCAGATTATTTGGCCCCATGCTAGTACTAAACTAGGATTCCCATTTACCGCCTCATGTTGGCTGTCTTGGGTTTGTGAAGCGTCAAATTGGTCTCAATCTCGAAACCTTTCTATTTTGCATTTTTGCTTCGTCACGGTAATTTACCACGTCTGGAAAGAGAGGAACCTAAGAACTTTTGGTTCCCCTCCTGCCATCGCCTCTATGGTTTTTCACCGAATCTTTTCAGATCTTCAGATTAAATTCCAAGGCACCAAGACTGGATGGCCTTTCAAAAATTAATATTTATTACTTCACTCTATATGCAGGATACCTCTGGTGAGTATAGTTCGTGAGCTGACACTCCTTTGATCTCTTGGATGACTGTGGATGTTGTCATTGATGTCTATCTGTTTATGCCATACTTTTGATTACTTGTATTAGACGATTCTTATCTCTCTACTATGATTTGCTCGCTTTAATACTTTTCATTTTGATTCGCAGAAGACTTTTCTTATTCGATTGTTGATGTATTTCTCGGGGTATGCCCCAGATTCGTGTGTGCACCCTATTCAATTTATTTAATGCTTTTAAAACCAAAAAAAATTATTGCAAATTTTATGGTATATATTTTTTAAATTTTGATCTGTATGTATGTGTACATATTTTAATTAAAAGTATTAAATTATAGAAAACTGATTTTTATATATATAACTAGTTGTCTGTTTAATTCATAACTACTTGTATTGTTTATGGTAAGTATAAACCCACGTTTTGGATGCTTATTTGTAGGATATGTGATTTTTGGAAAGCCACAGTTTTCGTGCAAAATGTTAAAACGATTTGCGTGACGAAGTTCTTGATTTCCGTACCCAGGATAGTCGCACCAAGTATGCAAAAAAAGAAATTTTGGGAATGATTGGGGTGACATTTCGACCAATTATTGCAAAAATGGCATCCCATATTTTGATTGTTTTGTGATTATTCGTAAACTTATTTTCATATATAATTTCAGCATACCTCCATGTCGAGCAGTTCAAAACAAGCACGCTTATGATGGCATGTTCACTTATTTTGCCATGTTTGAGTGAATTGTTATGTGATTAGAGGTTTACATTTATGTAACCTCATACATTTGTGTATTAAAAAGAATATAGTGACTAAGAATGTATGACGTTTGAGATAGTATGTAATTACCTATTATCGTTAGCACCTGGACTTCATGGTATATAGAGAGATGTCATGTATGCCCAAGGATTATTTTCTTAGGTTTAGAGTTTGAACTAAATTCATCTTCTTTCATATATCAAATCACTTGATGAGATACTTCGTATCCTATAAATTCTTCATATGTTCATAGCATAATGAAATACATAACATTAAGGTTTGGTCGAATATATAGATAATTCAGTCGTGTTTGTATGACTTACAATGAGAACACTTCATATAAATACTATTTGGAACTATATTGGTCTTGAGCCAACATTTTATTCCTTAAAGTGTTGTATTTAGAGGTGATTTAGAGCATTGACGCACACAGTCCCCGCTAAAAAACATCGTTAGTCAATACATATAAATACCTTTTTCTAACTTTAAACCTGATAATTTTAGCCATTTTATGTCATTCATCTGTTGACTAAGATTATGTGGTGTATTTATATTATAGTTATACAATTAGGTAACTTATTTAAAAATATTCACATAATAGAATCATGATATGTTTGTTCAGTAAGAATACTAGAACATCTATCAGACTATAATAATGGACTACTCTTCATTTTACTATGAAAGTTAAACGGGATATACAAGGACTAAAGAGGTTAAATCGAGGCATATACAATGATCATACTCCATGAGACATTTTTTAAAGATATCATGATAGATTTTCTAAACACACTATTAAGACACTTTTAAATTTTATCACCAAAATCCAGCTTTTTAGGGCTTCAATTTTCAGTTTGTTTCCAAGTTGGTTGAATCTAAAAGTTATGCAGATTACACCTTCAATACGTATAAGGTAAATGGTAAAATATATTTATTGACATTGGTGATTCATGTAAAAAGAAGCTGTAAAATTAATTAATTGTATAATTCAATGTCGCATGCCGTCTTTACTAAAGATTACATTGAATTTTGCAACAATGTTATACATTTTTATATATAGTACATTAAAATAAATTGAAATATCATGAAAAATAAGCATATCTTTATTAGAAGCATTCATGTCATATCTCTCAAAATGAGGAAAGAAATATAGTTAATAAGATGTTTCAGAACCCCTTGAGTATTCTGATTGTTCATACATGTGATGGATACATAAATCGAGAATAAGCCAAATAAATACAACTAAATACATATAGAGAAATTTAACTTTTTGACAAAATCTAGAATTTTGTCACGAAAACACGCATATTAATAATTAACTATACATATACATTTCGTTCTTGGGAATATTTTGGCTCTACTATGCACATATATTCAATATATATATATATATATATATATATATATATATGGATTTGATTGACAAGTTTGAATACTTTAAGCATCAAGTAATGTAGGGCTTCAATAAAAAAATTAAGTTTTTCATATATGACCCTGACGATTACTATTGAAGGTAGGTATGACTCTTTAGTGAACAAAGTCATGGTCCAATTTTGGTTTATATTATTAAAATATTCAATAGTTATTTATTAAGAAAATTGATTAGGAGGTAATTGTTTAAATTGGTAAATTAAAACTTAAACATAGTGAAAGCATTGTTTAAGATATTTGTATAGCTGTGGAGGTACAATATAAGAAAAGCGTAAAGTCTAACATTATGAACTGAAGTCTGCTACAATAATATTTATCTCAATTAACATGCATGCTGTTCTATCTGAGTTCAGTTTATAAACTCACTACATAAATTAAAATTCGAGGCAATATATTTATTTATTTTCACGATATTTAGTTTGGGGAATATATCCATTGAACGTCCTTGATTTTAGAAAAAATAATTAGAAATTATTTGTTTAGATTCAAACGATAAGGATTTAATCCTTCATTACATATCAAATTTTTGTTTTCTTATAGGAATCAATGTTCAAATTCTCACTTAAAATTAAACAGCTATAATGAATGATCAAATTTATTAAATATTGTAATCCTTGTTATTAAATCTATTAGGCGAGATAAATTTGATTTTGAGTCTGATATTTTATATGTTGAGGGTAATATGTTGAAAAAGTATCACAACCGCTTAAAGAGAGTTCAGTTTAATGCATTTTCATGAGTTATATTCTATATATTCACACTTTATCCTTGACCTTATACGTGATGTTGCTTGAGTTTCTGATTATGCAATTTGCATATAAGAGAAGATCGCCTTAATGACCTTTTCCATTTGGTTATTGTATATATTTTCATATAGTTTGTGTATAACTCATACAACTTTTTTTTATGTTGACCTATTATCTGATAGATATAATATGATTTAGTGTTATTATAATAGTTTATTTCTATATAATTATTTTGACTAATAATTTAAAGCAGCTTGCAAGTTAACTTGATAAAATGAAACTGATCTAATGTTTTCCGTATCATGCACTCTTGGTTCATGTGAACTCTTTTAGTATGTAAGTTATAATTCTATTATTTATATAACAAAATAATTGTAAAATATATTTAAAAAAATCACACATATAATAATTTATTGTAAATACATATTGGTTTTCTATGAATATAAGACGATTGTTTCTTATATGAGTAAGTTTAATTCAAGATCTGTTTTCTATAGTTGTTACCAATATTTTAGTTTTATGATTAAACAACTTTCTGATTGGTCGTGATTGTTTTATCTACATTTGAAATAGACCAATAACTTAGATGTTTGGATTTTCAAGATGAAGTGAATAGTAAAATAAAGTTCAAAAAATAGTTGAGGGTATGGTAAGTTATAGTTGCATTTATTTACATACCAAAACTTCAAAAGTAAAAAAAAATAATAGACAGAAGAAAGGTTTTGTATATTAAATTTTTATATAACTTACTAGTATAATATATTTATAATTGATGGTCAAGTAATTGAGTATCTCAATATTGATGAAATAAGTTTAGTGTCATGAATTAATATAAGGGTTCTCGAATATAAACTTAATTTCTTTTAGATTTTTCTCTTTACTATCACACATTATGAATGATTATATATTTATATTTTTTGTTTGCCTAAGATTTAAGTGGCTTTTGCACTTACCAGTCATTGTTTTTTTCAAACAAAATAGAGTTTTTGTGTGAACTGTAGTTTGACTTATAAAAACTAGACTTAATTTATTTGGAAAAAAGACTATGTTTAACTAACTTGTTAAAACTAAGCTTATTTACTTGAAAAACTAGCCTTAATTGATTTGCAAAAATATGCTCAATTGACTTATAAAATCTAGACTAAATTGGCTTGACGAATTAACTCGTGAAAAATAAGCTGAAGTGGCTCACAAAATATATAATTAATTTGATTACAAAAAATTAGGTTTAATTGACTTGCAAACCTAGTTTTAATTGACTTGCAAAAAGTATGGGTAATTGACTAACAAAATCTATGCATAACTCATTTATTGGAAGTAAGCCTAACTCAATTGGAAACATTTGACATAATTTATTTACAAATACTATGCTAAATGAACTTGTAAAAATTAAACTTGCAACTCACTTGCAAAAACTATGCTAAATTGATTTGTGATCATTAAACTTGCTTCACTTGCAAAAACGAGACTTAATTGACTTACAAAAACATGTAAATATCAATAATTTAACCCAAAACAATTCCAAACCTATTGCAAATGAAGTAAAATATGAAGGTTAATATAAATTAACTTGTAAAAACATAAAATAAATAAAGAAATATTGCACTTAAAAAATCTTAATCCAGTCTAATTGCAGCAACTTGCAAAAATTAGTACATATTAACTTGCGAAAGCATAAAGATACAATTTGTAAATAAATAAAAATAATTAAAAAAATAATCCACTTGAACACGTGAAAGAAATTAATTCAAATTTATGAAAAAAGTATAAAATGGCTCAAAACAAAATAATATCAAAGTGTGATATGAATCTCGTTTTGTTTGTTTTAAAAAACAAAACAAAAAAAACATTAATATTTTTCGGATATTTATGAAAAAAAGGTATCTAACTTATTTTTTTCATATATATTTAGATTGGTGAAATGTTAAATTTAATGAGTAATAAACGACATATAAAAATGTATGTCCCATACTATACTGTATATTTACCTTAATTAGTTGGGTGATCCATTTTTTACAATTTCGACCTTTATAAATATTAAATAATTTTATACACATTAATTATTTTGGGCTTATTTAATTTTATATAAACTTCATATAACGAATATTACGCGGTTGTGGTTAATTTTTCAATAATAATAATAATAATAATAATAATAATAATAATAAGATAATCTCATGTTAAAGTTTTATTTTTTAAGCTCATATGATCAAAATAATGAATAAAGTGGTAGAATAAGATTTTGAAGACTGACCGAGAATAGGTTAGGCCTACTGAATTTTGTAAGGTACAAAGTGTGATAACAACCCGAAAAAGAATGTGAATGAGATTATGATTCTTTGATAGAAAGTATGGTGGTTAGAGGAGAAGATATTTTAGATTAGAGAGAGCGAGATAATAATAAGAAAAATATTATTTGTTAAATGATTTAAAGTATCCCTTCGATGGAATTTGTGGTTTATTTATAGACAAAGACTTAGGCTAAAAACCTAATTGAGTTTCTGGCTTACTCTCTTAGTGTTACATAATAGGTCTTATGAATGTATACATACATTATCAATTTTTCACCTAAGTTATGTATTACGTGTAACATATTTACAATGAGTATCATCTATTACAAATTTGACTCTTATCAATAGTCATTGCGAGAGTAACGAGAAAAGACTTGAACTATAAATCTTTATATTTGGTTGCATAATTTTGTTTCTTTGTACTTTTAGATTGTTTGAAAGTTTGTTTATCTTGTAATCTTGAGATTTCATGTTCATGTATAACTGATGTCCTTTCGAGCCGAACTACTGAGCTAATTACGGCTAGACTCGTAAGAATCTTAGGTCTGATGACCATATACTTACCCCATTAAAACCTCATCACCAACCAAACCTCTCTTGATAAAATAATATATTTTATTGAGGATTAAATAGTAAAAGTATATGTATCATTCCTCTGTTTGTAATTTATTTGTAGTTGGTTATCTCAAAGACTTTATTTTTTATTATTAGCATGGAGTTGAAATTTAAAAAAACATTGGTTCAGATTTCTTGTGAGTGTATGCTGGTAGCCTCATCTAATCATTTCAAAATATTCACGAAAGAATAAAAAACTGTCTTGTTATGTTCAACGAGTAATCCAAAATCTCTTGCTTTTGCATGGTTGAAATTTTGTTTTTCTTTTAGACAGAAACTTTCCTTCGTCTATAGTAATTATTGTGACTTTTCTTTTCTCTTTTTCTGTATGGTTGAAACTTTTGTTATTTATTTGGGAAAATAATAAGTGTTTGAACAAGTAATCTGAGACCTTGTGCTTTTGCATGGTTATTACTTTGTTATTCTTTGTGGCGGAAACTTTTTTCCATTTTTGGTAATTATTTGTGACTTTTATTTTCTCCATTTTTGTTTCATTGTAACTTTTGTTATTTATTTGAGAAAATAATAAGTGCTTGAACAATGGATGGTAGTGATTTGCATGATTTTTGGGTGAGTGAAAAGTTTATTGACACGTGTTTAAGGCGTGTGATAATTAGTTTATCCTTACGTATGTGGTGTCTCTTACTTTCATTGCATCACATCCATTGGATTTTTTTCATCATGCAATTTGATCTACAAAACGATCTAAAATTTTGAATAAATAATTCAAAGGTTTTACCCTTCTCTATAAATAATTTGTCTTATTTTTCATTTCACTCATTAAACAAATTTTCCATTTTTAATTATTGAACCTTTCTCATACCTCTTTAACTTTCCTTTTGTTGAGTGAACTTGTTAAAGCATGTGGCTTGAAGCTTTTTCTTGATATCCTAATTCCCAAAATAGTTTATTTTTTTCTTATAAAATGGTTAAAATAATGAATTTGAAGTCTTATCTTGTCGAAGAGCTGAATAATTTAACAGCCAAATCAAATATTGGCCTTTAATTTGAGACTTCTTCTTCTAGTAATTATTATATAGAATATGATTTTCATGATACTTTTGGGAATTCTCCTTATCTTGATGCAAATTCAATTCAGTCAAGTATTCTTTTTATCGCTCACATAAGTTCTTATGTGCTTGCTCATGTGAATGTTAAAAGAGCTACTGAGAAATATAAATATTTTCTGATTAATTATCTAGAACATGTCAGGAGAATGGTTCTAACTAATCATAATTATGTGTGATCGACTAATGAGGATTAATTTTTATAGCGAAATGAATATGTATTTCCTTCCAAAGTTGAGATTTAATTTCATAAAAAATTGGATACTCCTTTAAATTATCTTCATTCAGAAGTAAGCTTTTACGTATATGTTTGATATTGACCTACGATTACCCCTCAGCCATGAATTTCTCAAGATTTTTTTAAAAACATCAATTTTTACCCAGCCACCTAGCTCTCGATGCGTGGAAAATGTAATGGGGCCTATTATTATGTCTATGTTTATTTACAGGCATTTTTAATCTTTGAATTTCCTAGCAATGTGTACAATTTCTCATAGGAAAAATAGATGTAGTTTACTTACTTTACTATGGCGATTGGCCGCCACATTGTAAAGTATATTTCGTCCTATGAAAGGAAATGGAAAAGAAAGTTTTATATTTCTATGATAACTGGAAGACTAGGTTAAATAAACACATTTTATCTCATGTTTTGAAAACTCGATGTAAGTTTCTTTGCTTATACTTTTGTATTTATTATTTTATGTTGTTGATAAATCTGATTTATACCTATAATATGTAGCCATTTTGTTTATAGATCCATCTCCCTGGTGGAAATAACAAGTCGTTTATGCGCATAAAGAGTACACCAAACTTGCTGAATAGGCTGGAATTTTTTTTCATGATCACTGGTCATTCTTGTTTCTAACCATTTTGTAAAAAATGGATTATGTTCGAAACCTACAATAACTTCTTCTGCTTCTTTAAGTAACATGACCGAGGCTGAGCCTGAAGAACTAAGTATTCCTACAGTTGAGCAGGAAAATGTTGAAGTTGGTTTCAAGTCTTCCATGTATGTAGGCTTATAAAATAAAAAGGTTAATATGGAATAATCATATGCGAAAGAGAGTATCATTACGACTTCTGCTTGTGAGAATTAGTTACCGCATATGCTTTGGTCTGTGATCTTCACGAGGCCCAGTAAGTATTCGTTTTTAAGGTTTTGGAGACTTTAACTAGAGACTCTAGCAAACCTTTAGAGTTGGATTATATTATTCCAAAAGTAATCATGGCTAAATTTCCTCCACATGTTTCTTCTGTATAAGTTGTTGTTGTTGTTTATGCTTATGCTTCTACGCCTCTTGGTCTGATAGACCTTTTTTACTAATTTTTATAGACCCTAATATGTCATTATTGGAAGTGATGTATTTGAAATTTACTTTGATCTTCCTACCAACTTTCCTCCTCTGACTATTAAAGGAATTATAATTACTGATTGTGGTTCTCATAAGGGAAAACATGTTTTTGATTGCATTGGAAAATGGAAAAGAAAGATGGATAAAGTTATTACTGGACTAAACCTGACTATTTTAAATAATAAAATAAGTATTGAAGTAGTTATGGAGTTTATATGTTGTTTGAAGGATAGATTGAAGTAAAAAAAACAAGAGTGAAGATTATGTTGGAGGCTTTGAAGGCGGAAATTGTAAGGCTGGAAATTTTGTTGATAAGAGGGCATTTTCTAAAAATGTAGTTGTTAATTTTTATAAGGTGGCTTCTTCTCTTCCTGTCATTGTTACCAACAGTGTCGGTGTTTCACAAAATATTTTCCTGCCCAAACTGTTGATGCTTCAGGCCAACTTCCTATTTAACTAAAGTAGTTGCGGTCGATATTCCTAACAATAATATTTGTGTTGATTATTTTGTTAATACGACTCTTAAGATAAAGACCTTTCATTTTTAAAAAATCTAAAATATTCATTCATTTTATGACTTCTTCCCATATGAGAATTCTGCATGCTAATCTTGGTCTCGTAGAATTGGCTAAGAGGCAGATGGAGATGAGTGTTGAGGTAAATCTCTAACATTTTTTACCTATTTTTTCTTGTTTGAATTTTTTTCTAAGGTTATAGTGGGTTTTTAATTTATATTTAGCGCTTTTAAAATTATGCACCAAGCTTGTAAAAGTAAGTCCTTAATATCTCTGATTTTGTACACTTGTTGGAAGTTATAGCAAATCCATTTTTAAGTAGTCAAGAACTGAAGGTTAAGGTCAAGCTGAAACTGAAGCATGATGATAAGTTAAAAAGTGATGAAAACTAAACTTCTTTTAAAGGAAAAGGTAAGGAATAAACTTTAACTTGGCTTTCAAAATAACTTTTCAAAAGTGTTATCAAAACAATAACTTCAGACCGATGACCAAGAGAAATATAATATTTTTGTTAAGACATTAGCTTTGAAACAAAGTTTTGAAAAAATATTTAAGGTCGAGTGTTTGGATTGTTTTGCATTTGAGAAACAAGTACCTGCTTGTATGAAAAATGGTTTTGAATGTGTGGTGGATGAGGTTGGTAAGAATATGATTCTTTGTATTTGTGAAAAATATCATGAGTTAAAGTTAGGATTTTAATGATATTATATTCCTAAAAAAGAGAGGTAAAATGATGTAAGGTAGACAAACTCTCACGGGGAAACTTCATTTGTTGATGTTTTATTAAACTATTCCTCTTATTATTGAAGAGCCTAATCTTATTTACTCTCAATTGAGGATGTTTCTCTTATAAAAGATAAAGTTATGATTCCTCTTCAAGGAATATTTTTGTTTTTTCACCTTCACGGATCAAAGATACAACTCCTACTTTGAGGAATGAACTTGTGACTCATGATAGCCAGCCTATTCTTTATTCTTAATATGTTTTTGTATTGTTCGTTCGAGCCTTATTTGAACCAAAGTCTCTACATTTTGGGGTAATTTCAAATTTACTTTGGTTTAATAGTCACGAATTCCATTTTTTTGTTATTTGTTGTGGCCTTTACTTTTATTCTTTTGTAAAAGTATATTATATTTTTTACCTTAAGTAATTTTATTCATAGAAGAAAGCACTTATGTTGTATATACACTGTTATTCTTGCCAGGATTCCTCTTTTGGATTAGGTTTAGAATCATTCAAATATTGTTATCTATTTTGTTTATAGGGTTCATGACTCCCTGGTGTGTTATAAGACTAATTTTATCTTAAATAAGTCATACATAACTTTATTTGTTATTTTTGTTTGAGGATCACTTAAACTCCCTTCCATGGCAAGGATTACTTTTGTTATTTCAAGGGGTTCTGGCAATATATTGTTTGTTTGATAGATGAAGATACTTTCTAAAGTCTTGAGATTACGTTTAGAATCATCCTCTCTCTTTTTTATCCTTTCTTGATGAGTTTAGAGACTTGTTTAAATTTTTTTTGATGATTAATCATCTAGGACTTTATAAATGGTAAAAACATTTTATAAATGTCGGATACCTTATTAATACCTTATCGCACCACCAAACTAGGAAAAAGTAAATTCTAAATAAATTTATAATAAAACATTGCATAAATAGTAATATAAATGTCGAAGATTTAAGATAACTTGTAAAGCTTCATATGCCATATATTCTAAGGGTACCAAAGTTGGTTTCTTTTCTCATCTAGTAATCTGCAGGTTCCTGACTTTAACTTTGATTCAATTGTATATTTTCTTCCCAATTCGGGCCTAGTTTTACAAAAAGTGTATATTTTTGTGTGAAGTAATACTCTCATGATGACTTTATCTCCCACATCAAAGCTTCCAAAACGTATTTTTGGAATTATATTTATTTTTTCATTGATGTTTTGTAGTTCTATAATTTTAATTGGGCTCATATTCTTTTTTCTTCAATCATATCAAGTTTTGTGCTTCTTGACTCAGAGTTTCTTCCTTCCACATATGTTGATATTATGTGAGATGGTATGACACATTCACCTAGCATTATTTTCTCTCTATTCCATACACCAAAGCAGATGTTGTTTCAACTATTGTAGATCTAGGTGTAGTTCTAAATTACCATACAACTTATTGCAGGAAATGAGGGAACCTTATGTTGCTTCTTCCACTATTTTCTTTATTCCATGTGTTATTATTCTATTGGTGACCTCATCTTTTCCATTTTCATGTGAATGGAATAGAGAAGTATTTTTGTTGTTTTATACCTCTTGTTAGACTAAACTATGTTAGCATTTTATTTTTCAATTAATTTATATTCTTTGTTGTAATAACTCTTGTTATCTCATATCTACAATATATGTTTAATTTGAGGAAATTGATGACCTCATTCTCTGTGGTTTAAGAAAGTGTTTATGATTTTATCCACTTGGATAAGTAATCTATAACTACCAATAAGAATTTAAGTCCTCATGAAGCTGTTGGTAGGGGTCCTACGATGTCAAGCCCTCATCCGTCAAAATAAATTACCTCTGAAATTGCTCAAGCAACACGAACGTGACTTATATTAAGTTTGACAAGTGTTGATAGGTATCACATTTATTCACAAATCTCTTTGCATCCTCCAGAATTATGGACCAATATTATCTTTGGAGTACAATTATGCAAAGACGTATAGCCATAATGGACACTTTCTTCTCCATATATTCCGGTATATGAGGAAATATTTGTTGAGTTTCTTCTTGTATAGAGTATCACATATCCATACATATCTTGCTGATTTTATTTTTATATGCATTGCTTCATTCTTGTTTTCTAGGACACTTCCTTCTATAAGATATACTTTTTAATTGGAGACTTCTAATCTCATTCTTCTTTCTCCCTCATAGTTATCATATATCCTAAAGTTAAGATAGTTGAAAAGAACATGTTGGGTAGTGTAATGAATGACATTTCCTAGAAGATTACTCTTAATGTTGTTTCTGCACAAACAGAAGAACCCAAAGCTTGCAACTGCATTTTTTTCTTCTCGTTCTTGTTCAAAAATGAAATTCTCAAAGAGAGTTGCATGTCGTTGAAGATCTTTTAGGTCTAAAACCTAACTGACTACCAAATGGGAGATTCTGAGGAGCTTAACTAGTTTAGCTTAACATATGTTTATTAGACAAAATCTTGTTATTTCTGCCTTATATTCTGCTTTATTTTTAAAAATAGAGAACCCAAACTTTATGGATTGCCTCAAAAAAAATCATATTAGAGATATTGAATGAACTCTTGTGCTATAACCTAGGTTATTTCTTCTTTCATCAGTCATTACTTGCTAAGTAGATTATTTTTATGTTTAGAAGGGGTAGGTTTTTATCACTGTAATTCAATAAAGAAGTCAACCAATGATTGAACCTTAATTACAGTTTTTGGTTCAAACTTTATATCATAACCCTTTAACTCAACTGACCATCTAGTTAGCTTTCCAAATACATCTGAATTTTGTAACCTATTTCTTAAGGTAAAATAAATACGTACTATAATTGTATGAACCTTAAAGTAAGTTCTCGTCTTTGTATCTAAAACTACCAATGTTAAGGTAAGATTTTATAATTGAAATATCTAACTACATCATCTAGAAGAGAGTTGTTTATATAATAAATATCCTTATATTTATTTACTTATTCTCTACACTAACATCAAATTATGAAATTGTTAAGTAAAGAAATAAAAACTAAAATGGCTTCGAATTTGTTATTATTACAGACGAACTTATACTTTTTTTATGTTGTTGAATATTTTTTCAAAAGTCGGAGTCCAGTTGAACTTCATTTATCCTTATACTACGTAGAATAAAGGTTGATGATTGTCCAAAGATCTTGAGATATTTTTTTAGTATTCCAAGTATCTCTCATAGTATCCACAGTTCTTTTATGTTTCTTGGAGAATCTACTATATCTAAGTTTGATAGTTTAGTAAGATATGTATTTTTGCCTTCTTGTTGACCATGTCTTTATGTATTTATGAGAGTATGGCCTTCATTTTGCTTAATTGACCAAAAGTTATAGTCTATAGATAATTTATGATACGTGACTTCCCACGGAACTCTTGTTATATCATGAGAAGTTCATGCAAATATATATAAGTTTCTTTTTAAAAAAACCCAATAATTTGTACCTGAGGTTAGTAAAAATGTCCATGCTGAGTTTTAGGAATTTATTTCCTTCCATATGTATGCTTTATGCGGTTTTTTCTTTCTATCTTACGGAAGGATCAACCTCAGCATAATATTTTTGAAGGTTGATCGAGATGTAAGTGAGATCAGCCAAAACTTTGAAGAAAATGAAAAAATATGATAACAAAATGTCCATGCTGAGTTTTAGTGATTTATTTTCTTCCATATGTATGATTAATGCGGTTTTTTCTTTCTATCTTACGGAAGGATCAACCTCAGCATAATATTTTTGAAGACTGGCCGAGATGCAAGTGAGATCAGCCAAAACTTTGAAGAAAATGAAAAAATATGATAACAAAATATCCATGCTGAGTTTTAGGGATTTATTTCCTTCCATATGTATGCTTTATGCGGTTTTTTCTTTCTATCTTACGGAAGGATCAACCTCAGCATAATATTTTTGAAGGCTGATCGAGATGTGAGTGAGATCGGCCAAAACTTTGAAGAAAATGAAAAAATATGATAAAAAATTGTCCATGCTGAGTTTTAGGTATTTATTTCCTTCTATATGTATGCTTTATCCGGTTTTTTCTTTCTATCTTACGGAAGGATCAACCTCAGCATAATATTTTTTAAGGCTGACCGAGATGTAAGTGAGATCGGCCAAAACTTTGAAGAAAATGAAAAAAATATGATAACAAAATGTCCATGCTGAGTTTTAGGGATTTATTTCCTTAGATATGTATGTTTTATGAAGTTTTTTCTTTCTATCTTACAGAAGGATCAACCTCAGCATAATATTTTTGAAGGCTGACCGAGATGTAAGTGAGATCGGCCAAAACTTTGAAGAAAATGAAAAAATATGATAACAACTTGGGTGGAGAAGTATAAAGAAGGTTATGATTACTGGAGATAAAATATAGAGGTGGTTAGAGAGAAAAAAATATTTTAGATTAAAAAAAACTCAAGAATAAAGAAGATAGAATTGTATATTAAAGAATTCACATTATTCAGTCAACCATAATCTTGCTTCATTTATAGCTAGACTTAGACCAAAAGCCTAATTCAGCTTTTAACTTATTTTTAGTGTTACATAATATATGTTATGTATTTATACATATATTATTAAATTACAATCTAAACTATAGGTTAAATGCATGGTTTTTAAAAACTTATCACATATATTATATGGTGAGAGGTAATGATCAATAAAAACTTAAACTGTTTTAAAGCGGTTAAATAATACATATTTTCACTTTTTTAATATACTTCTAAAACACTAATTACATGTAACAAATTTACGATCAATTATACAAAATTTATTATTATTAAATATTAAAATAATTAAATTTTTTTTCCCAAGAAAATGCATTTTTTATTGATGTTTAAAAGAAACTTTACAAATGTTAATACAGTTTATGAGTTAATAACTCATTTTGTACAGCTGAAGATTACATTTGCATAATCAAAGTTATGAGTTAATAACTCAGTTTATGAGCCACTCTTCATCTGTTTACATCTTCTCCTTCAAACTTGTGTTGAATCTCTCCTCTTGCATCCTTCCATTCTCAGCAAGCCTCTTCATCCATCATTCCATCCCCTTGCTACTTATCCTGCAAAACAGAGCCATGTAGGTCAAGTTTTTCAACTTGCCAGACCAATTAGTCATCTTCAAAAAATCTAAAATAACCTAGATTCAATGATTCCAACAATGTAACACAAGATACGAAAACATGATTCAGGGTTTCTAAATTCTGGCAACTAGTACATTTAGAACAAAAACCAATCTGTTGAAGCTTAATGTCTACACTTAATAGGTTGTTCAGTACCCTCCAAAGGATGAAAGAACATTTGTTTGGTGAAATGTTGTTCTAGATTTTATCTTTTATTTGTGAAGCTATGGTTTTAATTCTTACTTCATTAACAGTTTCCTTTAAGTTGAATTTCCCATCAATTGAAAGTTTCCAAATTATTGAATCAGATCTACATGTATTGAACTTTACTCTAATGATTTCATTCACATAATTAACAGGCAGCATGTTTAGAAGTTTATCAATGTTCCACACATTATCTATCCAGTATTCATTTACCTTTGTTTGTGTATAGTGATTAGAATTTATTGTTGTTAAAGTTATCAATGGTTTAGAACTATACATTTTTAATCAAATTCTTTACTCTTCTTAATGTTTTCCTATTTCCAATTCCTCTTACTTCTTGCTGATCTTCTCACATTAACATTAAAAGAAACTTTTTTAAGTTTTCTTTGCTTAGGTGAATTAGGTTCACTTATACTAGGCCTTACTAATGGTAACTGCTCTGCTTCTACAATATCTTCTAACTCTTCATCAGTTAATACAGTAAATGAGTTATTTAATTTTATATTTTCAATTTCATTAACTATGTCTTCATTAGTAATTCTTACAGAATCTTCCATTTGATTAAAAAACTTAACATTGTTATTTTGATACTCTAGAATATCACTAGGTGAGCTCTTATTAGTACTTTCCCTTGACTCTTTTAATTGATTAACAGTTTTCTCTATTCCATTTAAGTGATTAGAATCAAGTTGATTATTAAACTGACCATTATCTGTTTGTGCTATATTTTGATCTTGTAGTTTGTCATTATTAGTTGCTTCAAAAGGTTCCTTAATTGTTTGTTCTGTTTTATCTTCTTTATTTATTTCTGGTACATTTAAGTGTTGAATATCAGTTTGACTATTACTAGATACTATAACCTTTTCAGATCCCTTTTCACACACTTTATCTTCTGTTAAAGTCTTAATCTTTTCAACTGTTTGAACTTGTTTTTTAGCTTCAGAATTCTCATTAAATTTTTTCAATATTTATAACCTCAGTTCCTGTTTGTTTTCCATTATTAATATCTATAACTTTTGGTATCCAAACTTCTTTTGAGGGAAGGTTGGATATATTTTTTATACGATCTTTGTAGCTTCTGTTTTTATTTACATTTTGTTCCAATTCTTCTTTCTTACATTGACTTTCTTTATGTCCTATATGTTTACAAGTTTTACAGTAGAATGGTTTTTTCAAATAACGAATATCTTGCCAAAAGTCATCCTCTTCACCAAAGCATATCCAAATTCTTTGAGGAAGAGGCTTAGAAACATCAACCATAACCCAAGATTTACAGTAATTATACATAGCAATGTTATTTCTAGGGACCCATACTGCTAAAGGCAATCCGATTGCTTTAGCAATATGGCTAACAGAATCAGAATTATATAAGATTTCAGGCAATTTAGGTAATGAAATCCAAAGAGGAGTCACAGGTGACTCCTTTTTGGGGTTAAAGTCCGGTGACCACTTAAGAATTCTAAAAGATAAATTTCCTATCGATCTAACAGGTTTACTCCAAAACGTTTTACATCTTCCAATTGTTCAAATTCTATGAAGTAATGCCCATAGTCCCATTTAGATATGCTGAATGACCCTATAAACCTAAATGCAGCAATATATGCTTTGAACTCGCTGAGAGTAGGACTCCCAAACGAGAACTTAGCAATTAAAGTGTGCTTTGAGATGCTAGTTAAAGAAAACTTATCTGTACTCTGAAACTGCACTGACTTGTAGTCCTCGTGCTCCTCGTGTATGACTCCTTCATGAATGAACTCTCCGTTTCTTCCACCAACCACCTCCGCGAAAGTCTTCTTTCCTTCAGTGCTTTCAAAGGTTGGATTCGTAACCATCTTCGGAGTATTTACGCCTTTCAGTTGAGGGAAATCATATTGAACCTTATTTTTGCTCATCTTTCAGATCGATAACCTCAGATCCAAAATATCGAAGATTTCCGATCAAGAAATCAAACCTGAATCGGCTTTTTAGTAAGAAGCAATTTTTACAGTAATGAGAGAACCAATTTTGAGGTAGTGTGTAATGGCTTTTTGGATTTTGATGGAGGAGAGAACCGATTTCTAGGGTTTTCTGATTCGAAAGGAAAGAGGGCTAAAGGAAAGAGAAAAAAAGGTTTTGAAATGAGTGGAGGAGGGCTACTCGATATCCTCGAGATGAGGACTGAAATCAGATTAGTGCTTCATGGGCTTTCTTGGAAACCCGGACACTTTCTTGGAGCGAACCCCTCCTCCATGTCATATTAATATATTAATAAGTAAAAATGTAAAATACCAATAAACATCTAAAAACAAAGTTATTCACTATTTACTATATTTATTATCATTTATTCATAGCAAAATACTCATTTAACTTTGCCAATTAAAGCATGCACTTTTTTTAACATCCCAAATACCCTTACTAATTGCTTTTAAAAATTAGATATTTTCTCTAAAAACTATTTTTCTCTTATCTTCTTATTTTCGTGAATTTTTCCTTCTGTTCTTTTCTATTTCCTATATAAATCTCTATCTTCTTCTTATTTAATTTCACGATTCAAATTGGTTGATTTGTAATTGAATTGTAACTAAACTGTAATTCAAATTCACGATTTTTAACTACATTTGAACTTTAATTGCTTTACATTTTATCTCAAATCAATATTTTTATGTAAATCGATATTGAAATTGTAATTAGAATGTGTTTCTAGATTTAGATTTATGGATTCTTTGAAAAAAAAAAGCTATGTTTTGTTTATAGGTAAGTTTTATTGCATTTTTGCACTTTTAGGTAAGTCTTTGTCCAGTGTCTCACATCTCGCATCTAGCATTGCTAGATGCGAGATTAGCCGTAGACAGTGTCTTGCATCTATCATCTAGCGTTACTAAACCTGAGACCAGTGTAAGATAAAAATGGTAGATGCGATACATACGACTAGATGGTAGATGCGATACATACGACTAGATGGTAGATGCGAGACCTAAATCGTAGATGATAGATGCGAGACTAGTGTAAAATAGAAATGATAGATGTTATACATAAATGCTAGATGATAGATGCGATACTTAATTTTTTGATAATAGATGTCGGACGAGTGTAAAATAAAAATGGTAGATGGGAGACATAAATGCTAGATGATAGATGTGAGACTTAATTTTTAAATGATAGATGCGAGACAAATGTAAAATTAAAATAATAGATGCGAGACATAAAAGCTAGATTATAGATGCAGTACTTCATTTTTAGATGATAGACGGGGGACCAATATGAAATAGAAATAAAAAATTTCAATATAACTGTTAGATGATATAAGGGATATTACTTTTTAGATGATAAACGTGGTTTGAGTATAAAATGGAGTAAACGATAGATGCGAGACATAAAGACTAAATGATAGATATGAAACCAAAAAACTAGATGCGAGACGAAGGTTAATTCGGCTCGTGACAAAAATAAATAAATTTTGAAAAAATATAATTTATAGATCTAGTTTTGTTAGCCAATTGTATTTTCGTTTTTCTCCGAATGACGGTTTAAAATATACAAACTTTTAATAATTTAAATATAAAAAACAAACGAGAAAGAATATTCATGTTTTTTTATGATTTTGTACAAAAACAATGTTTTAGATAAAAAATATACATTGTAATTTTTTTCTAGATAATAGATCCTAGTTGATTTTTTTGCGATGGATTAAAAATCAAAATTTATTTCAAAATATTTATAAATTAAAATTCAATAAAAAAAATAAAGGTTAAGTACCATTTAAGACCCAAAACCTTAACTATTATCCACTTAAGACCCATATTTTCATGTTTCTTTGAGAAAGACCCATTTTAGTCAAATATTTACCATTTAAAACCCACTAATACCTTTTATATTCCTACTCACTTATATAAAAGCTTTTAACACCAAATCATCATTTTTCTCCAATTTTTTTCTGCTACGTGAACAATGCCTGCCATAGGTGATGATCAATTCTTATTATTCTTTTCTTTTCCTATAATTTTGTGTTTTACTTGATTTTGAAGTTTGATTTTTTATATATGCGAAGTTAGTCGATTTGTGTGTGTTTGGAAAATTGAATTTGAGTTCGAAACATCTGTTTTTGGTGAGATCTGTTTTCGTTCTTTACGTAGTTTGGAAATTCAAATTTCCAGTTAGTTTTTTAGTTCGAATTTGCCAATATAGTTTATTTGTCGCATTGCAGTTAATGTTTCGTTAATTTTCATTTATAGTATGTGTTTGTGAAATTTTTGTTCGCGTAAAACGATTCTGGGTTTATCTGTAGGAGATGCGAAACGTATTTATTTCTGTACGTAATGATAGTTGCGAAACATGTATGTTTCTGAAATGGTAGATGCAAAACGTGTATGTCTTCTGGAAGGGTAGATGTAAAACACATTTTTAATAGATGCGATATGTTATTTGTTCTTTAAAAAAAATATTAAAAAAAAAAATCAATGATACTAGTTTTGTTCGTCTTAAAAAAACAAAACCAACGGTATTTTCAGATTTTTTAGTTACAGTCTAAAAGATACAGAATTTTAAAATTTTAAATTTATAGGGTAAACGAAGAAGATGCGAAACGTTCTTTATTTTTCTAGATGTGAAACGTTATTTGTCTTTAAAAAAATATAAAAAATCAACAGTACTAGTTTTGTTCGACTTAAAAAAACAAAGCCAACGGTATTTTCAGATTTTTTTTTAGTTACGGTCTAAAATATACAAGCTTTTAAAATTTTAAATTTATAGGGTAAACGAAGAAGATGCGAAACCTTCTTTGTTTTGCTACATGCGAAACCTTTTTTTATTTTGCTAGATACGAAACATTCTTTGTTTTGCTAGATGTGAAACCTTCTTAGTTTAGCTAGTTGAAAAACCTTCTTTGTTTTGCTAGATGAAAAAACTTCTTCATTTTACTAGATGCGAAACCTTTTTTTTGTTTTGATAGATGATAAACCTCTTTGTTTTGCTAGATGCGAAATTGTCTTTGTTTTGCTAGATGCAAAACCTTCTTTGTTTTGCTAACTCTGAAACCTTTTTATTTTGCTAGATGCGAAACCTGTTTAAATTGTGTACTGCTAAATGCGAATTCATGGCCACTATGATAGATGCTAGATGCGAAACTAGTCAACTAGATGCGAAACCATATACTATATTTTTTTAATAAATTCAAAACATATCATGCGTGGTACTAGTTTTGTTCGTCTTAATAAAACAATGATATTTTTAGATTTTTTTTCCGAATTACGCTTTAAAAAATACAAATCTTTAAAATTTAAAATTGAAAAAGAAAAAAAAGAAAAGTTATTTACTTAGATTTTATATTGAATGCTATTTAAGGTATAAACTTTTTTAAAATAACTTAAACTTTTATGCGTAATAGTTTTGTTAGGTGAGTTTTAAATGGTAAGCCTTCCCACAATAATTTAAAATAAAAACAACAAATTTTAAAATAATCAAAAGCATAATAAAAACTAAAAAAACAAGCGATCTTAATATATAGGTAAAAAACAAAATTGATGCGAATTGTTATTATATTTGGCAAATAATATAGACAATATATAGGAAATAATTAATACAACATTACACAATTTCATAATATTACAAAAAGTACAGCCATCTCAACAAATAGTATTAATTTTGTTTTAAATCAGAAGCTAGATGCAGCGGCAGTTTTGTTAAATACAATTTTAAATGTAACAACCCAACTAATAACGATTAAAATGGTCGCTCTCATTTATTTCCAAAACCAAGTCTGTATAGCAAAACCCACTACCAGCCAAACCCGTATTTAGAATTATATTTTTTTTTCGGAGAGAACCCGCAACCACTACTCAGAGTGCAATAAGTGCGCACAGGATAAACTCTCCGTCTGACGCGATAGCTTGCAAACCAACGCCAGAAGATAAACCACACAAAGTGACAGACTCAGCCGAGAAAACATATGTAGAGAACTCGAACTCATAATCTTTTGGTCATAAGAATGCCATATTCAACCAACTCGGCTACCCTTCGTGGCATAAATCTAAAACAATTAATTCAAAATTTAGTATATTTATGACCATATTTAGCGATTTATTAAATAAAAGTAGGACTGTAGCCTGTAGGAGTATCTGTTATTTATTTACTACTACTACTAAAAAGAAAGTATGTCTTAATTATTCAAGCTGCTGGTCCACCTTTACTTTGTCTGCTTTACTCCTTTTCTTCGCAACACATTTTACTCCTTTTCTTCGCGTGAACTGTGTAATAAATTCCCTATCTACTCATTTTCCTTCTCCACCAACTCACTCAAAATGGCTCATGAACTTTCTCTCACTACTCTACCACCGCCGGCCACAAAAGATCAACCTCCGACGCCACTAGAATCCGATTCTCCCGGGAAAGAAGCACCACAAACTTCACTGCCACCGCATGAATCTGTTTCTTCTACGATGGTAGGGAAAGACGAGTCACCTCCGCCACCGCAAACAGCACAAGTAGAAGATTCCGGAGTTGAAGATACGGAGAAAGAGCTGCCCCAGCTGCTGCAACTGCAGACTAAGGTTTCAGTGGAGCCAGAGCTGGATTCGGCGGAGTTGGAGCCTCAGTCTTTAGTGGCCGTTAAAGATAAAGAAGGATCTGAAAAATCAGCAGTTACTAGTACTACTACTCAACCGGAAGAGACCGAGGAGGAGGAGGAGAAAAGAAAGATTCCGGTGAATCTCGGATCGTTCAAGGAGGAAAGCAACGTCATCGCGGATCTCTCCGATTCTGAGCGAAAATCGCTTGAAGAATTCAAAGCTCTAGTACAAGAAGCTTTAGACACTCACCAATTCAGCTGCACATCCCCACCAGCTGCTGAGATAAACCCTAACCTCACAGAAGAATCCCCGAAAAAACCGGACCACACACCCGAAGAAATCACCATTTGGGGTGTCCCTCTCCTCGAAGACGACCGAACCGACGTGATTCTCCTGAAGTTCCTACGAGCCAGAGATTTCAAAACAAAAGACGCATTCACAATGATAAAAAACACCATCAAATGGCGAAAAGAGTTCCAAATCGACGATCTGATTGAGGAAGACCTCGGTGGTGATCTGGAGAAAGTGGTGTTTATGCACGGGCATGACCGTGAGGGGCATCCTGTGTGTTACAATGTTTACGGGGAGTTTCAGAATAAGGATCTCTATCAGAAGACGTTTTCCGATGAGGAGAAACGGGTAAGGTTCTTGAGATGGAGGATTCAGTTTCTTGAGAGGAGTATAAGGAAGCTCGATTTTAGACCTGGTGGTGTTTGTACCATTTTCCATGTTAATGATCTGAAGAATTCTCCTGGACCGGCTAAGAAAGAACTGAGGTTGGCTACCAAACAGGCTGTGCAGTTGTTGCAGGATAATTACCCTGAGTTTGTAGCCAAACAGGTATTGGTGATGTAAAGATGCGAATAGAATAGTACTTGCTAATCTGAGTCAATGTTGATAGATTTGTTTTGCATCTTAGAGTTAAACCCCCTTAAAGTTGCGAATAGAAGAGTACTTGCTAATCTTATTGCTTTAGGTTTTTATCAATGTTCCGTGGTGGTACCTCGCTTTTTATACAATGATCAGCCCATTCATGACCCAGAGAACAAAGAGCAAATTTGTTTTTGCAGGAGCAGCGAAATCAGCTGAAACACTATTTAAGTAAGTGGGGACTATATATACTTCTTGTTGATCGACAGCCCTATTTCGAGTGATGTTATTTCGGTTCAAATCTATTTTAGTCTAGTTATATAGAGTTTATAAGTTTCCGTCAATGGTGGAAACAGATATGCGTCACCGGAGCAGGTTCCAATTCAGTACGGTGGCCTTAGTGTGGATTATTGTGATTGCAATCCGGATTTTACTGTTGCTGATCCTGCTGTTGAGATCACACTTAAGCCAACAACGAAGCAGACTGTGGAGATTCTAATCTATGAGGTGCGAATGTGTTGTTTGTTTTATTACTGACTAGAATCAGTACATAATTACGGCTCGACCCATGAAAACTTCGTCGGAAAGAAACAAAAATATTAATTTCATGTTTGGTAATAAGCAAAAGAGTCACACTTTAAACATGGGTAGAGCTTTAATATGTACTAAAAGAGTCACACTTTGTTTTAAAAATATCATTGCTTTTCCCATCAGTTGTGCGTTACTTAAATGGACGGTAAATCTCTTTCCCTATGTATGCTTTTGTATAAAATCAAGGACTATCCCGATCCGCATAATTTGGGTTTTGCATTTCAGAGATGCGTGATAGTGTGGGAGATCAGAGTGGTGGGGTGGGAAATCAGCTACGGAGCTGAGTTCGTGCCGGATGCTAAAGACGCATACACCGTCATCATTCATAAGCCAAGAAAGATGGCCACAACTGACGAACCAGTGGTGTGTGAGAATTACAAAGTAACCGAACTGGGTAAATTATTGCTCATTATAGACAACCCGACTTCGAAAAAGAAAAAATTGCTTTACAGGTTTAAGATTGAACCCTTAACTGTGTGAGGCTCACAAATCATCTCATAAGTTGAAGTGTCGTAGTTGTTTCCGGGCTTTAGTCGATTGATTTTGTGTTCTTTAGTAATCACAGGGAGGAGAAGGCCTGATGGATATAGTAATACGCCTATTTAATGACTTTCTTACAGAGACACAAATGTGATGAATTGGCTGCTCTGTATATTTCCTTGTATGTGCATGTTTTATGATTTTGGGAACCTTTTTACACGGTAAATTTGGAGTGTTTATTATTATTTGATTTGGCTTTATTTTAAAGGCTTAATTGATCTATCTATGCATTTTTATGTAGAAACTTATTGCCATAATTGGTACGTTGCGCTTTCGTTCTTATATAGTTGGAAAATATTTTGAACTGAGATTAACTCTACATTTGATTTAGGAGTCGTTGAGTTTAGGATCTCCTGTTTTTGTTTGGTTTCTATACAGATTTTAGATGGTAGGGTTGTACGAAAGATTAAAATCAATGGACAATAGTGAGTTCTTTTTATAAACTTATTTAAGGGTAATTTCTGGTAATATAAAACATATAAGCAAAGCACCAACAGTGCGGAAAATATTATTTAAAAATTTCATATCATCATATAAAAAGAACGATATTTTAATACTGTTTTGCAGCCACGAAAATATAAATCTACCAAAGGACTATAAAATAAGAAAATTAACCCAACGGCAAACCCTACTTACTTTGTGGTGCTTAATGTTCTCTGACAAACTGATGGAGAATACGTTTGTGAATTATAACATGTGGTGAAGTTTAGATAGCGGGATGGGAATGGCTAAAAAAACCCCAAAATTATTGTATGAGGTCGTATGATTTGATTTTACAATATTTACACTCTAATAAAAATTTAAAAAAAAATTAAAAATTTATTTAATCGTGTTTTATATTATTATTTACTTCGTGAAGTTGTAAAACAAAAAATCTACTCCAATCTAACATTTTTTTTACTAAAACTTACTAAAATCGTAAAAACTCAACACTTAAACTAACCAATTTTTTTTTTTTATTTTAACTGTAAAATTTAAAAATTCTAGCTGTAACAAAATTTGTTTTTCTACAAACCAACATGGACATAGACCCTTTTATTTTTTCTGTTTTTTAAAAAAATAATTTAAGAAAAAAAATGTTTGATTCTGTCAGGCGATGGCGTCCAGGTGGTGTTCGTCGTCATCATCCTGTCGAAGATGATGATACTTTATGCCAGGGAAATGACGCAAACAGGGGTCTGTCTTCCATGCCATGGCAGACACGATGGTGTTGGCGTCATCGCATGACAGACAAAGGGATCTGTCCGTCATACAATGGTGCTCAAATTGTTGTTTCCGCCGGTTATAGCGTCAACACCATCGTGTCCACCATGAAATTGGCGGAGTAATTTCTTCTATTTATAGGATTTCGTGAAAGGCAAAATTATCAAAATAAATAAATTCACAAAATAATTTTTAAAATTCAAAATAGACGATTTCACAGAGTAAAAGTGGCTTTTTTTTAGTAATTCTCTAATGCAATTTTTGGTTCTTTACATTGGGAATGCCAATGAGATATGCTAAGTTTGACAAAAATAATTATACATTATAAAATGTAAGAGGGATAAGTTTTCATTTGAGAAACTAACTTCTAAGCTTATAATGCACGAAGATATTCAAGCCATGTTTTTTTTAAATAAATAGTTTTTTAAAATATTTTTTGAGGTTTAAAATTTGATAAGAAACTTATTAAACTACCTAAGTGATGGATAATATAAATTTATTAATAGATCCTCAACAATTTTCTTTCATAAGATATATTTCTCTGTCGAGGTAGTGGTTACCCGCATCACGCCAGTCGGACAAAGAAGAGGAAACTTGGTTCCCGAGTCGGGTGATAATATAACCACATCATCGGAGGGGTCGGACATGGATAAAGACATAGATATCATAGATGAGTTAAAAGGTATGACCGCAACAGGGTTGGTGAAGGATGCTATGAGTAGTAGAGATGCTTCTAACTTGGTTCCATCCATGATACAATAACCATGAGTGATAAATAGTACTGATGGGCCCTTAGTTATTGAATTTCTCACACTTTCTCTACTGTTGCACCGTCAACTTAGATATTTCCCCGACTTGTCCTACTATGAAAAGATATCAACGATGGATATTTTTCAAAAACATGTCAAATTGGAAATAAAGGTATTCATCATTTATATTATTTTTATGACATTGTATTGCAAATGTATGACTAATCATCCCGACAATTATTATGTTAGAGGGCAGACGATTATTTTTTGTAACATTCTATGGTGCTAGCGTATTAATGGATGACGCCAACAGATATTAGAATAATTGAGGAATTTAAGCCCGAGCAACTGGTATTTGGGTCGGTTAGAGGTCTGAATATTTTATTGTTGAGATATAAACGTGCCTATGAATTTTCACATTTTTGGAGTCAGAAGCTAATAAAAGATACTTCATAAGTGGATGATGTGCTAGCAATAGTAAATATCGAGAGAGATACACAAAAAACTAAGAATGAGGAGTTGATTCTAATTAAATGTACACTGATTGAGCAAAGGCATATCATGGCCCATTGCATGGCCTTATAGGCTTGGTTTACTAACCATTTTGTAATTTTAACTTTGTAAGTTTAAGCTCAATATGACCTCTTGCGTGGCCTTATAGACTGGTTCATTGACCAATTCACGATGTTGAATTCTAAAGTCTAAGCTCAGTACTGCCCTTTGCTTGGCCATATAAGTTTGGTTATTTAACCAGTTCGCTAATTTAACATGTATTGCTAAGGCTCAATGCAGCCTCTTGGGTAGCTTTAGAGGATTGGCCGATAGGGTAGTTTTTTATTTGTTCATTACACACGACCCTTCTTGTGGAGATCAATTATGCTTGGTTTTTTCCGTTTTAATAGGGAGAGTACGAGGTATAAAGATGGTCGATTATGGATAATTAATGTTCTTTTCCTCCTCATGTCATGGGTGGTATCTGATGAGTCCGGATTCTGTTACCATTATAGACAGGGACAGTTCGGACAAAAACTACCTAACCGGACAGGACAGTTCGAACACCTCACCCATTGGACTGTTCGAACAAGAACTAAAGTACTTAAAACCTAAACACTTCTTGACTAAGCTGCATGCTCTCCTACTAAGAGCTCATGGGTCCTTGAACTTGACCTGGGTCCATTTAACATGACTCGAAAGCCCATAAGGCCCATATGTAAGGGTATAAATACCCAACCACCAACATTAAATGAAGGTAATGAAAATTAAATACAACCAGACTGCTTAATTCTCCCTCTACTCACTACTTAAACATTAAATACTTACAAACTTCCACAAAACTCCAAAAAAAAATTACAAACTTACCCTCAGACGAAAATAAACCTCACCAAATTGGCGACCACAGTGGGAGGACGACGGTGCATGAATCAAGCATTCGAAACCAACAGGAAAAATCAGTCCGAATAAATCCGGACGCCCCGGAAGTACCACCAGCTTTGCTTGAAGTGGTGGGTGAAAATGATGAATACACCATCGAGGAGCGTGATAGATTAAAGGGCGAGATAGAAGCTCTGAGGGCAGAGAAGGCTAAGATGGGCATGAAAAAAAAGTCAAAAGCATCAGTCGTTCATCATACCGACAACCCTAGAGAGCATGAGCCTTCGAAGACTCATGTGAGTACCAAGAAGACTCATGCTAGCTCCAAAAAGTCTCACCGGTCTAAGCCAGTGGAAAGTTCTGATTCAGACTCAGAGTCTTCTGGTAGCTCCTCAGACGAGGATGGAGTCGAAGAGTCCTTGTCCTTCAGCAGTGATGAGGGTCGATCCAAAAAGAAGCAAAAATTGATTAAAAAGTATTCAAGAAAAAGGGATAGACATGGGAAATTGAAGAAGAATATAGGCAAAGGATCATCTCATAGTTGGAGGCATGTAGATCGGATGCTGATGGATCCTTTCGCCTTCCATGATGAACCAGGTATCTTTGCAACTCCCAATGAGGATACTGTGTTCAGTCGTGGCCGGAATTGGAGACAATCTCCATTGTCTTCCAAGATTTTGTCCCGAAACCTCCCTAAGAGGTTCGATAGCACTAAAATGGAAAAATATGATGGCAGTACTGATCCGGACAACCACTTGGAACAATTTAAAAACTTTATGATGAATTTCGATGATGACGACAAGTTACTCTGTAGAGCATTCTCCCAGTCCTTTACGGGGAGTGCTCTGAAGTGGTATAACAGCCTACCACAAGGCTGCATCAGGAATTTTGATACCTTTTGGGTGGCCTTTCGAAGGCAGTTTGGTGGGAGTAAAGAGTTGAAGGGCAATGGGGACACAATAATCCATTGTGCCCAAGAACCAAACGAATCATTGAAAGAATACATAAGTTGTTTTGTAAACACCAAAAATGGGTTGGCTGATTGCTTCGAGCAAGTAGCAATAGCATCCTTGAGACAGGGCTTAAACCCTGGAAATTTAGCTGATTCGGTGACCAGAAAGAAAGCCATGACTTGGGGGGAGGGGGGGGGGGTTTGCTGAATCAAGTCGGAAAGCAAATCAATGTTGATGAAACAAAGAAAACTAGGGTGCACAGGCAGGTGAGGTCTGCCCCGGTTGCACCAAACCCCAACCAAAATCAGTCCGGGAACAAGGCGAGGGAGACCGGACAGGGGCATAACAGGGCTAAAGCTCAATCTCAGCCAGCTGCACCTGCCCAGAGTCAACAATCTAGAAATAAAAGAGGACCTTGGGTTCCACCGGAGTGGTTTGCAGAATTAAAAGAAAGTGTGGCCACCATTTATGATAAAACAAAGGAAGAAGTGCACTATAGAAGGCCGGACGCACTGCAATCTCCTAGGGAACATCGTAACAACTCTTTCTGCCAGTACCATAATGATACTGGCCATACCACTCACGATTGTATAGCCTTGTAACAAGAAGTTCGGAACTTGATTGAAAGAGGAAAGCTGGGGGCATTTGTCAAAAGAAGAGGAGGAAATAGGCCTGATAATGCTCATCGGGTTGGTCCAAGCAATGTGGCTCCGGAGGGAGCTATGGTTATAATCGAAAGATTTGATGTAGAATCAGAATACTTGGATCCTGATCCAACTCGAAATAGAGTGGGTGCCATTGAGGAATGTTGTAAAACGGTCTCCGGGCTTATTAAGTTTTTTGAGTCACTTACAATTTTCGGAGGGGATATTATGACAGCTCCTAGTACTTCTTCAAGGAAGAGGCACGTTCATACTTTAGCCACCCAGCTAGAAGGAGGCATGACCTCCTATCAATCACAAACTCCATTTCCCTTCATTGTTTTCGATGAAGATGACTTAAGGGATATAGCTGGCCCTCATGAAGATGTTGTTGTCATAGGAGCATCCATTGGGGGCAATGACATAAGACGAATCTTGGTGGATACTGGAAGCTCAGCCAATATCCTCTTCTTAACCACTTACAGAAAGATGAAAAATCCAGCCGTAATTCAGCGTTCGGACAGATCAATTGTGGGTTTCACTGGGAGCTCAGCAGATGTGATTGGGGAGTTCGAAGAGGAAGTTTTGTTGGGCAAGGGCCCTTTCAAGAAGATGGTAAGGATACTTTTTGTTGTGGTAGATTGTCCCACTTGTTATAATGCAATTTTAGGGAGGTCTTGGCTCTCTAGGATGCATGCGGTGGCCTCAACAGTCCACCAATGTTTGAAATATGCTGTTCAAGGACAAGTGGGAGTTGTCCGAAGCAATCAAAAGGTTGCAAGAGAGTGTTTTTCTACAGCACTGGCTCCACGGACGTTGGGGGCAGTTTGTACCAACAAAGAATAGCAGTTTGAGGGGCTTTCTGGGGGTGAGGGTGAAATTTATGACCCCAGAGAGACCCTTGGAGTGTTGATACCGGTTGAAGAAGTTGAAACACACTATTTGGAAGAAGGAAAAAGTGTTAAGATAGGGTCCAAAATGCCATCCGAACTGAAGATTAAGATGTTAAAGTTTCTGAAAGACCATCAACATGTTTTTGCTTGGTGCAACGCTGATGTTACAGGGGTTCCAGCAGATATTATATCACATTACCTATCCATCCGGAGAGACATAGCACCCGTGGTACAAAAGAGAAGGGCTTTTTCCAAGGAAAAGGCTGATGTTATTGTTCAAGAAGTTGACAGGCTCACAAAAATGGGGCATATAAAGGAGTCTCAATATCCTTTGTGGACTGCCAATCCGGTCTTGGTGAAAAATAAAAATGGCAAGTGGCGTATGTGCATTGACTTCACAGATCTCAATAGGGCTTGCCCAAAAGATTTATATCCAGTCCCCCGGATTGATGAGGTGGTAGATTCTACTTCTGCAAATAAGCTTTTATCCTTTATGGATGCTTTCTCCGGGTACAATCAGATTCGAGTAGATCTGAAGGATCAGGAGCATACCACATTTGTAACTGATAGGGGTCTTCATTGCTACAAGGTGATGCCATTCGGATTGAAAAATGCTGGGGCTACTTATCAGAGATTGGTGAACAAAGCCTGTGCTGATCAAATTGGAAGAAATATGGAAGTATACATTGATGACATGATGGTGAAAAGTGTGGATGAACAACTACACTTGGCAGACCTCCAAGAAACTTTTGCTAACTTAATAAAAGTGAATTTAAAGCTAAATCCAGAAAAATGTGTGTTCAAAGTGCAGTCCGGGAAATTCCTGGGTTATATAATAAGTGAACAAGGGATACAGCCTGATCTGGACCAGCTTAATGCTTTGTTCCAAATGGAGCCTCCTCGGAATGTTAAAGAAGTACAACGGCTGACTGGGAGGTTGGCTGCTTTAAATCGTTTTATCTCGAGGTCTTTGGACAGATGTGCCCCGTTTTTTCAAACTTTAAAGGGTGCAAATGGATTTGATTGGACTTCACAGTGCGATGAGGCCTTCAATGAGATTAAGAAACATCTGTCCTCCCCCAAGACTTGATTTAAACCTGTTGATGGAGAGACACTCTTCGTATACTTGGTAGTTTCAAATTGTGCCATCAGTGCTGTATTGGTAAGAAAGGTGGATAATTACCCCCATCTGGTGTACTACATCAGCAAGAGCTTGATAGATGCAGAAAAACGCTATTTAAAGCTCGAAAAATTAGCATTAGCTTTGGTAATTGCTGCAAGAAAGATGAGACCTTATTTTCAGGCTCATCCTATTATCGTCCGGACATCTTTTCCCTTGAAGAATGTTCTTCAAAAGGCAGACATTTCAAGTAGAATGACTAAATGGTCAGTGGAATTGGGAGACTTCGATATTGATTTTGCTCCTCGAATAGCAATCAAAGCCCATGCTCTAGCTGATTTTTTAGTTGAATTCCACTCTGAGAGGGATACGGAGCAGACTACTGAAATGAAAGACAAAAAGGTCTGGGTCGTCCGGACAGATGGTGGATCCAGTACTATGGGGTGTGGTACAGGGGTGTGCCTGACTTCTTCATATGGTGACAAAATGTACCATGCTATATGTTTTGCTTTTAGGGCTTCCAACAATGAGTCCGAATACGAAGCAACTATAGCTGGTTTAAAGTTAGCTTATATTTGTGGGGCCAAAAGGGTCAAGCTGATGAGCGATTCCCAGCTTCTTATCCACCATGCACAAGGTCAATCTGAGGCAAAAAATGAGTAACTAGTGAAGTACTTACTTCTTCTTAAAAATGAGGCACTTAAGTTCAAAGGCATTATTTATGAGCATATACCCCGGACATAGAATGAACTAGAAGATTCCTTGGCAACCATAGCATACACTGAGTCATATCCTTGGATCCATGTGCTGGAGTGCCCTTCCATTCAACTCAGTGTGAGCAAAGAGGAAGAAATTTTCGATGTACAGATGAAACAGCCTCAAGATTGGAGATTCCCTCTCCTGCAGTATCTCTCCGATGGCATCTTGCCTCCGGATAAATCACTAGCAAGAAAAATAAAGCACAAAGCTCATGGTTTTATCATACTAAGGGACGTTCTGTATAAAAATTCTTACAGTTAACCTCTTTTACGATGTTTGGGAGATGATGAGTCTCAAGTAGTCCTCTCCGAATTGCATGATGGTGAGAGATCAGCTCACTGTGGATTCAGGGCTCTAACAAGGAGAGTTTTACTGGCTGGCTATTATTGGCCCTCTATAATGCAAGATGCTAAGGAGCTGGTAAGAAGGTGTGATCCGTGCCAGAGATATAGTAATGAAATTCATGTCCCAGCAATCCCTTTAGAGTCAATTTCTGAGCCTATACCTTTTGCTCGATGGGGATTGGATTTGATGGGACCTCTTCCTATGGCGTCCGGAGGGCGCAGAACTATAATTGTTGCTATAGATTACTTTTCAAAGTGGGTTGAAGCAGCCCCCCTGGTAGGAACAACATCAAAAGCTGTCATAAAATTCATTTTTTCCAACATCTGTTGCAGATTTGGTATTCCACAAAAGATAACGACAAACAATGGGCCACAGTTCGACAACAAGGAAATGAAGAGTTTCTGTCCCTCAAGGGGTATGCAACATTGTTTCTCTTCACCTTTCCACCCACAAGTGAATGGCCAGGTTGAAGTGGCTAACAGAACTATATTGTCCGGTTTAAAGAAGAATTTAGAAGGGGCTGCTGGGAAGTGGCCTAGCTATTTACAAGAGGTTTTGTGGGCCTACCGGACTACTCCTGGGGCTGCAACACAAGAGTCACCCTTTGCCTTAGTCAATAGGATGGACTCCATAGCCCCCATAGAGGCAACTCTCCCTTCTTTTCGAGTTCACAACTTTTCTGAACACGCCAACGAAGTAGCAATCAGGGGTCAGCTTGACCTAATAGAGGAAAGACGATTTAAGGCTCAGTTTAGAGCTGCACACTATCAAGGTTTGATGAGAAGCAGATTTGCTTCTAAAGTTAGAAGAAGAGATTTTCAGTCGAGGGACAAGGTATTAAGGAAGGTCTTCTTACACACCAAAGAGAAGCTGCTCGGCAAACTAGCCCCAACTTGGGAAGGACCTTATATGGTCATTGAAAGACTCAAACCTGGAACATACTGGCTAGAAGATAAAGATGGAAGGATTTTAAATCACCTTGGAATATTGAGCATCTCCGAATGTACTTGGAGTAAAAGCTATGTAAATATTTACTTGTTTAAAAATCCATGTAAATATTTGAGGGCATACTCTTTCCTACCCTGGTGGCACGGGGAGGTTTTAATGAGGTGTCCGGACTTTTTAATAAAATTTGATGCCTTTTTAAAAAAAATTGAAGTGTTCTTACTTTGTTTTTTGTCATACCATCCGGATTGAATTAAGGGAATGATGACTACTTAAACATTTTGTCATCAGAGAATTTAAACACTCTCACTTTAGAATGCTTATGAAATAACTAAGGGCTATTTAAACACTAGCCACCAAAATTGAAACAAACTATGAAAGAATGCAAGAGTTGTGCAAAAAAAAGATATTCATTGAAATAACCTAAGTGCCTTGGCCTTCTAAGGACTTTTAAATTGTCAAACAAAACAAAAGATCTATACGGTCAAATGTCGGACACAATAACAAATATGCCTTGGCCTTCCAAGGACTTTAGTTCACGTAACATGAAAAGTGAAAAGATAATTCATTGTTTAAGACTGAGCCTTTGAAGATGGCTCAGCCTCACTTGTCTTCTTCTTCTTCTTCTGCTTGGGATCGTCTTTCTCTTCGTGAGGACCCTCCCCGGTGTTTTCTTCTTCGTCAGAAGAGGAAGCATTGGAATAATCATGCAAGTCTCCATCAGCCATGGTGTGGAAGGGAAGGTCTTCGTACTCTACATAAAGACACAAATCTCCCAGGTTCCTCTTCGGGAACTTCTCGTGAAAGAGCAAGACCATGTCCGAATTCACCTTGGCATACATTTGCTCTTGAGTGTCTATTACGTTGGTGGCATAAGCATCGATCTTGGCCTGAATTTTGGCCTCCTACTCTCTTAGCAGATCAGCTTTCTCCTCTGCGGCCTTGGACACTGTGTTCTCGAGCGCAATTTTGTCACTTGTCAAGTTGTGAATGACTTGATCATTGGTATTTGCCTTCTCTTTCGAAGAGGTGAGATCTTTCTCCAATCCGGAAAGCTTCTCCCGGAGCTCTTTGATAGTGTCTTATGAAGTGGCAACCTTTGTGATCCACCCCTCCTGGATCTTCTTTAGCTCCTCGTTCTCTCCCTTCAGAATGTCAGCATGTTGAGTGGCAGTAAGAAGGTCATCGGACAGTTTCTCTTTGTCAGATTTGAGATCTTTGATGATATCTGCCTGACCTCGAACTTGTTTCTCCAAAACAAGCACTGGCTGAACATTACTTAATATGGAGTGAGCTATAATATCCCTTTCACTTGAAACAGTAAAAGTCTTACCATTAAAAGTAACGGTGTTCGAAGTACTCGGAAGGAGGTAAGGCCCAGCAAAATCGTCTCTGGGGAGGTTGGGAAAATAGTCACCGAGTCCATCGAGCCCTGTGATGTCAACACCATCGATGCTAAGGTCTCCTCCTCCGACCTCGTCGGTGTGAAAGTCACCAGGAATCTCCTCTGCTCTTGTCGGATCAGTAAGGTCTACAAGGGGGAGAGGCTCTGAAGTCCGGAGAGAGAGTTCATCACCCCTAAAGGTCTTTTTCTTCTTAGCCTCCTGGTCCTTGCTTTCTGCTCCCCGTTTTTTGTCTCTCTTGGGAGCCCTTGGGGGTTTTGGGGATTGAACCTCTTCCCTAACACTCTCTCCTGCTCCACCACTTCTAAGAGAGCAGCATCGATCTGGCTTGGGGCTGGCCCCTCTTGATTTGTTGGAGCAGCCTCCTCCACCTCGGCAGGGTTAGCTTCACCTACAACCTTCTTGCCCTTCTTTTTCTTTCCTTTCATTTTACTCGGGGCCTTGGCCCGGCCTGACAAGTAAAGTGACCCATCCGGTTCGTGTGTTCTCTTGAGGACTACATCCGGAGAGGGTGGAGTGGTGAGTTCTTCTCAGTTCAAGTCCCTCCGGCCAGTAGTGTTCCAGAGGTGAGACCTTGCCAAGTTGCCTCCTGTGAAAGCATCGTGAAACCGGTTTCCCCATTTTTAAGCAGCCCAAGTGTTGATCTTGGTACAAGTAATCTGTCCGGCCTTTAAGTAGTCACTAAAGTCTTTGGGCAGCACTGCTAAGAAAAAAGACAAGACTAGTCAGTTTAAACAAATTCGATAAAAGTAGAAAAAAGAATATAAAGCAGGAGCCTTACGATCACTCCTCCATCTGTTGGTGAGGAGACTTGGATTGACTCTGGCTTTGATTTTCCTCCCGTTCTCCCAAACACCACTTACGAACAGGAATTGAGTCCTCCAATTTCTCTCCGACTCAAGCAGATCGTCCACTGCTTTATAATCATCACCCATGTTGAAGTGATAAAAGGGAATGTGGTGGTTTCTACAGAGACTGGCTACAGCTGCAAACTCCTCCATTGGTACAGGAATCCCGGAGAGCCTGGAGGCCATAATGCAGACCATAAGTGTGTACCAGGCGTTGGGGCTCAATTGACTAGGGTAGAGCTTGATAAGGTGGAAATACCTAACTATCTCCGGATCTAAGGGAAACCTTAGACTCAAGTTAAAAATCTCAGTGAAAATGACTATTTCATTGAGTTTACAGTCCATTGAGGTTTCGGGGTCTATGGGGATCCTTATATTCACGTTCTCCGGAAGATATTTAACGTTTACCTTGTGGAAACAAGGTCCCACTTTTCCTTCGAGGCACTCCGGCAGATCCGGATGCCTTAAGCATAGATTTTCCTTGCCCGTATCCTTCTGGGCAGCAACCACACCACTAGTCTGTCTGGAAGGTTCGGACTCGAATGGAGCCTCTTCGATAGAGTCCTCCATTATTTCTTCCATTATTGAGGAAGGGTTTTCAGTAGTCTTAGTGAGAGGGGAGTTTGGAGTTGGTTCAGTCTGAACACCGGACTAATGAACTTCAGCGCTCTCCTGCACTCTAGCCTCCGGCTCGGGCTCTGATGTGGAGGTTTCTCTTCGGGGGTTTAAGCCAGTAGCCTCCAGACCGGACAGCCTGTCCTTGGGTGCTTTTATGGGTGCTTCTGACCCTGTACTGCTATCTCTGGCACCTGATTTCGAAGGGGTGCCCTTGGAGGCCTGCCCTTTGACCAGCCGACCTTTTCTTCGATCAACCAGCTTGTTGGGAGAAGTATCAACATCTGACCCCATGGCTAAGAATGGGGAAGGTTTTTTAAAACTAGTAACTGTTAAGCCTGGTTCAATAGTGGGTTCTGACTCTTGAACCGATGAACCTGAGACAATAGGGGAAAGGCTGGTTTGAAACAATCTCTTCGGTCTGACACTCTTTGTAGAAGATGAACCCTAGTCAGGCTCTGTAGTTGAAGTTGCTGGTTTGTCGATGGGGGAGGCAGGTAAGCCTGCTGCAATGCGCTTCTCCCTTTCAACTTTTTGTGTTTTTTCTAATTCAGATAGATTGAGCCACCCGCCTCTGATTAAGGCGTTCTTAGCCGTGAACATAAACAACCAAAGTAAATAACTTGTGTTTGAGAGAGAAAGCTCTGAAAATTAGCAAAGTGAAAATGAAAGTGATAGTAAAACAGTGGAAAGTGTTTTAATTTATAGTAAACCCCAAAAAGAAGTTTTGATTCCTAGGAGAATTCGAAAAGATTTGCAATGATTAAGAGACGACGCTGATGTCACCTTCATTAATGAAGAGGTTGCTTTTCAGAGAAGGTGGGTGCGAAATTCAAGGTGAAAAAACGGCTAAAGTAACGAACCAAAGTGAGACACGTGTCCCATGAACTTTGGCAAAAAACCGTTCAGGTTCAAAGAGCTTTTTTCAGTCCGGATTAAACCATAACACAGTTCGAAAGACCTGTCCGGATGAAACTATCACTGACAACGGACTGTTTTTCAGGTTTTGACAAAGGTTTTTGAACAAACACCTAAAAAAGGGGCTACTGATGAGTCCGGATTCTGTTACCATTATGGACAGGGACAGTTCGGACAAAAACTACCTAACCGGACAAGGCAGTTCGAACACCTCACCCATTGGACTGTTTGAACAAGAACTAAAGTACTTAAAACCTAAACACTTCTTGACTAAGCTGCCTGCTCTCCTACTAAGAGCCCATAGGTCCTTGAACTTGACCCGGGTCCATTAAACATGACCCGAAAGCCCATAAGGCCCATATGTAAGGGTATAAATACCCAACCACCAACATTAAATGAGGGTAATGAAAATTAAATACAACCAAACTACTTAATTCTCCCTCTACTCACTACTTAAACATTAAATACTTACAAACTTCCACAAAACTCCAAACAAAAATTACAAACTTACCCTCAGACAAAAATAAACCTCACCAGTATCTATTGGCGAGGTGCGTAGTTGGTTTGATGGAGAATGTAGCCTTTGTACGGGATGCGGAGATCTATCGTGATATGATACATGAGATAATGAGCTTTTCTAATATTCATTTTTATTTAAATACATCAAATATTATTTCTAATATCAAAATATAAAATTAATATATCTTTAAGCAAGAAAAAAAGTTTTAATAATAGAAAAACGTACATTGTGCCTCATTAAAAAACCCTCTTTCGCCATCAGGAGGGAAAACGAGTGTATAACCAGCTTACAAAGTTTTGTGATACAATTTCAAATTGTATAATGTTTAACTATGTGACTTAGGATAATTATTTCAGAGGGAATGATAGCCTTCATTCTATACACTAGAGATAAAGTAGTTTCACCAATTCCTGACCTATGCGTCATTCAGTAAGCCTATAGTACATCGGCAAGCTTAGCAGGTCATTTTCCTTTAGTGCCATAAATATTTTTCATTATCCTGTATAGGATGGTTCAATTTTTCACCTATACCTGGCCGTTTTCCCGTAAGTAATAGAGAGTTGATAAGTGTTGTTCCACCCTGTCGAAAAAAGATTGTTATCACCTCGTGTTGAAACTACGACTGATAGTCTGTCAATAAGATGCACGAGATCTAGAACCGAGATATGATTTGGCTTCGTAAAAAATCATAAATTTCATGAGCTTTCGTTTTGTATAGTGATTTTGCCTCGATTCACTTTATGGAATAGTCGACAACTACCACCAATTATTTCTTTTTCCTGTGGCCATGGAGAGAGGGCCTACAAGCTCGATTCCCCATTTATCAAATAGAAAGGAGTATTGTTGGCATGCATAGAAGTCTTGGATGACAATTGCTAACTTGGGATAGTAGAAAAATGCTAAGAGAAAATGTCATATCAAGCTATAGTGTCCACAGTGTGCCATAATAATCCCTTCATGCAGGTCTTTAAAGACAACAAGGACTTCATCTTTGTGTAGATAATGTAAATTGCGTTGCATAACATCTTTCATGTATATGATGTGGTCTAATATAACATATTTGGACCCTCGTATTCGAAGTGATCGGGCCTTCATTTTTCCCTCGGGCATGACCTAGTGTCGTATATGTGACAAAAAACATTGTTATCAATTTTCGGTAGTACATGTAGTCATGGCCTCGACTATTGGTATGTTGTCGCATACGATCAATCACTATTGTAGGATAACACTTGGATGATTATTAGTAATTTATCTCCTTGCTAAGGAGTCTACAGTAGAGTTATCAAGGAGATGAACTTGTTCGTATTTAACGCAATCAAAATTTCTATTTCATTACTTGGAGCGGTTCTAAGTATCCTATTATAGTCTCCTCTTTCACCTCGTACATACCTTTTTCTTAACTTATCACCAACTAGAAATTAGATCATATTCGGATAATAGTTGCCCTAAGTATAAAAGCCAACTTCATACCTCATAACACGGTTTCGTACTTGGTCACATGGTTGGTGACGTAGAAGCAAAGTTTAATTGATTGCCCGATTTCCTCCTCGAATGGTGACGTAGAAGCAAAGTTTAGATTTGAAGCTCTATCGGTTTTGACTACCCATTCTATCCGAGACTTATGCTCATCTTGTTGAGTATGTCGGTTACGAATTCACTGATAAAATCGACTATGACTTAGACTTTGATTGTCGTATGGTGGTCGTATACAGTCTCATATTCCCCTAACTCAAATGACCATCTCGTGAGTCTTCTCGAGACATTTGACTTTTGTAATATAACTTTGAGACAGAAAGATGTTTGTATAATAATTACAAATATAGACCGATAAGTATAAATAAAATGGCTCGCCACGTACTAAAGTAGACATGATTTCAGGAGAAACCAGATAATTTGTTAATGCGCGAAATGCATCGTCGTACTCCTTGGTCCATATGAGCTTCTTGACCCCTTTGAGAACTTCGAAGAAGGGATGGATTTTATCTTAGGCTTTGGAAATGAATCATGATACCGCCGCTAGCATACCCATTAGTTGTTGAACCTCCTTGATGTTTCGCGATAGCTCAATGGATAGTAATTCATTCAGTTTGTCGGGAGCAACTCTGATTCCGTTCTTGTTGACAATGTAACCCAAGAATTTGGCACTGCACATACCGAACAAGGATTTCAGGGGGTTCAACTTAAGATTATATTCCGTTCATGCCATTAATGTATACTTGCATGTTGTCGCCAATGAATTTATCAAATATCTTATTAACGAGCCGCTGGTAGGTTAATCCTGCATTTTTTTAATCGAAATGATAGTTGGTGTGCTCCTGTTGTGCGGGTTCATGCAGATCTCGTTGTACCAGAGTAAGTATCTATGCATAACAGGAGTTCGTTGCCTAAGGTCACATCGATTAATTTCTCAATCTCAGGTAGTGTAAAGGCATCATTTTGGCACGTTCGGTTAAGGTTGGCGAAGTCAATAGATATTCATCATTGACCATTCTGTTTCTTGACGAGGACGGGGCTGGCCATCCAAATCGGATATCGAGCCTCTCTAATGTGCCCGAGTGTAAGTAATTTCTCCACTTCTTTGACAATGGCCTCTAACTTCTCGCTTGAAAAGCTCGTCGCTTTTGACGAACCAGAATTACTCGTCTTAGAGAGATCTGGAAGATAATACTCGAAGTGACCCTGGAAACACCATTCGCGCTCCATGCGAAAATGTCTGAAGGCTCCTCTAATAATTCCACCAACCTAGACTTATCGTTCATCTTCCAATGTTTCGATCATTATGCCACTTATGGGCTCACCACATTGATTTTATTCCCACAGGTTGTCGACCTCTAAACTCAGCTGATCATTTCGCTCTTATTGAAGACCCCTCAAGGTGGTTGGTTTCTATTAGGTCAACATTTTGGGATCCGTGGAAATTGCATAGAAGTTTCTCGCAGTCATCTGAATACCTGAATACCTCTAACAATTCCAATCGAGTTACCAACTTGATACTAAACATTGCTAAAAATTCATTGGGTCAGCTTTCATAAAAAATTCATGGGTTTGTTATCATAAAAATTTCAATTGAACCGACATAAACACATGTAATACATTCGTAGTAAAGAGTAAATTGTAAACATTACAAATAGAAACTTGAATCCCCGTTTAGAGATTTCACACTTAATACACACAAAGAAACAATTATCTTTGAGTTACTTTTTTATTATAAATTATTATTTTGGCATAGTATCTAATAAGAAATTTTTCTCATTAGAAGACCAATCCGTTGTTAGGGAAGAAAATTTAACGTCTTCGATAAAACCTTCTAAATATTGGACGAAATTTTTTGAACTGTATATCGTTCCTGGATTATCATATTTGGTGACAGATAGTCCCTTGACTTTCAAAAGTCCGCTGATAGTCCATGGACTATCAGCTTTGGATAAAGTTAGTTCGCGAGATCCTTGGATTCATGTGGTCCTCCCACCTGTCACCATAGTCATCAATACTTTGTATCAGCACTGGTCCTTTAATTTTAGGTCAAAGTCAAAATGTAGTCTATAACCTGTGACCTAAAGTTAAGAGACCAGTGGTGATATAAAATTTTCGTGACTATGGTGACAGGTTCACATGAATCAAAGGATTTGGTGGACTAACTTTATTTAAAGTTGATAGTCTAGAAACTCCCAGCGGACTTTTAAAAATAAAAAACTATCTATCACCAAATGTGATAGTCCAAAAACGATATACTTGTTCAAAGCCTTGGACAAAAAAACCAAACATTTGTGAAATCATAAAACGCTAGAGCGTACATATATCTCATCTTTGTATCTAAACTAAATCGGTGAGATCTGAAAATAAATCATTTTTCACATTATTCCAACTACAACACTCAACCCCGCAATCATTACGATCACGGTATTCAGATTTTTCAACGAGCTATTCCGGGCTCATATTATACACACTAATTAGACGTTGGGGGCACTTATTACCCTCTTGGACCAAAAGTGTGTTTTGCTGAACACGTTCCCAGTCCCACGCCTCCTCACCATGAATGCAGCTCACGTTCTTCTTGTTTCATCTAATCAGATTTTTATTACAACTATTTTTAAATAAAATAAATATAGTTTTGAATTATTTTTATCGAATAAAAATACTTGAATTTTAATAAAAAAATATTTTAAACTTACTTAGTTCCAAATAACGGTTGTGTTTTGAGTATCAGAAATTTTTATAAAACATAAAAATATTATCTGCACAAATATGTTCAAGAGAATTAGATATTTTTTTGAACATCCAAATAACTGTTGTTGCCTCTCACAACTTTAGAAATAGTTTCAATGGATCTTATCTAAAACAATTTGCTTTCATAAGCAGTATTTTATCTTCAATTTTCCTGCCTAACTTTATCTACTTGTGTTCCTTTTAATGTTTTCTTATTTCGAGTAGACAACGACACAAGGCTGCTGCCTGGACGAAATAAATATAAAACCAACCCATATTCAACATGTTTGTTTTGGAGTTTTCCCACTATCGGAAAATAAAATCTTTTGCTAACTGTGGGCGCAGATAAGTACAAGTAATATTATAAATAACAATCAAATTTACATAAAATTTTATAAATTTTTAGCACCCAATCATTCCAATAATAAAGCAAATAACTCACAAACCAAGCTCCCCAAAACTAATAACAAGAGTAACATCCACATACTCAAACGTTACAATTCGAAAAAGAAACACATATATGTATAAAGAACAAAAGATTGTTATTAAGGACTGTTTGTCTTAAGCTGAGGTTTTAGTCTTGAACCTGTATACCAACTTCTTCTTCTTTCCGCTTAGGTTATCGAGGGTGATCAAGATCTTGCCTGGTTCCGATATTTTAAACGTGTCGTTGATCACCGGCTCGTTGCTTGCGGCCAACTTCCTCGGCTTAGAGACAATCACCGTGTAGCTGCTTTCATTGGTTGGCTCGAATTGTGCTTCGTAGGTCACATCCCATCCCACGACCCGAAGTTCCCACAGGAATAGGCATGTCTACCAAATTCAGCAGAAACAATATATTAAGACTTCGTCAGCGCATTTAATGACAAAAATCGAGTTAAGGCCGATTCCAGCTTGGATAAAGCATTCTAATAATCAATGGTCTATTGAGATCCGGATCCGAGCTGGATGCAGATTAGACACGAGACATGGATTCAACTTATGTTTTTGAAAAAATTTAATCTAAGTTTTGACGAATTCAAGTATTTTGATATTATCACAATTAGTATCACGATTGCATAACCCGAATCACACAGTTTTGAGTATCCTATTCGATTGTTTAGTCTGGAATGTCTAAACCCAAACTTGATCTGGATTTGTCCAAACCCAAATTTTGGATACAATATAAAATATACGTCTCCCTAGTTGTACAGCCAGTATAAGTACTAATTATCGAATCACCAATTAATCATAACACGGTACTCTTAAATAATTCAAATATGTTAACGAAAAAATGTTCATACCTCAGAAACAGGAAATTCAAGGGTGTGTTTGCTTGTAGGTTTAATTATGAATTCCGAAACACCATCAGCAGAGCTGAATTCTTGCTCACCATCTCTACTTAATCCTCCGTACTTAACCGGTACTTCTTGAGGAGTAATGTATCTATTTATAAATTCACAGTAACAAATACAAAATTGTAATACATCTACAAAATTTCTAATTAATAGGGGATTAAATTCATTACATGAAAATAGGATTCTGTTATAAATATTGAAAGCTTACTGGAAAATGGTTGCAGTGGATTTGGATGGACCAGCAAAAACTGTCTTACTCTTTGTCCTCTGTGATGTGAACGAATTTATAGCCTTGTAGTAAGGCAAGTACCACCATGGAACATTGATGTTCACCTAAAAACAGCAAAAATCCCAAACTAGAGTTTTATAATTTATATTAAGACAAACAAACAAACTAAGTACTATAATATACAAGGCCCTGTTTGGCTTTTATCATAATTATCATTATCAGACATATACCTGTTTGGCAAGACATTCAGGATAATTATCTTGAACCAAGTGAATAGCCTGTTTGATGAACTGCCAAAGCGATCTCTTCCCGAGTCCAGGCGAGTTCTTGAAATCATTAACGTTAACAATGGAGTTGATACCGGAAGGACTGAAATCCAAACTTCGAACGCTTTTCTCCAAGAACTGAATCCTCCATCTCAAGAACTTAGCACGATTCGCTTTGTTAGCGAAGGACTCATTCTGGAACCCACTATAAACGTTGTAGGTAACAGGATGGCCTAGTTTGTCCACTCCGGTGGTGAAGACAACTTTGTCCCATTCGTTTCCGAGGTCTTCTTCCAGTAATTCGTCGATTTTGAACTGCTTTCTCCAACGGACAGTGTTTTTTAGCATGGTTAATGCGTCTTTGGGTTTGAAGTCTCTGGCACGAAGAAATTTCAGAAGGATCACGTCGCTTCGTTCGTCGTGGAGGAGAGGAATTCCATATATGGAGACTTCTTCTGGTGGAGGTGGTGGTAGAGTTTCGGTTTCGACTTCTGGTTCTGCTGTTGGAGTAGAGATAGGGACTATTGTCTCTTCAATTGCTTCCACTGTCTTGGCGCCGTCTTCATCTACAACCGATTTTTCTTCCACTGTGGCTGAAGGTGCCGGAGTCGGAATAGGAAGAGTTTTCTCCTCTGGTTTTGGTGTTTCCACGGTGGTTGGAGGAGCGGAAGCTAGAGTTTTCTCTTCCTTTGTCGCTTCCACTTTTGGTACTTCCACGGTGGCCGGAGGTGGAGTAATTTTGATCTCTTCCTTCTTCACTTCCGCTTTTGGTGCTTCCACCGTGGTCTTAGGAGTAGTTTTAATCTCTTCCTTCTTCTCTTCAGTTTTTGGTGTTTCGACGGTGGCCGGAAGAGGAGTGGTTTTAATCTCTTCTTTCTTCTCTTCAGTTTTTGGCGCTTCCACGGTGGTGGTCGGAGGAGTACTTTTAGTCTCTTCCTTCTTCACTTCCGGTTTTGGCGCTTCCAAGGTAGTCGTAGAAGGAGGACTTTTAATATCATCCTTCTTTTCTTCAATTTTTGGTGCTTCCACGGTGGCTGAAGACTCTTCAGTTTTTGGCGCTTCCACTGTGGTTGACGGAGGAGTAATAATCTCTTCCGTCTTCTCCTCAACCAATTCCTTGATTTCTTCTTCGATAGCAACTTCTGGAACCTTCACTTCCGGTACCGGCGGATCCGTAAACTCGTGCTTGTTCAAAGCCTCCTGCACCAACAGCTTGAGCTCATCAAGGGCTTTCTTCTCCAATTCAGGAAGATCTCCGACAACGTTAGTTTCTTCCTTGAAGGAATCCGACAGAGTAATTTTCTTCTCCTCGGATTTCGAAACCGGTTCAGTTAGAGGTTCTTCAGCGACGGGGACAGCTATGGGTTCCTCCGGTGCATCGAGAGTTTTCTCTGTGATGGGTGGGTCCACCACGACATCAGCGGTGGAGGGAGGCGTGGCAATGATGGGTAGAGTTGCGGCTGGTGTTTCGGTCACCTCGGCCATGGTATACTCGGGTCAGTGCTTAAGACAGAGAGAGAGAGAGATGATGATGTTGTGAGAGAGAGAAAGGGAGGGAGTGCTTAAAAGGAGAAAGTGAGAGAAAGACAATGGAAGAGATGTTTGTTTAGGAAGAACCAGACTGTCAGAGCCGTCTGCCAGCTAAGTAGGGCCGTTTTCGACCCTCTATCTATGTAATGTTTTTAAATTCCGAATTATTGTACTGTACCGATATTTGTTTTTATATATCTCAATCTTTCTTCAAATATGTTATATATAAATAGGCTTACTTAAGTTTTATATTGAAATAACTGTATCATATTCTATTCTTTTGATTCATCCATATATAGAAAACCGTTTGCAAACATTTTTCTTTGGAACAATTCTAATCATTCCAAAATTTTGGTCGGGTCTTTGGTGTGCTCTTTTGTAGGAGATGGCAATCTTTTTTTCAATTCGTGGCATCTCATCCGAACTCGTTTTGATAAAATTAAATATTCACTCGTTTTTATTTAAATGCCGTTTTAATATTTTGGACAGACGCTAAAGAATATAATGATTATTTCATATGTTTTTGTACAATATTTTTTTAATAAATAATAATCATAATTACGATAAGATACTAAAACAATATTCGTAAGGGCTTCAAATAATATTTTAGTAGTTAGTAAAATAAAATTGAAAATTATAAGAAATATATTATAAATATTAAAATATATTATTTTTTCCTATCGATCGGATTATTTCTTTTTTAAATACACTGGTGCCTATTTTAAATCTAGATAACTATATAATAATTATTTTTTTTATTTGATGGAATATACTCACATCCATTTATTCAAATGTAAATTTAATGGGATAGATGAATTGGAGGAATAGAAATAGAAATGAATCTCTCCTCAAAAAAACGTAATCTTGATTACAAAATCTTTTATTTATCTAAATCTTATTGATTTTGGTTACTTATCAATTCAAAAGGCGTAAAGAATATGGATGATCCTCATCGTGCTTTTGCTGGTGAATATTTTCCACCTTTACATTAAGCTCTCCATCGAAATGTCAATGAAAGATACAAAAGCTTCGAGCCTCCAAAATCAAACTCACAAGAGAAGTCATACTCTGAGATGGTCAGAAATAAGCAATCTTTCTCCTTTAGACCTACGTGTATACATCAAAAGAAGGATCATATATTCTTGCAATTTGAAGAAAGCACGAGTGAGTCTGCAATCAACAACAACATTAAGATTGATAGGAAAGTTCAGTCAATGATTACCTGAAAAGCAAGTCCTTGATTGTTTATTTGAAGCTAAAAAATTTGATGATGTTTTTTTTATGCCAACTAGGACTCAAGGCACATTTTTCTTGAATTTTATCTAAGGTATGATCTTTGCAAGATCTGGTCGAGGCCTATTTGGACAGTTGGTTCCATTTCTATGAGAATATTGAAGTGGCTTCCCAATTTCAATCCAAAAATTGAAAGTCCTATAATACTAATATGGATTAGGTTGGAGACCTTGGCTGAATACTTGTATAATGAGGAATTCATTTACTCATTGGCTTCTTCAATAGGTGTTTGGATTCCCCCAAAGAATCAAGTGTTTTACAACGCCTACTACTCGTGGACATAACTTGACATCTCCAAAAATCTTCAGCACCACGCCTGGATAGGCTTTGGCAGCAATGATGGGGCCTGGATTCAAGTAACTTATAAAAATGTACCAAAATATTGCAGTTAGTGTTCTCATGTGGGTCATGCTATTAGTGAATGCAAGACAAATAGAAAGACATCTACTATTAATAATTCTAATAAAGTTCAAGATGTTGAATACGAATCTACATCAAAGGAATTTGGTATATGATCTGTAAGTCACATGAATTTACAAGCTACTCAAGATAAAAATAATAGACTTAAATCTATTATAATAATCCCTAATGTGGAAGAAAGAAATGATGTTTACAAAGTGAAAGATACTTACAAAAGAGAAGAAGTTATACCTGTTTGTGAAGAATGTAGCACAAGAAAGTCTGACAAAGATAGACTCAGAACCAACAATCATGGAAGTAATATAACAAGGAGGATGCACAGTAAAGATAATGTTCAAGGCAAACAAGTCTACAAAGGAACAACTAATAAAAAAGACGGCAGTTTAGTTGGATTGAACACCTGTGAAAATGAGTTCACTTATTCAATCCATAGATACTGATTATAATCTCTCCTGACCAATTTGTTCAAAATCTCCTCTAGTTGCCAGACACCTAAAAAAGATAATATAAAAAGTTTTTCGTCAACCCCAGTTCAGAAAGTAATAGATATTAATTTTCAAAGGATACTGAATAAGAAGCTAAAATCGGTCAGACACAATAAAAGATCTAAACCTCTTATTGTAAAATCTCTACAATATTCACTAGTCAAAATAAAATATCTAAAGAACCCTTAATGATCAAGGTTCTATGCTGGAATATATGTGGAATTGGTAATCTATCTTCACTGAGATGACTAAAATCTAAGTAAGGAAGGAAAACACAAACTCTTAATGGTCCACGAGCCAATGGTTAACAATTGTAACATCAATAATATTGCTTCTCAATTGAACTATTCTAATCACATAGCAAATATATCTAATAAGATATGGTTGTCGTGGGATGATACTTTACAAATTATTGTTATTACCGATAATTTGCAGTTCATTCATATGTATGTTAAGCATACTAACCTTGATAAAGATCTCTTCATTACTTGTATTTATACTAAGTTCCAGAGACTTCAGAGATTGGAGTCATGGGATGCCCTTCGAAACATATCTGCCAATATAAAAGAATGGTTATTATTGGGGGACTTCAACACAATAAATTGTCAAATGGAACAAACAATCTGTGTTAATTATTGTAACCATAGTTTTAATTTTAATGAAATGATTAAAGATTATTTTTTAGAAGACGCGGGTTATTAAGGTACAAAATACACGTGCACCAATAAAACAAAGTGGAAGAATCTTGATCGTGTTTTATACAATTAAGACTGGTCAAATTATTTTGCTGACACTAAAGTCCTACATATGGCATGTACTTGTTCAGATCATACACACATGTGTATATCTATTAGTCAGGATAGAATTCATCTTGTCACTTTAAATTTCTAAATATTTGGACTATGGACAAGGAATGGCTTACCTTTGTAGAAGCCAACTGGAAAGAACTTATAGAGGGTCCTCCTTTGTTTGTTTTCTGGAATAAAATTAAAAGGTTAAAAAAATCACTGAAAATATAGAATATATAGTGTTTTGGGAATATATTTGATAAGTTATCAGACACAGAAGAAAGATTCAAAGAAAGTAAAGCTATTTACCTTCAACCAAGCAGCAGTGAAACGAAATCTAACATCTACAAAGCAAATGTTTAGCATCCACTAGCCCTCACAATGGAGGAGGAGTACTGGAATCAGAAGTGCTATACTCCCTAGTTACATGATGGGGACAAAAACACAAAACTCTATCATAATTTTGTTAAGAAAAGAAGAAGGAAAATCAAGATCAACAATATTAAAATCAATAACACATGGGTAACTGATGGGGACACCATCAACAACTCTGCACTAACTTATTTTCAGAATAACCTATTCTTATCTCCTTATGCTAACTTGGATCACAAAAATCAATACATGAATCATACTATGTTTAGTGTTATACCTAAAGTAATTAATGCGGCAGATAATGAAGTTATACTTGTTTGTCCTATAGAACAGGAGGTGTGGGGTATCATACAAAGCCTAAAGACATCTAGCGTTGTAGGCATGGACAAATTTAACAAGTGTTTCTTTACTATATGTTGGAACATTATCAAAGGTGACCTATGTGATGCCTTAAAATCTTTTGTTGAAGGCGAGTGAATCCCTTAAGGTATATTCGCAATAGGCTTTTGTCTATACCGAAGGTGGCTAACCCTTCTTACTTGAATTAATTTAGGTAAATTAGTTTATGCACATTAATGGACATGATTATGTCTAAATCTATCAATAATAGGTTGTCCTATCTTCTACCTAAACTAATTTGAGTTATATGGAGCTTATGTTAAATATAGACTAATTCATGATAACATACTAATAGCCACATAATTAATACATGATTTAAATAGAAAAACCAAAAGAGGTAATATAGTAATAAAGGTCAATATATCAAAGATTTTTGACAATACCTCTCATAGTTTCATTATGAGAGTTCTCAAGGCCTATGGTTTTAACTATAAAGCTATCAAACTAGTGAAAAATCTGATTAAATCATTCTTTTTTTCTATTATTGCTAATGACAAGGTTTTAGGTTATTTCCAAGCTAATAAATGAGTTAGACAATTGGACCCTTTGTCCCCTAGTCTATTTATCCTAGCTGAAGAAGTTCTTTCAAAGAGTTTACTCAATCTATTTGTTTTAAAATAGACTCTTAAGTATACTAGCAGAATTTATTTAGCTATACCCTGCTTATCGTTTGCTGATGATCTATTAATTTTTACTAACGACCTAGCTTCAACTATGGAGACAATTGGCAACTTTCTACGAAATTATCAAGTCACTTTTGGACAATCCCTTAATAAAGATAAAACGAAGATCCTCACCTCTCAAAAATTCCTTCAAGACAGACTCAAAGCTCTTTCCATTCAAACTTGTTTCAAAACTAGCAATCTACCTACAACTTATCTTGGAATTAACATAAGTCCCCATAACAAGACTGCTAATTTCTACCTCTTTTGGAAAAAATCAGAGAAACAATATTTGACTTGGAAGATAAAAATATTTCTCAAAGTGGTAAACTTATTCTAATCAATTCAGTCTTTATGTCTATCCCTATGTATTGGCTACAAAGCTGATAGATTCTTAGCCCAGTTATATCCAAAATAGAAAGGCTTTTTAACAGATTTTTGTGGGGTTCAAACAGTGAAGCTAATAGGCTTCATTAGTAATCTTGGGCTGCTATATGCAAGCCATATGGTAATGGTGGACTAAACTTAAATAACCTTCAGGATATAAAAATGACCTTTTTATGTAAACTATGGGTCAGGTTCAGAGAGAATACCTCTCTTTGGGCAAAACTATTACATAGTATTTATTGTAAGGGTGACCATCCCTTGAGTTAAACTATCTTAAAGTTGGGTCACAAACATGGAAAAGGCTGGCAAGGGTAAAGGATTTTACAGGAAAAAACATAAGGTGGATCTTAGGAAAAGGCAACATGGACATATAGCTTTACAATTGGCTAGATAAGTCCCTTTCAATCTCTCTTAACTCAAACTTCTATCACTCTTGGTTTAAAAGAATGAAGGTCAATACTCTATGGGAAAATGATTCCTGGAATATTACTAAACTAAATTATATGTTCAGTGAATCAAATATTAACATTATCTCCAATATTAGTATATCATAACATATTGATAGTTCAATCTATTGGCTACCAGCTAAGAGTGGTACATTTAACATCAAATAAACACTTAAATCTATTAACTTTATTCCTAAAAAAATTTCTTTATATGAGAAGATCTGGAATCAAATAACTCCCACAAAATGATCTATCTTAGTTTGGAGACTTATGGAAGACAAACTGTCTATAGACTCAATATTATAAAAAAAACATATAACTATTGTCTTTAATTGTCAGTTATGTCCAAGCCTGGAATCTAAAGACCACCTATTCGTGTCTTAGTCTTTTGCATGGAAAATATGGTACTATTTTGCAGGTATTCTAAAGGTTGATATCATGAGATTCATGAAATCTAAGCATATGTTGCGTAGTTGGTTCTGGTCATCACCCTATAAAGTTCACATTAAGACTATTCTACATATCATAGTCTATTGGGCTATTTAGAAACAAAGAAATAAATCTAAGATGCTGGGAGATGCTTAGTCTGTGGGTTCTACTATCAACTATCATTCATATTTTAAATGGCTTGGACCAGTCTATTATACTAAAACATAAGCAATAGAAAAATAATAAGGATGTAACTTTTTTCCTAGGATGCTTCAACCATCTAAAAACAAAGAAGAGAATCACTTATCTATCTTTTTCTCCCCACAAACCAGGAAGATATAAAATTAACTCAGATGCATGTTGTCTGAGTACCGGGGACTCAAGTGGGGCTATCATTATCAGAGATAGTCCCAGTTCCATCATTCATGCATATGGAAATAATTATGGGAGACTCTCCTCCATAAAAGCAGAAGCTCGTGCCCTTTGTGAAGGCTTGCAAATATGTGAAATATTGGGGTTAAAGAAAGTTGACATAAATACTGACTTTGAGACTTTAGCCAATCTCATATCAACTAGTCTATACCCAAAAAGTTTAGAAATAATGTTAAAAAGAATAAAGAGCTTAATTTTTCCAAAAATGTTCTTACAACATATCTTTAAAGAGCAAAATCGAGTAGCTGAATGGTTTTCTCGATGGACTCTCTGTTGTAAGATGAAAACTGATTTTAAAACTATTAAAATACCTCCTCATTTAGAAGCTATTACATTCTTAGAAATTCTACATATAAGATACGTCAGAACATAATGACTTCTGGTTTTTGTGTTTTCATATCAAAGAAGGGACTTACATGACTTAACTGTAGATTATTTGCTGACACATTGGATCTTTTTTTCAATACTATACAATCCTTCATGCCATGCTCGATATCTTCATGATACTTTAAGATCTGCTACTTATGCTTCATTCGACGTTTATATCGGATGAACTTTTTGGAATTTTACATGACTTTGAACCTTATCGAAAATTATAACAACATACTCTGGTAGTTTGGGAAAATGAGATGGTCGGAACCACTTGTTTGACATTAATTAGCCTTACATTATGCTGTATGTTTGTAGTCCATGAGTTAGCCCTTGGTCTCGGGGGTTTCTAGGTTGGTACTCTTGGTCATATTTTGGTTGATGGAAGATAAGTCGGGGGATTTTGTGTAGAAAGTTGATTGTATACTACCATCGAAGATTGTTAGAACTGGTTCTGCTCAATTTGTGCCGTAAAAACCACTTCGGAAGCCTATGTTACTCCCACCAAAATTATCTTCTCTACCTGAACCAATAACGCTCCAAACATCATGACCTATTTTTTCCGTGACATTATCTTTCAAAATACCGAGGAGAAGTCCCATTCGAAAAGCTGGTAGGGCCACTTTATCTTCGCAACCCTTCATATCGGTTTTAGTTTTGATGAAACGATTAGTATAATCTTTTACATTCTCCCCAATTTTCTATCTACCGTAACTTATTGTATTACCATTTGCACGGAACTTTTTTACTTCTAACAAAGTGTTGGTTAAAGATGTTCCAAAATATGTCAAAAACATTTATATAACCCTGCGACAGGTGGTTATACAATTTCGAGGCGCCGTCTTTAAATGTTTAGGAGAACACCCTGCATATCAATTTAGCAACGTCATCATAATTAATCATAATTGTTTCTTAAACTGCTTGATATGGTTGTCTGATCTTGAATTTCATAAAAAATTTCTAACTTCAATATACCTAATCATTTGGGCACATATCATGACAGAATTTTTGTAGAGAGTGGGGATGACCTCCAATTGATGTCAATCTTATACATATTGCTCCCGGGGCATTAGTTCGCAATAGTATATAAACCCTATTTGTATAAATTCACGAACTGGTTACTCACACAGTACATAAAACTTTGATTCTCTGATGGGATTTGAACATGTGGCGTATCTTTCTCTCTTCTAGTGAGAGTTACCACTTTATCTCGTTCCTCAGACCCGAGTACCCTTTTCTCTTGATAATTTCTTTTTCTTTTTGAGGCTCTGGCCCGACGAGATATTCAATGGTTGTACTTACGCCTTTCGAATATTTTCTCATACCATTATTTTCGCGTGGGTTGTCCCTTTCTGGGAAGGAGGACTTGTTCGAGCCATAAATGGATTAGTCACTAGATTCAATAGAATCGTAGTAGCATCTAGGTTTCATCTTTCTCCTTGGAGAACAACGGATTCTTCTCCGACGCGTTTCATGCTTATCACTGGTCCGATGAACATCCTCTAATTCATCTTTTTCAGTTACCTGTTCTCTTCGAACCTTTGACCTAAGCCTTTTACAATTCCCAACCACATCATATTAAGAATTTAATTTGGCTATATCTTCCATGAGTTCTTTCCTCATAGCCACTAAGTCAAAGACTTTAAATAACTCGTCGACATATTGATCATCATAGTATTGTTTCAATATCATCTTCCCTTTGAAGGGATGCTCTTCAGATAACATTATGGTCACCAAATCTTCTGTACCAAAATTAGGCTTACCTAATACTTCCATATCCATTTCTCTCAAAGTGTTTAAAAATATAGTAGTGGTTTTGGGAAAAAGATTTCGGGTACCAATCATTTCCCGCAGACGGTGCCAATAATGGTTCCAAGGGTTTCTTAGAGGGATTATAAGTCTAAGATGTGTTTGGAAGAGATAGTTTATAGAGAGAAACACAAAAAAGATAAAGAGAGAAGTTGACAAAAGTAGTCATAAAGTAATATATGTTTACTAATCTCAATTATAATTATTATTTATTACACAAGGCACCCTCAATGTTACACAATTATTCGATTTCTCTTACAAGACTTTTATAAAGCCAAATTATCCCTCTATTTAACCAATCCGATTATTGATCCAAATAATTATTTCCCTTATCAATAGTCACTAACATGTCATCAATGTAGGCATATATATTTCAACCAACTATGTTGCAAAAGTATTATTTACAATGTGTTGATATGTGTCATGACATTCTTCAGTATAAATGGGTATGCTTTAAGAAGTAGAGTCTATTTTCCGATTATTAAGATAGTATGCTACTAGTTTTCTTCATGAATTGGGATCTAGTTGTAGCCCGAGTAAGAATCCATAAAGGATAACCTTTTATATCATATAGTTGCATCTACTAGCTGATTAATTTATAGCAAGGGAAAATGTTCTTCATATATTCTTTGTTTAGTTATGCGAAGTCCATACACATCCTCTACTTGCCATTATTTTTCTTGACTAACATTTGGTTGATTGTCTATACAAGATAAAGTTTCTTTGATGTGACCCAAAACTATAAGTCAGTTTACTTCCTGTATATTTACTTTCATGTTTTGCTTGAAATATGAAATTCTATTTTGTTTTATCAGCCATAAGTTATTGTTGATAGATAATTTGTGGCACATTAGTTTTTTCGGGACTCCTTTTACATCCTAGTTAGACTAAGAAAATATATATAAGTTTCTTTATAAAAATTCAATTAACTTATACGAGATGTGGTAGGTATGTCTCGATGGAGTTGGAAGACTTTACTTTTTTCTATCTTGATGTTCTTCCTCAGGCTCTATTGGGGGGGGGGGGGGGGGTTCTGAGGTCATCAATATAATCCATGACAACTGGTACCCCTTTAAGTATTATATTTTGAGGGCTAGAGAAGTTGCATAGCATAAAATTAATATTAGGGTACCTCTTATTCTATCATAAGTTATTTTGTATATGATGTTGGATGAACTTCCGGTATCTATCATAACTTTGTTTACCTCAACTTCTGCCAATTATACGTTTATTAGTATGTTATTTTGGTGAGGTGTTGCAACCTCCATTAGGTTATCATCTCTAACGCCTAATATTGCATACGGCTTCAGGTATAAATGTGGTGATGTTTGGACTTCTATATATCTCTTTATGGAGTTTATGATGACTCTCGAGAAGAAATATATGCTAGAAACTACACATATGGTTTGTCTATTAGAATCTGGGTCCAGTTACTCATCTTCTTTGCATTATTATCTAATTCTCTTGGCTTATCTGCAATATTTTATAATTTTTTCATTTTTTGTTGGAGGTTTCATTCTCGGTTTTAGTATATTTTGCTTTGTTCCTGTATTTCTTCTTTACAAACTCCGAAAGTTTATCTTCATCTATCATGTTTTGGACTCATCTTTTAAAGTCTAGGAGTCCCTAGTATAGTGACCAATGGCATTATGAAACTTGTAATTTTTCCTTTTATATCTAGGTTATTTGGGAGAATACATCTTCTTCGGTCGTCTATATTTTACCACATCATTTATGTTTCCATAAATAGCCTCATGTTCTCAGTCAACTCCGTAAAAGGTCCATTAAAATGGTCTTGTCTTTGGTTACTGTTATAGTTGTTGGTATGGTTACCTATAGACTTCCTTCTTGAACCTTGGCATTGGTTTTAATGTCTCGGCTGAGCCAATGATTCAACATTATTGTGTCTAAAGGACGAGACTTCATAATTTGATTTAAAACTGACTTGTGCCACATCTGATGGTTCACAATTTCTATCCAAATAATGGTAATATGGGTATGCATTTGGATTCATAGTGTCTTCATCCATCTTTATTCTTACAGTCTCATCCACCTTAAGTTTCATTTCTATTTGAACGAAAAGGTCCTCAAAGTTGAGGGCCTTCTTTTTTGTAATATGCTCTATCATAAGGTCTGATGGAACTGTTTGCCTATATGCTACCACTTCCATCAAATTATAGCAGTCTTTCAACCTATTATTTGTTTTCACAAAGAGGTTTAATCTTTTAAAATATTCTTCATCTTTTGTTTGTAATTGTTGATGTAATCTTCATCTACCTTGATGACCTTGGATCCTATAAATTGATTTTTAAAGATCGTTTGAAGCATATTGAAGCTCTTGATGCATCCTGGGATAGGGGAAGCTATCGAACCAAGTCACAAAACTTCCCTTGAAGGTTATGAAAAATGTCACACAACAACATATTATCATCCTCACCAAAGCATATCATCTCACTTTTGAACTATTCTATGTGGTATTCAAGTCCCATTTATCATTACATTTGTCCATTTTGATATTGTCGAACTTTGACGGTAAATCTCCATATAAGAATTCCTAGATAATAGGGGTTCAATATTGATGACCCGACTAATGACTTCCTCATCATATTTAATGGACCGAACTATTTTACGTAAATTGTAATCGATAAATAGTTTATCTTTTTGTTACAATGAGTTGTTGATTAAACTTTAATTTGATTAAAATGTGGTTATTTGTCATTGTCTCAATATGTTTTTCATAAAAAATTTTGTGGAATCAAACACATGTGAATAAAACTATCTAAAAAAATATTATAAATTTAAAATATTTTAGATTAATCGATATAATATTTTTAATGTTTTTTTGAATGATATGTAGGTTATTTTGATAATTTAAGTTTTTGGGTTATGGATTTAATATGTTTTGGGGTTATTAGAAAATACAAAATAATCAAACAAAATTATTGAGAACATATAAAAGGTTTATAAATTTGTGTAGATTTTAAAAGAATGTTAACCAATTTTTATCATAATTATACAAATATGGCTTACGTCCATTAACATTAAAGTTTGTTAATTTATCCAAGACGGAGGTCGATCTTAGAATATGGTAAAATTTGAATATATAGTCCTAGATGATGATTTTTATTTGATGAAATGTTTATTATTGTCTAACAAATCTTGACCTGATTGATATAATACTATACCAAACATGTAAGTTTTCATGTAATCACTGTATAAATTATATGAAAATATAAGAGATAATATTTATTTTCGTGGGGTAAATACGTTTTTATTTTAGATATCACGTTATATAATACTTATTACATCGTTATGAAAGTTTCATTTTTGGTATCAGAAATACTTAAATGATTTTTTCTCAAACATACCATTATTGAAAATAATAAAAAGAAATAAGATATGTATTATTTGTTTTGTAGTTTGAAATTCATTATGTTGGGATGTAATTTTATATATGACTCTAAATATTTTGATGCATCACTCACTAAAATCAAAATTAATGTAATGTGGAGTTTATCAATTGAGACAATTTTAGAAATACCTTTGGATGTAGGTCTAATTTGAATTTATTTATAAAACAAAGATATTTTTATCAATTTAAACATAATTAATCCTTATGTTTCAATTTTACATGTCTAGACTAATTATAATAAAAACTATTACATGTACAAGAGTACAATGTTTAGTTGTTATAATGCGTCAATATCGTTAAAATTTTACCAGAAATCTAGATAATAATTGAACCATTAATTAACGAGATTTAATATATATATATATAAGCAAAATATTTACTAACACATAAACTTATAATTATATAAATTTTTGAGTGAGTATCTTCTTACACGATCCTAAACAAACTTTTATTGAACTTGTTTCAAGATTGTTTTTGTTAGGGCTAGGCTCATTTATGGTGCTAGTTATTAAGAATCGATTTTTGATCTCAAAATCAAAACACAAACCAAAACCACTATTTGATCTTTAAGCTCGATATTTTATCATACAATTTCCTATGAATTTTATTTTTGCTATTGTTCTCTTTTCATTCTCTTTTATTTTAATCTGAAGACCATTATTTTAAAATATAAACCTTGATTTTTATTTGCATATAAAATTCCGAAGGACATTAATTCCTCTTTACCATTCTCTCTTATAACTATTTACATTTTAATGTTGTTGTTTTATCTCCATTATCAATAATCATGTTGATTATAAATCACAAATCTCAAGGGTTCTAAATATTTTATCATCCCAATAAACTAATTATTTTTGTGAATAAATAAATATAAGAAGAAAAGAGTGGTACTGATCATTCTGCAACTTATTATCCTACGGTCTGAGAGTTGTATCAGAAGCTTTAATCAGATGAGTTGAGACCGATGGTTTGTAGAAGAGAATCTTTACAAGCATACTATGTGTTCTAAAATCCACTCTTGAAGGATATAAAGTGGAATCCTTGTTGGAGTAGCAAATAGAAAACCTACAAATATTGTTAGTGATGAGAGTAAAAGGAACTGAAAATTAAAAGTGAAGTGATGCGTATGTTCATGATACCTAATCACATTTATCTGGACCTATTTATATTTGGTTAATATATCACTAAATTATCTATAGGTCCCTTAATTATTCGTATTTATTAATTATGCGTAAATATCGTTGCTCTTTATATTAACATCTAGATTTTATTATTTTCTATAGCTCGATAAACTAGATCTTCCAATGGACCATAACCTTTATTGGGATAGTAAATACCGATAGTAAAGTGCTAGACTAATGGTTTCTCCCTGAAGATATACACGAGTCCAATTAGTATCCATAGTTTAAGTACTTCTATCAAGACTTAATAATATATATATATATTATTTGTAAGTCTAATTTTTTAAATACTAATTATTTTAGTTATTAGACTTGTAAAAACATGTCTAAACACTTTGTATTTACACATGATGAGACATTTCCAACCTAGGATTTCTGTCTAATCTCCCACTTTGATCATTCATGTGTACTAAAGTGTATCAATCTAAATTATGCACTATAAAATACTGATATTCACATATAATATCTAAATGTTTGTTTATATCAGATGATAGTAAACAATGAACCAAAGAGGTTCCACCATGCCATATCGTATACGTAATAGTCACACAATAAATGTATTTTTAACTACAACATTAATGGACCTTGACTTCTCATAAAAAGTAGCATGAAAGTATGTTGCGAACTTGTAATCAACACGTATCATCCCAAACTAAATCATCTTGCATTTATTTATGCTCTTCATTCATTTCTTCAATCCATACTTTAGAATTTGAATTCTTTATAACATCTTGAAAGGTGACTAGATCCTATTCCAGTATGTTTGAAGTTCTTTCATGTTCATTGAGGAATGCTACATAATCCGATTATATGGAACTTTTCCTCTCTCGTGTGAATCTGCACAATTCTAACTCATTATGTTTTTTTATTTCTTGAGGTTTCTAAATTTGTTCATCTTGAACATTATCAAAATTTTCTACTTGAGATGGAAGTGCAACATCAGCAAGAGGAATTGAACTTCATGGCATAACGTTCATGATCAACAAATTAACTATATATGGAGCAACGTTGTCAGAGACTTAATGAATTTATTCATGTCTCAAATATCAAACGCTTAATGGAAGAGTAAAATTTGCAATCCCTAAAGTGGTATGGATACCATATAAAATTGCATCTTGTTTGAACCCAAGATGTTTTTACTATGCATGTAAGGCGTTGCTTATGCGGGATATCCCCATACATGAAAATTCTTAAAGATATACTTGCTCCCTCTGAATTATTTATATGGTATTCTAGTTGTTGCTTAAGTAGGTACCCTGTTAAGGACGTATGTTGCACACTTAAGAGCTTCATTCCATAGTGAATATCGTGCTTCCAACCATGTCCATTAATTTATGGTTTTGTTGCTCATATACACCATTCATAGTAAAAGATCCCGACATGGTATATTAAGGGACAATCCTACACTCCTGTAGGTAGATAGTGAATGATGGCTCATGATGTTGTTCCTCATACTCATCATACCTTCCATAGTATTCACCAGCACAATCATACATAATGTCTTTAATCTGTTTGTCAAATTATAATTTAACCTCGACCTTAAAGTATTTGAACATGTCAATGGTTTCTAATTTCTCATGAAGAAAATATAAAAATTCATATCGTGAAAAATTATCTATGAAAGATATGAATTATCTTCGGACATTCCATGTGTTGTAGAGAATGGACCACAAAATTTATGTATGGATTAACTTCAAGCCCTTTTTAGCATGATAGGCTTCAAATCATTTTTACTTGGTATGTTTCCCATTTGATACACCTTACATTATCTAAATTTGTGTAGTTAAGAGGACCTAGTAGACCTTTATCAATAAGATCGTGTATTCTTTTTTTAGAGATGTGACATAAACATATATACTATCGAGAGGTTGATTTCTCACAATTTTTTATATTTTTGTATTCGCTAAAAAATTAGTGATATAATTTAACTTATACAAATTATCATAACAATTAAGAACATTCAAGACAATAAAACTATTGTCATAAAAGAGTTATAATTTTTCATTACTAAAAGAACAAGTATGACCATTTTTTCAAATATTGAAAATGATAATAAATTCCTCTTAGATGGGGAACAAAACAATATCTATTAAATATAAAATATATTGAATTTAAAAGTAGTTTAAATCGACAAATGACTTCAGCAGGGCAATCCACATCGTCTGTGGTGAAAATTTATATATTTCTTTTATTGAGAGGCATGCTTTGGCTTGAGCCGTGTAAAAAATATACACATGAGTGTGGCTGTTATAGCAACCAAGAACATGTCCTTTGACATTAAAATAAAATTATCTTTTGAAGTTACTACATAAAATATATCTTACATTTCTTTGACACCGGAGACTAAAATTGGGGCAATATATCTTCCAGTGATCTATGCCTTTGCAATGAAAATAGGATACAATCTTGTCTTTTCCTTTTACCTTTTTGGGTATCCTCCTTCAAGATGTATCATAAATTTTCATTTTGTGCAACTGGAATAATTATTTTTTTCTCAAGAGCCCTTTTATCGACACTAACCATATTAGCCTTTATTTTCCCTCGAGGATGCTTCTCTTCGTGATTCATTATATTTTAAATAAGATTGGTCATATCCCATTTCTTATCTAAGTAATCATAATTTATCTTTAGGACGCTAAATCTCGAAGGGAGAGATATTAAAATGTAAGATATTATAACAATCGCAGGGAGCTAAACATTGAGTGTCTTTAGTTTTTCATGAATATTGGAAGTGCTTATAAACTTTATTGGTTCTGCGTATTTTATGGTAACGAGCTTTTCAATCAAAATTTTGATTTCAAAATATTAAGACTTAACAAAGCTCTTTTCTAAATGAAAGAACATATCCTTAGCTAGGTTCATGTCGACGGTCTTGGAACTTAAGAATGCTTAAGGCATATCGACTAAGACAATAATAATATTCCATCTGCTCATAGAATATATTTTCATCAAAAGTTCTCTTATCCGTAAAAGCAGGTGGTTGTCCTATCCAAGCCAATGATCTATGTTATTGATTCCCAAAAACATTATGATATCATTTTTCCACTCCTTAAAATTTCTAAAAAAGAAGTAGGACATGAAGTGTGTTTCTTAGTTGAGAGTCATTAACTGAACAATCAAAGAAGAAACATCTGAATGAATGAAACAATTTTTGAATAATATGAGACGTAGTTAAACATACATAGTGAATTTTATCAGATTGCAAGTTATGATTAGGTCATGCATATATACTGCACTCGTCGTAAACATTAACGAAGACGGATGTACTAGTGTGCTATACATTACTTATGGATTTGGTACTTTAAATTTGACAGTGTTGTATCTAGGCCATATCTGAAATCATCCAAGCTTTACGTACTTGACTGATTCATAGCAAACTAAAAGAACCATCCAACACTTTAAAAAACTAGTTATGCATAAACGCATCAAATGCATCATATAACAGATGCTCACCGTAAAAAAATATGTCAGATAATTTTTCATCGGCTCCGCCTACACTCACAACAAGCATTCCTTAAATAATGAGTCCTCAAGTTCCTTTATTTTTCATGATTATCCTAATATTTCCCATACAAGTAGGATACTAGGTCGGTCACTCCGTTCCAAAGAATGGGCATCTAATGTTATTACGTTGTAATTTATACAAACTACGTTTAATCGTATATCTTAACATGTCATACCTTAATGCATTGTATCTTAATACTCTTTGAGCACCTGAACCAGTTTAGGGATGTAAGATATCTGGTTAAGTTCTTTGATATAAAAGGGAGATTAATGTCAATCAAACTCCATAACCTTGAAACAAATAATCCTTAGGGATACAGGAAATCACCTTGTACATGTCACAGTTCAAGTTCCAACGAAAATAGGCAATCACGTCCTATCCTGAAGGCCGTACATTCATCATCACTCAATGTTTCTCAATTCGCACATACGTGGGTTACATAATTGTAAACCACTAAATATATAGCATGGAACACAAACATGACATAAGAACTGAAACAACCAGTTATACAATCCTAACGTGCTTGTTTTAAATATGTTATACAATCTTAAAGAACTATACTATGATATGAAAATACATGATTCTAAAAACTTTAAACATAAAAAAAAATATACAATATTAATGATTCCCAAGGTTTTATCTGGGTGCAATTATACTAAATGAGTTTCAATGCATCTAACCACACGCAAATCAAACAACAAGTAAAAGAAAAAAATACCTAAAATCAATACAAATTAATATAAATTAAGGTTTTGTCCTGAATGTTTTGAAATTGATCTTGCAATTAAAACATACATCACATGTATCTAATTATGTGTCATAGATGGCAACATACAATCCTAAATATGTGATTTTTAGATTCTTTATCACGTAAACATACTTTAAGTATTAAAATTAGAGTATTTCACCCAAACTGAATCGACCATTAAATCAGAATATTGTGATACTCAGTCAAAGATGTATATATCCAAAACTGAATAATCAGATAATTTTGATACCATTTTTTATCATAAATTACAAGATTTCTTAAACCCTTGATCATTCTAATAAACAAATTATTCTTGGGAATAGAGATGTATAATAAGAAAATAGTGGTACTGGCCCTTTTGCATATTCTTATCCAACAACTTGAGAATCCTAACAGAAGCTTTAATCCGATGATTTGAGACTGATGGTTTATAGGTGATGATAATCCCACAGACAAGTTAGGCACTCTAAAAGCAACTCCTGGATGATCAGAGGTGGAAGCGTTGATGGAGTAGCAAATAGAGTACTTGCAAATATTTTTCAGTGAAAAGAGAAAAGAGAACTAAAAGCTAAAAGCATAAAAAAGTGATATATATGTTCGTGATACTAAAATATATTATTTTGACCTATTTATATTTAGTGAATATAGTTCACAAAATTATCCATATGTCCTCAACTATCCATCTTTATTAATTCTGCACAAATCTCTTTTCTCTTCAATTAATTAACCTCTAGGTTTTATTATTTGTTATAGTCTCATGTACTAGTGACTGCAGTATTTCGTAATAGTTGTTTGTTGATAAACACGTCTTAAGTTTTATAAATTTTTGTTAAGAGGTCACTAATTTGAGATAATTGTTCTTAATAAGTATGATAAACAGACCACTAGTTTTATTTTTTACGAGTTTTATACATGTTAGGATTTTGATTTGTTTAGGGGAATAATTTAATATTCCTTTACCATTCACTCTCATATCTGTTTTTATTTTACTATATTCTCTTTTCTTGGTTTTCATTTCTCCAATAATATGTCATATTCTTTTATCATATAGAGATATATGAAAATTTTTATTTTGTCTTGGTTAGTTTTTAGTTTCTCTTTTGATTGATGTCTTGGTTTATGGGACAAATGAGTTTGACTCACTATTATTATTCTCTCTCATATTTGATTTTTTTTTCACTATTTTTTTTTATTTCTTCTCCATCACAAATATTATGCCATCTAATCTTCTATATTCAAAACTCAACTAAAAATCTCAATACATAATTTAAAACATAAAACTTACCCACTATTTGTTAATAAAATACTGAACAAAATTTCTAATGATGATAATTCAGCTTGAGTTTTGTACATTTATGTTCACATATCGCTAGCTTGAGGTAATGTATCTTTTACGAGTATGATATGTTTATCACTGGTCTGGATTATTTCTAGTGGAGGGTAATTTAGTAAACTGTTTTGGAATTTAATGTTTAAGGTGGAGTGTAGTGAGATAATTAAGGTGTGTGCTTGTATTAAATTATGATCACCTCATTAATGAAAGTGGTTGGGGTATTTATACTTAATTAATGACCCATGGGCCTTTTGGGTCGGATTGTGGAGTCTGGTCAACTTTAAGAACCCATTAGCCCAAGATGTGAAATGAGCAGCACCTAGCTTAGTCACTTTCCGTTATATTTGTCATGTTCGGTTTGGTAGTGGTTTGGTCCGAATTGCCCTTCAGATAAAAACAAGTTGCAACGTAAAAAAATATCTGACCTTATCAATCACTAGTTTTCTTAATGCTATGTGATACTTGTTAGGGGTTTGATTTGGTTTATTGGAGGAATAAGTTTGATTAATCTTCATCATTCTTTCTTTTATAGTTTTATTTTTTATATTTATTTTAATACTATATCTCATTCTTTTTATCGCATAAAGGTAGATTACAATTTTACTTTCTTATTGGTTATCCTTAGACTTATCTTATTTTTAATTCTTTTATATATTTTTTGCAGTTCATGTAGCTTTTTTTGTGTCCATATAACTTTACTCTTTGTTGCTCCAACATCTATTGTCTTCTATGTAATGGTAGCTTTCTTCTTTATTGTCATTGTAAATCTCTTCTTTGGTGTCCCTATAGATATTTTATATATTGCATTTGCAACACTATTTCTTTTTATTATGCAATTCTATTCTTTGTTGCATCACAACCTTAAAAGTTTTTTCTTTACTGCTTTCGCAACTATCGTCTTCGATGTATTGGAATTTTTTCTGTTTGTTAACCTTTCAAACTTCTTTTTTGTTGTCCTAGGAAATCTTTTCTTTATTGTATTTTCAACTTTCTTCGTTTGTGTCCTGCAACTCTCTTCTTGGATGTCGTACAAATCTTGTTTTTGTTGCTTCACAACTTGAGATAACAATGAGACAGCTCCGGATCGGGTTTGGCTGACCAATTTCCAGTCCGCTCTTTGTAACATGAATATGAATCCATACTGCCACATTCATCGTACGATCTCATGCATAATTTTTACTATTAATCCGAATTTGCTATGATTCATCAACCCGGTTTGACTTAGATTTTTTCAAAATATATAAATAAAAAAAATTAAACAAACAATTTTAATAAAACTCTATAAAAATAATCTTAAAAAAACGTGTATTAAGTCACATCAAAATTAATCAATTCTATATAAAATTCATTATGAATATAAATCAATCATAAAAATTACAAAAAATAATTATTTAATTAGTTTTATATAATACATATAATAATATTACAAAATAAAATCAATTAGTTATATATAAAATAAATTATTTATGTACATAAATTTATAAACAAATTATTTTAATTGATCAGTAAAATTGATTTTTTTATGTAAAGCTTGTTTATTAAATTTTGATGTTTTTATTAAATATTAAAATTTCTGAAAATCAATACACGATTTCTTGTAACCAGATTATAGAACACACGAAGAATAACAATGTAATAAAACATATAAAAATTGTTAATGGAGTTCGATCCATTATGCTTACGTTTCCGGACCTACTACAGATCGTTTTTATTAAGAAAGAACTTTATGACTCTATATATTTGATACAATCACAAAAGCTAGCTAGGGGTTTATATCAACTTTGATACTGAAGAAGAAGAACGGTTGTCAAGAGTAATTAACTCTGAATATAATACACATGATTACCAATTCATTAATAGCTCATTAAATGCACTCATTCATTTACTGAGCTTTTAAATTCGAAAACATTTTCAGGCCCCTCGAATAAATACATTTTCTTCTGGAACCTCTTATAAACACCATCATCTAGAGACCCTTGTCTAAATACCTATGTATTGAGACCCTCGTCTTCAATATCCTTTTTAAGGACCCTCGTCTTCAAGGTCTTCGGCTTGAAGACCCTCGACTTGAGAAATTTTTTCCATATATAAAATCATTGTCTTCAAAACCCTTGACTTGAAGACCCTCGGTCAAATGCATGACCATCATTTAATAGTAGAACCCTCGTCTAACAATATTTCATATAAAGATTGGTTTCAATCCGTCTTCACACCTTGATCTATGTATCAGATCTTTATGGTCATGTTATTCTTGCAGGCCAACTATAGTTGAACACAACTTCAGTCATTCCTACTGTATTTGTCAACATATTCGTTGGATTCTTGCTTCCTTGGATCCTCAAAATCCATTTTACTGCTTCAAATGAGCTTTATTTGGATTTGACATAATAGCATTGCATATATCAAACTCATAATAGCTAAGGCATAAGGAACCTTAGCCATGAGATATTTCTCTTATTCCGTTTGAGGGGGTTTATCTTCAGATAAGAAAAAGTGACTGGACAAGGGTGTGTTAACTGGCTTGGCATCACTCCTATTGAATCTCTGCAAAATATGATTGATGTATTTTGACTGAGATAACTGCAAAACATTTCAATGTTTATCTCTTGTGATTTACATTCCAAAAATCATATTTGCTAGACTGAGGTCCTTAATGTCACATTTAATTAACAATTTTTGCTTCAACCTCTAATATCATCCATATCTGAACTTGCTACTAACATATCATTAACATAAATTTAAAAAAATGATATTACTAGACTTACATATTTTAAGATAACAATAATAGTGAGTATTTCACTTATGGAAGCTCTTCTTATGCATGTATCATATTTTCTTGAATCTTTCCTTTTAAGAAACCTTATGGTTGATGTATGTATATCTCCTCATCCAAGTCTTCATGAAAAAATGCAGTATTCACGTCTAATTTTTCAAGATAAAGGTCTTTAATGAAAACAATACTCAAAATTGATCTAATATTGTCAAGCTTCACAACTAAGGGAAATGTTTCGGTGTAATCAACTCAATTTTTTGTGTGGAATCCTTTGACAACTAGTCGGGATTTGTATCTCTTAGAACCATCATGCTCATATTTCACCCGGCACTCACTTGTTATTAAGTGTCTTCTTCCCCACAAGTAATTTAGCTAGTTTCCACGTCTAGTTTGATATTAACTACATCTCATATTTTATAGCAAGCTCCCACTTGCTTGAATCACCAGTCTGCCAAGCTTCGTCATATCATTCAACCTATAGTTCAAGTATATGTAGTGAGCCACATGAGGTCGTGAGTACATTCTCAATACATGAGTTACTACGAGCGGTTGTAGTACAAGGCTATCTAGGATATTTGCAAACACTGGTTCACTATGCTTTGAGTCATTTACGTCAGAATTATGCATGTTTTTATACATTATTATTTCGTTTAAAATTACATCTTTGTTGTAGATCATCTTCATTTTTTCGTCATCTAAAATATGGTAGCCGAACTCATCCTCGCCAATTCCAAGCAAGGTGTATTTTTTAGTTTTAGGATCAAGTTTGTTCCTGCCTTGATCACTAATATGAACATATACCACACAACCAATGTTTTTTTAAAGATGTGATAATGTTATTTCTTTTTTACTCCATACCTTCTCGAGTAGTTTGTGCTCTAAAGATTGACCTCGATTGACCAAGTAAGATGATATGTTAACTAATTCTGTCTACAACTGTTTCGGTAGACCTAACCATATGCGAATGTTTGTGGCTCTTTTCGTTAACGTCTGATTCATACACTTGGCAGCATCATTGTGTTGAGGCATAAGTGACATGGTTTTCTCCATTATGATCCCACACTCATAACAAAACTTTTTGAATCTGGTGTCTTCGTATTCACCACCATTGTTTGTTATGAGATTTTTAATCTTCAGACGTGTCTCGTTTTCAACCATAGATTTTATCTCCTGAAAACCTTAAACATTTCAAATTTATGCTTTAAAAAGTAAACCCATACAAATCGAGAATGATCATTGATAAAAAGTCACAAAGTAGTGTTTTTATCCATTAGATGAAACACTTGTTGGTCCCCTAACATCGAAGTAAATAAGCTCTAACCTCTCTTTTATGGGGTTCTACCATTTGTTTGGAAACTGACCATTTTTTGTTTTCCAAGTATGTAATCTTCGTACATGTTTATATCCATTGATTGTAAACCTGGAAGTTTCCTATTCGAGTGCATAATTTTTATCCATTTCTCACTCAGGAAGCCAAGTCTCTCGTACTGCATATTAGGATTTTCGTTTCCTACTGTAATTGCAATTAAACATCTTGCATCTGCTGTCTTGTAAAGAGTATCACCCTTTTCCACATGAGCAATAATCATTTGCACTCTTTGAAATCTTCCAATTATCACCATAAAAAATTGTAGCACTCACTAGCCAACTGCCCCACTAAGATAAATTTATTTCACAAGTCGGGGATATGCCTCACATGCTTGAGCTCCCAAATATACCTATTCAACTTAACCATTACTAAATATTTTCCAATAATATTACAAGGTTGATAATCACTAAGGTATACATTTCCAAGGTTTCCAGGGACATACCTATCGAAGAATTCTTTCTTTAAAGTAGTGTCGAGGATGCTTCAGAGTCTAACACCCAATACTCTTTTGTGATCTCCAATGAGCATATTAGTACATCATCTCCCTTTTGTTGAATTTTTCCTTTTGATTCTGTATGCAAAAATGAGGTGGTTAATGATTCACCTGACTCTCTCTTTTGTATATTTTCACTAAGAACTAGATCACGAACATCATAAAATTTCAAGTTATTATTTCCTAACGAGCTACTCGTATTCGTTGCAATAGCATTCCAACTTTCTGGTAGAGAAGACAAGAGTATAAATGCTCGTATTTCTTCGTCAAAATAAATTTTAACCGAACTCAACTGGGTTGTGATTATCTTGAGTTCATTGAGATGCTGAGCTACCGATTCGCATTCTGTCATTCGCAAATTAAAATAATCTCCTCAATAATTTAGTTTTGTTAGACGTTGATAAATTCTCATACATACAGGAAAGATCCGTCATAAGATCTACCGTGGTAATTTCAATTATGATGTTGAAAGCAACATTGCGGGATAACGTCACTCCAATGGCTTGTTTATCAAATAGAGTCCAGTATTTATCTTCCATGCTCCTGGCTTCTTTTTTTAGAGGTGTTGATAAAGTTTTTTTATGGTACATATAATCTTCAATATACCTATTTCAAAACCTGAAATCCGCACCATCAAACTTTTTCAGTCTCATATTTTCTTCGTATGTAACCATCGCTTATACTCAAATCTGACCTCATTTGGATCGCTACCAACCCGGTGCTCTTATACCAGTTGTTGAGAAAACACACATGACTTTCATGTAAGCATATTATATAAAAATGCAAAGAATAATAGTGTAATAGAAAGCATAATTTTTTAACAGAGTTCAACCAATTATGTTTATGTCTCCGGACGTGCTGCATATAATTTTTATTAAGAAAGTAATTTGTGACTCTATATATTTTGATAAAATCATAAAATCGACGCCGAGGGTTTATATCGACTTCAACACTGAAGAAGAAGAAGAAGAACGATCTACAAGAGCTATTAATTTTGAATTTAAGACCTACGATTACAAAGTCATTAATAGCTCATTAGATCCTTTGATTCATTTGCTGATCTTTCAAATTGCAAAACGTCTTGAGACCCATTGTATAAAAACTCTCGTTTTTTTTACCCGCGTATAAACATCATCGTCTAAAGACCTTTGTTTTCCATACCTTCAGCGTGATTTGAAGACCCTCGGCTAAATACAAAATCCTATTTTTTAAAATCCTTGGCTTAAAAACTCTTAATCAAATACATCACTTTCGACCAAAAATAAAACCCTCGACTAACAAAAAATATAATTGTTATTGATTATTATTTCGAAAATAATATTTCTTTACTATAATTTTTAAACAATACAAATCCTTAACAAGATAAATGTCATGTCTGAAAAATATATATTAAAAAATAATTCATAATCAAATTTTAAAAAATCGATAAATTCCCAATAAAAAATTTAATGGGCTCGAGTTTTAAAGATTATTTGTTCTTTCTTTATTTCTCCTGTAAATCGATGGCTACTTGCCATGATTAGTCACCTGATTAGAAGTAAACATGGGCAACAATCACCAAAAGTTCCCTCCGTTCCAATCACAAAGCAAACTGAAATTTCTTCATCCACGAACAATAACAAACCTTTATCAGAAATCATACTCGGAGGCTGTTTCTCAACCTGAAAAACATATTCAATCCATTATACACAAATCACAAATAAATTTATATTGATCTGCAATTTAAAGATCAAGTAAAATTACATACTTCAATCAACTTTATCATATATATATATATATATATATTAGATAGATTTGTTGAAGAAATAAGGTTTGAATGAGACTTTTTATACTCGAACTGGGACTCAAGGCATCTATTTCTGGAATTATCCCTCAAGGATAACATTAGTATGATATGCTCTCGAGGGATATGGATAGTGGATCAAAGCTCGATGAGAATATTTAAATGGCAGTCATCCTTTAACCCAAAAAAGAAAGTCCTTTTTTACCTATCTGGATAAGAATCGAAAGGTTACATGAACATCTGTACAATGAGGATTTTGTTCAGTCTATAGCGTCTACAGCTGGATCCCCAATTAAATCTTGAATCCTACCCAAGAACAGAGCATTATATAATTCTTGTTATGCTTGGGTTGCAATTGATTTATCAAAGATATTACAACATAATGTTTAGCTACGTTTTGGTACCAACAATGAAGCCTGGATACACATTAGTTACAAGAATGTGCCTAACTATCGTGGGTCATGTTTTCATGTGGGTCATGACAGAAAATCTTACAAAAAACTCAAACTTGATTATAAAGAATCAATTAATCACATAGCTCATAATACCACTAACTTATCGTCTGAAACACCTCAACCTTCCAAAGAAGAAGATAAAGTTGAAAGTTAAAGAAGACCAAGTCAATAATAGTACATCTGAAGGAAAAGATCAATAAAAGAAAATATTTTCTCAAGGATAATAGAAACATGAAGATGGAAAATACACAGGAAAAACATACAAGACACAAAAATGGAAAAATACCTGAGGTAAAGGAAGATATAAATACAGTAAAAGAAAATAGTGAGGATGAGGAAATCATTGAAGAAATCAAGTCTTTGGATGATGATCATAATATTCTACAATCTGATGAATCTGAATCTCCAACAACTAGATATCTAACACCTAACAGAGATAACTCATATAGTCTTCCACTCACTCAAACTCTGAGGCAAAAAGAAATAGATCCAAGTTTCCAAAAACTACTTGACAGAAAGCTGAAACTGGAAAAAGCAAACAAAAGAAACAAATCACTAGTGATAAAATCTCTACAGTTTAAAGAGACAAGAAGAACTCCCTTCACAACTCCCATATGATCAAAGCTCTTTGTTAAAATATAAGGGGAGCTGGAAACAAAACATCAGTGATGATATTGAAGTCAACTATCAGATAAGAGAATGTTAGAATCTTATTAATTCAAGAACCTATGATAGACAACAACCAGATGAAATCATTATCATCCAAACTTAAACTTTTGAAGCACTTTGCAAATGTCTCCAATAAAATTTGGATATTGTGGAATGAAAAACTAGAGATCAATATTCTGATTGATTGTGCCCAATGTATTCACATCAGCATCAAACACCCTCTGCTAGACAAAATAATCTACGTGACATGTGTGTATGCAAAATTCCAAAGAAGAAATAGAGTAGAGCTCTGAAATACAGTGCGTAGCATTGTTCAGACAACAAAGAAACAATTAATTTTGGGGGATTTAAACTCTATAACATCCCCCTTTGAACAACCTGGTTTTACTGATTACTGCTTTCAAAGTTCTAATGATTTTAATGATGTAATTAAAGATTGTTTTTTAGAAGATGGGGGTTTTTCAGGTACAAATTTTACGTGGACAAACAAAATAAAATGGAAACACTTAGAATGTGTGCTTTTCAATCAAGAATGGGCAGACTATTTTGCTGAAACAAAAGTGGATGGCACGTACATGTTTTGATCACACACCATTAAGTATTTCAATTGTCAAAGACAGAATTAAGCACATCAAAAGCTTAAAATTCCTTAATCTTTGGACGATGGACAAAGATTTTATAAACATTTTAGAAGCAAGCTAGAAAGAATCTATGGAGGGCTACCCAATGTTTATATTCAAGCATAAATTGAATAGGCTAAAAAATATCGTGAGAGATTGGAACAATAATCACTTTGGAAATATTTTTGACAAAGTGATTCAAACTGAAGAAAATTTTAATGTATGTGAAGCTAGATATATATGTTCAAACGATCTAGAAGACAAAAACTCTCTATCCAAAGCCACAACTGAACCTCTACTTTCCCTTTCTATGGAAGAATAATTCTGCAAACAAAAATGCTACGCTCAATAGATTCATGATGGAGACAGAAACACCAGAACTTATAACAATTATGTCAAAAGAAAAGGAAAACAAGGAAGAATATGAGGAATAAAAATCAACAACATATGGCAATAAGATGATGAAACACTCTAAGCATCAGCAGAGGTAAACTTCAAAGATATTCTCTCATCTCCCTCTTATTCTAACAATGATCAACAGAGTGAATACATAAATAATGCTATATTTAATGTTATCTCTAATGTGATAAATGAATTAGATAACAATATTCTTCTAGCTTTTCCTACAGAACAAGAAATTTGGAGCACAATTCAAAGTATAAACTCAAAAGGAGCAGCAGGAGTTGATGGCTTCAATAGATATTTCTTCACAACATGTTGAGATATCATTAAACAAGACTTGTGCAAAGCTTTGATATCTTTTATAGATGGACAAGATATCCCTAAGGGTATTCTAGCTACTGGGATTCTTTTAATCTCTAAAACTGAAAACCTTTCCTATTGGAACCAATATAGATTTATAAGCCTTTTCCCTATGATGAACAAAATTATGTCAAAACTATTAAATAATATATTATCTATTCTTCTACCTAAATTGATCTCTGAAATGCAGGGTGCCTATATAAAGGATAGATCAATACATAAAAACATACCTATTGTAAAGGAACTCGTGCATGATATTTGAAGGTAAACACTTGCATGATACATAGTCATCAAGATGGACATGTCAAAGGCTTTCGACAATCTATCAAATTGCTTCATATTCAAAGTTCTAAAGTGTTTTGGCTTCAACAACAAAGTGATAACTCTAGTTGGTAATCTAATAAAAACAGTCCATGTTTTTATTCTTATAAATGAGGAATCAATTGGATTCTTTAAAATAAAGAGAGGAGTTAGATAGGGGGAACTTTATCCCCCCGTATGTTTATTTTAGCAGAAGAAATACTCTTAAGGGGTTTGAATGCGATGTTCATAACTGATAAGACTTTAAGATTCTCTAATAAAAGCAAAATTATCATTTCAAGTCTTTCATTTGCTGATGATCTACGAATATTTACTAATGGACTAACTACTTCTATGGAGAAAATTAGAAATTTTTTACATGTAAACCAAATCCTTTCAGGGCAGTCATTAAACAAAGCAAAAACAGTTATAATAACAGCAACTAACCTGCCTCTGAACAAAATAAGAACATTGGCTATTCAGAAAAATTTCAAGACAAACTATCTTCTTATAACTTACATGGGAATTACACTTAGTCCACACAACAAAGCAACAAACTTTCTCCCTCTTTTGGAAAAGATCAAAGCAAAGATATAAAGCTGGAATGATAAAAGATTATCATATGGTGGTAGACTTACTTTAGTGAATTATGTGCTAATGCCTATCCCCTTGTACTAGTTACAGAGTTGATGGTTACCTTTTTCTATCATTAAAACGATAGAAAGGTTGATGAACATATTCCTTTGGGGATCAAGTGATGAGGTGAACAAACTACACTAGTCTTTCTGGCCTGCAATCTGCAAAACATATAGTGAAGAAGGACTAAATGTAAGAAGCCTACATGACATCCAAAACGGTTTCTCATGCAAATTGTGGATAAGATTCAGAGAACAAAATTCAATGTGGGATAAGATACTTCACAGTATCTACTGTAAAGGAACAGACCCTCTTCAAATCAATTACTCCAAAAAGAGTTCACAATCGTGGAAGAGGCTGTCGAACATAAGAGAATTTGCATATGAAAAAGTCAGGTGGAGACTAGGTAAAGGTAATGTTGATTTATGGCTAGATAGCTGGTATAGTAGACCTCCTCTTATTAATCTCAATCCAAATACTAACAATAGTTGGTTTAAAGGAATTAAGGTTAACTCCTTCTAGGATAATAATGAATGGAATGTAAACAAACTCAAACCTTTACTAACAGACTTATACATTAACCTGGTATCTAAAACTAAAATCAATGACCAGGTTAATGACACTATCCATTGGATACCTTCCAAAAGTGGTAAATTAAACATAAAAGACACAATGCATACCATTAAACCTATCATACAAAAATCTTCACTCTATGAAGAGTTATGGAACGAGATAACTCCAAGAAAATGTTCTTTTCTTGCTTGGAGACTCAGAACAAACTTTCTATAGACACAATTATGCAATCTAGACATATAACAATGGATTCTAAAATGCTAGTTCTGTCAGAATGTTGAATCTAAAATTCATATTTTTGTCTCATGTATATTTTCTTGAAGTATCTGGTCTTACTTTGCAGGTATTCTTAAAGTTGATATATGAAATTTCATGACTACAAAGCATATGTTCAAAGTCTGTTTCCGGTCATCACCTAGCAAGACACACATCAATACTATCCTTTTTACAATCATAAGTTGGGCTATATGGTAACAAAGAAACAATACTAACATAAATAGAGTCACATTCTAAGCAAGTTCAACAATCAAATACATCACCAACATGTTAATCAGTGTGGATCATGCAAATCTTCTTAAAACTATACACTAGAAACATAATGAAACAGAGGCAACTACCCTAGGATGTACCAATCATCTGAAAACAATCAACACAATCACTTACCTTACCAGTATCTCCCCTCTTCCTGGAAGATACAAACTTAATACATATGCCTGCTGCCTCACAACTGGAGAATCAAGTGGTGATGTAATTATATGTGATACCAAAGGAAGCATCGTCCATGGCTATGGGAATAATTATGCAACGCTTACTCCATCCAAAGTTGAAGCTCGTGCATTATATGACGGCTTACAAATATGCAAAATCAATGGAGTTATGGAAGTAGACATAGAAACGGATTATGAAATCCTAGTTTCTCTTATTACATTTAGAAACTTTCCTAATCACCTAAAATATGTTCTTCACAGTATAAGATCTCTAATCTCCAGTAAAATGGTTATTCACCACATCTATAGATAACAAAATCGAACAGCCGACTGGCTTGCTCGATGGACTCTAAGATGTATAATGAAACTGTATTACAAATCATTCAAAGCTCCAATTCAATTGGAGGCAATAACATTCTTAGAAAGTCTGCAAATTGGCTACATGAGAATCGAGTAACTAAATACCTTCTCTGTTTTGCAGAAAATCAAAGAAGTTATATCCTCTTTCTACTATCAAAAGAACAAGTTAAAGTTGGAAAGATAAGGAAAGTAAAGTTATAAAATTAGGATGGTTTTCAAACATCAAAAAGAAACTACAGAGGTATCGAGATGAAGGAATAATTCAAAGACTCCAGAAAATAGAAAATTCGTAAGATGGAGGAGTACCTTAGCGCTCTTCCAGAAAAACTCCGCTTACTCGACAAAACTAAGATTATGAATGTCAACAGTTTGATAATCGAAAATAGCTTCCCAGAAAAAGAAGAAGTTATTTACCTTGATGAAATCTAATAAAACACAAGTTGAAGTTCTTAATAAAGGTAGGGTAGCTAATTCTCAGAAAATATTCTGTAATTCCAAATTAATTCAAACATTGATTTCCCTCCAAAACAATAGAAGCCGGAAAGATGTAGAAGACGAACACCTTCTCTCATATCGATTTTGGAGGAGGAAAAAGAAAAATCTGACCCGTTTAACATCCAAAATTGAAATTATTTTTTATTACTTTATTTCCGGTCCATTACTTCGATTAGGTCATCACTTGAATAAAATTTCGTTTAGCTTAAAAAACAAAAAAAGTTTCAAAAATTATTTAAAAACCAAACTTACAGGCAGATTATAAAATTCAATAAAAACCCGACTCGAATTTGTTTTTTAAAACTTGTACGAAATCAAACCCATACATTAAAAGTATAAAACTCAGCTCGTTCATAACCACATACTTCTAAGGAGCTACTGTTTGAGGTTTCATCCAATGGTCACGTGTATATGTCGTGTCAATTAAGAGTTAGGTAGGTGTAATATACTATCTACCTTTCCTTCCTTTCGATACAAACCTTTCAAACCTTAAATTATTTGAAAAGATTAAGCCAATTTTGTTATAAGTACATGACTAATGGCAATATCTAAATGTTAGTAAAACTTTGTAGACGTCATAGCATTCAATTATAGTATAGTATTAGTAGTACTGTGTATTAAGAAACCGAAAAGGCGAAATTAGGAAAAGTTAAGAGATGTCAATTGATGATTAGCTCCATTACATAACGTTATCAATCATTCACCAACCAACCAATAGTTTTCGAAACTAGTGGGCAAGCACCACCATTGTAATCAAATTAAAGTCAAGGCATAATTATAAATCTCCTCACGCTAACTATTTGTATAACTATTTAAATATTATAAAACAGTTCATTTTTCGTATGAATACGTTATAATAATCGGTAACATCTATTTGAAAGTCCATACCATCCACCTATCCTCTTATTCGTGTCCGTATATATAATTATTTTTGGCTTTAAGAGACCTGACTAACTTCTAAGAACGTTATTTTTATTGAATAGGTTATAGTGTACAAACCAAAAATTAATAGTTGGTGATCAACGATTCTCTAAATGATTTAGAAGATAGAAGAGTAAAGTTGTACAGGGAATTTCATTTAGTCACAAAGATACTCATTCGGATTACAATTGCGTGAAAACTAAAAGTTAAGAATCCAAAACTCTAGAAGATCTAGAGATCATTGAAGCTATTTAAAGACTTGGCCAATGATTTAAATAAAATGATTTTTTGGACTTTGAAAATTTGTGTTCTTGAAGAAATACTCATGTTCAAGAGAATATATGAAGTACTTCAATTACTCCTATTTACAAAACTCTAGAAAAAGAACTTGGATTTTATGAAATATTAAAAAGAAAGTTAAAAACAATCAAGAAAATGAAGCAACCAAACAAACTCATCATCATATCCCTAAAGTACTCACGCAAAAACAAAATGTACAGGTCCGTTTCTGATAATGATAAAGATTATTAGTTAGAGTGTTAGAGGGATCAACAACAACTCAACAATCAGAAGATTGAAGTCAATGATTTTCAAAGAAAAAGTTAATATCTTAGCTATTCAAGAACCAATGGTCAAGGTGGAGAAAATTGAAGAGATCGCTACCATACTGAGTTTCTCTAACTTCACTAATATTACCTCAAATAAAATATGGATGTTTTGGAGTGATGATATCAGTATTAAAGTGCTTAATGATAATATTCAATGTTTACATCTTGAAGTTACTCTCCCTGTTTAGAGAATTGTATTGTCTTGACAGTTCCTAATACGAAATGCGAGAGGTTACAAAGGAAGGAGTTATAGGATCAACTAAGAAATTTTGCTTTAACTGATCAAGGTTGGCTTACTGTGGGTGATTTCAATATCGTGGATTCTACGGATGAGTAGTTAGGATGCACAACTATTTGTCAAAATAATATTCAAGATTTTAATGATGCTATTAGTGATTGCCAATTATAAGACGTTGGATCTAGATATACCTAAAAAAAGGGTAAGTGAACGAGATTGGATCAGGCATTATTCAACAACCAATGGTCTACTATCTTCAAAAATACCCAGGTTCTTCACATGGTTAGAACTTGTTCTGACCATGCTCCCCATCTTAAATCTACTTTTGTTAATAATTTAACTAACAAAAAGAAATCTTTCAAATTTATGAACATGTGGACTTATGATGAAAATTTTATTAAGATTGATGAACAAAACTAGAATCTCAGTATGAATGACAGTCCTATCCATGTCTACTGGCCTAAGTTAAGAAGGCTCAAGATTTTTTTGAAAGACTGGAAAAAAAAACCATTTTGGGAACATATTTAACAAAGCTAAAGAGACTGATGAGGAAGTCACAAAAAAGGAAGCCGTCTTTATTAATACTAACAATCTTGTTTCCAAGGCTTAGACAAAGCTAATGGCTTGAACATTCAAGCTTCGAGGATGAAGGAGGACTTCTGGAAGCAGAAATGGACAACAACTGGTTCAAGGATGGAGATCACAACACAAAGCTCTATCATTCCTATGTCTTTAGGAAGAGAAGAAAGAATATTATTAAAAGTATCAAGGATAACAACAACTGAATTTATGATTATGAAGGAATTGGAAAGTATGCTGAAAACTATTTCAAAAAGATCCTTACTGATTCCCATCACAGCAACACTAGTGAGGAGGATAATATAATGAATAACAATTTGTTTGATAACATTCCTAATATGGTCTCATATGATGGCAACATTTCCCTTTTCAAGCTCACCAATGAAGAGCATATTTTGGGCCATAATCAACATTATGAATCATTCTAGCGCTGCTGGGATTGACGGCTATAACATCTATTTCTATAAAGTGTGCTTGAATATCATTAAAGTTGACTTGTGCAAAGCTCTTAATCATTTACTTCAAGGCAATAGTATACGAAAAGGTATATTCGCTACAGATCTTTGTTTAATTCTTAAAACTAGTAATATTACCTGTTGGAGTAAGTATAGACCTATTTGTTTATGCACTATGTCTAACATAATTATATCTAAACTATTAAACACTAGACTAACTAATATTTCACATAATATAATTTCTCCTTATCAAAGATCTTATGTTAAGTATAGATCCATTCAAGAAAATATCATAATTGCCAAGGAGTTGGTGCACGATTTAAATAGAAAACCCACATCAGGAAATGTTATGATTCAATTGGATATGACCAAGGCATTCGATAGGATGTCTTATGCCTTCATTGCTAAGGTTCTTCTGACTTTTGGCCTCTCTAAGGATTTTGTTAACCTGATGAATGATCTCATTAGATATGTAAACATCTCCATGCTGATTATTGGTAGTATCATAGGCTATTTTAGCCCCAAATATAGTTCTGAGATAGGGTGATCCCTTGTCTCCTAGCCTCTTTATATTAGGGGAAAAGGTTCTTACTAGAGGTCTTGCTAATCTGTTCAAGTTAAATGATAAAATGAAATTTGCATTTAGAACAACTTATTTGGCCCATTGCTTACCATTTGCTGACGATATACTCATACTTACTAATAGTTTATAGTCATCTATTGATAAATTAAGAAACTTTCTTGATAGCTACCAGCAAGTTTCAGGGCAATCTATAAATACGGAGAAGACTAAAATCAGTGTGTCTAAGAAGCTTCAGCAAAGCAGAATATCTACTATGCTAGATCAGACTAGTTTCAAAATTGATAACCTTCCTACTCACTATCTAGGCATAACTCTAAGCAACAACAACAAGGCTATCACCTACAGAATTTTTTTGGACAAGGTCAATGCTAGAATTTCAGATTGGGAAAGCAAGCAAATGTCTTACGGGGGAAGGCTTACTTTAATATCGTCTGTTCTTTCTTCTCTCCCTATCTACTGGATTCAGAATAGTCTGATTCCAGATTGCATTATTAACAAATTGGAAATGATTTTCAACAAATTCTTATGGAGAACTAATTATGATGAGAAGAGTATACATTGGTCTAAATAGATGACTCTTTGTAAGCCTTTCGGAACGGGTGGTTTGAGTACCAGAAGGCTCTGTGATATTCAAAAAACCTTCTCCCAAAAGCTTTGGTTCAATTTTAGAAAGAATGCTAGTTTCTGGGTTAACATCATGCATAATATATATAGTAACAACATTCATCTTATCAAAACTAGTTATAAGAAATCTGATTCTCTTACTTGGAAAAGACTGTTAGGTATCAAGAAAATTGCTGAAGGTAACATTAGATGGCATATAGGGAAATAAGATATTGACTTTTAGGCTGATGACTGGCATAATCACCCTCATATTCTAAACCATAATACCACGTGGTTCCTCGATGCCAAAGTTAACACCTATTGGAAAAATAACTTATGGGACATAGCTGCTATGGAAGACTTTCTAACTCCTGATGGAATCAACATCATTAAAGATTTTAACATCAATACTAGTGAGAAAGACAGTATTATTTGGAAGCTATCATCTGATCTTAACTTTAACACAAAACAGACTTGGAACAGTATTAGGAATCACTATAACCAATCAAGCTTATACAAAAAAATCTGGAATGGTTTAACCCCAATGAAGTTTTCGTTTCTTCTATGGAAACTTCTCAAAAATTATATTCATATTGACTCGATTCTGTTGAAAAGACATTTGCAACTAGTTTTTAAATGTCAATTTTGCAACAATTGTGAAGATACTAATCATCATTTTGTTAATTGCAGCTTTGCCTGGGAAATTTGGATTCATTCTTCAGACTTATTTAAGATCAGATTGGATAGATACATGGTAATACTCATGTTTTCAGAAATTGGTTCTAGTTTTCAACAAAAAAGGTTCATATTACTCATGTCATTCCTGCGATTATCTGTTGGATTATTTGGAGAAATCGAAATAAGGAAAAATTTAAAGGAAACTATGACTCTGTGGTTACTTTCATCAACAATATTAATCATATTTTAGTTGCTTTGGACAGAGCTAATGTTTTCTCTCGCAAGAACTGGTCTTATGTTAAAAATGTAGCTTTCAGAATACGCTGCTTATGGATTTGTAACATCATTAATAAACCTTTTCACCTCAAGTGGAAGGCTCAAACTAAATAATCGGATTAAGATGTATGTTTAGAAATCAATTTAGTTTCAGTTTTAGGGAACACATAGTGGTTTGGTTCGGTTATGACCTTCCATGTTTAAATATATCTAGAAGGCATGATAAGAAGCCATAGCCTCAGTGATGATGAAAGATCAACTCATCGAGTAAAAGAAATTCATTCTTAATGTATGTCAGTTTTTTTATTATGAGTTGTTTCTTTCTAGTGAATATTTATTGTATTTGAAATATGACAATATGAATTTGACTTTTACTTGTAAGATCAACATTATAATATGTCTATATATAGTGAAATGACTCTTTATTTCATGATAATATGAGAGTCACTAGATATTTAATAATGAATATTAAGTTGTATCTTATAAAATATTATTACCCGTTATAAAGAAGTAATGAGCATACATGTATCTGACAAACTAAATTGAAAGGTTAAAGTTAGATAAACTTTGACACAAACGCATAAGTAATATCCAAAAATGCAAAATTATAAATGTTTGTTGTTGGAATTTTTAGTAAGCCCGTTTGATTATTAAGACTTCGATATTTGTATCGAACGTATCAAAGAGGAAACAAACCAAAATGAAAATGATAAGGGTAAATATAACAAACAAAGTCTTAGAATTGATCCATTCCGACATATGTGGACCATATCTTAAGGTATCATGGAACAAGCGGTGGTACTTCATACAATTCATACGTGAGTTCTCTCTTACGGTTACTCTACCTTCTCCGTGATAAATCAAAAGTCTGGGACTAGTTCATAGATTTTATGAGCAAAGTAAAAAATGTAACTAGTTAAAAGAGTTATGTGCATTAGATCTGACCGTGGTGGTGAATATTATGACAAATATGACGGATCATGTGAATAACGTTAATAATCATTTGCTAGATACCTAGAGAAGTGTGGCATAGTCCCTTTGTATATATAATCTTAGGATCATCCACTAGAAATGGTGTATATAAGAGGTGGAACCAAGCATTAAAAGATATGGTTATAAGTATGATAAGTAACTCAACTTTACCATTATCACTCTTGGGTAAAGCCATCGAATGTGCAACTTATTTTCTCAATGGAGCCTCCACTAAGATAACCGTTAATACTCTATATGAGCTATGGACTGGATGTAAACCTAGTTTAAAACATATGAATATATGGGGTCGTCTAACTTTTAAAGCTTATAGGCCTTATGAAAAAAATTGGACAATAAGAAGGTAATCTATTATTTTATTGGATATTTTAACCGTTCAAAGGGCTTTTAGTTTATGATTCTCCAAATATAAGTATGTTTTGAGACGAGAGCGTTAAAATTATTTGAGAATATTGAATTTAAGGGAGATAATTTAAGAATTTTTTTTATTTTTTGGAAGAGATTCATAAAGGTTATAACAAGGATAAGTAAGTCATCAAGCCAATATATCGGCCAAAAAGAAAGTTATTGGTAGTTTGATGATCAAAGATACAACGGTCATAAAGCCATCATATTTTTCCAAGGTAAGATTCCGGTTGAATTGATGCTCATGTATCATAAGTTTTAATGCAGTCATATAAGTCTTGTTCAAGGTGGATATTATCTTCCACATACAGAATAAAATGAAATTGTTTAAAGAAGTTCAAAATCTACCTCCTGAAGAAAATATAAAGTTTTGTAGTGCTCATAAGTAGATCCATTAGAGATGGGAAGAACACTATATCTTTGGATAGTATCATGTATCTTCAAAAAATAAAGACTCACATAAGTAACTGTAAATTATTTTTCTCTTAAAACGACATGACTAAGTTCTAAGAACATTACTTATTATTATTTCATGAACAAATTGTTAGTGAAAATAAGTTACGCGTCGAATAATCAAAATTCAAAGGATAAATTCCAATTCAAATATATTAGATAATGATTAAATAATTAAAAATGATATAAAATAATAAATGTATAAAACTTAATATTATTACTATTAATATTATCCGCATAAATAGCTTTGTACATCAATATTGAACTATACATGATATAAACATCTAAAATATTTAATATAATTGACCCTATTTAGATTACTTAAAAATTACAAGAATAATATTGTACTATTGTTTTTAATATTATGGACATATCTTTTTAGCTATAAATTTTATAAATATAAATATGATGATCATGAGTAAAATATTTGTTTATTTACTATTATTATTTTAGAAAATATATTTTATCAATATATTGTTTTAAAATTCTGAATCACTTGATCGTTCAACATTCATATTATTATTATTATTATTATTATTATTATTATTATTATTATTATTATTATTATTATTATTATTATTATTATTATTCAACGTCAAATTTTTTTAAAATTCACAAGAAGTTCATGAAATATTTAAAACATCTTTAGCCACATATTATAAACTAAAATCAGAAAACAATATAAAACTATTATATTGTTTTCATAAATTTTAATTAGATTAATTATAAACTCAATTAACTAAATATTTTAAGAGAATCTAAATAGTATATATCACGGGTAAACAAGGTTTTGAAAAATCTAAAAAAATTAGAGTCTTGCGAGTTGAAAACAGAGTATCAATCATTCACCGGAATCCTCTTCCGGTCACGACGGTTGGTTGGATCCTTAACAGTTAGATGGAGGATGGTAAAATCTATTCACCAGCTTTTTCGAAGTCAAATCAATGCTCCATGGTATGGAACCAGTTAAAATTTTTTTGGATAGCTTTCAGTTTATTTGGGAAGATAGCATCACTTAATGGGATTATAAACATCTATTCACAAGGATACCTTTTTTCAATCCAACCCAAGAATGTCCTATTTCACCTGCTTGGATTAGCTTACCAAGCTTACATGAATTCATGTTTACTGAAGACACAATAAAATTTATAGCAAAGGCAATTGGAACTCCTTTGAGCATTTGGGTGCTTCCAAAGAATAAAGTCAGATACAATTGTTCTAAGGTCTGACTCGAAGTTGATGTTTCTAAAGATCTAAACAAAAGGATATGGATCAGCTTTGGAGAAGAAAAAAGATTCTGGAAAGATATGTTCCATTGCCAACCTATTTCATGAAATGCAAACATCTTGGTCATTCCTTCAAAAACTGTAAAAAGGTGAATTCTTCTTAAAACAACCTTCTATAACTCTTTAATTTCTGAAATTAACTTTCTCGCTACTGATAAGCATCCATGGTACCTTACTTTTTTACTCTCTATTTGCAAAAGAATGATTAATTTTGATATGAGTATCAAGCATATATCCAGAGTCCAGAATTAAGCAGCCGATTGGTTTGCTAAATAGACTCTGAAATGCAAGAAAAAAACTCAGTTCTCTCAGTTTCAAGCCCCTTAGCAGCTATTAACAATAGTTCTATTAGAAAGTTTGGGTATTGGTTATATAAATTCAAATTCGGAGTAGTTTGAAATAGTCTTAGCAAGTAGGTTGTTTTTAGTTTGTTCATGTTTTCAGATTTAGCAAAGGAACGGTGGTGTTAAAGATGTTGTTTCACCTGAAGCTTTCTTGTGTTAAAGATGTTGTTTCACCTGAAGCTTTCTTGTGTTGAAGATGTAAGTTTTCCTGAGTTGAAGATGGTGGATTAGTAGAAGTTTGCTGATTTTTTAGACTTGAAGATAAAATTACGTTGAAGGCTTATGGAATTGAAAATATGGAGGATCTAAGGTTCTTAGTTTTGAAAGAGATGGGAGTTTTCTTCAAATGATCTTTTTGTATTCTATGTTTTCTCTCTTAGGAGCTATAAATTTTAATACGTTTTTTACCCCAATTTTTTGTACCCTCCAAATTTGCAGTAATGCAATATTCTTCTAATTAAAAGAAAAGTTATGTGTCCAATAATGAAAATCTAGAGGATAAATTTAAATTCAAGTATATTGTATAATGGTTAAATAATTAAAAATAATAAATATATAAAAAATGTTATTATTATTATTATCCATATCAATAACTCGGTGCATCAATATTGAACCTTAAATGATTTAAACGTTTAAAATATTTAATAAAAATATTTAATTGATCCTATTTAAATTATTTAAAAATTATTAGAATAATATGGTACTATTCTTTTTTTAATATTCTGGAGATATTCTTTTTTCATCAAACTTTCTTATTATTAATAATATTTGAAAGTACAAGGACTTAAATGGAATCCCGACTAAAGTTTAAGGACAAAAAACAAAATAGCAAACATTGTAACGGTTCAAATGTTGAAAGACAGAGGGGAAGAAAGCAGAGAGATGACGCTTCAATTTCCATGGCGAAGAAACGCAAAATCTAATCGATTGACCTTAAATAACCAACACCCAAACTCTCCAGAAGGATTATCGCTCTAAGGGAGTTAGGGATTTCTTCAGAATTTTAATCCAAAGACTTTCTCAACTTTAGAACTTTCTTGGATAGCCAATCTGCAGCTTTGTTCTGCTCGCGATATATGTGAGAAACACTCATGGAGGAGACAGTCAAACTTCTACAGATGTTGATAATCGGGTCTAAATACCAAGTAGCTTTTCTATATTGAAGAAGCTCGACCATAATTTTTGAATCGATTTTTATGTCAAGATTCAAAATACCCTTAGAGTGACAAATCTGGAGTCCATCCATCAAGGCCATGCATTCAACTACAATCGGATTATTCTTGCCGTAGAGCCAACCCAAGCCCAGAATAAACTCTCCACTACGATTCCTTACCAGGCCACCACCACTAGATTCTGCAGAGACTTCACACGCTCCATCATTGTTCAATTTGAAGCGATTGGATTTCGGGTTTTTCCACATGAGGAAGATAGAAGCTCTGAGATTTGTAAGATGATTTACACAGCCAAGGCTGAGAGAATTTTCGTAGTTACTAATCCAATGATTTCTTTTTAAGAGTTTAGCGTTATCTAGTCCTGACAGAATGTACAACACATAGTCGATCATAACATTGCTACTAGTTATCTTGCTCTGAAGCTTCATTTTATTTTTGGATGCCCAAATTAGCCAAGCAATGACTGGAGGAAAAATAGTACAGATATCTCAAAATTTGGTGGTGGACCAATACCAAACTCTAATCATATGAGGAAGAACCATGTTAGGAGTAATACTGATTTTGAAGTAAGAGCTAAAATAATTCTAGACTGCCCACGATTGAGAGCATTGAACCATAACATGATTGCTTGATTCATCGTTGTTGTAAAAATAGTACTTGAAGGCCAGTTGGAAGTGCTTCTTTTGAAGAGTAACATCAGAGGGAATCCAGTTATAGAGAACACGCCAGAGGAAGAACGAGCACTTTCTGGGAGTCACCGAGTTCCATGTTTTCCGAAATATATTAGAGTTGTTACCCTTAGTACGAATTTCATTCCAAGTATCTTTAGAGTTAAAGGCTCCATCAGAAGACAATGACCATTGGATATTATTAGGGTTGGAGTTTAGAGAAATTTTTTCGATTTTTTTTATTTGAGTAGATGTGACATAGTGTTCAAGTTCATCAAGATCCTAGCCTCCATTGATCCAAAATATGTTCACACTAACTTTTCTAGAGTCCCATATCCAACTCCTATCATCAGTATCATTGAAGAGAATGAAAGGATTGTTTGAGCACCAACCGTCCAACCAAAAATCCAAGTTACCCTGACCCGGATTCCAGAAAATGTACCTCTCAACTTTGTCTCTTATATTCTTGATTCTAGTCCAAGAATTCGATTTCCTGAAAAAGGATGGTTCCATGATAGGATGGATGCTCTGACAAAAGATGGATAACGTTAGCTTAGCCCATAGGGATTTTTGAGCCCTAAATATGAACCGGAGTTCAAAAGAAGTAAATTTGCTGAGAATCTTTAAGGCTTTTGACATTGAGCCCACCCTCCTCATGAGGTTTACAGATACGATTCCATTTAGACCAAACTATAAATTGACTATTCTCTTTGCCACCCCACAAAAATTTGCTGAAAAGTCTCTCAATTTTATCAACAACAACATTGGAAAGGGAGGTGTGTTGATTAGAAACGTAGGATAAGCCATAAGTATGGACTGAATTAGAGTAAGTCTCCTAGCGAATGAGAGCAGAGTCTTGTCTCACTATTCAATCTTGTTTCTTATTTTAGATATCACATCATCAAAGTTATTGATTGTTGAATTTTCACTGATGATGGAACCAAAATATTTGAAAGGGAGATATTTATGCCTCTGCTCCAACTTGTGCACTCTCTGAGTAGACATTTTCTTAGAGAAAATAATCTTTGATTTGTTGCTATTGATGAGCTGACCAGAGACATTCTGATAGTGGAGGAATATTTTTTTAATCTGAAGAATCGAGGATGTAGAGTTGTTGGTGACAACCATGAAGTCGTCAGCAAAAGAGAGACAAGGTGTGTTTGCTTTCCCTCTGGATTCAAATCTTACATAAGGTTCTCTTCTCATAAGCTTTTGAACCCTCTTATCAAGTATTCCTCAGCCAAAATGAATAGGCTTGGAGATAGTTGGTGTTAAAGTAGTCTTTCATCTCTCCGTTGACTATAATAGAGGAGTTGACATTGCTGATACATTTATTAACCAAGGAAAGAAAATTAGTGTTGAACCCGAAACCAAATAAGATTTTGAGAAGAAACCCGTGGCTGAGCCTGTCAAAGGCTTTCTCCATGTCAATCTTTAAGATGACATTGCCTCCCCTGGTTTTTAAGTTGATATCACGACTTAGTTCATGAGCAATAATAATTGTTTCATGTATGCTTGTCCCCCTTACGAACGATCCTTGTTCTTCATATATAAGGCTAGACAATAAATCAACAAGTCTGTTATTGAGTACTTTGAACTGATTCTGCTTATCATAGTTGTCAAACTAATAGGTCTAAACTCTTGCCACTGGTTGAGGTGAAGATTTTTAGGAATAAGGAAGATTACAATTTCTTGAATGCCTTTAGGAAGGTTACAACCTTTAAAAGCATCATGAACAGCATCACAGAGGTCAACCGATATAACAGACCAGTAACTTTTAAAGAGCTCCCCATTGAATCCATCAGCCCCTGCAACACTTGTTGAATCAAGAGTGTCAATAATATTAAAAATCTCTTTAACATCAGGAATAGCCATCAGTCAAAATTATCCTCTTCCTTAACAATAGAATAAATGAGACTCATCAAGTTTTCAAGAGTATTATGAGTAGTATTAGCAGAGAGAAGAGAGCTGAAGTAATTCACAACAGATTTACTGATATACTCTGGAGTCTCCTGCCATTTTTCAACAGTCCAGATACGATTAATCATATTTCTTTTAGCTATTTTCTTGACAAAATTGTGGAAAGTAGCCATGTTTCTATCACTGTCCCTTAACCATTTATAGTGGGACTTCTCCTTCCAGTAAGCTTATTCCTTAGCAAGTAATGAAATGTGAGAAGCTTTAGCTTTGTTAAGTATATTTTTATCAATATGAGAGAGAGAATTCTGGTAGACAGTTTCTCTAAAATTAATCACTTCCTCAGAGTTCTTGATGGCATCAAACACATTCCCAAAAATATTCTTATTCCAGTTCTTAAGATCAGCTTTTAGTCTTTTTAATTTAAACCAAAAACCTGTGCAAATGGCTGCCATACATCTCACTAGACCAGCTCTTCTCCATGAAATCTAAGAACTCTGGATGCATCACCTACATATTCAAGAACTTGAAAGAACTCTTGATGATATTAAGATTCGAAGATATAGAAATAAAAATAGGAGAATGGTGAGAGCAGTTTCTGGCTAAATGAACAACAACAGTATTATCAAAGTAGCTTAACTAGGACGTGTTATAGAGCACTTTGTCTAGGCGCTTCCACTCCCTCCCATTAAACCATGTATATATTGAACCATTAAACCCAACATCAATAGGATTGTAGTCCATTATGACTTCATTAAAGTCATCAACCCTTTTAGTGCAAGTAGATGTACAAGAGAGATGCTCAACTAGGTTTGTAGTAGTGTTGCAATCACCAAATATAATCCACTCGATTGAAGGATCATCAATAGCCCTCAGAGTATCCCAAAGTGGTTTTCAGAGGTCCCTTTTACACTTGACATAGATCACATAGACTCGAAAGTCTTTATTAAATTAATTGTGATGAACATTAAGATGCAATAAGTGATCATGATCCACTAAAATATCCATATTGAAGACTTGAAGCCAAAGAATCCAAATCTTGTTACTAACATTTGCAATAGAACAATGGAATTTCAACTTGTTAGAGATCTTCTGCAAATTGCTCATTTGAACCATGGGCTCTTGAATAGCAACTAGGCTGGGCTTTGAGGATTTTCATAAAGATTGTAGTCTCTTGATTGTATTTTTGTTTCCTATCCCTCTCACATTCCAGTTCAAAATGGAAATAGTCATTTAATGGAGTGAGAGGGTTTAGGAGCTCTTTTGAGCTTGATTAACTTAGATGAAGATGGTCCCCTAGAGTTCCAGTTTTTCAATTTTTTGGGTTTCTTCAGATCATTCTTCTTGCATTCGTCATCTTTAAAATATTCTCTGTTAACATGCGACTCAAGAAGGCTACCCACTGTTTCTTTTATTGGGGAAGATGATGTAGCATGATTTTATTGAGTATCAAACATTGATTTTCTTACTATAGCTTGTAGAGCCTTTGTTATATCAGAGTCATTGACAATTGCAAAGTGTCTATTGGAGCTTGAAGATGGATCCTGAAGAATTTATTTTGACTTATTCAACATTCCCAGGATAGTACTATTCTCTTCTGCAGGGTTAGCACTGTCCTCAGGCAAATGGCCCATAGAACTGTTAGCTTCTTTATTAACAATAATGGATTTCAGTTATGAAGGTATTCCATTCTGTGTGATAGACTGAGAAGGGGAAAGCTTTTGATTAAGAATTTTTTAAGAGTTTAGAACTTTCTTCCACTCTGATTCTGAATGTCCAATATGAGAACAAAAACTCCAATAATCAAGATGCTTGTCAGAAATGATATTTAACCAAAGATCTTCTCCAAATTTGATTAAAATGTTCTTGATCAACGGTTTAGATATATCGATTTCTTCTCAAAATCTATAGTAGTTTTGCTTAACTCTTTTAGCTGTAGGTACCCAAATTCTTAGAGGATTTCCAATAGCTTTCGTAACTTCACCTATTGTAGATTCATTGTACATGAATTCTGGGAGATTCAGAATAGTTACTCAGATAGGCGTAACGGGACACTCATAACTTGAATTAAAATTGGGTGTTAATTTCAGTAACCTCATGATTTTACCACCAACCTTCCAGACATTGTTGTACCAAATATTTTTGAGATCTTCGTAACTATCAAATTCAATAAGAACGTGCCTGTAATCCCATAAAAAATACTGAACTTTGCTTTAAAACTGAATCTCCCCATGAAGCTTTTTATTGTTTCGAAAGTTGGTTTGCCTGCAGCAAAATTCCCAATAAGGGTATGCTTTGACAGTTTCTGGAGAGATAACTTATCAGTTCCTTCAAAACTTATAATAGAGTAATACCTATTGTGAGAGACTAAGATATTTTTGTGCTGGAAATCTTGATTGACTGGTTTTAAAGCTTCTGCGTAAGATCGAAGATTTGTGTTTGAATCTATTGGAATTTTTTTTTGCTCACTTCTTTTGATTGTATTTTCGTATGCAGGGTTGTTCCTAATGCAACCAAGATCACCGAGTGGATGATTAGGATTTTTTGAAAAAACATCACGGCTGGATTCATCTTTACTCTTTTTCCTTAGCAGAGGAAATCCCGATTCATATGGAAATACATTTCCGGGATAAGATTTTACACACATGGGAGAATATGATGGAGTAATCTCACCTTCCTCTATGGAGAAGTCTGAAGGAAGCAGTCTTCCACCATTAACGGCCAAAAATCAAGATTAAAAAGCTCTGATTCTTGGAGAAGAAACATAGATGATGTAGTTCTCTCTTTCCACCTTGACGACGATCAATATTCTGGAGATATGTTTTTCGGCTATGAATTTTATATATAAAAGTATAATGATCATGAGTAAAATATTCATTTATTTATTTTTATTATTTAAAAAAAATACTTTTTATTAATTTTTTTTAATTATTACCTAATTACCTTTTATTCGGATTCCATTAGATCATTCAAAATTCACAGTATTATTATTATTAAAATCAAAATTAATGGTAAAATGCAGTAATAAATATTCCTGATTTTTAATAGTATTTTAGTTATTAAAGTAAATTTAAGTTATAGTTATTTTGAATTATATTTTGAGATTTAATAAATAGTCATAATTACCACTAATTCAAGTTTTATCATACATACGTATATATTTAAATAATTTAAAGATATTTAAAAAATTAATATAAACAAAATACATTAATAAAATAAACAGATGGGTAGAAAGTAATATTAAAAAATTATGGATAAGTATGTAAAATATATTTAATAATTGTTATAAGTCAGTCCAATTAACAAGTAATCGAATTATTTATTATTAATATATAATTAAATAGGATTTGGTAGACGGAAGTATTAATATGGAAATCAATATGAATTTGTGTTTTTTGAAGAATTGAGTCCAAATATCAAAATTTGAGGCTGAACTAATAAGTTCAAGAACTAAATTAATAGATATCATTTTGTAGGTTGTCGTTGTTCTTCGTCACGAATCAGCATATACATATATGGTGCAATTGATCTTGGACTTGTAATCCAATTGCATCATCTATAAGGCTTTGGTAATAGATTCATTCACTATTACGTAAAATCTATATACCATTTTTATGATTAGCATTTTATGTCTTTCTATTTTCTCTACAGGTTTTCTTTCGTGTTTCAAAGTCAAATGTTATATAATATTGGAGGAACACTAAATCAAAGGAGATTCAAAATCAAAAGTGTTAGGAAATATTCTAATACTATTTTACTCGAACAAATCGTTTCTAAAATAAGTAACCTAACAAGTAAGTACTAATTATGCTCTTGTTCTAGTTGTATTGACATTAAATTATTAAGCCATTCAATATTTTTTTATCAACTAGTATCAGAGCTATATCATTTGTGATTCAGGTCATATGATTATATATATATATATATATATATATATATATATATATATATATCAACTCAGAAATATGTTTTTTTTGTAAAGAATCCATAGTAATGGAATTATGTGATTTATCTTTATTATGTTATAACTTTAAAATTTTATGAAAAACTATTGTTAAAATTGACTTATTCAAAACATGATTATGATGCGTTTTAAGAATAATATATATATATATATATATATAAAATTTAAATTGGTATTGAGAGTTTTTCTTTTAATTTAGAGTTTATTTGATTGTTAACAAATTTCTCCTAAAGTTTACATCAAATAAGTATGGATTAAATGGTTATGATCAGATATGAGTGAACCTTGGCTAACCGGAAGAGTAACCCATGTTGTTACTGCTGATCGAGGGCTATCCAAAAATATGGCTAACCGGAAGAGTAACCCATGTTGTTACTGTCGATCGAGGGCTATCCAACAATGATATTGTGAACATCATAGCTCGCAGTTGCGAGAAAACGCGTTGCTGTCATGAGGACATCAATTGCAACTGTTAGTTGGGCACATGCATAATGACAATGCTGCTGGTCGGGCATGCGACCCAGTGACATCATGTTGGCTGGGTTGTTGATCTAGCGAAAAAAATCCCATTATAGCAGAAATCCTATCATTGTAGTGACACACCTTAAATATTTTTGGAATTTTTTATATATTTTAATTTGTTAATATTTGAATTTTTTAAAATTTTAACGTTTCCTTCAATTATATAACATATTATCGTATAACTTGTGTTTGGACATGTCATATTTTGTATGTATATGGGTGTAAATAAATTACATGTTTAAATGTTTTTTGTGGATATGCATGAATAAATTTTCAGATTCAGGTAGGTAAATCATAAAATTAATTAATTGGCCTAAATGAAGGTTACTTGATTGATTAATGAACTTAGAGTCTGAAAAGTTTAAAAGATTAATTTAATTTCAAGCATTACTGAATGATTAATAATGACATGGAGAAAATTTACTGAAAATTAATTATTGAGTTTATTTTAAGTAAAGTATGTTGAATTAAACCAAAAGAGGGTCCCACTGGTACTTGACAAATTAAAATATTAGATTAATGGTGATTTTTTCAAAACTCATAAATGCATGATAGTATGTTTGTCCAAAGGTACTTATTATCATTGTATGTCATGTTTTACACATATATATACCACATTTAAACACGTTTGACGGTTGTATGTCAATGAAGTGTGTATGTGTTATTTGTTATATCTAAAGTTATTTTAAATACATATAACCATAAAGCAATAAAAGCTCAGTTTTTTATGTGTTAATGTTTTGAATGAAGGGAGGTTATTGAATTGTATTTGAACTGTTGTAATCATGATCTGACATTAAGGTCTAATATGACGACATGTATTACTAAAGAAAATTCTCATTAGAAAAATAGAGAATTTTAGGTGTGGGAAACTCAAATAGGTTGATTTTATCAATCATGAAATGGTGAATAACTTTGAAATTATTTGAAGTTTTCCATACTAAGATTACCTATGAAAGTCAGTCTCTCAAAGTAATTGAGAAATTTATTTCCAAACTTTAATCATGAACATATTAAGATGTTCTTATTGCAACTCTCCACCATGAAGGTTAAATGAAAAATGTTAATAAAACAACATGTTTTGAGATATTAATGATCACCACAAAGTTAAAGGTGCTTAGGATCAATATTTCTAAAATAGTTGTAATAAGGTTTGCTTTTCAATTTTCCTTGGTATGAGAAGTGGATAGTTAGTAAACTTGATTCTCATTCTACTTAAGAGGATGAGAGGATGAAATAATAACATCCTAAGATGCATAAAGTGAGCTCTTTAAAGGAAAACACAAAAGAGAAAGTATGATAGATAATTTGATAAAGGATTCCAATTCAAGAGTAAAGAAACATAATGAATAACCTGCTGTGAGTTGATGTTTATTTTGCAAAAAGCAAATTCGTCTCCAAGGGAGAATGTGAGAAGTTTCAATCTTAAATAAAAGCTAATGGTAATCTAAAATATCTAGTATGTTTAGAAATCAATTTAGTTTCAGTTTTAGGGAACACATGGTGGTTTGGTTCGGTTATGACCTTCTATGTTTATATTTATCTAGAAGACATGATAAGAAGCCGTAGCCTCAGTGATGATGAAAGATACACTCATCGAGTAAAGGAAATTCATGCTTAATGTATGTCATTTTTTATTATGATTTGTTTCTTTCTAGTGAATATTTATTGTATTTGAAATATGACAATATGAATTTGACTTTTACTTGTAAGAGCAACATTATAATATGTCTATAAATAGTCAAATGACCCTTTATTTCATGATAATATGAGAGTCACTAGATATTTAATAATGAATATTAAGTTGTATTTTATAAAATATTATTGCCCGTCATAAACAAGTAATGAGCATACATGTATCTGACAAACTAAATTGAAAGGTTAAAGTTAGATAAACTTTGACACAAACACATTGTAATATCCAAAAAGGAAAAATGGATAAGTTTGTTGTTAGAATTTTTAGTAAGCCCATTTGATTATTAAGACTTCGGTATTTGTATCGAACGTATCAAAGAGGAAACAAACCAAAATGAAAATGATAAGGGTAAATAGAACAAACAAAGTCTTAGAATTGATCCATACCGACATATGTGGAACATATCTTAAGGTATCATGAAACGAGCGGTGGTACTTCATACAATTCATACGTGAGTTCTCTCTTACGGTTACTCTACATTCTCCGTGATAAATCAGAAGTCTGGGAATAGTTCATAGATTTTATGAGCAAAGTAAAAAAGGTAACTAGGTAAAAGAATTATGTGCATTAGATCTGACCGTGGTGGTGAATATTATGACACATATGACGGATCATGTGAATAACATTAATAATCATTTGCTAGATACCTAGAGAAGTGTGGCATAGTCCCTTAGTATATAATCTTAGGATTATCCACTATAAATGGTGTATATAAGAGGTGGAACCAAGAATTAAAAGATATGGTTATAAGTATGATAAGTAACTCAACTTTACCATTATCACTCTTGGGTAAAGCCATCGAATGTGCAACTTATTTTCTCAATGGAGCCTCCACTAAGATAACCGTTAATACTCTATATGAGCTATGGACTGGATGTAAACCTAGTTTAAAACATATGAATATATGGGGTCGTCTAACTTTAAATGCTTATAGGCCTTTTGAAAAGAAATTGGACACTAAGAAGGTTATATATTATTTTATTGGATCTTTTAACCGTTCAAAGGGCTTTTAGTTTATGATTCTCCAAATATAAGTATGTGTTGAGACAAGAGCGTTAAAATTATTTGAGAATATTGAATTTGAGGGGGATAATTTAAGAAATTTTTTTATTTTTAGGAAGAGATTCATAAAGGTTCTAACAATGATAAGTAAGTCATCAAGCCAATATATCGGCCCAAAAGAAAGTTATTGGTAGTTTGATGATTAAAGATACAACGGTCATAAATCCAACATATTTTTCCAAGGTAAGATTCTTGTTGAATTGATGCTCATGTATCATAAGTTTTAATGCAGTCATATAAGTCTTGTTCAAGGTGGATATTATCTTCCACATACAAAACAAAATGAAATTGTTTAAAGAAGTTTAAAATCTACCTCCTAAAGAAAATATAAAGTTTCATAGTGCTCATAAGTAGATCCATTAGAGATGGGAAGAACACTATATCTTTGGATAGTATCATGTATCTTCAATAAAATAAAGACTCACATATGTAAATTATTTTTCTCTTAAACCGACATGACTAACTTCTAAGAACATTACTATTATTATTTCATGAACAAATTGTTAGTGAAAATAAGTTATGTGTCGAATAATCAAAATCCAAAGGATAAATTCCAATTCAAATATATTGGATAATGATTAAATAATTAAAAATGATATAAAATAATAAATGTATAAAAATTATTATTATTAATAATATTATCCGCATAAATAACTTTGTACATCAATATTGAACTATACATGATTTAAACATCTAAAATATTTAATATAATTGACCCTATTTAGATTACTTAAAAATTACAAGAATAATATAGTTCATGAATTATTATTATTATTATTATTATTATTATTATTATTTAACGTCAAAACATTTTAAAATTCACAAGAAGTTCATGAAATACTTAAAACATCTTTAGCCACATGTTATAAACTAAAATTTGAAAACAATATAAAACTATTATATTGTTTTCATAAATTTTAATTAGATTAATTATAAACTCAATTAACTAAATATTTTAAGAGAATCTAAATAGTATATATCACGGGTAAACAAGGTTTTGAAAAAATCTAAAAAATATAGAGTCTTGCGAATTGAAAACATAGTATCAATCATTCATCGAAATCCTCTTCCGGTCACGACGGCTGGTTGGATCCATAAAAGCTAGATGGAGGAGCGTAAAATCTATTCACCAGATTCTTCGAAGTCGAATCAATGCTCCATGGTTGTAGATACTTCCCAGCAAAGAATAGAGTTTCCTCCTCTGCAAAAATCAAACCAGTTCTTCAGTAAGGTATATGATAGCTAAGGGGAAATAGAAGAAACAGACGACGATAAAACCCTAACCCTAGGTTAGAGAAATAAGGAGACTCAGAATAATAATTCTCAAAATTCAATTAATCAAAGTCTGACGGCAAAATAGGGTATAGGATGCTTTATATAGCATGACCCAAAACCCTAATTCCAAATAAGGAAAATTACATAAATGTTTTAAAATAAAATAAATAAATAAAATAACGCTAAAATATTAAAACTGGTTTTCGAAGGCTCTACAGGTCGAATCTGGGTATCAAACTTTGTGACAAAGTCACATTGTTGAAATCTGATGGGCTCGTCAAAATCTTCGATTTGAGTACCTGTTTGACCCAATTCCGATACCTAGGAAAGAAACCAGTCTGTTCGCAGTCTTCGCTACATCATCCTTCCCCGGTTGGGAAGAATTCGACCTCGAATTCGGAACGCTGAAACATTGAAAGAACTGCAAAAACATTGGCGTGTTCACCAATGATAAGGGTGTAAGAGGTGAGAATCTGAATGCTGCAGCTCTTATCAAGAAGTGGTTTCTCAGCTTTGTCCCTCTTTACCATGTCATCAGTAGTACTGTGGTCACCAGTATAAAGATATACTCCACCCACTTGTTCTATGTGTGCTTTTTCAACCCATTTACTAAGCACAACATCACCTTTGCACGTGCAAAAAGTTGTTGTCTTTCTAGTTTCAGACTGTGCTTGTTGTATCACATCAAAACCCTTGCAGAAAGGAACAATTCCTCTTTGTTGAATAGTACATGGATTCTCAAGTTCTTCAGAGTATATATCCATTAAAACACTATTCTTTTCTTTTATCAATTTATTCATAATCTCAAACACAAAAATATCATCTTCCATTTTTCCAATACGACAACATGTATCCACCGAAAACCGAATCAAAGGTTTGATTTTAGGATAACATAAAATACCTGGAAGATGCATCTCCATAATAAAATCTGCTAGTTTGCAGTGCTTCTTCAATAGAAGGTCTGAAGCGATGTAGTCTGGTGTATTGAAGCCTGAGACAATATCTCGATCTACAAGTTTCTCCTCAATATCAATTAGATCTTCATCATCCCAATCATCATCATACTCATCGTAGACTGGTTTGTCAAATACCAACCCATATACATCTTCAAAAATATTTGTATCATAGATTGGTACACGGCGTCAGACACAGTTTTAGCATCACAACTAAGATCGGCAGCTGCTGCAATTTGAGCATGAAACTCCTTAACTGGTGGTGGTTTTGGAGACATTACTCTAGATGGAACTAATATAAACTTCATACTATCTTTCACAAAACTGTATCGATTTGTTCTACTATCATAAGTAGAATTTCTCTTAAATCGCCATAGACTTCCTAAAACTAGATGGCAAACGTCCATAGGAACTACGTCACACCATGCTGTATCTTTGTAATTACCGACAGAATATGCAATTTGACACCGTTTAGAAACTGTTACCTCAGTGTACTCTATCAGTCCTGACAGTATGTATGGGTATGGAAGAGCTTCAGTCTTCAACGCCAGTTTCTGAACAGCCTCCTCTGAAATCAAATTCTCATAGATATCTGAATCAATTACAAATTTTCAAATTCTTCCTCCAATTGTGCAGGTAGACTGGAAGATTTCGTTCTCTATTCTAGCCTTCAAATCAAGAGGTACCCGGAACATGATTGTTGTATCTGCTTATCAGGAATTGTTGGGCTCTGATACCAATATGGTAGCGAAGCGGAAATAGAAGAAACAGACAACGATAAAACCCTAACCCTAGGTTAGAGAAATAAGGAGACTGAGAATAATAATTCTCAAAATTCAATTAATCAAAGTCTGACGGCAAAATAGGGTATAGGATGCTTTATATAGCATGACCCAAAACCCTAATTCCAAATAAGGAAAATTACATAAATGTTTTAAAATAAAATAACGCTAAAATATTAAAACTGGTTTTCAAAGGCTCTACATGTCGAATATGGGTATCAAACTTTGTGACAAAGTCACATTTTTGAAATCTGATGGGCTCGTCGAAATATTTGATTTGAGTACCTGTTTGACCCAATTCCGATACCTAGGAAAGAAACCAGTCTGTTCGCAGTCTTCACTACATCTGTGTATCTCTAAACAATAATAATATTAATCTATTGTCAAATGCATGAAGTATCACAAAAATAAGATATAATCCAATATCTGAACAATCAAACCATAAAAGTCAGAACAACCAGACTACAGTTCATTCAGACGCTCAACCAAAATCTTATGCCGATATAATGAAGCTCAAGGTGAAAGAATTCTGCCATGAAAATGTCACGATTTAACAAAAATCAGATTATATAGTCATTAAATTTGAGACAAAAGATAAGGAAAGACTTCACCTGAATTCATGGATGACTTTTATTGGAAAGTTTACTTCATGAAAGCCAAGTATAGAATCAGTTAAACAATTTTTGGATACCTTTCAGTTTATTGGGGAATATATCATCACTTAATGGGATTATAAACATCTATTCACAAAACCATGAGGCTCTTAAAATTGATACCTTTTTTTAATCCAATCCAAGAATGTCCTATTTCACCTGCTTGGATTAGCCTACCAAGCTTATATGAATTCATGTTTAATGAAGACACAATAAAATTTACAGTAAAGGCAATTGGAACTCCTTTGAGAATTTGGGTGCTTCCAAAGAATAGAGCCATATACAATTGTTCTAAGGTCTGACTCGAAGTTGATGTTTCTAAATATCTAAACAAAAGGATATAGATCAGCTTTGGAGAAGAAAAATGATTCTGGAAAGATATGATCCATTGCCAACCTATTTCTTGAAATGCAAACATCTTGGTCATTCTTTCAAAAACTGTAAAAATGTGAATTCTTCTTAAAATAACCTTCTGTAACTCTTCTTATTGATACTTCGACATCCTCTAAATCAAAATCAAATTAGGGAAGTGTAGTACATAGGATAAAATCTATTATTATCAATGGTAAAAATAATAAATAGAATTCAATTCAGAATGTATGTTCCCCAGACAAAAGAAATAAACATGCTAAAGTTGACAACCAAAAGAAAATGCTAGAAGCATCAATATGATCAGATAAACTGGGATAATACATAAAATAGATTAAGAACATCAACAAATGAAAACAAAACAGGTTGCAGTTATACTTTATTAGATACCAATAATGTCAGTGATTCGGAAGTTATAGAAGCCCTCATGGCATATAGACTGAAGCTATGTTTTCTATCAACATGGAGTTGTAGTTTTATGCATTAGAATCAAATTCTCCAACTAAATAAACTATGGGTAGTCTTCCAATATTCTCATGGTCTAAGAAAGAAAGAAGCTGAGAATTTTTTTTAAGAAAGTGGAAAGTAGAATAGCTATGAAAATCAAAGGTTTGAATGCCAAAGGTCATATATCATCCAAATTCATGCAATTTAATTTTCTGGAAAATATTTTACCAATTCTTCCAAATGATAGGTTCCATTTAAACTGGAATGTAAGAGGATTAGGAAACAAATAGACTCTAAAAACATTAAAATCTCTTAAAAGATTAGAAAAAACAGACTTTATAACATTAAAGAGCCTATGATTTCTCAAGAAAAAATGGAACCAATCTCCAAAAAGTTAGGTTTTAAATGCTTTGCTGGAAATATAAACAACAAATATGGGTTATTTGGAGAAGTGAATTCATTTTGGATATTTTAGATAATCAATCATTGGACAAAAAGTTTAAAGTTTACAGTAGTTTATACAAAATGTAACAGAGAGTTAAGGATAACTCTTTAAGACAACTTAAAATCTCTTGAAGATGTAGCTAAGGAGTGGCTTATTCTAGACGATTTTAATGTTATATTAAACTCTAATGAGCAATTGTCAAGTTCCATCATTTTCCTAAGAAGCATATACGATTTCAATAATGTTCTCCCAGACTATCAATTAATTGATGATGGATACACAGGCTTGAAATACACATGGAAAAATGGGAGAAAGTGGAAAAGACTGGATTGTGGCTTATACAACACCCATTGGTTGAATTATTTTGATAATACAGAGGTCAAACATCTTGTTAAGACATGCTTGGATCATTCCCCACTTAGTATCTCTATATCTTCTAATGAAGGAGAAATAAAGTCATTCTTTAAGTTTCTCAATATGTGGACTATGCACAAAGACAGTCTGAATATGGTGGAGAAGAATTGGACCAGAAGAAATGTCTAGCAATCCTTTACAGAAGTTCTGGAGTAAACTCAAGAGGTTAAAATTTGAATTAAAAAGTTGCAACAAATAAATTTTTGGTAATGTTTTTTACTCTTGACAAAACGTTTCAGATGAGGTAAATTTCAAAGAGTTAAACTTTCAAATCTCTAAAATCTCTCAAGACAATGAATTATTAAAAAATCTAAGGCTACTCACTTGCAATCTCTTGCAAAAAGGGAGGCCTATTGGGATCAGAAAAGTCACTCGTATTGGTTAAAAGATAGTGACGGAAACACCACCTCTTTCCACAACTTTGTTAAGAAAAGAGGAAGGAAAAATAAAGTCAACAGAATTTGGAATAAAAATGAATGTTTTGATGACCAAAATTCTATTGGTAAGTTTGCAAGTATTTCAAAATTTTGTTGACCGATCCTCCTAATCCAAAAGAAAAAGAAGCATTGTTCAACTAAATTCCTAAGCCGAGGATGAAAATATTATGTTGATGATTATTCCTCAAGAAGAAAAAAACTATAATGTAATCAAGTCCTTAAATCCTAATTGTGCTGCTAGACCATATAGTTTTAATGGGAAATTTTTTCAAACCTGCTGGAACATCATTTCTAAAGACTTATGTAAGCAGTTGAGAAATTTTTTAAAGATAAGTGTATCCCTAATGGATTCCATGACAATGAAATATGTTTAATCCCTCAAGTGATCTCCCCAAAGACATAGATAGAATTCATGCCAATGAGTCTTAGTACAATGTTCAATAGAATTATTTCTAAATCGATAAACAACAGACTTGGTATTATTTTTCCTAAAACAATTTTAGAAGAATACGGAGTTTTTATGAAAGGGAGAAGCATTCATGAAAATATTACAAAGAACTAAATTATCATCTAAACAACAAGACAATAGGGGGTAATATAATGCTTAACATTGATATGTCAAAATCATTTGACAAGATTTCATATTAGTTCATTCTAAAGATAATAGCCTCATTCGGATTTAACAATAAGTATTTAAACCTGATAGTTAAGAGCATAAATAAAATCATTTTTTCCATTGTAATAAATGGAGAAATGCATGGCTATTTTAAGTCATCCAATGGGATAAAACAAGGTGACCCATTAACACCAAGTCTTTTTATCATAGCTAAAGAATATCTTATAAGGGGATTCAAGAAGATGCCATTTTGAAATTAATCCTCAAGATATAAGTCTAGCGGCAGCTATTACATATTGTGTATAGCTTTTGCGGATGATTTTATAGTATTTACTAATGACTCTTCCTCAACTCTTAAATAAATCAACATATTCTCTGTTCATTATCAGGAGAGATCATGTCAGTTCATAAACAACGAGAAATATAAAATCAGTGTGTTAGCAAAAATGATTCACTCAAGATTTCAAATATTGGAGAACATTTTAGGTTTCAAGCACAACCTCCTCCCAATCTATTACTTGGGTATTATAGTCAATACTAAAAACAAAGTTTGCAAATTTGATGAATTGGTTTTCAAGATTATGAACAAAATGTACGAGTGGGATAACAATATCCTTTGATGGAAGACTCACACAAAATCATTTTGTTTTCTGACCACTATTCCTAACTACAACTACAAAACTCTTTACTTCCTAAATCAATTATTCAATGATTAACTGTCTATGCAACAGATTCCTCTGGGGTTCAAAGGAAAACAAATTGGCTATTAATTGGTACAGATTGTTTAATTTTTGCAAATCATATGAGAAAGGTTTTCATAGTATTAGGAAGTTGGGGGATCTTCAAACTACTTATTCCTGCAAACTGTGACTTAGATTTAGATAGCAAAAAAAACTATGGGCAATGATAATGTCATGTATTTACTACTGTTACCATCATCCAATCACTGCTCAAAAGCCAAGAAGAAGTTGAAAGACATAGAACATATTATTGAATATTAGGGACATGGCTGAAAGATATATCTTTTGAAAGGTTGGGTAAGGTAAACTGGATCGTTGGTTAAATAGATGACTTTCCTCTCTTCCATTAATTCAGTTTAATACTTTGAAAGATAGATCATGGCATGTCCTAGATGAAGTTAGAAATTACTGGGATGATGGGAAATGAAATATGAAGAAACTTGAAAATTCAGTTACTATTTCTGATATTGTTAAAAGTAAGAAGATAGCTCTGAATTCAACCAATGACACAATCAAAGTTTCTCCCTAATTGAATGGTTACTACAATACAAAATACACTGAGAATTTTATTAGACCTAAATGCAATAAGTCTAATTTATTCAAAAAACTTTGGAATTCAATTACAACAAGGAAGTACTCATTTCGCCTTTGGAGATCCCTATATAATTGACTCCATATTGATTCTATTCTACAAAGGAAAACGTTTCAATGAGCATCTAAATATCAATATTGTGAGAGTTCTGAAGTCATTAAACATGTGTTTGTTCAATGTCAAAACTCTTGAAATGTTTGGAATCATTATGCAAGTCTATTCAATATTTCTATCAATAGGAACATGTCTGTTCCTTACATGGTAAGATCCTCGTTCTGGTCAACAAAAAAATACATCCATATAAGAACTATTCTACCTCTAATTATCCCTGAGTTATTTAGTTTTCTAGAAATAAAAAGAAACATAAAGATCAGAATATCAACTCAACAAACTATGATTGACCATATCAACTCTATCCCTCTGGTCTAGACTGTGCAAATCTCTTAAAAATATATCACTCAGGAAATGATTCAGGTGTAGCTTCTTCTATTGGCTTCGGTAATCATTTAAACAAGTTCAAGATTGCGCTCTCTCTCTCTCTCTCTCTCTCTCTTTTGATATACCCTAAAACTAACATGTATGAATTAAATACGGATGGTGCATGCTTCTTAACAAGTGAGGCAAACGAGGGTGGCGTAATTAGGGATCACAATGGTGATATAATTACGGGTTATGAAATATTATATATAAAGCAACTGTAAATTGTAGTTGAGTGCCGGGAATTACCAGATGATTTTCTTGTTTGTAAATCTAACGGCATCAACATGGTTGATATGGAAACACATACATTCAAGTTTACTAACTAAGATAATTATAAAATGAAAAACACCATGATATCTTGAGCCTATCATTTAATGTTAGAGAAATGTTTTTCATCTACAATGATGGTGGTCCATATTTTGCGAGAACAAAATATGGTTGCCGACTGGTAACCAAGCAGACCCTAAAATATACTTTAAACAATGAAATGTTTTTAGAGACATGTTTTTCATCTACAATGACGGTGGTCAATTGATAAGCATGTTTATTTATTTTTCTAAAAAAAATCGATACCATTGAGATTATATGATTGATTACCTTGGTTAGGATATGGATCAAGTTCTTTATGAAAAAATCCAATTATAATTGATGTATTGGTAAAAAACATGATTAATAATGTTTTTTAAGAATAATATGTATATATATAATTAAACTTGGGATTGAGAATTGTTTTTATTTTAGGTTTTATTTGATTCCTAAAAATTTTATCCCAAAATTTACATCAAATAAACACTATATTAAATGATTAAATAAAAAATTACTCGAGAATGGCTAACCGGAGAGTAATCCCTGTTGTTACTATCGATCAAGGGTTGTTCAGTGATGTTCACTATGGCCAACAACACGCTGGAAATGCTGCTGAACGGCATAGCTCGTACTTACAAGCAACATCGTTGCTGTCGTGTGAACACTAACTGCAGCCGCTAGCTAGGCACATGGCCCAACGATAGTGCTTCTAGCCGGGTGTGTGACCCAGAGACAAAATATTTGATGGGTAGTTAGGTCTAACGACACCAAAAACCCCATTGAAACAAAAATCCCATCATTGCAGCGACGTACCTTAAGTAGTGGCATAAGTTATAGTAAAAAATAAATAAGTTTGAAAACGTAAGGTAGCATGAAATATATTATCATATTTTGTAAAGAATTGATTTTGTTAAGGTTCACATTTCTAGCCGGTATAATTTGGATAAATTTACGGATGCATCTATTGAATCGTTTCGTCGGTGACATTGCACCATATGTACAGTATAATGGCAGGAACGGTTCATCAAGATGAGTCGTAATATGCAAAATTAAATACCAATGCATTAGAGAGAATATAAAAACCACGTAAACAATAAAATCTTAATGTAATAAAAGTGATATACTTATATTAACGGAATGGGTACCATGTACGAAGGCAATTCCGATCGCTATAACAGTTGAAGAACTAACAAGTGGATTCCCACGAATTGGCAGATAAGTTAAAGACCCTAATTGAGAGACATAGTATACCAGACACTAATATCTTATTGCAATAACTAATCCAATTTCAGGAAATGTCATCCAATAACGTCTAGGAGGTTAGGGTTTAAGGTAAATTAACCTATGTACCATATCATCCAAAAAATCAGATGAACCATAAACCTACAACCACAAAGCACGATATTCATTCGATTCTTTTAAAAAATCTCATCTAACAGTTTCCCAATTATCCTCGGTATCGTATATCGAACTCGATACATGCCAATATCCATATTATCCATCTAGGATAATGGTAACCAAGTTAGTGATATAAGAATGTAGAAACATCGGGATGCACTCGGGGTATAAAGTTAACTTTCATTCCTTAGTAATTTCTTTGGGCCAACCAAGTTTCTTATTTTCAACTGGAGGTTTGTGTACTACAAAGAAATTCAATATTTAGGCATTCGTGGTCCGTAACACTTTCATGAATGCGCTATCTAACGTGTTCATTGGCGTGCTAGTACTTGCGGTTTGTTCAATAAGGAATTCACACGAAATAGGGTTATGTTTAGTCGATTTTTCCATGTTGTCTTTTGCTCTCATTTAGCTCTAATCTATTCTTTAGGATCTTGGGCATAACTGGTTTCGGGATTTAAGATTTGTATAAACCATTGATAAAATGATCTTGTTGTTCATGGCCGAACTATGAATAGAACTATCTATGATGTATAGTTTTTTTTTGTAAGGCATCTTCATGCGAAGTGGTATCTCTATGAACAATTTATATTCATCCCAAAATATATCCACATGTTCCGTAGGAAGGTGTCTACCTCATTTTCCTATTGAAACAATTTTGCATGCGCAACATGTGTTTTCCTAAGGACGCATCTGTTACATGATACCCGATCTACGTCTATATTTCTAGAATTAATAATAGAGTAGATCAATTCTTTTAGGCTCATATGTGATACATAACCAACTAGTTGCGATGTCAGACTATTTTTAAAACCAATTTGAGTATGAAACTTATTTTATTTGAAAGATTCAAGGATCCTTGTATGATACTTCGTTAGAAGCTTGTGAACGTTTTCCCAAAAAAGTTTTAAAATGCATTGGTTGATACCAAGGTATTTTTTTAAGGGCCGAGTGAGCACTCTCCCACCTATAAAGGAAGTATATAATTATCACATTTATTTTTTGTGATAAAATAAAAAGAATAATAACAAAAGCAATTTTACATATTCGTTGCTCTATTTTCGTATTGTTTGATCTTGTTCACTTGATGATTTAGAAACTTGTCATCATATTTCATTATTTATGACGACATAACGTATTCAATATATTTTGGGTAAGCGGTGAAATTTTTTTGCAATGTAGCTATATTTTTGTCGTAAGCTTCGACTGTGTTCGCATCGACAACGAAACCATAAAACTCGATAAATTGCTTCGCAATCTCATTGAGCATCGACTTTCAAATTGTCCCAACAATGTTTTTGTTTATATAAAACTTGCATAGTAAGTTAGTTGTGCCCGAAAATCTTTCTTTGATGGCTTACATGAGACATAACTCTCGATTGATAACAATAACACTCAAAAATGGACACATTCTGTCCGCCATCAAACCACGAAGAATACTCAAAGCCCATGTATAGTTTTGTATATTCGCCTCGCTCATAAACACATAGGCAATGATATATGTAATTAAATTCGAAGTTACACCAATAATATCAAGCAATGACACATCATATATCTCGTCGTTTTGTACGTAAAAATCATGACAAACACATTCGGGAATGTATGCAGCAAGTCTATACTTGGAGGATGCGCAAAAACAATCGGTGATCTTTTGTGATTAGTTCGCTCCCACGTGGAGTAACCATGTTCCTTCAATTTCCCCAACAAATATTGCATTTGAGTTTGTCTGCCTTGCTCAGCATCCCGATGTTTTTGGCAAAAAATTGTAGATTGCATGCATGTTTGAAAGATTATTTGGGTTATTATGCTTCAAACCACTATATATCTCCCTATGACGCGACCCAAGGAAATGAAAGTTACGAACTAGTGTCTATTTATTCGGTTTAAGTCGGAAGCGCAAAAATGATTGTCTAAGCAAACATAAGGTTCGTGATTATGTTTCCTGTTTATAACTTCCAAACGCCATTGCATATAAAACACGTCAACCGGGTGACCTTTTAATTCAAAGGAACAAATGTATTATTATTTTTTGTACACTTTCGTTTTTTCAAATTTTTCGGTTTTGCTTTTGATTTGAAAATACCGTACATCTTGCATCGGTAGTGTAACCTATGAGTTATTCTCCATTTACCACTGTCATATAGCGCGATAATGGTGAGGAACTTATACTTCTTCGAATAATATTCTACAAAATCATCTATTTTCTCCTTAGTGAAATATTTATCAGTTGTGAAAATTTCGGTGTAATCAGCCATCATATATGATAGTTAGTTTGAATCCTCTTACAATTAACAATATGTTAAGCAAACATAATATTGAATAAATCGCACACCATGTACGAGCATATCATACATGATCGTGTTATTTATGCGATGAGATATAACCTGGTCGCATGTAAAGTTACGATGAGCAAATAACTGGTCGTCTTCATGTTCGCGACCAACCTATTTTCGCGTGCTGTATGCGACTAGGTTGTTGTTCATCGCTCCCGTCGTACGAATGTTATCAAAACAGAAAGTAAAGTTACAAAAGTTATCTCTATTGGATATAAGTTATCTTTGTCCTTTAAATCATCCAACATGCATCCGAGTACTTCATCTTCCATAATAATTTAGTGTTTGTTTGGTTTGTGGTAGAAATTTAAGTGTCAAAATAGTAAATAGTAAATTTGTGGTAGGATTTTAGATTCCTAATTGATTTTGTGATGACAAACAATTAGATAAATAAAAGTTATAAAAAAATATTTTGAAATTTCTAAAATTTGGTTTAAAAAATAAAAATCTAGTAAAATAAGCTTAGTTTCGAACCTAACATTTAATAAAACTATGTAAAAATTATATTTATTTTTTCAAGAAGGGTGAGATATGTGATAAACGGTAGATAGATGTATTCACCTCAAAAGCAACAAAACATAAATAAAAGTGACATAGCCGTTAAAGGATAAAAATCACAACAAACATTCATGTAGTCATGCTGGACTGGACCCAGGATCCCTACGCAACGGCGACCACTTCATTCTTTTAACGTCCAATTCCTTTTATTAGAATTTCACTTTATTCTTTTCTTTTTCTCTTCAACGCAATTTTACAACTTCTTACTCACTTTTTTGGGCCTTTTGCACCTTCTTTTAACACTTCAGAGTTCAGAGTATCGACATCAAATTCGTAACATCTAAATAAATAAGTATTTTAACACTTCAAAGTCCAGAGTATTGACATATTATAACCTGCCCCAAAATTTATAGTTTTATCAATTTTTTAGTTTTTATTTTTATCACTATAACGTTTTTTCTCGGTTGTGGATTTTTGGTATATTTAGCATAAAAATAAAAATAAACATAAAATTTTCTTTCACATTTTTCTTTTTATATACAAAATTTTGCAAAAATTTCAAAACTTCATAAACACTCAATCTTCCAAAAACCTCAAAAAGAACTTCAAAAAACACTCAAACCATTTTCGGATGGATATTGAGGAGAAAACCTTTGGTGAGGATCATGAAACTCCAAACAAGGTACTCTTTCTAACTAATTCGTTAAAAAGTCTTTCTAACCAATTCGTTAAAAAGTTTCCATTTTTGAAGTTCTTTCCGATTTGGAAAGAACTGAACGCGTGTTTCCCCGCCGGTTAAGACCCTCTTCTTCGGCGGTAGAACCGACCCCACCGGTTGGGTCAACACCAAACCGTTGGTTGAATCCAGATCCATCCGCTAGGGAGGGAGGGTTCACCTACTGACCCTTTTTGGACCCTCTCCGCCCGTTCTAGGAAGGCGTAATTTTTGAAAAATTGATATTTGTTAAGAAGTAGGTCCCTGGTGGTTGGACAATTGTCAATCGTCGGTTGAGAACGTCCCCGCCGGTTGAAAAAACGTCATTAGGAGGTCGGTCGCAATTCCAATAATTAATAGGTGAACTAAAGAGGTTAAACTATTACGAATTTCATAGAAAGTCCGAAGACAGAAGTGATATCATAGTTGAGCTTTTCTTCGCACACCCGGTTAGTTTGAAATTGTTACGGACCTTTCCAAATATCATTGTAATAGTTAACACGTACAAGGTAATTAAATACGGGATGTCGTTGTATAAGGTTGATGGAGCCACTTGTATTGGGAAAACTTTCTACAACGAATTTGCGTTTATGTCCGGAGAAAAATTCGAGAGCTACAAATGGGTGTTAGAATGCTTACATTTGTTGATGATAACTTATCCCATCGAACCACCTTCCATCGTCTTGACGGATGGAGACTTATCGCTTGTGAAGGCGATGGAGGAAGTGTTCCCAAATGCAACACACATGTTGTGTCGATGACACATTAACATGAACGTCATAGAGAAAACAAAATTATCAAGGAAAAGAAAGTGTCCAACGTCTTTTTGAAAGTGTGGAATCAAATGATGTTGACAAAAATGGAGCTATCCTTCAATAACTATCGATGGAATTACACCGTGACTTCAAAGAGTATCCGAAAGAAATTGAATAAACTCAATATTGGTTAGGGTCGTACGGTGATAAGTTTGTCACATGCAGAACTAACAAGTGGTTGCATTTTGGTAAACAAACCACAAACCGCGTTGAGAGTGCTCATTTGAGCCTCAAACGTTTCCTCGGTATGAGAAAAGGTAACTTCTAGTCTTTTTGGTTGAAGTTGCATCCTTTGATCGAATTTCAACACGGGGACATCAAGGGGTCATTTGAAAAAAAACCGCTTGTTAGCCATATATATATTTCCTAACATTGTGTACGAGAAGCTTAAAAACAACGTCTCCCACTATGCTTTGGAACTTTTTCCGAAGAAGTAGAATGTGCCTACAACATGACAATTGCGGACGACATGCTTGCACTTGTGCGATACGAACTACACACAGTATGTCTTGCGTGCACGGTATCTACAAATTTTTTACCAACGTCTTAGAGGTGCCTCTAAATTTATTTCACGATCATTGGAAGAGGTTAGACATTATTCTTCATACCAATCTCATGACGATCGAGCAATTGAAAGCAAAAATCAATAAACTAGTATGCGATGTTATGGAATCCAATGGCAAAGCACGCATAGAGAAAGTTTATAAAAATGGTTTACCGTCATCCATCCGGAAACAACTTCCTTATTGGATCTATTGGTCAAACAAAAAGTGCGCGTTTGTCTACCTTCCAAATGTAAGTTGTTTATTACCGCATCTGATTCATCCACCAAACGCGATAAATGTTTTCACGAGCATGTGTTAGATTCCAAAAAAGCTAGTTCCTCATCGTTTGCAAAAACGTTCAAACCTCCGACCGCAAACTCCTGTAAAAGGAAAGAAAATTCGGGTCCAAAACTTGGTAGGAAAAGCGCACCTTCTCTGAAAAAAGGTACTATTATTCTAACTCAATCAAGTGAAATGATACTTTCTAGTGGAACGATCGGTTGTAGGTCAAGCTCTACGATTCCGGCTAAGGAAAGTTTGGTTGATCCCAAAGGATACCTAAACCAATTCCCCATCTATGTTAGGTATTTCGTAACGTCCATCACCGACGTTAAATTCGATGACCACTACGGGTATCGCTTGATTGCGTTTTCCTTGAATGGGAAAGAAGATGGGTCGAGGTTGATTAGTGCATTATATAATAATCTTATGGATTACGCATCCATGTACGTGAAGATATTTACAAGCATGGATAATTTGATATATATTGCGGAGCATGTGAAGTGATCTAGCGATATGGATATTATCGGTCATTGGATGTCCATGCACAAGATGAAAGTCGCGATTATATCTACGTTTAATTGAATACTCCATTCCGTAGGACAATATCGAACCATGGATGTCGGATTCAATTTTCTTCTATTAAGAGGTGCACCCTTCAGATGCCAAACTAGTTGGAAATCGAATTGGGTTAGGTAAACTCCAACCACTTTGTGAACTAAAATAATTCTTTACATTGCCGGTTAGTTTAAACTTTTTAACATCCCTTTTATCGTGTTTTCATTTTGTAGCTTGGGATTTTGGTGGATGCCCCATGTGTGAGGATACATCATTGTGTTCTTAAAGTTGCGTTCACCAGAAGCATAAGGTTGGACATTACCGATTCTCTCTCATTGCTAGAGATACCAAGAAATAAAAAATTGTAGCCTCGAACTAACCGATTTAGCCGTTTTTGTTTAAACACTAGGTCATCACTCGGTCATTGTAACATATGTACGATTTGTCACGCTTAAAATTTGTATGTTTTGTAATTTATGATGACGTTAATTTGAAACTATTAAGACATTAACTTCTGAATTAGTGGTTCTCTTTAATTTAAGACATTACACATTAATTTAAGACATTACATAATTAGAAATGCAAATGCAAACAACAGAAATAGATAGATAGTAATAAAAGTTGACACAGTTTCATAGGGACGGATAGTTCCATCCATCTCGAAGCGTTTCTTGAAAGGATATTCTTCATCTTCGTTACTTCCTTCATGAGTTGGGCTAGTTCTAACGTTGGTTACTATCGCGTCTGCTTTCTCTTGTAGTTCCAGCAGCACATGTTCCAATATATCTTTCGTAATAGTACTTTAAAACGTCATACTAAATACATCACGAGTTTTGCATTGGACTTCGTAAGGTAGTGACTCCATAACTATATTCGGCACTGTGTTAAGATAAGTTAACCTTTCAATCACTTCTTTGCGTCTGCGTGGTTAAGGTGTCATAAAACCCAGACACGATGCTTCCCTACCGTGTATGAAGTACATTATGTATAAAACAGCACATAAAAAGCATGGAGTCTCCTCCGATATCGTGCCTTTCACGAACTCAAATCTTTTAGGAGGTTTGCATCTTCGTGCAAATTCCAATTTGAATCACCCATTCGTATTGTTTCAATGTATAATGTTATAACGTCGTTCTACTACTTATATGGGTATTCGACGGGAATTTCCCAAAACTTTAGCGGGAATCAAATAACCTTTGGGCGGGTTGCCCAGTTTTGGTGGGAATTTTGGAAACACTATTAAACAACTTTCACCCAACGGGGTGCATATTTTGAACTGGTGGATGGATAATTATCAACCGCCGAGTGGGAAATACTTGAATCAGCATGTAACAATCTAGACTCCCCATCGGTTGAAACATTCTCCACGGGGGGGGGGGGGGGGGGGGGGGGACAAGGAGTTCGTGAAACCTACAAGTCCAACATACATCAAATACACACAAATAAATCTAACGTATATCAACACACAAACGAAAACAAACATCCAATACAATATAACTTAAATCGATCAAATAACCAATACAACATACATAGTGTGGCTGTTATGTTGTAAAACATTCAAAATATCAAACACATTGTTCGAAAAACTAAAACAACAAACAAACAATCAACAAGCCAAACATCATGAGAAGCCACATACTTGTGATTTGAAGAACCTATCTAGCAAATGATATGAACTCATACAGACTATCGTCGATAGGACGAATACGATATATCGTGTTAATCGAACCAACCACAGATTTCTCATCTAGGATACCAGGCGTGAGGTTAAACCAACCATATTTCGTAACATAAGTTGCATACTGAAGGGTGCATGTCCTACTTCTTGTTTCCAACCACCGTGAATACCTATCGATCACGAACAAGTTCTCATTCCACTTGGTCCACTACGTACCTTCGTCATTATAACGCAGATTTTCGCCTCTTGCTAGCCCAGATCGAGCAGAAATGAGAGCCATCGACTTCTCTTGGACCCAACCCAAATGTCGCATCACTCGATCTGGGTGGTGTGCCTTAGAATAAAACATAAGGCGAATAGATAAACACATAAATTAATCAATGATGTAAACAAACACACTTACATCCGTTTCTTTTTAAACCGCGAGGAGGTCACGGTCGTACGACTTCCCATGAACGTTAATATTGCTAAGCTTTCTGGGAAACCACGCCAACATCTTCGGATCGGTCGGGCTGTAACCAATATTCACCACAACCCGGAAGGTAGGGAAGTGGTCATATACCCAACACTCCAACAACGTCGAAAACCCAACTAACCTCTTCAAGGAGTGCTTCAGAATTCCTCACAAGCTCTTGTACAACAACGTTAATGTGCATGTACCTCATACAAGCTCATCAAGCTTCTCCAAGTGCTCTAGTTGAGCAAGAAAATCGCATTGGATGTTTTTTTGTCTTGTGTTAGTGAATATGATACATCCGAGAAAGAAAATAATTTACGCACGAGTGATATTTTTCTTCATCTCAACCGTAAGCACCACATTAGAATCTAGATAAGTGTCTTCCCCAAAAGTTTCCCTTAGCCATCGAAGGCTGAACCCACTCCCATCGTGCACCTCCTTCTCTTTTTGCACGTCTTCCGCAAAAACTCCCAACAACTTGGCATATCCAACGTATGTCTGATCTATCGTCTATGTCCTGAATGCGTCGACAATTCCCCCCTCAACTGGGAGGCGGGTAACAACAAACATGTCGTCCAACATGATAGTCATATCCCTGAACGAGAACTAGAAGGTGTTAGTCTCGGTAAGTGGCGCATAAATGGTCAAAACAGAGTACGTTCCAAGAGATTTGTCACCCTTTGTTGTTTGCTCAGATCTGATTGACCTAGTGTGCCATATTTGGACTAGACCGTAATGCCGGGACGGGATTGAAACAAATAAAAACATATCAATAAACCAGAAAATAAATTAGTTAAAGTAACAAACTAATTATTTAAGTCGTAAATTAAATAACTTACGTCGTCCATAAAAGTGCAGTAGGCTTTGTGTTATATATAGTCGAGGAACAAGAAAATACCATTCTGCGACATGAAAAGGTTCCTCTAACCCTCCGGATCACTTAGACGTACATGGCTACGCACGGGTAGCTCAGAGACATCTGTTTCTTCCTCATTCTTGGAGTCCCTAAGGACATGGGTCTCTCGTGGAGGTGATGGTTGTAAAGTGCGCTCCCTCATGTTAACAAAACATTTCCAACGTACTTTATGCTCCATACGCTCTCCATGGTCGGCCGGATCTCCCCTCGAGACATTACCACTCCCGCTACCTTTTCTCAACGCACAGACTTCTTCCCGTTTACGCCCTGCTCAATTCTGGCCTTTTTCTTTCTCCGACCTCGATACTTGTTGCCTGCAATAAAAAAAAATTGTATTATAGCTTGTAAACAATTAGGTCCCCGTCGGGTGAGCCTAGATAGCCCCGGTGGGGAACATGCGAAACTTTAAGAAAACAACATGTTCCCCACCGAGGCTACCCAGGCTCACCCAACAGGGAACAAGACCAATCTGGGAAAACAAATTAGGTTCCCCGCTGGTCGACAAGTTCTCACCAGGTGGGGACCAAGAACACATGCGCGAAAACCCCCAATTCCAAAATCAGTCTAACCCTAAAAACTATATTCTAATACAAATCCAAGCATCTAACATTAACATATGACTTCAAACACCTAAATAAACATATATTTACCTATTCTAACACCTTAAATAGCCTAAATCTACCAAAATCATTAAAACCTAAATATAACAAAAAAAACTAACTAACATAGATTCTAACTCTTTCCCTTGCCCATTTGTTGCTGTTTATTGGATTAGAATACTCCTGAGTTGATGTGAACACAATTTTTGTAAGCTGAATCTTTGGTTTTGTGATTTCCAAATTTGGGAGTTTAGTAAGGGAGAGACAAGTTTAGTAAGATAGAGTTTGGGACTGTTTGGTTTTGGGGATAGTTATAGGTTAAGGTTAGAACTTAGTGAATCTGTAGCAGGTATTTGGATAAAAAAATTGCCGAAATAGAGTTTTAAAGGTTTTACTTTTGCATTTTTTTCTAAAAAAAATTGAAATGTATAAGAAATTACTTTCTATAAGGAGTTCGGTTGCGAATTAGAGTGTTGTTTTTTTAATTTTGTGGGTTACATCATATGTTACTGTTATTAATTTCGTGATTTTTTTGTATTTTTGTAGGTCAGACGCAGTTGAGGAGCAACGTCTTCCTCGATCTAGGGCGTATCCCCCTGGGTCACGGGCGCCACCCCCAGGGAAAAGTCTAAAGACTGTACGGGCCGTCGAGGATGAGCGGGTCCGCGATGCCAAGCGCGGACAAGATTTAGCTGAGGACCCTGAGACTATTCGTCTTAGGGAGGAGGAGGACATGATAAAGAGTGATCGGTCTTAGCGCCGAATCAACCATGTGAAGAGGAAAGAAAAAGCCACAGAGATTGCAGTCGATGATACTAGAGGCGGAGGCTCCTCACGACGAGAGACGTCTTCATCACACCGATCACCACCTCCCTCTCCCGCTCGCAGAGCTCCGTCTCCTGCGCATACTAGTACACATCAACCACCTGTTAGTGACAGGGTGGATGTCACTGGGGACCCTGAGCAGGACACCATCGATGAGGAGCATATCGATGCAATCCACACAGAGGAGCAGCGGAAGACGTTTGCATTTCTCAAATGCAACAAGATACCTCTGTTTCCTGACTACAAGGAGCACGAGGCGTATCACGTCTTCATAGGACAGGTAAGTACCAAACTATTAAACGTCTAGTCTAAGGTTTTACTATTATTATTTTCTGACTTAGTTTTTTATTTACAGGGTCGCACTACATTAGGCATACAGGCACATTATAATGTGCTTCGTATGTGGGACCTCAGTGCTCAGCCAGAGGTGCAGCGACATTTGGCGCGGACTCCTTTCGGTCCTCTTATAGCCCACTTGCCTTAGTACTTCACGCACTCCGTACTTGATGAGGTATTTGTTGAGCATTGGCATCAGGAGACCAACACGTTCCATTTCTCATTTGGGGAGATGACGATTACCCTCAACGATGTCAGCTGCATTACAGGTCTCCCTGTAGCTGGTTGGACCTTGGATGTAGTCACGGCTCCACGTGATAAGGCATACAGCTACTATGCTAGTATGTTAGGTTTGACAGTGGATGAGGTCCGTGCAGAGATACAGTCCACTAGAGACATTGGCTTCAAGATCAAGTGGTTGCGGGAGACTTTTACCAGGGGTTGCTACGTCGAGCAGACTGATGCTGAGACTATCCGCCAGGTATCATGAGCATACCTTATGTTCTTATTTGGTTGCACTATATTTGCGGATACTAGTCAGAAAAGCGTCAAGGCTGACTACTTGTACGGGTTGGCGAATATGGATTCTGGGTTGTGGGACATCGCATGGGGTACGAGTGCATTGGCATTCCTGTTATGTGGTTTGGGTGATGCTTCGAAAGCATCGAATCATAACCTTTATGGATTTTTAGCTATGCTTGATTGTTGGATTTATGACCATTTCCCCGCGTTTAGAGCCTCAGAGAATGCAGACCACGTAGCGAGGGAGCCTAGGATTGTGAAGTGGCTACCGAAGCGGATTAATGGGCAAAACATCCGCCCCAAATCGGTTGTTCGTACTCTCCTTGCAGATCAGAAGGAGACAAATGTAAGTGTTTAAATTTTAGCAGTCATGAACATTTTAATATTAAGTTTGATTTTTTAAAATAGTCTAAGTGTTTTACTTTTTTGGAATAGGTCATATTTGAGCCATACCAGGATATCAGAGTCCAGTTCCCCGTGCAGGAGATCTGCATCATCGTTTATCCTTTACGGATAATGAGCACGGTCGAGGGTTACATGCCTGATCGGGTTATGCGCCAGTTCGGACGGGTTCAGGATGAGCCCGAACTCCAACTTGTACTCCGACCGGGTTACAGGAAAGGAGATTTGGCGAGGTACACGTGGCGAGAGAGTGCATGGCTAGATTGGCGTTAGTACTTGCTTTCTGAGGATCGGTTGACCGTTACCATTGCCACATATAGAAAGTCTGCGACGAACACCTACTGGAGGTACCTGGCTGAGTATGGTTGGCATACTATTACTCCACCACAACGTACTACGGACGACGGATTGCTAGACGTTGTTCGCTCGATTATTACTATGCCTGTAGATCGTGGGGAAGCGGGTGCGCTTAGGTGGAGAGATCAAGTCCTGCAGCTCTTCTCTCCTTGGTTTTTTGTCCTCATTATTGGACTTGTTTTAGCTTTGTTGTGATCTATCTTTTTCATGGACGTTGTAGTTGTTTATCCATTCGTAGGATTTGTTAAACTATCGTATTTTGTATTATGACATCTACTATGTTATTTCTATCGTTTCCTTTAGATTTGTTAAACTTTATTTGAATTCTTATTTACAATTTAGAATCCGCAAAACACCTAATGATCACAGACTATTTGTCTTTAGAAATGGCAGAATACGTTCATTCTCAAATTGCCATGAAGGAGGAAACAATGCGTATTCTCAGCGACAATGGAGGCTACGATTTTGACTAACTGTTTGTTCAATCTCAAGTTATCTACTCATGTTTGTGCGATGTTGTTGTTGCTTGTTTGTAACGTTTGATATTAAGTTATGAAATTATTAGTTGCTTATCGTTATAAGTTGGAAAATTTCATGAATTACGGTCAAATAACTGAAGTACAAAAAGTTATGATAAAAAGTAAACAAAGTTCTAAACAACATAAAGCGACCAAAAGACATAAATGTGTTCGAAAAATGAGCAAAAATCCGACCAATAGATATAAATCGACTACTAAAATTTATCAAGATTAGTTACTTCTGGGAATGAACAAACTGGATTTCTCCCTTCGAGTTCCGTGTATTTTTTGCAGCGACCAACTATTGGTAGCTCCCGATACGTAGCCTCTTTACTCTTCAACTTCTGCCACGTAGGATGTATGCGTGTACAAGGGCAAAGGGGCTTGTTTTATCCATTCGTAGAATTTGTTAAACTATCGTATTTTGTATCATGACATCTACTATGTTATTTCTATCGTTTCCTTTAGATTTATTAAACTTTATTTGAATTCTTATTTACAATTTAGAATCCGCAAAACACCTAATGATCATAGACTATTTGTCTTTAGAAATGGCAGAATACGTTCATTCTCAAATTGCCATGAAGGAGGAAACAGTGCGTATTCTCAGCGACAATGGAGGCTACGATTTTGACTAACTGTCTGTTCAATCTCAAGTTATCTACTCATGTTTGTGCGATGTTGTTGTTGCTTGTTTGTAACGTTTGATATTAATTTATGAAATGATTAGTTGCTTATCGTTATAAGTTGGAAAATTTCATGAATTACGGTCAAATAACTGAAGTACAAAACGTTATGATAAAGTAAACAAAGTTCTAAACAACATAAATCCGACCAAAAAACATAAAGCGACCAAAAGACATAAATATGTTCGAAACATGAACATAAATCCGACCAATAGATATAAATCGACTACTAAAATTCATCAAGATTAGTTACTTCTGGGAATGAACAAACTGGATTTCTCCCTTCGAGTTCTGTGTATTTTTTGCAGCGACCAATTATTGGTAGCTCCCGATACGTAGCCTCTTCACTCTTCAACTTCTGCCACATAGGATGTATGCGTGCACAAGGGCAAAGGGGCTTGTTTTATCCATTCGTAGAATTTGTTAAACTATCGTATTTTGTATCATGACATCTACTATGTTATTTCTATCGTTTCCTTTAGATTTATTAAACTTTATTTGAATTCTTATTTACAATTTAGAATCCGCAAAACACCTAATGATCACAGACTATTTGTCTTTAGAAATGGCAGAATACGTTCATTCTCAAATTGCCATGCAGGAGGAAACAGTGCGTATTCTCAGCGACAATGGAGGATACGATTTTGACTAACTGTCTGTTCAATCTCAAGTTATCTACTCATGTTTGTGCGATGTTGTTGTTGCTTGTTTGTAACGTTTGATATTAAGTTATGAAATTATTAGTTGCTTATCGTTATAAGTTGGAAAATTTCATGAATTACGGTCAAATAACTGAAGTATAAAACGTTATGATAAAGTAAACAAAGTTCTAAACAACATAAATCCGACCAAAAGGTATAAAGCGACCAAAAGACGTAAATGTGTTCGAAACATGAACATAAATCCGACCAATATATATAAATCGACTATTAAAATTCATCAAGATTAGTTACTTCTGGGAATGAACAAACTGGCTTTCTCCTTTTGAGTTCCGTGTATTTTTTGTTGCGACCAACTATTGGTAGCTCCCGATGCATAGCCTCTTCACTCTTCAACTTCTGCCACGTAGGATGTATGTGTGCACAAGGGCAAAGGGGCTTGATTGATAGCTGTTTAATACTACTTAAATTAGAACCAATAATTGAGTAGTATAGTTGTAAGTAAAAATATAACCATAAATCGAATGACTTACATTGACGAAGTGGTTAGTATCAACGAATCCAAACCCAATCTCGTGTCTTTGGGCCATAATGGGGGGTTTACCGCGCAGAGGTAAAAAAGTATGACTACCGTTGTGAGACCCCACGAGTGACACAAAATGAAAAATCAATCCCTATTTCAGGCATTGTCATCCAATATTTGGGTGATGGTGGTGTCTCGTAGTAGTTTATACTTTCTGCAACCTTCAGGTAATCCTCTTTACCGTTATAAATCTTGTTGTATGCGTCATAGTTTTCCATGATTTCATCGTATATTGCCTTCTGAACACCTCGCCAACCTTCTTCAGGACCATACAACCCAAATGAAACTGCTCTATATCCACAATGACCATCTGCCTTAACATCATTTATACCCGATATAAAAGGGTTGAAGTGAGTCGGAAACCAACGTAAAAAACCTTTCGGGTCGTGTATTAGTTCTGTGACTCCACCAATGGATGATTATACGATGTTTCTAGAGAGCGAGGCAATGGAAGAACTACGGGTACGAGGTACTTTAGGGACATCTGCCCGAATTGTATTTGCACTAGCAGCTGCTTTACCCTTTTTAACTTTTGGTGGTTTTATATAGTTCATGACCGAGTCTTCACTAGCGTTATCCTCATCTAGCTTGTGTTCCCAGACGCATTTGTCATGTTTAGTGGATGATGTATCGACAACTAACTTTCTTTTCACTTGCGGGCGGCATCGGTGTTTATGCTTCTCCAATGGCTCTTGCAATGAGGATGTTTCAGGATAAACAATTTCAAACCATTTCTTGTAAATGTGTTTTATACGGCTTTCGTCTTTTGTCTCCATAACATCGGTTACTAGCTTTAGCAGATCATCTTTGAGAATCTCCATGGTTGTACGGAATGAACGAGGCATTATTTCTAACCTTGTCCAGTGGATGTGAAAAGCATCTCACGAGGTAGAAATTTCGTCTTTACGCCACTTGCGGACCTGGTGATAGCAAGGTATACCATGGGTAGATTTTATAGCGCATATACAGACGCCATTGTCTTTAACATTTGATCCATCTTCAATAGCGACCATATTGCTATCTTCGGCCTTCTCTACTTTGGCGAAAAACAGTTCTAACCCCATGTGGGAAACCTTGCCTCGAATTTCATCAAAAAGTTTGTCCGCAAACTTATGCAGTGCTATGTAACGACTTTTCTCGAACGACGACCTAATGGCAGCATGTTGGATTTCAACAAGCGAATGAACCCTCCTCCAAAATAACTCGAAGTTTAATTTGCTTGTACGTAGGTGACGCTTTAGGTTTGAATGAGCACTCTCGACGCGATTAGTCGTGCAATGTCCCAAATGCAAGTTATTGTTCGTCTTCCAAACAACGAATTTGTCCATGTATTTATCGAGCCACGATTTTTCAGTGTATTTAATTGCAAGAGGGTAGTCTTTGTACTCCAATAGCATGTCCCGTTGGGCGTGATCGAATTCAATATCTGATACTGCATACGCAATCTTCTTCCAAGCAGAAACAAATTTCACATGATCACTTTTCTCGAGGAAGTATTTTCTTGTTTTCCCCTGAACATTCTGTGCTATGTGCCATCGACATAACATATGCGTTTCCTCTGGGAATACAACTTTCATGGAATTCATCAACGCTAAATCTCTTTCGGTCAGGATGACCCGAGGTTCTTCAATTCCGTGAACGGAAATCAACGACTTCAAACACTCTAACACCCATTTGAAGTTGTTTAACTTCTCACCGGACATGAAGGAAAATGCCGCACAGAAAGTCAATCCGGTACACGCACACCCACTATCTCGAACAATGGCATACCATATCGTATGACTTTATATGTACTATCCATTATCAAAACTGTTGGATATGTCCGCAAAAGGTCAACACTGACTGGGTGGGCAAAAAACAAATCTGTAATGATTTGTCCATCGTCTTCACCAGATTTATGCCATTCATAATAATTATGTGACTTAAGCTCCCCCAACAAGAACTAGAGTTGTGACCTATCCGCCTTTTTTAAAACCCTACTTTTCTGTCGTCCATTGTAGATGGTCCGCATGGTAGAAACATTATCTTCGTTCAACTTCTTAACACCATTCAGTATATCTCTAGGGTTAGTACCAATGTAGGTCGCTCGTTCAACATATTCCATCTCTTCATCCTTCAAACGGCCAGCAAAAGAATGGCCATCTAGATGTTTTGAACTCTCATGGTTATGAATACCACATTTTACTTCTAACTTCCATTGATCTGGTTCCACCAGTAACCCGAGAAGCTGAAATGGGCAGTCAATCTTTTTCGTTCCTGTAGACTTCCGTTTACGGTCTTTTTCTGCTACTCTTGAAGTATATTCCCCCCCCCTCTCACACTGGAAATACATCCTCATACTTTTTCTACTGTTTACTTTATCGCGCCGACTATGTTGATAACCATACCATAGAGTTTTCCTGTCTTCGTAACCCATTTTATCAACGCGTCGTGTGTGTAGAACTCGGTAGTGAAGAACAAATGACTGTAGTCAGTAGCGAAAGGTGCCTCAGTCCCATTGGTGACATACGTCCCCTATTACACAACAACAAACCACAATAAGCATTCAGGTATAGTTCAAAACGGAAAAAAACCTTGATTTTTTTCGAAATATCTGAGCGAACCCAAGGTTAAGAGGCCTAGAACCGGCCAGACATGACCAGGTGCACCACCGGTTCTGAGGCCATAAACCGGTGGTGCAGGGGCCTCAGAACCGAGCGGACAGAGGCCCCTGCACCACCGGTTCAAGGCCTCAGAACCGGTGCTACTGAGGCCTCGGTACCGACCGACAGGTGGCCTTAGCACCATCGGTTCATGGCCATGGAACCGGTGGTGCGTAGGTCACGCACGGCCGGTTCTAAGGCCAAGAACCGGCCGTGCGTAACCTACGCACCCCCGGTTCCATGGCCAGGAACCGATGGTGCAAGGGCCACCGACCGAAATTTTTACCTTCTCCTCCGGCGATGAGTGCTTCTCCGGCGACAGTGGCGGCTTCTCCGGCGACTCCAACTCTTTTTCTTGCAACATTTCATCATCCCTTATCTCCGGCGACATCAACTCCTCCACACTGATCCCTAGTTCTGCTTTAGTCATGATCGATTTTGTGTTTTAGGTTGAATGTTCTTGATTTTGTTATGAAGTTTGAACTTGGTTTCAAAAGTTTTAAGAAAACTATACTATTTGGATCATAAATTCAGTAAAGAAGAATGTTTGTTTAGGTATAGATAGCGAAATAGGTTATTTGGTGAATTGGGTATACTTAGGATACACTTAGTAGTTTTTTTTACTTAATGGCAGTTTCAATATTAATTTTCTTGTCGAGGGTAAAAAGGTAAAAAATAATTCAAACAAAAGTCAAAGAAAGATTTTGGGTATACTTAAACCTGAATTGGGTATATATAGTCATACCCTTTTTCAGCTCCTAGAAGCTTGCGTGGTGACCAAGGTCGGGCGGAAGTCAGTGTAATGATGGTTCTTCTAACTACATAACGGGTGTCATAGGGTGGCAAAGTGCTCCATCCTCTATCATTTCTCCCTATTATTATTTTTTAGTGAGAGTAGTTCCCAAAGTAGAGCAAGTGAGCCTTTGCCACCTCCGGCAACAACCTTCATTCGACCATCACATATTTTTATGGGTGATCTTCAACCATTTAGATCATCCTCGTTGAAATTCACAAACCAGACGGTGATAATCTAAAAATATTTAGAATCTCATAGGCTTGGATTCTACCCATAAGTCGACCACCTCGAAAACAGTTGAAGGGTGCTCCAATATCCAAGCTTCAAAACCCCGAAGGACCCTCCTTGGGCCGAGCATTCATATTTGAATTTTGACATCTGATCTTCTTATTATATCGTATTTGAAAGGGTATCTTATAGGTATCTTGACCCCTCCAACCTCCTCTGAATGCGAGACCAATGGAAAATTCCAAACACTGTCAAGATAACTTCGAGTCAAATAAGAGACCCCTATTTTCCCAAAGTCCAACAAACTGGTCTTCTTTACCCACATTTTTTACTGAGGATTCTGGTTCTTGTTCCACCCCATATTCAGGGACTTCTTGAGTAGACTTGAGTCTGTCCCAGCTAGGCTAGTCTGAATACTTTGCGGATCTTAATATCCTTCACTATTGCATCAACGCTATTAGGGATTCCGCGAACGATGGAGCAGCTGATTCCTAAATGTATCATCTACAGCAGTAGAATCTACCTTGATTACTATATCTTCATCTTGAAAGAATTCAAGGTGCTAATTGATCTATCATATCCCAACCATAAGTGAAAGAGATGGTTTGTAGTTGTTCAAGGTGTATGGAAAACTGAGATTTCTCTAAGCTCGATTAAAGCGATCTTTTTCAGAAACTCTTACAGAAACAAACGTAAGTAACTTGTACAAATACCCAACATCAATTCACAATATTTCATTATATTTTTCTCAACTACTCTTTAATTCAATTTATTTATCATTCTTGTAGAATACATAAAGCAGTTTTACACCGATACCGAACCTAGAAAAGAGAAACTCTTAAAAGTAAGTCATTGATTTGAAAAATATTGGGGTCATAAAATTCTTAAAAGTTTTATCATCGAAAACCTAACTGGTTTGAAGCTTTATAAATTTCCTAACGACAAAGAAATCATCAAAGGGGGGAAATAACTTGAATTTTAAAGTAGACCTAGATAAAAATCTAATATTGCCAGCTCAAGGAAGGTGCAAAGCAAACATTCTTCCCAAAAAGAGGGATCTGATTGTTCACGAAATAGGATGAAGCAATATTGGTGTTCGGAGTCTTCTGATGGATCAAAGTAGATGAGCACATCCTCCATGTCAGAATAATATTCTCGTGGCGACTTCCAGTTTATGAAAAAAGAAAATATCGATGAGGAAAGTTTCCTTGCCAACGCAAAGTGGCCCATGGTTCTCAAGAACCATCCAAGAGCTTTGAATCGCAAGGGAAAACGCCTGTGGTCATGACAAAGTTTCAAGTCCTATATATGGTTTCTACCTTGTATAAAGACATTGTGAAGTTCACTCTAGTGGTCATTAACAAAACTATTTCCGACACGGTGGCTTCACAATTTGTGTTTCCTTTTTCCTATTATATTTTGTTGAGCTCGCACTTTTATCGGTAAAGGCCCGACCATATCAATACCTCATCGGTCAAAATGTAATGACTCATATATCGACTCAAGAGGTACTTCTGGTGCATGAATTATATTAGCAAATCTTTGGCAAAATCACGTCTCTTAACAATTCCTTGGCGTCTGAAACGCTTATGGGCCAATAATATCCTGCCAAAATAACTCTTCGTATAAAAGTTGTATACCCATAATGTGTGAATCCCTCCCCATCATGTAATTTTGACAATATTATTTGTGATTCATTTTCTCTAATGCATTGTAGCAAAGGTCTGCTAAAATAATTTTCATATAAGATATCCCCAAGGACAACGTAGCCATAGGCCTTGAATCGTATTCTCGTTGCCATTACTTTATCGATATGCGAAATATCATTTACTAGAAAATATTTGACTTTATCTCTCCAATCTTTTTCTGTATTTGTAGAAATTTGAAAAGCCTCGACTGATCCTTTAACTAGCTCAGACTTCTTTGTTATCGACGAATTTTCTTGTGTGATAATCCAAGGGCGCTCCTCGATATATGAAGCAGTACCCAGTGAGTCAGCCACATAACTTCCTACCATATTAGCATATTCATACATGACGCTTTCAAAAACTGATGTTAAAGCCTTTAATGCTTTCAAATACTTCACTAAATGACCTTTTCTAGCCTCGGATTAGCCAGACGCGTAATTATAAGAAGATGCGAGTCGCTTACCGACCTAAATTTTCTAGCCCCATAAATCTGAGTAAGTCTTAAACCTGCCAAAGCAGTCTCTCATACGTTTCCTCATTAACATATGCTTTATATCCAAAGCGAATAGCTTGGTAAATTACAACACCATCTCGAGAGATCAACTGCACCCTTGCCCCACATCTTGATGCACGTGAACCCCCATCTATTTGGATTGTCCATTATGACTCAAAGCTTCATCTAGCTCCATATCTGACCATTCAAAATGAAATCCAACTAGGAAATATTCTAAGTCTTGTGCTTTGATTGCAGTCCTTGGTTCAAACTCAATGTCAAAATCTCCCAATTCAACTGATTATTTGGTCATTCTTCCTCACACATCAGGCCTTTGCAACATACTTTTCAATGGAGAAGATGCTCGTACAATGATAAAATAAGGCCTCATATTCTGAGCAGCAGTTACCAATGCGAGGGCTAACTTTTCCGATTTTAGATATCATTTCTCCGCATTCAAAAGACTTTTACTGATATAAAACACTGATTTTAGGCAATTATCTTCTTCTCGAATCAAAATAGAACTAACAACATAATCCAACACTACTTTGTATATAATTTTTCCCCGGTTTTGGCTTTGTCAAAAATCTTGATGAAGATAAATATTCTTGAATTCGATGAAACGCTTTGGAACACTTGAGTCTAGTTAAAACAATTTTCTTACTTCAACACTTCAAAAAAGGGAGAACATTTGTCTGGTGACCATGATATGAATCTATTCAAAACTTCCAATCTCACTGTCAAATTTTTTAGTTCTTTGATCGTTCGAGGTGGTGTCATAGTTATCAAGGAATTTAGTTGTACATGATCAGATTCTACTCCACGCTCATTAACTATGTACCCAACAAAACGTTCCGGACCGCACCTCGAATGTGCACTTCTCTAGATTTAATTTCAGATTTATTTTCATCAAATTCGAAAAAAATTCCTCTAAATCTTTAAAATGGTTCGTGTCCCTTCTGGTTTTCACTAGCATATCATCGAAATACACTTTAACATTTCGCCCAATATGAGTCTCAAAGGTTTTGTTTTACTAAGCGTTGGTAAGTTGCTCCGGTAACTTCTAACCCAATGAGCGTAAATTTATAACAATATAAACCTCTTCCAATGATAAACTAAGTGCTTTATTGGCCCTTTGGATCCATCTGGTTGATTGTAGCCAGCATACACATCCATGAATGAAAGTAATAGGTTTCCAGAAATAGAATCCACTAACTGATCTATTTAAGGAACCGAGAAATGATCTTTTGGACATGCTCTATTTAGATCAGTATCACATCCGCCACTTAACATTTTTATTTTTCACTAAAACTGGATTAGCAGTCCACAAAGGATATTGTGATTCCCGTATGTGCTCGATCTTTGATAAGCGATCTACCTCAACCATGATGACCTCAGATTTTTCTTGAGATAAAGATCTTCTCTTTTGGATGATCGAACGCACACTGCTTTGAATTTCCAATTTGTGATAAATGATATCCGCATGAACCCTTGTCACATCATTCGTACACCATGTAAAGATATGTAACTTTTTTGAAAAAATAGAATTAAAATCTCCCTCACCTCCGAAGATAACTTTGTGCCGATTTTTAAAAAAATTCCATTTGAAAAAACATGATCCTCAAAACTTTTGTCTGGGACCATAAACTTGGGGTTCTCTCTCGGATCCTCCACGGGATCGGATTCCGTGGAAGACCCCGCTAGTTGTTATGTCTTCTTCGACTCGCCCCTCTTGATATATTTTGGGGCCAAAGTTGTTCGATAACATTCTCTTGCCATCTTTTGACTGCTTCCAATTGTTCCAACATTGTCTCCCATAATAAACTTCAAACATTGGTGAATGGTTGATGCAAATGTATCCATTCTAGATAACGAAGACCTTCCAAAAATTACATTCTAAGACGTTGCAGCATCTACCACATAAACAAAATTGTCACTATTTTTTTAAATGGCCCCCGACCTAATTCTACTATTATTTCAAACACTCCAACTACTTCAGTTGTCACCCTAGTAAACCCAATGATTGTTCGATCTGACCAAACAATTACTTGGGGGGGGGGGTTCACTATTTTTTCATAAGTTGTCATGAACATTATATTAGCAGAACTGTCGGTATCAATCAAAATTCTTCGTATTTCATCCTCGAAAATGTTTGCTATAATAACCACAACATCTTCATATGGACGAGTTACCTCCCTAATATTATCATCTTCGAAACAAAGTATTGGAATGGATTTCGATACAAATATGGTGAAACGCCTACTTTTAAGGGTTGCTAAGCTGACGATGTGCCTCTTTCGAGAATAATTCGACGTCCCTACAACAGTATCCCCTCCAAAAATTATTAATGATATAAAGAAATCACATAACTCCCTAATATTTTCTCTCACGACTGATTCATTTACTACCAAGACGTTGTTCCTATTTATTTTTTGATCTAATTACTTCGTGGAAACAAAAAATGCATCAATATGTTCTGAAATTATCAGATCATTTTCTTGCTTCGGAGCTATAAAAGAGTTTTTGTAAGCTTCTCATTCTTGATCAAGACATGTGTTTATTTTTTCAATGCCACACAATCCTTTGTGTCATGCCCAATATTATCACGATACTTAGAATACCTGTTGGTTCTGCTTTCACTTAGATTATATATTAGAAGTGGTTTAGGGAACTGTATCTGACCTCGATCTTATCAAAAATTGTTACAACACATTCGGTCAACTCGAAACAATATGATGTTCGGACCCATTTGTTTGATATAGGCATGTTATTCTATTATGTGTTCAGAACTTGTGTGCTTACCCTCGACTTCAGAGGTAATTGAGTGAGAGCTTGAGCTGGTGCTTATTATTGGATTACAGTTGTTGGAAGCAAATTATTATGTATGACCGTCGGAGTCTAATATAACTAATTTTTCTCAAACTGTGCCATATAGTCCACTTTCGACGCTTGCGTTTCTTCTACCAAAATCCTCTTTTACACCGGATCTAACAATGCCCCAAACATCATAGCTCATGAGAGTAGTCTCATTCGAAAAGGTTCTAATGCCACTTTATCTTCAAAACTTTCCATGTCGGGTTTTACCTTAATAAAATGATTTGTGTATTCCTTTAGGATCCCCTTTAATTTCTTCTTGAAATAAATTATCGTATCATCATTTGCGCATAATGTTTTGCTCCCCAAAAATGCTAGTGAAACATACTTCAAAATTTGTCAAACTGTTTGATGTGATTGTCCGGATCTTGAGTTATGTCTAACTTTGAGATATCGAACCACTGCGGTAAATGCCTTGAAAGAATTTCCGGAGATAGAGGAGATGACCTCCAACTGTGACCTAATTTATACATACTTCCCCCAGGGACTTCATTCAGTGCGGTGTATAAGACCTCATCGAATGGGTATGTGAATTGATTGCTTACACGATATTCAAAATTATGACTTCCTAAAGGGATTTTCACATGAAGAGCAGCTTGCTCCCTTCTAGCAACACTCACAGCCATATCTTGCTCCTCGAACCCAATTATTTTTTTCTTTTTTTCATTCTTTTCTTTCCTCGAACCTCTAGCTTGATGAGATATCCAATGACCATCTCTCCGCCACCTCGAATCTCTCTTCTTGTAACGTTTTGGATGCCGATTATCCATTTTAGGGGAAAAAGATACATCCAAGTTTTATGATGAATATTCTTTAAATTCAGTTGACTCATAGCGGCGTCTAGATTTCACTATTCTCCTTGAAGAATAAAGACTTTGTATTGGATGCTTTTCATCGGTCCGATGAGCATCCTTTACATGGTATTTTTCAATTATTTTCTCTTCTTCGGACCTCCGATTTGAGCTTCTGTGAACTCAGTACTACTTCATTCTCAGTATTCAATCTTTCAATATCTTCCAAAAGTTCTTTCCGTCGAGCAACTAAGGCAGATTCCTCTAGTAGCTCCTTGACATGTCGATCATTTTCGTTTCTTTCATTCCCTATTTGTTCCTCGATCGGGAGATCTCCATACGAGTTTGCAATCACATGATTCTTTATGCCAGACTCTAGCTCTCCTAGCAATTATGTATCCATTACTGTCACAGCGTTTGAGAATAAAACTATAGTTTTGGAAAAACAATTCCGAGTTCAAATCGTTTTTCCAAAGACGACACCAATGATAGTTCCAAAGGTTTCTTATAGGGTTAAATGTCAAAGCAATGTTCATAAGAGGATATTTTAGAGAGAGAAAGGAATAAGTTGAGAGAGAAAGTGACAAATAGAATAATAAAATAATAATTAATTAATTATTGCCTCATTTCCCAAAAAAGGGTGATATTTTATATAGTACAAGTGGTGAGACCATGATTTACATATTTACCCATTCTCTTATGAACATTTTACGCCCCATTTATATACAAATCCTAAACAAAATTATTAGTTATTATACAAAGCACCCTCAATATTACATATTTGTTGGGTTTTTACACAATATTTTATTAAACCAAATTAACTCATATATTTATCCAATTTTGTTTATTCTTCCTAATATTTCCTCCCCTTATCAGTAGCCCTCCCCTCCAATCCTTGTAAATATATTCGAACAAGGACTAATCTATGGAATCGGATTTTCTTTCATGTGTGCTTCTTTGGATTATTCTTCCTTATGTCCCCTCAAATTATTATTCATTGCGTGTCTCCTAGGATTCATGACCTCATTAATTGATATATGTATACTTGATCTTATATGAGATCTTGTTTTGAATATTGAAATGCCGAACATTTTTCACAATACAGCTTCATGGAGTTTTTTTATCTCTTCAACAACATGTAATCCAATGACAAATTTTAGCCATGATGCTTGGTTGGATGCTTCAAAGCAAACAATAAATTATACCGCCATATTCACAGGAGCAACTAGTGTTTGCTTAAAATAAAATCAGGATATTGCACCCCACAGCTAATAATAATATGATGCACGAGTGATTCTTTGTTTGTCTACACATCCATCAAATCTGAGTCGTAATACTCAATTATTTCTAGATTATCCGACTTCTTATATGTCAACATGTGTCTGTTTGTTCATTTTAGGTACTAGATAGCTCTCTTGATTTTTCTCCAGTGGTCCATTTATATTTTTCTTACTTATATACCTAATAAATTGAAAGCAAATGAAATCTATATCATTTTACAAACGTGAGCATGTATCAAACTCCCAACTTCCAAAGCATAAGCTTATTTGCATTTGCTCAATATCAGGTTTTGTCATTGGATATTGAATAAGGCTTAATTTGTCTCATTTACTACTAAATTATTCAAGTGATTTTAATTTCCTATTATTTAACGTAGTAACATACTCTAGATATGCCTTTTGTGATATTTTTAGGATTCCATGGGAACGATCCTTGTGAATCTTGATTCATAACACAAAAGTTACATTATCAAGATCTTTCATAGCAAAATTTTCCAAAAAATATTTATAGATCGTATGTATAAATTCTTTATATTCTTGGCCAATAGTATGTTATCCACATGCATTATTAAAATGAACATACTCTCATTGATATTTCTATTCATACAATCCTCAACCGACTTTATCTCAAATCCAAATGGGACTATTACGTGGAAGAACTTATACTGCCTCTATCGAGAAGCCTATTTAAGCCAATAAATAGATGCCTCAAGTTTGCATTCTATAAACTTGAATGACCAATTAAAATTTATCAGGTTGTAGCTTCCTCCATGTCACCATTAAGAAAAACAGACTTAACATTTATTTGATGAAGTTCTTTGTCAAAGTGTTCAACTAATAATATGATTTTCCTAAAAATATCATTTGATGATACCAAAGAAAAGGTATATTTAAATTCAATCCCTCCACGTTGAGTATAATTTATTATCATAAATTGTGCTTCATTTCTTTCAACATTACTACGAGAATCTTGTATGACAAGTTCCCATACTTAGTTATCTTGAAATGAATTATACTCTTCTTTCACAATGTTGATTCACAATTAAGAACTATAACTCTTCATGACTTCTCGGAAAAACGATGGACCATTCACCATTATACCACATGATTCTTCATGTTCTTGAAGACCAACCTATATAGTCCATAGAAAAAAAATTACATATTTTTTATGGAACTATTTAAGGGTATTATTAACTCATTTTACACTTCTTGAGAACATAGAGTTTGATCTTCATAAATAATATCATTTTGTTCCCCATGTGGAAGTTTAACATTATTTTAAGTACATTCATGTTCAAACATGACCATATATGTATCATATTTTGAACTCTCAAATTGATCGTTTATTCAATTTTGAGTATCTTCACGTTCTAACGGTGCCGAAATGATTGGTATTGTAGTCTAATCCCTTTATAATTGAGTATCTTTATTATAGCCTTCTTGAATCTCTATAAATGTTTCCTCAAAATTAACATTTGTTCCTAAATTATCCCATCTCCCCAAACTCAACGTCCTAAAAGAACTTTATCGTTCCTAGTGAGAATAGAATATTCGAATAATGGTAGAAATATAAGAACATTTTTATAATTGATATATAAAAACATTTTACTTTGTATTATTAGTCAGTATACCTACAAATGAGAATATAATGGTCATTTATATCAATATACCTACAAATGATGGTGTATTGATCTTTTACATATGTATACTTGATATTTGTTATATATGCACGAGAAGTACCTTAATAAGAGGATTTATCTTATTTATTTTAGTTTTAATCTTTTATTATTTTCTCTCTTTAAAAAGCTCACTTTTTTCTCTATATAACTACCTTCTCTCTTCTCTAAATCTAAAATGCTTATGGCATATTTGATGAAAGTTTTAAACTTCACCAATAACGTCATATATGTAAAATAATTCTTATTTTCTATTTCTTGAAATAAAAAACATTGAATTTATGAAGATAAATATGAAAGAAACAACAAAAAGAATAAAATTCATTTACTATTAATTTTCGTGGTTTTCATTTATGAAATTAAAGTTAAAATTATTATTATTTTCTTTATCATTATCAAAGATAAAAAAAACACGAGTCTTAATTTTAGGTCACCGTTCAAGATCAAATAATTAACACATCATTATTTCTCTAATCGTTCGCTGGAGTAATTTCAATCAAGTGGGTCGTCTTCTCCGATTGTTTTTTACAACGATTTATTTTTCTCTATTCGCTCGTGAACGGAATTTACTTCGTGAAATAGAACCAACATAAGATGAAAATGATTGGCTTTTACAGCCATGATCTTAACCAATAATCCAAGTTTTGATCTAAGTTTTTTCGGTCGCGATTCATCGAGCGATAAGAAAAGATAACGAGTGGTCAGAGGTTGTTTTCTCCATTCATTTTGTGGAGTGATTTCAACGATTAGGATACGATGAGGTTACATGTAAGCTAAATGAAGTACGAAATGCGAGACCTCGTAAAAAGAGTACATTTGCGAGACCATGACAAAACGAAGTACGATATGTGAGACCAGATAAACGTATTGCAAGACCACAGTTACTAGATCTGATGAAAAAACAAAGTAAAAAATATCATCAATGAATTTAGTTTTGTACATTATAAAAATAAAATTCAATGATACTTCTACATTTTTTCCGAACCGTAATTTGAAATTATTAAATTTATTTTTAAAAAATTAATTTTGTAAAAAATACTCCATTTATTTTGACGTTGTAACCTTAACCTCACTGATTAAGAAAGATGATCATTGATTTTGAAATTGTAAAAAGTATTGCTAACTTCTATTTATAACATTTTACAATTAACACGTATCCATAATAAAACTAAAATAAATTAATTACAGAAAATTGATATAAATAGTATACCACTATTAATACACTTGGAAACTTTAATTAAATTAAGAGAGTCATGTTTTCCTATAACGTCAACTATAAAATGACAGTGGGAACAGATAATTAAACATAAATATTTAAGATTTTAGAAGTGATTGGATACTTAATAAACAATAAATTCAACAGTTACGAAGAAATATCATCTATATAACTACCTTCTCTCTTATAGTGATGACTGATGAGTACCATTAAAAATTAGTGTTGGATAGCATTAAATATAATCTCGTTTATGTAACTCTTATATGCCGAACACTAATTCTAAAACCATTCGAAATTTTAAGTTATCTTCTTAGCAACTATTTTTCATTATTAAAACCAAAAAATAATTGTCTAACCTGTACTTGTAATGACTTCAGATCCATATATAGCCATATCAACGTTGGACAACTGAAACCGTATTCTAAACCACCGGTATTGGGTTTTGTGACGGGACCTACATACAGAAAGGAGACGACAATTTCAATTTAGGAATGTAACTTAAACCAAAGGAAAGCTGTCTGTTGGTTTTTCTTCGTTGTCTCCATTTTATAATATCGGACTTTTATTCTAATTAAAATAAAATAAACATATCAAAAGACAAAAAAAGCAACTTAACAGCTGCATGATTTTAGCACTCCAGTACAGACTAGGACAAGACATGGTTTCCAAAACGTAGTCTTATAGTTGTACATCATTTTGATCGTTGAATACAACCAACCTAGTAGGTAGGATAGGAATAAATACTTTCTTGTACCCAAATTAAAAAAATACAACCAATAATCTTAGCTTCATAATAAAATAATTTCATTTTATCAAATTATTCGTTACTCCCTTTACTCCAAATGTTTGTCGTTTAAGGTTCTTACACAATAATTAAAAAACACAATTTTCAAAGTAGAATCATAGCAATAAATACTGCATTACCTTTTTCTCTTGCTTATAAAATTAAAAATAACACTACAACCATAAGAAGGGTAAAGATGGAAAGTGTTGAAATTTACTTTATTGGTATTACAAAACGATAATTATTTTGGAACAAATCTTATTGTCTAGAACGTCAAATATCATAGAAACATTTTAAATTATAACGTAGCATACAATAAAACTAAAATGGATTTTGCTAACCATGGTCCAATTTACACCGGTTAACCAATCATTAACAAATTCTTTTTTTAAACAACCTTGAGCATTTTATTATAATAGGTTGGGCTAATACACATTGCGAGTAGCAGCTTCACGAATAAAAATAAAAACTAACTCCATCAGTGTCTCTTCATTACTCTCAAACCAAAAACACTCAGAGTAAAACCCTAGCCTCTCTCTTATTTACTAACGAACCCTTCAGCTTTAGTGCCCAGTATCTTTAAGCAGACAAAAAACCTCCATCCTCGAACTCAGGTAACAAATCTGGTTGAAGGTTTCGAAACCAAGGGTGTGCAAGTTTCTTGGAGAAAATCAGCTCTCTGGGAGGTAAGGTGAGACTTCCTCCAAGAAATTTGCACGCCTCTGAGACCTAGGCATTTCCATTAACCAGGTTGCTTTAGCATCAAGTGGAGTGACTTTCCCTATACATATCGACGAGTAGAAAACCCTTTGCATGCTTCATAAACCGTTCGTAGAAACCCTTTCCCATACTTGAGTGACCGCTCGATGAGCAGAAAAACACTTGCATGCTTCAGTAAGCATAGATACAAAAGACAGGAACTGAGGTAATCTTCAATTTTAGCTTTGATTGAATCGAACGTATCCAACTCCCAGCCTTTCCAAAAACGTGATACCACAGAGTTTATTAGGGATTTTAGTTCCATTGAGGATCAAATTCTTATTCAACTCCTTAGTGTGCTTCACCATATAGTCCACTGCTGCATTCTGTTATCTGAAAACATGGTTAATTCTCATATTGGAAGAGATGAGTTTGTAGCAGCAAGTAATCAAGCCTTTAAGGAACCATGGTGCCTTGTTAGTTAGCAACATTTGAGTCATGATGATAGAGTTCTTTTCAACGTCCATACAATTTATACCTTTTTCATAGCACATAAGAAGACCATCGAGCATTGCTCTGGTCTCCGCAACAATAGGTCACCTTTGTCATATATTGAACCATAGATGAACACAACAGTACAAGAAGAATCCCTGACTAATCCACCACCAAAACTTTCATCGGACCCATCACAAGCCCCGTCCGAGTTGAGTTTGTATCGACCAAGATTAAGACATACCCAACTGAGGGAAATAAGAGTGTTTGGCATTTTCAATTGATTAAAACAACCAAACAATAATCCAGTGTCTTTATCTTTGTCCCAGTGCTTGGGTTTTAATAGTTTGGCACTGTCCAAGCTTTATAGAATATAGAGTATGTGGCTAATTATATTAGCAGTGGATATATTTTACTTATTTTTTTCCTTGCATTCCAGATTACCCAAGCAACCACCGTGGGTATAATGGTGCGCATGTGAAATCGCTTACAGGTAGACCAAAACCAATTTCGTACCATATGAGAGATGAACATATTTCTGATTATCTGAACATTTAAAATAAGATAAAAAGTGGGACCACACCTCCTATGCTTTTTGGCAGTTGATTAAAACATGAGTTATATTTTCAGTATTGTAGCAGTGCTGACATTTAGATACTAACTGCGTGTTTCTATTTTGCATCGCAGAATCAACAGGAAGCCAACCCTTTAACGATCTCCATAGAATGAAGGAATACTTACGAGGCGTAACGCTATTCCACAGTCTGTTGTAAAGATAAGATTTAGATACTTCAACTTTTAGTTCATGCCATGTGTTTTTGCTGTTAAAGTTACCATCATCACATAGGTTCCAGATAATTAAGTCATTGCACTCACTCTTGACCTTCCCCTTGAGAACGTTTTGGATCTGGTTATGGTCCAAAAAATTCTCAAGCATAGGAAGATTCCATCTACCAGAGCATCAGTAATCCCTTACCATATGACCATTGCAAGAACTTCTATCTTTATGGGGCATTAAAAACCTTAAAAGCTTCAGTGCTACACCACTTATCCACCAGTAGATCAACATTACCATCATCAATCTGCCAAAAAATATGATTTTCAGCTCTGTCCCTAACTCTCCAGGCCCTTTTTCCACGTAGTTGAGCTTTTAGAATTTAGGGAAACAATGAGAGGATGACAATTGTTAAAATATATAGATTTCATCAAATTGTCCCAGATTGATTCATTCTTTCTCAAAATGTACCATAGTTTGTAGGAAAACACTTCAACCGTGTCATTTAATTTACGTAAATTCAGACCACCCTCCTCATAACCCTTGCATAGACCAGACCATTTACACCATATTGTTGCAGTTTTATCAGTTTTAGATCCCCACAAAAATTCATTATAGAGAACTTCAAGCTTCTTAGTAATTGATTTAGGGATTTCAGTGTTTTGGGCCACAAAGAATAGATAGCTAGTTAAAACTGACTGAACAAGGATCAGTCTGCATCCAAAAGAAAGGTTTCTGTGATCCCATTCACTCATTTCGTTTAATGTTTTAGCAATGAAATCCTCAAAATTTCTAATACTGTTTTTGTTGCTAATAACAACACCTAGATATTTGAAAATGAGGTTGCTCTGCTTGAAACCCAGAAGATTCTCCAAATAACTTACATAATTGGGGGATCCTCTAACATAGGTAAAAACTGTAGATTTCCCTTTATTGAAAATTTGACCAGAAACATCCTCATATTGACTAACCTCCCTCATTATCTTGTTTACAGCACTTGAAGACCCATTGCAGAACAACAAGATATCATCAGTGAAACATAGGCTACATAAGTGCGCATTCCCTCTCGATTTGTAGTTTACAATAGGATAGTCCGAGTATAATTTATTTAATCCCCTTATAAGATATTCCTGGCCAATAATAAAAAGACTTGGTGACAATGGGTCACCTTGTCTGAGCCCTTTGCTGGACCTAAAATACCCCATAGAGACACCATTAACAACCACTGAAAAATTGTAGTTGACCATATTTCTTTCGATAAGGTTTAGGAAATCATATCTGAATCCAAACTTAGCAAGAACATTTAGAACAAAAGTGTGATCAATTCAATCAAACGCCTTACATATCAAGATTTATCATGATGTTACCTCCCCTAACCTTGTTAGGTAAATCCACAGCCAATTATTGACCCACAATGATATTATCCTGGATACTCCTACCCTTGACAAACGCCCCTTGCTCAGCTGAAATAAGCTTAGGGAGGATAGAAGAAAGCCTATTGTTGATAGTTTCACAAATGATCCTACTAAGTAGAATAGTCAAGTTGATAGGCCTGCAATTATACCACCTTTTAGGAGCATCCTTTTTAGGAATTAAGCAGAGCACCGTAGCATAGATTCCCATAAGAAATTTCCCCGCAGAGTAGAATTCCTCGATAGCATTACAAAGGTCCTCTTTGATAATAGTCCAACAGTACTTATAAAACTTACCGTTAAACCCATCCGTGCATGTAGCCACATTAGAATCCAGACCTTTGACAACCTCATAGATTTCATTCTCCATAGGTAAAGCAATTAGCATATTATTATCCTTATTAGATACCAACTTAGGAATATAGTCTTTAAGAATATTAGGATACCAAGGGTTGGGACACGCAGAGATAAGTTCTTTGAAATGAGTCACAACACACTGACCAATAGAATCCTCATCCTCCAACCATCTGTTATCAGCCCATATACGAGAAATTGTTGATCTCCTTTGGTTTCTTTTCACATAATTGTAAAAAATGCAGAGTTTATATCCCCATCCTTAGACCATTTTGTGTGAGACTTCTGAATCCAAAACTCTTCTTTTCTTTGGAGAAGGTCAATATGAATTTCTTTAACTTTTTTCAAAGCTTCCTTATCATCCATTGAATTAGACTGAAGGACTTTAGCTTCAAGATCATTGATAACCTCTTCCTGACTCCTTATGGAGTCAAACACATTACCAAAAACATTCATGTTCCAGACCTTTAGGATAGCTTTTAAGTGTTTGCGTTTAAACTAAAATTTGAACATATGAGAACCAGAGTAGTCCACTGCCCAGCTCTTCTTAACCTATGTTGTAGAAATCATCATGAAAACACCACATATTAATGAATTGGAAGTTAGACTTTCTTTTAGGTGTAAAAGTGGCTATATTGATAAGTAACGGAGAGTGGTCAGAACACGTTTTAGGAATGTGAAAAACAGTGGTGTTAGCAACACTACTGATCCATTTGTCATTAGCCATAACCCTGTCAAGCCTACGCCATTACCTTCCGTTGGACCACGTGAATTTGTTACGAGAGAAACCCATGTCCACTAGATTGCAGTTAAACATAAAGCTATTAAAGTCTTCCATACTAGCAGTAGCACTTGTAGTACAATGAATCTGCTCCTCAGGCCTAACAATGGTGTTGAAGTCCCCAAACAGAATTCAGTCCATGTCTTGAGTTTCTATCTTTCTCAGGCCATCCTAGAGTTGACCTCTTAAGCTTCTAGTACATTTTGTGTATCTTACCGTTACCCTAAACTCTTTAGGATCTAGACAGTGCTTGACTTTAAGATACAAAAAAGATCTTCATTAACCAAGAATTCCACCACAAAATCCTTGATCCACATCACCCAAACCTTGTTGCCATAATTACCTGTAAAACTATGAAATCCAAGCTTGACGGAGATAGAAGGTAGATTAGAAGGACATACCATGGGTTCATGAATAGCAAGAAAGCTTATTTTCTTAGCTCTCTTAATTAATCTCAACCTGGCTTGAGTCTCCTTGTTGCCAATGCCCCGAGCATTCCAACTAAGGATAAAAATCATAATTTAGATATTTTTGGGTTCTTTGCAACATATTTATGCTGAAAAGCTTTGGAGGAGATGATCCCCTTTGTGTTTAGAATTCTAACTTTCTTTTTCAGATCAATCTTCTTATCATGTATAAGTTTCTTTACAGGAGATTGTGGGAGGCTTCCTGTAGATTCCTTTGTTGGAGAACTTATTTCAAAGAGACAATTTAGAGACAAGATATCAGAAGATTCACCCTGGTTGGTAGGAGCAAAATCAAACAGCTGGAGGGCCCCAATTATTTCGTTAGAATCCACACCAACAGATGGATTTCCGAGTATATCTTTTCCCAAACTATCTTCCTCAGTAACTTCTTTTTCTTTTTCATTAACAATTACTGATTTGATTTTGTTTTCTTTCATCTCAATTTGGAATAGTGGAATCAAAGGATCAGGCAGTTGTATGTTGGGTCTAACCTTCTCATTGGAGGCCCTCTGGATGGTCTTCTTGCATTCACTCGAAGAATGGCCCAGGTGAGAACATTTAGAACAGTAGCTAGGATACTTTTGGTACACCAAATCTTGCCAATAGGAATAGGAACCAAACTTGATCTTTATCTTTTTAGGAAGATCCTTTGAAACATCCAGGACTACCCATATCCTGCTGTAATTAGTCCTGACCCTGTTTCTAGTTGGAACCCAAACACTTAATGGTTCCTCTAGAGTTTTAGCAATCTCCGTTATAGTTTCCTCGCAGTACATAAAATCCGGTATATTAGGAAGATCAATATATACCGGCGTGGATGAGTTTTCAATACTAGATTTGAAATTGGGAGACCATTCCAACAATCGCATCACTTTTTCCCCGATCTGCCAGACGTTTCTCTTCCATAACTTTAGGAGGTCTTCTTTTAGAGAAAGTTCAATGAATATATGTCTCAAATCCCAACTTGAGACATTGCATTCTCCTTGAAATCTGAATTTATCCAAGAATGTCATAACAATTGCATAGCTGGGTTTCCTTGTAGCGAACTTACCAACTAACGTGAATTTCGTCCTTTGTTTTAATAGAACCAGATCTTCTGGATCAGAACTCATCTCAGGTTTACCATTTTCAAGTATTCTGATAACCTTCTTGTTTGCTATCCTCTCATCATTTTTCTTAAATAAAGTAGCATATGAACTCTCGAATACTGACTCCTTTGTCTTACTGATGGCAGGTTCAAAGACTGGGTTTTCCCTGATGTTTTGGCATTCTGAAATCGGGAACAACGCCGGAAAACTCTCCTGATAATCAGTCGCTCGCTGATGTGCGGTAGAACTCTCAGCATTTATCGAGAGAGATGAGAAAATTCAAGATGAAAGTAGTTTAGAATAAGGCTCCATTCTTGGAGCATTCTTGAAAATTGTAACTAAGTTCAACTGATTAATCATTAACAAATTCTAATTAGAAACATTTTACATCTATTAAAAAGGTAAACTAATTATTTTTTACTATTCGACTATGAAATCTTTTTAATTAAAAAAATTTCATAATCTTTTAATTAATATTTTTGTGGACAATGGTTAACAAAACTCAACTAAAATAAATAAACATTAATGTTTTTTTTGTGTTTGAAACAACTCTGCATTTTACTAATATATAATATATGATGAAAACCGACAAATAGAAATGAACCTTTTACTAAAAGACAAACCCAAAATTATAAATAATATTTTTTTTTATAACGCGACCCTCGTTCATATCCAAATTTAAGATACAATAATCCAAAATATTGATGTAACTAGCAAATAGCAATGGTCCGAATCTACGGTTGCTTGTCCATATTTTGTAGGACGTCTCACGTTGTGGGCCGTCTTGTATTGTAGGGACAAAAAAACAGATAGCAGAGGTCCATCAAATTCCAAAATTCCGCGTTTATGTCCGCTTTATTTTATATTCCGATTATCGAGTATACACTTTTGTGACAGATCCATCTTGATGGGCCGTTATTTTCTGTACATATGTTGTACTTTTTCTCGGCATTTTAATTTTCTAAGAGAAAGTTAGCCGGAGAAATAGATGGCTCCAAAATTATTTGGAAAAATCTATGGCTAATAGATATAGTTTCAATGTTCCATTATAATTGTATAAACAATTTTTTAACACCGAAATATAAAAGGCACCATAGGATATTTAAAAAATAAATATATTTTAAAATATTTTATTTTGGAGAGATTTTGAAAAATATATATTTTTATTTTTATTATAAAATATAAATTTTCATCTTTGATAACAAGTCTTTCGGCTCTGATAACATATGATGTAGACACAAAAGCCGTTTCATTGACGAAGTTGATGTTTGGAGAATATTGTCAACTTTAACCGATTCAGATGATATTTATGGCGGTGAATGGAGCGTTGTTGACTCGTTGTTGTTCGGAGAACACTCACAAACAAAATCAGATCGAAAATGTTTGATTGATATATGACGGATCGAGCTGCGCCACAAAGGTGATGAAAAGCCTTTGATAAGCATAACTTCAAACTGAATTTATCCTGGATAAATCAAAATGAAGGATTAACTAAATTCGCTTCTCATAAGAATAGTTTAAAGATAAATTTGTCCCGGACAAATATTTGAGTAACAACTTATTTTTTGATTGATAATTATCACTTTATTAATTATCATATTTATAAACAGTTTAAATGCTCTTTTTTTTAATATAAAAAACCATAACCTGAGAAATTTTATTGATGTGTCGCTTAGTTTTTTTATACGTTTGAGGTTGATCAGTGTTGTGTGCTTGGTTATGCTCTTTTTATTTGTTTTCCGTCTTGAACATGGTTAATTATTTTTTCAGAAGGTTTATTAATCGATACATTGATTCTTACCTCGGTGAAACAATGGTTTTAACCCAACAAATGGTGTGTCGAGTGTAGAGAGATAGTAAAAGAAGTAGATCGATTGTGGATCTGGAGGTTGGAGAAGTAGATCTCGTCTAGAAACCAAAAAACCACGAAAGATGAGTTCCATGAAGCTTAGCCTAGAAAAATTTGACGGATCTCGTGATCTCAACCTCCAGAGAATTAAGGTTATGGCTTACCTAGTACATAAGGGATTAGTTGCTACTATTGATGAAAAATCTACACGAATTGATGTCGTGGTACTGTCTAAAGCTCATAGTGCCCTCATATTAAGTTTGAAAGATGAAATGTTACTAGAGTTATTTGAAGAGCCTGCGACACTGAGCATATGGAATAAGATGGAGGTAATTTACATAAATAAATATTTGATGAACATATTATATGCTAAGAAACATCTTTACAAGTTGTCTGTGGATAATAACGTAGAGATCCGAAAGCGCCTAGATGATTACAACTGAATCATACTTGACTTGAATGCAGTCCGTGTGAAGGTGGAGGAGGAATACCAAGCAATCATCCTCCGAAGCAACTTATGATGACTGAAGTCAAGAGCGCTTTGAACTCTAAATATCTTCAAAGAAAAGTGTTTTGAAGGGTTACTCCGAATGACACAGATTAAGTGTAAAAGATCATTAAGAAATTTTTTTTATAGGGATACGAAAGGAAAATATCGGTCAAAGTCCAAATGGGCTGGTACAGGTTCTAAAGTAATATGTCGACCATGCGAGAAGAAAGAACATATCAATCGTAATTTCCCAAAGTACGGAAAGGGTAACAACCATCAGAAGACCGACGATGAAGATGTTGCAATAATGGCTGATAATTATGAGCACACTGATGGTTTAATAAATTCTTATTCTTGTATGCATAATGATAAATGGGTATTGGATTCAGGTGCCTTCCCAACATAATAGGTTTGCTGATAGAATAAATCAAACCTTGTTGAAACGGGGTAGATGTGTGCATCATACAATTGGAATGAGTCAAAGGTTCTGGAGAGAAGTCGTGACACCAACTTTATATATCATCAACATGAGTCCATCTATGTCACTTAAGTTTCTTTGTCCTTAAGATTTGTAAAAGAAACCTAAGTTGGAATATTTGCGAGTGTCCAGATGTGCTACCTACGCACATGTAAATCATGATAATCTTAGGTCAAGAGTATTAAAATATTTTTTCCTCAAATATCCAGAATGGTTAAAAAATATAGGTTATGGTGTATTCAACATGAACTTCAGAAGGTTTTAATAAGCAGGGACATGGTTTTAAATGAAGAGGAAAGACGAGTAAATAAGATGGTGAATACTCAACCTAGTACTGTCGAGAAGAGATGCGAAGTTGATAATGAATTCGATCTATAATGTAAAGATGGAGACAATTTTGGTGAAGAATATTTTGGGTCTAGTTACACTTCGGATCGTGCATAGGAAGTTCAACCATTACATGAGAGTGAAGCAGACCAAGGGTCTGGTGTTAGCTGGGGAGGGATAAATCATGAAGATTAAGCAAACAATCGTAGATGTATAAATATATCGATGTAATTTGTTATGCATCTTTATTAAAATGCAGGAATATATTTTTTTAATCCAAAATGTATTTGATGCTATTAAGATTAATGATAAATAAAAGTGGCTCATAGCCATGAAGGAATAAATGAGATCTTTCAAAAAGATAAACATCTGGATTCTTGGGAAGCAGTTGAAGGGTCAAAAGTTGGTTGGGAGTAAATAGATATTCAAGGGGAAGCGAGTTATTCCTAGTATTGAGTTATCCAAATACAAGGATAGGCTCATGGGTAATGGCTTTATGCAAAAAGAGGCTATCGATTTCAATGAGATATTTTTACCAGTTGTGAAACAAACCTCCATTATGGTTCTGTTGTCAATTGTTACTAGATTTGGTCTTGAGCTACATCAAATGGATGTTATTATTTCCTTCTTGTATGGTGAATTGGAATATAAAATTTACATGTGTCAACCGAAGGGGTTTGAAAAAGGAAATGAGGGTTATATGTATTTGTTGAAGAGACCCCTCTACGAGCTGAAACAATCGCCGAGGTAGTAGAATAGAAGATCTGATTCATTTATGAGATCCATTAAATATACCCGTAAATATTATAACAATTGTTTATATTATAACAAGTTTTATTATTTTTTTATGTTGATGACATATTTTAGAAATAAAAAAGATAGGAGGAAGATTGAAGCGATACAGACTTAACTAAAACAAGAGTTTGAGATAAAGGATATGAGAGATTCTAAGATGATACTTGGTATTAAGATCAAGAGGAATAGGAATAAAGGGTATTTATTCTTATTTCAACAAGAATATATACATAAACTTATAAAGAAATTATCGATGTCCGTAGCAAAATTGGTTGGAATTCATATTGGTTCTTTATTCAAACTCAGTGGCACTCAAGCACCAACCAAAACATTAGATAATAAGTATATGATGAGGATACAGTATGCCAATATTATTAGTAGCATTATGTATGCTATGATTTTCACGAGACCAGGCTATTATGGATTCGAAGACATGAAAACATAACTTCTTGGGTTTGCCGGCTGGTAGCCTTGGAAAATTGGTAGCGGTGTTACACCTGTACAATAACGACTCGACTGACCTGTTGGATGACCCAATGGAGTGTTAGACTGGCTCATGGGTGGAACCTGAAGAAAGCTTTATTGATGCGATTGGTTAACTAGTGAAGCCTAGGTAAAACTATATTGATTTGTAAGGTGCACTAGTGGAGTTTATGGTTATTTTTGTTGGTTTTTTATTGGTGTACCAAAGGAGTTTGAAATAAGTTTTATTAAGATGATAAGTTCAATGTCGGAGCCCTAGTAATATCTTGATATTTTTTCTCCTAGCGAGGCTTCGATTCACGTGCTTCTGTTTTTTATCACTGTGTTGGTAAAATGAATGTGTCATACTCCTTATTGAAGAGCGGGAACGGTATTGGTGGTGGCGCTTTCTAGATCCACTTGAGGAATTTTTATTAGGATTCCATTTGGGACCATCAACCCTTAAGAGATTAGGTAGTGAGTGAAATTTCACTTAGTAATTTATCGGTAGCATTCGCGTAACATAGAGAAAATGGTATCATATTTTTCCTTTTGATTGTAATCATTAAGATGTTGAACTTCAGAATGCAACTGCAGACCACCAGTAGCTACCATACTACGTAACATTTTGATATGCCTTCCATATTATTCTCTCATTTTGTCTAACTATTGTTAAAAATCATAAAAAATCAGTAGATGCATTTGGCACATTAAGTCTCTTAAGAAAAAGTTATGGTTCAATGTTTATTGAGAAAAGTGACATTCTTAACTTTTTTGGATTTTTCGGAAACTGGTGAGCTATGAGTGATATTCAATTGAGGTTTTTAAGAACTTATATTACTAAGACTTCAGATTTCCATAAACGATACCAATTTGATGAGGTGACTTTTAAGTTGGGTGTCTTCTGAGGAGGGAATACAATTTTGAGAGATTAAGGTGATTAAAGAACATACTTTTTAAATGTTAGACAAAGTTTTCACAGTAGTGGAAAAACATTTAGAGTTGGATAAAAAATATTATGGGAGAATAAATTTTTATGAAAAAACATAAAATTAGTTATAGAGAAATTATTGAAGTATTTGAACATAGACAAAGTTAAAATATATTTTTAAGCGAATGATCAAAGTAGGATGAGTTCTGGAGAGTAACTCACTTTATTAAAACGCTATGTTCTCTCTAGCAAGAACAAAGATCATTCATTGATCTTATGGTATCTAATTTGATTGAGCTTCTTTTTTATCATGGAGGAGGGTGATTCTTCTGTTCGAACAAACCCTTTGGCGATCAACAAATTAAAGATTTCTTCAAATGATGAATTTCCTTTGCTTAGGAAAACTACTATGTCTACTTCTTTGCATGATGTCTGTTCTTCAGATAATAGGGAGAAATCTTGGTTCTTGGGCAGTAATCAAAACGTAATCTCCGATCCCACGTTCGAGGAAATCAATAAGGAAAAAGAGAATCCAATTCTGCAAACTGGTTCTTATGCTGATACTGTAAAACCAAGGAAAACATAGTTCGTCCATTCTAATGTTTCTGTTCGATTAAAGACGATTTTCAAATGATTACGTTTGAAACCAAAGATAAAGACTTACTGATGAATATTTCGAAACATACTCTAATCGCCAAGTTCACTTCGAGGAAACCATCAATGGAAGTTTTGAGAAACTTCCTGGGTAAATTTAAATTTTCTGAAACTACAACCTTTCGGTCTGGGACTACATGCACATCTTCATCGATTTTAATGAGGCTGAAGATCTTAAGATGTTGCGTTTAAGAAATGTTTGGGTTCTTGGAAGCAAAACAATATATCTTTTGAAAAGGACTCCGCAATTTAATCCCAATCTTGAATGTTCTTACACTCCGATCTGGGTTTCGTTGCTTAATTTTCCAGATTTCTTATTCAATGAATCGGCCATTGCTGAAATCGCTAAGGTTCTTGGAGTTCCCCTAAAAGTTTGGGTTCCTACTGTCAACCGGGAAAGACAAAATTGCTGTAGGATCTGGGCTGAAGTTGATATCTCCAAACTGTAGGTTCATAAAGTTCAATTAAGGTTTGGTGAAGCTGATAGTTATTGGGTTGATATAATCTTTGATAGCATACCTTTATACTGCAACAAATGTGCTCATATTGGTCACTCTAATGAAAGCTATAAGAAACAGTTCCCTGGTGAAATGATGCCAAGAAATAATTCAAGTAAATTGCATGAACAAGTTCTTTTATCTGCTCAAAATGTCCCTGATCAATTCCATCTTTCTGCTCCTGTTAACAATGTTGTAACCAACAATAAAAAATTGTCTACTCAAAAAGTCCCAGAACAACATCCACCGTCTGATTCTGTCAACAATGTTATAACTAGCAATAAACTAAAATTGATCGTTGTTAATAACGCAGCCTTTAACCGTTTGGACAATCTTTCAAAAGGTTGTTCTGAAAATGAAATTTCTAACCAGTCTGATAGTATGCCTTCTCAAGAAAATCAAGAGATTGATCCCCCTAGTTTGGATCACTTAGATCTAACTAATGACCATGAGATGATTGATGCTTTGAAAACTCTGGAAAAGAGAAATATGTTTGAACCTATAGCTGAATAGATTCATTATTCTCCTAGATATGCTGGCAGCCTTGTTACCTCTCCATTAAAAGATCAGTTTGAAGAAACTTTGAATAAACCAAACATCAAAAATTTAAATAAAACGTCGAAAATCTGGAATTCGAAAGGTCCGGTATCATCAAAACTAATCAAGCCCAAAAGAGCTAATAAAACTTCATCAAATTGATTACTATCACTATCACTATCTTGAATTGGAATGCGAGGGGTCTTGGCAATAAGCAGACTATTCAAAGGCTTAAGTCCCTTGTCAAATCTACCAAAGCTAGTTTTGTTGTTATACAAGAGCCTTTTATTAATTTCGATAAGATTCATTCGGTTGCTAGGAAGTTGAAGTTCAGTGGATATTGTGGCAATCTCAATAATAGAATTTGGGGTTTCTGGCATCATAATTAAAATGTGGAGGTTGTCCTTGATACGGAGCATATTTTTCATCTCATGGTTCATCACCCTTCCTTGGATAAAGACTTCATGGTTTCTGGGATTTATGCGAAGTGTACGAGAGATCAAAGACTTTCTCTATGGGATAGTATCAGAGTGATTGATAGTCCTTCTAAAGAATGGATTATATTTGGTGACTTTAACATCATTTCTAACATTCAAGAGCAACTATCTTGTTCAACAATCAACCAACGGGGAATGGATGATTTCAACAATCTTATAATGGACTGTGGCTTACAGGATGCTGGTTATACTGGGTGTAGCTTTACTTGATCTGATGGTCATAAATGGAAACGCCTGGATCGTGTTTTATTCAACAATTCTTGGTTGAACTACTTTGAGACCACTTTTATTTCTCATCATGCTAGAAACTGTTCTGATCATTGTCTTTTTCTATTAATATATCTTCTAGTCTTGAGAGGGTTAAACCTTCTTTTAAGTTTTTAAACATGTGTGTTACTCATCCTGAGTTTATGAAGCTGGTGGATGAAAGTTGGTCTGGTAATGTGGTTGGGGCTGAGGTGAATTCTATAATGAACTTCTGGCTTAAGCAAAAAAGGTTGAAAGTTGCGTTGAAAGACTGGAACAGGGAAGTATTTGGGAACATTTTTATGCTATTAAGAATTCTGAGGATATCATAAATTTCAGAGAATCTCTCTTGCAAGGTGATGCTAATGAAGACAACAGAATCTCTCTCGAAGAGGCTAAGCATAATCACCTAATGCTTTTGGACAGGGAAGATCTGTATTGGAAGCAGAAAGCTCATGCAACCTAGCTTAATGATAGTGATAAAAATACGGCTGCATATCATAGTTTCGTGAAGAAAATATTGAAAAAGAACAGAATTGTTAGAATTAAAGATGAAAATGATTGGCTCACTTCAAGGGAGGCTATTGATAACTGAGCTATTAAGTATTTCTAAGCTTTGCTGGCTCCTACTCTATGTGAAGACATGGAGATAGATCTGATGGATGTTATTCCTAAAATGGTCACTGATGCTGATAATAATAGTCTGACTACTTTGCCTGATACTAATGAAATCCTTTGTACTATTAATTCTTTAAGTTCAGTGTCTGCTTTAGGGCCAGATGGTTTCAACGACGAGTTTTATAAAAATTGCTGGCCTATTATTGGTCCTGATCTTTGTAAAGCTATCCAATGGTTCTTCAATGGGTATAATCTTCCTCTTTGGATGAAAGCTACAGCTATTTGCCTAATTCCTAAAGTCGGGCATCCTAACAAATGACATGACTATCGTCCTATCATCCTAACTACCATGATTTTCAGAATCATTGGGAAAATCATCAACAACAGGCTATCCAAGATCCTTTCTAATCTGATTTCTGATGATCAAGGTGCCTTCGTGAAGGGGAGAAGCATCCATGATATCATTCTTATTGCCCAGGAAATGTGCTATGATCTAAATTCTAAATGCAAATGAGGCAATGTCATCATCAAGACTGACATGACTAAGGCATTTGACAAGCTCAACCATAGGTTTATTTTCAAGATCCTTTACTTATTTGGCTTTAATACTAATGTGGTTATGCTTCTTAGAAATTGTATCAATAATGTGTATTTCTGTTTTATTATTAATGGTGAATTGAAAGGGTTCTTTCTCAAAACACAAGGTCTGAGACAAGGAGATCCGCTTTCTCCAAGTCTCTTTATCTTGGTTGAAGAGTATCTCATCAGAAGTATCAAACAAATTTATATTGGTAACTCTAAAATCAGGTTTAAAAGCAGAAGTGACATGAACATCTCATGTCTTGCGTTTGCAGACGACTTCATGGTTTTTAGTAATGGTGGGTCTGACTCTATGCAAACTATCAAGACATTCCTTGATCATTATCAACAAGTGTCAGGCTAGGAAATAAATACAACCAAATCAAAGGTTATTGTTTCTAACAATACGAAGACTCATGATTCTTCTACAATTGAGAACATCTTAAACATCAAGCATACAAATCTGCCTATCAAATATCTAGGTTCAACTACTGCTATCTCCACCAGAATATCCAACTTTGATGATTTGATAAATAAAACCATGAATAAAATCCAGGACTGGGACAAGTTGGACCTTTCCTTTGCTGGCCGCCTTCTGCTGATTCAGACGGTTATAACTGCTTTCCCTACTTATCTTCTTCAACACACGGTTCTGCCTAGTAGTGTCATCAACAGACTGTAGCTTCTCTTCAGCAAAATTCTGTGGGGAAACAAGGAAAACAAGCAGGTCATAAACTGGTCAAGATGGGACAGATTATGCAAGACTTATAATGAAGGTTGACTTAGTCTAAGAAAGCTAAATGATGTTCAGCTTGTTTACTTGATGAAGCTTTGGTTTAATTTCAGGCTGCAAAACTCGCTTTGGGACAGATACATGATGTCTTTCTATCGTAGGGATAACATTCACCCTATCCTAGCTATATCTCCTGTCAAGAAATCCAAAACTTGGGTTCGGATTATAAATATCAGAGAGCTGCATGAGGAACACATTTTCTACTTTCCTGGTTATGATAACATGGACTTTTGGCTTGATAGATGGTGTCCTGAAAAGCCATTCATCCAATTTAGAGACAATACCAACAGAAGACATCGGCAACAACCAATGAAAATGACAGAGAGGAAGTCAACACGCGTTTATGGAACAATTAACCACGAAACCTACGTAACGCACCACGATTAGAGTAATGACCATGATTATAACTTCATCGCCATAAATTAAAGATCACGACAATAGTTAATGAGAGAATGTAATTAATGAGAGTGAAATTGTTCTTTAAATAATATAATAGGTCTACGATGCTATAAAAAAATATCGTTTCCTCTTTTAATAAAAAAAATTAATACATGGCATATCATTTGTAAGGATTTCCCTTAACACATAGTATAAATTTGCATGCTATGTATGCTATTAAAATAATATAAATTGTACATTTGTGTGAATTTTTTTACTGTTTATCATAAATATCGTGCGATTAATTATTTTACTACTATAAATTTAAAAAATTACCTCAATTACAATTTTTCGTTTCATAAAAAAATCGGACAACGAGCGCCTTAAATTTTCGTTATCTACATATTTTATTATTTTGAAGTTATTGTATGATTTACTGGGGCTAGATTAAATTGGGGGAGCTTTGGGGTTTTATAGTTCTATTTAGAACGAGTGGCATTACCATGATTAGTCAAGATAGTTGGATTATTCTGAATTTTTTAAATTTGATAAAATGAGCCTAAATCTGACCTTGTCAATTGAAAAATTATTATTTGCATGTATCTCCCCGTAGCTTAAGAATTGAAATAAAATTATCGTTTTTTAATCTGTTTAAATCCAGTGATAAGCATGATATATTTATTAAGATTTTTTTTTTTTTTTTTTTTAAGATAAGACGTCTATTTTACACAAACGTAATCTGTCGAAATGAACAAACCCGTAACTATACCCTAGTAGGACAATATTATCCGAGTTAACATTGAGTTGATCAGTGCTTAGAACATAAACTGAGAATGGTCTTTAAGCTATATTTTATCTTTTGTAAACATAGGATTTAGCAAAATACAAGAAAACAATAAATCCTAGCGAACTAATAGCGGCAACTAGCCAATAAAAGTAATCAAGATGGGCTCGATTCAAATTACTCGAAAACCAACTAATACCTTCATTCCTACCGGTACCTTTATCAATTGCGGAAACAAGAAAGCTACTTAAAAAGCTTCCAAGTCCAAGAACACTAAGATAAAGTGACAGACCAACACTCCTTAGCTCGTTCGGAACTTGGTCATAGAAAAATTCTTGCATGCCAACGATAACTGAAACATCGGCCAAACCAAACAACAGATTTTGAGGGACCAACCACCATACAGACATTGGAATCGCAACGTCAGGTAAATCAAGCAGACCATATTTTTCTGCAGTTTTAAGCCTTTTTGTCTCAACTAAAGCTGCCATTACCATTGTGATAATCGATAACACCATCCCGGCTCCTATTCTTTGAAGCGTGGATATACCGTAAGATGTTTTTGTGATTTTTCTAGCTAGAGGAATAAATATGCGGTCGTAAATTGGGATGAAGAGAATAATGGATATAGAGATGAATATATGAAGCGAAGCGGCTGGAATGTAAATGCCTGGGGTGATTTGTCTGTCCATTGTTGCTCCTTGTTTGATAAAGAAAGTAGTGGATTGAGCATACATTATACCGTATGTTAAACATGTGGTCCATATAGGGAATATTCTTAACAATGCCTTTGCTTCTTCGACATCGGCAATGGTGCTTGGCTTCAAGCCGTGTACCGAATTGTCTGGAGACACCAATGCCTTGTTTAGGAACCTGAATTGGAAACCCAAGGAATATGATATCACTTATCTACAAAACCTCAACAATGTTTATAAATATATAGGAAGTTAAAACCATATAACTTATATTTTTAATCAATTCATTTTAATAAATATGTTAGGTAGAATCCATGTCGGAGCAGACGACCCGACTGTCCCGTAGTGGATCCATCTCCTCGGATTGTACTGGTTCTAACTTCTAACAGGTCATGAAGAAGTTCTATACGCTTAATTTCTTCTATAGTAACATAAACACCGGACTGGTTCTCTTAACCGGTACAGTTATAGTAATTGGTGTAATTCCAGATCAGAGAGCTTCAAAAAAGAACAATATGATCTAAATAAAACTAACTTACTTGAATTGTCCCGATAGCGATTGGTTTCCACTTGATTCCTCTGCCCAATTCCTCGTACTTGTTCGGTTTCTAAATGCTGCAACATATACAGCATTAATTCTCGCAAACGGATTCCTTTTCTCTTCCTGTATGACACTGAACCTATATGTCTTGATGCCTAGCAAGAAAACAAACAGTGAGATCAACATTACTAGGCAAGGGATTCCAAGACCGAGCACCCAGCTAACGTTATCTTGGATATATACAACAATTACGAGTGACAAGAGAATGCCGGTGCATAAACTAAGGTACCACCAATTGAAAAATGCACTTCTGGCTTTTCTTTCTTTAGGATCTTCTCCATCAAACTGATCAGCCCCAAAAGCTTGAAGACAAGGCTTGTGACCGCCTTGCCCAACGGCAACGAGATACAAAGACACGAAGAAGATTACTTTGAGAAGAGGAGAAGAAGAACTTGATGTTTTTAAAGAGGTGAGCAGAGCAGATAAAGTTAGTAGCCCTAGTCCCTGTGGTTCAACTTCGATTCCATTAGAGCCTTACAATTATCTTCTAAGCCAAAAAACTAAAAATAAGTAAGCAATATCTATTGAAAACTTATTATGAAATTAAAAGTGTATACAGAAGGATCAGTTGAAGAAAGATTGTTAAGAAAAGAGAAGGTTACAAGTTTGAAAAGTTAATACTTGTTAGCTAAATAACCTGATGGCCCCATTGTAATCAACAAAAGAAACAAAGATCTGGAAAACTAACCAAAACGTAGATAAGAGAACCAATGAGAATTGTGCGAAAACGGCCTAGAAACGCATCGGCCATGAAACCTCCAAGCACAGTAAGCAACAAGGCAGTCCCATACCAAGCATTGACGTTGGCAGCAGCCGTTGCGGTCGACTCTCCAAGCGGTCCGGTCAAGTAGCTAATAAGATTTGAAGATACTCCAAAGTAAGCGAATCTCTCTGCTACTTCCGCACCTGAACATATTTAAATCACTTTGTTTTTTTTTAATCTCTCCTGAAAAATACCTATTGACTAGTCAGTTGGCATAACACAAGCAGATCCATACTCAATGATTATTAAGTGATCAATTATATCACTTCTGAGCAATGAATTGATAGTGTGTTGCTTACATATAAGGAAAGACACCGATCTCCAACCACCAGAACTGGACTTTTGAACCAGTCGGCCGCGGAAGTCAACTGCCTCGATGATGGTCGGGTCTAGAAGCGGTTCAGCAGAGATGGTTGTGCTCTGTTCGATCATCTTTACCAATTTTGGATTTTTCTTAGAAGTGTATACAGAACTAAAACATGTATAAACAAGAAATGGAGGCTATTGAGGTGTAAATCACTTTCATAGTAGAAAGTTAGTTTAAGCTATCGTTGGCTGTTTTGGCTGGATTGGCTGGCATTAGTTTCTTTTGGTGAACAAATACTTCTTTTTCATTTTTGGGTTATTAATGAGGAAGGTGAGGTACCACTTTTGTGTGGTCAGCAATAATTGGAAAATTTTGTAAAATATGATTTTCCTGTTCTTTTATTTCGAAAAAAATCAGACGCATACATAACCTTACATCCAAAAGTACAATCAAGTACAGAAAATATTAAATTACAGACCGAGTACAGAAAGTATCTGATTGAATTCCTGGTCAGGTTCCGGTTTCAGTATTCTGACAAATTTGTTAGATTTAAGTTTTATAATGCAACTAATCGGATCATGATCAGCATCGGACAAACAGATTAATAACGCCGTAAGTACCAGGTTAACCAGACAAATCAGGTTAACCAGACCGTTCTAAAAGGTAAGAAGTCAAACTGGGCTTTTTTTATAATCGAGTTGGAACTAATCTAAACTATGTTCAAATGCATGTATGTGCCAAAATCCAAGAACAGACTATTATTTATGATAAAGCTTTTATCCAACTCAGAATTAGATTTTCGCTACCCGTACTCTGTTTCTTTTCAAATGCTAGATCTTTTAGCATCAATTATGAATAGCTCAGATTTAATATTCTAATAATGATGTATCAGCTCGAACTGCAGTTACGTGATAAATGTAAACCATAACTATTTAGTTAAATAATGAAACTAGTACCTTTCTATGGGAGAACTTTACCACCCTTGCGCTCCAATCTGAGGATAAGTCAGATGCAGCCAAACACGGAGTAGATAGGCATCTCAACTTATATATTTGACAAAGTACTAGGGTAAAGTTGATAATTATATAAGGAAAATACAAATGAACCATTTGGTCCAGCAAGAGCATCATTTTAAGAACACTCAAGGATTTCAGTTCTGTTACTTTGAATGTAAAAATAATATTTGGAGAAGTAAAAGAAGCAGCAACTTCAACCACCACTAACCCCTGCTAGTAATCAGTAAAAGTAGTCGAGATGAGCTCCATTCAGATTACGCTCAAATCAACTACTACAGTCATTGCAACTCTCGCTTTGTTAGTAAAGGAAAAAAGAAAGCTACTGAAAAACTTCGGACACCAACAATGCTTTAGAATTTAGATTAAGTGAGAGTGACACACTTCTAAGTTCATTCGAAAGTTGGCCCTAAAACAGTTCTTGCAGGCCGACTATGGTTGAGACATCAGCGAGATCGAACAACAGAGATGTAAAACTAGCCACCATACGGACCGAGGCATTCGGTAACTCAACGAGCCCCCATAGTCTCGTGCCGTTTAAAGCTTCTTCTTCTCAGCTAAAGCCGCAATTACCATTGCAAACCCAGATATTACCATTCCGGCTCCAATTCTTTGAAGCATTATATAATGCGAATGGTTTTCTAGCTATGGGAAAGAAAACGTGGCCGTAGATGGGTAACACAGAAAATAATGGCTACACTGGTGAAAAATTGAAGTGAAGCCTCTGGGATGCATATGCCCAAAGCGAGTAAGATTTTGTTTAAAACCTGCCATGAAGATCCGAAAGAGCCTTAGCTCATAGCATAACAACAAGGGTGGCGAAAATCCGGTTATGGGGCGGATCTGGATCTGAAAATTTCGGATTTCAAACCGGATTTTATATTTTCTTTGTCCAAACCCAGGTTTTGGACATGAAATTCATATCCATCTCTGGGTTTTCTGTGGATCGGACAAAATCGGTTGTTCGGCTCGGACAAGATTTTGCCACCCCTGTGCTCGAGTAAACCAAGAATTCTTTGGAAGTTATTTCTTACTTGAACTGACAAGAGACGTCTCCATCTATTTCCTCTTCGCTAACTCTCATTGAAGTATTTTCGGGGTTTCTAATGGCTGCTACAAATACTCCACTGATTCTTGCAAATGGATTCTTGTCTCCCACTATACCTATAAGTCCTAGTTCCCACCATAAGGAAAACCAACGAAATCGCCATAAATATTCAAGGAAGACCAAAACCTAGCATCCAATTCAGATTATCTTGGACTTAGACAACAATGACAAGTGCCGCAAGTGTGCCTGAAGATTGACCAAAGTAACCACCAATTGAAGAACACGCTTCTTGATTTGCTTTCCTCTGGATCATCTCCGTCAAACTGATCACTCCAAAGGCCTGAAGACAAGGCTTAACCACTTTGTCCAACCGCTACCAGATACAAAGAGAAGAAGAACACAACCTCGAGTATACGAGAAGAACAGAAATTGACATTAATGGTGGCTTTACAAACTTCAAGTGTTTGAGAGAAGCTGATAAGGCCAATAGTCCTAGTCCCTATTAGATGCCAAACATGAATTTGATAATGCTTACATTAAAGCTCACTAATACCTAAACAGTAAACATTTACATTTACATTTTATCACAAGAATCATCTAATAGCTCTACTCGGTGACCCAAGAATCATCTAATAGCTCTACGCAGTGACTGAAAAGCTACTTCGTTTCTTTACTAATTTCAAATATACTGAACAACTGAGCTTGAAGATGTCCGAAAATCCAAAAACTTTTCAGAGAAATATATTCAGAGCAGGAAAACCACCAACATATCATTCATTTCCGTTTCGGCAATCGGTTTCTGATTAGGCATGATCTTGGAACAATCGAAACTTCGATTACTGGAATAACAACAAACCAGAAATCCAGCAAAATCTTCAACATTTCATTGTGTTTCTACCAATTACTAAGCATGAACAAAAATCGAGGGAAACCAATCAAGGCGAAGGTAAGCGAAGCAATTAAAATAGTGCGACATTGGCCTAGAAAAATGTCGGCTACAAAAAAAACCTAGCTGAGGAAGCAGGGTGTCTGTGCCGGACCATGCGTTAACATTCACCGCCGAATCCGCTGTTGACACCTCTCTGTTACTTGGACAGTGAAAGACATAAATTAATTATAGTTCAATGAAAGGGAAACAGTCTAATCAGTGGGTTTTTTTTTCTTTCAAAATTGTAAAATATATTGATATCAAAGTTTTGATTACAGCAAAACCTAGACTTTAGGGACTATAATAAAAAATTTCCCAAAAATCAAATTAGAACTTCTAAACCTACTAGAAAATAGCCTTTACCAAAAATAAACTCTTTCCTATTCCGTTTCAATCTTTGACTGGTCTTTCTTTTCGAACCAGTAGAATCAAGCCAACCAGTGACGAGAAGAAAGAAAAAACATTAGGGACTATCGACTCTTATGACCATTGCTTTCATTCAAGTCATAAGATAATCTGAAACTTGAAACTAATGATGAAGAAACAGAGTAGCATCAAAGCTTCTGAAAACATTTAGCTGATGTAGCCAATACCTAGACTTTTAAATAGGACAATAGGGAGAAGCTCCGATGGTGCGTCAAACTGGTAAACTTCGATTTTCTGCTTACACTTGAGTGTCCACTTCGCGAGCCATTCAGCGGCTCTGTTTTGGATTCGAGGAACAAATTTGATGAGCATTGAAGGATGAATGAGTCTTCTGCAGATTGAAATCATAGATTTCAGGATCCAAGGATTCTTCCTTTTAGCAAGATACTCGATTAAAGCTTGACAATCGGATTCAATGTCCACTTTTGTCCGGCCATTCTCACGACATACCAACAGGCCTTCCATTAAAGCGCAAGCATCTGCCACGATTGGGGACAGCTTTCCAAACATTTTGCCCAATCCTTTAACCATATCTCCATTTGAATTTCTGACAATCATGCCTCCAGCAGCTTCTCCGTTTTAATACAAGTGACATCTACATTCAGCTTCACGCTGTCACCGTTTGGATGGGTCCATTTAATGTAAGTCGTCTTATTGATCTTTTCAAACATTGAACTACAACCCAACGATGTTCCTGCATCAAAAGCCATAAGTCAGTGTTTCTTAGTTAGCTTCTTTGAAGTGTCCAGACTACACAGAATTTTGTTAACATGGTAGATAGCAGAATCAATTGAATGAGTTTTATTTTTAAACTTTAAATCATTTCTACTTTTCCAAATAATCGAGCAAATAATCGGAGGAAGAATATGAGTTATATGAACTTTACAGTTTGAAAACCAAAACCAATCTCTAACAATATGAGTTAAACTCATATAACTCTCAATTCTGATGTTAAATAATAAGCTAAATTGTTTCCAAATGCTCCAAGCATACTTGCAGCTCACAAACAAATGATTTTTGGTTTCATAGTTTTGACAAAAAAATGCATTTTGATGCTAAGTTAACATGTCTAAATTGTAGAGTAAAGTCAATAGGTAGATAGTTTTTAATGAGCTTCCACAAAAAGAAAGAGTACTTCCTAGGTGATTCCATTTTTTTTAATAACGAGGATTTGTTGAAATATTGCCTTGTGTTATTCCACGTATGCCTTGTACTGAAGTCCGGAAGTGGAGGATCAGACCAGATCAATATGTCTTTCTTTAGAGGATTAACTTTGAAACTCGATTCATTCTATCTTCACCCAGAAAGCTACTAAGCAGATCAGTATCCCACTTCCCATTTTTCGAGAAAGTATTAATTTTCTGATCAAGGAACCAAAGATTAACATTAGAGTCCCGATTATCCATAATAGGAGCCTGGTTGTGCCAGTTCTCAAACCAAAAGTCCACGTCACCACTGCCCAATAACCACCTGATATTAGTTTCAGCACAATCTTTAATCCTAATCAGACGCTTACAAGTGTGTGAGCCTGGTTTAGAAAAATTTGTTTTAAGAGGGTGTTTTCCCTTGTTATAGATATCATTCATCAAATTTGACCATAAACTGTCATTTTTTCTATAACAGAACCATAGCTTTTGAGAAAGATTATTCTGAATCTCAAGTAAATTTCTGATATTCAGGCCTCTTTCATCAAAAGGCTTGCAAAGCTTTCCCTATGTAGTCCAGTGTATGCTTTGAAATTCAACTTAGACCTCCAAAGAAACTTGTTGAAAGTTTTTTCAAGCCTTTTGATCACACTTAAAGGCAGTAAAGTACTATGCATCCAATAATAGAGAATTAACATAAGTATAGAATATATTAGAGTGAGCCTTCCCCCGAAAGAAAGGAATTTGCAATCCCATTCTGCAATGTTTGAGTTTATATTATCTAAGAGCTTGCTGAATTTTTTTGCCTTGTTGTTGCAGGTGAGGTTAATCCCTAAGTAACTTATGGGAAGGTGATCAGCTTTGAATCCATTGTTTGCTTCCAACATAGAAATCCTGCTTTGATGAAGTCTGTTTGAGATAATGATCTAAGTCTTGTCCTTGTTGATTAGCTATCCTGAAATCAGTTGATATCTTTCGAGAAAACAACTAAGCTAATTTATCGATGAATTTAAAACTGTTAGTGAAAACTAAGATGTCATCTGCAAATGAAATACTAGGGATACCCATAGAAGATCTCGAAGAAAACTTCATGGTTTTATTTTGATTAAATAGATGAATTAGCCCACGAATTAACACTTTTTCACTGATAATGAAAAGGCTTGGGGAAAAGGGGTCACATTGCCTCAAGCCTCTTAAAGTCTAAATGAAACCATAAACTTTTCCATTGATTAAAATTGAGAGATTAACATCCTAGATCATGTTTTATATAAGCTTAATAAACTGATTTGAAAACCTAAAAAGAGAAAGAACTTTCAGAACAAATGATATAAACATCATGTCAAAAGCTTTACCATGATGTTACCCTTTGAAGGTTTTCTGTTTAAATCATAAGCCATTTATTTCGCAACTAAGATAGTAAAAAATCCCTTTATCAGATTTGGCACCGTCTGGGGGAACGCAAAACTAACCATTTTTTGTTGTAGTTAGTTGCATTCAGAGATTTAGAAATTGTGGTAACAAGGTCAGGAATTGAAAGGGAAGCCTCAAAGACACAACATGATCAAGGCGATCATGTGAATGTTTGGGGAACAAATAAAACATATATAACAAGCTAGAGTAGATAATAGATATGTATTTACTTGTTTATCCTTCTTTTCAAGCGAACACTGCATACATTTGTTTTCAACAGACCTTCTATAGGCAATGTTATTTCTTTTACTTTCCGCTCTCTAAGTTAAAAGAGAACTGCTCTTGATAGTGGTCGTATTATTTTCTCGGATGTTGGTATGAGCTTTGGATGTTGCTGTAGTGCTCTTTAAGGTCCTTGGAATCTTCTTTGAATGCGGTGGAGTCAGGTTTTTTTTGGACAAAATAATCATGAAGGGTGCAAAATAATTCATCTTCTAACTCCACGGTATCAGATGAGGATGCCTGGCTTTATGTTTATGGAATGGTTGTGGGCTTGTTTATTCATGGTTGGGTGGTTGGTGGTTTCCTTGGATGTGGTGGCTTTTTACTTGTTTTTTGCTCCAATTTAATACTCTCCATAGGCATTTCATCCGGTACAACATCTGGGTGCCTTTTTGTTTCACCACATCCAAATGTTGTTCTTTCAGCCTCTGTCAACATCAACTGACCCTCCAAAACCTATATAATGAAGAATAACCCAATAAAACATTTGTCACTAGGAATCTTAGGAGATTCTCATTGGCCATATGTTTCTTTTAGTTTTCCAATCATACGAGTTCTAGTATACTAAACCTATCGTGCGAGTTTTGTGCATACCATGTGATTCTTTCACAATAAATAATATGCTAGATATTAGTGATTTCAACCATATGTTTCCACACAGAATATAATAACGTTTTAAAATATATATTTGATACATGATCATCTTTTAGCTGGTGAATGTTTTCAATAATCTGTATGGTTGATGGTTTGGACTCCAATCCCCATCATTTGTAGCATATTGGGATCATTTCGGCTTGGTGAGTGCTTGCATAATGGTTGTGTGCTCGATGATGAAGGGTTATATCATAAAATTTATTAGCATGAGGACATATTATTTAAACTTATAATTAATTATGTAGCAAAATTCTTACAAATAAAAATGCAACACAACTGATAACTCTTTCGGGTTTTCTTGCAGCAACACAAACTCTAATTGACCCAAGAAGCTTATGCAATATTGCTCCAGACCAATCGTAGTTGTTTATGTTTTCAAGGTCTTGGATATAATATAAATATTCAGTGTACTAATCATGCTAGATTGATGCAACTAAACATCATACTTATAACAAATCATAAATATAGACTTACCTTTATCATAGCATTTTATACCGATTTGTTTTTGTTTGACCCGACTTTTCTTGAACTTCCAACCAAGAAGTATGTTAGCATAATCTTGGACTCCGTTTCCGCACCTTCTTTGAAGCAAAGTAAGAATTCTCCTTCTTTGTTTAAAGGCATTTCCTCGGTATCGTGTTTAAGCTCAAAAAAGCCTTTACATCGTTGGTCGTTAGCTTTACCAATTTTGACCCAATTTGGAAAGCGACCTCCTTGACCGGGTATGTTTTTATAATCTCCTTAATAAGAAGATAATATTTTTCCAACAAGAACTTCTTGTTACGAAGGTCGAATAAGGATTTCAAAATTGTATATAATGGGTGTTTCTTTCTTAGCTTCGATGTGTTCCGATGTAATGATATTTCTTTTATCTTTCATCAGATTTAAGATGCTGATTAATCCTGATCTGTAGAAGCATACTTTCAGAGATATATTTTTTGTAAAAATAGGATTTGGAACGGGTTGATTAAATAGACAATAACCATATATTTCTTTGAAAACTAACCGTGTTATTTCTTTGAAAAATTAACCATGCAATGTTTTTTTTAAAATAACCATGCAATGTTTTTGAAACACTAACCATGTTATTCTTTCGAAACACTAACCATGATTTTCTTTAAAACAATTAACCATGCTAGTTTTTTGAAACATCAACCATGATAGTTCTCTGGAAAATTAACCATGATACTTCTATGAACCATTAATACAACCATGCTATTTGTTGGGGAAATTAACCATGTGAGTTTATATGAAGATATAATGCACAAACGCAACACAAACATGCGTTTCTTTTGAACTAACATAGAATGCACGACCATAATACAACCATGCATTTTCTTCGTACAAAAAATAAATAAGATGCGAGATTGGTGGATTTTCAGATGAGGAAGATCCAAAATTAGTGTTACTTTCACATGCACGTTGACATAAATAGAAAATTGAGTTCTAAACAACTAAACTCATAAACAAGATAATATATTACAACCAAGAAATACGACTTGCATGGTGATGACAAAACAAAGAGATATAGTAATTTTTTTTCTAACACTATTAGTACCTACAGGTTTTTTTTATACTTCTTAATGACATTCAAATATGTATTCTTTGACGATGAACAATGGGCGGGTATGTCTTGATTTCTTTGTCAGACTGAGAAACTGTCATCGGAGTTAACCAGAAAGGTTACTGGGTATTTGGTTTGTGGGTTTACTGTGTTTGTGTGTTTCGTGGTTTTACTGGTTTAACTGGGTTTAGTGAGTTTTCAAGGGAATGAGTACTGAAAGGTTTTAGTTTTAAAAAGGGAAAAAAGATTTTCAACCTAAAATATCCTATTTATACTAATGAGGTATTTTTATCCATTTTATAGGTCCAAGTACCTATTGGTAGTATGGAATGTTTTGGTACTATGTGACAATGAGATAGTTGAGTGGGTATTTCTGAGTACTTTTCTCTTATTTTTATTTTTATTTTTATTTTTATTTTTATTTTTATTTTTATTTTTATTTTTATTTTTATTAACTCGTAGTTAATAATTTTTAATTTTTTGTTGGATACTATGTTTTTCCATTTGAAATGATCAACTTTATATATCGATGTATTCTAAAAAAATAGGTGGCCTCTTATTTGGGCTATACTTTTCTTTGGGATTTCTCTTCAGAACCATCATATAGTTTGTAAGGAATTTGTAAAAATATCTTGAAATGTCGGAGACTGTATTTGTCTTAGGTTTACTTTTATTTTTATGAGGGATGTCGTAGCTCCCGAAGTTATAATCTTACCTTTTTCTAACTTTATAACTTTATCAGAATCATTTGATTATTCTCATTTGGTGTAGCCAAAACTTTAAATTTGATTCTTTTGTTTTAACAGATTTCTTAGATTCACTACTTGAGTTTTGATAATAAAATCCTTGGATTCAATCCTTGTATTTTACCAGAAACCTTAAATTCAGTCCTTGATATATTATTATGGAATATTTAGATTCACACCTTGATGTATTTTAGTAGAATCCTTAGATTCACTCATTGATATATTTTAAGAAAATCCTTAAATTCACTCCTTAGGAAATGTAAAAGAGACATTTTAATTTGTAAAAATAACTTATTGACTGTTAGATATGTTCGATCCGAGTACAACTCATAAGAAAGCAAAGCAATTTAGAAAGTACAACTGATAAATAAAATACTTGCAACTTATAAAGGGTAGTAGAGATTCAGATTCTCTATGTTCCATGGATGGTAAGCTGGTTTCCTTTCTCATCTAGTAGCCGATATGTTCTTGACTTTGATTTAGGCTCCACAATGTAAGAATATTCCCAATTTGGGGATAGCTAGTCAATGTTATTTTATTTTTTGTGAAAGAATGCCCTTCTTAGGATTTTCCCCCTGGCTCAAAGTTTTGGAATCAAACTTATGAGTTGTATTTGTTGTGCATCATATTTTTTATAATAGTATGACCGAATGTGGGCTTTTACCCATTTTTCTCTATTACGTCAAGTTCGACTTTATTTGATTTTGAATTTCTTCGTTCCTCGTAGGTAGAGATCATGTATGAGAGCATAATGGTTCCAGATGGTACAGATGCTTCCATATTATACACTAGTATAAACGGTGTTTTATTCATTTTTGTTATTGAAATTGTTCTATATAACCAAAATATTTTTTATGAAAACTATCGCCAGTTTCTTGTTACTCATTCTAACATTTTTTTATTCATTTAGATATGTTTCAGATGTTGACTTCTTCTTGACCATTTACATTTTAATAAAAATGAGAGGAACTACATTTCTTTTCACATAACCATATGAGTTTGTCATTCTGAAATTGGGTCCCATTGTTCGTTTTGATGACCGTTGATGCTTCATAATGGTATAAAATGTTTGTTTCTATGAAGTTAACTACTTCTATTGTTGTGATGTTTGTTAATACTGAGCCTCTTCCCATTTTTAAAAGTAATATACTAGTACTCATGAATTTTCTTTGTCCGGAATCTTTAGGGAAGGATCACACATTATAAATGTCTCATCTGTTAATTAAAATTTATTTGATTATTATTTCTAGTAATACAACTTGACCCTGAATAAATTTGGAGAACATATGGCATGTGTCATAATATTTGATCTTATTTTTTGTATTGTCCATTATTGTGGGCAAGTAGTAACCTTTAAGGAAAATTATTTTATGTAAGACTTTGTATGCATAATGTGTACTTCATTCTCCATCGTGAAGCTCTTCAACTAAAACAATTATCTCATCTAGGCCAGAACACATAAGCAAAGGTTTTGTGAATCCTTTGTTATACAATGTAACTCATATTCATATTCATTTTGATTTTCCTTGCCTCCGGATTGATTTCAAGAAATTTCCCTTCATTCATATATTTTATGATTTGGGTTCTCCAATATTCGCATTTTTTCTCTCATTCAATTACCATAACTTTTAAAGCTGAGACTATGGTTTAGAGCTTGTTAGTGATATTAATTGAATCCTTGCCCCTGAGCATTGGTTGTTACTTCTTCCATCTATATGAATCTTTCAAGTTGATTCAGATTGCTCGTAAAAAAGGATAGACCTTTCATATTGGAATTATGTTAAGAAATTTTCTAGGGTTTTAGAATTAATTATCATTCTCTACTTTTATTAAATGTCGTAGTACCTAAATTTTACTCATCATTTGGGGAGAATATCGGACACATCTGGTTTTCGCATAGTTTTTTAATGGAAAGGTTGTTCGGACGATGATTGTCTGAGCCTGTAGGTATGATCTCATCTTTTTTACTGCCACACACTCATGCAAGAGCATGTTTTTTGAGTTGCAGATACCTAATTTCAGCACTTAATATAAATTTACTTAGATAATATATGGGTGTGACTCTACTTATTATTATCAGAACAATGGTTATGGCATAGTTTGAGACTGCAAGGTATAAAAAAATGATTCACCTGGCTTTGGATTTGTTAATATTTATGGAGAAACAGTAAATTTATTCATGTTGTTTAATGCTTATTCGTATGCCAGAATCTAATTCAATTTTTATGCGCCTCGTAGTCCTTGAAAATATGTCTAACACTTATCTAAATATTTGGGAATGAATCTATTGAGAGCTACCAATACTCTTGTTAAGATCTATATTTACTTTTCGTTGCTTGGTGGATTTTTTTGCCGTGAAATTTGAAAGTTGAGTTGGATATGCTTTGATACATTTTTTCCTAACCATTTAGCCCAAGAATTTTCTAAATCTTACGTTAAAATTACATTTCCAGGTTTTAATTCAAATTGATCCTTATAAGGTTGGAAATGTTCTCAGCTAGGTCAGTTAAATGTTCTTCATATTTTTTTGTTTCTAACTAGAATATCATATATATGTTTGAAGATTTTGGCCGAGCTAGTTTTCAAAAATCTTATTCACAAGTCGTTGATATGTGGATAGTCTATTCTTTAAGCCTAATGGTTTTCATATAACCTTATAGAAATGAAGTTCTCTCTTGGATATGAATGTGGTATTTTTCCTAATGCGCGTGCATTTGAATTTGATTAATCCGGAATAGGCATCCGTAAAAGATAACATCATATTTCAGAAACGCCTCTTGAGATCTCTGAAGTTTATGCACATTCTCCACGTACCATTATTCTTTTTAACCACTATTGGGTTGGCTATCCACAATGGATAGTATGCTTCCCGAATATATCTTACGCCATTGAATTTTTATACCTCATCAACCACTGCTTCTGTTTTCTATTGTGAATATAACCTTATTTTTATTTTATTGGACAAAAATTATTGTTGATTAATTATCTATGACGTATAACTTCCGTTGGAACCCCTATAATATCTTGGGCATTCCAAGAAAATGAATTTAGATTATTCTCTAAAAAAAAGATCAAGTAATTTGTACTTTAATTTCACGAGGAATGAGCTTGGAAGTATGGTCTCATTTTTCTTGCCGTAATTACCAAGGCCAATGCTAATTTTTCTAACTTCAAATATCTTCTTTCAACATCCATTAGACTTTTGCTAATGTAATACACCGGACGAGGGTAATTATCCACATCTCTTAGTAGCACAACACTTATTGCATACTCTGATACAACTAAGTATATATAGAGCTTTTCCTCCTTAACAGGTTTAAAGAGAGTCTTGGGTGAAGACAAATGTTTTTTGATTTCAAAAAATGCTTGATCATATTGTAGAGACCAATTAAAATCTTTGGCATTTCTTAACACCTGGAAAAATGGAGCATATTTGTTGGATGATCTTGAGATAAACCTGTTCAACGCAGCCAATCGTCTGGTCAACCTTTGAACTTCTTTGGTGCTCCGAGGAGGATCCATGGCTAATAGAGCATTAAGCTGATCCTGATCAGGTTGAATTTTTTTTTCACTTATTATATAACCCAAGAACTTTCCAGACCGGACCCTAAAAACACACTTTTGAGGTTTTAAATTTAAGTTCACATGCTCTAAGTTGGAAAATGTATCTTGAAGGTCAAATATATGCACATTTTCCTCAAAGATTTTTACCATCATGTCATTTATATAAACTTCCATATTTCTTCTAATATGATTAACAAAGGCTTTATTTACTAACCTTTGATAAATGGCCCCAACATTTTTCAATCTGAATGATATTAATTTATAAAAATGAAGACCTCTGTCTGTAATAAAAGTGGTGTGGTTTTTATCCTTCAGATCTACTTGTATCTAGTTGTGCCTCAAAAATGCATTCATGAAAGACAACAATTTATTCCCAGAAGTAGAATCCACCTACTGACCTATCTGAAGGATATGATAAGGATTCTTGGGCCTTGCTCTATTAAGATCAGTAAATTCAATACACATGCGTCATTTTCCATTATTTTTCTTGACCATAACAGGGTTGGCAGTCCATAAAGGGTACCGAGACTCTTTTATGTGGCCCATCTTGGTCAGATGATCAAATTTTTGAACAATCACATCTATTTTTTCTTTAGAGAAAGATTCTACAACTGGTGCAACATCAGTTTGTATGGAAAAATTATGATAAATTATATTAGTTGGCACTCCGGTAACATCATCATTGCACCATGCAAATACATGTCCATTACTCATTAAAAAATACAACAGCCTGTGTTTCAAACTTGGTGCCAACTTGGTTCCAATTTTAATATTTTTGCCCTCAACTAAGGAATGGATTTCAACCTCCTCTACGGGTATTATGACACTAGGAGCCTCCCCGGGATCATAAATTTCATTCTCATCGGTGGAAGGCTCTAATAGTTACTAATCTTTGTTAATCTTGACTGCCTTTACAGACTTAGAGGCAAAGGCCGTTGCATAACATTCTCTGGCTACCTTCTGACTGCTCTGGACAACACCTACGTGTCCCTGGACAGCGTATTTTAAATATTAATGGATCGTACAGGCCACAACATGCATTATGGAGAGCCAAGAACTCCCAAATATTGCATTATAAGATGTTGGGCAATACACCACAACAAACAATACTCTCACCATTTTCTTAAAAGGTCCTTTGTCGAGCAATACTTCTTCTTCACATTCCCTAATCACATCAGCGAAATTCCCTGTGAATTCCACGATGGTTATGTTTGAAGGTTATATAACCGAAGGGTTCTCATCTGTTTGTAGGAGCTTAAAAATAAGATGTTTTCCGAACTACTACTTGTGTCCCTCAGGATTCGACGTATATCATTTCCCCTATTGATGACCCTATTACTACAACGTCTTCATGAATCTCTGCAATGTCTCTTAGGTCATACTCATCGGAAACTATGAAAGGAGATGGAGTTTGATACAGGTGTGTGGACATTATTCCATCCAAATGGGATGGTAAAACTTCGAGCATGCTTCTTCCTTGAAGAGCTAGAAGGTGCATTCACAGTGTCCCCTCCAAAGATAGTTAAAGATTCAAAGTATTTAATCAAACCAGAGACAGTAGTAGTCTTGTCTGTTATTACCCCCAGCCAATTCCGACTCAGATCCGGATCAATGTACTCAGATGCTACATCAAATCTTTCAGTAATCACCATAGCATCTTCATGTGTAGACGTTCCAGGATTGCTTGAACGAGCAGTTCGGGGAGTGCTGGCATTGGATTGTATATTATCATGTCTGCTCCTTCCTTTTTTTTAACATAGGCCCCCAACTTACCCCTCTTAATGAGGTTCTAAACCTCTTGCTTCAAGGCTATACAATCATGGGTATCATGTCTTATGCCATTATGGTATTGCATAAACGGGTACTCCGGTTTTCCCTAGGGGGCCTGCGATGTTGCTGGTTTTCTAAAGTGTACTTTGTTTTTAGTTTTATCATATATTGTAGCCATAGTTTCCCCCAATTCAGCAAACCACTCAGGTTGAAATTATGGTCCCCTCTTGTTTTTGACCTGTTGGTTCCGATTCCGATTGGACTGATTCTTCCTTGATCGGTTAGATCCCTGTCCAATCTCCTTTGATCTGTAAGCGGACTGATTAGTAGCTTGGGGTATTGATGCTGTAGTAGTGGACCTAATCCGGCAAGGCACTCTGGATCTCTTTGTTTCCTCAACATTAATATGTTTTCCAACCTGATTTAATAACCCCTCCCCCCAGGTCATGATCTTCTTCCGAGTTACTGAATCAGCTAAGTTACCCAGATTCAAACCTTGTCTAAGTGAAGCAATCGAAACTTGTTCAAAGCAGTATGCTAGACTATTCTTTGTATTTACAAAGCGGCTGATGTACTCTTTAAGATACTCATTTGGCTCATGAGCGCAATGAATGATGGTATTTACATTTCCCTTAAGATCCTTGCTTCCAACGACTTGCCTCCGAAAGGCAACACAGAATATGTCAAAATTTTTTATAGATCCCTGAGGGAGACTATTATACCACTTGAGGGAACTTCCTGTTAAGGTTTGGGAGAAGGCCCTACACAAAAATCTATCGTCGTTGTCGAAGTTCATCATAAAATTCTTAAACTGCTCCAGATGGTTGTTTGGATCTTTGCTCCCGTCATATTTCTCCATCTTAGAGCTGTCAAACCTCTAGGGAAGATGTCCGGAGAATATTTTCGCAGATAAATGCGATTTCCTCCAGTTCTTGTTATGACTAAATATAGTATCCTCATTTGGAGTAGTAAAAATACCTGGTTGGGACTGGAAAACAAAGGGATAAACCAGCAAACGGTCAATATACTGATCAGTTGAACCCTTTATCTTCCCATGATGTTTCTTAAGCCTGCCATGCATATCCCTTTTTCTTGAATGTTTTTTAGTCAACCTCATTTTATTTTTCGACCTCCCTTCATCACTGTTGGAGGAAAATGACTCTTCAAGTTCTGCCTCATTAAATGAGCTGCTGGACGATTCTGATGTAGAGCTCTCTACATGTTTAGATCGACGTGTTTTCTTGGAGCTGAGATGAGTCTTTAGAGACTGCTCGTTCTCTCCAGGATTGTCCGTATGGTGAAGCACCGACACACCAGATGTTTCTTTAACCTCTTTCTCTGCTTGTTTTAGCGCTCTCAATGCCTCTATCTCTGCCCTCAACTGATCGCACTCCTCAATAGTGTAATTTTTTTTTGCAACTTCCACCTCAGGAGGTGGAACATTCTGCGCATTCGGATCCATCCGAACTACCTTGTATGCTGGTTTTGAATATGAAATTCAGGCACCGTCGTTCTCCCACTATGGTCGCCCACTTAGTGTAGATTATTACTGATTGAGGGTAATTTGGTAAAATGTTTTGAGAATTTAAGGTTTAGGATAAAATGTAGAGAGATAATTAAGGTGCGTGCTTGTATTAAATTCTGATCACCCTCATTAATGAAAGTAGTTGGGGTATTTATACTTAATTAATGACTCATGGCCCTTTCGGGTCGGATTTTGGGTCTGGGTTAAGTTTAAGAACCCATTAGCCCAAGATATGAAATGACAAGCACCTAGCTTAGTCACGTTCCACTAATTTTACTATGTTCGGTTTCTCATGGTAATGGTTTAGTCCAAACTGCCCTTCGGACAAGGGTAAGCAGCAGTGTCAAAATTATCTGACCTCATCACTTATAATCCTAGTCGAGCTTCTGAATAGCTTTTACAACTTCCATATCTTCTGGTGTTTATGTTTCATAAATCTTGGTCTCAAGAGAACTGTAATATGTTGTGGGATCTTTGTATGAAGTTGAATTTTCTTGAGTCTTCTTGTTGATAATGTTTTCTTTGTCATTTTGAGTAGGTTTAATTACTATGGTTTGGTCTCAAAACTTTGTCAGATATTTCAGTGTTTCTGGGTTTGTTTTTGCTTTGATTTAAGTCTTCTAAAGTGTATGTAGACAGATTGATCTTGCCATCAATTTTAACTTCCGTATTATTTCCCGTGAGATTATTTAGAGCTTTCTTGTACCCAAACTGGTTATGGCCAATGTGATAACAGAAATTACAATAATAATAATAATGTGGTAGATTTTTATAGCTTAAAGATAACAAACAACCATCATTAATGTCGAATCCTATCCATATGCTCAGATGCATTTTCTTCAAAACATCTAATTTTATCAACGCAAAACAAACATTTTTATAAGCTCTGTTTTTATCAAGAACGACTATCTTGTAAGGGACTCCAATTGAAGAAGCAATATCATTCATAACCGTAGTATTATACATGTATTCTAGAAATCTTCCGATTCTAATCCAAGCGAGATATATTGCACTTTCTTGTTTTATATTGAATCCATGCGTCCATCGAAGAATTCTTATCATTGAATTTTCGATTGTCCAAACACTTCGAGGCCCAAAACTACATACATCTTCTTTAAGATCGAATTCAAATAGAAGTGTCTTGAATCCCAAACTTCAACACTGTAATCTCCTTTAAATTTAAAAGAATTTAGAAACTGATTTAACAAAGATCTTTTAGATAATTTTCCTGTAAATTTTCCTATAAGAGTTGTTTTAGAGCTTTGAACTAGCAGATCTTTCACATATTGGGAATACTGAAGCGATATATGATCCAATTTCTCATTGACGATTTCAGGTTTGGAATTTAGCAGAATTCATTCATTCTTTGTGTTTATAGTATCGGCATATGATCTTTTATTTTCTTTCTTTGTAAGTAACTCGGCTCTGTTTTTTATTGAAGAACAAATAATTTTTCATTTTCAAATACTTCATTATTGTAGATTTTTATGTAGAAATGAAGAAACCAACCTAAATAAATAGGCTAGAGAAGGGATAAGAGAAGAGATAGAAAGATTATTTGAGAAGACGAAGATCTCTCTATTCAAAGGTTTTTGGAGCATTTCTTGAGAGAATTTCCTTTTAAAAATAATCAATGTTTTAATCGTTAATTATGCGTAAATGATTTTATTTTTTATAGCCTAAATCTAATTATTTTGACTTGCTATTTTATTTTACACCAAGATTTTCCCGGTAGGTCTAACGAATCTGACTAAGTTGGCCGAACTGTCTAATAATACGGTCGGATTTATATCGAGAAAAATGTTATATGTGAGATTATAGTTAACGTGATTTAAAAAATATATATAATTTATGGATCTAATTTTGTTTGTTAAATAAAACTAATGATAATTTTAATTTTTTTTATTTACAATCTAAAAATATAAATTTTTAAGAATTTAGATTAAAAAAATATAATAAGAAAAAATAAACCCATAATTGAACGATGTCATGAGAAACATATTTTGAATAAAAAGTACGGTTCAATTTTTTTATATCAATCTGTTATAGCTTTTAAGTTTTTTTTTTAAAAAAATCTGGAATTTTAGTAAATGCTACAAAAAAAAAGAAAAGTAAATGCTACACAAAATTTAGTGGTTGATCCATCTTGATAAGCCCTTACTCTGTATACATAGGTTTCTCCCTTTTTTGCATATTATTTTGACCAATATTACTCCGCTCGTCATGTGTATATTTGACAAAATCAGACCAATTTAAATTTGATACTAGTAGTAAAACTCACCAGTTTGTCATGCGTATATTCGACAAAGACAGACCAATTTAAAGTTGATAATTATATAAAGACAATACAAATGAACCATTTAGTGCGTCAAGAACATCACCTTAGGCACACTAAAGGGTTTCAAATTCTGTTACCTCTATTATAAACATAATATTTAGAGAAGTACAAGAAAGCAGCAAATTCAACCACACTAATCCCTGCTAGTAACCAGTAAAAGTAGTCGAGATGAGCTTCATTCAGATTACTTGCAAACCAGCTACTACTGCCATTTCCACCACTTGCTTTATCAATAAAGGAAACAAGAAAGCTACTCACAAGACTTCCGACACCAAGAATGCTTAGATAAAGTGAGAGTCCCACACTTCTAAGCTCAGTCGGAACTTGGTCGTAAAAGAATTCTTGCAGGCCAACTATGGTTAAGACGTCAGCAAGACCAAACAACAGATACTGTGGAACTAGCCACCATACGTTCATTGGGACCGTGGCATTCGGTAAGTCAACAAGGCCATATTCTAGTGCCGTTTTAAGCCTCTTTGTCTCAACTACAGCCGCAATTACCATTGCAAACCCAGATATTACCATTCCGGCTCCGATTCTTTGAAGCATAGTAATACCGGATGTTTTGCTTGTAATTTTTCTAGCTATAGGAACGAAAACGCGATCGTAAATGGGCACAAAGAGAATAATGGCCACACCAGTAAAGAGTTGAAGTGAAGCCGCTGGGATGAATATACCCGAAGTGAGTTTTCTATCCATTGTGGCACCTTGTTTGGTAAAGAATGTTGTCGATTGTGCGAACACGATTCCGTATGGCAAACATGTAATCCATATTGGGATTAAGCGCAACAGCGCCTTTCCATCTTCAACATCTTGGATGCTATATAGCTTTTTCTCTTTTGCTGGACCGCCTGGAGCCAGTAAGGCTTTGTCTAAAAACCTGCCATTAAGATGGGAAAAGTGCCTTAGCTCATAACACAAGGATGGCAAAAATCCGGTCCTGGGACAGATCTGGGTAGGACAAAGCTTTGTTAGTTAATAACAATTTGTCCAAGCGGACCTGGATTTTGGACACGTTTTGGTATGTGAAATTGAACCCGGTTCTGAAGTGGTCCAACCGGTGAACCTGATCCGACATGAGTTCAATATTTTTGGAACTTTTTGTACAAATTCTGGAATTTATAAGTATTTTTATATTCTTTATACGCGATATGCACTGTCCAACAGAATTATAACCTGATTGATCATTTTCCAATACCAAATGTGACCTGTTTGTCCGAATGTCCGACCCGGATTTTCTCCAAACCCTGGTTTCGAACATGAAGTTCATATGCGTATATGTTTTTTTTCTATATCGTACAAAATCGGGTTTTTGCTCAGACAAGATATTGCCACCTTGTGCAGAGTAACCCTAGAATTCTTGAAACTTTTTATCTTACTTGAATTGACTCGAACCACAAGCGACGTATTCATCTGATTCCTCTTCGCCAGCTCTCAGTGAGGTACTTTTACGGTTTCTAACAGCTGCTACAAATACCCCACCAATTCTTGCAAACGGATTCTTCCCTCCCACTTTGAGACTATACCGATAAGTTCTAGTTCCCACCAAAAAGACACTCAACGAGACCACCATAAATATGCAAGGAATACCAAAACCTAGCGCCCAATTCAGATTTTCTTGGATGTATACAACAATGATGATTGCCAAGAGTACGCCTGCAGATAAACTAAGATACCACCAATTAAAGAACGCGCTTCTTGATTTGCCTTCCTCTGGATCATCCTCGTCAAACTGATCGGCTCCAAAGGCCTGAACACAAGGCTTATGACCGCCTTGTCCAACTGCTACCAGATACAAAGAAAAGAAGAAGAGGACTTCAAGCATAGGAGAAGAGCACGACTTGACATTATTGGTGGCTTTACAACTAGAAATGTTGAGAGACGTAAGCCAAGCCGATAAGGTCAATAGTCCTAGTCCCTGCAATTCAGTCAGGCTTTAATGTCCGGCGTTGTCAATTAGCTTATTAAGTTGACAGACATAAATCAGATAGTGGTAAATGTTATTCGTATAACCACTAAACATCTAATATAAACCAATCCAAGTATATAAAGTGACTGAAAAGCAAGTTCTCATATTTTTCAAGGTCTGAGCTAAAAGACGTTTAACCATCTAAGTGAAAGTCTCTTTTCAAGAAAATTATGCAAAACCTGAAAATACCAATTCAGATAATCTAGTGTTTCTCCATAATTAGTGGTTTTGCAACTACAAGTGATTACTTGAGAGAAGCCAAGCTGACAAGGTCAATAGTCCTAGTCCCTATAAATTGGCGAACATGAATTTGATAATGCCTACACTAAAGCTCACCAATGACTAAACCATCTAATAGTATATTTAGTGCCTGAAAAACTCTTTTCTAAGCTTGAAAATGTTTGAAAATCTAAGAACTTTTTGGCAATCGAGTTCTAATTAGGCATTATCTTGAAACAATCAATCGAAACTTCTAAGTTTAGCAATAACAACACACACAAACATATCGTTCAATTTTCACTGTTTTTCTAGCAATTACTAAAACGAAAACAAACGTCGAGGGAAACTGACCAAGGCGTAGATTAAAGAAGCAATTAAAATAGTGCGATATCTGCCTAGAAAAGCGTCGGCTACAAAAGCACCTAGCACAGGAAGCAGCGTGGCGGTCCCGGACCATGCGTTGACGTTCGCCGCCGCATCCGCCGTCGACTCTCCGATCGGTCCCGTCAAATAGCTTATGAGGTTCGAAGAGATCCCGAAGTAAGCGAACCTCTCTGCTACTTCGACACCTGAAACATAAATTAATTATAGTTCAATGAAAGGAATATAGTGTGATAAGTGTTAAGTTCACTGATTGCGTTTTAGCTTACTTATTATGAAAAATGCTGATCTCCAACCACCTGAACTGGATCTTTGAGCTGGATACCCACGGTGGTCAACGGTGGTTCTCGTGGCAGTTTGGAGAAGCAGAGCCTCGGTAGAAGCCATTGATTTCATTTTTTAATTTTGTGGTTCTTTATTTATCCTCGTTAAACACGCGACCGTGGCATTCTCACGTGGTTCTAGTAGTCCAGTATGGTATGGGTTAATACTTTCCATAGGTTTAAGGTTCATCTATAAGTTACGAGAACCTTTCAATATTTCTTCTAACAAATCAACCGAATTTTTATTTTATAGGTCTAACACCGTTGATATGCTTTTAGGACAACCGACCAGCAAATTAATGGGTCTCGTCAACAACAACTAACGTACCATAAAAACCATTTTTGAGGTAAGGTTAACATAATTGTTTGGTTCATTTTTTTAGCGACTATGATTTTGGATTCATTGAATCCATGCTCTCATAAAAGATCATGTATGGATATTTATAGCCGAATTTTAACCACTACAAAAAGGGATAAGTATGATTGAACATGAGTTTCACAACATTGTGTAGAGTAGTTCAATAATGAGATGTGTTTTGGAGGGATGATATTATATACGCATGAAATACTCCATGATCTATAAAGGCAATGCTTGAACTTGGTTCAACGAGCTTCTTCCATGCAGCATCTCAAGCTTCGAAATTTTTTGGGTTGTCTTCAAAAACTATTTTATCGGTTTTCAAATCATAAAAGAAGATTGTGAGGCCGAAGGTGAATGTTTAATACTACAGTCAACACTTTGTAAAAAAAGAATAGACTATAGGATTGCCATGACTTGGTGGCTGTTGCATTTCTAGAAAAGGAATTATGCTCATACTTTTGGCATAAAATATTATAAAAAATAAGGCAACCAACTTTGTGAACTACTCACTCAGGTGGAGGAAAAAATAAAAGTATATGAGACTACGAGAGAAATTTATCTGAGTTACAAAAGTATACCCTTTCTAGCATCCCCTCGCAAACGCTAACGAGCCTCTCACAATATTAGAAGTTTAGACAGTAAAAACTCAGTTAGAGGTTTCAGTTCCAAAACCCAACACAACCTAAGTCTCGACAATACCTACACATTAAAATAAACAATGTTAAGGTTTCAGAGCAAGGTAAGAGGAAACCTCAACAACAACTACAACACCAGACGAAAAGCCAAAACAATATAGCCGATAACCTCATGGAAACTCTCGGTGTAATTTGTAAAACAACTATGAAATCAATCAATTTTTAGTGTCCCTATAAGATGTGGAATTTTAGGGATATGAGAGATAAAAAAAGTTTTTCAAGTTCCATATTGATGTGGGACACTACACCTAAGACTTCCATGCTTTGAATGATGAAGTTCAAAATTTGATTGATGAGGGAAAGCTTATAGTACATCCAAGACTTCTATGCTTTGCGGGATGAAGCTCAAAATTTGATTGATGGGGGAAAGCTTCTTGAACTTTTAAGGAAGAAGCCTATGACTGATTCGAGACAAGTTGCGGTTGAACCTTAACCTCCAACAACTACCACAACTTATGGCATATACCTAACCTCAAGAAGCTTTGGAAAATAATTCCATAATGGACTTAGAAGAGACATACATGGAACCAAACACAAATAGATATGTCATCGATACAATTGCAAAGGGAGACTCACTCTCAAGTATTACTAAAATTAATAGACATATAAATGACTCATAAATCCAATATCAGGCAAGCGTTAAACCATCTATATAAAATTTGTATTTAATATTTGACTTCACTTATGAGGACCTAAGATGAGTTGCGACAGCATACCAAAATATGATAATAATTAAAGTAAAGATAAAAAAGGTATAAGTAAAAAAAATATGATAGACATCAGAAGTTCAAAAAAATTTATATTTAAGAGTACATATGATAAAATATATGATGTGTGGTGCCTAGTCCCAATACTATCCTAAAGGCCTTTGATGGGGTTTACTGAGACAAATAAAAGAGTGAGGGGTAGTTAAACTTGGATGTGGCTCTACAATAAGAATTCAGAAAGAATGTTTGTTCATGGTACTCGATGTGAGTTCTTCATACAATGTGATTTTGGGAAGACCTTAATTGGATTAGATTCTTGCGTAGTATAAATTTTTTATAAATGTCTTCGATGTATAAGGAATGGAAAGGTTGGTGTTATAAATAAAACCAGAGAACATCAAGAGAGTGTTACAAATCCTCTCTAGCTTTTAAGAGATGACAACTAATATGAACCATGGTTTTATCCTTGATTATATACCCAAAAGAGAAATTGAGTTAGAGGAAGAAGTGAAGTATAATAAAATGAAAGAAAGTAAAGTCATTCGCCTTGGTCGAGACATACCAAATAACCTAATGTATGATTTTTTTAAAGGTTTTGTCGAAAAACTTGGATATATTTGCTTGGATTATCGATGATATAACATAATTCTATGCCAAAGTTATGTATCATAAGTTATCTATTGATTACAGATTTTGATTGGTCAATCAACATAATAGATCATTCTCCAAACAAAAAACTAAAGAAATAGTGGTTAAGGTACAGACTCTTAATGAAATAAGCCACATTAGTAAAGCTTTGGATCTAGTATGGACAACTAATCTTATATTGGTAAAGATGAAGAGTGGAAAGTATATGATATGTGTTGAGTTCACATACTTGAACAAAATTTGCTCTAAATATTATTCAGGGAATAAAATGTTATGCTTCATAGATCCTTAACCAAATACAAATGCATGAAGATGATCATGCATAATAAATAAAGGACTTTGTTGCTAGTGAGTTATACCAATTGGCTAAAAAATAAATGTGCCATATTTAAATGCTGGTTAGCAAACAAAATTCAACTGGTTGGCCTAAAATTTACAGTCTTACATTAATGATATACTGACCACTAACACTCAATATGAAGATCACTTAACAGATCTTGCCAAAAAAATTAGAAACCTATTCATAGAAAAAATTTACCTTCTATTTAAGATCAAGAATTGTTTTGAGTTACATGGTCAGTGAGATATTCATAGAATTAGTACCCAAAATAAATGTCAAACTTAGTTGCAATGAAACCTCCTTGGAGCACTAAAGAAGTTCAAATGATGTCAGAAAAATTAACTGCACTAAACATATTCATCTCTTAATCTTCATACAAGTATCAACCGTTCTTTCAAATACGGAAACGAGATTGGAGATTCAATCGGAACCATTTTTGTGATGAAGTTGTTTTAAAAAAATAAGAAGTTCATGGCCTCTCTAAAATTATTAATTTAACAAAAGTTGGGTGAGTTTTTATTTTATTTTGGAAGTTTTGGAATATGTTGTTAGTATGGTCCTAGTTAGAGAAGAAGTAAATGTATGTATGGAAATAGACTATGTTAGTCACTTTTTATTATAATTTAAGATTTGCTATCTACAGTTAGAGAAACTTGACTTAGCTCTAGGATTCGCAGCCAGAAAGATGAATTCTTACTTTCAGGCTCATTCTCTCAAAGTTATAACATATTTCTATCTAAAAAATATATTATATGAACCTCATATATCTGGCAGAATGACCAGATGATCAATAGAATTAGGGATTGCAATATTGAATTTGAGCCTAAAACAACAATATATGCTCAAGAATTAACAGATTTCCTAACTCAGTTCCAATCAGAAAGACTCATACTTTTGGTAGGCCAGCCATAATCAACTTAGTAGGTTCAGAAAAATGGGATTCGTAGCAAAACTTCTATTAATATTCTCACATGATAAAGTATGAGTCAAGCTATCAAGTTCAGTTTTCTGTGAATGAAGAAATGAGGCTTCTCCACTTTTGAAACTATGAAACTATGAGTCATCACAAAAAATAAAATAAAACACAGTTTCAGACTGATCATGTATCATCACTATAATGTAGAACAAGAGGTATAAAACAAACTTCAATTCTCATTTTCATCCACATGCAAACTGTCAGGTGGATGTAACAAATTTGATAATAACAGATGGTATAAAGATAATACTGGAAGGTGCATCAAGGAAATTTCATAATTTATTGTAAGAAGTTTATGGTCATATATAACCACTCTAAGAATTGCAACGGTCAAAAAACCTTTTGTTTTGATATATGGAATGGAAGCGACAGTGCCAGCCAAAATTGATATGTCTTCTTATTGAATATCAATATATAATAAATGAATTAATGAATATTCTCGAAGAGTTGAGATTTATGTGAATGAAGAAATGAGGATGAAGGCTCACACGAGATCATAACATTACAAAAAACAATATGCGGAACTAATACAATTCAAAGGTCTGCTTTAGTATATTTGATGTTAGAGACAAAGTTGACACGAGAGTGTTCCTTCATACCAAAATACAAGTCTCTCAGCAAGCTTGGACCAAATTAGGAAGGACCATACAATATATATATATGAAAAAGTCTAGCCTGTAACATACAAGTTATTGGGCGAAGAAGGACAACCACTTTGGTATATCTGAAATATATAACATTTGAAGCTCTACATCTCATTACAAATTCTTCTAAATTTTCAAATTTGAAATACATTAATTCCTACCCAGGTGGTACGAGAAGATTTTAATGAGGTATTATTAATAAAATATTTATCATTTTCATTTTAAATCTCATATGATTTAATTACTTAAGAAATCAGAATTGTTTGTACCCCTCAATAAACAAAAACATAAGTGTGGACTAATTCTAAGTGTAATCGTAAGTGCTTTAGAGAGTTATTTTACCCCTCAAATAAACAAAAAACTAAGTGCGTGATAATTTTAAATATAACCCTAAACACTTTAAGGAGTCATAAAGCCTTAGAGGAAAAAACAAAATGTATGGATAAGTTTAAATAAAATCACGTACATCAAGAGACCCACGAGTTCTTTCAAGCAAACCATAACAAAATTCTATGCCTTAGAATTAATCACTTTAGTTGGAATACCAAATTTTCGGTAATACATTTATCTCTTTTAAAAATCAAACAACATCTCAAAAAATCTAAAAGATTCAGTTGCTCACCTAAGATATTCCAAAGTTATTCGTATGAATTCAAATTACAAAGTCGCAACTCAAAACAAAACAACAAGAGTAAAAAATTACACTTAGAATATGTTTACAAAGCATAAGCTCGTAAAATGAGTTCATTCTAAAATTTCTCCAATAACTTGGGGACTTTAGTTCAATGAATTTTTGTCATGGAAAAGCATGTACAAAAATACTGAGACAAATAGACTAAAGTTATATTAAAGTGTCAGTTTGTTTAATAGAGACAATGGCAGTATTTTTAATGGATGGATTAACAACAATAGTATTAAATTTATTGGTAGAAATTGGATCATGTATATATTCAGTAAAAGCATATATGATATCTTCATTTCCAACACACACAAAAATGCATAAAACATCAGCAACGACTGTTAGAGGAAGGTTAGAGTACTTTGACTCGTAATCTTAATTAGAAGTAAAGAAACGTTATATCCTTCTTTTACAGAAGCCACAAAAACGTCTATCTTCACTTGGGAACCGTGTCAATTTGATATGTTATTGTATACATTCAACCATGATATATGAGAAAAAATAATCTAAGTCAAATATTAGAAATTATTCATGAAATATAGAATTTTCAATAGTTGTTTGCCAACGTTCTTCCAAATATTTTATAAATTCAGCATGTTAAAGAAACTTAAGCTTCATTGTTCTCACCAAATCTTGTCCATGTTCGCGTTCGTCACTTATACTCCCTACATGTCTTTTCCTATTTTACGCTCAGCATTTACATCATTCAATAATTATCATCTCTGCTTATTGTCGATTTCTACAATCTTAAGCAATTATTCATGTTGGTTAGCCTCAAAACCCTTTTAAACTTTCTATCTTCTTCAACTCAACAATAGTGTCTCATACCTCGTGAAAACGTATTGTAGCATACGTAGTATGGAAATATAAATAATTTTTGAACCATCTCCCGATATATGGAGACATACTTAAATTCTTGTGTGTTGTAGCAAGTTTGTCTTTTATAGAGTCCAGCTCAGTTTTCAAGTGTACTCCAGCTTTAGCTTTAGTTTAAATATCACCCTCCATGTTTCCTTTATTTTATTTTATTTATAAAAGTGGCTTTCAGCCCTTAGACGCTCTTAAATGGCTCTGCTATAACTTTAAACAGAGGCCAAAGTTCAGGAATATCTCGAATAGTATTTTCACAAGACCACTGTACAAGTACAACATTTTTGAATAAATAGTGTAAACAAAAACCAAAGTCACAAAAGTCTATGAAAACATAAATTATAAATAAACAAGCAAATCGGGCTTACTTTAACAACAAGGTCCATTTTTATCCTAGCTACTTCAGAGGAGGAAAGATGAGTTGGCAGCACTCTTTAATACAATGAATTAGCAAAGTGATTAAAAACCTATGAAAACTTCTCAAAAGGAAAATATTTTATTGGATAGAAGAAGTCTTAGAAAATCGATCATCAGTATCCACTTGATTATTCAACGAATCCATGTGAGTTGTTGCATTTGCAACATCATGAGTGCATGAAACATGGTTCAGATTGTGGATATAATCCTACATCTACGAGCAACAAACACTCTTTTATAAACAAGTAGGTTATAGAAAGAGTATGAAACATAAAAAATCCTTCATCCAGACCTCCATTCTCCCTATTGTGTGAATAACCATGAACAGATACTTGTTCTAACCAGACTACATAAAGCCCACCCAACCACCAAACCCCAACCCTAACCCACCTCAAATAATCTTAACCACCACTGAAGTCCAACTCCTTCAAAATCCTTCATCCAGACCTCCATTCTCACTATCGTAGTACATCCCACAAAAAATCTTATCCATGGTTGTTCACACAACCAACTCTATTCCTCCGAATACTAGTCAACCAAGTCTTGGCCCACTCCTCTCCCTAGGTGCTCCTCCTTCTTTCTTCCTACAATTTTTCCCATGAAGAAACAACAAAGAGAAGGCCATCTCTCGCACAAGTGGAGGAAAAACCTACTCAAGCCTTAGCCTCCGGATCCCATGCACCTAACCTATCTTCCCACCTCAAAAATATTCCAGCATCACACCAACCATGTTATACAACACTCGTTTATCCATATTCATTCTTCAACCCTCACTATCTCTAATTTTACACGTTTCACTTAATCCCATAATAACAGTCATACCCATCTCAACCACCCAGTTGACCAAAAATGGGCCATCATTATGGTGCAACCCCAAGATATAAGATCCTCAATGAGCATTGAGAAGGTTGAAACCTTCCATGTTGAGCAAGTTGTGCTTGTGTCCCCCCGCCCCCTAACGCCATTACTAGAGACCAAGCCAAGTGGGCAAAGTACTTATCAGGATACTTTCTCACCAATAAGAGAACCTTATACCAAGTAAAATGTATCATCACAAGCGTTTGGGGCATCCATAGGCTAGAGGAATGCAAACCCACACCCACATGTCATTACTATTTCAAATTTTCGACTGCTGATAACGTGACACAACTTCTTGAGATGGATCCCTGGTACTTTAATAACCACCCAATGTTTCTCAAACGATGTGAGCCAATGGATAAATCGGAAAGTGAATCATTCAAGTCCATATTGATAAGAGAGCAAATTTTCAGGACATAATTATGTCGGTAAATGATAAGGGTATTTTGAGAGTGTAATAATTGTTTGTAATAAGAGTGATATATTATGAAAGAGGAATGAATTATCTTGTAAATAATAATTATAAGGGTAAAATTAGAGTAAACAAAGGTAAAGATAGGATTAAGTGGGTCACCCATGTGGGTAAGGACCCACATCCAATATTATATAAAAGAAGATTTCCTTTATAGGGGTGGTGAACATTTATTATTAACAACTAATTTTTACCAGTTTCTCTCTCTACACTGTGTTACGATCTTATCTGGTAGTTAGATCAAGGTTTGGATATTTCTAGAACATACAATGGCACCGTCCGTGGGAAACTGAAGTGTACCCGGTGACAGGTTCTCCTAAATTATGAATTAAATAGATATGAACACATATACTGTAAAGGGTAGAATGATGGGTTTAGATATCACCGAAATTTTCTCTTATTCCAAGGATCGTCGACTCGAAGGACAACAGTTTGAAAAGTAACATCACGATCACGATCAATATGGACAGGGGTGAAGTAAACAGAAGACCCTTATTATGACTAGGCAACAGCTGTTAAAAAATATAACTAAGCTTAATCCTGAGAAAGAAACGGATTTAGCTGACAAAAGAAACAGGGTCAAGAAGAAGAAAACCGTGGTCAAGGTGAGACCCGACTGTGACGACTGAATAATGGGTTGATAGCTGAGGATAAAGAGGTCGAGCGCCGGTATACGAGAGAGAATCTTTATTCTTGTAATTATGATTCAGATAAATCCCCATCCCCAGACTATGAATACCGACGCCATAAAAAAGACAAAATGATTTTAAGAAAACAAGAGATCCGACGTCGCATGTCTCGTGAGCGAAGAATGTTGAAACGCAACGAGAAAAATATCGATAAAAGAACTCATGCCCCTATGGATAAAGACATGGCAATCATGGTCAATAGAAAAGAGCAAACCACCGCGCCCCATGTCGAGTCCCCATCGGGCAGTTAAACTCATGGCTACAAGATCAGCTACCAATTTGCTAACCCAAACGATAAGGGATTGTATGTGAATCCCGTAGAAGGTCTTGAAAGTAGAGTTGTCGGGGTCGGGCATAACTGGAGGTCATCACTGTTTTCTGATGAAATCCTTTCAGGGAATCTGCCTAAGTGGTTTGATATTCCCCTTCTTGAAAAATACAATGGGAAGAAGGATTTGGACAACCATTTCGAGTTGTTCAATAACTTCATGTTGAATTTTGATAACGATGACAAATTGATTTACCACGCATTCTCGCAAAATTTCAAAGACGACGCCTCAAAATGGTATAATCGGTTGTCACAAGGTTGTATAATTTTTTTTTATATGTTCAAGGTGATGTTTATACAACAATTCGAGAGGAGCAAATTTTTTTGAGCAAATTGAGATACGATTGTCATCTGCAAACAGAAGATCAGAGAAAGCTTGAGTGACTACATCCGACGCTTTGTGGACGCAAATAACTGATTTAGACCATTGCGAAGAAAGTGTGGCTTTAACGAGTTTTAGATTGGGTCGTTTGCCTAATCCTATGAAGAATGCTGTAACAAAGAAACAAGCTTTTACTTTTGCGGTTTTGCAAGCTTAGATCGAAAGATGAATTTATTGAGGAAATTGAAGCGTCCAAGATGGCAGCTTAGCTACAACAAAGCACGCAGCCAGCCGTCGTGTTGTACCGGTATAATCTGACCCCTATTCCACAGCCCCAACCAATCAACACCTACCCGACGGTAAGGAAATTTCAGCCAAGAGAATCAGGCTCGCATCTCCCGCGAGCAAGGTTTAACAATCACATAACAAGTACTCAAGCCACAACGCGACCAATTTAGAACAAGTGGGTCAGACCAGCTCATTTTGCTGATTTAACTGAGTGTGTGTTGACCATTTTCTAAAAGTCCAAGAAACTTGTCCATTTTCGGAAACCGTTCCCTATCCAAATCCGCTGAGAAATTTGTAATAACCGATACTACATATATCATGAAGATGTGGGGCATGATACACGAGACTGTATCGTGTTAAAGAAAGAAATTTAGACACTTATTGAGAAAGGAAAGTTGATGGAATTTGTCAATAAGCAAACTCAATAGAGTGTTAGGGTTACAAATATTGTGACAATACCAAATCAGGAAAGTGGTTATTTCTAAGATTACCAATCTATTCGATGTATCCACAGAATATTTAAACCCTGGGGTAGATCGAAATATAATCAATATTGTGGAAAAAATATAATCAATATTGTGGAAGAAATAATTCCCGAGAGTAAAGGAAAGGTTAGTGAGTTGTGTATATTTTTTAAATCGCTAACTATCTTTGGAGGCGACTCTATGGCATGAATCTCCAATTTCTCTCGAAAGAGACACACCGTGAGCCTAGCTGAACAGTTAGAAGTGGGAGCATCACCCCACCTATATAGAATTTTGTCCTCCATACTATGTTTTGATGACAACGATATGAGGGACATCGTCGGACCACATGAAGACGCATTAGTAAATATGGCCGCAATCGTGGGTGATGAGGTACGAATAGTGTTGATTGATACGGGGAGCTCAGTAAACATTATTTTTATGATAATGTATGAAAAGTTCAAAACCTTCGGTTATTTTATACTCAAAGTGGACCATTGTGGGTTTTATACGAGCTACAACCGAAGTAGTTGGAGAGTTTGAAGGAGTAATGCAGTCAAGTTTGGGGGTCGTTCAAGAAAGAGATAATAGTAATTTTTGTGGTTGCTGCATGCACCGACCTTGTATAATGCCATCTTTGGTAGATCATGGTTGTTTAGAATGCACGAGGTGGCGTCGACTATCCACCAATATTTAAATTATGTAATCGGTAATAACGTGGGAACAGTTCAAAACAGCTAGAAAACTGCTAGAGTATGTTACCGAGCCGCTCTAGCGTCGAAAGCCAATAGGGAAATGGAACAAGTGAAAGATAACAATTAGCAGAGTCAACTTCAGGGTCGGATCCTGTAGAAAATCCTAGGGAGACCCCCGAATTATTATTTACGGATGAGAACTGCAATAACTATGAGTTCTCGGAAGGGAAGATTTTGAAAATTGGAACAAATTTGTCGTTTGAGGTTTGTGAAAGGTTGATTTCTGTCCTTAACAAAATATTTCATTTATTCGCATGGTGTTCAGAGGATGTAACAGGAGTCCCTTATAGTGTCATTTGTCACAGTCTGGCCATACGATGAAACGTCCGACCTATAATTCAAAAGCGACAATCTTTTTCTCGGGAGAAATGAGAGGCCATTATTACTAAGGTGGATAGACTGAAAAAAGTATGGCATATATGAGAATCTCAGTACCCGTTGTGGACAGCCAATCCCGTCCTGGTCAAGTAGAAGAACGAAAAATAAAGAATGTGTCTGGATTTCACCGACCTTAACAGGGCATGCCCTAAATACCCTTTCTCAATACCACGAATTGACCAAGTAGTAGATTTGATACCGGGGAACATGCTGTTATCTTTTATGGACGCTTATGCGGAATGCAACCAGATAAGAGTAGACCCAAAGGATCACGATAACACGTCATTAAAAAATGGGAGAGGTCTCTATTGGTACAAAGTCATGTCGCTCAGTCTGAAGAACGCAGAGGCCACCTATCAAAGGTTGGTGAATAAGGAATTTGAAGGTCATATCGGTCAAAACTTTGAAGTTTATATAGAGTATATGTTGGTCAAGATTATGAACGACGAAGATCATTTTGCACACCTAGAGGAAACATTTGAAAACTTGAAAAGAATAAATCTCAAGTTGAACTCGAAAAAATGTTTGTTAGAGGTTCAGTCTGGGAAGTTCTTAGGATACATGATCAGTGAAAGAGGGATAAAGGTGGATCCAATACAGTTGAATGCTCTGAGTACCATGACACCCCTAAGAAATATCAGAGAGGTCTAGACTCTGATGGGGCATGTGACGGATTTAAACAGGTTTATATCTCGATTTTCTATACAAATGTATACAATTGTTTTAGGTTCTAAGACCAACCAAAAAGTTCAGTTGGACCCCCACATGTACATAGGCTTTCCTTGGCTTGAAATAATATTTATCTCGTCCAAATTTTTTAATTAAGCCTTTGTCAGGGGAAATTCTGTTTTTGTATATTACGGTATCGGATCATTTCGTTAGCATGACACCTGTTTGCGAGACAGATTAGATTCCCAAACCGGTTTACTATATGAGAAAGAGTTTATTCGATTTCGAAAAAAATAATTGAAACTAGAAAAGTTAACCATAACATTGGTAACCATAGCTAGAAAAATGCTATATTATTTATAGGGTCATTTCATCATAGTCTGAACGTCATTCCCACTGAAGAATGTGTTGCAATGTCTTGACGTTTTGGGTCGGATGTCCTAATGGTCTGTTGAGCTATGTGATTTTCACATCAAATTCGAGCCTAAATTACCTATCAAGGGTCAAAATTTGGGAGAAATTTTAGTTGAATTTCATTATGACCGACCAGAAAAGAACGAGGCCGATCAGAAAAAAGCCCAATGAGTGAATTATCCGGATATATGGGGGATCAAGTGTTAGTGGATGTGTAGCAGGATCCCATGTAACCACACATTTAGGGATAGTTATGCACCAAGCCATACAGTTCGGTTTTGTAGCTTCGAATAATGAAGCTGAGTAGGAGGAAGCAGTAGCAGGACTGAGACTCACACAGCTTTGGGGGGCCAGGCACGTTCGGGTAATAAGTGATTCCCAGATACTGGTTAATCATGTTACTAGACACTCTGAGGCAAGAAATGAATATATGGTCCAATATTTGGCAGCATTGAGGGTTTTGGTTGCGGTTCTTGAAAAATTACATATGAACATGTTCATAGAGCAGAAAATGTAATCATAGATTCGTTGGCAACAATCGCGTAAGTCGGGGATTACCCGTGGGTTCCCATGCAAGAAGACCCATCGATAATTAAAAGGACCGGGGTAGATTATCAACCAGAGATCTCTTTCCAAATTTTGAAGGTTGCTAGTGCAGACTTGAGATATAACGTCCAATTGTTTTTGATGAAGAATGTGTTACCCACGGATAAAGTATTGGTAAAAAAAGGTACGGTTTAAGGCACATAGTTTTGTACTTTTAGGGGGCGTACTTTACAAAAACTCTTTTAGTAGACCTTTGTTAAGATATCTTGGGTATAACAAGTTGCATATATTTTTATCCAAAATTCATGGTGGAGAAGGGTCGGTTCATTGCGGTTTCATGGCTTTGATTAGAAGAATTTTCCTATCGGGCTTCTACTGGCCCACAATAGGGGTCGGCGTTAGAGATTTGGTCAAGAGGTGTGATTCATTTGTAGAGGTTTGCAAACTCAATTCACATCACGTCCACGCTTCTTAATCCATTTTTTAGGGGTTACCATTTGATGGGTGGGGGATCGACTTGGTAGGACCACTTCCGATGGCAACAGGGCGAAGGCAGGTGAAAGTGGTCGTTGTTGATTATTTCTCTAAATGGGTTGAGGCCGAGCCTCTATCCGGGACAAGGGCTAAATATGTAATCAAGTTCATCTGGTTGAACATTTGTTGTCGCTTTGGTATCCCGTGGAGGTTAATTATGAATAATGGCCCGCAATTTGATAGGAGTAAAATGATTTTTCTTGTTAATCTCGAAGAATCTAACAATTTTTTTCAGCACTTTTCACCCGCAGGAAAACATCCAGGTTGAAGTGACGAAAGAAACAATTATCGATAGTCTCAAGGAAAATTTGGAGGGGAAAGGTGAGAAATTTCCCGGTTACTTACAGAAGATGTTATGAGCATATCGAACTACCCGCAAAACCGCTAAGCAAGAGTCGCTTTAAGGTTGGTGTATGGTATGGATGCAATGACCCCCTCAGAAACTATGTTCCCATCTTTCAGGGTCAAGAATTATTTAGAAAACAGTAACGACGAAGGTCAATCTTTTTCCCTTGATTTGATTGATGAAGAGTGAAGTCGTGCTCATTTAAACTCATTACATTGCGAGACCTTAATGTGAAGTAGGTATGCCTCCAAGGTTCGAAGGAGAGAGTTTAAGATCGATGACAATGACCTAAGAAATGTGTACTTGGATACCAAAGTTAAGATCCTCAGAAAGTTGGCTCCCAACTACCGAGGCCATTACCAGGTGATGTAGACGATAAAACCGGGCACCTATCGGTTAAAAGAAAAAAATGACCGACCCTTGCAGCTTCCTTGGAATATCAAAGATCTAAAGCTGTACATAGAGTACTTCTGAATATTCATATTTTTATCTATTTTTCTTGTAAACAATTTTGATAGGATACACACTCTTTCCGACCCTGGTAGCGAATGGTGGTTTTAACGAGATGTCTATAGAAATCCATGGGTTAATATAAAATGAAGCCTTTTATTAAATGTTTACCTGTTTATTCGAACCTTAAGGTTTTTAAATTTTGGTTGATAAAAAATATTTTGTTTATTTGAACCTTAAGGGTTTTTCAACTTCGCTTGATCTACATTATTTTATGTGGTTGAACCTTCAAAGGTTTTTTCAACATCGTTTGATTTACATTATTTTATATGTTTGAACCTTAATGGGTTTTTTCAAGATCGGTTGATTTACATTATTTTATATGTTTGACCCTTAAGGGTTTTTAAACATCGGTTGATCTACATTACCTATTTTCTTGAACCTTAAGGGTTTTCATTATCGGTTGATCTACATTACTTATTTGTTTGAACCTTAAGGGTTTTTCAACATCGATTGATCTACACTCTCTTTATTATTTAGACCTCACGGGTATTTTAACATAAGTTTATCTACATTATTTTCGTGTTTGGGGCCTGTATTTTTGTTTACAATTGTCATCTTAGCATCAGAAACTGATCATTTTTCAGTAAAAGAATGAAAATTTAGAACTAACACAAGGTACAATCATCAAAAGACCGAAGTCACACGACTACAAGGGTCGGGATACAGAAAATGCAGATTTACACAACCATAAGGGGTGGGGTACAAAAGGTGCAATAATATTTGCCACCAATAGGCGATGCAATAAAATTAAATGATATTAAAATTATTTTTCTTCTCCAAAGTTCAGTCGTCGGATGACTCTTCTGATGAGTTATCATCATCTTCCCCTTCGTTATTATCGTCCTCACAAACAACCCCATCGAGACAGTCTTTTTCAAGAACATACTCCTACATCGACCCAAGAGATAGGTATGAAATTATTGGTGGAAAGTCATAACTAAAACAGCTTTAGCATCGGCGACTTGCCTTGCCGTCGTTTTGACACATGTGTCAGAAAATTTACTATTATTTTTCTTACTCATTTTGTTGTTTTGATTTGGAGTTCGTGAATAACCCGGACTGTTTGCAATCAGCAGAAATAAGTTTGAATTTTGTGAGCCACCAGTGGCCGAACAACCTGGTCTCGATCTTCTTCAACAATTAGTTTGGAAGAGCGTATAATATTGATGGTTTGTAGATATTTTTCTTTCAATTTTTAAAAGTTTGCCTCATTTTCTCAAAGTTTCTAGAGTTTAGCCTTGGTAGAAGAGGAGCCATCATATGATACGACTAGGAGGCAATTGTGTCCGACCGTTGGAGTTGAAAGGACCTCAAGGGTGAAAAACTATCAAACACCCTATGGTGGCTAAGACCATCGATTGCGTGAAGGGATATTACGGGTAGTGGGTCTTCAAGTGTTATGTATCCAATCGCGGGATTTATATCATCTAAGCAGGGAGGGACGAATTTATTTTAGCGGGCGCTGCAGTATTGGAGGGTCCTGACGGGGCAGAATCACCATCATTTTTGTCGGCTGGTTCAAATGGATTTTCTAAACCCGTCGTACCCGGTCCGCTTTCGAGTTTCACAATTTATGCCACCAATAGGCGATGCAATAAAATTAAATGATATTAAAATTATTTTTCTTCTCCAAAGTTCAGTCGTCGGATGACTCTTCTGATGAGTTATCATCATCTTCCCCTTCGTTATTATCATCCTCACAAACAACCCCATCGAGACAGTCTTTTTCAAGAACATACTCCTACATCGACCCAAGAGATAGGTATGAAATTATTGGTGGAAAGTCATAACTAAAGCAGCTTTAGCATCGGCGACTTGCCTTGCCGTCGTTTTGACACATGTGTCAGAAAATTTACTATTATTTTTCTTACTCATTTTGTTGTTTTGATTTGGAGTTCGTGAATAACCCGGACTGTTTGCAATCAGCGGAAATAAGTTTGAATTTTGTGAGCCACCCGTGGCCGAACAACCTGGTCTCGATCTTCTTCAACAATTATTTTGGAAGAGCGTATAATATTGATGGTTTGTAGATATTTTTCTTTCAATTTTTAAAAGTTTGCCTTATTTTCTCAAAGTTTCTAGAGTTTAGCCTTGGTAGAAGAGGAGCCATCATATGATACGACTAGGAGGCAATTGTGTCCGACCGTTGAAGTTGAAAGGACCTCAAGGGTGAAAAACTATCAAACACCCTATGGTGGCTAAGACCATCGATTGCGTGAAGGGATATTACGGGTAGTGGGTCTTCAAGTGTTATGTATCCAATCGCGGGATTTATATCATCTAAGCAGGGAGGGAGGAATTTATTTTAGCGGGCGCTGCAGTATTGGAGGGTCCTGACGGGGCAGAATCACCATCATTTTTGTCGGCTGGTTCAAATGGATTTTCTAAACCCGTCGTACCCGGTCCGCTTTCGAGTTGCACAATTTATGCCACCAATAGGCGATGCAATAAAATTAAATGATATTAAAATTATTTTTCTTCTCCAAAGTTCAGTCGTCGGATGACTCTTCTGATGAGTTATCATCATCTTCCCCTTCGTTATTATCGTCCTCACAAACAACCCCATCGAGACAGTTTTTTTCAAGAACATACTCCTACATCGACCCAAGAGATAGGTATGAAATTATTGGTGGAAAGTCATAACTAAAGCAGCTTTAGCATCGGCGACTTGCCTTGCCGTCGTTTTGACACATGTGTCAGAAAATTTACTATTATTTTTCTTACTCATTTTGTTGTTTTGATTTGGAGTTCGTGAATAACCCGGACTGTTTGCAATCAGCGGAAATAAGTTTGAATTTTGTGAGCCACCCGTGGCCGAACAACCTGGTCTCGATCTTCTTCAACAATTAGTTTGGAAGAGCGTATAATATTGATGGTTTGTAGATATTTTTCTTTCAATTTTTAAAAGTTTGCCTCATTTTCTCAAAGTTTCTAGAGTTTAGCCTTGGTAGAAGAGGAGCCATCATATGATACGACTAGGAGGCAATTGTGTCCGACCGTTGGAGTTGAAAGGACCTCAAGGGTGAAAAACTATCAAACACCCTATGGTGGCTAAGACCATCGATTGCGTGAAGGGATATTACGGGTAGTGGGTCTTCAAGTGTTATGTATCCAATCGCGGGATTTATATCATCTAAGCAGGGAGGGAGGAATTTATTTTAGCGGGCGCTGCAGTATTGGAGGGTCCTGACGGGGCAGAATCACCATCATTTTTGTCGGCTGGTTCAAATGGATTTTCTAAACCCGTCGTACCCGGTCCGCTTTCGAGTTGCACAATTTATGCGTTATTTTCTGCAGGACCCCTTTTATTTAAAAACTTTTCTTTTTCCGACCAATTATCATGAATAAACACTTTAGTCTCTCCCTCATACTGTTCAAACATAATCGGTATAGTAGTCTGCTCGACCATTGGTGGATTGGATATTGGCACAAGAGAAGCATGGGATTTTTTATTCTTAGCAACTCGATATTTTTGGTTTCCACCCTTGATGTCTATGATTTTCTTTCATTTTTTTTCCGCGAGGTTACTCTTGTTTCTCACCATCACTCGGGGGAGATCCTTCACTAATCACATGGTTGCTGAGGACGATCGTATGTTCAGGTTCCACATCCTTCAGCATCAGATGCTCGGGATCCACTATTTGCACTACTGGGCACCATGGTCCGTCATTTCCATCCTTGTGGCCTCAATACCACCCATCTCTGCAACTACATTCCCTAGTTTAGATTTTTCTAGGTCAGGTCAAGTTTTGTTCGTCTCGAGATTAGACAACTCTTTTTACTTGGCACGTTTATTGGGAAATCTATTGCGCTTAGATAAGAAGACAATAACGTCGGGGGCTTGTAGTTTTTCCACCAAGTCGATGGATCGGGTGCCACCTTTAACTGCTCATCGGTTGAGTAATCGTTAGAGCAACGTCATAAATTCCTACTTATTAGATTTGTGGGCTTGAAAAAACGATGGAATGTTTGACCTCAGTTCCGTTCGGTCCAATCCTTCAGCTCTTTAAGAGTTTTCGTGACCGATTCCAGGTGCTCCTTTTTCTGAAGCTGCAATTTTTCCTGCGAAGCTAAATAAGAAACAAATATATATATATATATATATATATATATATATAAAGGGTTCGTATAAGGCACAAACCCTCATGGACCCATTTGTAGGTCAGTCGGCTTCCAACAGGTCATTTACTATTTTTAAATTATTGGCTAAGGAGGTATACACGAAAGGAAGTTTTGGCGACTTCAAGATACCGATCATCGCTACAAACTCTTCCATGGGCATCAATATGCCTGACAAATGAGAGGCCATTATACACGATATCAATATGAACTAAGAATTAGGTGTGAGCTAGGATGGGAATAGCTCAAGAATCTCAAAATATCTTAACATGTCGGGATCAAGTGGAAGCCTAATGCCCAGTTCAGGATATCGGAAAATATTGCTAGCTCCCTCTTTTTCGCGGACAAGGGTGTGTCCCCAGGCGCTGGGAACCGGATGTTTACGCAGTACCGAATGCTCCAAGTTTTTTCAGCTCCAATATCTCCTCGACACTATAGTACAAATATTTGTGGCTGTACAGAATGATAATATGCACCCAAGGAAAACTAATGTGATAGCCGATTAAAACTTCGTGGATTTCAAGATGCAAAGCATCTGCTTCCCCTATGAGAGTAGTACCACCATTTCCCTCAACAACAATTTGTATACCATCTCGGTGGACCACATCAACCGGGTCATCACTAGATTGGCCCACATCATTAGTATTGGAAGCTCGGTCAGAAACTTGAGCATGACCCTCATCACCATCGTTTGGCACGATCCTCTGTTTTGACTTGGCATGCAAGGTTTTCTTCGCGAACGGTCAGCTTGGTGATGGTGGCAAGTGGTTTGTCAATAACAAGAATTTAAATAACATCTTTGATTTCCGTTCGGATATTATTGGGAGGCAAAGATTCCTTTAAACTTCTCATTTTCATAGAAGTGGCATCGTTTTTCTTTGGATTTTGCATCGTGACAGTGTGGGACGTCCCTTCTTGTTTTGTTCTTGTCGGCAAACCATTTTTTGCGATGGCCAATTCCTTAGGGGTGGGAGTACGGTTCACCTGGATATAACTTGGTTCGACTCGTTCACTATTAGGAATCAACTCGCCTCAGTTTTGAGCCGCGATAGCAGTGATAGCATCCTAAGGTTTTGCTCTAATATCCGGTCCGCATCATGCTGTGTCACACCCCTAATAGTGACAGCGGTGTTATGACTAGTACAAACGCCCGTAATGGTCGGAGTCAGTTGAACCATATCAGGAGCGTCAGATTATGATAAGGCGCTCGATTCTCGCGTAACTAAAAATCAAGAGTTGGAATGTGTACTGGGTGAAGTTTTTGGATTTAAGTAAGAGGATCGATAGGCACGGGAAGGTCGACCTTGATCAAAGGAGGAATTCACACCTAATTAAAGAGTTGAGGCAAGAATGATAAGGACAGTTTTTCCTAGAGAGTGGTATCGGTTGTGGTTGAAAGAACCGTAAAAAATCTTACTTTCTCTCTCTATAAACTCTTTGAGGATGAGTAATGAAGTTGTGAGAGATGTTTATAGATAAATTTTCTCTTTAACGGGTCTTTTCATTGAGAGTTGCAATCGAATAGAGCCTTGGGAAACCCAATAGTCGTTTTTTAAAAGTTTGAGCTAACACACTTCGAATGATTAGTGGACACGTGTCATCATCTGACACTCTTGCAGGGCTAGAAAACTAGCATCATCATTTGGTCCTCGGTCAAATCAAGAGAAGGTCTTTTAAGAATCACAACCAACAGGTGCCTAGTAAATAGCAGACAAGTGTAAGACTGTTGAATGATCCTTTTTCTAACAAGTTCAATGGGCCCGACATAATCAACGAAGATGAGGAAGCCCAGCAAACACTGGCCCAAAATAATAGTCCATTCAAGGTCGGGCGGGTTGGTCAAAATGTACCAATGAGTTTGCATCGGATGTACCCAAATTTTGGGTGAACAACTTGCTAACATCACGCCAGAACAATCCGCCACGAGCTATCAGGAAACCAGACAACACGACATACCTGAAAGATTTGATGTAGACTTTGAGTATCTGGATCCAGATCCAAATCGAAATAAGGTGGGGGTGATAACAGAGAAAACTAAGACAATTTCCAGACTAATCAGCCTCTTCAAATCGTTAACCATTTTTGGAGGAGATACCGTGACTGCACCTACCACTTCGTGAAGGAAGAGGCATGCCCATAATTTGGCTACCCAGTTAGAAGGTGGAATGTTTTCCCATCAGTGCCAGTCACCATTCCCATTTATAGTCTTTAATGAAGACGACCTAAGGGACATTGCATGACCTCATGAGGACGCAATGGTTATAGGAGCTTATATACGGGGAAATGATATACGTCGAATTCTATTGATACGCGAAATTTAACAAACATTCTATTTTTTAAGCTCCTATAAATAAATGAGGAATCCGGCAGTTATTCAACGTTCAAATAGAACCATTGTAGGCTTCACAAGGATTTTTACAGATTTAATTGGGGAATTCGAAGAAGAAGTGTTGTTGGGTAAGGGGCCCTTTAAAAAGATGGTAATGGTACTGTTTGTTGTGGTGGATTGCCTCACATCGTATAATACAATTTTTAGGAGGTCTTGGCTTTCCAGAATGCATGTTGTGGCCTCTATAGTCCATCAATGCTTAAAGTATGCGGTTCAGGGACAAGTAGGCATTGTTCGGAGTAGTCAAAAGATAGTCAGGAAGTACTATGCAACAACTCTTGCTCTTAAAAAATTGGGGGCAGTCTGGATTAATAAGAATTAGCAGCTACCGGAGACTTCTACTGACACCAGATTTGAAGCAGAAATTGTTGTCTTTTTTTATGGATAATCAACATTTGTTTGCATGGTACAACAGTAATGTAACCAGAGTACCAGCAAATGTTATTTCATACAAGTTGTCTATCCGGTCTGATGTTGCACTCGTTGTACAGAAAATAAAAGCTTTTTCCAAGGAAAAAGTAGATGTAATTGTTTAAGAAGTTGACCGGCTGACCAAGATGGGTCATATTAAAGAATCTTGGTACCCTTTGTGGACTACCAATCCTATGTTAGTCAAGAAAAAGAACGACAAATGACGTATGTGTATTGATTTCACTGACCTCAATATGGCTTGCCCTAAAGATCTCTATCTCGTTCCTCGGATAGATCAGTTTATGGATTCTACATCTGGAAACAAATTGTTGTCCTACATGGATGCCTTCTCAGGGTATAACCAGTTGCAAGTAGATTCAAAGGATCATGATCACACTACTTTCATCACAGATAGAGGTCTTCATTGTCAAAAGGTGATGCCCTTCGGGTTATAAAATGTTGGGGCCACTTATCAGAGGCTGGTAAATAAAGCTTTTAATAATCAGATTGGCAAGAATATGGAAGTGTACATAGATGATATGATGGTTAAAATCTTGGAGAAATATATGCATATATCTGACCTTCAAGAGACATTTTCCAATTTAGAAACTGTGAATTTGAAGTTGAATCCTGAGAAATGTGTATTTGGGTCCAGTCTGAAAACGTTTTAGGATACATAATAAGTGAGAAAGGAATCCTGCCTGATCCGGATCAGCTTAATGCTTTATTAGCAATGGACCCTCCTCGAAATGTTAAAGAAGTTCAAAGGCTCACATGCAGGTTGGCTGCAGTAAACATATTTATTTCAAGGTCATCAGACAAGTGCGCTCTGTTTTTCCAAATATTAAGAAATTCTAAAGACTTCAATTGGTCCCCACAGTGTGACCAAGCTTTCATTGAAATAAAGAAATATTTGTCTTCACCCGAAACCCTTTTCAAACCTGTTCGGGGAAAAAAGCTTTATGTATATATAGTTGTATCAGAATGTGCTATAAATGCTGTCATGGTAAGGGAAGTGGACAATTATCCTCGTCTAGTGTACTACATCAGTAAGAGTTTACTGGATGCTGAAAGAAGATATTTGAGGTCCGAGAAGTTGGCACTGGCCTTAGTAATTGCAGCAAGAAGAATGAGACCATACTTCCAAGCTCATTCTATTGTTGTCTGAACGTCTTTTCCTTTAAAGCATGTTCTTCAAAAGGCTGACATATCAAGTATAATTACCAATTTGGTCAGTAGAATTGGGTGATTATGATATTGACTTTGCCTCCCGAATGGAAATTAAAGCTCAATCGGTGGCTGACTTCTTGGTAGAATTTCATGTTGACAGATCTTCCGGATAGAATTCAGAAAGTAACTTTAAAAAGGAATAGATGGTTTGAACTGATGGTGGATCAAGCACTATGGGTTGTGGAGCTGGAATCTGCTTGACCTCCCCATATGGTGATAAAATGTATCAACCTATATGCTTTGGATTCAAGGCCTCCAACAATGAGTCTGAATATGAGGCTGCCATAGCTGGTCTTAAGCTAGCTCTCCTATATGGGGCTAAGAGAGTCCGGTTAATGAGGGACTCTCAATTAATCATCCACCATGCTCAAGGGCAGTCTGAAGCAAATAAAGACAGTTGATCAAGTATTTGCTTATGTTAAAAGAAGTGGTAACCAACTTTAAAGATGTTTGCTATGAGCACATTACCAGATCGGAGAATACTTTCGCAGACTCCTTGGCAACCATAGCCTATTCTGAATCTTACCCCTGAATTCTGTTACAAGAATGTCCATCTATACAGATAGATCATAATAAAAAGGATAAAGAGAATATGAGCATACTTGTTACTCAACCTAAAGACTGGAAATACACCATTTTCCAATACATTTCCGATGGGATATTGCCTTCGGAAAAACTTATGGAAAAGAAGATTAAGTACAAGGCTCGTGGTTTCTTAGTAATAAGAGAAGTTCTTTACAAAACGTCTTTCAGCAGGCCTCTCCTGTGCTGTTTAGGGTTTGAGGAATCCCAGATTGTATTATCGAAACTACATGATGGGGAAGGCTCAGCACACTGTAGCTATAGGGAACTTACCCGAAGAGTTTTATTAGTTGGATACTACTGGCTATCCATAATGGCAGATGCTAAAGAAATAGTGAAGAAATGTGATCAATGTTAAAAATATGGGAATGAAATTTTTGTGTCAGCAGTACATATGAAGTCTATTTCTGAACCAGTACCTTTTTCCAGGTGGAGAATGGATTTAGTTGGGCGTCTTCCTATGGCATCCGGTGGATGTAGACCTATTATAGTCGCCATTGATTATTTCTCTAAATGGATAGAGTCAGCTCTTTTGGCAGGAACCACTTCGAAATCCATTATTAAATTCATCATATCCAACATATGTTGTAGGTTTGGAGTTCCTCAGAGGATTATTATAGACAATGGGCCACAGTTTGATAACAAAGACATGTAAGCCTTCCGTACCTCTAGAGGCATTCAAAATTGTTTTCCTCTCCCTTCCACCCTCAAAAAATGGCCAAGTTGAGGTTACAAATAGAACCATCTTGTCTGGATTAAAGAACAATTTAGAGGGAGCTGCAGGAAAATGGCCAAGTTATTTGCAAGACGTATTGTGGGCCTACTGAACTACTCATCGGGTTTCCACACAAGAATATCCTTTTGCTTTGATATATGGGATGGATGAAAATACTCCCATAGAGGCTACTTACCATCACACAGGGTCCAAAACTATTCCGACCAGGTTAATGATGTAGCAGTTAGGAATAAGTTGGACTTAATAAAAGAAAAAAGGGTTAAATTGCATTTGAGAACAACACACTACCAAGGCTTGATGAGGAGCGGTTTTGTTTCCAAAAGTCAAAAGAAGAGATTTTCAAACAGGAGATAAGGTTTTAAGAAAAGTCTTTTTTGCATACCAAGGAGAAGCAGTTCGGTAAATTGGCTCCGAATTGGGAAGGACCTTATGTGGTCTGTGAAAAGGTCAAACCGGGGACATATAGGCTTCAAGAAAGAGAAGGAGAATTTCTAAAGCATCCATGGAATGTTAAGCATCTCAGTTTATACTTAGAATAAAGTTATTTTGATATATTTACTTGTTAAATATCAATGTAAATATTAAAGGGGCATACTCTGTCCTACCCTTGTGGCGCGGGGAGGTTTCGTTGAGGCGTCTGGATTTTTTCAATAATACATGATGCCTTCTTCAAAAGTCTGGTGTGATTTTGTTTAATTCAACACCTCGGCTCTCAAGTTTTCTTGAATAGATCGGACATGCTTAACACTTGGTCACAATTATTAAACACATTTGATAGGAGATATTGGATACTCTCGATTCAACACTTCTGAAATTCTAAGGGCTACTTAAACATTAGCCATGGAATATTTAAACAAAGTATTGAATAAAAAGGAAATTGAATAATCAAACCTGATCAAACTTAAACCGACCAGTGGTACAAAAAATTCATTGGCCATCCAAGGACTTTAATATTTCAAAAAGTAAAAATAACATAGTAAAACCTTAGGGTTTGTTCCCTTCGGAATTTTCTTCACCACAGTATTTCTTAGGACTTTTGAGTTCAACACTTGATCTCTCACCCATTCTTTCACCATCATCTAATTTTAGAATCTATTCCACTAGAGTAGTTGCGCTTGTCGCCATCTGCAAGAGTATGGAATGGGATGTCCTCATAATCCATATATTTCCATAAGGGACCAAGGGTCCTCGTAGGAAAGGTCACATGAAACAGCAACATCATATCGGATTTGATCCCATCATCTCTCTTATTTAGGGAGTCCACCACATCATTGGAATATTTCTCTATACCGTCGGCAACAGCTTGTTTTTGTTGACAATCCAGGGATTCCTTCTCTTCAATCTTCTCTTGAACAGTGCTCTCCAACTTGGTTTTCTCATTGGATAAAGTTTGGATAACATCATCCTTAGTTTTCAATTGGTCCTTCAACGCTGTTAGGTTTTGTGAAGAAGAGGTCTCCAGGTTGGAGTACTTGGTTTGTAGCTCAGTATTGGCCGCCTCCGATGCAATCAGCTTGGCCGCCAAATCTTTTTTTTCCTTCTTCAGCACCTCTATGCTTTGTTGAGCACTAAGAAGATTATCTAACAAGTTTTTCTTGTTAGTGGTTAAAGAATTAATAGTACCCGTTTGAGTTTTTACCTACCTCTCCAAGTCGAGTACTGGTCGAATGTAGTCTAGGAGGACATGTCTCAAGGTGTCTTGTTCTCCAGATATAGAGAAGGATTTACCATTATAAGTTATCATGTTGGAGGAGCTGGAAGGACGGTAAGGACCTGCAAAATCATCTTTCTCCAGATCATTAAAGTAGATACTAACGTCTTGAAAGGCTTCAAGGTCCACCTCATCAGCCTTGATTTTTCTGCCGTTCTCCCAAGTCCACTGATGAAGAAAAACTGCATCCTCCAAGGTTTCGGACTCCATGAGGTCATCCACCACTTTAAATTCATTCCCCATGTTGTAATGGTAGAATGTGATTTGATGGTTCTTGAATAAGCTTGCCACAGCAGCAAACTGTTCCAACGGGAGTGAAATATTAGATAGTCTGGACACTATGATGCAGTCTAGGGGGGTGTACCAAGCGCTGGGGCTCAGTTGGCTAGGACATAACTTGATTAGATGAAAATATCTGACAATATCTGGATCCAAGGGGAACCGAAGTCCCCAGTTCAGTACTTCGGTGTAGAAAACCAGTTTATTCAACTTATAGTGCATTGGGGTCTCCAAAGTAACATGGATCCTCAACTTTATTGACTCTGGAATCTCTAATTTAGCGCAGATTCGACCCAACTCAGCTGTGTGGGTATACACATAGTTGATATTCTGAAGGGATATCGAGTATTTGACACTTACCTTCTTAAAATAAGGACCCATTTTGCCCTCCAAACTCTCTAGAAGAGCGTCTGGATGAGTCATGCCCCCTTTCGTTTTGCCATTCTGGTCTGAGGTTGTATCACCTGTTTGACCGGACGCCTCAGCCTTAAAAGGGGCTTCCTCTATGATGTCCTCCATGTTTTCTTCCATCACTGTGGAAGGCTATTCAAATGTTTTTGAGGGAGGCTGCTCTACTCCTTTGATGGTGGTTGTTCGGTTGGTTTTGTACATGGTTGTTCAGAAGGTTGTGCATATGACGCTTCTGATATTCTGGTATCTAGTGGAGGCTGCTGTCCGGATGTTTTAACTTGTGGAACAACCTTTGTTACCTCCGAATTTGATGGTTTTGAAGATGTGAGTGTGGATTTGGTTTTGGATTGACGCGTAACCCTGCGAGGAGTTAGCTAATCTATTGATTTTCCTATGTCTAATCCCATTGCAATAAATGGTGAGGGTATCCTAACACTGGAAACAGATTTTTCTTTGGGTAAAAGGTTTTGGGATTCTTGGACTGAGGAACCTGATGGGAGAGGTGAAAGGCCTGTTGTGAATGGAAGTTTTCTAGTGCTAGGGTTTTTTGAAGAAGACGACCCTTGATCGGTGTTCTGGTTTGGCTGATTACCTTTCTCGCTTGGAGAATCAGGAAGACCAGCAGCAATGCGTTTATCCTTCACTACTTTCTGTGCCCTCTCTAATTTAGACAAGTTCAACCAACCTTCTTTAACTAAGACGTTTCTGGCTATGAACATATATGTCTCAAGAACAAGTTTAAACATGAACTGAGCTCTCTCTTAGAAAATTTACTTATGGAAGAGAATGAAACAGTAGAAAAGTTTATATATAACATTAAAAGGAGCAGTTACCTAGGAGAAGATGGATCAGTTTTTTTACAATGATTAAAGGCTGCAAAACGTGTGAAAATTAAAACATAGGTAACTTTCTAAGCCTAGTGGGTGGGATAATCTAGGAGAAAAAAAGGTTGGGTGGTCGAACTAGATATTGACACGTGTCCCACGATTCAAGAAAACTCTTAGAATTCTAAGATGAGAAATCAGTTCTCATAACATTCGAACACGATCACTTGTGAGGAGGAATTTTTGCAGTTCGAACATCACACGCGGAAAACGTTGGTGTTAATTTTTTGAGTTTTAGCTCTTCCAAAGATCTTTTGCAAGACCTAAAAGGGGCTACTGAAGAGTTTGGAGTTTTGAGTTACAATGCCACAAATAAATCTGAGGGGAAATTCAGACTAAACTACTACACCAAATATCCGAACAGGACAAATATATTAACTTTTGACTAAGCTAGTTGCTAATCAACTTAAAATTATATGACTAATGGGTCATTAAACTCGACCCGGTTTCACAACCCTATCCAATAAGCCAATGGGTCAGTAATTAAGTATAAATACCTCAACTACTTTTATTAATGAGGATGATCATAATTAATACTAGTAGGCAACTTAATTATCTCTCTACTCTACACACTAAACACAAAACACCACAAAATTATCAAAACACTTTTTGAGCACTTTACCTGATTAAGCACTTTACCTGATTATTCTCAGCCAGAAATAAACCACACCAATACCGACCCTAAATACTTTTCCATCGGGCAGTAAAGGATTGACCCTAATAATGATAGTATAGTCCTCGCTCGTTCTAACTCACAAGGAGTACGGAGCTACTGAAAAGGGAAAAAATTGTTCGAACCTAATCGGGTCAGCAAATAAGGTATTTTGAGAGTGTAATAATTGTTTTTAATAAGAGTGATATATTATGAAAGATGAAGGACTTATGGGTAGAATTAGAGTAAATAAAGGTAAAAATAGGATAAAGTGGGTCACCCATATGGGTAAGGGCCCACACTCATTACTATATAAAGGAAGATTCCCTTTATGAGGGATGGTGAACATTTATTATTAACAACTACTTTTTACCACTATCTCTCCCTAGAATCATGTGTTTCTGTCTCTACAGTCTATTACGATCTTCTCTGGTAGTTAGATTAAGGTCCAAATATTTTTGGAACTATCACATATCACTCTGGGTTAAATTTAATGGCCTGCCTAACGAGATATGGTATGAGATGGGGTTAAGTATCTTACGAAGTTTCCTTAGGATACCTATCTATGTTGACACTCACATTGCAAATCGTGTGAGGCTAAGTTTTGCAAGGATTTGTATGGTTGTGAACGTTATGGATGACTTCCCCTCATTTATAAATATCAGTTGGGTAAGTCTCATATATTTCAAGATGAATAACAAAGGATGCCTATAATTTCCATGAAGTGTAAGACATTTGGCCATAATATTACAACTTGCATCGTTTCACAAAAAACCTCGCATGCCAGTGTCCCTGGCAGATGTCCGGATAAAGAGTCGGCAGTGGATATCTCTGAGTGCATTCGTGTGTTTTCTAGCGATAACGAGTCACCTCTGCCCCCTGACTATGATGTTATACGCATGAAAACTGGTGGATATGGTCTGGCTACTCGTCACGGAGGCTTCCTACGCGAAGGTAGTCTTGCTTCATGTCAAGTCAACTCGGGTTACCAGGACACGAATCTTATCATTAGTAAAGTCACTTCCCTACCTTGCAAGCAGATCTGCCGACCTTGCCGACTGTTTTGAGTACGTATGGGAACATCCCTCCTCCCATGTGGTACTTTTCTCATGCTTTGTATGTTTCTTACCGCTTTGTAAACAATATGCGTATTTCATGTTGGAATGTAAATGGTTTTAATGACCCCGTTAGACAAAAATATATATGTTATTATATTTTCTCTAATAATATTATCGTAATTTTCTTTCTTAAAACTAATGTAAATGCTAAAAATATGAATTTGATAATGAGACTAATGCTACATTGGTAGCATTATAAGACCAACCATTCCCATTATTACCTAAGTAGAATTTGGATTACTTGGAAACCTGGAATTTTTAGCATTAATATTGAGCATGATACCTCCTTACTAATAGGTCGCATACTTAACTACATATAAAAAAACCAAAGCTTTAACCTTACGGTTGTTTATGGTTTCAACGAACCTCATGACCAACACCCCTAGTGGCATGGCATTACCTGCATTACTAGTGCTAGAACTAAAGTCCTTGGATTTTTATGGGCGATCTTAACACCATTCACAACCCTCTTGAGCGTACTAGAAATATTGACCCTTGGAATAGTTCCATCCGCTAATGACTGTTGCCACACTAGTGAGCTTTATGACCTTAGGTCAACTGGTATTCAATTTACTTAGACTAACAAATAGTTTGACAATCCTATCTCTTCGATGATTGATTGAGCTCTTGTTACTTGTTTGTGGGCGACTTTTTCCCAAATTTGTTTGCAAACTTTGACTTCCGTCGCACGTCAAACCATACCCCCATTACCCTACACCTTACCATTTCCTTCCTAATAATAAACCTTTCAAAAATTTCAACATGTGGTAAGACCATCCTAATTTTTAACCATTATTACTAACAACTCCAATACCCCATGCGTGGGTACTCCGATGATTCTCATTCATGATAAGCTTGCTCGTCTCAACAAAGTTCTTATGAGGTTGAAAAATGATGAATTTAGTAATGTCATTGTTAAAAAAGCCCAACTTACTTGTTTGAAGCCCAATTAAACTTAGTTTACAATCCTACTAATCGGTCTCGTATTGAGACCGATAAAAAGCCTTTAAAACCTATGTTTCTATAGTCGTGTTAAGGAGTCTTTCCTCAAGCAAAAATCCCTTGAAAGTTGGCTAAACTTTGGTGACCGTAACATCAAGTGCTTTCACAATAGCATCAGAGCTTGAAAGGAAATAAACAAAAAAAATTCCATTAATAATGTAAAAGTATCACGTATACCAACTTGAATGATATCTCAAATACCTCCGTGAACCATTTCTTGAGCCTTTTTGGCACAAATAGTCTCCCTAACTACCCGGTTTTAGATAGTTTAGGTCCCTTATTACCACAAAAATTCACCATTAGACAAGATTAACATGATTAAGCCTCTCTTTGAGGATGATATCAAAAAAGGAATTTTTTTGATATTGATAACAACAAAGCCCTAGGCCCCGATGGTTTTAGTGCTGGTTTTTTCTTGTTGGTCCAAAATCATAACTGATTTTTGTAAAGCCTTCAACCATTCCTACCGCTAGGGATATATGGACCCACTTTAAAACAAAACCCTAATTTCCATCCTCCCCAAGATTGAATCCTTCACTTCCCCCTCTGATTTTAGACCCATTACCTACTGTAATGTGATCTATAAGGTGATTACTAAAATCCTCGCAGCCGGAATCAAAGCTGTGTGCCTGGCCATAGCATTGCAGATAATATCTTGCTTACCTAAGACCTCATGTAAGGAAGGAGATGTGCTTTAAAAATTGATCTCATGAAGGCTTTTAACAATGTTCGTTGGAGGATCCTCCTCGATATCCTTTACGTTATGGACTTCTACACTAAAATGATTAATTGGATCCTCCACTGTGTCTCTTCACCATCTTACTCTATCAGCATTAACATTAATATTTTTGGCTATTTCCAAGGTATAAAGGTCATTCGTCAATAAGACTTATTTTCCCCGTATCTTTTTGTTATTGTCATGCAGGTTCTCTTTATCATCATTCGTGAGAAGATCCATGATCCTAACTTTGCCTTCCATTGAAAATGCCACAAGTCAAAAATCAATAACCAAGTGCTTTGCGCATGATCTGGTGATGTTTTGTGGAACCAACCTTTCCTTCATCAAATTAATCAAACACGGTCTGGATCAGTTAACTAAGTTATATGGCCTCTTTCTTAATCCTACCAAACGTTATCTATAACTTTTGGGGGTCTCAGATAATATTAGGCACGACATTATCTCTTGACTTCTGTGAAGGAACACTCCCCATCAAATATCTGGATGTGTCACTTATTACTTCAAGGTTTTTCTAAAATAATGATAGAACTTTATTCCACAAATTCACCAACCACATCAATTCTTGTACCTCCACATACCTCTCATATCCGGAAAGACTCCAATTGATAAAATATGTCCTCTTTGCCAGCCAAGTGTATTTGTCCTCAATTTTCAATCTTGTGGTTTATATGGTGAATGAGCTTTCCCAACTTTTTACATGATTCCTATGGTATGAACCTGAGATGAGAAAAACATGTGCAAAAGTTGTCTGGGATAAAATTAACTTGCCTAAAATTGAAGGCGGCCTTGGGATTCTAAACCTTAAAGTTTGGAATCAGGTGACTGTCCTAAAATGTTTTAGTCCATCTTGACTAACAATTAACCATCAATTTAGGCCAGATGAATTATCTCTGAAAAGATAAAAGATAAGAACAGTTGAAGCCTCCTTATGAGCTCTTCCCCGAGTAGGGGTGGAAGAAATAGTAACTCTACCTCTATCTGGTATGATCCCTAGCCTTTTAATACATCTTTTATTGACCGTCATGGCCCCAACTTCATCAGGTATGCTCGTCTAAATGGCAAGACCATGGTATCACATATTATAAATAATGGCTCCTGGAACTGGCCCCTTCATATAAGTTATGGAAAAAGGACCCACCATTACCATTTATTCGAAATTGGTGATGTTGTTAGCCATCTCCCCCCACATGCTCACGATAATATCTTCATTTGGATTCCAAACCAGAGCCGAACAACTTCTTTATAAGCAGTATGTATAACTTTATCAAAACTTCCAACGCAAAAGTTTAGTGGGCCTTCTTGATCCAGAACAAATTTAACATTCCCAAGCACTCTTTAATTGTATGGCTGTCTATTCAACGGAAACTCTTCATTTGGGACAAGCTCATAGCTTGGGGCTACGTCACATCTCATGACCGCGCTCTATGCAATAGCACCTCTGAATCCATCAACCATATCCTGGTTGAATATAGCTTTTCGAGACTAGTTTTGAAGGCCGTCTCGAGAAGTATTGGCATGATTTCTCCTACTGCAGGCTATCCCTCATGGCTCACCTTCACTAGCTCTTGGAGGCCCACCACTAATAGTCGTGGCCACTTTTGGTGTACGACATTCTGCGCGGTGATTTATTACATTTCGAAATAGAGAAATAGTAGGTTTTTCACCGATATCTAGTCTTTGAACTTTGTTGTTGCCCATCATGTTCTGTCGAATATTCGTTAGATATTCTATGGAACTAAAATACAATAGCTTAGGTAACAATATTCTAGCTGATTATTTTTAATTTTTAACAATCTAACATGTTACTGCTTATTTGTTTTGTAATGTAACACACTTCTTTTTTTGTTTAATATTATCTGCATGGTATGTCTTGACGTATGTGTAGACATTCTTTCTATTATATTATTGCTTTGTATACTAAATTTTTTTAATTTTTCCTCCGACGCTCCAGATTAAAGCTCATTAGCCGATAACTGATAACTTTTAAACTTTTAATATAGAAAACCTCATAACAAAATCCTAGAAGACTCAATTAATTGGAGTCCCAATTAAATATAGGAAACCTAATAAATAGAATAATCCTTTTTGGTCCAGCTGCGGTTCCTCGGTCCAGTTTGCTTCAGATCAACACCCTTCATACCAACCTGCTTTAGACTTCTACTTGAGATAAACATATATCTTATTCAAACAAGTCACGATTCAAGTTTCAACAATTTTACTCATACATGTCAACGATAGATCCAACTATACCCATGTAGTCCTTCAACGGTACCTCTATTAACGAGTTCTTTCTATTCTACACCTAACAAAAATAATGTTATGTCTGAGACATTGTCTCGTAAATTTTTGTTATTCAATTCCATAGCATTTTAACGCATAATTTCAAAGCATGATTATGAGATTATGTGTTTTTGTTTAGTCGCACTTAATTCTGAAAAGATTTTTTGAAAATAAATTTTTATTATTTTATATAAAACACATAATTCTGAAACCGTATCTCAAAAATAACTTATTTAATTTTAGACAATAATATTCGATTTTAAGTTGTTTTAGAATTACCTGTTTTTCTCAAACTATGATACAACATGTGTTTGGAAGAAATTATAATAATGTCCCTTCATAAATTTCTATTTTTATTTGTTTAAAAAAATCCATATTTGATTTTATGTTTGACCATTTCGCTTGACGTGATTAATATAGTTGGTTAGTTGTTTTGTATAAAATCTGTGTTCTAATTAGTTATTTTTTTTCTTCCCACTTAACTATTCTAAATTAATTAACTATTCTAAATTAATTAAGGTTTTAATTTTAAAAAAATTAAATCAAACTCGTTAAATTTAATATATAAATCTGATAGGTGTTGTTAATTCAGAGTTTATTATATATCAACGTAATTTGTAAATTTTAAACCAAATGAAAAAAAAGCTTTGCACGATATAATCAAATCAATAAAACGAATTCTTGATTTTGCTTAGAGAAAATAATAGATTTTCCGTATTGTATGTTGTAAAGTACTTGCAGGCCCGATAATGGATTCATTGCTATTAATAATCTCCGGATATTTTGTTTAGTTCTACTGTTATTAATATTAATAAGTGGATACAAAATGGACCACAATATGATATTGATAGAAAGCAATGTCTATATTGATACAACGGCTAATCCCATTGATAATGAAATGTGTCGCTGTCTTGTTTATATATTGCGTAAAGGTAATGTTGTTCCTTTAATAGAGAAATCGAGAATTTCGTAATTCGTAAGGATTTCTCTGCCAATAAACCACCTCGACGGTTGGATGCTATTACAATATTGGGTTCTTAGAGGAAATATGACGTTCGGAAGAAGGAGACTATTATATAAGAATTAGTCCTTACCCACTTAAACCGGTAAGAAAAATGTATTAAAATCCATTTATTATGAGAGACTTGCAGTGTTCTAAAACTTAACTATCAGGTTACTGCTACAAATTACCATTAAAACTTAAACTGGTAAAAAAAAAAGGAGCTTTTCTCCAAGATTTGTTTTTGGCTTTCTTGATCTTCAAGAAATCTCCAATCCTTTTCTCTTTATTTCTTCTCTCTTCTTCTCTTTTGGTAGTGGTTACTGCTGTGAGTGTTGCTGTTAGTGGTGATCCGTTGAGGGCCTCCCTCTTGGAGGCTTGGATTGGTTCGTTGATCGCGTTTTAGTCTTCTCTTGAAGACTTTGCTTGGTGATTCGTCATGTCAAATGTAGAAGAGTTTCCTCCTTTGAATGGTGCTAAAGACGCGGCTTCATTGAGTCATGGTAAAGGCAATGTTTGGGCTGATGGTAAAAGTTTATTCGCTGATGTTTTAAAGAACAAATCAGATTGTTCTATGTTACAACCGATGGAGGTTACTAGTTATGATGACCATAATGTTATTCGTTTCCCTCAACATGTCAAAGCCTCGTTGGTGGCTCAATCTAGGCACACTTTGGTTGTTAAATTCAATCTTGGTATTCCCAAGAGGGCAGTCTTTCAGGCTTTCCTTGATGGGTTTAAGTTCAAGGGTTGTTTTACATATGCTACTATAGACTCCAGACAGATTCTTGTGGAGTTTTCGTTAATGGAAGATGTCGACAGGCTGTGGGCTAAAACATTTTGGAGTGTGGATGGCAAGGTCATGAGAATAATCAAGTGGTGCCCACAAAACAGTCGTTATTTTGAATGCCCAGTAGTTTTGCTTTGGGTCAGGTTTGAGAATCTTTTAGAATTTATGTATAACAAGGCTCTGATTCATGAACTTGCTGAATCTTTAGGCCCAGTTCATCAGGTTGTTGTTCCTGATAAACTTAGAACTAAGTCTAATGCATGTTATGCTTTAGTCGAAATTGATGTCTCTAAGTTTTTAAAAAGGAAAGTCTGGGTGCAATTTGGTGCTCATGATGGTTACTGGATTGGTCTGAGTTACAAGAATGCTCCTCTTTACTGTAAAACATGTCATCATTTGGGATATGATGTTGGGATGTGCAAGAAAGGCTTGAGCAAAGACAATGATATTATTAATGTTAAAGGTGATAACAAGGTTGATACTAACAGTAAGCCTGTTACTCAAGATACAAGTAAAAACTCTACAAATGATACTTTCCTAAAAGTCTATACTAGAAGGCTGAAATCTATGATTGCTCCTAAAGAAGTGTCTGTTGAGGTACCTAGTAGCCCTGGAGCTGATCCTGCTGTTGGAACTGCTAATGACTCTGGTAATGTTGGGGACTCCTTGAAGCATGACTTGGATTTGATTGGTGCCCTTCAGGGTCTTGATCATGTTCAGATTGCTGATGTGTCTGTATCTTCTCCCAAGCAAAGCAACATGGGGAGTTGTAACCCTTCCCCTGAGGTGGCTTCTCCTGATTCTTCAGATGATGGATTCACTTCCATTATTCGTAATAGGTTAAAATCTGCTAACAAAAGTAACAAGAAAAGATTAAACATTAAATCTCTTCATAAGAGAGACAAAAATAATACATACTCTTTATCTGAATGATTAAGTTTTTAAATTGGAATGCTCGTGGTTTTAACAATAAATCTACTCTGTCTAGACTTAAGTATATCATTGATCACCATAAGGTGAAAGTCATAGCTATACAGGAGCCTATGGCCAGAGTTGATAAAATTGTTAAAATTGCGCAGAAAATTGGTTTTTCATGTTGGATTTCTAATTGCTCTAATAAAGTCTGGATTTTTTGGTCTAAAGAGATTAATGTGCAGGTTATTTGTGATCATGATCAATTTCTCCATCTGGAGATCAATACCACTTATTTTTCTGGCTATTTAACATCTGTGTATGCTAAGAATACTTGTAGGCAGCGTAAGGATTTGTGGAGTGAGTTACTTAACTTACCTCAGGATGGCAAGGCCTGGTTACTGGCTGGTGACTTTAATGCTGTTTCTTCTGCTGATGAACAGCTGAATTGTTCCTCTTTTGATATAACTAGCGCTGATGACTTCAATGAGTTCATCAGATCTTGTAATCTGGTTGATCCTGGTTTCGTTGGCTCTGCTTATACCTGGAGTAACAAAAGGGTTTGGAAGCGATTAGACAAATTACTTGTTAATGGTATAGCTAACAGTCTTCAAATCCAGGTCTTACACATGGTCAGAACTTGTTCTGACCATGCTCCTTTACTTGTCACTTTGTCTAGTCCTATTACTAATGCTAAGAAGAAAAGTTTCTTTAAGTTTATTAATTCCTGGACTAATCATCCAGATTTCATTCATGATGTTACTCTTAATTGGAATGCTAGTTGTACTGGTGACAGTAACATGGTGTTCTGGTACAAGCTTAGGAGGTTGAAAAACTTTCTTAAAAGTTGGAATATTAACAAGTTTGGTAATATTTTCAGTCATGTGGAGCAAGCTATGAAAAATGTGGCCAATATGGAGATTAATCACCAGACTGTCAACACTAGGGAGTCCAATGATATGCTTAATAAGGCTAATAACTTACTTATGCAGGCCCTTAATAATGAGGAGATCTATTGGAGGCAGAAATGCTATAACTCTTGGTTAAGCAATGGGGATGGTAACACTAAGTTGTATCATTCCTATGTTAATCAGAAGAAGAAAAAGAACTCTATTTTGGGGATCAAGGATAAGGGCATTTGGCTAACTAATAGCTCTGATATTGCTACATCTGCTGAGAACTACTTTAAGCTTATTCTTTCTGGTGATAGTTATTGCTGTGAGGATAATGTCATTAATACCTCTGTTCTTAATAGCATTCCAACTCTTGTTACTTCTAATGATAATGAGAGTATTTTGAAGGAAGTTTCTAAAGAGGAAATGTGGGCTATTGTTATGGCTATGAAGCAGGATAGTGCCCCAGGCACTGATGGCTTCAATTGTCATTTTATAAAGTCTTGTTGGGGTATTATTAGTCAGGATCTCTTCTTGGCTATCAATACTTATCTTAATGGGATGGCTATTCCTAAAGGGATCTTTGCTACAGGCATATGTCTGATTCCTAAGTCACCTAACCCTATCTTGTGGAGTAATTTTAGGCCTATTAGTCTCTGTACGATTTTTAACAGATTGATTTCTTCTCTTATCAATACTAGACTGGCTCTTATTTTGCCTAAGATTGTCTCTAATTGTCAAGGGGCTTTTGTGAGACATAGGCTCATTCATGACAATATTTTAACTATTAAGGAAATGTTACATAACATCAACATGAGACCTTCTAAAGGGAATATTATTATGCAACTGGATATGACAAAGGCATTTGACAGACTGTCTCATGCCTTTGTCATTAAGGTTATGGACAAATTTGGTTTCTCTAGTAGGCTATTGGTCCTTATTCAGTCTCTGATCTCTAATGTCATGATATCCATTCTGATTAATGGCAGTAGTGTTGGCTATTTCCCTCAGAAGAATGGCTTAAGGCAAGGGGATCCTTTATCCCCAAGCCTTTTCATTCTTGCTGAGGAGGCTCTCCTAAGAGGTTTATCTGATGCATATACTTCTAATCCTACTATGAAATACTATCTTAAATCAAATTATATGTTACCTTATCTTGCCTTTGTTGATGACATTGTCATCTTCTCTAACAGTGCAGCTTCTACTCTGGCTAGCCTGAGTAACATTCTTGATAATTATCAGTCTGCATCTAGGCAGTTGATCAATAAGGACAAAACAAAAATAATTACCTCAACAAAGATGACTCTGGCTACTAACTCAAGATTGAAGGCTGCTACTGGTTTCAAGCTGGACCATGCTCCTTTTCAATATTTGGGCATCAATATCTCTGCAATCAATAAGGGAAGAAATTTTATCAGTTTAATTTCTGCCATTTACAATAAAATTCAAATATGGGATCTTAAGTCTTTGTCTTTTGGGGGGAGACTTTCCCTCATTAAGAGTGTTCTTCATCCAATTGTATATTATTGGATGCAGAACACCTTAATTCCCAAGTCTGTTTTGAATAAAATTGAAATTTGTTTCAATAAATTCCTTTGGAGATCTAATTTTAATGACAAAGCCATTCATTGGACTTCATGGGGCTCTTTATGTAAGCCCTATGATGAAGGTGGTTTGAACATCAAGTCACTGTCTGATATTCAAACCACTTTCTCTTTCAAATTATGGTTTTTATTTAGGCAAGGTCAATCTCTCTGGTCTGATTTAATGTATCATACCTATTGTATGAATAGTCACCCTTCTATTGCTAGTTGTAGCCCTTCTGATTCTATTATTTGGAAGCGTTTAGTTGCTGTTAGGGCTCAGGCTGATGGTTATATTCACTGGCATGTGGGTAATGGTGATGTAGACTTTTGGAGAGATGCCTGGCATGGCATGTCTCCTATAGTCTCTGATTCTGATCACAGAACTTGGATTCTTCCTGCTAAAGTTAAAACCTTTTGGAAGGACACAAATTGGGACTTCACACTTCTTAACTTCTTATCCCAGGATCGTATTTCACACATTAAGTGTGTGAAGCTTGATCTGGGAAGGGAAGACAGGATTGAGTGGACTGTTTCTAAAGATAAAACTTTTAAAACTAACTTAACTTGGGACATTATCAGAGTTAAACACACTAAGCAAAACATTTTCAAAAAGATTTGGAGCCATTTAGTCCCAAGCAAGTTTTCATTTCTTTGTTGGAAACTGTTAAAGAATTTTATCCCAATTGACAGTGTTCTTCTGAAAAGGCATTTTACTTTAGTCTGTAAATGCCAGTTTTGCCACAGTTGTGAAGAGAAGAATCATCTCTTCATCAACTGTGGGTATGCCTGGTCTCTGTGGAACTATTATGGTGTTCTTTTCAAGGTGCCGATAGGTAGATATATGACCATCAGTCACATGTTATATAGCTGGTTCTGGGTTTCTAAAGGCAAGTTTCATATTACTCATCTAGTCCCACAGATTATCTGTTGGACTATTTGGCGTAATAGAAACGCTTCTAAGTTTTCTGGGTCCTATGAGGGATTCGAAAGTTCTATTTTAAGCATTAACAGAATAATAAAGGGTATTGATGCTAATGTTGGTTTAAAATCGACTCATTGGTCAGGGTTACACAGGGCGGGCTTGGCTCTAGGATGTAGTTCTATTTACAGAAGAAAGTATAGAGTGCGGTACCTGAAGTGGGAGTTTCCTCCTTCTGGCAGACTCAAGGTTAACGTTGACGGAGCGTGCAGCTTCACCGGTGAAGCCAGTGGGGGCTTTCTGGTCAGAGACAACCTTGGGAATCTCCTTTTTGGTCAGGGCTTCTGTTTTGGCAAAGTCGGACCCTTTGAAGCTGAATGTTTAGCGATGGTTGAGGCCATCTCTTACTGTCGTCGTAATGGCCTGGTGAACGTCGATGTGGAGTCTGATTGCCAGTCTCTAATCGACTCTCTTGCCTTTGGTGTGGAGACTTCTCTCTCGATGCTGTCGGTGTGCAGAAGCTTAATTCATCACTCGATGACTCTCCGGTATGTATCGCGTACTCAGAATTCAGCCGCCGACTGGATATCGAGGTGGGCCTTGAAGACGAACGGTGACAAATCGTTCAAGGTTGTTGATGCTCCGGTGGAGCTTCTGGCTATAGTCACACTGGAGAGTCTTGGCGTCGGTTACATTGACCCTGGTTGAGCTACTGCTTGATGCGTTGGACCGATCGAACGAGTCTATTGGAGATGGAGCTTGTGGATTTGGCTCGCTTGATTGCTTGTTCTCTTTGTATGAGGGTCGATTTAGGTTTTCAATTGGGGGTGATTTCGATTTGGTCTGAGAGAGAGGATAGGGAGTGAATTTAGGGTTTTGAGTTTGGAGAGACTAAGTATAGTAGTGGGTTATTGTTTATTTGTTCTTGGGCCTTACTTGTGGGTCTGGTCCTTTAGTTGTATTTGATTATTAGTTCGTTTTAATATAATATGAGACTTTTTTCGCCAAAAAAAAAAAAACTTAACTATGAGGTCCGCGCTAAACCCATTAAACCAAACAATATGTTAACATGAATCTTTAAAAATATATTTATTAACCTATTTATTGTAATATTTTGAATTTTTTATTAGTCTATTTATCATAGCGATTTCAAATATTAAAAACGTTTTTTCTTTCGATCATTTTTTTTGTTTTGAGATTAAATTTTCGTAATTCCTGCGATCAAGATCTTATGTAACTGTTTATCAGTTGTTTTTTGTTTTTTTTCTTCACCATTTATCAATCGTTTATCGATTTACATGTGATTTTTGTTTTGTTATTTTTTTATTATTTCAAGTTATTTTTTATAATGTTAAATCGTGTATATAATTCTGGAGTAGTGATCATTTATATCAATACACCTACAAATAAAAGTGTATCCGTCTTATACATCTGTATAGTTGATATTTGATAAAGACCCCAGGTACAATCTTTTTTATTTTCCCTCAATTTAGTCTATTAAATTCTTTTTTCATTATAGAAAAGTTATACATTCTCTTTAAAATGCTCTATTCTCTTTCATTCAGATCTAAAACATTTTTGACATTTTGATGAAGATTTTGATCAGCACCAATTTTTTTATTATTTAATGGTTATATGATTGTTTTAGTTATGTTAATTCTTTGATGTTATACATTCACGCAAATATTTTGACAACTATCTGAAAATATTGATTCCAGGAAAGCAAATTTTGGATCTTTTGGTTTTTGCTGGTTTGCTTGCATATTTAGTTTGTGTTTTGGTTACGAAATTAAGTATATTATTGGTTGTGTAATTAGAAATTATTTTTGTGTTGTGGAATTGCCTGTACTTGCGTAAAAACTATTTTTTATTTTATGTTTAGGTTGCGGATATTCGTGAAAGTTGGTTACGAAAATAATCCAAACTAGTATTTTTTTTCTTGTATTTAGTTTATTTGTAGGTTTACAGTGTCTTCGTTGGTTGTTTTTTTAACAAAAGCATCACAAGTCTGTTTGTTTATGAAAATTATGAAAGTATGGTTGATTTCGTAATAGGCAATTAGGATTGGCTTCGAATTACATGTGGAGTGACAAAAATTTCTTCTGCAAATTTGCACTACTCTGAGCGGGTTCAAATCAAAGGACTCTTCTATAATAAAATCCAAGGGTATTCTTCTGTGTATGCCACAGTTCCCAAAAAACAGCAACTGTATTGTCTCCTCAGCTGATATGCTCTACAGTAACATGATCGAACAGAAGAGCCAAATTCCAAATTCCAAATCTCTCGAAGATAAATAATTTAACAATCCTTTTTTGCTTTAGAAATTCCAGCCACTTGATTTGCTACTAACTGAGAATCTGTTTCTAAACCAACTCATGTCACCTGCCAGATGCTTGCAAGCCTAAAACCAGCCAGCTTAGCTTCATATTCAACATCATTATTTGATGCATGAAAGCCAAATTTAATGGATTGCAACACTGTTTCCCCAAATGATGCAATCAGTTGAACCCTACCACTATATCCTAAAATGCTAGAACACCCATCAGTTTGAACTATCCGCATCGAACTCCTTGGAAAAACCTCATTGTTCATTTCTTCGTCTGATCTGCTTGAATGGAATTCAACAGGAAATTCTGCTAAGGCTTGGGCCTTGATAACCACCCAAGGTGAAAATATGATATCAAAATCTCCTAACTCAACTGACAATTTGGTCATTCTACCAGAAATATCGGGGTATTGTAAAACACTTTTCAATGGGAATGAAGCTCAAACCTCAATAGTGTGACCTTGAAAATAAAGGCACTTCTTTTTGGCAGCCACTAAAAAAGCCAGATCCAATTGTTCGAGCTTCAAGTACCTTTTTCCTGCTACTACCAGACTCTTACTGACATAATACACCGGTTTCGAAATTCTCGAATCTTCACTTATCAACACAACACTTACCGCAAAATCCGATACTACAATATAAAAAGAGAGTCGTTCTCCAATTTGAGGCTTGGATAATATTTCTGGTGATGATAATAAGTCTTTAATGCTTGAAAGCATTGCTTCACATTCCGAGGTCCACTCAAATTATTTTGATTGAAAGAAAGGGAAACATTTATGAGAAGATCTAGAAATATATCTGTTAAGAGCAACTAACCTTCTTGTTAAAATTTGCACTTCTTTGATAGTTCGAGGTGATGTCATTGATACCAAAGGTTTTAGTTTTTTGGTTCAGCTTCTATTTTGTTTTCACTAATAAGATAACCCAATAACTTTCCTGATCGAACTTCAAAGGTACACTTCTTTGGATTTAACTTTAGTCTAATAGCCCTCAAATTCAAAAAATTATCCTCAAAATCTTCCAAGTGTGCATCTGTTAAGCTCTTAACCACCACGCCATCAATATATACCTCCATATTTATTCATATCTGAGAAGTGAAGGCTTTATTCATTAATCTATGATATGTTGCTCCAACATTCTTTAATCCAAATGACATTACCCTGTAACAATGCAAGCCTCAGTCTGTGATAAATGTTGTACTCTCTTGATCCATTGGATCCATTTGAATTTGATTATACCCGGAAAATGCAGGTTAAAATTTTATTTCCCGAAATGGAATCAATCAATTGATCTATTCGAAGAACGAGGAATGGATCTTTAGGACAAGATCAATTCAGATCTGTGAAGTCAACACACATTCTCCATTTCCCATTCTTATTTTTAACCACCACTAGGTTTGCTGTCCATAAAGGATATTATGACTCCATTATATGTTTGACCTTTGATAAACAATCCACCTCAGAAACGATTGTTTCTGCTTTCTCAAAAGAAAAAGCATACTTTTTTTTGTATAACAGGTTTCACCTTCATATTAATTGCTAGGCTATGACATATCACTTCGACTGGAAATCCTACCACATCTTCTGTTTTCCAAGAGAAAACATCCAAATTGTGAAATAAAAACTGCAACAGCTACTGACATAAAACTCGGGTCCATAAGGTTCCTATTCGAAGTACTCTTCCATCAGGAAAAGCATATTCCTCTATATTTTCACTTACTGTTAAAGAACGTGGGGTTTCCCTCGAATCATCAACCCCCTCTTCGAGATCCGAGGTCAACCCTCCTGGTTATTATTCAACCATTTTATCACCACTCATTGACTCTCGAATTCGAAGAACTATGGCATAACACTCTCTAGCACCCTTCTCATCCCTTCGGGCGACCTCCACGTTATCTTTGATGACATAATTCAAGAATTGGTGGACTGTTGACACAACTCCATGCATCCTCGACAACCAAGATCTTCTGAAAATGGTATTGTAACTTGTTGGACAATCCACCACCATGAACAACACACGAACCTTCTTTCTGAAAGGTCCATTTCCTAAAATCACCTCTCCCTCAAATTCTCCAATTACTTGTGTTGTTACTCTTGTAAAACCCATTATTGGACGCTCTGATTGGGAAATTCGAGGAGGATTACGTATTTTATAATAAGTTGACTTGAAAAAAATATTTACAGAGTTCTCAGTATCTATCAATACACGTCATATTTCAAATCCAACTATGTCTGCTCCAATAATCACACATCTTCATGAGGACCTGCATTGCCTCGCAGATCATCTTCATCGAAAAGAATAAATGGAACATCTCTCTTACCATACAGATGAGTAGACATCCCTCCTTCTATTGAGTAGCTAAGCTTACTACATGCTTTTTTCTAGAACTGTCGGTATTTCCAGTCATAGTGCTTCCTCCGAAAATTACCAAGGACTCAAAATACTCACATAGACTTCGAACTTGACCTTGTTTCAGTGGCTCATCTACTGCCATTAAAATCAACCGATCTATGGCTGCATCTAAATATTTCGTTGCAACATTGAAATCATTAATCTTTGAATCCAGAATCATTAAAATTTTCTACTTGTGCATTTGGATTTGCTGCCTGTGAAGTGAACATGAACCTTTGACGCATTGCTTTATCATTTTACATAAGGCAACAACATTCTATTCTATTTGCTTCCCACAAAATATCTACGGAAAGCTTTATAAAAATCCATGAAATTAGAAATAGACCCCCTCAAAATTCTGTTGTACAACTTTATGGTCGTTCCTTTGAACGTTTGAGAGAAAGCTTTACACATCAACCTATCATCATCCTCGAAATTCATCATGTAATTTTTAAACTGTACGATATGGTTGTTAGGGTCTTGCATCCCATCGAATTTTTAAACCTTTGAAATATCAAACTTCTTAGAAAGAGAGATAGATCTTATCTTAGTCATCAAAGGAGAATTTCTCCAGTCAAATTCCTGAACATATTGATTGTCATTCCCAGCTCCCATCACATCATATAAATTCTAATCATCCAGCACATTGTACAAATTTGATGTATTCCCTTCACACCATTTAGCTTCCCTCAAGCATCATGGTATAATTTCCATTCTAGCCTTGTAATCCTTTCGTGATTTTCGAGTTCGATCTTCTTCTTCTTTTAGAGATCCTCGATACCTCTTAAACTCAGATCCTGAACTTTCTATTTCTTCGTTACTCGACGTAATATACTTATGTTTGTCTTTTTTCTCTTTTTGTGAAGTTTGACGCTCTTTAGAAGATTCAAAATGCATTTTTTCTGCTCACTTAGACTTTGACGAGCTGTGTAAGATTGACCAGATTGGTTATCAACGTTATTCTTGTTATCCACTTGCCTCACCTCTGATCTCAATCTAGCTGATTGAATTTCTTGTTCTCTCTGGTCATACTTCTCATTTAAAGCTGTGATTTTTTGCAGTAGTTTATTCATTCAGATTTCAATGTCCGATTGAGTTTTTTAAACTAGAACAGACTCCTCTCACTTATCATCCCCTCCTTACAAATCATATTTTAACGTTTTGACAGTTGCTCGAACTAATGGTTCACTTTCATTTCTTGGATTCATTGTTGATCAAAACAGTTCTTTGAACAAGAACAGGAAAATGAAATCAAACAAGAACAATTTAAGCAACAATCGTGATCATTCCTACTAAAATCGCCAATATGATAGGAATTTTCTATGGTTCGTAGAATAAAATCGATTAAAGTAGAGAGAAGTAGAGAGATGTTGGGAGAAGTAGTTTCTAGAGAGATAAAGTCAAGAAGTGAAAGTATTTTAATCTCAAAATTCAGAATCATTTGTTATTTTAGCCCTAGCCATTATATATAGGCGCAAGGACTTAAGCATAACAGAAACGGTTACATAAAGGGTCTAATTATACATTAGTCTCTCACCTATTCAAAAAGCTTTAAATCTCTCATATATCTATATAATTTATCATATAAGGTTTTATTTATTTATAGTTTGATCCCTAAAGTTCTATCTCCTTATCAAGTATAAGATATAAATCATTAATGGAAGTAAATGAAGAAAATATTGACGACCCAAACGAAGTATTTCTTCGTTCGTTAACCTCTGAACAAAATATAAATTGGTAATAATAAAAATGCTTATGGTTGGAGATTATTTGAGTCGGAAATTTAATAACAAACTCGTTGAATGTATAAAGCTGAATACGAATGTTTTTTTATTGAGCATAAATGATATTATCATAGTAAGTAGTTCGATTATTTGTCATGATCTAGTTGTTGTTAATAGGATAAGACCCATTTGGTAGAAAAATAGAATAATTTCTAAAAAAAAATAAGGAAATACTAAATGAGGTAGAAATATTATTGAAAATTTCCACATAAGAGAGTCAAAATATCTGACCCGGGTGGAAAATTGGTATTGGTTAAAAAATAAATGAACTATAAGGAGTTTGTATTGTGTTCTTTGATATGAATAAAGCTTATCTAAAAGACCATTTTCCCTTTACCTTGTAATGATTGGTTAGCGGATGCAATAACATGCCATGAAATATTATCTTTTATGAATTCTTACTCATGATATAAGCATTCAAAATGCATCCAAATGATGAGGGAAGTACGACGTTTATGACAGAGCGTGAATTATGTTTTTAGTAAGTAACATCGTTCAGATTAAAGAGTGTTGGATCATTTTATCAAAAGCTCGCCAATTATATCTTTGATTATCAATTATGGAAATATTTTGGAAGCCTATGTGGATGATATGATAGTGAAAACTCATGTTGAGGGAGAGAATTTGGTGTTTTCTGAAACGTTTAATATAATTATAAAATTCTCTTTAAAGTTAAACCCATAAAAATGTTATTTTTGTGTACGAGCTGGTAAGTTTTTGGGTTATGTAATTAGAAAGAATGGCATCAGAGCCAACATGGTACAGTTGAAATTAATATCAACTATAACTCCACCATCACCTGTTGAAAAAGTCCAAAAGTTGGCATGTCGTCTTGCAACTCTATATAGGTTCTTATCTAAAACCTCCAATAAGAGTCATGCAGTTGTTGAGGTGTTAGATGGAGTAATATTTTTTGAATATTATGATGAATGTAACTAGGCTTTTGACGACCTAAAAAATATTTGTAATCTACATAAATTTTATCAACACCTGTAGGGGGGGTTATTTGTCAGTGTCGAATGTGGCTGTAAGTTTAGTTTTATTGCAAAAAGGTAATGGGGTTTGATGATCGATGTTATATGTAAGTTAAAGTTGGGTGGATGCTAAGAGAAGGTACTTGGATTTGAATTTTGTTTCTCTTAGCTTCTTATTGGTTGTAAGAAAGACGAGTCCATATTTTACAACTAATGATATAATTATCCAAACCTCATTTATTTTATAAAATTTCTTGTAAAAGACGGATATCTCATGACATTTAACGAGATGGTTAGTTGAACTAGGTGAATATGATATAAAGTATGAATCATGACTGAAAATAAAAGCACATGCAATAGCAGAGTTTATAAATCAGTAATAAGAAAAAATAATTGATCATGAGAGTGAAAAGTTAAGTCAAGACATGTTTAAAAATAAAATATAGATTATACGAACAAGATGAAGCTTCGATTAAATGGTAGTGGTGCTGCAATTGTGTTAATTAATTTGTTGGGTGAAGGAATAAAACAAGTTGTTCAATTTGGTTTTGAAACTAGTAACAAATAAGCCGAATATGAGGTTATTTTAGCCGAAATGAAGTTAGCTCGTATTATTGAGGAATTATAGTTCATATATCTCACATTCTCAGGTAGTAGTTAGTCAAATCCAAGATATTTATGAGGCAAAACAATATAATATCAATGAATATTTGAATTTGGTTAAGTATATGGAAGAGAGATTTGAGAGGGTAACTTTTGAATATGGACTTTGATTAAAAGATGCAAGTGCATGCTTTCTTGCAAATTTTGGTTGTCTTGATGAAACTCTTATGGCTATATTTCAAGAAACTACGTTAATAAACGTTAAAAAGTTCGAGATGGAAGTGATGTATGTGGATACTTTTAATGATTGGTTTCAAGAGTATACATTATTTCTCAATGAGAAAGTATTGCCTCAAGAGAAAGCTGAGGCAAGATCTTTAAAGATAAGAGAGATAAAGTATGTAATACTTGACGGGGTATTATACATAGAAGGTTTAATATGACCATGTCTAAAGTAATTAAATAAATAGGATGCTTTGTCGACTGTAAACGAATTACATGCCGGAATGGTCGGAGCACACTATGGGTATAAGGGTCGATTATGAGGTTTTTGTTTGCAGGATTTTATAGTCCAACAATTGAAACTGATTCTAAGAATGTACTCAAGAGTTATGATCCACGTCAAAGGTGTGCTAATATGAAATATAATACAATTGAGAATATGGGCTTAAAACTTTCTCCTTTTTTGTTTGATAGATGAGGAATAGATTTTGTAGGTCCATTACCAATAGAAACACGATTAAAGCAATTTTTTTATATTATAGATGTGAATTACTTTAAAAGTGGATAAAGGAAAACCCTTGATGAGAACTTGTTTAACAAAGTAGGTGAGTTTTTTAAAAGCAAATATTTTGAGTAGGTTACAGATTCCTAAAGTGTTGCTGATAGATAACGGCGTGTAATTTAAGAATGAGTTTTTTTAAAGAACTTGAGATTGAGCAATATTTTTCTTCCCCATATTATCCGCAAGCCAATGGGCAAGTATAAGTAACTAACAAAACCATTTTGAGTTGAATAAAAAGACAACTAGAGTTAGTTAATGGAAAACGACATGAATTCATGCAAGAGGTGTTATGGGCCTTATAAAACGGCCGCATAGACATTTACAAATGAGAAACCTTTTGCTATGGTATATGGGATGGAGGTTGTGGTTCAAGATTAAATTTTGATACCAAGTAATAGAATTCAATATTATTGTTCAGAGGAAAATGACGAGTATAAACAATTGATCTTTGACTTAATTGAAGAGTGTAAAGAGAAAGCTTTGAAAATGATTTTTCATGGAACGAAGGATAAAAATAGTAGAAAGTTAGCATGTAATTATGATTACCTCTTTAAAGTAGCTTATAAAAGGCATTATAGGGCATAATGATTGACTGATTTAGAATGGTACATTTTATAACAGCATTGTAATGTTTAAAACTTAAAAATTTATAATTCTCCATTGTAAAAAAGGTCGATATACTCTTTATCTCCTTGGTGCCGCATGTAGGTTTAAAAAAAAGACATCATAAATGTAATTATTAATATAAACCTTTTGCTAAAAATAAAGGGTTTTATTGTTTATTCTTATAAAGGTAAAAATATTATGCATTAAGTTAAACAAATCATGAGTTATGCCATCAAAATAAATGTTTTTAAAAATACAACGATGTTAAAAAAACATACATTATATATTTATAAAATAACAATATGATATGTTGGTATAGAAAGATGCAATAAATTACTAAGAAATAAGGAAACCTCCGAATATGAAAGATATTAGTCATATATGCTTTAAGTAAAACTAACTATGTCAAATTGTGAAAAATGGCTACAAGCCAATTCCGGAAAGCTACACAATTTCTCATACTATGTTACACATTTTTATTTTAGACTAGACAATAATGGCCATAAAGAACTTAAAGAATAGTTGGACGATCTACAAAAAAAATTCAAGGACCAGTATTCTCTCATGAGGTGCTCATGATATTGTTTTCTTTTGTAACCATTCTCTTATAAAGAATTATTCTACAAGTTGTTTTGACAAATCAAGAAAAAAAACTAAACATACGTCCATTACGCAATTAATAAAAAAATATAGTACAATGGGTCTCATCGAAATATTTTGACAAATCAAATGAGTAATTACATCATTTTATTTCTCTAAATATATATTCATTATTTTGAGATATATATTAAAACGAATCATAGATATTAAGCCTTTGAGGCCATACAATTGTTTATACAATGACATGTCTATTACGTCGAATATTAATAATTTAGTTAAGACAACAAGGTTATAAATTTCATCAAAAGAATAACAAAAAAGGTTAAATGATTTATATAATAAAGATATGAAAACACTTACAAGCTAAAGATAATGACATAACAAAACAAACTAAAGTTACATGGGAAAAAGAAGTTTGGATATATTAAATAAAAAGTTAACACGTATTATAAGATAAAGTAAACACATGTAAGCTTCCCGACAAACATTCGTAGCAGTTTCAAAATAAATATACAAACATAATTTATCAAATATCAAAGTTTTGTAAACTCACTAAGGAAGACATTAAATATTATAATTAGCAGTAATATTGACATTTTCATCAACAGGGGTGATAGTGTTTTATGTTGGAAAATTTCTACTTTTGTTGAGAGGAAAAGGTATCAGTAAGATTTTATGGTGGATGTTTGTCTTCAACATCAATATAATCGAGTTCGTCATGTTTTTTAACATTAGAAGGATTATCATATTCTTTTGACATGTATTTATAAGAATAATTATCTTCAAGATTGACATATGGGTAGTCTTCCTTAGGAATGTGCTTTCTAGGAGGACCTAGTCTAAGTTGAAGATTAGCCTTCCAAATAGAAAATATCCAAATCATTGAGATATAATTGACATGCGTCAATTGACTTTTCAATTTTTTCTCGAACAACACGAACGCTTCATTTTTTGCATGGTTAGCATTGGTTAAACTCATTTTTAAGTTAAAATATATTGGAATTTCGATTATCAATATTTTATACACTCATTTTGAGATTGATATTTTCTTTGATTAAGTCATTTTAATAATTTTGTAACTCACAATATATATATATATATATATATATATATATATATATATATATATATATATATTCTTTTTAATTTGATATTTCAATTCAAACGATTTGTGACCAAAAGTGATTGATGAAGTTTTCAGTTATTTAAAAGTTATTTAAAGGTTAACGTCACTGCACGACATGAATTTGCTAGCAAAAAGTGTAAATTTATAGTATACCTAATTTAAACGAAAGTAAGATAATAAAATAAAATCAAACGTTATTAATAATAATATATAATAAATTTATATTTGGATTAAATAAGGTATGGTACCTCTAGACAACTTTATGCTTATCACTGCAAGATATCAACATGAGATAAAAAAAAGATTCAAATGGTCTGATTGAGCATAAGGAAAGTTAATGACTCAACAAGAAATTGGGATCTAGAGTGAATGACGATCTAATAATTTTTTTGGACGAACGAGTGATTCTGAAGGTAATGAATGAGTCATTTTCATTAAGTATTAACTACATCAGATTTTTTTGGGTTAATTTTTTCTTGAAGGATTTTGGTGAAAAGAAAGTGACAACATTTGATTTCTGTCTAAAAAATATAATGGTTTTAAAGTTTTATGTCAAAGGTTTGTCTTTACCATAAAAACCTTTTAAATCCTTGAATGGTCTTAGCAGAATCTGCAAAACAGTTAATAAAATGAGAAAAATTTCATTTTAATAATAATATAAATAAACATGAATTAAAATTAAGCATATATTATTTTATGTGTTCGCATCCACATTCATTCAATATAACTAAATCCGAAAGTGGAGTCTTCACATTCCCATTTACTGGTTATGTAGATTAAACTTGTTTTCCATGTATGGTTAGAAGTAGGAAGATGAACAATTCAGTTTAAATCCTTAACAAATAAGTAGTAGAATGTAGTATCCATAAGTTTTTGAATTTTAATGTTTGAGAGGAGATATGGAAGAGGTATAGGTATGTTCAAGAGTTTTGAACTTAGCAGTACGCTGAGTAACGTACGCCATCCGTTAGTTGATACCTGAGTGGGACATATACAATTATATTTGAAAATTTCACTTATAAAATGATGAATGATTAATCGAAGACACCATTGGAATGGAAAGGTGAAAACATATATTTCGTCATCCTGAATTTAATGAGGTGCATTACCAATTGCAGGAATACTAGATAGCTACATAACCACGAAAAATAAACAAATATCTAAAAGCTTGATGTTCATCAATATTCATATATTAATTAACTTATGATAGGCTACCAAAAATTTCATTCAAGCATTATACTATTTTTAATTCATCTCCAGATTTGTTTTCAGAGCCATAATAGATTTCTTTCAGAGATTTGAGAATAACATATTTTGAAGTAGGATTTATTTCGATTTTTCTTATTAACGACCATTGTTGAATTAGAAAAAGAGGGATTATCAATAGAAAGATTGAAAGATTAAGGCTTTGTGCAAAGATATTTGTATTTTTGTTTCAACCACGACTAAGAAAACTATACTTTAGGCTTGGTATGGAGTTCATGAGAGATCAAATAAAATTAATATCAAAATCTGAATGGTATAAGTATGAAACAAGATGTTTTTTAAGAAATTTAAGAAACCTTTCTCCCAAACGTTACATGGATAGATCACTTATCTACATTCCATTAGAAGTCAAAGCATGCAAAAAAATTGAAGATGAGATTTATACAAAAAATATATGTTGCAAGCAGTGGATAATGAAAATGAAATAACGGTTGTTAAATTTTTAATGGAGACGATAAAAGATACGAAGTTTATTTCTAGATAAATAAAAGATGGGTAAGAAAAGAGAGGAAGAAATGAGGAAGAAATTTCTTTAGCGTAAAAGTAGCAGATCTAAGTCGTCGGATTAACATAAAATCTATGGTGAGGATAAGGTGATGGTAAAAGAGTGTGTCAGTATATTCTAAGAAAAAAGAATGTTTTTATTTTTGAAAAGTGGAACAATTTTTTAAATGTGTCAAAATTTTAATGATTAGTGTCATAATTATTTACACGTGTCAATAAAAATAGTAATAATAATAATAAAATTTTAAATAAAGTTATCTCATCTAAGTTATTTATAATAGTCATTCAATATATTGTTAATAATTACTTAAAAGACTATGAGGAGTCTTAATAAGGTCATATCCTATATATAAATCATACATTTTTTATAATAGCGATGTAAGAACTAATTAGAGGCTACTGAAAGAGTAAGATGTAAGTAAAAAAAGGCAAATAGAAGACGATGCAAAATATATAAGATGAAATAAGTAAGACGAGACAAAAAATAGATCAAGTAAGAAGTAGAGATCATTGGAAACATGAGGCATAAAGGGTTGTAAGAGTAGCTAAATAAAGTAAGACGAGGGCCATAAAGAAAGATAAGACAAGGATCCTATGAGGTATAATGAAGATCATAAAGAGATACGAGATGAGGGTCATATGGATGAACCAAATAAGACTAAGTAAAGCGCATAAATCATGAAGAAGGTCATAAAGAGATACAAGACAAACATACAAAATGATGAACAATAATGTTCAAGCGGTTATAACCGAATCACATGTGTCATCATGTGATAGGTTACCAATAAGTTTGTTAAAGGGTTAAACGGGATTACGCGTTCGACCTTGTAATTGGTGGAATATTATTTTTAAACTCTATGAACAAATATCAAAGTCTTTTTTAAAAGACTGATCATATTCTAATATAAAAAATATATATTACATCAATGAAAATTCTTTCTCAAAATTCACTCATTACTTTGGCATCACATTTGAGAATAAAATTCTCTTATCATAATTTATTGTATATCCATACATCCGTACTCTTTTCAAACACGTCTTGAAAGTACCTTATACTTGAAACTCAATACTAGATCACTATTGGCTTTGGAAAACACTTAGGCATAAACATATTTTGTAATTTTTCCATCAATGGCAACAAAAACATTTATGTAATAGGAACGCTATAGTATTAATTATCAAGATATTGAAATCATTTTATCCGATGAATTTATCAAGATTGAACTTCATGGAACTCATATTTATGATTTTATTTGACTTTCTGGTGAGATCTAAATTTTTAAACTCAAGATCTCAAAATAATATTCATCCTTCTACCTTGTGTTTATTGCCCACAATAAATATTACTACAAATTACCCACGCTCATCGCATCAATGGTTAGGCAAACCAAGAAAAACAAAACTAGACTCAGTGGAAATCATAAATTTTTTTGTAGTTGGCCAAGACTTAGGCTAAGCTGGTGCAGTGTTTGACAGTAGGCCAAAATATAATTAAAGTAGTGATTAACTCCCTGCAGACTATGGTAGAAAGAAAATAGATCTTCAGATATTTGCTTCCAAACAAAAAAATTAACAAAAATAATATGAATATAATTAATCAAACAAAGACAAGATTTAACATGGTTTTAATTGTGAAGAAATCCTACATCTGTAATCAACGAACACAAATTTAATACATAACAATTATTGCAAGGAAACTCTCAAATGACAAGAAGACCAATTTTCTTCTTTTCCAAAGCTTCTCAATCTTAAAAAACGAACTATAGCTCTTTGTGTTTCTCTTAGTCTGTTCTCACAAGATATTTCCTAATTGTAGTTTTTTAAAACCTAGTAAAACTCTCGTTTTCCTCTCTATCGGTTCTTGCTAAACTAGTCTCTAAAAAAATTATACAATCAATGATGGTTGATATAATACTCGAGGCTCGCAATAGCAACTGACAGTTTGTTCTTATAAACAAACGAGAGGTAATGGCACCAACCACCACGACATATGTAATTGCCTATACTATCTGACATATGAAATCTGTAATACTAATACTATTATGAACAACCTTCAGGAACACTCATATCCAACATATTTGTTTTTTCAATTAGGATATCTTCTCATAAATATCGAGCCTCGTTTGATCTAAAAACGTCAATGTATATTCTTAAGCTTCGGAAGATAACGATCCTTCCGGTAGGTACTGTCCTTGTACTTAGATTATAACAGGTAAGTCCTTATACTTAAGTTCTAAATTGTAATATTCCCTCACTTTAGTTCCACAATTTCCTAATTTATAAGTCTCAACAAAGCTCATTGCTTTAAGTTCCAATAAACATCTCTGCACCTAAGTATTGGCTGAGCTTCTACCTCACACGCTTTAGAGTTCTATCGATTCATACATTTAAGTCTCAACAATTGATGAACTTAAGTTCCAACATTACTGATCCAGTCACTTTGAGCCAAACCTAAATATTTTCCACCTAGGCTTGTAGTGACTCCAGTATCGATTGCACCAAGATTTTAACTACTTTTTAGTAGAGATATTCAATCCACTTACTTCTCATACTTGAACAAGTCTCATTTAGTTTATGAACTTTGAAACTAGTAGTATCTTGGCCAAATAATCAGAAGGATTTTTCAAATTTGCAATCGTTGCAACCTTTCACTTTCTCTCTCTCCACCACATCTCATATGAAGTGAATATTGATATCTGCATATTTAATTCTCTCATGGAATTTAAGATTTCTTATCAAGTGAAGTATAACAAAAAAAGTCATTATTGCTATATACCAATGATGTCACTCAAAAATAATTTCAACCATATGACTAGATTTATTTCTTTACCGGAATCAAATATTTGACTTCCGTATATCACAAGTCAACAACCTTTTGAATACGTGATTTCTAGCTAATCACTCTTCTAAGCACATTAAATAGATAATTGCTAGTAATCATCATGCATAATTAGAGTCCATATACCCCCTCATCATCTCATGAGTGTTACACTTCTAATTATAATACATCATAATATTACATTCATTAAAGTATCCCATTATCCATTTAAGGGTTTGCTAGTGAGGCTTCCCTGGATTAGCCATAAATATGTTTAAAATACTAATTAAGTATGCTAGATATGGTCTTGTGCATATCATTGCGTACATAGTTCTTCCAATGAAATATTAGCATAAACTATATCTTTCATAAACTTCTTATATTTTCCATCGACTGGTGATTTAGTGGTATTAAGGTCGAAAGAGCACCAGTAAGAGTTCCAACCTCTCGATATTTTTATATACCAAACCTTTTGAGAAACTTCTATATGTATTATTGTTGAGTTAAGAATATATATACCTTCTCAATACGTTCCTCTTGGTTTATATATCAAGTATCATTTTAATATCTCTCATATCATTTGTTGAAATTCTCCTTTGAGTTATGTCTTTAAAGTTTTATTCATCTTCATTTCCTTTCCAATTATCACTATACCATCCACATATAGTAGCAAAATAATTTATCTCTCCACGTGTATTTTCCCATCGCAATATACACATTTATCGTAATAGCTCCTCACACATTTGGTTGACTTTATGAAATATTCAAATCTTTTATTCAACTGTCTTGGTGAATGTTTTAGCCCATATAAATATATTTTCAATAAACACACATCTTCTTCGTTCAATTCTTCAAAAACTTGAGGCTGACTCATGTACATAGGCTCCTCTAGTTTTCAATACAGAATGATTATACCTTTCTGTAGGTTTCCTAGGTCTATGTGCTATATCTCTCACCAATTGATAACTGACAGTTTCATCATGTTTTTCTTTCGTATGTCATACAAAAGTTTTGGATCATAAAACTCTTGGTCATTGTCTAACTCATACAATGGTTTCAATACATCTACATGAGCTGAACCTGTAGCAAGTTTAAAATTAACTTTAGCAAAAGCATCATCAGCCTCACTCTCTTGTTCAGACCCATTTTAATTTAATCTTCTTTCTCGGCAATACTAAGAATTGTCTCCACCTTCCTCAACGACGGCATAACTCTTTCATTAAATACCACATCTCCGAAGATGGAATCATGTGGATGATGTATGTAGTTATCTTGACAGGTCTCCCAAAATCTTTAGCCCATTGTAGTTGTGAGAAGCATACACTTTATGGAGATCCATTCACGAGATTGTGTCTAAATATGTCAAGTTTAGAAGATTGGATAATGTATGGATAATTCAAGAATTCTAAGCCATTGTCATCATTTATCTTCAAAAGTATAATCTATATTTTTTTGGAATAATCATCAATCAGTTACATAAAATACTTTAAAGCTCCCATTGTAGGATGTCTTGCAGGTCTTCAAAGATAAGAATGATAAACTTTAAGCACATCACAAGTTTTTTGGTTGGTGGGCATGAACTTAACCATCCACCGTGACATCAGTATTTGTATGTACTATATGACATATGACATCTTTAACTTGAGTACTATTCTGGCTAACCTTCAGACACACTTAGATCAAACAAATTTGGATCAATGGTTGATGATGTTCCATTAATTCAAATTCTTCTCATAAATATTAAACCTAGTTTGAAAAGTCACAATATATTCACAAATTTCGATATGTAATGATTCTACTCCTAATTTTAAACATTTCAATCACTTAGATTCCATCAGCTGAATCCTGATACCTATGTTTCAACAATGATGTTCGTACATTCGTTTGTACCTATAACATGTCAGAGCTCTGACCCTATGCTTTAAAATTATAATCGTACTTTTAACGTTCAATAGTTTATGCACTTAAATTTTAACCACTCCTGATCAAGTTATTTTAAACTTATCGGTAAAAAATATTATATTTATATTTTTTTCGTTTAACATTAATTATATCGCTTTTGTAGTGATATTTTTTAAGAAACTATAACATACATAATTATATTTTCATTTTCAGCATTTTAAAATCTAAAAGTGGTCGAATGATTTTGTGGTTTATGTTGTCATATCAAATATTAAAGATTAGTAGTTTGTGTAATTGTCAATAAATAAGTTTTAGAATTATTTGACCAGATAAAATTAAATAAAACCGTGTCCCATCTCAAACTGAATCGAATATGGCTATTCCAGTTTGATTTTCTTCTAATTTTATATAAATACCAATTATAAAAGAATGTATCACCCTTCGACGCCATCACAGATTTGTTGAGATTGCAATGGAAAATAAAATGAAAAGGCATGTCATTATGCGTTAGTAAGTCTTAGTCGTATACGAAATCAACGGGTTAAAAACACCAGAGGTCCTCCACGTTTGTCACTTGTAACACATTAGTCCCTATTTTTTGTCTCTATAATAAATCGGTCCCCTATGTTTTAACAATGTAACAAACAGATCATTTTCTGAAAATTTGAAGGACCTGTTTATTACAAACTGAAAACGTGAAGGACCTATTTATTACATACATGAAGGACCTATTTATTTAAAAAAAAAATCTGTTTGTTACATTTTTAAAACATAGAGGACCAGTTTATTATAGAGACAAAGAATAGGGACTGATGTGTTACAAGTAACAAACATGGAGGACCTATGGTGTTTTTTACCCCGAAATCAACCAATACGACGAACTCATACTCATTCTTCCAATTCAGTTCAAACGCAATTGAATCTCTAGAAAACCCAATATTTAATAAATATATCTATAGTATAGATGTATTTTAATATATATATATTTTTTACCCAATATTTAATAAATATATCTATAGTATAGATGTATTTTAATATTTATATAAAATAATAACAAAGACTATTGATATTTTTTAAAATAAACAAATGAATAACCACACGGCATTGAATTTATTTACTAATAATAATTTAAAATTTAATAAATTATGGATTGCTATTCTTTATAAATTATTATTTACATACAATAATATTATTCTTTTAATATTTTTTTCCATCGAACATTGCTTTTATTAATCTAATTATTTGATTTACGAGAGGGCCTTCGAAAATAGGTCCAAGAAACTCTTTTACATTAATATGTTTGATATAAAGTCCTGAAAAAGGCGCTAGTAGGAATCGGAAAAAATTAAATAGATTGAATTTCTGAGTGTCGAATTAGAGAGGGGAAAGATTCAAGGGCACAAATGAGCTCCTTTGAACAAACCACGAGGCTATGTTAGAAGTAGATTCCAGATGACTTCGATTATTTCTTTGATAGCTACCTGGAACATACTGAGGCAAAACAAAGCTAAGAACATGATGCAGAACTAGGTTTCAAGATGAAGGTTAATCAATCAACTTCGATATAAGGTAGCTAATCCCCAAGTTTTCTAGAAATGTTATTGCTCTAAGGTAATTTAGTACTTGAGCTTCATTGAAGTTCAATTTCTTCTTTTCTTTAAGATATTGGTTTGCAACCTAATTTGCTACAGTGTTCTGTTCTCAATAAACATGTAGTATGTTCATTGTAAGCAGAATAAGCTTTCTTTACCAGATTATGGAAAAATGCAGTGTTTTTTTTACTCTCTTTCAACCACGTATAATGAGATTTTTGTTCCAATTAAGACTCTTGCCTAGTAAGGAGGATGTAGTGCCTTTTTTAGCTTTATCCAGGCGAATTTTATCATCAACATAGTTTGATTCGTGGAGGTTAGCTTCAATCTCATTAATTTCTTCTTCAATATGTTTGATTGAAGCAAATATATTCCCAAAAACATATTTATTCCAACTCTTTAGATCAGTCTTTAGCCTTTTGAGCTTATATCATAACACATGAATATGGCTTCCCATCATGTTTCTAGACCATCTATCTTTGACCTTATCTAGGCAGCCATCATACTTTATCCATATGTCTAAGAATTTAAAGGAAGAGATGATCTTCTCATGATTAGTAGATATTGATATACTAATAGGATAATGATCAGAACATATCTTGGCCAGTTGAGTTAACTTGGTAGTGCCGAAGTAATTATGCCAATTATTGTTGTAGAGAACCCGGTCGAGATGTTTCTATTTTCTCTCATTTGTCCAAGTGTAATTTGGCACAGAAAATCCAGCATCATTAAGTTGACAACCAAGGATTAGATTATTTAAATCTTATGAGATTTTACAGCCATAAGTAGTACAAAATAGTTGTTAATTAGGGTTAAGGATGTAGTTAAAATCTCAAAGAATAATCCATTAATTAGAGTTGTCTTCCACAGTTCTTAAACCATTCCAAAGAACAGATCTTTGACTTCTGGAAATCGTAGCATAAACCACTAAGACTTAGGATTCTTTGTTGAATAGCTGGTGTTTAACATTCAAATGGAGAAACTGCTCATCATCCATAAGAGAATCCACACTGTAATCTTGATTCCACAAGATCTATATTTTATTGTTAACATTTCCTATATAACAGTTAAATCCTAATTTTCTAGCAATCATTTCCAGCTTAGAATGATGAACCATAGGTTCTTGCAAAGTAAGAAAGTCAGGTTTTGCAGATCTTTTAAGGGATTTCAGTCTTTTTAAAGTTTTATTGTACCCCAATCTTCTTACATTCCAATTTAATATTGAGATTGTCATTTATTATTTTTGCAGGTTTAATCAGCTCTTTTGAACTGCATTAGTTTGATGAAGAAGGGCCAATAGTTTTCCAACCTTTCAGCTTTCTAGAATTTTTATTTTCAACTTTTTTTAGCTTCATTACTTTCCCTTTTTTCCTTTGGTGTAGGAAAGCTTGGTAGGCTACCAGTAGTTTCTCTTGCTGGGGACTGAAAATCTGGGAAATGTTTGACTGCATTCTTATTGTTGGTGAATAGCAAACTTTTGTTGATCTAATGAAGCGCTTCTATAATCTCATGATTACTGAAACTGTTTGATGTAATAAGCTCACAAGAATCTGAATAACTTTCTTTATCTTCTCCAGTTTTATCCAGGTTTTCCTCATGGTGTTGTTCAACAAACTAGGATAAAGGAAAGTTAAAAACGTTTTTTTCTATTTTCTGCTAAATCTGATTTTTCTTGAGGAGTGATTTAATATCATCTTTGCTGGTGATAATAAATTTAAATCTTGGTTCTTGATTTTGAATTTGGTTTAATTTTATGTTGATCTTGGGAGAGGATTGGTCATTAGGTGTTTTCTGTTGTGCATTATAATATTTCTTACAGTCAGAATGTTGGTGTCCAATGTGCTTACAAAGACTGCAGTAAGTAGGGAGAGATTCATAGACAACATCAATCTAGAATCCTTCTTCTTCTTCAAAACAAATCCAGAATTTATTAAGTAAGGTTTTTGAAATATCTACCTCAACCAATGCTCTACAACAGTTTTTCCTAGCCCTGTTAACCAGTAGGAACCCATATGCTCAAAGGAGAGCCAATTCTTTTACCAATTTCAGAGATTTTCCTTTTGTTAAACATAAATTCAGGTAGATTGGGAAGAGTAACCCATACTTGGTTATGGGATTTTCGATATTATGGTTAAAATGTAGAGTTCATTTAAGGATTCACATTGTTTTGTTACAAACTACCAGACGTTTCGCCTCTATAGCTTTTTCAGGTCTTATTTGAGATTGAAATCAATGAATAAATGCCTCAAATCCCAGTTTGTGATACTGTAGTTGCCCGCAAATCTGAATTTATCAAGAAATTCTCTAACAGTTTCAAGATTTGGTTTCACAGTCCCAAATTTGCCTATAATTGTATGTTTCATAATGCCTAGTAGTCTTTATTTGTCTTTTCATTAAAAATTGATAACGGTATGCTTAGATTTCTGAATGTAGGTAATATTTTCATGAAGAATTTCATGGTTTTGGGGTCTTAGAATATCAGCAAAGGATCTGCTGAGATTTTGAGACTGGACTTTGTCAGATCGTGATTTTGGTATTTGTTTTCTCAAATATTGGATTATTGTGAATATTTTTTTTATAGCCAGAATCTGGTATAATTGATTCATTAGATTGATGAATGTTCTTCTTTCTTTCTTGGATTGGAAATTCTGTTCCAAGAACAAAGGTCTCCAGAGCAGATTGAGATGAGTTCATAGATGGATTTCGGGATAAGATCTCACCTTCTTCCATGATCAAGCATAATCAACAAGAGACTGAGGCATAATTCTTGACATCAGCAATTTTTTTTATTGAATCAAAACTTTGTTCTTAGATAAGGAAAACATAGATCTTTTCCGAATTATAGATTTTGTTTAATAGTATCAATATATCTCCGACTGTTTTCTCTCTCTTGTTTTGTGTATTTAGCTTTTAAAAATATCATATTTTTCAGATCATAGCTCCAAAAACATATCTGAAAATACTATTGGATTTTTTTAAGATCAACAATCTAGATATATGAAATATATTTTTAAATTTTTTAAGTGCAAAATTATGTGTAAATTGGTTGTAAAAATAAGAAGATATTAGTTGCGGAGATTGATATTTGGATCCTAAATAAGTCTAAAAACAATTGTTGTTTATTTGCTAAATTACGTGTGATTTAGTTGCTAAAAACAAGTGTTAAATTACACATGGTTGTTAAATGATTTTGGTTAGTTGCTAAATTACGTGTAATTTGGTTTTGAAAAAAACAATCTAAAAATATACCATTCATGGATTTCGTTTTGTTGGTCTTTAAAAACAAAAATATATATGTTCTTTTAAATATTTTTGTAAATTAAGTTTTAAAAAATATAAATTTTGTATTTTAAAAATAAAAAACGAAAAAATTGATTTCAATCCACTTGTATGTGTCACATATACCCTAATAGAGGACTACTGGAAAATTTATATACATAATATTTTTGATAAAGTCCAACATCTAGATGAACATCGGCAACTTGAATTCTATCAAAAAATTATCCCTAACTAACCAATTTTGTTGTTCATTATTGACCATTATTGACCATTATTGCCACATGTTGTATGTGGTGTTTAATTGTGTCAATTTATTTTATTATTACTAATGAATTTAACAAACCGAATATGGAGATTTTGATTTTAATAAGTTTTAAACTTGATAAAGATATAAATTATCAGGCACGTAAGATAATTAGAGAAAAATTGTAATAAGTAAGGTTACAAAGCTATTAGAAGAGATTTTTATCAATTCTAAATATTATGAACCATAATTTAATTTATTTCTTTGTATAACTGAATTAGTTAAGTCTTCCAACGTTCCTATAAATAGGAATGGAGACAACTACTAAAAAGGATGACTTTTACTTCTTGAGATTGATTTTTCTTTATTCATTATCTATCAAGAACTTTAACACGACTAATTCTCCTTTAACAGTTTTATTCTTTTCTTCATAAATATAGACTTAATTCAATCTACTTGAAATGAAATCTCTTATACTTGACATTGGTGACAATAGTGGGAGAGAATAAGGTACCTAGATTGAAAATATAAAACTAGAAAATACAAAATTCATAGTTGATAGTATTGATCATAATGGAACCAGAGGAGACGAAGCAATTAAGTCAGATTTACACAAGAAAGAAAGTTGAGGTAATGGCCAGGTTCCTAAAAAATGTAATCAATATGCCATTGAAAATTGAATGAATTAACTGTTAGAAAGATAACTGTTTTAAATGATGATATGCTCGAAGAGAACAACAAATTCAGTATGGTATACTGAAATTGAAAGTGCATCCTGAGGAAAATGATAAGTTGGGAAACCAACATGATGAGTCTTATACATCTCATCAAATTTGAATTGATCGTTGTGCTTCAGTCAGACAGGGAACACCGTTCTTCGCCGAAAGATGAAAAGAATAACGAACGATATATTTCATCTAGTGATAGTGAAGTCTGTAGCTCGAATTTTGAAAGGTAATTTGTTTAAGCAAGAAAGGTACTGAATTTCTTCGAAGGGGGAAGGAATTCGGAATCGAAATTCACGTAAAGAATATAAATCAAAGAAGAAAAGTAGGCCTCAACATGTAAGGGATAATTTATTCTATAAGGGTAATACATCCAATCAATACGTTAACACAACAGATCAAAACATGTATGCAGTAATGGGAACTAATGGCGATGATCAGTATGTGTCAGGAGTAAACTGAGGAAATTCTTCTTTATCTGCTGATATTAGGTCAATACCACTTCTGTGGCATTTTGATATTTCAAAGGTAGAGAAGTTTGATTGGATGCAAGATCTTAATGACTATATTGAGCAGTTCAAGAATTATATGATAAATTGCGAGGATGATGATGATGATAGACTAGTTTGTACAGCATTTTCTCAGAATTTTAAGGGTGTCACTTTGAAATGATATAACAAGATGATAAACTCCTCCTAGAATCAGCACTCTGAAATGGGATAGGGATAACTTTGCAACCAGGAACCCAAAATGATTCAAGGATCAAAGGATGTGGATCGATAGGTCACACAAAGGTTGTGGAAAGGCCTTTGATATTCCAACTGATCTTCCTTTGGATATGACACACCAAATGAAGAACAGGTTTTCTTGTGGATATTACACACCAACGAGAGAAGAGTAAAACTTAAGAAGTTTTTTTAAGAATCAAAGATAGTCTAACCATTAGAATTCTGAGTACATAGTTTTTATAGGAGAAAGAACTAGCCTTGAACACAATTAAGGCTGTTCTTGGAAACATAATGCATGCCTCTAAAACATGTAAGGATTTTCTTGGAAACAAAATGCTTTAATATTGAAAATACAAAATATTAATGATATAAGCTGGAAATTGGACCCTTCCCTCCTCCAAGGACGTGGTTTTTGGTGTAGATGGGCCTTGGGCTTTTATTTCAACAAATGGGCAATGGTGAAGTGAAACAATTGCCTCATTAAAAACCTTGTCAAGAAAACCCATTGGGACAAAACATGAACAAGGGAAAAAGAGTACAATCGAGACACTTTCTCATTTGTTGAAATCAATTAGCTTGAATCAAGACCAAAGTGGTTTGACAAGATTTTCGACCATACTTGCTGTTTTGATCACGTGGATTCTCTAGTTGATTAAGCAATCCTCCAACATCTTTGTTAAATTGTTTTGCTCTTGATCGAGTTGTTGGACCAACCGGTAAAATAAGAATATCTTCAACTTCAAGCTCATCTTCTTTTTCAAGTTGTTCATCTGGTTCTTGCACATTTCCATGTTCTAAGCTCCTTGTTTCATCTAGGATCACATCATCCTCTCCCACTTGAAAAGGATTTGACCTCAAATCCATTTCATCTGCGATAAAAGGAACCAAATCAGAAACATTAAAGGTTGGTCTCACTTTATACTTACCTCGTAGGTCAAGTTGATACACATTATTGTTGATCTTTTTTGTTATTTCAAATGGTCCATCAATTCTAGGCATCAATTTTGACTTCCTCTCTTCTGGAAATCTTTCCTTTCTTAAGTGCACCCATACTTGATCTCCAACCTCAAAAACTTTCTTACGTCTTCCCTTGTTTGCTTGTTTGACATATTGCTCAGTTTTCTTTTCTATGTTTTTCCTTGCATCATCATGGATCTGTTTTATAAGTTCAGCTTTCTTTTTCCTATCTATGCTAGTTCTTTCACTCAAAAGAAAATGAATTAGATCCAAAGGAGATATTGGGTTAAATACATAAACAATTTGAAAAGGATAGTACTTAGAAGCAGAATGCATAGAATGATTGTATGCAAATTCAACATGCGGCAAACATTCTTTCCAAGTTTTCAAGTTCTTTTTAATTAATGCACGTCGAAGAGTGGACAAAGTCCAATTTACTACTTCCTTTTGTCCATCAGTTTGTGGGTGACAGGTAGTAGAAAATAAAAGCTTAGTCCCTAACTTAGACCACAAAGTTCTCCAAAAGTAACTTAGAAACTTAGTGTCCATATCTGAAACTATCGTCCTAGGCATGCCATGCAAACGAACTATCTCTTTAAAGAACAGATTAGCAATGTGCAACGCATCATCATTTTTGTGACAAGAAACAAAGTGTGCCATTTTAGAGAATCGATCAACAACCACAAAAATGGAATCCTTACCAGTTCTAGTCCTAGGCAATCCAACTACAAAGTCCATAGATATATCATTCCAAGGATGCGTAGGAATAGGTAAAGGAGTATACAAACCGTGGGATTGAACCTTAGATTTGGCTTGTTTGCAAGTAGCACATCTGTCACAGATTCTTTCAACATCCCTCCTCATATGTGGCCAATGGAAGTGATCCAAAATTACCTTGAGAGTTTTAGCTATTCCAAAATGTCCCATTAAGCCTCCTTCATGGGCTTCTCTAACAAGTAAATCTCTCATGGAACAATTAGGCACACATAAACGTTTATCAAAGAATAAGAATCCTTCATGCCTATAGAACCGCCCTGAAGCAAACTTTTCACATGCTTGATACATCTTTCCAAAATCAGAATCATTTTCATATAAACTCTTAAGATGATCAAATCCTAAAATCTTAGCTTCAAGAGTAGTGATTAAGGCATACGTTCGGGACAATGCATCAGCAACAATATTTTCTTTACCTTGTTTGTATTTGATGACATATCGAAATGTCTCAATGAATTCTATCCACCTTGCATGTATTTTGTTAAGTTTTTGCTGACCTTTTAGGTGTTTGAGAGATTCATGGTTAGTGTGTATGACAAACTCCTTTGGCCACAAGTAATGCTGCCATGTTTGCAATGCTCGAACTAAGGCATACAACTCCTTGTCATAAGTAGGATAGTTTTGAGTAGCTCCTCCAAGCTTTTCACTGAAATAAGCTATGGGATTTTTATCCTGCATCAAAACAGCTCCAATCCCAATTCCAGAAGCATCACATTCAATCTCAAAAGTTTTAAGAAAATCAGGTAATGTCAAGACAGGAGCATGAGTAAGCTTCGCTTTTAAGGATTGAAATGCTTCTTCTTGAGCTTGTTCCCACTTGAAACCAACGTCCTTCTTTATTGTTTCAGTGAGTGGTGCAGCTAAGGTGCTAAAATCTTTGACAAAACGCCTATAAAATCCTGCAGGGCCGTGGAAGCTTCTCACTTCTCCAACTGTTTTTGGACTTGGCCATTCGCGGATTGCCCTAACCTTTTCCTCATCCACCTTAATACCATCTGCACTTATAACAAAACCTAAAAAGATAAGATTATCGGTACAAAAAGTGCATTTTTTAAGATTAGCATAGAGATTTTCCTTCCTAAGTACACTTAAAATCAATAAATCTCCTTTAGCAGGTCGCTCTAAGTGTTCTTCAGAAGAATCAGAGACAATTTTTTCTTCATCTGAAATTATTTCTCCATTATCTAGAATTGTCATAATCTTCTTATTAGAACACTCATTAGCATAATGTCCCATCCCTTTGCACTTGAAACACTTAGCATCACGAGTTCTGATTGCAACCTCTTTAGGTTTGCCCTTGTTATCAATAGACAATGGTGTTCCAGATTTTTGGTTCACCTCTACATAGCTTCCTTTCTGATAATTGGCCTTCTCATCTTTTGAATAACTTGGCTTAATTGTTACTGCCCCTGAATCGTAACTTGATCTTGAGGAGTTCTTTCTTTTAACTTGTTGTTCAAATAGCAAAGCTTTGTGTAGGATCTCTTCTAGTTCAACATAATACTGAGTTTCCAATATGTCTTGAATTTCTCTATTTAAACCCCCAAGAAACCTTGATATTGTTGCCTCTCTATCTTCTGAAATATCAGCTCGCAACATTAGATAATACTCTTCAACAGATCGGCTTCCTTGTGTTAATCTCCTCAGCTTTAGATGCAGCTCACGGTGGTAATGACTAGGAACAAACCTCTTCCGTATAATGGCTTTCATTTCTGCCCATGATTCTGTAGGATGTTCCCCATTACGCCTTCTTGAGATAACTAGTTGATCCCACCAACTAAGAGCATAATCATAAAATTCAGTAGCAACAATTCTTACTCGATTAGTCTCCGTGTAGTGTTGAACGTTGAAAACGAGTTCAATCTTCTTTTCCCATTCCAAATAGGCATCTGGATCGTTTTTTCCATGGAATGGTGGAATCTTAATCTTGAGACCTCCAAGATTGTCACGCATACGTTTGTTTCCCTCTTTTGTACGTCTATGGTGCCTTTATAGGTTTAAAGAAGAATTTCTATGCTAATTTAAAGCAAGAGAGTTCATTGATGATTTTGGATTCTATATGTGATAAGTTTGATGCGGTAACAGAGTATTTAGATGCAGACCCGGATCGGTTAATTTTGTTAGTTGTTGATGAGCCACCGGTTTAAAGACAGGTTCGAAGTTTGTGTGATTTTTTTGAATCTCTAACAATTTTCGGGGAGATACCATGGTTGGTAATAGTAATAGTTCTAGAAAAAGACATGTAGTGAGTTTGGCTACCCAAATAGAAGGTAAAATATATACTCATTTATATGGAAGGATGGACACACCTTTTATCTTGTTCGACGATGACGATCTTCGGGGAATAGCAGGACCTCATGAAGATACGGTGATTATAGGAGCAAACATTGTTGGGGTTGAAATTCAATGTATTTTGATAGATACATGCAGTTCAGAAAATGTATTGTTCAAGTCTATGTATGAAAGGATGCATAATCCATCTAAGATTCTTCGATCTGATCGTATTGTAATTGGGTTTACATGAGTGACAACTCAAGTGATTGGAGAATTCAAAGGGGAAGTATGTTCGGTAAAAGGCCCTTTTAAAAAATGGGTCCAAGTCTTGTTTATGGTGGTCGAATACCCAATTAGCTATAATTTTATATTTGGAAGATCTTGAATATCAAGAATGTATGCTGTAGTCTCCATTGGTCATCAGTGTTTGAAGTGTGTCATTGGAGATCATGTTTGGGTGGTTCGAAGCGATCAACAAGTAGCCAGAGAGTGTTATGCAACAACTCTTCATTCTCAAAGATCTAATTCCAATGATCAGATAGCTCAATAACAATCAGGGGGTTCACTTTAGATGAGGATGACGTTGATGATCCGAGGGAAACCCCTGGTCCTTTAGCAGTGAGTGAGAATATTGATGAATATACATTTACTAATGTGAGATAAGATATGCAGCAAAAGAAGGCATCATTCCTTAGACAAATAAAAGGAAAATTAAAGCCATAGAAAAATAGAAGTTTAAGTGCCAAGCGTTTAAGAATTTGCAAGATATAATACAAACATAACAACAAACAACACAAAATAGAAATTACATCTTTTTAGTCCTCTTGATCTTCATTATTCGAACTCTCTTCTGAGTAGTTTCTTTCTTGATCAGAGACGTCTTCATCTTCCTCTGATTCAGTGTCTTCAGAGGATTCAATTGGTATGGGTTCGAAAGCTTCGCTAAGACATTTTTCTAGGGGAATTGATTTCCAAAAGCTTGATAAATTTTCTTTTGGAAACGTTGCATGAAATTCTCGAAGTAAATTGATTGTTGTTTCCTCTTCGGTCTTTTTGACAGTAGAAAGGATATCTAAGCCCATATTGGGTTTTAGCGGCTTTTACAACAAGGAGTTTTTCTCCTTCGAATTTCACCTTGAGTGATTCCATCTCGTCAACTATCTTATTTTTATCATCTTCGCTTTTGTTAAGTGACTTTTTAGGGAGGATTATTTCTTTTGTTCTTCTTCTATCTCTTTTTTGTGCATAGTTTAGAGTTAATCTAACTCACATTGATAGGAAGGTTTGATCTTCATTTTATCTTGTTCATTAATTTCACTCAAACGATGTTTGATCTGGACAATTCTTTTTATGAATTCTGATCTATCAACTTGGAAGACCTGAAATTATTTGAGGATGTGTCTGCCGAAACTTTCTTTTATCTTTTTTTCACCATCATAAAGTTTTTTCAATCGGATTATATTTTTAGCCATATTCTCCAGCTTACTTTGTGCGGATTTAACTTTTGCGCATAAATGCTTTGCTGCATTTTCAAGGTTGTAAATAGATTGAGCATATGTAATACTTCTTTAAAAGGATCACTAACAGGGAAAGAGGGAGGATTTTCATGAACATCAAGAGAAACTGATGAGGAAGCTTGCGACGAATTCGCACTTACACCTTAAGGGAAATGGGCCGCGGTAATTTGATTGCCAATTTGTGTGATTTGTTGTTGGATTTGTTGAACTTCAGGATCTAAATTATTTACAAGATCTTGAATTTAATCTTCACCAGTTGCCTCATCATCCATTAGGTTATCATTTTCTTAATGGTTTGGTTCGAAAAATTCTTGCCTTTCACGTATCTCTTCGGCATCAGCAGGTGAATTTGGTGGAGAAACTTCAACATTTTTCTTTACTTTTTCTATTGGAGGTGTTTTTGAAGATTTATTTTCTCGGAGCAACAATCTTCTTTCTTTTCTTTGCAGGGCTAACTTTGATTCCTTATTCAATGGTTGGAAAATCTGTTTCGCTCGCTTTCCTTTTGGGCTTCATTTGTGTTTTCTTTGACTTTGGATTTTCGGCATAGCTAGCCTATATTTTTTTATTTATTTCTTCTTTGCGGGTAAGTGGTTTGCGATCCATTTCGAACCAGGAGTATATTACGTCCATCAGGTTCTACCAATCTTTTTACAACGTCGTCTGAGTTTGAGAGCTCGAATAGTTTTTCTTCTAGGATGATAGTATTCGGAGAGATCCTCCAAAGATGACTGTTTATAAATTTCACAGGTTTAAAGACGATGTGAAACTCGTGAAGCCATGCATTCTAAGCCCAAGTAGACAGTTTGGAAAAGATATCTTTAGCAGTTTTTCGAAGGGATTTATACCGCCTCGAAATTTCTAGATACAACATAGTTAATAAATAAATTGAAGTTTGAAATAATGAAAGCAAAGGAAAATTGATTAACTTACTCGTGCTTTTGATTTCAAATTAATCGTTGATGAATTTTCTTCAGAAATTTCGTTGCCATTTTTCGAGGCTCCAGAGATAAGGAAGAACCTTTGTTTCCAGACTTTTCAGCTTTGAGGAGATCGTCAATTAATTTGAAGGAATCTCCAAGGGTGAGATAGTAGAATGGTAACACTGGATTTTTGGACATGAGGGTGAACCATAGGTTTGGCCTTGTTTGCATCAGATATAAGTCGATGAGTTCAAAATACTCAACTATCATTGGTTCCAGTGGAAATCGAAGTCCCCAGTTGATGATTTTGGGGTAGACCACAAGTTCATTTTCTCTACAATAGAATAGAGTCTCTGCTACTTCTGGTAAATGAAGTGTAGCATTATCTGTAAATCCCATTGTTTTTTCAAACGTTCTGCATGGGCTTGACTGCAGTATTCATATGGGATATTTTTCAATGCAATAATTATTTCGGGGATGATATTTTTTAAGTTCACGCTCAAACTTTTAGCGACCTCTTTGGGTAATTCGACTGGCTCTTTCTTTTTATTTATCTTTTTCTCCGGAGTTGGTTTCTTCGAAGAATTATCCACTGATTCTGAAGTAGCCGCACTTCATGAGATTTCCATATTAGAATCAGTTTCTATCGTCGATTCTGATTCGGTATCTTCTTCTGAAGCTTCATCTCGTAGTTGAGGAAGGGATCTATTACTAATCGTACTTTGTGAGGTGGCAGGCATAGTTGTTAGATTGTGTTGTTGGATCTCAAAATGAGTTGATTATAGCTTTTTATTGGCCACAACCATCTCCTTACGGGGAGGAGAAGATGTAGGTTTTTGTGAAGCATTAACGTCTTTGGAGTCTCTTATGGCTACGAATGTATTTTTCCGAGGAGGTTGGGTTGGGAAAGAGTCACTTGTCAATTCATATTGAGGTGTTCCTTTGCGAGAAATTTGAGAAGAATTAGTGGCTTCTACAGGAAATGTATTATAAGTTTTTTGAGAATATTTACCGTGCGTTTCTTTGCGACTGACTCAGGGTGGAGTTGATGCAGCCCCATGAGATGTTGGTGAAGGATTTAGAAGTAGATTGAAGTTTTTATTGTTGAAGAGATTATGGAAAGTAAGTATTAAGAGTTGGGCTGTAAGGGTTTTGATAACCAAAAGAACATTGGTCAGGTATAAAATTCCTGTATATTGTGGTGCGAGTTGAAAGTTTTGATGAGTTGTCTACAACTCATGCGGAACGATATTCAGCAGCCCTTTCACTAAAATACAAGTAATCATATATACCAAAAATGGGTTTTTAGCGGATTGTGGTTTTTTCATAAACTAAAATCAAGAAAAATATTTAAATTAGAAGGTTGAGAAGGTGAATCAGAGAAGATGGGTTTTCAGATTAAGGTGGCGATGGAATGAAGTTTGCAGGCGACTTTCTTTTTCTCTTAATAAGGATTGTAAGTGAAAGAAAAATAGCTAAGGGTTATATACATATAGAAGAGTAAATAAAGAAGAAAATGTGAATAGATTGTGGAAGGTTGACAACGACTAACTGGTTGAGAAGCGAACCGCCAAACAGTTGCTTGCTCTGAAATAACGTGAAACCTGTGGGTTTTCAGAGCTAATAGCATGTTGTACATGCATTAGGAAACTTCATGCGTTTCTAATTTTCATCTAAGAAATGATTGTAAACCACGTGTATATTCGAAGCAGACTTGGAAAGATTGCATAAAGATTCAAGTAATAACCTTGATTTAAGGTAAACTGAAATATTATTTAATTCAAAGCTGATAAACAGTTTTAGTGTAATGATGGGTGGTTTGATTTTGAGGCATTTTAGAGTATGTAGATTGGCAGTTTCTATGTGACAAGGCTTCGAACAATTCTAGTTCTTACTCATCCTTTTTCATAAGAATTAGAGGGCGACTAATAAGGATATAAATTATCAAGGACTTAATAAAATTTGAGAAATATTGTAATAAGTAAGGTTATAAAGTTATTAGAAGAGATTTATATCATTTGTAAATATTAGGGACCATAATATAATTTATCTATTTGTATAACTAAATTAGCTAAAGTCTTCCAGCGTTCCTATAAATAGGACTGAATACATCTAATAAAAGGGACGATTTTTACTTCTTGAAATTGATTCAGCTTTATTGTTTCTCTCTCCAGACAAATAGAAACAAAAGTGTCGATTCGTGTGTATACACTTAGAGGACCAATAGCTCTAATCCAAATATTTAAAAAATCCTTTAGGCGAGACAAAAAATTCCATAACCACTAAATAATTCCTCCAAATTTGCATGATGCTCTCAATGAAAGATTATAGAACCTACAATAAAATAAAATCGAATAGTCATTCATTCCAAATAAACATATAAATAATATAAAATCGTTTTTTCGAGTTTTACTCGATAAAAAATCATGAATAATAGTTTTTAAATCAATATCATCTAACATGTTTTTTCAATGCACAAAATAGTTAAATCATTCAATCTGCTTGGAAAATATTAGATCACATATAGTTTTTCAAAAGTTTCAATTTTGAGAAACTTCTCTTAGTCGATGCTACAGTGACGTGAGTAGTTAAAAGAAGTCCATAAGCAATTAAAACATTTGGATAACAACCTATATTTTCAAAAAACTCAAGAACCTCAATATTAGTCATTGATATGTCTAGCAAATTTATTTTCAAAACTTTCCACTCAGAATAAATGTCATCTATGTTACTCGTTTTCTCTAGAATAATACTCATATGATAAATGAATATTATTATCAAGGGGAAATGTAAAATTTAATTCTCTTTGGAGTCCACATCCGATTACTGCTTCTCTTAGTTTATTGTCAAGGTTCTCCTAATATCTAATATCATAAATATCAATGAAAATGCATTTGATACATTATCATGCTCACAAGAATTCAATTTTTAAAGCATAAATACATTTTGAATATTATCATGCTCACTTAGTCGAGTAGGACAATGACCCTCATCAATATCAGGTTTATCATTCAAATTTTCAGACTATGAAATATTAACATCTAATTTTTTTTAACAAATCTATCTAAATAACCTCTTTGAGATTGAATAAATATTTCTTCTGTTTTTTTTCGTTTTCCACATCTAAATATCATTATATAGGTTTTAATGAATGAAAATCAATTTAAAACACCTCAAAATTGCGTATGAAATAAAAATGTCTCTTAGAAATAATGAAAAAAACACATATTGTAAAAAAATTACAATTGATTGAGATATTATAAACAAATTAAATATGTAAATCATTTTAAATCAAACACTAACAAACAAAAGAAGAATCGAAAGCTAGCTAATACCATTTATTTACCTTATTACTTTATTAACGAGTGAGATGGAAGACTGAAAGAGGCTAAAAACACTAATTATATATATAATTAGCTTGAATGATTAAATTGATAATGTGAAAAAAAAACTACATAGTTCTTTAAAAATTGTTTCTCTCATATAGAAAAACCCTAAGCAACGAAAACAAATCTAAGAATGAATAAAAAATATAAATTATATTTTATAAAAACTATTATATATATATATATTATAAATGTAAATAAAATTAGTCTCAAACCCTTAGCCGGTCCAACTTCTACCCTGAAACAAATTGAACAAATACAGGAACTGAAACAATAAGCACACAAGAGTTGATTTTATTACTTAAAGAGTGAAACACAAAGGTTCAGTACTTATATAAAATATGATTCAAACATATCTTAGTAATTTAAGACTTTCAGACTTCCTAATATAACACTCGCTAGTACACTAAGTCATTTAATATAATAGAATTAATTTAGAGTTGTCTTCTTCTTTGAGTGTCCTTTGCGGGTCCATAGTCTGTCTGCGGGTCCTTTGCGAGTCCTTAGTCTGTCTGCTTCTTGTAATCTTGGATTAAAGAGTGCATTAATTTTGACCCCCCCCCCCCGTTAGTGCATTTTTTCAATCAGCTAGACCGAGAGCTCCTCTGAACTCTTCGAACTTCGATTTGGGGAGAGCCTGAAATAATTTTGAGCAGACAGGTATTCTTAGACCGTAGTAACACGCAATATTCATATAGGCTACAGTAGTTTTCAATTCAGCTCCAACAACAAATCCTGATTGAACATGTTGGAGATTGTTAATGACCACATATAAAGATGTCAACGGTGTTAACTCTCTAACTACATGTTGAACTCTTGTATTGTCTGAGAACAATGATGGGTACACATCTTTGTATATAGTAAGAACCATAAAAAATAAAAGTCCAATAAATGTCGATGATATAACCGACACTATTAAAAAAAATTCTCCATTCTTGAATGTCGTGTGCCTATCTCGTTTGTACTAGAACACTGACAATTGCGTTTGTTCCAATAGCAATATGGGCAGTCCAACTCGTTATGTTCATGCATATAGAGAACTTCTGCATCATAAACTTTTGCATCATTTATATATCCAACAAACAGTATCAATATTGTGAAATACCATACTTCCAAGTAGAACATGACAGTTGACTCCACCTGAGTATATATCCAGCAAACAGTATAAATGTTGGGTATATAAACTATCTGAGCCACATTAATGAACCACCACAAAAATTTCAACACCACGGCTGCACACACTAGACCCAATCGGAGTTTTAAAACAAACAACCAACTGAAACAAACATGAAGGGCTAAAGCCACAGTCGCAATAGCAGCCATGACCATTGTTTTGCTTTGCAACTGGAGAAACTCTGCCATTTGAGTATGAAAAAGTTGTGCAAAATCGAACAACCAATCATGATTTTCAATTTCCTTACCATTTGGTTCTTCTGATTCCTTTTGAACATTTTTGTCCAATTTATTGAAATTTATAGTCTCAGATTCCGAAATAGAACCACTGAGAGAAGAAGATCCACTTTCATCCATTTTAATTTCTAGAATCTCAAGAGGCTTCTTTTATTTTTTTTCTCCAACAAGGGAGGTTCTTGTTCTGGATCAACCTCAACGATATGCAACCTCAATATTGCAACCGAGTCAACTACACTTAATTCAAGTTTACTATCCATAGACAGTTGTGCCAGTCTGAGCTCGTCCGCGCACGTGATTGTCACGAAATCTCCATCGTTATCGTTATACTTGATCAAAATCGACTTTAGCGTTGGAAATCTTGTACTCATAATCTCCCTCAAAACCTTAAGGTTACAATTAACCGGCATCTGAGAAATCCTTATATCATGCCCATGAACAAACTTCAATTTTCTCCATTTGATGTAAACAACCATCTCTGTATCTGTTTACGAACCAATACCGGATTTGACTCACATAAACCCGCTTTAACTTGACCATCATGGTATGTTGTCGTACTAATGCCGCTTTTAGAAGAGCCCTGCAAAACCTTCAACATAACTTTGGACGATTGGTTTTTTCTCTTACGCAGACCATTTTCAGTCACGATACCACTCTATAAATTCTCTACCTTATTATTACCACCAGACAACACAACCGAACCATTTTGTACCTTCTTCGGTGTGAGGTGTGCAGGTAGACAAGGCCCGAGTACAAGAATCGATGCACCGCGGACAGCTGTCGCCCAAGGGCAACTGGTTGATTAATAACCGAAGTCATGTTGTCCGGTTCATTAACAACCTCAATCGAGAAACAATTTTCCCACTATCTCTCATTTCTCTCTTCAACATCCTATACAACATTTTTATCTGATTCATCGATTTTCGAATAACAATTTGGTTTGATGTGGCCTAGTTTTCCACATTTCTTGCAAATAATCTTTGCACGACAATCTGACTTTATGTGTCTAGTCCTTCCGCATCTAAAATATGTCTGTTTAAAGTGGTTTGATGAATCCCTCTCATTCCTTGTCTGCTTACCACCATTTTGTGTGCTTTTCCACCTTGACCTGTCTTTTGTAAACAGTGTATCTTCAACATAAAGTGAATACTTACCAAGAATTTGTTTAATTAATGCTTCATGGTTAGAGAGTAGGTTCTCTAACTCAACAATTGATGGTTGGTTAACCCATCCTTGTATTGATGATATAAACAGCATGAAGTCAGATCGTAATCCACGAATCAAACAACGTCGTAGCCTTGCATCACTGATAGGTTTATCACTATCCAAACCTGAAATTTCCGAACATACATTCTTAACCTTAAGAAAGTAATCAGAGATCGACATATTACCTTAGGTTAACAAAGCAAGCTTATTCTCAAGGTATTAAAGCCGCGTAGTATTTTTCTGGGTAAATAACCTGTCAAAAATATCCAAGATATCCTTTGGAGAATCCAATGCACGAACATGATCAATAAATTCCTTACCGATCGAAGTTCTCAACGCGAATAAAGCTTTTCCGCACCTTACTGTTCATTTCCTCCTTAACTCAGCGTTTTCCGGAGTATCACTAGGAAGTATCTCGGTACCGGAAACAAGATCCTATAAATCTTGTCCTTGAAGGAAGGCCTCCATACACAACCGCCAACATTGGTAATTGGTTCCAACAAGCTTCTCTGTAGACATAGGAGAAGCTGAATTACTTCCTTTCATATTGATTTAAAAGTAATGACACTTGACAAGATTTCTCTCGATAATAAAATCAAACACTTGATATGCAGAGACCTCGCTCTGATACCATGAAACAAATTAAACAGACACAGGAACTGAAACAATAAGCACACAAGAGTTGATTTTTTATTACTTAAAAAGTGAAACACAAAGGTTCAGTACTTATAGAAAATATGATTCGAACGTCTCTTAGTAATTTGAGACTTTCAGACTTCCTAATATAACTCTCACTACTTCACTAAGTCATTTAATAGTTGAGAATTGATTTGGAGCTGTCTACTTCTTTGTGGATCTTTTGCGGATCTTTAATCTGTCTATGGGTCCTTAGCCATTCTGCATCTTGTAATCTTGAATTAAAAAATGCACTAATTTTGACATATCCAAACCTTTTAAGCTGGGCTCGCGGACCGATCAACCCCTTTTAAGCTGGGCATCCGGACCAAAAGTATTACAAAAGAAAACCAAAGTAAACGAGACTGAGTGCAACAAAAATATTATATATACATGTATGACTTATCTTCCTTATATTTTATAACTCCACTCCACTGCTTCTGCTAATACTTTGTAACTTGTTCTTCTTCTTTGCTTTCTATTGTTGTAAAGGCATACGTCCTAATATAAAAGAAATGTTAAAACTTGTAATAATTACTAGCACGCTACCCTGCCAACAAACGTTTTAAAATTTACAAGAACATTCCATATGACATAACGTTCTCGTTGGTATATTTTAGTTTCTTGCGGTTGAGGAAAGAAAACGATGTGAGAAAATGCTAAATTTATAAATATAAGAGATTATCAATGTGATGCCTTTCATTTACTAAAATTTGTAGAGATAAGAGATGGACTTACAAGTTTTGTACCCGTTGGAGCATTGTAAAACACTTCACTTGGTTGGTTCTTCTTCTTCTCCTCTTATTATTGTTCGTTTATAATTATAACTTATTAAGATATGATTTATAATTAGAAATAACTTTTGTAAATATAAACAGATAAGGCATGGACAAGCACTGCACAACGTAGCAGCAGCAAAAGATCGTAAAGCTTATTTATCTCCTGATCTTTTCGATGCACCTCTCACCTCTCACCTCTCATGGCCAGCACCAGGTACCTACGTACAATTAGAACAGCTTTGCAAGTTGATCGCTCTAAATTTCATTCCATATCTAACACTAGTTAGTTACTGCAGGTACGTAAGCTGCGTGATCAAGTTATAGCAACTGGGCTGCTAAATAGGGTTGAGTTAGTAATCACCTCTCCTCTACTCAGGTATCTTTTATATGCTGACATTTGTTGCGATCAAAGTACACCTTCGTCATTTCTTAAACATTGAAACCATATCAACTAGTATGAAGTTTTTTTAGAATTCAACTAAAAACAGAATCACGCAGATTTGTATCCAAAACGAATAATATCATACTAATGTGCGGATGGGATTGTTTTTTACTTGTATACGAATCTCAACATATTTATTTATAAAACTTTATTTCAAAACTAAAATATTTTACTTTTTATCTGCATATTTTATATTTTATATGGTAATAGACATAATTATATTCAAGACACATTAACTCGTTCTAAATTCAACTGATAATATATTTTAAAACCTAAACATCATTTCACCCAGTTTTGATACTTTAATCCACCGGATGGAATCGGAAAATAAGGAAAACTATTTTATATTTTAGGTTTTGTTTTGTTATTTCTATAAAGAAAATTATTATGTGTAAACTATAAGTTGACACTATAAAATGATGGTACCGTTATTTCAGTAACGTTTTTTGATTTCGTAGTCATGTATAATTGTATATTGCGAAATGCGCTATCTACATATCGTGTGAAATAACGTTTGTATCTTGTAAAATATTTTCGTCAGTTTATAATTATAATTAAAATTGACGATAGATTTTAAAAATACAGTTGTCAAAATTGTCACCTAGTAACAAAATTGCGTTATTTTACTATCCGATAGCCAAAACAATCCACAATAAAAAAAAACGAATCCGTTAACTATATATTAAAATACATTAAGTTTTTACAACCCTCCCACGTGATACTAATATATTTGTAATATTATTGGACAGGACCATGCAGACTGCAGAAGGGCTATTCGGTAACGAAAAAAACAATTGTCCTCCGATTGTTGCACTTGAACTTGTACGAGACCGTACTGTAAGTTTCATTCTTTCCTATATTTTGTTACTCAATTTGAATTATTATCTTTTATTATATAGTGATTAGTGAGTTAATTAAGTATAATTATATATATAGGGACTTCGTCCACCCGATAAGAGAAGAACTGTTAGCGAGTGCCAGTCTCTTTTCCCAGCTATCGACTTTTCACTGGTATACCTTTTAAAAACTATTTTCTATTTAATAATATATATTGTTTAACTTGGAATATATACAATACACTGTATATATAATAATCAGATTAAGAGCGAGGATGATATGTTGTGGAATTCTTGTGTAAGAGAGTTCGTTAAGAGGAAGAGAGTTTATAAAATGGTAATTTCATTTTTAATTTTAAGAATTATAAACTATTAGCTATTCCTAGTTATTTTATGATTTATAAATCAGGTTATGGACACGCAAAGAGAAAGAGATTGTGGTGGTTAGCCATCTAATAGTTCTCCGGTATATTCTTGACGCATTTTCGCGCAACCCCTTCGCTCCTCTTCTTTACCGAGGGTCAGTAATCTCCATATATCCTGACTTTTAAAAGATTTTTGAACCGATGAAAGGGAATGGTTATTAGTAAATACAAAAAACATATAATGTTCTCATAAAATATAATTTTCAAAACTTCATAAATTAATATGTAATTTTTAAGGCTTGGAACTAAATGTTATTCTTAAAAAACTAAAAATTACAACATGATTATTGGAAGTTTTGAGACTAAAACAGAAAAATTGAAACTTTGAAAATCAGATAATTATACATGTGTTAAGTTTAAAGATTAAAACAAAGTTTATAGAAATATTTGATTTCACATATTACTTTAAAATAAATTATTAGAAAACATGAATTTTAATAATTTTATGATTATAAACTTTTAGGTTAGTTTTGAGATGGAAATATGCTCAAAAAATTAATTTATGTACCAACATGATCTAAGCGCGTAATATTATCATCCAATATCTCAAATAATTTATTTTTACTATTTGATCATCTAAAACATGTAGAATGAGAATAATGTTTTTAAATTACCTTCAAGCAAACAAGCCAATTTCTAAGGGATAAATGTAACAAAAATATCAATATTATTTTAAAAAATCATTTTTAACCGTCCACTGTAAAAAAGAAATCTTACTTAACATATAAAAAAATTAAGTTTCAAAAATTTATTGGACTTCGTCCACTTCCAAAATATATTAAAGGTGTTTCCAAATTTTAAAAAATATGTTTTTATTCACCTGTAAGATATCTGGGTATATATATTATCCAAGTTTTCTTTTATTATGCATTTCGTTAGGACAAATTAGTGTTTGGATATATGTTTTTAATATTTATTTAGATTTATGTTTCAATTAAGTTTAAAATTAAACCAATTTTAAAACAAATAAATAATTGAAAGTAACTTAATAGTTTTATTTTTTGTGCGTGTTCTCTAGATTTGACAATTGCGAGCATCGGGCCGTGGTCATTGTTGAAAAACGGCAAGCAAAATTTACAAAGCACTTAAATGGACTCGAAAAGAAATTTTTTTGATTTGTGCTTATATCTTGGTTTCTGTCTGCAGTGCCACTCGAGAAGAATAAACTTCATCCCATAGAGGAGAATAAAATTCATCCCATAGAGGAGAATAAAATTCATCCCATAGAGGAACCCCAATCCCACATTGCCAAGATTGAACATAAAAAGAGTGTATATAAGTGTGAGCCCACCTCAACTAGCAAGAGGCCTTTTGGGAGTATAACCAAGAGCAAACCCGTGCGCGCCTCCGAGCGCAAAGCGGACAATATCTTGCTAGTCAGTGAGGTCCGTCACACACTCGCACACACCAATTCTAACAGGACTCGTCGACTATATTTGGATATAATGCCAGTGAAAAAAACCTCGCATAATATTCTGTATGTATGGGTATAATATTGTTAGTATTGCGTGATATGTGTACTTTGTTTAATAAATGTTTTCTTATCTATAAAATTAATGGTATGTATGCATTAAATTTTATATAAAGTCAGTACCAATGACGTTGGCAATATTTTATCCGCCCATCACATTTCACGTTCTGTTTAACGATTTACGACCTGTATACAATGCATATTAGTAGAATAACATGTCATTATTTTTGTGACATGACAAATGGATAATTGCGTAAAAAAATGATTCCGATAAATAGATCATATCTTTAGGCTGCAACAATATCATAATTGAACAAATGAACAAACAGATCAAGCCAGAATCTACAAATATATAAGACTGATTATATTGATATACAATTTAACGAAATAATCTTTGAAAATCTAATTTTGTACTACATTCACACTAATTGGGAAGTTCTCAAAGAGTCTCTCTAAAAAGCATATTATGGACAAGTTTTTTGAAAAGAAGAAGTTTGAAGGAGACTTCTCCTATACAAACTGGGACTCACATCACCTCTTTCTAAAATTTTCACTTAGAGATGATATCAACAAGATTTGAAGTCGCAGTTCTTGGATTGTTGGCCACCATACAATGATGGTTTTAAAGTGGCTCCCATCTTACACCCCTCAGAAAGAATACCCTATAATTCTGATCTGGGTTAAGACTGAAAAGTTGCTGGAAAACATGTATAATGAGGATATTATCTACTCGATAGCATCAACATTAGTAAATCCAATTAAATCTTGGATACCCCCAAAAAACAAAGCATTGTACAATGATTGTTACGCTTGGGTCGAGATCGATATATGAAGACCGTTACAATACAATATGTGGTTTAGCATTGGAGATAACTTTGATGTTTGGATTCAGCCCAGTTACAATAATGTTCCTGCATATTGCGATCAATGCTATCATGTTGGGCATGGAAAATCTTCTTGTAAAAAATCATCCTAGACTACAGATCAACACTTAAATGACCAAGTTAAGAACAATTCAGATAGCCAAACGCTCCTACAATAATGGATGCACAAAATTTAAATCAAGTAACTGAGGACGTTACCAAAGGATCAGATGAACTGGCCACTGATCTTAGATTTAAACTAGTTGAACATAATGTCACGAATGAACGTAATGTCAATAGCATACCTTATTTTAATCCTAAACCAGTTGAACACAATGTTATCAGCATATCTGACCCTTTGAAGATAGACACAACTGCTGATGCAGAGAGGTCGGATGAAGACATTATGGAAGCTATGAAAAATTTGGAAGCAGAATAATTCTATGAAGAGATGACAGATGATCATTCCACTGGATACATTACACCAACGAAAAACAACACAGACAGCCTCCTCAATACACCCACTTTCAACAAGAGAGATACAGACTCAAGTTTTCAAAATATTCTCAACAGAAAGTTTAAGTTGGCAAGGTAAAAAAATCAAAAACAACTTACAATACAATCTCTTCCTTGTAAAGAGACAAAAAGGTTAGCATGAATAAATCCTAAATGATTAAGGCTTTGTGCTGGAATGTTAGAGGTGTGGGGAACAATAGTACTATAAGAAGACTGAAGTCAATCATAAAAAAGGAAAATATCTCGCTGCTATGCATTGAAGAACCTATGTTGAAAGCAGCTAAATTAAGTCTCTATCTATAAAGCTAAGTCTCCCTAACTTCTTTGCTAATGTATCTAACAAAATATGGTTACTTTAGTCCTCTGATTATCAATTAGATATAATCCTAGATAACAATCAATGTTTTCATACTCACATTAAGCATAGTCTATTAGCAAAGTACTTCTCTATTACTTGCATGTATGCTAACTGCCAAAGATCAAATAGAATGCATCTCTGGGATATATTAAGGAATATAGCTGAATCAGTAGGTGAATGACTATTAATGGGAGATTTCAACATTGTAACATCTCTCTCTGAACAAGATGGTTGTGTTAATTATTGTAACCAAAGTTCTTCTAACTTTAATGATGCAATCAAATACTGTTTTCTTGAGGATTCAGGTTTTTGAGGGACTCAATACACATGGACTAACAAGACAAGATGGAAACGATTCGACATAATCCTCATTAATCAAGCTTAGGCTGATTACTTTGTAGAAACTAAGATGGTGCACATGGCAATAATGAACTCTGATCACACCCCTTTGTTTGTATCTCTTACTAAAGAAAGAGACAATCTCATTAATAGATTCAAGTTCCTTAATTCTTGGATACTAGATGATGAGTTCCTAAGCATTGTTGAGACTAGTTGATGAACCCCGATGAATGGATACCCTCTATTCATTTTTTGGAAAAAGCTAAAAATATTAAGAGTAACTCTGAAATGTTGGAACAAAAATCATTTCAGAAACATCTTTGACAAGGTGAATCAAACAAAAGACAATGTAAAACATTTTGAATAAAGGTTCTCAACTCTAACAGTCAAGAAGACAAAATAGCTATGAAGAAAACTAGAGCAGAACATCTCCTTCACTCACTATGGAAGAAGAGTTCTGGAAACAGAAATGCTACTCTAACTGGCTCCAGGATGGTGATCGAAACACAAAGTTATACCATAACTTTGTTAAAAGGAGAAGGATAATATATAAAGTGTTTGATATTAAGTTTCAAAATGAATGGATCTCTGATAATGAAACTATCAAAGCTTCTGCAGAAGATTACTTTAAAACAATTATATCATCTTCTTCTTATTCTAATCTCAATCAACAAGTTGAATACATGAATAATAGAATCTTTAATTTTATCCCTAAATTTATTGACAACACTGACAATGTTTTTATCTTAGTTGTACCTACAGAACATGAGATTTGGAGTTCAATACAAAGCCTTAACTCAGAAGGAGCTACATGTATTGATGGCTTCAACAGACATTTTTTACTACTTTCTGGAATATTATTATGTTAGACCTATGTAATGCTATAGAATCCTTCATCTAAGGTCAAGCTACCCCATAGGATATCCTAGCTACTAGCATTTTCCTAATTCCTGAAGTTGAAGCTTTTCAATTTCGGAACCAGTTTAGACCAATAAATCTATGAACAATGCTTAAGAGAATAATGTGTAAACTACTAAATAATATATTGTCTTCTCTTCTACCTAAATTAATTTCAGAGTTTCAAGGAGCATATGTTAAAGAAAGGATGATCCACGAGAACATCCTTATTACAAAGGATCTGATTCATGACATCAATAGGAAAACAAAGGCTAGCAACATAATCATAAAAGTGGATATATCCAAGGAATTTGATAACCTCTCCCACTGCTCTATCTTAAGAGTTCTACAATGCTATATTTTTAACAACATAGTAATTTCTTTAGTATCTAATATTATCAATTTTGTTCAAGTTTCAATTCTAATTAATAGTAAATCTGTTGCCTTTTTTTCAAAATTAAAAGAGGAATCAGACAAGGGGACCCCATGTCCCCTAGTTTGTTTATTCTTGTTGAGGATGTCCTACTAAGGGGCTTACATGAACTGTTTATTAAAGAAAAATATCTTCGTTATTCAACTATAAGCAACTTAATTATTCCTATTCTCTCATTTGTTGATGACCTACTGATATTCTCTAATGGTTTATCTTTTTCTTTGTTGCATATTGGTAAATTTATGCAGGTTTATCAAGAAGTCTCTTGACAGTCCTTAAACAAGGAGAAGACCAATATCATTACTGCATCAAACTTGACTCAAGACAGAAGGAATTCTTTAGCTATTCAAACTAGCTTTAATATTAGCAATTTGCCAACTACATACCTTGGACTTACTCTTAGTCCTCACAATAAAGCATCAAACTACTAGCCTTTGCTAGAAAAGGTCAAAGCCAAAATTGAAAGCTCGAATGATAAATCTCTTTCCTTTGGAGGTAGAATTACCTTGATAAACACAGTTTTAATACCAATCCCAAAATATTGGCTCCAAAGATGCTGGCTACCTAAGTTCTGTCATCATCAACATAGAAGGGCTATTACACAAATTATTGTGGGGATCATCAAGTGAAGCAACTAAAATCCACTGGTCATCTTGGCAAAACATCTGGAAATCATATAAAGAAGGTGGATTAAGCATTAGAAGGCTGCAAGATATTCAACAAGCTTTCTCCTGCAAATTATGGATGAATTTAAGAGAAAGCAACACATTGTGGGCTAGACTAATGCACAACATTTACTGCAAAGGAAAGCATCCAATGCAATTAAACTACTCAAAAGAGTATATTTAACATGGAAGAGATTGGTTGACATTAAAGAGTTTGCAGAATAGAGAATCAATTTGAAGTTGTGAGAAGGTAAAGTTGATATGTGGTTAGACAATTGGTATGGCTCTAACCCTTTAATCAAACTAGACCATAACTAAAATAATAGTTGATTTAAGGGCATTCGAGTCTGTTCATTTAGGGAAAACAATGGATGGAATCTCAATAAACTGCTTAATTATCTCACAAGTTTCAACATTAATCTAGTACTTAAAACTAAAATGATAGAAAATGCTAAAGATGAAATTGTTTGGAGTTTATCTAGCAATGGAAACTTCAACTTAAAAGACACTTTGCAGGACCTTAAATTAGTTAGTTTTAGTTCTTCTTTATTTGAAAATTTGTGGAACAACATAACTCCAAGGAAATGCTCTTTCCTTTCTTAGAGACTCTTGAAAAACAAATTGCAAATTGATTCAATAATCAAAACTAGACACATTCAACTTGCATCCAAATGCCAGTTTTGTTTTAATAAAGAGTCAAAAGATCATTTTTTTGTTAACTATAATTTTGCATGGAGTATATGGCTTTACTTTGCAGGAATTCTAAAGGTGGATGTAAGAAGGCTTTTGACTACACAACACTTGCTCAGAACCTGGGCTTGGTCATCTCTAGGAAAATCCATGTCAAAACAATCTTACCTCCTCTAATATGTTGGGCAATTTGGCAGCAACGAAACAAGACAAAAATCAATGGAGATAAATTGTCTTAAAGGTTTACCATCAACTATATTACAAAAAAATCTTTCTAATCTTGACCACTCCAATCTACTTCAAAAAAGCACTAGAAATTCTGTGAGAATGAAGCACCATCTCTTGGCTGTATTAATCACTTCAACACTAAACATAAAATCACTCACCTCAAATAGATGCCTCAAAGACGAGGAAGATTCAAACTTAACTCATATGTGTACTGCCTATCTTATGGAGAATCAAGCAGGGGAATAATTATCAGAGACAACAAATGAGCTTTAATAAGTGGTTATGGAAAACTTACTCCTGTAAAATCCGAAGCAAATGCAATGCTCGACGGTCTGCTTCTTTACAAAATCATCAGTATAAGGGAAGTTAATATTGAATAATATTGTAGCACTCTCATCTCTTTAATTTCTTCTAAAAAAACACAAAATACTTAGAATCATTAATTGAGAGAATCAGATCAATTATCACTACCAATATGTCTATCTATTTCATCTTTAGGGAACATAATGAGTTGCCGATTGGCTAGCTCGCTGGACCCTAAAGTGTATATATGAAAATTGACTATAAAAATTTCAAGCCTCCTCCTTATTTAGAAGCAATTCTGAAACTGGAAAGCCTAGGAATAGACTATATTAGAATGATTTAGTGATGAAGATTTACCTCTGTTTTCCAGAATCATCTAGCTAAATCCAGGAAGAAAAAGGCTGAGAAAGAATATAGAACTGAAGAGTTGAGAAGATGGAAAGTTGAAGCAATCGAGGAGAAGGTTTCAGGAATGCTTTTGGACTATGTTTCTAAAGATGAAATCTTGGAGGCAATTTCGAAAATCAGAGAGGGAAAAGATCATGTTTTAAGTTTCAAATTCCAACTTTAATCCCTATTCTTTGTAATTATTCAATTTGAGGACTCTAAGTTGTAAAACATATCAATTCTGCCCAATTAATAAAATTCTTCTTTAGCATAAAAAATGGATGATTGACATGATATCTCGGGGGTGTGATAGTCCACGCGTGTCACAATTGATTCACCGTTTATCAATTATTTTGTACTATTATTAAAAAATAAGTTTTACGTGTTAATTAATTTAAAATTCATTAAGTTAAAATATGTATAGTGTGAAGTTATAATTATATTTAGATATTATAATAGGTTAATTAATAGGGTGAAGTTATTTCCTCTATCACGTTTTTTATTTCCTCCATATTTCAAGATAAAAAAGAGACTTATCACTTGCTTTTACTATCTTGTTCTCATTTTACCTTTTAAGTTTATAACTTGATGTCATTAACCATTATGAAACCCTTATATCAACAAACACATGATTTAACCCAATTAAATCCAACATATATGATTTAGCTTCTAAAATTAAACCCTAAAAACAAAAAAAACTTTAAATTTCTTAAAGATTACTCATGGAAGAGGAAGACATTCAAACTAAAGATTTAAGACCGGAGAACGTCACTAAATCAACCTACAAGATAATTTAATCTAGTTTTTTAGTTTTACATTCATATAATTTGAAAATCTTTGTTAAAAAACATATTTTCGAAAATCCTGATTGTGTAGGTTTTAGCGGAAAACAACCAATTCCGAGACAGCAGCTAGAAATTAGGTGTTTTTTTTCAAGAAAAAAACACATGATTCTCAGACGACATCTCGGAATTAGGTGCATTTTTTTTATTATAAAAAATACACCTCATTCCGAGACAGCACCTCAGAATCATGTGTTTTTTATATAAGAAAAACGAACCTAATTCTGAGATGCCGTCTCGGAATTAGGTTCATTTCATCTGTTTTAATAAACAATGTTCCATTTTTAAGTGATGTTGTTTGTTAAAATAACAAATGATTTCTACCTTAGAAGGATTCGAGAGAGACTGTCGTTTTGTTTTCAAGATTAAAAGAGAAATCGAGTAGTTGGCTATGGTTTGTTGTTTTTCAAGATTAGAAGAGAAAACTAAAGAGGATGTCGTCTTTATAGTGACGAAGCTAGGGTTAGGATGTATGAGAGATTAATGTGAGAAGCTAATAGGGCAGGTTGGGTGTGCATAAGTTAATATGATGGAAATAGTTCGGATGGTGGTAGAAATTGATGGAGTTGCTCGAAAATGAATGGGTTTTAGGATAAAAATAAAGAAAAGGGTAAATATGTTATTTCCTTTATGGAGGAAATAACAAAATGGAGTTTCTTTTTATTTATGGGGAAATAAAAAAATTGATGGAGAAAATAGCTTCACCCTAATTAATATTCTAAAACATTATTTATAATATTTAACTATTAGATATTTAATTTTATCTAAATATTTAAATACCATTTTAAAAATATTTTGTATATGTTTTTAAAATAATAATTTGTATGCATTAATTAATTCATATTTCAATAATTAATATATCTATATTGTGAAAAAAATACTTGTAATATTTATTTTGATATTTTTTATAATTATACTTAGATATTATAAATACTTTATTTAATAGTCCGAAAAACTATTTATAGTATCTAACTATTAGATATGTAATTTTATTAAAATATTTAAACAAAATATTTTTAAAGTGTTTTTATACGTTTATAAAATAATAATTTGTATGCCTTAATTAATTCGAATTTCATAATTAAGATATGTATATTGTAAACAAAATATTTGTAATATTTATGTTGATATTTTTTTTAGTTATATTTAGATATTATAAATAGTTTATTTAATATTTTAAAACAATATTTATAATGTCTAACTATTAGATATGTAATTTTATTAAGATATTTAAACACTATATTTTTAAACTATTATTTACATGTTTATAAAATAAATATGTAAATTAATTCAAATTTAAATAATTAAGGTATGTATATTGTAAATCAAATATTTATAAAATATATTTGATATTTTTTTTAACTATTAGATATCTAATCTTATTTAGATCTTTAAACACTATATTTTCGTAAAGGTGTTGGAATATTTACATATTTTAACTTTTATATACTTCTAGTTTAGTGTTTTACTTCTTTAGATCTTTCAGTGTGAAGTGTATATGTTTAGATGTTTTAAATAGTTTATTTGATATTTCAACTATTAAATAATTCAACTATATATTTAAATTTTTTAGAGTTGTATATGTATATATATACACATATAATTGTACAACAACAAAATAAAATTTGAAAGATATTTAATTAGCAATTAATAAAAACAATATAAGTAAAACAAAACAATTTATTAACTAAACCAAATAACAACGTTGTTTAATCAAATAAAAAAGAAAAAACATTACAATTAAAATATTTAATACAATAAAATGTAAAAAACTAAAGAGCTTGATCTTCACAATTAAAAATGATTGCAATCATATGTTTCTTTACGTACTTCAACTAGTTGCGAAAGATGGAATAAGGATGATTGTGGAAGGAATATCTACTAAGAAGAGATCTACTTTATGAAATATGTTTGTTTTCCCATTCCTGAATTTTGTTGTTGATTTTGTTAAGAATAGTTGTGTATTTGCTAGATTTGTTGTTGTTGTTGCTTAAAGTTATTCCAAGATAGTTAGTTGGAAGATAATCAATACTAAATCCGGTTTGATGAAGAAATATGTTAGACATAATTATTTCGGTCTTCTCTTTGTTGATGAATCAGCCAGAAACCTCTTGGTATTTTTGTAAAAAACTACTTAGATTGAAAACTTTTAGTGAAATGAGAATGTTATCCGTAAAACCTAATCATAGAATAACAAAATCTGTCCTAGAAGGAAACTACATTGATTTATTAGAACTGAATAAACTAAATAAACCCCTTATAAGCATTTCTTCTCCAATGATGAATAAACTAAGGGATCTCCATGTCTCGGGCCTCTCTTAGTATTAAAGTAGCCAATAACATTACCGTTGATCAACATAGAAATACAAACAGATCTAATAAGCTTTCTTATAAGATTGACAAAATTACTAAAAAAACTAAAGGATAAAAGCACTTTAATAAGGAATGAATGAGATATTTTTTCGAATTCTTGGGACATATCTAATTGTATCATTATGTTACCAGATTTAGGCTTTCTATTTCGGTCATAAACAAGCTCTTTAACGATATGTATATTATCATGGATGGATTTATCTTTCACATATCCACCTTAAGCTTTAAAGATAATTTTAGGAAGAATTTTAGACAACCTATTGTTAATAATCTTACGCATGATCCTATTAGTAATCTACATACGCTAATAGGTCTAAAATTCTTCCAGTTAGTAGGGTTGATAGACTTAAGAATTTAGCACAAACCTGTGGCCATGATTCCTTGGGGAATATTATGGCGAAGTAAGAAGGAGGACATAACATGTCATAAATATTTTTTGATTATTTTCCCGCAAGTTTTGAAGAAGCAACTGTTGAAGCCATTAATTCCACCACCACTGAAAGGATTCATGTTGTTGATGATGTCAAATATCTCATCTCTAGAAGGAGGCAACATCAATAAGGTATTATCATCATTGGTGATTAACTTTAGAATGTTGATGAATGTCTTGTCTTGCATTATGTTGACCTCATCTTTAATATTAAATTAACATCTTTTATCTTGAACTCATTTGTACTTATCACAGATTAATGGATAAAGCTTTTGCTATTCAGATCGGAAGAAATATGGAGGTATATATAGATGACATGGTGGTAAAAATCTCAAAGGATGAAGTGCATATTGATGATTTAGAGAAAGCTTTTTTGAATTTAAGGGCAATCAAGTTAAAGTTAAATCCTGAAAAATGCACCTTCAGAGTTCGTTCGGGGAAGTTTTTAAGTTTTGTCATCAGTGAAAATGGAATAGAAGATGACCCAGAACAATTGAAAGCTTTGATAACAATGAATTCACCTCGATCTATTAAAGAAGTGCAAATTCTGACAGGAAGGTTATCAGCACTTAATCGATTTATTTCAAGTTTTCTGACAAATTATTTCATTTCTTTCAAGTCTTACGTGGACCAAGTAGGTTTGAATGGACATCGAAATGTGAAGCAACTTTCACAAACATTAAAAATTTGTTGTCATCGCCAGAGATTTTGTCAAAGCCTCGAAATAAGGATAGGCTATTTTTGTACATCGCGGTATCATATTTTGCACTGATGGTGAGGGGTCAGCTCATTGTGGGTTCAAAGCTCTTTCACGTCAAGTTTTACTTGCAGGGTTATATTGGCCTACAATCATGAATAATGCTAAGAATTTAGTTCAAAGTTGTGATACTTGTCAGAGATTTGCTAATGTTATTCACAGACCAGCAGTACCGCTTATGTCTATAACTGAGGCGGTACCATTTGATATATGTGGGATTGATCTCGTAGGACCTTTGTTGATGGCTTCTAGAGGAAGACAGATGATAATTGTAGCGGTGGATTATTTTACAAAGTGGGGAGAGGCAGAACCGTTATCATGGACAAAAGCAAAAAACGTGATCAAATTTATTGTGAACAACATCTGTTGTCGTTTCGGAGTTCCTCGGAGGATTACAACAGATAATGGCCCTCAGTTTAATAACAAGGAGATGGCTTCATTTTGCACTTCTAAACGAATTCAACAATGCTTTTCGACGCTTTTTCATCTTCAAGCTAATGGGCAAGTAGAAGTAACAAACATAACAATTTTAGATGGCTTGAAGAAGAATTTGAAGAGGGCAGTAGGAAAATGGACAGACTATTTGCAAGAGGTACTTTGGGCTTATCAGACAACTCTTAGAAAGGCTACAAAGGATACTCCTTTTGCTTTGGCATATTGAATGGATACAGTCAGCCACGTAGAATCTGGTGTGGATAATTATCGCCTGAGGGTAGGCTTGTAATTTGTTTTGTATTTTATAGTAGTATGGGGGTATTTAATATTTAGAGTAGAGAGTAGAGAGATAATTAAGCTGGCTGGTTGCAGTTAATTCTCATTACCCACACTTAATGCAGGTGGTTGGGTATTTATACCCTAATGTTTGGGCCCTTATGGGCTTTCGGGTCATGTTTAATGGACCCGGGTCATGTTCAAAGACCCATGAGCTCTAAGTAGGAGAGCAAGTAGCTTAGTCAAGTAGTGTTTAGGTTTTTTTAGTACTTTTGTCATAGTTCAAACAGTCCTATGGGCTAAGTGTTCGAAGTGATCTGTCCGGTCCAGAGGCCTTGGACCGATCTGTCCTTGTCCGGGGAGCATGCAGAATTCAGACTCACCAGGAGCCCCTTTTTTAGGTGTTTGCGCAAATACTCTTGTCAAAGACCTGAAAAACAGTCCGACATCAGGGGTAGTTTTAATCCGGACAGGTCTGTCAATTTGGGCTATGGGTTTATCCGGACTGATAAAGCTTCACGAATTCAAAATGGTTTTTGCCAGAGTTTGCGGGACACGTGTCGCTCTCTGATTGGTTGCTTCAGCCGTTTTTTCACCTTGAATTTCGAACCCACCTTCTTCGAAAAACAACCTCTTAATTAAAGGTGGTGACATCAGCGCCGTCTTTAATCATTACCAATATTTTCGAATTCTCCTAGGAATCAACTTCCTTTTTCAGATTTACTATAAATTCACTCACTTTCTACTGTTTTACCATCTCCTTCACATTTACTCTGCAAAATTTCTCAAAGTTCTCTCTCTCTCTCTCTAAAGTAGAAACTTGCTCAATAGTTTATGTTTACATCGAGGAACGCTCTGATCAAAGGCGGGTGGCTCAACCTTTCTGAATTAGAGAAGGCTCAAAAAGTCGAGAGGGAAAGACGAATTGCGCAGGGTTACCCACTTCGCCTGTTGATAGACCAATCACTTCTGCCACAGAGTCAGATCAAGGCTCTTCTTCTTCTAAAGACACCAAGCCTAGAAAACTATTCCAAACTAACCTCTCTCCCATTATCTCTGGTTCCTCAGTTCAGGAATCGGAACCTGCTGTCGAGCCAGGAGTAACAGTTACTAGCCTAAAAAAACCCTCACCCTTTATAGCAATGGGGTCAGATACGGAGCACTCCCCTCAGAAGCTAGTCGATAGGAGGAAAGGCCGGTTAGTTAAAGGCCAAGGGTCTAAAAGCACTCCTTCAAAGTCGGGTGCTAAAGATAGCAGCACTGGGTCAAAAGTGCCCATTAGAGCCCCCAAGGATAAACTGTCCGGTCCGGAGGGCACCAGTCCAAGCCTTCAAAGAGAAGCACCTGCTCCGGAAACTCTACCGGAGGCCAGAAGCCAAAAGAACACCGAGGCCCAGCAGTCTGGAGACAAGGCTGAGTCAACTTTGAACCCTCCCCCCACTACTGCTGCTGAAAACCCTTCAACGATTATGGAGGAAGTAATGGAGGACTCTGTTGAAGAGGCTCCATTTGAGTCTGAGGCCTCCGGTCAGACCAGTAGTGCTATAGTTGCCAAGAAGGACAAAGGCAAAGAGAAATTGTGTTTGAGGCATCCGGATCTGCCGGAGAGCCTCGAAGGAAGAGTGGGGCCTTGTTTTCACAGGGTCAGCGTTAATTACCTCCTCTCCTTGCAAAAAATCAACTACGCATTCATCCACACAGCTGAGATGGGCAGGATGCGTACGAAGTGGGGAATACTGGAGAATGTGAAGATTAGGATTCCCATACACCCAGAGACTCCCATGGACTGCAAGTTGAGTGAAGTTGTTATGTTTATGGAGCTATTTAACTGGGGGATCAGATTCCCACTGGACCCAGAGATTGTCAGTTACTTCCATCTAATAAAACTCGGTCTGAGCCAGCTGAGCCCCAATGCCTGGTATACCCTCATGTCCTGCATCATGGCATCAAGGCTCTCCGGGATTCCTCTACCAATGGAGGAGTTTGCTGCAGTGGCCAGCCTTTGTAGAAACCACCACATCCCCTTTTACCATTTCAACATAGGGGGATGATTTCAAGGCTGTGTATGATTTGTTGGAGGCGGAGAGGAATTGGAGGACCCAGTTCCTGTTTGTCAGTGGTGCTTGGGAGAACGGAAAGAAGATCAAATCTAGAGTGAACCCAAGCCTCCTCAGAAGCAGGTGGAGGTGTGACCGTAAGTCTCCTACCTTATATTTTTGTCTCTTTATTTTTTTTATTTTAGAGTTAGTTTATTCTAATTGATCTTACTTTTTTCTTAACAGAACTGCCCAAGGAATTTAGTGATTACCTGAAAGCCGGGCAGACTACTTGCGCCAAGATTAATGCTTGGGCTGCTGAGAGGTGGGGGAACCGATTCCATGCTGCTTTTACCAGTGGCAACTTGGCAAGGTCTCACTTGCGGAACACCGCAGGTCGGACAGACTTGACTTGGGAGGAGCTCACCACTCAACCTCCTCCGGATGTTGTGCTTAAGAGGACCCATGAACTAGATGGGACACTCTTCCTGCCAGGCCGGGCCAAAGCTCCGAGCAAGATGAAAGGCAAGAAGAAGGGCAAGAAGAAGGTGGGTGGCGCTAATCCTGCTGATGCAGAGAAGGATGCTTCAATAGACCCGGAGGGGCCAGTCCAGAGCCAAATCGATGCTGCTCTCTTGGAAGTGGTGGAGCAAGAGACTGAAAAGCAAGAAGCAAACCTCCCAAAATCTCCAAGGGCTTCCACGAGAAATAGTAAATAGGAAAGCGAAAGCACAGACCGGGAGGCCAAGAAGAAGAAGAATTCTAAGGGAGATGAGCTTTCTCTCCGGGCTCCGGAGCCTTCTTTCCAAGCTGATCCTACTGACCCAACGCATGCCGAGGAGATTCCGGGTGACTTTCATATCGATGAGGTTTAGAGGGGAGATATCAATATTGATGGAGTAGACATCACCGGTCTTGGTGAGCTTGGTGAATACTTCATCAATCTTCCCAGAGATGACTTTACCGGGTCTTACCTTCCTCCGAGCACCTCAAACACGGTCACTTTTAATGGTAAGACCTTTATCGTTTCTAGTGAAAGGGATGTCATAGCCCACTCTTTGTTAAGCAACGTCCAACATGTACTAGTGTTGGAAAAACAAGTCCGAAATCAGGCCGACATCATCAAAGACCTTAAGTCTGACAAAGAGAGGCTGTCCGATGACCTTCGCACTGCCACTTCCAATGCTGATATGTTAAAGGAAGAAACTGAGGAGTTGAAGAGAAATCAAGAGGAAAGCACCACAAAAGTCGCAACTTTAGAGGACACCATCACAGAGCTCCGAGGGAAGCTGTCCGAGCTGGAAAAAGATCTTGCCACCTCAAAGGGGGAATCTAAAGCCAAAGACCAGATCATCACCAACTTGACCAACGACAAAATTTCTCTTGAGAATACAGTGTCTAAGGCTGCCGAGGAGAAATCGACTTTGCTAAGGGAGCAGGAGGCCAAGATTCAAGCCAATATCGATGCTTATGCCAACAATGTGATCGATACTCAGGAGGAAATGTATGCCAAAGTGAAGTCTGACATGGTCCTACTCTTCCATGAGAAGTTTCCGAAGAGGAACCTAGGGGATTTATGGCTTTATGTTGAGCCTGAAGACCTCCCGTATCATACAATGGCTGAAGGCGACAGGTATGGCTACTCCAGTGCTTCCTCAGATGACGACGAACAAACCGGGGAGAAACCTGGCGAAGAGAAAAGTTATCTCAAAGGGAAAGAAAAGACAGATGAATGTGAGCCATCTTCAACGACTCAGCCTTAATCTATGATTCAGTTTTTACTTGTTTACCCAAATTAAAGTCATTGGAAGGCCAAGGCATTTTTTTTTGTAATTGTGTCCGGTATTTGACCGGATAGGTTTTTGTTCTGTTTTGACAATTCAAAAGTCCTTGGAAGGCCAAGGCACTTTAAGTTCTTTTAATGAATATCTTAGTTTTGTGCAATTCTCATCTTCTTTCATAGTCTGTTCCAACTTTGATGGCTAGAGTTTAAACAGCCTTTAGTTATTTCATAGTGAAAGTGTTTAATTTCTCCGGCTAGAGTTTAAATAGCCCTTAGTTATTTCATAGTGAGAGTGTTTAAATTCTGCGGCTAGAGTTTAAATAACCCTTAGTTATTTCAGTCCGGATAGTATGACAAAGGACAAAACTTAAAATACTTTAGAAAATTTTTAAGAAGGCATCAAGTTTTATTAAAAGCCCGGACACCTCGTTAAAACCTCCCCGTGCCACCAGGGAGGAAAGAGTATGCCCCCAAATATTTACATGGATGTTTAAACAAGTAAATATTTACACAAATGCTATTCCAAGTACATCCGGAGATGCTCGATATTCCAAGGATGAGTCAAAACTCTTCCATCCTTGTCTTCTAGCCAATATGTTCCAGGTTTAAGCCTTTCAACAACCATATAAGGACCTTCCCAAGTTGGGGCCAGTTTTCCGAACAGCTTTTCTTTAGTGTGTAAGAAGACTTTCCTTAATACCTTGTCCCTCGGTTGGAAATCTCTTCTTTTAACTTTGGAAGCAAACCTGCTTCTCATCAAGCCCTGATAGTGTGCAACTCTAAGGTGAGCTTTAACTCGTCTTTCTTCTACCAAATCAAGTTGACCTCTGATTGCCACCTTGTTAGCGTGTTCGGAGAAGTTGTGAACACGAAATGATGGGAGAGTTGCTTCTATGAGAGCTACTGCATCCATCCCATAGACCAAAGCAAAGGGTGATTCTTGTGTTGCAGCCCCAGGTGTTGTCCGGTAAGCCCACAAGACCTCTTGTAAATAACTAGGCCACTTCCCAGCAGCTCCTTCCAAATTCTTCTTTAAACCGGACAGTATAGTTCTATTAGCCACTTCAACTTGCCCATTTGCTTGTGGGTGGAAAGGTGAAGAGAAGCAATGTTGTATACCTCTTGAGGCACAGAAGCTCTCCATTTCCCTATTGTCGAACTGTGGCCCATTGTCTGTTGTTATCTTCTGTGGGACACCAAATCTGCAACAGATGTTGGATAGAATGAACTTTATAACAGTTTTTGATGTTGTTCCTGCTAAAGGGGCTGCTTCGATCCACTTCGAAAAGTAGTCTATGGCAACAATTATAGTTTTGCGTCCTCCGGACGCCACAGGGAGAGGTCCTACTAAATCCAACCCCCATCGAGCAAAAGGAATAGGCTCAGAAATTGACTCTAAAGGAATGGCTGGGACATGAATTTCATTGATGTACCTCTGGCATGGGTCACACCTTCTTACCAATTCCTTAGCATCTTTCATGATAGATGGCCAATAGTATCCGGCCAGTAAAACTCTTCTTGTTAAAGCCCTGAATCCACAATGGGTTGATCCCTCACCATCGTGCAATTCGGAGAGGACTACTTGAGACTCTTCATCCCCTAAACAGCGCAGGAGAGGTTTACTGTAAGATTTTTTATACAACACTTCTCTCAATATGATGAAACCACGAGCCTTGTGTTTCAATGTTCTGGCTAGTGACTTATCCGGAGGCACGATACCATCAGAGAGATATTGCAGGAGAGGAAACCTCCAGTCTTGAGGTTGTTTCACTTGTACTTCAAAAATTTCCTCTTCTTTACCCTTACTAAGTTGAATGGAGGGGCTTTCCAGCACATGGATCCATGGATATGACTCCATATATGCTATGGTTGCTAACGAGTCTGCTAGCTCATTTTCTGCCCGGGGTATGTGCTCATAAACAACACCTTTAAACTTGAGTGTTTCATTTTTAAGGAGGAGTAAATATTTCACAAGCTGCTCCTTTTTAGCCTCAGACTGGCCTTGAGCATGGTGGATAAGAAACTGGGAGTCACTTAGTAGCCTGACCCTTTTAGCCCCACAAATGTAGGCTAACTTTAAACCAGCTATAGCTGCTTCGTATTCGGACTCATTATTAGATGCTCTGAAAGCAAAACAAATAGCCTGGTACGTCTTGTCTCCATATGGAGATGTTCGGACGACCCATACCTTTTTATCTTTTATGTTAGTAGTTTGCTCCGAATCCCTGTCAGAGTGAAATTCAACAAAAAAGTCTGCCACAGCTCTGGGCCTTGACTGTTGTTCGACGAGCAAAGTCTATGTCGAAGTCCCCCAACTCTACTGACCACTTAGTCATCCTGCTTGAAATGTCTGCCTTTTGGAGGACATTCTTCAGGGGAAAAGAAGTCCGAACGATGATGGGATGAGCCTGGAAATAAGGCCTCATCTTCCCGGCAGCTATCACCAGGGCTAATGCTAATTTTTCGAGTTTCAAGTAACGCCTTTCGGCATCTATCAAACTTTTGCTGATGTAGTACAGTGGATGAGGATGACCATCGACCTCCTTCACCAATACAGCACTGATGGCACAACTTGAAACTGCCAAATATACGAAGAGTGTCTCCCCATCAACTGGTTTAAACAAAATTTTAGGGGAGGACAGGTGCTTCTTGATCTCATTGAAAGCCTCATCACACTGTGGGGTCCAATCGAATCCCTTTGCACCCTTCAAGGTTTGAAAGAACGGGGCGCACCTGTCCGAAGACCTTGAGATAAATCTGTTTAAGGAAGCTAATCTCCCCGTCAGTCGATGTACTTCTTTAATATTTCGAGGAGGCTCCATTTGAAATAGAGCATTAAGCTGGTCCGGATCGTGTTGTATTCCATGTTCACTTATGATATAGCCCAGAAACTTCCCGGACTGCACTCCGAACACACACTTTTCTGGGTTTAATTTTAAATTTACTTTTACCAAGTTGGCAAAAGTTTCTTGGAGATCAGTCAAATGCAATTGCTCGTCCACACTCTTCACCATCATGTCATCAATATATACTTCCATATTTCTTCCAATCTGATCAGCAAAAGCCTTGTTTACTAACCTCTGATAAGTAGCCCCAGCATTTTTCAACCCAAACGGCATTACCTTATAGCAATGGAGACCTCTGTCAGTGACAAATGTGGTATGCTCTTGATCCTTCGGATCCACTTGAATCTGATTGTATCCGGAGAAGGCATCCATAAAGGAAAGCAACTTGTTCCCAGAGGTGGAGTCTACTAACTGATCAATCCGGGGGACCGGATACAAATCTTTTGGGCAAGATCTATTGAGATCTGTGAAGTCAATGCACATGCGCCACTTGCCATTTTTCTTCTTTACCAGAACCGGATTGGCAGTCCACAAAGGATACTGAGACTCCTTGATGTGCCCCATCTTTGTGAGCCTGTCAACTTCTTGCACAATGACATCAGCCTTCTCCTTAGAAAAAGCTCTTCTCTTTTGAACCACTGGTGCTACGTCTCTCCGGACGGATAGGTGATGTGATATCACTCATGCTGGAACCCCAGTAACATCAGCATTGCACCAAGCAAAAACGTGCTGATGATTCTTCAAAAACTTTAACATTTCATTTTTCAGATCGGGTGGCATTTTGGAGCCTATCTTAACACTTCTTCCTTCTTCCACATAGTGTGTTTCTACCTCTTCGACCGGTATCAACACTCCAGGGGTCTCTCTGGGGTCATCAATTTCACCCTCACCCCTAGAAAGCCCCTCAAACTGCTATTGCTCGTTGATGCGAACTGCCCCCAGCGTCCGGGGTGCCAGAGCAGTAGCATAACACTCTCTTGCAATCTTTTGACTGCTCCGGACGACTCCAACCTGTCCTTGAACAACATATTTCAAGCACTGGTGGACTGTCGAAGCCACTGCATGCATCCTAGAGAGCCAAGAACTCCCTAGAATAGCATTATAGCAAGTGGGACAATCCACCACAATAAAGAGTATTCTGACCATTTTCTTGAAAGGGCCCTTGCCCAATAGGACTTCCTCTTCGAACTCTCTGATCACATCTGCTGAGCTGTCTGTAAAGCCCACAATTGATCTGTTCGAACTCTGAATTACAGCTGGATTTTTCATTCTCTTGTATGTAGTTAAGAAAATGATATTGGTTGAGCTTCCAGTATCCACCAAAATTCGTCTTATGTCGTTGCCCCCAATAGATGCTCCTATGACAACAGCATCCTCATGAGGGCCAGCAATATCTCTTAAATCATCTTCATCAAAAACAATGAAGGGGAATGAATTTGTGACTGATAGGAAGTCATGCCTCCTTCTAGCTGGGAGGCTAAAGTATGAACGTGCCTCTTTCTCGAAGAAGCAGTAGGAGTTGTCATAGTGTCCCCTCCGAAAATTGTAAGTGACTCAAAAAACTTAATGAGTCCGGTGACCGACCTAGAACATTCCTCAATTGTACCCACTCTGTTTCGAGTTGGATCAGGATCCAAGTACTCAGATTCCACATCAAACCTCTCAATTATAACCATAGCTCCCTCCGGAGCAGCATTACTTGGACCAACCCGGTGAGTGTTGTCAGGCCTGTTACCTCCTCTTCTTTTGACGTAAGCTCCCAGCTTTCCCCTATCAATCAAGTTCTGAACTTCTTGTTTCAATGCTATGCAGTCATCAGTGGTATGACCAATATCATTGTGATATTGGCAAAAAGAGTTATTGCGATGTTCTCTGGGAGACTGCAATGTGGCTGGTCTCCGATAATGCACGTCTTCCTTTGTTTTATCAAAAATGGTGGCCACACTTTCCTTTAATTTTACGAACCACTCCGGTTGGACCCATGACCCTCTCTTGTTTCTGGATTGCTGACTCTGAGCAGGAGCAGCTGGCTGAGACTGAGGTTTTGCCCTACCATGCCCCTGTCCGGTCTCTCTTGCTTTGTTCCCGAACTGATTCTGATTGGGATTTGGTGCCACCGGGGTAGACCTCACCTGCCTGTGCACCCTGGTTTTCTTCGTTTCATCAACATTAATTTGTTTTCCAACCTGATTCAGCGACCCTCCCCATGTCATGGCCTTGTTTCTGGTCACTGAGTCAGCCAAGTTGCCAGGGTTCAAGCCCTGTCTTAGGGATGCTATTGCTACATGTTCGAAGCAATCAGCCAACCCATTATTGGTGTTCACAAAACGGCTTATATATTATTTCAAGGACTCATTTGGTTCCTGGGCACAATGGATTATTGTGTCTCCATTGCCCTTTAGTTCTTTACTCCTAACAAACTGCCTTCGAAAGGCTACCCAAAAAGTATCGAAATCTTTAATACAGCCTTGAGGCAGGCTGTTGTACCATTTTAGAGCACTCCCCGTAAATGATTGGGAGAATGCCCTACAAAGTAGTTTATCATCGTCGTCAAAGTTCATCATGAAGTTTTTAAATTGTTCCAAATGGTTGTCCGGATCAGTACTACCATCGTACTTTTCTATTTTGGTGCTGTCAAACCTCTTAGGGAGGTTTCCAGACAGAATTTTAGAAGATAATAGAGATTACCTCCAATTTCTTCCACAACTGAACACAGTATCTTCATTGGGAGTTGCAAAGATACCTGGTTCATCGTGAAAAGCGAAGGGATCCATCAGCATCCGGTCCACATGCCTCCGGCTGTGAGATGACCCTTTACCAATATTCTTCTTCATCCTTCCATGTCTATCCCTTTTTCTTGAATATTTTTTAATCTGCTTTTGCTTCTTTCTAGTTCGACCCTCATCGCTGCTAGAGGATAAAGATTTTTCAACTCCTTCATTGTCCGAAGAGCTATCAGAAGATTCTGAGCTTGATTCAGAACTCTCCACTGGCTTAGACCGGTGAGACTTTTTGGAGCTAGCATGAGTCTTTTTGGTGCTCACATGAGTCTTTGAAGACTCATGCTCTCTGGGATTGTCGGTGAGATGAGCAACCGATGCTTTGGACTTTTCTTTCATGCCCATCTTAGCCTTTTCGGCCCTCAGAGCTTCTATTTCACCCTTTAGCCTATCACGCTCTTCGATAGTGTACTCATCGTTCTCTCCCACCACTTCGAGCAGAGCTGGTGGTACTTCTGGATTGTCCGGATTCATTCGGACAGACTTTCTTAGCTGGTTTTGAATGCTTGATTCAGGCACCTTCTCCTCCCACTGTGGTCGCCAATTTGGTGTGGATAATTATCGCCTGAGGGTAGGCTTGTAATTTGTTTTGTATTTTATAGTAGTATGGGGGTATTTAATATTTAGAGTAGAGAGTAGAGAGATAATTAAGCTGGCTGGTTGCAGTTAATTCTCATTACCCATACTTAATGCAGGTGGTTGGGTATTTATACCATAATGTTTGGGCCCTTATGGGCTTTCGGGTCATGTTTAATGGACCCGGGTCATGTTCAAAGACCCATGAGCTCTAAGTAGGAGAGCAAGTAGCTTAGTCAAGTAGTGTTTAGGTCTTTTTAGTACTTTTGTCATAGTTCAAACAGTCCTATGGGCTAAGTGTTCGAAGTGATCTGTCCGGTCCGGAGGCCTTGGACCGATCTGTCCTTGTCCGGGGAGCATGCAGAATTCGGACTCACCGGAATCAATGATGTCATATTTTAGAATAACTCAATATTCTGAAAGGTCTAATGATGAAGTTCGAAAGGCGAATTTGGATTTAATTGAGAAAAACAGAGTTCAAGCTCCTTTGAATGTAATTCATTATCAAACTCTTATGAGAAATAGATATGATTCGAAGGTGAAGAGAATACATTTTAAAGAAGGTGATAAGATGTTGAGAAAAGTATTCTTGCACACGAAGGAGAGGAACTTCGGAAAAATGGCTCCGAACTGGGAAGGGCCTTGTGTGATTGTTGAAAGGATAAACCCGGGAACCTATCGTCTTTGTGATTTCGAGGGGAGGATGCTTCAACATCCATGGAATATACAACACTTGAAGCTTCATTAGGAGTATATATGTTTTGTACTTTGTAATTTTTACTTTTGAATTGCACACTCTTTTCTATCCTGTTGGCCTAGGAAGGTTTTAACGAGGCGTCGTACATATTCAATATTATCAATAAAGTTAGTTTTTGGCAAATGGTTGTTTACACATGTTTGAATACTATCTTAACAAATCATCAAATACTGATCATCGTTGAGGTTGGTTAAGAGTAGAATGTTTTGAAGTGTTTATACCACTTTTTGAAGAAACAACCATGTTTAATAACTAAATTACAATTTTTTCAAAGTGAATGTTTAACAGAACATTGAGAAAGTTTCGAAGAGCCGCATTGATTTTTTTGAAGTGAAATCCTAACATCACATTGGGAAAGGTATTTAAGGTGGTAAGTTTACAATTTATAATTATATGTTAAAAATCGTAGTATTTGAGTTTTATGCGTTTTTTTAAAAATTTAGCATCGAATAATATGCGAAAATAATAATAAAACAACCGTTCGTCGATTAGATTAATACTTTGGAAGTACAAAAAGAAATTTCTTAATATGACAAAAAAAATATGATAAAGTTAATCAGACGACTCTTCTTCCTGAGACGATTCTTCTTCTAAGGATGATGGATCAGGAATAGGATCGAAAGCTTCGCTTGGGTGTTTCGCCGGAAGAATGTCGTTCCAAAATCTTGTGAGGTCGATTTTTGGATAAGTGGCATGAAGTTCTCAAAGAAAGAGAATGGTTGTTTCTTCTTTTCCGATGTTAATAACAGCTACCATGTCTTTTGAAAGTTCTGCTTCGGCAGCAGCAACAACAATAGTTTTTTCCACTTCAAAATCATTCTTCAGTTTAGCTATATTCTCGATTAGTTCTTTATTTTTTGTCTCATAAAGAGTAAGAGAATTTTGTAGCTCATTGGAGTTGGATGTTTCGGTGGCCAGTTCAGTAGCATGATCAATCTTGTGCTTATTCATATCCTTCTCATGAGAATTCGTCAGCAATTCTGTCTCAACTATATGTGTGATTCGCAGATGATTTTTCATGCAGAGAGCATCTTTTATGATTTTGGACCTTGCTACTTCATACATGTGAAATTGATCAACCACTTTGCTATGCAAGTCTTCTCTAAATGTTTTCTCAGCTTCGTAAGCTTCTTTGTAATAGACCATATCTTTAACCAATTTCTTTAGATTGTTTTGAGAAGCTTCGACTTGGGAAGCAAGTGTTTTTTCTTTAATATCAAGATCGGTAAATAGTTGAAATGCAACAACGATTGCAGGATTTGAAGGAGGAAGAGTAAATTTTGTTTCTGATGAGCTAGGACGTTGAATCATATCTAAAGTGGTGATAAGATCAAGAGGACATGTAATTTCTGGGGACGCCTCAGCAGGTGTTGGTCTCCCAAAATTAAGTATGTGATTTTGGATGACTTGAAGAATAGGATCGTCTTCATCGGTAAGCGCTTCAGTGTTCTCAAAATTAATGAACATAACATGATCAAAGTTTTCAGCAGCCTGGTTTTCATTAGTAGCACTGTCCTCGATGATCATCACAGTGTTATCTTTGGTTGTTTGTTCTTCAACTAAAAGGTTTTGCTGTTTTTGTTAGTTTTTAACAATGTTTTCATCTTCATCAACCAGTGTATACGAAATGATTCTCTCTTGTTCCTTTTTCTTTCCATGAGAGATGGAAGAACCTTTCTTTTTCTTCGAAGATGGTTCTTGATTTTTCCCTTCTTTGATGGGTGAGAGAGCATGATCAGCAGTTTTCCTTTTTCGAGGCTTTGGTTTTGATGGAGTTGAAGGGCTAGCACCAGATGTGCTAGCTGTCTTTTTACCTTTCTTCTCTTTGATAGCTTTTTCTTTCTTCTTTTTTGGTAAATAACTCTCTGATCTGTTGTGAATAGGAAGGAAGACTTTACAATCAAGATGAAAATATTTAAATACCATTTTAAAAATATTTTGTATATGTTTTTAAAATAATAATTTGTATGCGTTAATTAATTCATATTTCAATAATTAATATATCTATATTGTGAAAAAATACTTGTAATATTTATTTTGATATTTTTTATAATTATACTTAGATATTATAAATACTTTATTTAATACTCCGAAAAACTTTTTATAGTATCTAACTATTAGATATGTAATTTATTAAAATATTTAAACACGATATTTTTAAAGTGTTTTTATACATTTATAAAATAATAATTTGTATGCCTTAATTAATTCGAATTTCGACGAAAGTCACTAAACCAAGTAAAGTTTTACACTACTATTAGTCAAAGCGGGCAGATTGTTTAAGGTTGGAGCAATGTTGTTTGGTAGGTAGCTTGTCGCTGGTTGCTGCATCTGCACGTTATTGGCTGCAGGCAGATTGTTCAAGATTTCTTCATCGAAGGTGTTGTTGTTCTTAAAGTCGGTTGTTTGTACATCAGTGGTGTTGAATAGAAGTTGTTGTGTTTCTTGAGCTATTGGAATTCGTTGATTCAAGTTGCTGTGTTGTCGATGGTGTTGCTGTTTCTTTGCTTGAAGTCTCTAAAGTTGTGCTCTTGATGTTTCTTAAAGAAGGTGTTGAAGTTTAGCTGTCAATTGTTTGGAGGTCGGCTTCTAGGCTGTTTAATTCTTTGGATTATAGCTTCCAATGTTGTATAGACTGTCTCTAGGGTTTGGTTTGGCGGATTCTAGCGCTAAGTCAAAATTTTGTACTCAATTTTGCATTTCAAATCAAATATATGTTCTTTGCTTAAAAAAATAAATAAAATATATACCACTTATATTTCTTGGCCGTCCTAAAAATATAATATTTTTAATCTTTCTTAATTTCAAATTGTTTAAAAACACTCCTATATAAAATAACCAATTTAAACTTGAGACTAAAGCTAACGGCTGTTCGCTGTTCCTTCGCCCACTATATACTTAGAAAGATAATCGCACATGATATACTTCAAGAAAGATAATATAGTGGTCCACCACTAAAATATATAGAACACATTCTGATAGAAAATGTTCAAAAGAACTATTACCGACTCAAATATTTAGTTCCAGACTATGCTGAAAGGGCTGAAATTCAAACCCAAGTATTTATTTCTAGGCTCTTATGAACATCCATATTCATAAGACTCCAACCATACTTACCTACAAAATACCTTTTTAACGAATCTACTTTATTAGTATCTTCAAAATGAATATTTTATGGATAATGAACGGAACCAAAACTATTTGTCGATAACCATATAAAGTTTGAAAATTATAACCATCTGAACTTTTTATTAATTTTAATATATATTTTTATTGTTTTTTATTTTTTATGTTTATTTATTTATTTTTTAAATATCATATTTTTTGAACCATAGTTTCAAAAAAACAATCGAAAATATCATTTTTTTAAGACGCAAAAAAATAGATCTATGAAAAAATATTTTTGTGTGTGTAATTACGTGTAATTGGGTTGTAACATAAGTTTGGTTGTGTAAATAAATACAACTTTTTTTTTCTTTTCGGATGGATCCCGCAGCCGCTACTCAAAGTGCAATGAGTGCGCACAGGGTAAACCCTCCGTCTGACGCGATAGCCTGCAAACCAACGCCAGAAGGTAAACAACTTGCTTTTTGTTAAAATAAGAAAATAAGTTAATTTAGTTTGAAACAACTAATATTTTTGTACTTGCTAAAATGTGTATTTTTGTGTTGAAAAAGAATTTGTTTTTCAAATTTTTTATTGCATTTGGTTGCGAAAATAAGAGTAATACGAGCTCTGAAACTAAAAAAACTGTTATGTAAATAGAACTTTGTTATGAAAAAATAATTGTGTTAGAATTGTTTTTGTTTGAATGACCTATACCTCCAATTGTTTTACGGAAATATTATTGGTTTTATCTTTTTAAGACGAACAAAACTAGACCAAATGCAATTATATATATAATTGTATTTGATTGTAAAAATTGGAATAATTGGATTGCAAGATTAAGAAAAAAGAGTTGGATAAATAAAATTTTGGTTGCAAAAAATAATTTTGTTAGACTAATTTCTTAAATGTCATATCTTTCAATTTTCAAACTATAAAAAAACTCAAAAATACCATTTGTTTCGTTTTTTTAAGACGGAAAATAAACACTATGAAATATATACATATTTTTAATGCGTTTGCTTATTTAGTCTAGAAAAAACAACAACGTCGTTCGATTTGCGTAGAAAAAAATAATTTATTTGCGAAAAATTCTCGAAAAATATATTTAGAAATTTCGTTTTGTTCGTTGTAACAAATTAAAAAATTGAAATATATATACTTAAAAGAATGAATCTCGTAGGTAAAATATAAAATTTTAAAAGTTGAAAGTAATCACCAATGCATTAATTGACAAATTAAAAACCAATAACTTTTCTTAGAGCATATAGAATAGTTGTGTTAAATTTGCGTGTTAGTAGGTGCCACGTAGGAAAGAGAAACACCATTTAGCACTCTTTTAGTTAACAAACTTAAGTTTACTCTATCGTATTTGTTAAAATATCTTTTAAATCGTTATTTAAGGTTTGATTTTATTATATTATATTTTTAAAACGCTGGTTAAAATATTTTTAAATAATAAACTTAATTTTATTACCGTATACAATTTTAAATATTTTGTTATTTTTTGTATTGAAAAAAAGAAGATCAAAAGCTTTTTTTTGGAATTTGAGAATACGGAAAAGATGATAAAGTTAAAAAATTGAAAGGATAAAAATATACAAAAAGGATTATAAAAGAGTTTTTTCTTAAAAAGTATTAAAACGACAAAATTGAGAAAAATAAGAAAATAAATTAAAACAGAATGTGAGTTTCATTTAGAATTAATGCAGAAAAAAAGAATGGTGTTCCAAGAAGATGAATCTTCATCTTCTTCCTAACGGGTCCAGCCTTGATCTCACATTTCCTGAGTCCCTGTTTTCAATCTCCGGCTTCCTTTTTATACCATGGATACGAGAAGTAAAACCTTATTCCACGATGAAGAGTTCTCTGCTCTTCTTTCTGAAGCCGGTATCGTCAACTACACTAAACCTCAGTTCAAAAAGTCTTTTGTGGATTCTGTCAGACCTCAAATGGAAATAACAAGCGATGCTCTTCAACCGAAAAATGTCGAAGAGAAGTTGGACCATGTCTCTATCCAATTCTCTAAAGAAACAAAAGACTGGCTTATGAAAAAATTCAAAACAACTTTTATCGGAAAGTTCACAAATGGTTTACCAAAAATTGCTGTTCTTGATCAGTTTTTTAATTCGTTTAAGTTCAGAGAAGTTTACATTTGGAAAATTGGGACTCACACCATGTTCTTATCGAATTTAACTTGAAAGAAAACGTTATCAAGTTGTGGCAGAAAAGTATATGGAATATTAATGGAGCTGTCATGCGAATTCTCAGATGGTATTCCGATTTCAATGGGAAAAATGAGAGCCCTATAGCACTTGTATGGATAAGACTTCAGAAATTTCCTGAATTCATGGACAACGAATCTACACTGCATAGCATAGCTGCCTCTATAGGCACTCCATACAAAATAAATTTCCCAGATATGAATAGAGCTCATGAAAATGTTGTATTTGTTTTAGTTGAGTTGGATATATCAAGAAAGCTTCATAACAAATTATGGGTTGGCTTTGGAATGAATGAAGGCCGTTGGCTCAGTTTGAGTTATAAAAATCTTTCTGCATACTGCTTTCAATGTCATCATATTGGACATAGTTCTTTGGACTGTAAAAAGAATCAAAAGAAAGAAGAAACTGAAAAAGTTGTTGGAAAGATTGATAGAGTGAAAACTAAGATTACAGAGAACAATATTGTTCAGACTATCTGTAATGAACAAACACATATTACAACTCTTCAAGTTAACCTTTCTAAAAATATCAACATTACAATTGACTTTTCGCATGAACCTAGAGAGATTGTTGAAGCCATTCAACAGCTGAAATAGACTCACAACCAAAACAACCCTGAAGAAAATAACAATCTTGAATCTAGATCTCCTGAACAAGACAAGGTTGGTAGTAATCCTATTACTCCTTTGAGAAATGCTCCTGATTCTGACTTCAAAACCATCTTGACAAGAAGCTTTTATCTGCCAGGAAATTCAAAAAGCAAAACAAAGTCATCATAAAGTCTTTGAAGTATTCAGGGACTAAAAACAAATATAAATCATTATTTGTTAATGATAAAGATGCTTAATTGGAATGTCCGGGGCATCAATAACAATCTAACAGTTGGTATACTGATTTCAATCATAAAAAAATGAGCACATAAAGATTCTTGCAATTCAAGAGCATATGGCCTCTTCAAATAAGATAAGTGAATTTGCTATTAAACTGGGTTTTGATAACTATTCTTTTAACTATTCAAATAAAATATGGATATTCAGGACAAATGATTCATGTATTAGTATTCTCTCTAATCATGATCAGTGTCTTCATATGAAAGTTACTCACTCTAACTTTGAAAATTCTTTTTTCTTATCTGTGGTGTATGCAAAATGCCAAAGTAATTTAAGGTTGAGCTTATGAGAGATGTTGAGAAATGAGACTATTACTGAAAGCTGCTGGATAACTATGGGTGATTACAATATCATATCTACTACTGAGGAGCAAATTGGGTGTTCTACAATTTGTCACAATAGTATGAAGGATTTTATGGATATGATGAGGGACTGCAACTTGGAGGATGCTAGGTATAGTGGTCACAAATACACGTGGAGCAGAGGTTCAAGATGGAAAAGGCTAGATAGGGTTATGTTCAACAGATCTTGGGCTGATACTTTTAGCAAGACTCAGGTTCAACACATGGTCATAACTTGTTCTGACCATGCTCCCCTTCTTATTACTGCTATTCAAAACAACTCTAATATTTTTCAAAGCAATAAAAAGAGTTTCAAATTCATGAACATGTGGACCAACCATGATTCTTTTCTAAATCTAGTTAGACAGAATTGGAATCTTAGAATAAATGGTGGTCCAAATGAAGTTTTTTTGTTCGAGTTAAAAAGACTAATATTTTTTAAGAAACTGGAATGCTAACCACTTTGGTAACATCTTCAGTAAGCTTAAAGAGACTAAAAAGAATGTTAATTCCATGAAAAAGCTTCATTTGCTGAATAATAATAACATTTCAAAATGCAATCTTAATAAAGCTATTAGTCTTCATCTTAAAGCTTTAAAGAATGAGGAAGATTTTTGGAAACAGAAGTGTTATACCTCTTGGCTCAAGGACAAAGTGATCGTAACACCAAGGCCTTCCATGCTTTTGTTGCAAAGAAAAGTAGGAGAAATGTTATTCATGGTATCGAGGTGGATAACAAATGAATTAATGATACCGGAAGTACAGACATTTCTGCTGAAGATTACTTCAAAAAGGTGCTCACTTCTAATCCTTATAAAGACTAGAATGAGGAACATACTAAAATGCAGGATAATATTTTCAATGTTATTTCTAAATTAATCTCTGATGATGATAATACTAATCTTCTGAGGCATTATAGTGAAGATAGGTGTGGAATACCATCAATACCATGAGCAAATATAGTGCTACTGGTATTGATGGTTATAACATCACTTTTTACACCTGTTGTTGGTCTATAATCAAAATGGACTTATGTAATGCTATAAAATCTTACCTCAATGGCCACAACATACCTGCTGGCATTTTTGCCACATGTATTTGTCTTATCCCCAAAGTGGCAGACCCTGCTAGTTGGAGCAACTACAGGCCTATCAGTCTGTGCTCCTTGCTCAATAGAATCCTCTCCAAACTTCTGAATACCAGGCTTGGTGACCTTTTACCTAAAATCATTTCAAAAAACCAGTCAACTTTTGTTAAGAACATAACTATTCATGAAAATGTTTTAGTTGCTAAAGAAATGCTTCATGACATTAACAGAAATCCTAAAGAATGTAACATTTTAATTGAGTTGGACATGTCAAAAGCTTTTGACAGAATGTCATTTCCTTTCATTGTTAAGGTCCTCACTTCTTTTTGTTTTTCTAAAGATGTGGTCAATATTATTTGCAAAATGACCATGAATGTGAATATGTCTATGTTGGTGAATGGAAATATGTTAGGCTATTTTAAGAATATGAGAGGCTTGAGACTAGATGATCCCTTGTCTCCAAGCCTCTTCATTATTGGTGAATAAGTTTTAATCCGTGGCCTTAACAATATGTTCATTAACAATAAAGATATGGTTTATGCATCTAAAACTGATAAAAGTGTTCCTTGCAATGCATTTGCTGATGATGTGCTCATTTTTACTAATGATCTTAAGTCTTCTTTTAACAAGTTGAGTTGTTTCTTAGATAATTACCAAGTTGTTTCAGGTCAGTCCATTAACAAAGAGAAGACCAAGGTTATCCTCTCAAATAGATCTCATCAAAGCAAGGTTAACAATTTGGCTATTCATATTGGTTTTTCGGTTGAGAATCTCCCTTCAACCTATTTAAGGATCATTCTCAACATAAATAATAAGTCTAGCAACTTCAATTCTATGATAGACAAAATAAATGCTAAAATTAATGACTGAGATACTAAATTTCTTTCATTTGGGGGAAGGCTATGTCTTATTACAAATGTGCTTATGTTTATTCCTTACTATGCGATGCAAAATACCTTAATCCCTAACTGTGTTATCAACAGGTTAGACAAGATCTTCAATAAATTCCTCTGGAGATCTAAAATTAATGAGCCTAGTATCCACTGCACTTCTTGGCAAAGGCTTTGTAAGCCTTTTACTGATGGAGCTTTGAATATCAGAAGGCTTTCTGATATTCAATTAACTTTCTCTCAAAAGCTGTGGTTCAGTTAGGTTCAGTTATAGGCAAAACAATAGTTTTTGGTCCAATATTATGAATGATATTTATAATAAAAACTTGCATCCCCTTTATACTAACATAAATGATTCTGGTTCTTTATTTTGGAAAAGGCTTGTAGGTATAAGAGATCAAGCAGAAGGAAACATGAGATGGATTATAGGTAAATGAGATATTGACTTCTGAGGGGAAGAGTGGCACAACTGGCATCCAATTATTGACAACAACAATATGGAGGGCAAATGGTTTTTAAGTGCTAATGTTAATACCTTTTGGAAGAATGATGGCTGGGATATTGGTAATAGTAATGATCTTATCTCTGATGATAGAATGACTCAAATTAATCTTTATAGAGTGGACAAGACCAAGGTGGACAAGCTTATATGGAAGCTTTCTCCTAACCAAAAGTTTAACACTAAACTAACATGGGATTATACTAGACTTCACTCAACAAGGTATGGTCTGTATAGTAAGATCTGGAACCCTATAACTCCTAGAAATATTTATTTTCTTCTTTGGAGAATCATTAAAGGCTTTATTCCTGTTGATTCTATTCTTAAGAAAAGGTCCATTACTATAGTATCTAAATGCCAGCTTTGTCCCAATATTGAAGACATAAACCATGTGTTTATTAATCGTGACCTTGCTTGGTATCTTTGGCATCATTTCAGTAGCATTTTCAATATTCAGATTGAAAGGTATATGGTGTTCCCTCATGTTTTGAGAATTTGGTTTTGGTTCTCAAAACAGAAGGTCCAAATTACTCATATTATCCCAGCAATAATTTGTTAGGTCATTTGGAAAAATAGGAATGGTACTAAGATTAATAATACCAAGCAAAGTCACTTTACTACTATTAAATCTGTCTATAAGGTCATTTATGGTCTGGACTCATCTAACATGTTTTCTTTTAAGAATTGGTACACGACTAATAATACAGGTGCTACTATGGGATGCTTCTCTCATCTGAACAATATTAGAAGAATATCTTACGTCAAGTGGCTCTCTCCTGCTCGTGGTAGATTAAAGCTCAACTTCGATGTTCCGTGTACTCATAACGGTGAAACTAGCGGGGGATTGATCACCAGGAACACCAATGGTGACCTGATGTTTGGTATGGACAAAACTTTTGGGAAGCTATCTCCTATTGGTGCTGAAGCTAGAACAATGTTGGAAGGTCTGCTGCTATGCAAAGAGAGAAATTGATATCAGGTCGATATCAAGACTGATTGTCTGTCTCTGATCAACATGCTCAGTGATGGAAAATATCCTTTCTTCATTTCCTCTACGTTTTCAATTTGTAGAAAGCTCATTATTTCCACTATGACTATAAAGTACATTTCGCGTGTCCAAAATCAGGCTGCTGATTGGACAGCGAAATGAACTTTAAATTGTAAAGAAAATCTCCAATTCACTGAGCTAAATGCTCCTAACTTTTTTCTTGCGATTGTTCGTCTTGAGAGCAATGGTCTTGGATACATAAAACCAACTGAAAATTAGATGCCTCCATTTGCTATTGGATTTTGTTCTTCAAATGCATGTAGCTGAAGTGCTGTCGTTGATGAGCTGATTCTATCTGGATTCGTTCTTCTGGGATTTTGTAGCAGATAATTGCAGAAGTAGCTGATAATTGCAGAAGTAGCTAAAGTTTTATAGATGTTGAGGCTTTGATGTCCATATGGATTCGTTCTTCAGAGATTTTGTAGTTGATTAATGAAGAAGTTTGGTTGATTCGTCGAGTCGTTGTTGAAGATCGTGTCTTGCTCTAGCTTGAAGATTGTTGGTGGATATGCTTGTTGGAGCTGATTGTTGATCTGCATGGTAGTGTTTAATGATCTGTAGTAGTTGATCTCTCGTTTGAACCTTCATGTGGTTGATTGAGGCTCTTCTCTAAGCTTTTCGAGCTTCATCTGAGAAATGGTGGATTTCAATGGCGTAATAGCTGTAATTGGCCTTGTGTTCCTTATTTTTGTTGATGTCTCCTATTTGAATAAAAAAGTTTGTAAAACTATCATAATAATTGTTCTTTTTCTTAAAAAAAAGAAAAAAATATATTAAAATATAATAATTTTTGTTTGATTTAAAGAGAGAATTTGAAAAATAAAATAAAGAAATACAAATTTAATTTTCATTATGTAGATTTTATTTCGATATATTTTTCAACAATTTCTTTTAATATAAAAAATTTGATTTTATTTTGCGCATAGTTGTAAAATTATCTTTAAAATATAAAATTGGATTTTCTTATATCATTTTTTTAAACGTATCTTTCAAAAATAATATATTAAAATTTAATGATAATTTTGTAAAAAACTATTTTTATACTAACAAACAGAAAAAAAACAATTGAAAAAAAACAACAAATAAATAAATAGAAAACATAGAAATAAATTAAATTAAATAAATTAAATAAATTAGAAAAAACACGGGCTTAGGTGGTTTTTTAGTTAATATTTACTTTAATACGTTCCGATTGAAACATCAATTTGGTATCTAACAAAATATTTTTTTTAGTTAAAACTTACTTTGGAGTGGATTTATGAATGCGTTAACAAACAATGAATTTAAAGTCTTATGCTTTTAGGAAATAATGAATAATGTTTTTGGGATTATTTAAAATTTCAATTTGGAAAGAAAAACCGCAATAAACGAAGAAACGAAAGTTCTTTTTTTTACGTCTCTAAAAGAAATATTTCGGTCACCGATTATATTGCCATAAACTTAAGAATATAAATCGGTAGGTGTGTTTTAATTTTTTCCTGTGTAAACGACATGAACACGTGAAATGCTTTGAGCTCTTTTTATTTTATAATCAAAACTAAAATCTAGGCAACTTAGAATGTTTATACAACTAAGTATTGAAAAGCAGATACAGGCGCTAAAATGGAAGGTAAAGAATCATCGATACAACTCGAAGGGTTTTAGACGAGCTGAATCTACCATTATACTTTCGAACAGAGCCAGGCTACTGAAGATGATTAGATCCTAATCAGTTGATTCGGCAACTATTAAAAGCATAGAAAGAAAAAGGGGAATAATCTTTTATTTGCAAAAAAAACAAGAAAATTAAAATATGAATAGACTACCACAAAATAAACCTCCCTCCACATGCTCTCACCACAAAAACCCGTGGATCGAATAACAGTTGCAATACAAATATCTATAAAACCATGAACTGGTACAAGTAACTCTGTACATCAAAACCACTCGAACAATACAAATCAGAAAGTCGAAACAACACATCACAATCGTTCGGATATCAAAACTTACTCGCTCAATACAAATCACAAAATCAAAACAACAAATTACAAAATCAAAACAACACTGGATCAATGATGAACCGCGTAGCTTTATATCTTGTTTTTTAGCTCCTTTTAAGTCTTGTTTTCATTTGCACCAAGCCTAGCAGTTGCCTATAATCCGAACCCTGGTATTGCTAATGACCAGAGAGAAGTTCAGTTCCATAACCAAAGATGGACATGAGAGTTATCTGACGATAACAATGGTGATCGAAATACCACGGTCTTGATTTTGAGTCAAGAGACTACAAAATGACCCTGGATATTTCGAAGACGGAGCAGGAGAAACCTATTACCCGAAACTTCGGACAGGAAAAAGATGACCGAGGAGAACATGAGTAGCCACGGTGATGCAGTAGGGAAAGCAACAGATAAAGTAGAAAGCCTTCCGATCCTTAAGTTCTTTAAAATCTTAGGATCTTTTATAGGCCTCTTTTTCTGTTGCTGGACTCTATGGAGCCAGTCAGGCTTTGGTTGAAAGCCAGTAATTGCGTAGATACGTGAAGCAAAGAATAGGTCAATATCGTCGGCTACAAGAGTACCTAGTAGAGGAAGGGAGTGGTGGTGCTGCACCATGTGTTGGCATTCGCCGTCGCATCCGTCCACTCTTAGATCGGTCCCGTCAAGTAAGCCGGCCTCTCACTCTCAGCTACTTGAACACCTCAAAGAACATAAATCAATTGTAATTCGAATTGGTTGAAAGGAGAACAGAATGATTGATTGGGTTTTAGCTTACTTGATATGAAGATCTCCAACCACCTGTATTGGCTGGAGGGCCACGGTGATCAGCCGTGGTGCTTGTGGGGTATGGAAAAGTAGAGCTTTTAATGTATCTATTCCGAACAAAAAGACCATACTTGATATTAGGAAACTAATATTAGGAAACTAAAGACGCCTTTAATATAGGAAATTTACTTGTCCGAAGATATAAATAATTCTGTAATGTGTTTTATTCTGATCTTCTTGTTACGAAACAAAATGCAGAGCAGCGAGGAGACATCGTAGAGTTTTGGAAAAACAATGGCTTCAGGGAGGAAATTGAGTTTAGTTAGATCTAATCGTTCCTCTTTAATTGGACAAAAAGAGGGGTTAGGGTTAGAGTTAGTGAAATACAGAACAGGATTTGGGAGAAAAAGAATTGGGATTTCACATGATGTTCAAATCAACACTGATTCGAGGAAGATGAATTTGGAATCACTTAACCAAGAGCTTTTGGTATGATTCGAGATTTTGTTTATTTTTTTGTTCTGCTTTCGGGTGTAAATTTGAAGTTTTTTCATATTTATACTGATTTGTGTTTCTGGGTATTTTTTAAAGGTTAGTATTCTTTGCAAAGTGGATCATGAGGATTTGAAACAACTCGTTCAAGTCTCCAAAACAGTAAAAGATGCTGTAAGTTAAATATCGTTAGTATAGGATTGATTCAATTTTGCAAATTTTTAAATAGAAGTTTCAATTTTTATCCAATAAATTGATTAAAGTTTTGAATGATCAGGCGCTGAATGCGAAGGAGTTGTATTTTGCTTATAACACACCCAAAAAGACTTCTTTTCCAACTTTTTTGGATTCAAAGAATGTGGAGCATACTGAAGCACCACCAGCTCCAAAAGCAGCTCCTAGAAAAGCAAGACAAGTAAGAGACTTTTCAGACATATGTGTGAGCTTATTCACGGAGTAAGGTCGGAAAAGCAAAAAGTGTTTGTTGTTATGTTGTAAATTGAAGAAAATTTGGATAGCTTTTGTTTATAGTTTAGTGAAAGTTTAAGAACACAGGATCTTGTTTTCAGATCTTTCTTTGTAGAGTCATCGGAAGAAACCATAAAGGAAAGATCTTCAAATTTTTCATTTGAAGAATTCTTGTCTTGCTTTTATTTTTGAAGTGATTATTAGGAGGTCATATTATATAAGTAGTGGCTTTGTAATCTTGATGAATTTAATAAAAATGCCAATCTTTTTTTGTTCAATTATGGGTATGATGTTGCCAGTCTCACGATCTAAATCTGCTCCTTTAAGTAGATGATCTTCTCTCGGTGCGACCTACTCATAGATCTTCGATGATGTATCACGCAAACTTCGCCCCAAACCAATCAGATCTAAACACGTACATAAATAGCTACGATCGCCTATCACCGACTCCTATCAACTAAACCTTGTCAAATTACGACCGGTAAGAAAGAGAAACTCACTAGGTTACCTGGTCACTCCCTCTATAATTTCAGTGAGAAAGAGTCTTGTCACCGGTGACCGGTGCAGCCGGTTACTCTTTCTCTCTCTTTGATTCCCGCTAGATTCCGTCACTGCTTTTGTGTGAGGGGACTTAGATTACTAGCATTGCAAACTCATCTCGTAAAAGAAGAGCTCAGCTATACCCATTGAATTTACGGAAAATGGGTTTTTTAACAGTGACCTTGACGATTATGGGTTATGATAGCTGGAAGGTAAATTAAAATTAACAGGCATGGGATCGAGTTACTGGGCTTGCTTGCATATGGTGTTGTTAATCATATATTATTATATATCTTTGTACAGGGTGTTTGAGATAGTTGCTACATTTTCAGCCCCACCTACTCAAATGGGATTTCTTGTGCCATAAAATACCTTGTTATTGGCAGCTACGGCATAGACTTTTTTTTTCTCTTCTTTTAAAGGGTTGCACTGTCGCTGGTTGCAAGTGTAATTTAGAGAACACAAACTCTTTACGGACTTCATAGTGGTGTTAATTCAGATATTTTTTTGCCTGTTCAAAAAAAAAATTATGGGTATGATGTTTCTTTCTTTGAATGGAATATTACCGTAAATTGCGCAAAATAAGACAGGTATAATTAATGCTCTTGGCAAATTAAATAAGGATTATTATTCTACGTTTATAAGTTTCTTTTATTAAATTTAAATTTTCTTTGATTTGGTTTTGTGTTGTTCAATTTCCAAAAAACTTATAATTTTTTTTTATGTATTCACAAAACTTATAGAATTTTACAAAAATGCTTTTGTTTGAAATTTATGAATAGGATTAAAATGATTAAAAAATATAGTTGTAAACAAGATTAGTATCTTTAATCATAGAAAAAATAGAGTTGCATAGTATCAACTATGACGATGCATAGTATAAATTATGTCGTGTTCATGTCGTGCATGAAGTGTGTGATAGGTACAGGATGAGAGTGTTCTGAAGTAACTAAAATTCATTAGCCCTTAATACGGGAGATAAAGGTCAGGATAACCAAGAAAAGAAACCAATGAGAGTGTTCTGAAATAACTAAAATTCATTAGCCCTTAATACGGGAGATAAAGGTCAGGATAACCAAGAAAAGAAACCAATGAAAGAGTAGGGTTTTTTGCTAGGACTTTAATGTCTTATTTGAGGGATCTAATAGTGCATCTACTAGCAAAGGACACAGCGCAAATGCATCTACCAGCAGAGGTATCTAATAAGTGTTAGGACTTTAATACTTTATTTGGTCAAGGTAGGAGTTACACTCCACTTCAAGTTTGTGTTCTTTAAGTGTGTTTCCGTTTTTTTATATTGTCCTTTGAGCTTGTGTTCTTACGTGTCTTTTAATTTTGTCTACTTAAACTTTGATTCATTTAATAGTCATTTCTATTACCCAATAAAATTATCGAAGCTTTTCATAGCTTTTGTCTGAGATTTATTCATCAGAAATCAACAAATCTGGTATGAGAGCCATTAAATTAAAAGAGCAAGAGAGCAAACACATAGAAAAGATGGGAGAATCGAGTAATTTTTGGCAACCTTGTACACCGAATTCGATGGAGATTATGACCATTGGAGCCTTTTTATGGAAAATCTTCTTCGGTTAAAGAAATATTTTGACGTTGTGGAAGATGGAATTAATGAACCAATTAACAAATAAGGATTGACCAAAGCAGAGAAGAAGATCCTTGCCGATGCAAGGTTAAAGGATTTAAAAGGAAAAGAATTATTTGTTTAGTGCGATTGACAAATCAATTCTTAAGACGATAACTTTGAAAGAGACGTCAAAGCAGTTGTGGGATTCTATGAAGACCAAATATCACGAAAATACAAGATATTTAAGTGTGCGCAGTTACAAAACTTGAAGAGAACGTTTGAATTGCTGGAGATGAAAAATGGAGAATCCATCTCCGATTACTTCACAAGTGTGATGGTGGTAGCAAACAACATGAGAAACTGTGGGGATGATATGCAAGATGTCAAAAGTGTGGAAAAGATCTTGCGGACTCTGACTGAAAACTTCAATTACATTGTGTGTTCAATTAAAGAATCGAAAGCTATTGACAGTTTATCAGTCGATACCTTGCAAAGCTCATTACTTGTTCATGAGCATAAAATAACTTAAAAAATAAAAATAATGAGTTAGTGAGTCACAAGTTAAAAAAGTGTTGGGAAATACATGAAAAGACCAAGTCTACTTGTACTAAAAATTCCCGTTATATTTATACGAATCACTTTGGGCTATGAGCCGTTATGAGCTTAAGCGTCGAGGCCCAAATTCGTAGTGTTAAAATTGATAAGCGTAAAAAATAGTCGAATTGAAGATAGATGTTAGTGAACATTAGAAAGTAGATAAAAAAATAGATTAATCGATTATTTGGTCATTGATACTCACATAAAGAGAGAATAAAGATATGTAAAAATCATGGTAGAATTTTCGATGGTTTTATTTTCTCACTTCTTCTCTCTTATACATGAGAGAGTTCTAACGATTACACTGTATTGATACTGATTGCTGAATTAATCATAACAGACAATTTCTACCATGTATATTAATCCACAAATATAAATATAAATGATAAAAAGTAACTCTTTATGACTCTGTAGTTCATTGCCATTAGTGTTGTAACTTATGTCGATAGCTAGGAATCAGCGAAAATACATCGGTAAATGTGTTGACCAAGGCATTGGTTTTGAGGTGTGTTTTTTATGCAAGACTTTGGCTGAGTAGGTGAAATTCACCATCATCAATACCCCATAGTCCTTGCAGAAAAATTAAGGAATGAATGTCTCAATAGTGTTCGATTATCTTGAGTTTTTTTCTATATGAATACTTGCCATAAGCTTGTTGAGTGTCTTCAACGTTCTTTTTTATTGATGTAATATTCATTCCCAACGTATACCAAAACATATACATCAACCTTTTTTGGATGAACTCATTAGAGTTTTTGAATAACTAGTAGACTGAGTTTCAATTCTAGTCGGACTAACCTTAGAGACGTCTTTAGATTTAATGAGTGCTGGCTGAGTTACGACCTATATTAAAAATTCCATACATAAAAATTCTTTATTTTTCCAAGAGGAAAAGAGTACATAAAATATGTAGCATGGTGTTAGAGTTTTAGACGTTACCTTGGAGTCTTCTACTTTGTTAATTTGCTTCAAAAGTTCTTTGGAAAATAAAATTTATTTGTGTTATTTACGGGTATGATGCAATAACCCTCTCCTCCTTTTAAACCATGTAGGACATATTCTCATTGTTGATAAAATAAATTTTTTCTTTGGTCTTTGACATGTTGAGTAACCCTCTTAATCTTTTGTGAAGGATAAGGGAAAGACTAGAGATAGTAAGTCCTCTTATTTTATGTTTGGCTTGTCGAATAACATCTATCGTCCTTGTCGAAAGATGACAGAAGAACTAGATAGTAATACTCACCAGTTTTTGTTTTTATATCACAGAGTATCCCGCTAAGTCCTTGTTGAAACATGAGAGAATGACTTGAGAAAATATTAGAGGTGACTTGTTTTTTAATGTTGAGTAAATCTCTAGCCGAAGGGAAAGCAAAAATATAACGTCTATACATGGATAAATGCACTTAGTTAAGTAAAATGTACGGTTTGGCGATTTGGTTGCTAGTATTTTAGACGATGATCATAGTTCAATTCTCGTTATTTGATTCTGCATAAATCAGAATCATTAGATTAAACAATATGTAAATATAAATATATTTTACCTTTAAATGAACATCGTCTAAAAGTAATGTGTTTTATTCTGATATTCTTGTTACGAAACAAAATGCAGAGCAGGGAGGAGACATCGTCGAGTTTTGGAAAAACAATGGCTTTAGGGAAGAAATGGAGTTTAGTTAGGTCTAATCGCTCCTCTTTAATTAGACAAAAAGAGGGGTTAGGGTTAGGGTTAGTGAAATACAGTACAGGATTTGGGACAAAAAGAATTGGGGTTTCACATGATGTTCACATCAACACTTATTCGAGGAAGATGAATTTGGAATCACTTAACCAAGAGCTTTTGGTATGCTTCGAAATTTTGTTTATTTTTTTTGTTTTCTTTTTGGGTGTAAATTTTAAGTTTTTCATATTTATAATAATTTGTGTATATTTATAATAATTTGTGTTTCCGGGTATTTTTGACAGGTTAGTATTCTTTGCAAAGTGGATCATGAGGATTTGATACAGGTTAGTATTTTTTTGCAAAATGGATCATGAGGATTTGAAACAACTCGTTCAAGTCTCCAAAACAGTAAAAGATGCTGTAAGTTAAATATCGGATTGATTCAATTTTGCAAATTCTTAAATAAAAGTTTCAATTTTTATCCAATAAATTGATTAAAGTTTTGATTGAACACGCGCTGAATGCGAAGGAGTTGTATTTTGCTTATAAAACACCAAAAAAGACTTCTTTTCCAACTTTTTTGGATTCAAAAAATGTGGAGCATATTCAATCACCACCAGCTCCAAAAGCAGCTCCTAGACAAGCAAGACAAGCCATAGACTTTTCAGACTTATGTGTGAGCTTGTTCCCGGAGTAAGGTCGTAAAAGCAAAAAGTGTTTGTTGTTGTGTTGTAAATTGAAGAAAATTTGGATAGGTTTTGTTTATAGTTTAGTAAAAGTTTAAGAACACAAGATCTTGTTTTCGGATCTTTCTTTGTAGAGTCATCAGAAGAAACCACAAAGGAAAGTTCTTCAAATTTTTCATTAGAAGATTTGTTCTCTTGCTTTTATTTTTGAAGTGAATATTAGGAGGTCATATGATATAAATATTGGTTTTGTAATCCCGATGAATTTAATAAAAATGTCAATCTTTTTTTGTTCAATTATGGGTACCATGTTTCTTTCTTCAAATAATCATCTTATTTTCGGGGAAATAATGACTAAATTTAGTATGAACATTGAAAATGGAAAACAATATTACCCGCAAAATAAGGCAGGTATAGTTAATGCTCGTGGCAAATTAAATAAGGATTATTATTCTCTGTTTTTAAGTTTTTTTATTAAATTTAAATTTTCTTTGATTTGGTTTTGTGTTGTTCAATTCCCAAAAATATTATGATTTTTTTTACGTATTCACAAAACTTACAAAATAAACTATGATGTCCGACAAAATTTTAATTTTTAAAAATTAGTTTAGAATTTTACAAATATGTTTTTGGTAGAAAAGTTGTTTGAAATTTATGAATAGAATTAAAATGACAGATATTTGACATATTAAAATATCAAACTCTTTTGGTTTTGGTTTTATTACTCTTTTGTTTCATTCTTCAAATAATAAAATCAAACTCTTGCCTGTTCAATTGTTTGTTTCAGCTTTTGTCTATTCAAATTTGTTTCATAGCTCAAATTGTTTTACGAAAATACTATTGGTTTTATCTTTTTAAGACTAAAAAAACTAGATCAAATACAATTATATATATATATATATATATATATATATATATATATATATATAATTATTTGGTTGCAAAATAGATATAATTAGATTGCAGGATTAAGAAAAAACGAGTTGCGTATATAAGATTTTGGTTGTGAAAAATAATTTTGTTAGAATAATGTTTTAAATGACATATCTTTCAAACCGTAAAAAAGCTCAAAAATACTATTTGTTTCGTTGTTTTAAAACAAAAAATAAAAATTATAAAATATATACATATTTTTATTTAGTCTAGAAAAAACAACCACCAAGACATTCAATTTGCGTAGTAAAAAATAATTTGTTTGCGAAAAAATTCTCTAAAAATATATTTAGAGATTTTGTTTTGTTCGTTGTAAAAGTTAAAAAATTGAAATATAAAAAAAATGAATTCTAGTTGGTAAAATATAAAATTTCAAAATTTTAAAAGTAATTACCAATACATTAATTGACAAATTAAAAACCAATAACTTTTCTTATGCTTTTAGGAAATGATGGATAATGTTTTTGAGATTAGTTAAAAAAAATCAATTTGAAAAGAAAAACCGCGGTAAAAGAAGAAGTGAAAGTTCTTTTTCCTTTTTATCTCTAAAAATAATATTTCGGTCACTGATTATATTGCCATAAACTTAAAAACATAAATTGGTAGGTGTATTTTAATTTTTTCCTGTGTAACTGACATGGACAAGTGAAATGTTATGAGCTCTTTTTATTTTATAACCAAAACTAAAATATAGGCAACTTAAAATGTTTATACAACTAAGTATTGAAAAGCAGAAACAGGCGCTAAAATGGAAGGTAAAAAATCATCATACAACTCGAAGGCTTTTAGACGAGCCGAATCTACCATTATACTTTCGAACAGAGCCAGGCTACTGGAGATGATTAGATCCTAATCCTAATCAGTTGATCAGCCGTTGCTTACTTGATATGAAGATCTCCAACCACCTGTATTGGCTGGAGGGCCACGGTGATCAGCCGTGGTGCTTGTGGGGTGTGGAAAAGTAGAGCTTTTATACCCACTTGATTTCATTTATTCCATCAACGTGTCTACAAATACATAAATCGTGTAGCTTTTTGGTGCATCCACGTAAAACGCACCACCGAGTCGTTGCCACCTCGCTATGGTTGCTATCAAATGACAGGTCCACCAACTAAGCTTCGTAATGATCGATATATTTTGCGCATGTCGATTAGGCCCAATTGTTAAAATTAAGTTAATTTCAAACAACAAAATTTTAATCACTTATCGTTTAAATTTGTTTAAAATTCCATTAGGGAATTATTAATTTTGTTTAAATCACATCATACTCTCCATTAAGTACATTCTCTGTAAAAACGTTAATCAGCTCGTTTTTTTTTTCTTTTATAATTAATAATTTTAAAAATACATATTTTTGGATTAAGGTTTGAATTTTTTTTAAAGCATCCATAGTATTAATTTTTTCAATAAAAAAAACTAGATCCATAGCTTATAATGTTTTATTTTATTTTTTAGCAAACCGGATTAATTATGATTTAACATTTCGGGTTTTGTTTTTTTACACAATTGGACAAAAATAATAATTTTAAATTTAATCTTTGTTTCGTCTTACATAAAAAATAATGATAAATCATATTTACTCTTCGTTTCTCAATTCTAGGCAAAAAAAAACTAACCATGATTTCGTATTTTGCATTTCGTATTCCACGTTTTCGTTTAACTACGATTTCACATTTCGCGGTTAGACAAAAGGAAAAAAAAAATTAAAATTTGGTTTCACATTTCACAAAGTTTTTTTCGCAGTTTTGATACTAAATTTTTACATTTCGATTATGTCCTATCCAAAAAAAATCATTTTTTCGTATTTAAACCAATTTGACAATTTAAAACTTCATTAACTACCACAAAACCTTTATAAATCTAACTTTTTACCTAATTCATAAAAGAAATCAATAATTTGTTTTAGTACAAACTCAAAATTGCTTTCAACTTAAAAGTTAGTTCATAAATAAATTAGAATAGAAGAAGAAAAAAAAACCTAGAAAATAAAAAAAAACAAATGAACAATTATTGGTAAAAAAAGAGAAATTATGTTTACTTTACTTTAAAATAAAGGAAATCAATTTGTTTGGTTTGAAATAAGTAAAAAAGAAAGAGGTCCGAGAGAAAATAAATAAATAAAAGAAAAAAATGTATTTCGAAAAAAGATCTATATAGTCAATAAGAGTATTTACCGTATTAAAAATGAGTAGGAAATAGTAAAAAGTAAATTTAGTTGGGTTTTAAGTAGTAATAAATTATAATTGATGCAGTAAGTGGATAATATGTTTGCTTTTAAGTGGTTATTGGTACATTATCCTAAAATAATCCAATTTATTTATATTATGTTTGTTTTTAGATTTCATTTTATTTCTAATATATTTATGTGTGGTGGAGCATTTTGGTGATGGATTTTAAAAAAAAACAAATCATCATAAAATGAAATAACAACTAGTTAGATAAGATTGTTGATAAATTATATTGGTTGGCTCTTTATCAAAGAAAAAAAATACATGTAGGTAGAGCAGTGGGACAGTGTGAGTAAACTTCAAGGAAATAACTTAAAAGAAAGAGTGAGTTAATGAATTGGAAGTTAAAGGAAAACACATTCTCCGATGAACTTAAGGATTTTAGAGGTGAAGAAATAATGAAATATATTAAAGAACATACAAAAGTAGATGGAAAAATACATTAACCGATTGTTTGTACATTGATAGTCGGATAAAGAGATAATAAAGATATGTAAAAACAATGATAATTATCGATGATTTTATTTCGGACTTCTTCCCTCTGATAGAGGAGAGAGTTATAACAATATATTTATTGTATTGGTATTGATTGTTAACTTATTCTTGTAAGACCTTTACGACTATACATATTAATACACAAGTGTGTATAAATAAGAAAATATAACTCCTTATTATTATGTTATTGATTTCCATTAGTGTTTTAACTTATACTTGATGAGGCAATAAATCACTCAGCTCGAGATTAGAAATATTAACTATTGACTAAAATAAATGTATTTGTCCTATCTTTGTAAAAGTGGAAGGACCACAAAGGAAATAAATGAGGGCCACCTCACCCACTATATAAGGGAACCCCTTTTTTTCTCGGTTGGTGGACATTATTAAATACATTCTCTCTCTATACTTTATTCTCTAGTCGCATGAAATCCAAGATCCAAGATACCTACTTTAGTCACCTTTTATCTTATCATTGGTGCCGTCTGTGGGAAATAGTGATACCTGAAGGTCACATTTTTTCCTCAAAATCATGACTAACCGAAATATGAACCATGAGATGACTGGGGACGAGATGGGGAGAGGTCCAACCCGAGCTGGATCAGAAGAGAGATTCCCCGACCATGACCATTACGGACAGGGTCGGGACAAACGATCAACTTTAATTATGACAAGAAGACAACTAGTGGATGAGATTGCAAAACTAAATACTGAAAAAGAAAAACGTTGAGCGAAAAAATGATCCGAGAAGCGAAAGGAAAAAAACACGTGGTTGGCACTAATAGAGAACACTCTTTGAGTGAGGGTCGAAATAAGAACCATTCTCGTGGCAAAGGATATCGGGAACCAAAACTCGTTCAGGATATAGAAAGAAGGCTTAAGCGTCCTTCAAAGCAGGATCGAGACGATTCCACCAATTTCACTACCGATGAGTCCTCGAGACTAGAATCTCGACGTAGAGTCAGACGCAACAAGTTGACAAGGAAGAGCAGATCCAGACGCCATAGAGTGAGGTTGTTCAACTCGCCAAAACACAAGAGGGACAACACGGAAAAAAGAACACCAAACTCTCACGAAAAAGAGGAAATGGTGACAGCAAGTAAGGAAGAGCGGGTAGTATTGCCTCAAGTTCAATGACAACTTTCGGGAAGCCAAACCCATGGGTATAGGGTCAGCAACCAGTTCGTCAGTCCAAATAATGAGGGATTGTACGGGATTTCCACTGAAGGCCTCGATGGTGGCGCTTATGGATTTGGACTCAATTGGAGAGCATCTCCATTATCGGATTAAATATTGTCAGGACATCTCCCGGAAATATTTGACATATTAAAGCTGGAAAAGTACAACGATAAAAAGGATCCAGATAATCATTTTAAAAATACATATTTTTGGATTAAGATTTGATTTTTTTAAAACATCCATAGAATTAATTTTTTCAATAAAAAAACTAGATCCATAGCCAATTATGTTTTATTTTATTTTTTAGCAAACCGAATTAATTATGATTTAACATTTCGTATTTCGTGTTTTGTTTTTGATTTCTCATTTCACAGTTGGACAAAAATAATAATTTTAAATTTAATCTATGTTTCGTCTTACCTAAACAATAATGATGAATCATATTTATTCCTCGTTTCTCAATTCTAGGCAAAAAAAAAATCTAACCATAATTTCGTATTTTGCATTTCATATTTCATATTTTCGTTTAACTACGATTTCACATTTCGCAGTTAGACAAAAGAAAAAAAAATAAACTTTGGTTTCACATTTTAAAATGTTTTTTTCACATTTTTTATACTAAAGTTTTACATTTCGATTATGTCCTACCCAACAAAAAAAAAATCATTTTTTTATTTAAACCAATTTGACAATCTAAAACTCCATTAACTACCACAAAACCTTTATAAATCTAACTTTCTACCTAATTCATAAAAAAATCAATAATTTTTTTAGTACAAACTCAAAATTGCTTTCAACTTAAAAATTAGTTCATAAATAAATTAGAATAGAAGAAGAAAAAAAACATAAAAAAAACAAATGAACAATTATTGGTAAATAAAGAGAAATTATATTTACTTTACTTCAAAAATAAATGAAATCAATTTGTTTGGTTTGAAATAAGTAAAAAAGAAAGAGGTTCGAGAGAAAATAAATAAATAAAAAAAATGCATTTCGAAAAAAGATCTATATAGTCCATAAGAGTATTTACGGTATTAGAAATGAATAGGAAATAGTAAAAAGTAAATTTAGTTGGTTTTTAAGTAGTAATAAATTATAATTGATGTAGTAAGTGGATAATATGTTTGCTTTTAAGTGGTTATTGGTATATTATTTTAAAATAATTCAGTTTATTTATATTATTTTTGTTTTTAGATTTCATTTTATTTCTAATATATTTATGTGTGATGGAGGATTTTGGTGATGAATTTTTTAAAAAAACAAATCATCATAAAATGAAATAACAACTAGTTAGATAAGATAGGTAGAGCAGTGGGACAGTGTGAGTAAACTTCAAGCAAATAACTTAAAAGAAAGAACGAGTTAATGAATTGGAAGTTAAAGGAAAACACATTTTCCGATGAACTTAAGGATTTTAGAGGTGAAGAAATAATGAAATATATTAAAGAACATACAAAAGAAGATGAAAAAATATATTACCCGATTGTTTGTACATTGATAGTCGGATAAAAAGATAATAAAGATATGTAAAAACAATGATAATTATTGATGATTTTATTTCGGACTTCTTCTCTCTTATAACAATATATTTATTGTATTGGTATTGATTGCTAACTTACTTTTGTAAGACCTTTACGACTATACATATTAATACACAAGTGTGTATAAATAAGAAAATATAACTCCTTAGGATTCTGTTATTAATTTCCATTAGTGTTTTAACTTATACTTGATGAGACAATAATTCACTAAGCTCGATATTAGAAATATTAATTGTTGATTAAAAGAAATGTATTTGTCCTAACTTTGTATATATTATTAGTTAGAGGAGAATATTTCTAAGGTTGAAAAGTGAGGGACCAAGCTGTAAAAATGGAAGGACCACAAAGGAAATAAGTGGTGGGCACCTCACCCACTATATAAGGGAGCCCTTTTTTTCTCGGTTGGTGGGCATTATTAAATATATTCTCTCTCTATTTTTTTTTCTCTCTCTATACTTTATTCTCTAGTCGCGTGAAACCCAAGGTCCAATATACCTACCTTAGTCGTCTTTTATCTTATCATTGGCGTCGTCTGTTGGAAATAGTGATACCTGAAGGTCATATTTTTTCCTCAAAATCACGACTAACCGAAATATGAACCACGAGATGACTGGGGACAAGATCAGGAGAGGTCCAAACCCGAGCTAGATCACTGTCTGAAGAAGAGAGATTCCCCGACCATGACCATTACGGACGGGGTCGGGACAAGCGATCAACTTTAATTATGACAAGAAGACAACTAATGGATGAGATTGCAAAGCTAAATATTGAAAAGGAAAAAACGTTGAACGAAAAAATGATCCGAGAAGAGAAAGGGAAAAAACATGTGGTTGACACCGATAGAGAAGACTCTTTGGGTGAGGGTCGAAATAAGAACCATTCTCGTGACAGGGGATATCGGCAACCAAAACTCATTCAAGAAATAGAAAGAAGGCTTAAGCGTCCTTCAAAACAGGATCGAGACGATTCCACCGATTTCACTACCGATGAGTCCTCGAGACGAGAATCCCGACGTAGAGTCAGATGCAACAAGTTGACAAAGAAGAGCAGATCCAGACGCCATAGAGTGAGGTTGTTCAACTCGCCAAAACACAAGAGGGAGAACACGGAAAAAAGAACACCAAACTCTCACGAAAAAAAGGAAATGGTGACAGCAAGTAAGGAAGAACGGGTAGTATTGCCTCAAGTTCAATGACAACTGTCGGGAAGCCAAACACATGGGTATAGGGTCAGCAGCCAGTTCGTCAGTCCAAATAATGAGGGATTGTACGGGATTCCCACTGAAGGCCTTGATGGTGGCACTTATGGATTTGGACTCAATTGGAGAGCATCTCCATTATCGGAATAAATATTGTCGGGACATCTCCCGAAAATATTTGACAAATTAAAGCTGGAAAAGTATGACGATAAAAAGGATCCAGATAATCATTTGTGGCCTTCAAGAAATTTATGTTGAGTTTCAAAAACGATGACAAGCTTTTGTGCCGAGTTTTTTCAATGACTTTCAAATATCTGGCCTCCAAATGGTACAACAGGTTACCGCAAGGCTGCATAAAACATTTCGGGATGTGCTGGGTAATGTTTCGACAGCAATTTGTTGGAAGTAAGATATTTCGAGCAAATGGAGACACGATTGTCAACTATAGGAAGAAGGTGGGAGAAAGCCTCATGGATTATACCAGGCGTTTCATTGATGCTAAAAACAGATCTCGATCATTGCAAAGAAACTATGGCATTAACAGGGTACCAGTTAGGATTTCTTCCGGGACCGATGAAGCAAGTTGTGACTAAAAAATAGGCGTTTACTTTTTATTCCCTGTTGGCTCAGGTGGAGAAACAAACATTGATTGAGGAGACAGAGGCGTCCGAACTGGCAGCCCAAATCCAGCAGAGTGTTTAGGCTGCGATCGTTACTAGGCAGAATACTCGGTCAAGCTATGTCCCGCAACCTCAACTGATTAATACACTTTCCCCTGGTGCATAGCCTAACCCGATCAAAACCCAAGCATCCCAGATACACAGGTCAAGCAGAACAATCAAGTGGTCACCCGAACCATTTCCAACAAGTGGATCCAACCCGCTTCTTATGCCGACTTGACCAAATGCATGTCAACCATTTACGAGAAGACAAAAAATAGTGGAATCTACCGAAGATCATTTCCAATCCCGACCCCTCGAGAGATCAGGAATAATCGATATTATAGATATCACGAGGATGTAGGGCATGACACAAAGGATTGTATCTATTTGAAAAAAGAAACACAAATGCTAGTGGAGAATGGGAAGCTACTTGATTATGTGAAGAAACAGGTACAACAAGGAGCTGCGTCAAAAGAAATCGTGGCAGTACAGAAACCGGAAACAATGATGGCCATAACAGAGGTTAAAGATCTCTTCGATGTATCTGTAGAGTACCTCGATCCCAATATCAATTGAGATATCATTGGGGTCATCGAATAAGAAGTTATGGAGGTTTGGAAGAAGATAAGTAGCCTCTAACAATCTTTGGAGGCGATTTAATGGCAAGAATTACCAATTCTTCCCGAAAACGGCACATCGTAAATCTGACGAATCAGTTGGAATCTTGGACATCTCCTCATCTGCGCGGAAGTCCATCACCGATCCTATACTTCGACGACGATAATATGAGGGATATAGCAGGCAATCATGAAGACGCTATCGTAATTGGGGCGGCAATCATGAAGACGCTATCGTAATTGGGGCGGCAATCGCAGGAGATAAAGTTCACCGCATACTTGTGGACACTGGAAGTTCCGCGAATATAATCTTTTTGTCTACCTTTGCTCAGTTTAAGAAACCACCAGTAATTTCAAGGTGAGATCGGACCATTGTTGGGTTCACAGGATCAACGACAGTGGTAATCGGCGAATTCGAAGGCATTGTGCAGCTCGACCGTGGAGTGTTTAAAAAATAAGTCACAATTCAGTCACGAATTCATGCAGTGACATCTACAATTCATGAGTTTCTAAAATATGTGGTCGACAACAATGTAGGAGTCATGAGAACTAGTCAGAAGACAGCCCGAGAATGGTTCTGTGCCTCGCTGGCGGTAAAGGGCGACCAAGAAATGGTGCAAGCAAAAGACTAGCAATTAGTGGGTTTCCTTTGGGGTCACTATCGGTAGACGATCCCCAAGAAGCCCCCCGGTCTGCTAACTAATGATGAAGATTGTGAAAATTACAAGTTTACGGAAGGGAAAATCTTGAAGCTTAATACCAATTTATCACCAGACTTTCGTGAGAAGTTGATTTTGTTGTTGAAGGAAAGGTTACTTTTATTCGCTTGGTGTTTAGAAGATGTAACCGGGATTCCAGATGATCTAATTATCAACAGTTTAGCAGTTAATTGGAACGTCCGACCTATTTCACAAAAATGTCGGGCCTTCTCACCGGATAAAGCAGAGATTATACTACGGGAAGTTGAAAGGATGATAAGCATCGAGCACATCAAAGAGTCAAAATATCCACGGTGGACATCCAACCCTGTTCTGGTAAAAAAGAAAAATGGCAAGTGGAGGATGTGTGTGGACTTCACAGACCTCAACAGAGCATGCCCCAATGATTCTTTCTCGATGCCGATGATCGATCAGTTGGTTGATTCAATATCAGGAAACAAGTTACTTTCTTTCATGGATGCGTACGTCGGATACAACCAGATCAAATTGAACCAAACCCAGTAGGAAAGCACGATTTTTATAACCAGACGAAGGGAATACTACTACAGGGTCATGCCCTTCGGGCCGAACAATGCAGGCGCAACGTATCACAGACTAGTAAACAAGGCATTCGAGAAACAGATCAAGAGAAATGTGGAGGTTTACATTGACGACATGCTCGTCAAAAGTGGGACCGATGATGACCATCTTGCTAACCTGAGGGAAACCTTCAATAGCCTAAGGGACATAAACCTCAAGCTGAACCCTGAGAAATTCCCTTTCGGAGTTCGGTCGGGAAAGTTTTTAGGTTTTTTAGTCAGTAAAAAAGGGATCAAAGTAGACCTAGCCCAGTTGCAAGGTTTAACTAGCATGGAACCCCCAAGGAATGTCAAAGAAGTGCAGATACTAACGGGGAGGTTGACAACTTTAAATCGATTTAGTTCCTGATCTTCTGACAAGTGTGCCTCGTTTTTCACGTTTTGAGACATGTTAAAGCGTTCTTCCGGACACCAGCCTGCGATGAGGCTTTTGCAGTCAAGAATTACTTGTCATCCCCGAGCCTTTTAACTAAACCTTTGAAGGGAGAAACTTTGTTTTTGTACGTAACAATCTTCTATTATGCAGTAAGCGTGGTTTTGGTTAGCGAGGCAGAGGCGGTACCCAAAGTGGTTTACTTCGTAAGCAAAATTTTGTTAGATGCTGAAACGACATATCTCAAGCTTGAAAATATGGCTCTGACTCTGGTTACTGCGGCGCAAAAAATGAGACCGTACTTTCAGGCTCATTAGATAATTGTTAGAACATCTTTTCCTCTCAAGTATGTGCTGCAACGCCCAAACATCTCTAGACGAATGTCCAAATGGTCGGTCGAATTGGGCGATGTCAATATCGATTTTGAACCACGAGCGGCCATTAAGGGCCAAGCTTTAGCCTATTTCTTGGTGGAGTTTCATCCAAGCCAACCGGAAGAAGTGGAATTTCCCAAGGATGTCAGACGACTGGAATGGGTAGTCCGAACCGACGGAGGGTCAAATATCAACGGGTGCTGGGTAGGCGTGCAGATAACCACACCTTTAGGAATAATGATGCACCAAGCAATCCGCTTTGGTTTCACCACATCCAATAACGAGGCAGAATACGAGGTCGCGCTGGCCGGTTTCAGGTTGGCAAAAGTATGTGATGCCAAACACGTACGTCTCGTTATTGATTCTCAGTTGCTAATAAACAAGGCGTCAGGTGCGTCGGAAGCCATGAAAGAGCATCTGGTTCAGTATTTGGCCACGCTGCGCGTTTTGGCTGCTTCTTTTAGCAAAGTGACTTACGAGCACGTTCCCAAGGCTGAGAATATGATCGCGGACTCCCTAGCATCTGCTTTTTGTTCGAATAACTACCCGTAGATAATAACCATGGAAAACCCTTCGATCATCAAGAGAACAAAGCTAGAGAACCGATCTAAAATCGCTTATCAAATGTCTTCGTTAGCCTTGTCGGACTGGAGAAGAGATATTATAAACTTCCTAGCGGAAAAAATCTTACCTGAGGATAGAGCATCGACAAGAAAGATATAAAATAAAGCTCGAGGATATATCCTTTTACGTGATGTACTTTAGAAGAAATCCTTTAGCAGACCGTAGCTAAGATGTTTGGGAACAAACGAGTCATAAATAATTTGTCCGCGCTTCACGACGGAGAATGAGTCGCTCATTGTGGCTTCAAAGCACTGATAAGGAGGGTCTTTCTCGCAGGATTCTATTGGCCCACCATAACCACTGATGCGAAAGGCATAGTGAAAACTTGCGATACATGTCGGAGGTTTGCAAATATAATTCACACGCCTGTTGTTTCCTTGGAATCAATCTCAGAAGGCCTCCCTTTCGACCGATGGGGAATCGATTTGGTGGGGCCCTTACCAATGGCGTCTGGTGGAAGGCATATAATAGTAATTGCGGTGGATTATTTCTCCAAGTGGTTCGAGGCTGAGCCATTATCGGGAACGAAGACTAAATACGTCATCAAATTCATATGGTCGAACATCTATTGTAGATATGGGATCCCTCAGAGACTCACCATGGACAATGGACCGCAGTTTGATAGCAATGAAATTAAGTCTTTTTGTTCGACTCCTTGGATTCAGGCAGTGCTTTTTGGCACCTTTCCACCTACAGGCCAATGGCCAGGTCGAGGTAACAAATCAGACTATTATAGACGAACTCAAGACAAATTTAGAATGAAAAGCCTGCAAATGGCCAAACTATTTGCAAGAAGTACTTTGGGCCTACCACACAACTCCATGAATGGCGACCCACGAATCGCCTTATGCGTTGGTTTATGGAATGGATGCGGTAAGTCCTACCAAGACAATTTTTCCCTCATTTAGGGTCGAGAGCTATGACGAGGACAGAAATGGAGACGACCGCTCTTTGGCTCTTGATTTGGTAGAAGAGAAACGAAGTCGAGCGCATCTAAATTCACTACATTACCAGACCCTGATGAAGAGTCGATACGCGTCGAGAGTTCGCCGGCGAGAATTTAAACTGGGAGATATGATTTTGAGAAGGGTTTTTTGCACACTAAAGATAAAAGCTTCGGTAAGCTCGCACCAAACTGGGAAGAACCATATCAAGTGGTAGAAAAAGTCAAGAACGACACTTACAGACTTCAAGACAAGCATGGGCGACTCTTGCGACTCCCCTGGAATATTGAGCATCTGAAGATTTATTTAGATTAAAACTTTTCTTTTTCTGATTAGTTATGAATGTGTAAAAACTTTGGATCAGAGGTGCACTCTTTGCTACCTTGGTGGCGCGAGGAGGTTTTAATAAGGCACCTATAGCAACCGACATGTTTAATCAACTCGTTGGCCTTTAAAATTACTCACACATTACTAAAGGGGAAGACCTCAAGGAAAATCCATCAACTAACGAGTTGATGAGCGTAATCCTTGAGTTTCAACTGATCCCCAAGTTATCCCGGACCTTAACAGGTTTTTCAGTTTTGACTGATCTACATATTTATCCTGATCTTAAAAAGGGATTCTCAGTTTTTACTAATCTACATATTTATCGTGATCTTAAAAAAGCATGTTCAGTTTTAATTGATCGACATATTTATCCCGATCTTAAAAAGGGGACTTTTAATTTTAACTGAGCTACATATTTATCCCGATCTTAAAAATGAATTTTTAGTTTTAACTGATCTACATATTTATCCCGATCTTAAAAAAAGATTTTTCAGTTTTTACTGATCTACACGTTATCACGAACTTTAAATATGTTTTTCAGCTTAAGCTGATCTACACTGTATCTCAAGCTGATATTAGTCGAGCATAAATAGAGATCGGAAAAAGAAATGACATAACCAATGACGTTTCAGTTTGTTGTTACAAAGTTTGCCTCCGCGAGCGTAAATTACCACAAAACGTAACACAACAACAAAACAATTATTACAACTTTAAACAGATTCAAGCACCCTCGTCATTAGGGTCGGTATCAGACATGTAGGTATCTACTTTCTCATCGTCCTCACAAAGAGCGTCGGGCGTACGATCCTCTTCTGGAACATCCAACCACATGAGCCCAGTGGCCGGTTGGGGAATTGGCTGTGCAAGTTTAAGACGTAAACGACTTTAGCATCAGGCACTTCTTTCTCCATTAATATCTTACACTTAGCAGCAAAACAGGCGTTTTCAGCCTTGCCAAGACCCCGGAGCTCGTCGAGTTCTTTGTCTTTCTTTACGACGAAGTGGCGAAGAAACTAGTTCTGGAGTCTTAGTTCCGCCAAGTGACGCTCCTTATTGTCACGATCTTTCATGACTCGCGATAGAGAAGAGTTCACGGATTTGTTCTTCACCTGAAGCGATGTTAGCTCCACCTCGGATTTCTTCGCTTTCTCTTCTGCGACTTTAGCTCTATCATCCACAAGCTTTTTACCATCATCTCTCTCCTTAATTATTTTCTCCAACTCAACTATATGATCTTTTGTGTCGGACAACTCTTGGCTCAGTTTTCCCACCCGTCTTTCTTTCATGGCCAACAACACAGTCATGCTATATAGCGACAGGGAAAGAACATCGTTATTCTGCAAGGAAAAAGTATTTGGACTCCCAGACACCAATATCACGAGAAGCTTCGTCTTGCTTGACGAGGCTCTATCAAATTTTTTTTCCATCAAAGGAGCCGACCTTCTTTTTCTCTGGGGTAAGCTCGCCAGTTTCATCTTCATCGACAATCCCACCCATAGTGGCAATCTCTGCCGAAAACGTTGCTGGAGCAACAAGATCCCCGACTTTGCTACCTTCTCCGTACTGTTTGAAAAGAGCGGGAATAGTAGTGTTCTCGATGACCGGCAGAGCCGTCTTGGCAGCTCCTGACTTAGGGTCCACCTTCTTCTTTGTTACTTTCGACATTTTGGCTTCATTACCATCAGTAGGGCTGTCAAAAGGATATTTCGGATACGGATCCGCCTATATCCGAATCCGAAATCTGAAATCACTATCCGAATTCGAATCCAAATTCGATTTTTTTAAAAATAATCTCTGAATCCGTATCCGACAGATATTATCCGGATACGGATAATATCCGAATTCGAATATCTGAATTTCCACTAATGTTTTTAACTAATTACACTATTGTTGGGCTACTTATATAGGTACTTTAGTAGAAATTCATATTTCCAATATAGATGTGGGATAATGCAAAAAAATTGTACTTATTTTGAAACACCGCATGTCTTTCATAGAAAGTTTGGTAGTAATTTGTTTCCACATTTTAGATGTGGGATAAGAGTCATAAGACAAAAAAAGATATACTTGTTAAGAAAAGTCACCATGTGTTTTATAAACCGCTTGGTAGCAACTATTTTTCCGTATTATTCGGATTCAGATATTATCCATTTTATTCGGATTCGATATTGAATATTTCTTCTTCCATTTCTTTTTAGCCTCCTCCTCCTTGAAACTAACATCGTGGCCGCTCACTTTCCCACCATCCGCAGCGGCTACTAGCGTGTTCCCTTCAACCTCAGCTTCGCCTTTGTTTTCCTGATTGGCCAGCTCGTCGGACTTGGAACGTTTACTTGGTGCCCTATTAAGCTTCGGTAGAAAAAAATATGTGTCAGGCGCATCGGTCTTTGCAACCAAGTCTACCAAGCTGGGCGGCTCCAGTAACTGCTCTGCAGTTAAAGGTTCGTTAGAGCACCACCAGAGGTTACTACCAATCAAGTTGGTATTTTAAAAACACCGATTTAACGCTTGACCCCAGTTTTTCCGGGCATAGTCTTTTAGTTTCTGAAAGGTCACTTTAGCATCTTCAAAATAATCCTTTTTCAGCTCTTGAATGGGATCCTTGCACACTTAAACAACAACTCAGATATGTAAATATATATATATATATATATATATATATATATATACTTACCATCATAGATACACGTGTGCAACAGACGCCTCGGGTTCTTAACAGAGTAATGACGCATATTTTCCCAAGCACCACTGACGAAGTCGTTGACTATCTTTCAAGTATTTCCCACGGAAGAGTAAAAGAAAAGTAACTTTGGCGATTTGGAAAGACCGGAAATAACGACATACTCTTTCATCGGCATAAGATGGCCAGACAATCGGTAGGCCATGATAGAGGAGATTAGGGTATACTATGCGTTGGGAGTCAGTTGGGATGGACAAAGACCGATGATTTAAACATACCTTACAATATCGGTATCCATGGGAATTCTGACACCCCAGTTGAAGATATCGGTAAAAATAATTATCTCCCGGGTCCAAACATGTAATGGTGTCTCCCTAGGAACGAGAAAATGCACGTTTACGCTTTCATGTATGCCCACCGGATTAACAGCTCGGGTTGTTCATTCGGAGTGTAGTACAAGTACTTTCCTTCGTACAAGGTAATAACATTGTCTGTACACAAAGAACAGTGATAGCTGGTCGTCATCACTGCCTCGATCTCAAGAGGAAGAAGCTCCTCGGATGAAAAGCAGCAGCAGCCCCTTCGCCTTTGGCTGCAACCTCTTCTGCTTGGTGCCCTCCTTCGGGATCACCTTCTTTATCAGCCTCAACTGGCGCCTCTGCGGCCTCCTCAACAACAGACGTTTTCTCTTCGGCGTCGATGGGGTCGACTTCCTCTGAAATCTTTGAACGAGTTACGATTTTGGCCTTAACTGAGGCGGGGTTTACGAAGCTTGAGCTACTACTGATGCATTTATGTTGGGGGTCGCTCTCTTGCAGGTTTTTAAGGCGTCTTTCTCCATCATCTGACGGTCAAAATCCTTTTGAGCAACACCATGAGTTGTAGCAGCGGTAGTAACGTGTGTCCGGACACCGATAATAATATCGGTCAGTTACACCATTTCTGGTGAGGATGATGCACTAGAATCGCCCATCATAAGGAATTTGGGTCGGTTTTTGTTTTGAAAATGCTGGTCGGGAGCACTGGCTAAATCACCAGTGAGAGTGATTGGTTTAGTGTTCCGGTCACCAGAAAGATCGGCAGAGGGGCTCGGGGTAGGATTGCTCGAAGAAATAAAGACTGGTTCTGGTGTTTGGACAAGAGGCAACTCTTGTGGAAAAAATGTTTCCACTGGCACTGGTGACGACCGAACAGGATCGTAAGGAGGGGGAACAAATGTATGTGGACTTTTGGCAAAATACCAAATTAATCGAGCAACACGGTATTCCTCGGCCCTATCAGTGATAGAGGCGTAATCTATAAACCCGAACACCAGTTATTTTACTCCTTAGGATTTCGATTTCTGTTCGGGATGGTATTTCTCATAAAGACAACACTTTCTCTCTCTAGAACTAGGAAGAATGGAATTTTCTCTCACTAGAATTTCTTTGAGGAAGCAAATAATAATCGAAAGGAAGGCATATTTATAGGCAGCCTGGTGCCTTAAATTCTTTTTGTATAGGGAAGTCCAAAGGAAATGAGCCGCATGAAGTTGAAGAGTCTCTTGGGGAGGTGTGCGAACAGACACGCTTCAAATAAAACAGTGACACGTGGAAGTCATCATCAGCTACTAGAGATATAGGTAATCATCGAGCTAGCTTGGTAGGCGTACGGTGGCGTATGAACTCGCGTGTCTCTCAAGCGAGTCCCACGTGTACACCAACGCCAAGGAGCGTGGAATTCCGCTTTGCAGATGGGTTGGATAATATCTCGACCCAATTTAGGCCCATCAACTAGAGCCCATGATATGACGGTCTAAAACTGAACCAATAGAAACAGAGTCGTTTTCTCTAATGAGTACCACGAGGATTGAAAATGGGTCGGGCTCAGGTGTCTCATAAGAGAACGGACCATTAGCCACAGGTACGATCAGCTGGAGAAGCCCAACAGTTGGATAAGAATCCCGATGCTTCCGTAATTTTACATTTCTACTTATGAAAGAACTGTTCCCGATGCAGTGATGCGCTAGTAGCTACTCGAGCCGAGTCACAACAAGTCTTCACTCCCGAGATCTTGAAGACTGGAGGGCTACTGATGAGGCAATAAATCACCGAGCTTGAGATTAGAAATATTAATTTTTGAGTAAAATAAATGTATTTGTCCTATCTTTGTATTTATTATTAGTTAGAGGAGAATATTGCCAATGGTTGAAAGGTGAAGGACCAAATTGTAAAAATAGAAGGACCACGAAGGAAATAAATATTGGCCACCTCACCGATTATATAAGGAAGCCCCTCTTTTTCTGAGTTGGTCGACATTATTAAATATGTTCTCTCTCTACTTTCTCTCTTTACACTTTATTCTCTACTCACATGAAACCCAAGATCCAAGATACCTACCTTAGTCGCCTTTTATCTTATCAATATTGATAACCAGGCCTCGGTCAAGAGATATCGGCCAAGATATTGAACAATATATCGGATTCGAGGTGGGTTGTTGATACATGGCTTCGGCTGAGCATGTGAAATTCATACTCATCAGTACCCCATAGTCCTTGCAAAATAATTGAGGAATGACTGCTTCAATAGTGTTCGATTATGTTGAGTATTTTTCTTTATGAATACTTATTGAAGCTTGTTAAGTGTCTTCAATTCTTTTCTTGGTTGATGTAATGTTCATTATAAAAGTATGTCAAACAATATATAATCCTGGTTTGGACAGTCTTCTAAACGTATTTAAGTACCTTGGTAGATTAAGTTTCTACCCTAGCTAGACTAAACTTATAGATGTGTCTAAATTTAGTCAATATTAACCGACTCCCGGCCTATGTTAAAAACCTCACATCGTCCGAAACTTCCCTTGAATAAAAAATCTCTAATTTTCCAGGAGGAAAAGAGTACTAGAAACGCGTAGAATGCTGGTAGAGTTTTAGACGTTACCTTGGAGTTATTTGATTTTTTTAATTTGCTTCAAAATTTATTTGGAAAATAAAGTTTACTTGTGTTTTTGTGGGTTTGATGCAGTAGCCTCCTAGTACTTTTAAAGCATGTATGAGGGACTATTATTGTTGAGGAAATAAATTTTATTTTTAATCTTTGACATGTAAAGTAGCCCTCTTGTTGTTTGTAAAGGATGAGGTAAATACTATAGAAAGTGAGTCTTTATTTTTTACTTTTGGCTTGTCAACTAGCCTCTTTAGTCTTTGTTGAAAGATTATGGAAGTACTAGATATCAATAGTCACCAGTTTAGATTTTTAGATTGTAGAGTAGCCCCTAAGACTTTATTTAAGGATGATGGAAGAACTTGAGAAATTTTTGGAAGTAACTTGAGAAATTTTTGGAAGTAACTTGTTTTTCAATATCGAGTAGTTCTTGTAACCAAAGGGAATGCACGGATAAAAATTCTATAGGTGGAGAAAACTGCCGTTAGTTAAGTAAAAGGTTAGGTTTGACGGTTCAACTGCTAGTATCCTAGTTGGTAAGCGTAATTTAATCCACTCTATTGATTATGCATAAATCTGAATCATTGGATTAAATAAGAGGAAGAGATAAATTCATTATAACTTTGAGTGGATATTATCTAAAAATGTTAAAAAGCTTGCGGTCGCCATTGGACGTTAAGATGTAGCAGTAAGGATAACAATGTATGTTAAACTTCTTTATATGTTACTTATTTGGTATTTTATATATATATGCTGTTATGATTATTATTGCTTTATTCATGAAGAATGCCTCTTTTCTTCATGAAGGGATTTTGTAAGTCCAATAAAGTGATCAAATTCAAAGGTAGAGACCCCCATAAGGGAACTTGGTCTCCCGTTGGGTTGTATCTAGAGTACTTAACTAATATTTTGGTTTATGTGATAATAAGTGGCACATTATCCCATTTGGCACTAAATATGGGATTTATGACTTCCGTTTAACGACTTGTTTCTACCTCAAGCCACATAGTATTAAACATTGTGTGAGGCCCAACCTTACCTTTTTGTATGATGTACAATGGAATTTCGTAGCATTAAAGTATATTTTGGCAGTGCGGTCTTGTGGACTAATGTCGTCTGAATGTTATTCATTTGTTGGGTGCTTAGTATTTGAGACTAAAACTCTTTTTTTTAAAGATGATGCTGAATATTTCAGACTAATCCTTTTGTTTGTTTTGAGAATTAGGTATTGAATGTTTTAGAACTAAGCCTTTTGTTTGTTTCGAGAAAAAAATGTTGAGTGTTTTCAGAGTTACCCCTGTAAAGTAGATTCCAAAGACTATGTAATTTTGAGAGTTATTTTACTTAATTTTAAATGTCGTAGCATGATGAGAATAATGTATTCCCATAAATAAAGAAGTGCTGAGATGCTTCAGTCTTATCCCGTATAAATAAAAAGATATGTCATAGCAGTGGTTATTATTAAAGCACATGGGCGTTGGATTATATAGAGTCATTATTAAATGTCGTAACATTAGAGGCATTGAAGACATTTTAAGAATATACACGTATCCCATTTTTGTGGGGGAAATAAATGTGGGTTCATTAGGGGAACTCAAGAGATTTTAGGAATCATGATTTATCTCATCTTTGTAGAGAAATGAATGTTGGAGCATTATGGGTGGTTAAGATATTTTTAGACTTCATACTTATCCCATCTTCGTAAAGAAATGAACGACAAAGCATTCTAAAAAGTGTTGCGAGATATTAGAATTATCCCATTATATTCTGTTGGAGAATGAATTCTTCCATTTTTTATGCAGATGGTGTATGCCAAATCTTCGTGAAGCACAACAAGATGTATAGAGGTGGTTTGATGGCTTAATTAAAATTCATCTCATAATCATGATACTTGTTCTCGGGTTGTAAGGCTATTGCATAACCATGTAGGACTCGTGGGCCTCACATTTATTAAATCGTGTAATAATAAAAATTATAAAAATAGAAGACTTAGCCTTGTAGAGCTGAATGCATAATATTTATTTGAATGTGTAGAATATTATCTACCAGCTCAATTATATGGTAAAACAAAAACATGACACGATACTTGGACATCATTTTAGTTTGTAGTCGTGCAAATGGATGAGTACCATTGCATATTCAACTATGTAAATAATTATAACCTATGTGGAGTCTTTCATACCATCATATTTCATTCGTATAATAGTGATTTTAACGTAGAAAAGGGTTTGGGGTTTTCCAAAGATGTTCGTACTGTTCATGTTGATGAATGAAGAAGTAATATCATGGGTGGAAATGTTAGTGACTTCATGCGGGTCATAACCGAATCTGTGGTGACTTAGAAGATCAAAGTTTTTGGAAATGAACGAAGCCCGCGAGGCAGAAACTGCTTACCTGCCGACGAGTGGTTGTGATAGATTCTCATATATTGGAGACAGATGTTGCTAAAGTGGTCATTTGGACTCACATGGTTGGTATATTTTTTACTATTTCACCCTATTATTTTACTAAATATAAGCATATTTACTCCTTATTACATAAAATACATCAATGTTACATATTTGTTTGACCTATTTTACAGGACATATATTATACCAAATTATCCCAATGTCTCATTGGTTCGACTTAAATTTCGGATAAATCCTGCCCTTATTAGTAATACCTTATTCCTTATTAAGAACTCTGAGGGAGGACTAGCTTTAATACTATCTCAGATTCGAGCCCATCCTGAGGTGACACTTCCTCGAACCACAACCCAGTCTAAGGTAATGCCACCTCATATTACAGCCTAGCCTGAGGTGATGTTACCTCGTATCGACCAAAAAAGTGACCTTACCCAGTAATAATTCTGGAACTATGGGTCAGATAATTTAATCAAAGATTTAAGTTACGTACGCCACTCATGTTTTACTCCTATACATGTGTTATAATGTAATTTGATCTATGTTCTCGGACATTCATGCTGTTTTTAGATGAATTAGTGTTGAGACCATTTCTTTATCCAATGCTAGTGTTATTTCCATTCCCCCAAACGGGTGCTAGTTGAGTCATCAACATCTTCCCTTTAAATAGACTCATCTTCCTCTCACAATCCTCACTTACAACTAATTATAAAGAGAGACAAATAAACTCTTAAATTTTAACCATCACAAATAACATTTCCCAGCTACAAAGCCACTGCAAAACCTACTCTGGTACACTTATTGAAAAATCCATTGAACTCCTCAAATAACGCCTTTAAAACCCATCAAAATCCCCGGATAACGAACTTAAAATACCTCGAACTCCTCGGATAACAAGCTTATATGTTTTCCAAGTTCAATAATCTTGATTGGTTGTCAATAGTCGAAAAAGTCTAAGCGAGAAAAACTGCAAGGATAGTGGACGAGGGTCCAAAGCTCATCAAAAAGTGTTCACCTACGGTCGTTTCGAACTAACTAAGAAAAAACCCAAACTAGTTGCCAGATTCTCTTTTAATCCTCCAATGAATCCTTCACCCATGACCACTAATATTTCATCGAAGATCGTTAATCCTTCATCAAAGACCACTCACCCCTCTCGGAAATCTTGCTCTCAATAGGACACTCGTAAACCAAGCTTTATACCAATGAGACAGTCGGAACCAGAATCATCTTCTAAAAAGGCTTCACAACAAACACAAAAAATGTTCATTTTCCCGAGCACCAGACTTTAAATATCAAGGCATGCCAGAGTGGCCTCTCCACACCATAACACTCCCCCAAAGGGATTGGTTAGATATAAAGAAATGCCTTATATATGAATTTCATTGATTCCTTCTACTCTACTAACAACCCTTGAGGCGTCTGCCAAACTTTAGAGTTAAAATATGTCTTTAGGGTAAGGATGTAATTTATCAACGAGCCACATATTGAATTTGGAAATCTAGACGAGAATAAGAATGATATGAGGGTTGATGCCGATAAGGTTTTGGAGATCCACAAAAAGGCAACGAGGTAGCTGTCAGACTAATGAACCCAAAGAAGACTGGAACTGATGAATTTGTTTTTTATAGATATTTGACATGTTATGGATCAATCTTTGCAACACCGACACCCGATATATTATTGCCTTGTAAAGTGGAAAATATAACTATTATTCAGAGGAGGACATTACGAAGCTAAGGGTGTGTTGGGGGATCCCATGTACGAATCAGATGAATTATTTTCCCGGAAAGGGATAACCAAGGTGAGAAAAGTTATAAGAAAATAAATTCAGGATGGAGAAAAGATGGTCATCCGACGTCTCATCATACTAGAGGTACAAGGAGAGAAAATTACGATCAAGAGAAGAGAGGACTTGGGTCCAAACAATAAGAGAAGGTTGTGAATGTTGCTAAGAGAAAACATGTAGCACCCTATGTGCAGATCCCTTTGGGAATAATTTTGAATATCGTGTAAGTAACCAATTCATGTACGAATCAGCTGAATTATTTTCCCGGAAAGGGATAACCAAGGTGAGAAAAGTTATAAGAAAATAAATTCAGGATGGAGAAAAGATTGTCATCAGGCGTCTCATCATACTAGAGGTACAAGGAGAGAAAAGTACGATCAAGAGAAGAGAGGACTTGGGTCCAAACAATAAGAGAAGGTTGTGAATGTTGCTAAGAGAAAACATGTAGCCCCCCATATGCAGATCCCTTTGGGAATAATTTTGAATATCGTGTAAGTAACCAATTCATGTATCCATCCAAAAAAGGTCTACATATGGCAGTGAATAAATGACACGAGGCAGTGTGTATAAAGTTGGTCATAATTAAAGGTTGTCCACCCTCTCCTCGGAGATTCTTTCAGGACATCTACCTAAGTGGTTCGATATTTCAAAGTTAGAAAATTTTGATATAACTCAATATCTGGACAGTCACATCGAATAGTTCAAGAATTTTACGATTAATTACGACGATGATGATAAATTGTTGTGTAGGGCTCTCTCAAAAATTCAAGAATGTAATTTCTGTGAATAAAATGAAGTGATCAAATTCAAAGGTAGGGAGCCCCACAAGGGCACATGATCCCCCATTGGGTTGTATCTAGAGTACCCAACTAGTATGTTTTTGTCTGATGAGAAAGAGCATGTAGTCCCATTCGTATTGAAGATGATATTCATGACTTCCGCTTCAACGACTTATTGTCACCTCAAGCCATATTGTATTGAACATTGTGTGTGGTGTAGTCTCACATATTTTCTTGTATGATGTACCATGAAATATCGTAGAAAATTATTTTGTGCCAGTATGGTGTTGCAGACTAATATCATCCCAATATTATTCATTTTGTTGGAGGCTGGGTGTTCCAGACTAAGCCTTTTTTATTATTTTGAAAATAGGGTGCTCAATGTTTGAGACTAAGCCTTTTGTTTGTTTTGAGAATATGGTATTGAATATTTCAGACTAAGCCATTTGTTTGTTTTGAGAAGAGAGTGTTGAGTGCTTTTAGATTTATCCTTGTAAAGTAGGTTTCGTGGAATTATCTTATTTTTAGAGTGTGTTTACTCAATTTTGAATGTCGTAGGACGAAGGAAAAATGTCGGGGCATCAACAAAAGAAGTGCTGAGAAATTTCAGTCTTATCTCGCGTAAATAAAAAAAGATGCAGTATGTGTTGGTTATTATTGAGGCGCATGGGCGTTTTAATGCTTATAGTCATTATTAAATTTCGTAGCATCAAGGGTGTTGAGGATATTTTAAGACTTTAGACTTATCCCGTTTTTGTAGAGAAGGAATGTCGGTGCATTATGGACATCAAATAGATTTTAGGAATCCAAACTTATCTCATATTTGTGAAGAAATGAATGTCGGAGCATTAGGGGTGCTTAAGATATTTTGAGACTCCAGACTTACTTCATCTTCGTGGAGAAATGAATACCTGAACATTATAAGAGGGTGTTGAGAGATATTAGACTTATCCTATAGTATTTTGTTGGAAAACGAATACCTTTATTTCTAAAACGGGTGGACGCATCCAAATGTTTGTGAAGCAAAAGTGTATGCATAGTGGGGTTGTTTTGATTTAATTAAAATTTGGCTCATAAACCTGATTTTTGTTTTCAATTCAAAGAGTTAGTTTTGTAGTAACCAAAGATAAAGTGTTTATTTGAAACTTGGAAGATTATGGGCCAACTCAATTCTGTGGTACAACAAAAGCATGATACGATACTTGGAGTTCAATTTGGTTTGTAGTTGTGAAGATCGATGAATACTAATGCGTATTCAACTCTGTAAATAATTCTGGTCAGTGTAAAGTCTTGGTCATAACATCATCTTTCATCCGATGAACAACAATATTAACGCAAAAATGGGTTCGGGTTTTTCCAAAGATGTTCGGACTGGCCAGGTTAATAGACGTAGGAGCAACATAAAGTTTGAAAATATTAGTGACTTTGCCTATGGTGTAACCGAATTTGTGGTGGCTTAGAAGGTCAAATTTGTTGAAAATGAACAAAGTCGCGATACAGACGTTGTTTTACTTGTCAACGGGTGCATATGATAGATGCCCTTATATTAGAGATAAATTCTACTATTGTAATGGAAGTCTCTCGATCAATAAGAAGTAAAGTGACGCACTACGACTAAGAGTTCCAAAATTGATCTCGAGACATGAATGAATGTTACTGATACTGAGATGCATATGAAACTAGGTGCAAAACATAATACAAACAAAAAAGAATACCTCTTCCGGGGCGGGCGAAGACACCGAGACAAAAAGATAAAAGTATGAGAACAATAATGGTTATAATGGAAGCATATCCCCACTATACCATGTAAGAACTGAATTCCATCAGTGCAGGCTCACAATGGTATACTCGAAACTTGAGGTACACTAACCCTGAATTTTCTTGAAAATATTTTAATGTAATTTCCTAACCGTGCTGTTAATAAACAAAGAGAGACAAAATTAGAAGAATAAGCCACTAAGAAGCGGGTAGGATTTTTGTTTATTTTGAAAGTGTAAGAATTACATATAACATATGCTCATATTTATAGATAAAATAAAAAGCTAACGTGCTTGGACCTTATATCTTTAACACTCTCTCTCAAACTCACAATGCAACAGTAATAAGCATTGAAAGTTTGTCACAAAGAAAATGAAACCGCGCGGTTGACTGAGCCTTTGTGAAAATATCAGAAACTTGTAAAATTGATGCAACATATGGAAACGAGATGATATCGATCTCAAGATGATGTGGAGTGAAGTGACAATCTATTTTAATGTGCTTCGTCCTCTCATGAAAAATAAAATTATTTTCTATATGCATATCTCTTTTGTTATCACAATGTAACGAGTGGCTTTAGTAAAATTAACCCCCATGTTGTCTACAAGAAGCCATATCTACAAGAAGCCATCGTAACAAAATAATCTCACATGTTGTCATAGTCATAACACAATACACAATTTTAATAGACGATCTATAGACAACATCTTGTTTCTTGATTTTCTATGAGATTAATGAATCTCCAAGAAAAATACAAAAACCAGTAGTAGATTTTCGATCATGAGGATCATTATCCCAATCAACATCACTATAGACACACAGTTCAAGTGAAGTGGTCGAACATAATAAATGCTCTGGAATTGAGTGCCACGAAGATATCTCAATATTTGAAGAACAGGTCCCCAATGGAAGGATGTAAGAGCAGTAAGAAACTGACTAACCACGTGAACAACATGAGCTATATCTGGCCAAGTAACTTTAAGATAGACCAAGCTCCCTACAAGAGTTTGATATAAAGTTGGGTCAGAATAAGGAACACCATCAGTCGGAGAGTACTGAACATTGGTTTCAAGATGGGTCTCTACCGTCTTGTTATCAGAAATTCGCGCTCGCTCGAATAAATCAGATATATATTTTGTCTAAGAGAGAATATAAACTTTTAGAGAGTGAGCAATCTAAATACCTAGAAAATAACGTAATAGTCCCAAGTCTTTCATCGCAAAATGCTGAGCCAAATTATATTTTAGTGTCTCAATGCCATCAATATCATCACATGCAATGATTATATCATCTACATATAGGGACAAAATAATTCTTCCTTCTCGCGTACATTTGATAAACAAGGCTGAAACATGACTACTAGGAAGGAAACCAAGTGAAGTAATAGCCCTAGAGAATTTTTCAAACCAAGCACGAGGAGTTTTTTTGAGACCATATAAAGCTTTCCTAAGTCTAAAAACTTCACCTGGTTGGTGAGCAACACATGGAGAAGGAGTCATATAAACCTCCTCAAGAAGATCACCATTCAAAAATGCATTTTTGACATCTAGTTGGAAGATCTTCAACTAGCGAACGACTGCAACCGCAATAAGAGTACTTTTGTGATAATCCATACCGTATTTTTCTGAATACCCTTTTGCTACAAAAAGAGCCTTATATCTTTCAATTGGCTCATCAAACTTTGTTTTAATTTTAAAAACCCAACAAAAATCGATTCTATGGTTACCAGATTGAAGTTTAACTGTATCTCAAGTATGAGTATGATAAAGCGCAATAAGCTCTTCGACTATAGCATTTTTTTAACAAGTATCACAAACAGATTTTTTAAACGATTGAGGTTCATACAAATCATGTATGTTTGCTATGAAATAAGTAAAAGAAGCTGAGTAAGAAGAGTACGCAAAATTTGGTAGTTTATCAGATTTAGTTATACGAGTGGATCTTATGAGAGGTGGAGGATCTGTTGTTCTACCAAACAAATGAGTTGGCTCAGGCATTGATGAAGCTGACTCAGGCATTGATGGAGCAGAAGTAGTATCAATTGTTGTAGATATCTCATGAGATGGAATATCAATGTCAAAAGATGTATAACTATAAGTTACAAAATTATCAATAGCCTGAAGTTCCGTCTTTGTTACATCATGTGATTTTGTTGGAATTGAATAAAATGGGATCTCTTCAAGAAATTTGACATAACGAAATAGATATAGCTTCTGACTGGTGGGATCATAACGACGATAACCTTTATGTGTAACGCCATAACCTAGAAACAAATATACATGTTTAAGGACCTAATTTGTTACGTTCAACATGAGGTCGAAGGAAAAAACATGTACATCCAAACACTTGTAAGGAAGAATAATCTGGAAGTTGTTCGTATAACTTCTGAAATAGAGACATTCATGTATTATGAGCAATAGGAATTCAATTAATCACATTAACAGCAGTCAGAATTGCTTCTCCTAAAAAAACAGTTGGAACTTTAGCTGATAAAAGGTAAGAACGAGCAGTTCAACAAGGTGGCAATGTTTTCTTTAAGGCAACACTATTTTGTTGAGGTTGTCAGTAGAAGATGATTGATGTACAGCACCATCGGAGGAAAGTAAAATTTTGAAATTATTGGAGGTATATTCACCCCATAAGTCTCACTTGAAGAATTTTAATACAGCAGAATGTTGGGTCTTAACCAGTGCTCTAAATTCGTTATAAATTCCAAAGAAATCTGACATTCGTTTCATCAGATAAATCCACGTGTATCGAGTATAATCATCAATAAACGATACATAATATGATGAAACACCCTTTGTGGACACATGAGATGGACCCTTGACATCAAAATGAATAATATCAAACAGAACAATAGAATAAGTGACATTTTCATTAAACGGTAACACCAAATTTTTTGCCAATGTACAACTACTATAATCTGAGATACTATAAGTGTTTAACTGACATAAAGCACCTATAGAGACTAAAAACTTCAAACGCGCTGCAGATACATGTCCAAGATAAGAAGTCCAAAGATAAAACTCATACAATTATGGATTCAAACGAAATAAAGATAAATCAACACCAGAGGAAACAATATTAGTCAAGTATATTTTTTCACTATCAACACCATAGACATCCACATCTATTACTCCGAGTTTTTCTAAAACATAGAGTTTCCTTACTTTAAGACTTATCCCAATCACTTTATGAGTTTGTTGATGTTGTATAGCACAAACGGAATAAGAATACAATACCTAATAACCATATATACACAATTGCCAAATCAAAACAAGATTCAAAGCAAGGTTGGGAACTTAGTAAACATCAGATATCGACATCTAAAGGGTACAAATAGAGGCAATACCCTCCACTAACTTTGTTGTAGCACTAAGAGACAAAACATATAGGGTTGAAACATGAGACAACAAAACAAAGTTCAACATGTGAGGTGACATATGATGAGACGCACCCAAATCTAAAATCCCCAATGATGAATCAATACCTCAAGTGGAAGACGATAAGATACCTGAATCGTATGCAGATGTAGACATAACAAAGTTATTCTCTTTCAGTTTGGTACTAGTAGACTGTAAAAAATCATCATTTCCTATCAATTTCGTAATAAGATCCACCATCTTTAACTGAACAAAATCAAACAATCAAGAGATACCAAATTCCAGTCGGAAAATAAAATCAAAATCTTAATCAATCCCCAAATCCGAAATAATAATCAAACCAAGTCCGGATTCAAAATGCCAGTAGTCCAACAAAATCAAATAAAATACTCAATCAAATCCAAATCCAAATAAAATCCAAATATTAATTTATGTATAAAATCAAACCTCTTTTACCAACAAAAAACATTGTACTAGTCTAGCAGTGATTTATCCTAAACCGTAGGACCATATCAAAATTCAACCAGTCATATTGAAGGATTGGATGTCTCGAACACGCTCTCTAAATTCAGCAAAAAAAATATTGTTTTCCTTTCTATCGGGTCGTTTGATTACGACTGCGCACAACATATCCGAAAACTGTATCTCTTCCAATGATTTTGTGCCCCATTATTGTATAAAAATTATGAAATTGAAGTACAACAGTAATAGATTCCAAACAAAACAACTCCACAAAGCTCTTAACCCCTAAGCGAAGTCCAAAATTGTAAGACCTAATTATTGTACACACAATTATCAAACTGAAGCATGATAGTAATATATCTGAAACAAAACAACTCCAAACAGTTATTAACCCCAAAATGAAGTCCAAATTTGTAAGTAAAATTAGATCTGAAATAACATCAAACAAATCAAACTGAAGCACGATGGTAATATATTTGAAACAAAACAATTCCAAACAGCTCTTAACCTCAAAGAGAAGTCTAAATTTCTAAGCAAATTAGATCTGAAATAACATCAAACAAATCAAATTGAAGCACAATACCTGAAGAAATAAATCAGTTCTCCAATGATCGAACATACTCTGATACCATGTTAATAAATAAAGAGAAAGAAAATAGAGAAGAAGAAGCCGCTAAAAATGTAATACTGCTAATTAGCAATATTAAAAAAATTAATATTGTTAATTAACAATATTAGAATTTTAGCAACATTAATCTAATTTTTCTAGCAGCACTATATTTGGTGCTTCTTGCCTCATGGGTTTTTAGTATATGTTTAGTTTATCATCATGCACTAACAGCTTAATCATAGTTCCTAATGTGGTGAGAGACAAAATTTATTTGCCACTACTATTGGAATATTTGAAGTTATTATGTTATAATGGGTACATAAAAATATTAACTCTATATTTTTTCAACAATTAGACAATCAAACAGTAGAATATATAAAACCTTTGCCGGTTTGAAGCGCTTACACATCGGTAGAAAATGATGCTATTCGACTCAAATCACATTGTCTACAACTAGTTTTCTTATTCCATTAAATTTTTTATATCAATTTTTTTCTAGCTTTCACTTAACAATAAAATTAAAAGTTATATAAACACATCCTTCATTTAACAATAAAATTAAAAATTCTATAAAACATGATAATTTCCGTGTTACTATATCCTGTAAATGATAGAATTGTTCCAATGAACTAATAGAATTAGTGTTACTATATCGTGGACATGATAAAACTATGAAATTGATATATTGTTCTAATGAATAAGATTAGACAAACAATCTTCTTGGGATTTCACCAAACTTCTCCAAAGCTGAATCTGCATTCCAGTCAAACAACTCTGAAGTGATCTAGCAATGGGTTGTCCTTGGTTTTCTCAAAATAGTTGTGAAGTGCATCGGGTATGTCCCCAGAAAATCTTTCATTAATTCGCCATCACTCTCTTTGTGTTTTCCCTACAACTTCCTCGTCAAATCTTTTATTAATTCGTCATCATTCTTTTTGTGTTTTCTTTACAACTTCTTCGTCAGTATCTCCTTAAATATGGAGGGTATTGCTTTCATATCTCCTTTTAACTTCTCTTTTCTTCGCTTCATCTTTAAAAAGAAAAAATCAAAAATTTAAATTACTTATCATAACAATTAGGATGAAAGAAATAGCTGGAGTGTTGATTCGTATATAGCTTGTGATGATGGTTGATAGATGGTATAAACTATAAATGTAGAAACTTGAGTGAAACCATAAAGAAGATGAAACTCTTATATTCTTAATACACAAATCATGATCAGCTTGGAAAACTTACAATCATCCATACAATGCCAAACATAATTCCTTACACAAGCAGGCACCAACAACGAACTCTTAATGCTTTTACTCAACAACACAAAATATTTAAAGCCACTGCAAGTAAAGATCGTGGCTGAAATCCCACATCATACTTTGTGTTTTACACATATTACAGCTTGCCGCGGTAAGTTGAATGCATGGTATCAACTATGACTGTGCGTAATATAAATTATGTCATGTTATGTCACGTGCGTAGAATGCACTAACACTATATAAGCCTTGTCCTACTAAAACATGACTAATTAGTATAGATGAGAGGAAAATGAGACCACTAGTAATAAGAAAAAGAAAACTTCAGGTAAGGTAGTTCAACTTCTTCACATCAGGTAAGGTTTGCATGGTCTTTTGGAGGAAGAGTTCAGGGTTGCTCCTGTTTGTGAGGATGATCAGATTTGTTGGGTTGCAATGGATGCTCTCCTTGGTGAATAATTTGGAATCAACTCGCACACCACCATTGGAAGTGGCACCATATTTCCAAAGTGGTTCTTGCTTCTTTCAGATCTACTTCAATCTCACCATAGAGCTTCATTGCCTCAGGCTTCATGGTATCTTCTTCAATTTTTTTCTTTCTTCTCCGTCTGTATAAAATCTATAAGGCCCCACTTGAGCGGTGCATAACTGGTGGATGAGTTAGAATTCATCATTCCATGGAGTATCTTTTGCTAAACTTACGAGCCTGGTATTGCCAAAACAGGTCTTGCAAAACTGCTACTGGAGGTAGCATCTGTATGCATCACGTTGCACACAAGATTTAACTCTTCTTGTCTCAAAATTGACTTCATACGAGGCTTCATCATCCAATTTCTTAACCTCTTTCAACGTAGTCTTTGGCAGGTTGTGGCTCGACCGTATGTATGTAAAATCGTGCATGAAGTACGTTATCACACGGTGAGAGTGTTCTGAAGTAAATAAAATTCATTAGACCTTAAGAAGGAAGATAAAGGTCTGGATACGAAATAAAAGAACCCATTGGAAGAGTAGGGCTTTTCACGATGTTTGAGGGAGGTTGAATTCAAAGGACGGCGTTAAGGTACCATGGGGCATTATTTTGGACGAAGGGATAGTACCCACAAAATATCGGGCACCTATAATTTTATTTTATGTAAATTTGTATTTATCTCGTGCGGTAGTTTTTGGACTAAAGTGTTTTCAAAATAATGAAAGGTCTGATGGCGTATTTTTTCATATCTGCGGATACGTGAAGGTTTTAACGAAGTGACAACACAACCGATAAGATCAATGAAATTTTATTAAGTGTGTATGTTTAACTCTGGATCATTCTTCCTTCTAAAGATTCCAATGATAAGTAAAGCCTGACCATTCTTCTTTGTAATTGTTCCAACAGTCCAGGATAAGCTCCCAGCTCGAGGTGGGATTTTATAATCCGTATCATTTTATTTTGGAAAATTTTAAATAAATATTGGCCAAGGTCGAGCTCTAAAATCAAGATGGTTTCCCAAATTCGGATTATTATTTCTTACAAGGATCCCGACACATGTTTGTTAAGGTCGAGCTCTGATTTCGATATGGCTTCCTAAATCTGGACAATGTTTCATTGTTAAATTTATAACAAATTTTGGTCAAAGCCAAGCTCCGAGTTCGAGGTGGGATCCTAAATCAAGACCATTTTTTTTGTAAATATTCGAACAAATAATGGTCAATATTGAGCTTGAAGTGGGTTTCTAAATCCGATAATTCTTTTTTATTAGGTTTAATAAATCTTGGTCGAGAATGAGCTTTAAGCTCGAGAAGAGTTCCTATATCTAGACCATTTTCTTTTATAAAGGTGCAAACAAAAGTTGATTGAAATCGAGCTCTAAGCTTGAAGTTTCTGAGAAATATAGACTTTTTACTTATAATAATGACCATTGGAACCCGCGACTAAAAATACACTCCCTTGTTGAATTTAGGGTTGAACTACTATGTAGAATAAGTACAAGGAAAGGAAGATGAGTATATACAACCTGAACAAATAAGACAACATGTTACAAAATGCCCAGGTTCTCCGTGGACTTTCAGTGGTTAGAAAAAATGATTAAGATACAATATGTGTTCGGGTCTTCCATGTATTTTGATTTTAAAAATAATTATCTTGTAAATACTAGTCATGATTAGCAAAATGTTTTGTTAGTTGATGTAATCCCGATCATGATTAACAATTCGGCGAATGTCTATAGTAAATCAATGCTAACTGGGCATGGAAAAAACAAATCGGTTATGACATGAGATCCTTCATTGGTCGTCTGATTCCATTGAATGTATTTATATATTTGTAATTTTTCTAACAAGCATTGTATTTACGACTGACCACCCATTGTTAACAATCTTGTTCTTTGACGGTGATTGTATACATGATGGATGTTGGACGTATTCTCCGGATATTCCTTTTTTAAAGCACCAAATATTTGACGCGTAGTTGCTCCGTTTACCATTAAAATTTCGACAAGCTTTTTTTCCTTGCTGTCAACTTTGAAATTTTTTTATGTCCTTGCAAATACACAATCGGATCATGGTTGTGTTTATGATCACACTATTTGAACTTATACCTATAGATATCAGATCTCTCGCATATATAATCTACTCTAGATGTTCTTTTTTTTTTGTCATTTTCCCTAAATCCTATTTTAAGCAAGAACTCAAGTGTCTTTCCGAGTTCTTTGACCGACTTGGTCATCGAGTCAAAGATATACTCGTCGTAAGCTAAAAAATAGTGATTTTAATCCACAATAGCTGATATTTTATCTTAGATAACCTCATGCAATGCATATAAAGCAAACAAATCAATCTAACCCCGAAACCGAATTTTGGAAGACCATTATGCCATTGTTATAGCGGAATATTTAAATATTACACCATGGCTTTGGCGTAATTGTAAAATATTTTCCCATGAAATGGCGCCAAGGTGGTAGCCTCTGTCAAAGCCTGGTGGAAACTATCATCTTTTCTGTTAGGATGATGGCGACGAACACTACCTGGACGCAATCAACAGATAGAAAATGGAATTTCTCGGTTATCTTGAAACCGTATTTAAAAAAGGACATAAGATAGATATATACTTCTTTTATGTCAACGGTAGTTTGTAGAGCAATAACTTCTTCGTCTGTTATGGTAATTATTATTTTTAAAAAAAAACTTGAAGAAAGGTTAAGTTTTTCTTTTGGTTTTGTTGATCATAATAACTTTTAGGGAGTAAAGTTTTAAGTTTTAGTTGATTTTATATTATAAAATTTAAAGAAAAATAGTGATATAAAACGTAAATAAATAGAAAATTTAAGATTTTATGGGTATTACGATAGAGGCAATTTTGTAAATATTAAAAAATAAAAACAAATACAATTTTATGGAATAATTTTAGCTTTTTTAGTAGATCTTCTTAATTATATTTATGAATATGAGCAATAACATACCATACTTTTAGATCAAAGTAATTGTTAGACCAATGTTCTATCCTCAAGTTTTTAAATTAAGTTAAAATTTCATAAAAGTATAGTTCTTTTATTGGTTTTATAAAATTATTATTATTTTGTATTTTGCATAATCGAAAGAAATATATTAAATACATAAAATTTTTAATTTTGAATAATATTTTTAAGCTAAAACATTCATAAGAAAACAAATTCATCTCATTTAATCAAATTCACTTGATGATGCAAACACCAATTCAGTTTAAACACTTTTTAAACTTCTAAAATGATATTGTCTTGGTCATTGTATAAGTTGGATTCTCGTGTGTAAACACTTTCTTCACATTAACAATTCACTTGGATAATATATCACGAATAAATTAATATAGGACATCTATGTGCTTTGTATACTCGTGGTATATTTGGTTCCCTGTAATGTGCTTTTGTGGTAGTTGGATTCAAGCCCAAATCTACTCCAAACATGTTGAATCGTTGTAAGAATTTCTCAATGTAACAATCTGGACAAGCAAGACAAGCAAGAGACTTTTGTGGAGCATATTGAATCACCACCAGCTCCAAAATCAGCTCCTAGACAAGCAAGAGACTTTTCAGACATATGTGTGAGCTTGTTCCCGGAGTAAGGTCGGAAAAGCAAAAAGTGTTTGTTGTTGTGTTATAAATTGAAGAAAATTTGGATAGGTTTGGTTTATAGTTTAGTGAAAGTTTAAGAACACAAGATATTGTTTTCAGATCTTTCTTTGTAGAGTCATCATAAGAAACCACAAAGGAAAGTTCTTCAAATTTTTGATTTGAAGATTTGTTGTCTTGCTTTTATTTTTGAAGCGATTATTAGGAATAGGAGGTCATATGATATAAATATTGGCTTTGTAATCAGATTGGCTTTGTAATCTTGATGAATTTAATAAAAATGTCAATCTTATTTTGAGGGAAATAATGACTAAATTTACTATGAATATTGAAAATAGAAAACAATATTACCGTAAATTGCTCAAAATAAGGCAGGTATAGTTAATGCTCTTGGCAAATTAAATAAGGATTATTATTCTGTTTTTCTAAGTTTATTTTATTAAATTAAATTTTCTTTGATTTGGTTTTGTGTTGTTCAATTCCGAAAAAAACTTATATTTTTTTGTATGTATTCACAAAACTTACAAAATAAACTATGATGTCTAACAAAAATTGAATTTTTAAAAACTTGTTTAGAATTTTAAAAAATGTTTTTGGTAGAAGAGTTGTTTGAAATTTATGAATAGGATTGAAAATAATTAAAAAATATAGTTGTAAACAAGATTAGTATCTTTAATCATAGAAAAAAAATCCAAAATTTAAATTATTTATCCTAACAATTAGGACGAAAGAAATAGCTGGAGTGTTGATCCATATTTAGCTTGTGATGATGGTTGATAGATGGTATAAACTATAAATGTAGAAACTTGAGTGAAACCATAAATAAGATGAAACTATTAAATTAAGAGTCTTAATACACAAATCATGGTCAGCTTGGAAAACTTACAGTCAGCCATACAATGCCAAACATAATTCCTTACACAAGCAGGCACCAACAAAGAACTCTTAATGCTTTTACTCAACAACAAAAACTATTTAAAGCCACTGCAAGTAAAGATCGTGGCTGAAATCCCACATCATACTTTTTGTTTTACACATATTACAACTTGCCGCGGTAAGTTGAATGCATAGTATGAACTATGACAGTGCATAGTATAAATTATGTCATGTTATGTCACGAGTGTAGAATGCACTAACACTATATAAGATAAGAGGAAAATGAGAACACTAGTAATAAGAAAAAGAAAACTTATCCAAATCGTGAGTTCGTCAGCGTCCCCTGGATATGGTATTCAACTTCTTCACATCAGGTAAGGTTTGCATGGTCTTTTGGAGGAAGAGTTCAGGGCTGCTCTGTTTCTGAGGATAATAATATTTGTTGGGTTGCAATGGATGCTCTCCTTGGTGAATAATTTGGAATCAACTCGCACACCACCATTGGAAGTGGCACCATATTTCCAAAGTGGTTCTTACTTCCTTCAGATCTTCTTCAATCTCACCAGAGAGCCTCATTGTCTTAGACTTCATGGTATCTTCTTTAGCTTTTCTCTTTCTTTTTCGTCTGTTTAAAATCTATAAGCCCCCACTTGAGTGATGCATAACTGGTGGACCAGTTAGAATTGATCATTCCCTGGAGTATCTTTTGATAAAATTACGAGCCTGGTATTGCCAAAATAGGTCTTGCAAAACTACTACTGGAGGTGGCCTCTGTATGTATCACTTTGCACATAAGATTTAACTCTTCTTGTCTCAAAATTGACTTCAAAATGGGGCTTCATCAGCCAATTTCTCAACCTCTTTCAATGTAGTCTTTGGCAGGTCGTGGATCAACCGTATGTATGTAATATCGTGCATGAAGTGCGTGATAGGGTACAGGGCGAGAGTGTTCCAAAGTAACTAAAATTCATTACCCCTTATGAAGGAAGATAAAGGTCAGGATAAGAAAAAAAATAAACCAATGGAAGAGTAGGGCTTTTCACGATCTCCGAGGGAGGTTGAAATAAAAGGACGATGTCAAGGTACCATGGGGCATTATTTTAGACAAAGAGATACTACCAACAAAACATCGGGCACCTATAATTTTATTTTATGTAAATTTGTATTTATCTAGTGAAGTAGTTTTTGGACTAAAGTGTTTCCAAAATAATGAAAGTTCTGATGGCGTATTTCTTCATATCCAGCTAGCGGTTTATCGAAGTGACAACACAACTGATAAGATTAATGAAATTTTATTAATGTGCATATTTAACTCTGGATCATTCTGATCAATGGCAGGTTTGTGGGTTTCTTTAAAACCAGCAAGCGAATCAGTCAAGGAGATCCTTTATCTCTAAGTCTGGTCATCCTTGCTCTTGCTGAGGAGGCTTTAATAAGAGGTCTGGCTAGTCTTTATAAAACTGATAGCACTATCAAATTTAAGGGTAGATGCAAAATTGATATCCCTTGTCTGGCCTTTGTAGACGATTTGTTAATTTTTACTAATGGTCTAACTAGTTCTATGGATACTATAAGTGATTTAATACAGGATTATCAACTTGCTTCTGGGAAGATTATTAACATAGATAAAACTTAGTTAATAGTTACTAGCAACATTAAACAGAAGAGAGGAATGAGAATTAAAGACAACCAGACAGCTTAAGTCTCTCACTACAATCTATCCAAACATTAAATACCTTTGAAATACCACAAAACTCTGGAAAAATTACCCTCAACCAAAAATAAACCTCACCAAATTGGCGCCCACAGTGGGAGGAGAAGGTGCCTAAATCTAGCATTCAAAACCATCAGGAAAAACCAGTTCGGATGAATCTGGACGTGCAGGAAGTACCACCAGCTTTGGCCGAAGTGGTGGGAGAAAATGATGAATATACCATTGAGGTGCGAGATAGGTTAAAAGCTGAAATAGAAGCTTTGAGGGCTGCGAAGAGGGCAGAGATGGGCATAAAAGAGAAATCTAAGGCGTTAATTGCTCATCATACTGGCAACCCAAGAGAACATGAGCCCTTAAAAACCAATGTTAGCACAAAAAAGACTCATGGTAGCTCAAAAAAGTCTCACCGGTCCAAACCGGTGGAGAGCTCTGATTCCGACTCAGAGTCTTCCAGTAACTCCTCAGGTGAAGATGGAGTCGAAGAATCCTTGTCATCCAGTAGTGATGAAGGTCATTCTGAAAAGAAACAAAATTTAGTCAAAAAGTACTCAAGAAAAAGGGATAGGCATGGAAGGTTTAAGAGACATATAGGCAAATGATTGTCTCATAGCCGGAGACACGTAGATCCAATGGTGATGGATCCTTTTGCCTTCCATGTTGAACCAGGTATATTTCCAACTCCTAACGAAGATACAGTTTTCAGTCGTGGCCGAAATTGGAGACAGTCTCCATTGTCCTCCAAAATACTGTCCGGACTACCCAAGAGGTTCAACAGTACAAAAGTGGAAAAATATGATGGTAGCAAAGACCTGGATAACCACTTAGAACAATTCAAAAAATTTATGATGAATTTTGACGATGACGACAAATTACTTTGTAGGGCATTCTCCTAATCGTTTACAAGGAGTGCTCTAAAATGATATAATAGCTTACCACAGGGATGTATCAGGAATTTTGACACTTTCTGGATAGCCTTTCGGAGGCAGTTTTTTGGAAGTAAGGAAGTGAAGGGCAATGGAGACACTATTATCCGTTGTGCCCAAGAATCAAACGAATCCTTAAGAGAATACAGAAGTCGTTTTGTGAATACCAAACATGGATTGGCTGATTGCTTCGAGCAGGTAGCAATAACTTCTCTGAGGCAGGGCTTAAACCCTGGAAACTTGGCCGATTCAGTAACAAGGAAAAATGCAATGACATGGGGAGGTCTGCTGAATCAGGTCAGAAAGCAGATTAATGTAGATGAAACAAAGAAAACTAGGGTGCACAGGCAGGTGAGGTCTGCTCCGGTTGCACCAAATCCAAACCAAAACCAGTCCGGAAACAAGGCTAGGGAGGCTGGGCAGGGTAATAACAGAGCCAAAGCTCAGTCTCAGCGAGCTGCACTAGCCCAGAGTCAACAATCTAGAAATAAACGAGGGCCTTGGGTTCAACCGGAGTGGTTTGATGAGTTGAAATAAAATGTAGCCACCATTTATGACAAAACATAAGACGAGGTACACTACAGAAGGCCGGCTGCATTACAGTCTCCTAGGGAGAGCCGTAATAATTGTTTTTGCCAGTATCACCATGATACTGGTCATACCACTGAAGATTGTATTGCGCTGAAACAAGAAGTGCATAACTTGATTGAAAAAGGAAAGTTGGGGGCATATGTTAAAAGAAAACGTGGAAATAGGCCTGATAGTGCTTATCGGGCTGGTCCAAATAATGCAGGCACTTCGGATCCGGATGGGGCTATGGTGATAATCGAGAGGTTCGATGTAGAGACAAAATACTTGGACCCTGATCCGGCGCGGAATAAAGTGGGTGTTATTGTGGAATGTTGCAAGATGGTGTCCGGACTTATTAACATTTTTGAATCACTTACAATATTCGGAGGGGACACCATGACTGCACCAACTGCTTCTTCAAGAAAGAGGCATGTTCATACTTTAGCTACCTAGCTTGAAAGAGGCATGACCTCCTATCAATCGCAAATTCGTTTTCCTTTTATTGTTTTTGACGAGGATCATCTGAAGGATATTGCCGGTCCACATGAAGATGTTGTGGTCATAAGAGCATCCATTGGAGGCAATGATATAAGGAGAATTTTGGTGGATACCGAAAGTTCAGTCAATATTCTCTTTTTAACTTCCTACAAACGAATGAAGAATCCAGCAGTGATTCAGCGTTCGAACAGGTCAATTTTCGGTTTCACCAGAAGCTCAGCGGATGTGATCAGAGAGTTCGAGGAGGAGGTGTTGTTGGGAAAAGTCCCTTTTAAAAATATGGTTAGAATACTTTTCGTTGTGGTGGATTGTCCCACTTGTTATAACTCTATTCTGGAGAGATCTTGGCTCTCTAGGATGCATGCCATGGCCTCAACATTCCACCAATGCTTGAAGTATGTTGTGCAAGGACAAGTGGGAGTTGTTCGGAGCAACCAAAAGGTAGCAAGAGAATTTTATGCAACTGCACTGGCTCCTCAGACGTTGGGGGAAGTTCGGATCAATGAGGAATAGTAGTTTGAGGGGCCCTCTAGGGGCTAGGGTGAAATAGATGACCCCAGAGAGACCCCTGGTATTTTAATACCAATTGAAGAAGTTGAAACTCACTCTCTGGCTGAAGGAAAAAGTGTCAAGATAGGATCCAAAATGACAACGGAGTTAAAAGATAAAATGTTAAAATTCTTGAAAGACCATCAGCATGTTTTTGCTTGGTGCAATGCTGATGTTACCGGAGTACCAGTATATATTATATCACACAATTGTCCATCCGAAGAGACATAGCACCTGTGGTACAAAAGAGAAGATCCTTTTCCAAGGAAAAGGCTGATGTCATAGTTCAAGAGGTCGACTGGCTTACTAAACTGGGACACATAAAGGAATCTCAATACCCTTTATGGACGGCCAACCCGGTATTGGTAAAAAAGAAAAATGGCAAATGGTGTATGTGCATCGATTTCACAGATCTCAACAGAGCTTTCCCAAAATATTTATACCCGGTCCCCCGAATTGATCAGTTGGTGGACTCCACATTTGCAAACAAGGTGCTATCCTTTATGGATGCCTTCCCCGAGTATAATCAGATTCAAGTGGGATCTGAAATATCAAGAAAATACTACATTTGTTATTGATAGGGGCCTTCATTGTTACAAGGTGATGCCATTTGGGTTAAAAATGTTGGGGCTACTTATCAGAGGTTGGTAAACAAGGCTTTTGCTGATCAAATTGGAAGAAACATGGAGGTTTACATCGACGACATGATGGTGAAAAGTGTGGACGAAGAGTTACACTTGACAGATCTCCAAGAAACTTTTACTAACTTAGTATAAATGAATTTGAAATTCTTGGGATATGTGATAAGTGAGCAAGGGATACAGCCTGATCCGGACCAGCTTAATGCTTTACTACAAATAAAGCCTCCTCGGAATATTAAAGAAGTACAACGATTGACTGGGAGGCTGGCTGTACTAAACCGTGTCAATTCAAGGTCTTCGGACAGGTGTGCCCCGTTTTTTCAGACTTTGAAAGGTGCAAAGGACTTTGATTGGTCCTCGCAGTGTGATGAGGCCTTCGATGAAATCAAGAAGCATTTTTCCTCCCCAAGACTTTGTTTAAACCCGTTGATGAAGAGACTCTTTTCGTATACTTGGCAGTCTCTAGTTGTGCCATAAGTGCAGTGTTGGTAAGGGAGGTAGATAATTATCCCCGTCCAGTGTATTACATTAGCAAGAGTTTGATTGATGCAGAAAAACGCTATTTGAAACTTGAAAAAATAGCACTAGCTTTGGTGATTGGTGCGAGGAAGATGAGACCTTATTTTCAAGCTCATCCCATTATTGTCCGGACGTCTTTTCCCTTGAAAAATGTTCTTCAAAAGGCCAACATGTGGTCAGTGGAATTGGGAGACTACGATATTTATTTTTCCCCTCGGACAGCAGTCAAAAAGCCCAAGCGGTGGCAGATTTCTTGGTTGAATTTCACTCAGATAGAGATACTAAACAAGCAACTAGAGTAAAAGATAAAAAAATTACGGATTATCCGGATTGACGGTGGATCAAACACCATGGATTGTGGTGCTGGGATATGTTTAACCTCTCCGTACGGTGACAGAATGTACCAGGCTATATGCTTTGCGTTCAGGGCTTCCAAAAATAAGTCCGAATATGAGGCAGCTATAGTTGGATTAAAGTTGGCTCTAATTTGTGGGGCCATAAGAGTCAGGTTAATGAGCGACTCCCAGCTTCTTATCCATCATGCCCAAGGTCAGTCCGAAGTTAAGAAAGAACAGCTGATTAAATATTTATTCATCCTCAAAGAAGTGGCACTCAATTTCAAAAGTGTCACTTATGAGCACATACCTCGAACAGAAAATACATTGGCAGACTCCTTGGCAACTATAGCCTACTCTGACTCTTATCCTTGGATACATGTGCAAGAATGCCCATCAATTCAAATCAATCCGGATAATGAAGAAGAAAGTTTGAATATACAGCTAAAGCAGCCACAAGATTGGAGATTTCCTCTCTTTCAATATCTCTCAGATGGCATCTTACCTCCGGAAAAAGCAAAAGCAAGAAAAGTAAAGTACAAGGCTCGTGGCTTTGTCATCCTAAGAGATATTCCTTACAATAAGTCTTATAGTAAACCCCTCTTACGATGTTTGGGGATCGATGAGTCTCAAATAGTGCTCTCCGAATTACATGACGGTGAGGGATCAACTCACTGCGGATTCAGGGCCCTAACAAGAAGCGTTTTGTTAGTTGGGTACTACTGGCCCTCCATAATGCAAGATGCTAAGGAGTTGGTAAAAAAGTGTGACCCATGCCAGAGATATAGCAATGAAATTCATACCCCAACTATCCCTTTAGAGTTAATTTCTGAACCAATACCTTTTGCTCGTTGGGGGTTGGATTTGGTTGGGCCTCTACCTATGGCATCCAGAGGGTGCAGAACTATAATCGTTGCTATTGATTACTTCTCCAAGTGGATAGAAGCAGCTCCATTGGCAGGTACAACATCAAAATCTGTTATAAAATTCATCTTATCCAATATCTGTTGCAGATTTGGAATTCCACAAAAACTAACCACAGACAATGGGCCACAATTCGACAACAAAGAAATGGAGATTTTTTGTTCCTCTAGACGCATACAACATTGCTTCTCTTTTCCTTTCCACCCACAAGAAAATGGATAGGTCGAAGTGGCCAACAGGACAATACTGTCCGGTCTGAAGAAGAATTTAGAAGGGGATGCTGGAAAATGGCCAAGTTACTTGCAAGAAGTTTTGTGGGCTTACCGGACCACTCCCGGGGCTGCAACACAAGAGTCTCCCTTTGCCTTAGTATATGGGATGGATTCCATAGCTCCCATAGAAGCTACTCTCCCTTCATTTCGAGTTCATAATTTTTCCGAACATGCTAACGAAGTGGCAATCAAAGGCCAGCTTAATTTAATAGAAGAAAGAAGAGTTAAGGCTCACCTTAAAGCTGCACACTATCAAGGTTTGATGAGAAGCAAGTTTGCTTCTAAAGTTAAGAGAAGGGATTTTCAACCAGGGGATAAGGTATTGAGAAACGATTTCCTATATACTAAAGAGAAGCAGTTCGGTAAGTTGGCTCCAACTTGGGAAGGACCCTATGTGGTCATTGAAAAGCTTAAGCCTGGGACATACCGGCTCCAAGACAAATATGGAAGGATTTTGAATCACCCCTGGAACGTTGAGCACCTCCGTTTGTACTTGGAATAAAAACTATGTAAATATTTACTTGTTTGAAATTTCATGTAAATATTTGGGGGCATACTTTTTCCTCCCTCGTGGCTCAGGGAGGTTTTAATGAGGTGTTCAGTATTTTTTATAAAATATGATGCCTTCTTAAAGTATTCGGAGTATTTTCGGTTAGTAGTTTTTGTTGAAATTTTGTATTAAACATACCAGATGAAATTGGAGGTATGATGACTAGTTAAACATTTATCATCGGAGAATTTAAACACTCTCACTTTAAAATACTTGTGAAATAACTAAGGGGTGTTTAAATATTAGCCACCAAAGTTGAAAAATTATGAGAGAATGCAAGAGTTGTGCAGAATGAAACTACACATTAAAACATACAAAGTGCCTTGGCCATCCAAGGACTTTGAATTGTCAAAACAAGAAAAGGTTTATCCGGAAAAAAACCGGACATGGTTACAAAAAATGCCTTGGCCATCCAAGGACTTTGGTTCAATCACAAGAAAATTAAAAAATATAATTGATACTCTAAGACTGAGCTTTTGAAGATGGCTCAGCCTCACTTGGCTTTTTCTTCTTTGGGTCATCATCCGGACTCTCCCCGGTCTCTTCTTCTTCATCAGTGGTGTCCTCACTGGAGTAGTTGTACTTATCACCAATAGACATGGTATGATGAGGAATGTCTTCGTACTCCACGAATCGCCATAAATCTCCCAAGGTCTTCTTCAGAAATTTTTCATGAAATAATAGAACCATATCTGACATAACCTCAACATACCTTGCCTCCTGAGAATCTATCACCTCATTGGTGTAAGCATCCATCCTAGCCTGGATTGTTTTCTCCTGCTCCCTCAACAAGTCAGCCTTTTCTTGCTCAGCCTTGGACACACTTTTCTCAAGAGAGATCTTGTCATTAGTTAAGGCCTGAATTGTGCTATCTTTGGCTTTCACCTCCTCTTTTGAAGAAAGAAGTACTCTTTCCAGGACGGATTTCTTTAATTGGAGTTCTTTGACAACTCCTTCCGAAGTGGCTAACCTCTTGGCCAAGTCCTTCTGATGTTTCTTCAACTCCTCATTCTCTTTCCTCAAATCCTCGGTATTTTGGTTGGCACTAAGAAGGTCGCTAGACAGTTTCTCCTTATCAGAATTACGGGTATTGATGATGGCTGTCTGATTGCGCACTTACTTCTCCAAGATAAACACTGGCTGGACATTGCTCAATAAAGAGTGAGCAATGACATCTCTTTTACTTGAGACAGAAAAAGACCTACCATTGAATGTGACGAGGTTCGAAGAACTTAGGGGAGGTAGGGCCCAGCAAAATCGTCTTTGGGGGGGTTTTCGAAGTAAAGACCAATCCCCTCAAGCCCGCTGATGTCGAAATCATCGATGCTGATATCCCCTCCGGCACCCCCTCTTGTTTGAAAGTCACTAGGCATCTCTTCTACTTGAGTGGGGTCAGTAGGGTCAACAGGAGGTATTGTCTTCGGAGCCTGGAGAGAAACCTCGTCTCCCATGGAGGTTTTCTTTTTCATGGCATCCCGGTCTCCATCTTCTGTTCCCCGTTTTCTGATCTTTTTGGAGACCCAGCTGCTTCCTTGGTGCTCTCATGCTCCACCACTTGTAATAAGGCATCATCAATTTGACTTTGATCTTGTCCCTCTGTGTTTGTAGGGACAGCTTCCTCCACCTCGGTAGGGTTAGCCTCTACCACACCTTGCTTGGCCTTAACTTTTTTTCCTTTCATCTTGCTAGGGGCTTTAGCTCTCCCCGGTAAGGCCAATTTCCCATCTTTCCCCTCCGTCTTCCGGAGAATCACTTTTGGAGGGGTGGAGTGGTTAATTCCTTCTAAGACAGATCCCTCCGGTCAGTGGTATTCCAAAGATAGGACCTGGTTAAATTGCCTCCAGTAAAGTAGTTGTGGAAGCGGTTTCCCCAGGTTTCAGCAGTCCAAGCATTTAGCTTGGAGCAGGTAGTCTGGCCAGCCTCCAAGTGATCGCTGAAATCTTTGGGCAGCACTACCAAAAAGCAAAAGAAAAAAGAATTAGATAAAAAGGTTTTTATAAGTAAAAGTAGAAGTATCTCGTGGAATCCTTATTTTAACATTATCTGGAATTCCCCACTTCGTCCTCATCCGGCCGAGTTTAGCTGTGTGAATAAAGGTGTATTTGATTTTCTGCATGGCCAGCAAGTATTTGACACTTACTTTGTGGAAACAAGGCCCCACCTTTCCCAGAAGCTACTCCGGCAGGTCCGGATGTTTCAAACACACTTTCTTCCTGCCTTTGCTCTTCCTAGTAGCGGCAGTCTCACTTGTTTGCCCGGAGACGTCACTCTCAAAACGGGCTTCTTCGACACTGTCCTCCATTATATACTCCATTACCATGGAGGGATTGTCGGTTTTTTTAGGAGGAGAAGAGCTAGTAGTTGGCTCAATAGGCCCTCCGGATGGTTGAGCATCCTTTCCCTCTTGTGGTCTAGAGTCCGGCAGCATGCCCTTTTATCAGACGACCCCTTCGTCTATCTACCAGTTTATCCGGGGAAATATCAGCATCTGACCCCATAACGATGAATGCGGAAGGTTTTCTAAGACTTGTAACCAACTGTTCTGGTTCAACGACAGGCTCTGACTCTTGAATCGATGAGCCCGAAACGATTGGTGAAAGGTTGGCCTGGAACAACCTCCTAGGTTTAGCACTCTTAGTTGAAGAATAACCCCGGTCAGCCTCTGAGCTTGGTGTTTCCGGTTTATCAACAGGGGAAACAGGGAGGCCTGCAGCGATGCGCCTTTCTCGTTCAACCTTTTGAGCTTTTTCCAACTCTGACAAATTGAGCCACCCACCTTTTAAAAAGGCGTTTCTTGCTGTGAACATAAACTCACACCAAAAGAAAGGTTTTTTGAGAGATGAAAGCTTTAAAGTTTGACAGATTAGAGATAATGAAAATGATAAAATAGTGAAAAGTGAACTGATTTATACTCATCAGATAAACGATGCTTCGATGCCTAGGAGAAGACGAAAAGATAGGTATAATGATTAAAGATGTCGCTAATGTCACTAACATTAATTAAAAGGTTACTTTTTCAAAACAAGTGGAAGCGCCTTTCTAGGAGGAAAACGGCCGGTGAGGCAAATCAAAGGAGGACACGTGTCCCACTATCTCTGGCAAAACTGCTCAGCATCTAAGGGTTTCAGTCTGTCCGGATAAAGTTGTTATCCATTTTCGAAATATCCGGACGAAGTTATGGTTACACTTGAGCTATTTTTTAGGTCTTGCCAAAGGCCTTCGAACACAACCTAAAAAAGGGGCTACTGATGAGTCCGGAATTTATTGCCACTCTTTATGAGAACCAGACAGGGGCAATTCGGACAACATCCACCCACTGAACCATCCGAATTGAACTAATGTACTAAAAACTTAATCACTTTATGACTAATCTAATTACCTACCTGCTTAAAACTAATGGGTCTTTGAACTCGACCCGAATCCATAAATCAAACTGAAAGCCCATATGGCCCACAATTAAAGGTATAAATACCCAACCACATTCATTTAATGAGGGGAATGAGAATTAAATACAACCAGGCAGCTCAAGTCTCTCACTTCAATCTATCCAAACATTAAATACCTTTGAAACACCACAAAACTCTGGACAAACTTACCCTCAACAAAAAATTAACCTCACCAGATTTGCCTAATCTGAATCCGAAATCTGAAATCACTATCCGAATCCGAATTCAAATTTGATTTTTTTTAAAATAATTTATGAATCCGTATCCGACAGATATTATCCGGATACGGATAATATCCGAATTCGAATATTTGAATTTCCACTAATGTTTTTAACTAATTACACTATTGGTTGGGCTACTTATATATGTACTTTAGTAGAAATTCATAGTTCCATTTTAGATGTGGGATAATGCAAAAAAAAAAAAATTATACTTATTTTGAAAAACTGCATGTCTTTCATAGAAAGTTTGGTAGTAATTTTTTTCCATATTTTAGATGTGGGATAAGAGTCATAAGAAAAAAAAGATATACTTGTTAAGAAAAGCCACCATGTGTTTTATAAACAGCTTGGTAGCAACTATTTTTCCTACTTTAGATGTGGGATAAGATGCATTTTTTAAAGAAGCAACCCTCCATATTTATAGCCAACTTTGTTAGTAATGTTTTTTGCTTTTTACAATGTAGGATAGCTAAATGACATGCTTAAATATAAAAACAAGATATATTTTTTTTTATAAAATTTCGGATATCAGATATTTCGAATACAGATATTACCAATCCATATCTGCTATTTTCGGTCGGATATCAGATACGAATATTATCCGTTTTCTTTCGAATACGAATATTATCCGTTTTATTCGGATTCGATATCGAATATTTCTTCTTCATTTTCTTCTTAGTCTCCTCCTCCTTGCAACTAACATCGTGGCCGCTCACTTTCCCACCATCCGCAGCGGCTACTGGCGTGTTCCCTTCAACCTCAGCTTCGCTTTTGTTTTCTTGATTGGCAAGCTCGTCGGACTTGGAACGTTTACTTGGCACCCTACTCCGCTTCGGTAGAAATAAATGTGCGTCAGGTGCATCGGTCTTTGCAACCAAGTCTACCAAGCTGGGCGGCTCCCGCAACTGTTCTGCAGTCAAAGGTTCGTTAGAGCACCACCAGAGGTTACTACCAATCAAGTTGGTATTTTAAAAACACCGATTGAACTCTTGACCCCAGTTCTTCCGGGCATAGTTTTTGAAAGGTCACCTTAGCATCTTCAAAATAATTCTTTTTCAGCTCCTGAATGTGATCCTTGCACACTGAAACAACGAGTCAGATATGTAAATATATATATATATATATATACTTACCATCATAGATCCACGTGTGCAACAGACGCCTCGGGTTCTCAGCAGAGTAGTGACGCCCGTTTTCCCAAGCACCACTGACGAAGTCGTTCACTATCTTCCAAGTGTTTCCCAGGGAAGAGTAAAAGAAAAGTAACTTTGGCGATTTGGAAAGACCTGACATAGCGACATACTTTTTCATCGACATAAGATCTCCAGATAATCGGTAGGCCATGATAGAGAAGATTAGGATGTACCATGCGTTAGGAGTCAGCTGGGATGGACAAAGACCGATGATTTCGAAATACCTTACAATCTCGGTATCCAAGGGAATTGTGACACCCCAGTTGAAGATATCGGTAAAAATAATTATCTCCCAGGTCCGAACATGTAATGGCGTCTCCCTAGGAACGGGAAAATGCACGTTTACGCTTTCATATATGCCCACCGGATTAACAACTCGGGTTGTTCCTTCAGAGTGTCGTACAAGTACTTGCCTTCGTACAAGGTAATAACATTGTCTGTACAGAAAGAACAGTGATAGCTGGTCGTCATCACTGCCTCGATCTCAGAAGGAAGAGGCTCCTTGGGGGAAAAGCAGCAGCAGCCCCTTCGCCTTCGGCTGCAACCTCTTCTGCTTGGTGCCCCCCTTCGGGATCAACTTCTTTATCAGCCTCAACTGGCGCCTCTGGGGCGTCCTCAACAACAGCCGTTTTCTCTTCGGCATCGATGGGGTTGGCTTCCTCTGAAATCTTTGAACGAGTTACGATTTTGGCCTTAACCGAGGTGGGGTTTACGAAGCTTGAGCTACTACCGATGCGTTTATGCTGGGGGTCGCTCTCTTGCAGGTTTTTAAGGCGTCTTTCTCCATCCTCTGACAGTCAATATCCCTTTTAGCAACACCTTGAGGTGTAGCAACGGTATTAACGTCTGTCCGGACATCGATAATAATATCGGTCAGTTACACCATTTCGGGTGAGGATGATGCACTAGAATCACCCTTCGTAAGGAATTTGGGTCGGTTTTTGTTTTAAAAATGCTGGTCGGGAGCACTGGCTAAATCACCAGTGAGAGTCACTGGTTTAGTGTTCCGGTCACCAAAAAGATCGGCAGAGGGGCTCGGGGTAGGATTGCTTGAAGAAATAAAGACTGGTTCTGGTGTTTGGACAACAAGGAACTCTTGTGGCAAAAATGTTTCCACGGGCACTGGTGACGACCGAACATGATCGTAAGGAGGGGGAACAGATGTATGTGGACTTTTGGAAGAATCCCAAATTAATCGAGCAACGTGGTATTCCTCAGCCCTATCAGTGATAGAGGCGTAATCTATGAACCCGAACACCGGTTTATTTTTCTCCTTAGGTTTTCGAGTTCTCTTCGGGATAGTCTTTCTCATAAAGACAACGCTTTCTCTCTCTAGAACTAACAAGAATGGCACTTTCTCTCACTACAATTTCTTTGAAGAAGCAAATAATAATCAAAAGGAAGGCATATTTATAGGCAGCCTGGTGCCTTAAATTCCTTATGTATGGGGAAGTTCAAAGGAAACGAGTCGCGGGAAGTTAAAGAGTCTCCTGGGAAGGTGTGGGAACAGACACGCTTCAAATAAAATAGTGACACGTGGAAGTTATCATCAGCTACTAGAGATATAGTTAATCATCGAGCTAGCTTGGTAGGCGTACGGTGGCGTCTGAACTCGCGTGTCTCTCAAGCGAGTCCCACGTGTACACCAACGTCAAGGAGCATGGAACTCCGCTTTGCAGATGGGTTGGATAATATCTCGACCCAATTTAGGCCCATCAACTAGAGCCCATGATATGACGGCCCAAATCTGAACCAGCAGAAACATAGTCGTTTTCTCTAATGAGTACCACGAGGATTGAGAATGGATCGGGCGCAGGTGTCTCATAAGAGAACGGACCATTAGCCACAGGTACGATCAGCTGGAGAAGCCCAGCAACCGGATAAAAATCCCGATGCTTCCGCAATTTTGCATTTCTACTTATGAAAGATCTGTTCCCGATGTAGTGATGCGCTAGTAGCTACTCGAGCCGAGTCACAACAAGTATTCACTCCCGAGATCTTGAAGACTGGAGGGCTACTGATGAGGCAATAAATCACCGAGCTTGAGATTAGAAATATTAATTGTTGAGTAAAGTAAATGTATTTGTCCTATCTTTGTATTTATTATTAGTTAGAGGAGAATATTCCCAATGGTTGAAAAGTGAAGGACCAAGTTGTAAAAATAGAAGGACCACGAAGGAAATAAATGGGGGCCACCTCACCGACTATATAAGGGAGCCCCCCTTTTTCTGGGTTGGTCGGCATTATTAAATACATTCTCTCTCTACTTTCTCTCTTTACACTTTATTCTCTAGTCACATGAAACCCAAGATCCAAGATACCTACCTTAGTCGCCTTTTATCTTATTAATAATAATAACTAGGCCTCGGTCAAAAGATATCGGTCAAGACATTGAACAATATATCGGATTCGAGGTAGGTTGTTGATACATGGCTTCGGCTGAGCATGAGAAATTCATCCTCATCAGTACCCCATAGTCCTTGCAAAATAATTGAGGAATGACTGCTTCAATAGTGTTCGATTATGTTGAGTATTTTTCTTTATGAATACTTATTGAAGCTTGTTAAGTGTCTTCAATTCTTTTCTTGGTTGATGTAATGCTCATTCCAAAAGTATGTCAAACAATATATAATCATGTTTTGGACAGTCTTCTAAAAGTATTTAAGTACCTTGGTAGATTAAGTTTCTACCCTAGCTAGACTAAACTTATAGATGTGTCTAAATTTAGTCAATATTAACCGACTTCCGGCCTATGTTAAAAACCTCACATCGTCCGAAACTTCCCTTGAATAAAAAATATCTATTTTGCCAAGAGGAAAAGAGTACTAGAAATGCGTAGCATGCTGCTAGAGTTTTAGATGTTACCTTGGAGTTCTTTGATTTGTTAATTTTCTTCAAAATTTATTTCGAAAATAAATTTTACTTGTGTTTTTGTGGGTATGATGCAGTAGCCTCCTAGTACTCTTAAAGCATGTATGAGGGACTATTATTGTTGAGGAAATAAATTATATGTTTAATCTTTGACATGTTAAGTAGCCCTCCTTGTTGTTTGTAAAGGATGAGGGAAATACTATAGAAAGTGAGTCTTTATTTTTTACTTTTGGTTTGTCGACTAGCCTCTTTAGTCTTTGTTGAAAGATGATGGAAGTACTAGATATCAATAGTCACTGGTTTGGATTTTTGGATTGTAGAGTAGCCCCTAAGACTTTATTGAAGGATGAGGGAAGAACTTGAGAAATTTTTGGAAGTAACTTGTTTTTCAATATCGAGTAGTTCTTGTAACCAAAGGGAATGCACGGATAAAAATTCTATAGGTGGAGAAAACTGTCGTTAGTTAAGTAAAATGTTAGGTTTGACGGTTCAACTGCTAGTATCCTAGTTGGTAAGCATAATTTAATCCACTCTATTGATTATGCATAAATCTGAATCATTGGATTAAATAAGAGGAAGAGATAAATTCATTATAACTTTGAGTAGACATAATCTAAAAATATTAAAAAGCGTGCGGTCGCCATTGGACGTTAAGATGTAGCAGTAAGAATACCATTATATTTTAAACTTCTTTATATGTTACTTATTTGGTATTATATATATATATATATATATATATATATATATATATATATATATATATATATATATATATATATATATGCTGTTATGATTATTATTGCTTTATTCATGAAGAATGCCTCTTTTCTTCATGATGGGATTTTGTAAGTCCAATAAAGTGATCAAATTCAAAGGTAGAGACCCCCATAAGGGAACTTGGTCTCCCGTTGGGTTGTATCTAGAGTACCTAACTAATATTTTTGTTTTATGTGATAATAAGGGGCACATTATCCCCTTTGGCACTAAAGATGGGATTCATGACTTCCGTTTAACGACTTGTTTCCACCTTAAGCCACATAGTATTAAACATTGTGTGAGGCCCAACCTTACCTTTTTGTATGATGTACAATGGAATTTCGTAACATTAAAGTATATTGTGGCAGTGCGGTCTTGTGGACTAATGTCGTCTGAATGTTATTCATTTGTTGGGTGCTTAGTATTTGAGACTAAAACTATTTTTTGTAAAGATAATGCTGAATATTTCAGACTAATCCTTTTGTTTGTTTTGAGAATTAGGTATTGAATGTTTCAGAACTAAGCCTTTTGTTTGTTTTGAGAAAAAAAGTGTTGAGTGTTTTCAGAGTTACCCCCGTAAAGTAGGTTCCAAAGACTATGTTATTTTGAGATTTATTTTACTTAATTTTAAATGTCGTAGCATGATGAGAATGATGTATTGCCATCAATAAAGAAGTGATGAGATGTTTCAGTCTTATCCCGTATAAATAAAAAGATATGTCATAGCACTGGTTATTATTAAAGCACATGGGCGTTGGATTATATAGAGTCATTATTAAATGTCGTAACATTAGAGGCATTGAAGATATTTTAAGAATATACACGTATCCCATTTTTGTGGGGAAATAAATGTCGGTTCATTAGGGGAACTCAAGAGATTTTAGGAATCATGAATTATCTCATCTTTGTAGAGAAATGAATGTTGGAGCATTATGGGTGGTTAAGATATTTTTAGACTTCATACTTATCCCATCTTCGTAAAGAAATGAACGACAAGACATTCCAAAAAGTGTTGCGAGATATTAGAGTTATCCCATTATAATTTGTTGGAGAATGAATTCTTCCATTTTTGATGCAAATGGATGTATGCCAAATCTTCGTGAAGCGAGACAAGATGTATAGAGGTGATCTGATGGCTTAATTAAAATTCATCTCATAATCATGATACTTGTTCTCGGATTGTAAGGCTATTGCATATCCATGTATCATTCGTGGGCCTCACATTTATTAAATCGTGTAATAATAAAAAGTATAAAAATAGAAGACTTAGCCATGTAGAGCTGAATGTATAGTATTTATTTGAATGTGTAGAATATTATCTGCCAGCTCAATTATATGGTACAATAAAAACATGACACAATACTTGGACATCATTTTAGTTTGTAGTCGTGCAAATAGATGAGTACCATTGCGTATTCAACTATATAAATAATTCTAACCTATGTGGAATCTTGTTCATACCATCATATTTCATTCGTATAATAGTGATTTTAAACGTAGAAAAGGGTTTGGGGTTTTCCAAAGATGTTCGGACTGTTCATGTTGATGAATGAAGAAGTAATATCATGGGTGGAAATGTTAGTGACTTCATGCGGGTCGTTTTCTCTAATGAGTACCACGAGGATTGAGAATGGGTCGGGTGCAGGTGTCTCATTAGAGAACGGACCATTAGCCACAGGTACGATCAGCTGGAGAAGCCTAGCAGCCGGATAAAAATCCCAATGCTTCCGCAATTTTGCATTTCTACTTATGAAAGAACTGTTCTCGATGTAGTGATGGGCTAGTAGCTACTCGAGCCGAGTCACAACAAGTATTCACTCCCGAGATCATGAAGACTGGAGGGCTACTGATGAGGCAATAAATCACCGAGCTTGAGATTAGAAATATTAATTGTTGAGTAAAATAAATGTATTTGTCCTATCTTTGTATTTATTATTAGTTAGAGGAGAATATTCCCAATGGTTGAAAAGTGAAGGACCAAGTTGTAAAAATAGAAGGACCACGAAGGAAATAAATGGGGGCCACCTCACCGAGTATATAAGGGAGCTCCCCTTTTTCTGGGTTGGTCGCCATTATTAAATACATTCTCTCTCTACTTTCTCTCTTTACACTTTATTCTCTAGTCACGTGAAACCCAAGATCCAAGATACCTACCTTAGTCGCCTTTTATCTTATCAATAATGATAACTAGGCCTCGGTCAAGAGATATCGGCCAAGACATTGAACAATATATCGGATTCGAGGTGGGTTGTTGATACATGGCTTCGGCTGAGCATGTGAAATTCATCCTCATCAGTACCCCATAGTCCTTGCAAAATAATTAAGGAATGACTGCTTCAATAGTGTTCGATTATGTTGAGTATTTTTCTTTATGAATACTTATTGAAGCTTGTTAAGTGTCTTCAATTCTTTTCTTGGTTGATGTAATTCTCATTCCAAAAGTATGTCAAACAATATATAATCATGTTTTGGACAGTCTTCTAAAAGTATTTAAGTACCTTGGTAGATTAAGTTTCTACCCTAGCTAGACTAAACTTATAGATGTGTCTAAATTTAGTCAATATTAACCGACTTCCGGCCTATGTTAAAAACCTCACATCGTCCAAAACTTCTCTTGAATAAAAAATCTCTATTTTGCCAAGAAAAAAAGAGTACTAGAAATGCGTAGCATGTTGCTTGAGTTTTAGACGTTACTTTGGAGTTCTATGATTTGTTAATTTGCTTCAAAATTTCTTTGGAAAATAAATTTTACTTGTGTTTTTGTGGGTATGATACAGTAGCCTCCTAGTACTCTTAAAGCATGTATGAGGGACTATTATTGTTGAGGAAATAAATTATATGTTTAATATTTGACATGTTAAGTAGCCCTCTTTGTTGTTTGTAAAGGATGAGGGAAATACTATAGAAAGTGAGTCTTTATTTTTTACTTTTGGTTTGTCGACTAGCCTCTTTAGTCTTTATTGAAAGATGATGAAATTACTAGATATCAATAGTCACTAGTTTGGATTTTTGGATTGTAGAGTAGCCCCTAAGACTTTATTGAAGGATGAGGGAAGAACTTGAGAAATTTTTGGAAGTAACTTGTTTTTCAATATCGAGTAGTTCTTGTAACCAAAGGGAATGCACGGATAAAAATTCTATAGGTGGAGAAAATTGCCGTTAGTTAAGTAAAATGTTAGGTTTGACGGTTCAACTGCTAGTATCCAAGTTGGTAAGCGTAATTTAATCCGCTCTATTGATTATGCATAAATCTGAATCATTGGATTAAATAAGAGGAAGATATAAATTCATTAACTTTGAGTGGACATAATCTAAAAATGTTAAAAATCTTGCGGTCACCATTGGACGTTAAGATGTAGCAACAAGGATAACATTGTATTTTAAACTTCTTTATATGTTACTTATTTGGTATTATATATATATATATATATATATATATATATATATATATATATATATATATATATATGCTGTTATGATTATTATTGCTTTATTCATGATGAATGCCTATTTTGTTCATAAAGGGATTTCGTAAGTCTAATAAAGTGATCAAATTCAAAGGTAGAGACCCCCATAAGGGAACTTGGTCTCCCGTTGGGTTGTATCTAGAGTACCTAACTAATATTTTTGTTTTATGTGATAATAAAGGGCACATTATCCCCTTTGGCACTAAAGATGGGATTCATGACTTCCGTTTAATGACTTGTTTCCACCTCAAGCCACATAGTATTAAACATTGTGTGAGGCCCAACCTTACCTTTTTGTATGATGTACAATGGAATTTCGTAGCATTAAAGTATATTGTGGCAGTGCGGTCTTGTGGACTAATGTCGTCTGAATGTTATTCATTTGTTGGGTGCTTAGTATTTGAGACTAAAACTATTTTTTGTAAAGATGCTGCTGAATATTTCAGACTAATCCTTTTGTTTGTTTTGAGAATTAGGTATTGAATGTTTCAGAACTAAGCCTTTTGTTTGTTTTGAGAAAAAAATGTTGAGTGTTTTTAGAGTTACCCCCGTAAAGTAGGTTCCAAACACTATGTTATTTTGAGATTTATTTTACTTAATTTTAAATGTCGTAGCATGATGAGAATGATGTATTGCCATCAATAAAGAAGTGTTGAGATGTTTCAGTCTTATCCCGTATAAATAAAAAGATATGTCATAGCACTGGTTATTATTAAAGCACATGGGCGTTGGATTATATAGAGTCATTATTAAATGTCGTAACATTAGAGGCATTGAAGATATTTTAAGAATATACACGTATCCCATTTTTGTGGGGAAATAAATGTCGGTTCATTAGGGGAACTCAAGAGATTTTAGGAATCATGAATTATCTCATCTTTGTAGAGAAATGAATGTTGGAGCATTATGGGTGGTTAAGATATTTTTAGACTTCATACTTATCCCATCTTCGTAAAGAAATGAACGAAAAAGTATTCTAAAAAGTGTTGCGAGATATTAGAGTTATCCCATTATAATTTGTTGGAGAATGAATTCTTCCATTTTTGATGCAAATTGGTGTATGCCAAATCTTCGTGAAGCAAGACAAGATGTATAGAGGTGGTCTAATGGCTTAATTAAAATTCATCTCATAATCATGATACTTGTTCTCGGGTTGTAAGGCTATTGTATAACCATGTATGGTTCGTGGGCCTCACATTTATTAAATCGTGTAATAATAAAAAGTATAAAAATAGAAGACTTAGCCATGTAGAGCTGAATGTATAGTATTTATTTGAATGTGTAGAATATTAACTGCTAGCTCAATTATATGGTACAATAAAAACATGACACAATACTTGGACATCATTTTAGTTTGTAGTCGTGCAAATGGATGAGTACCATTGCGTATTCAACTATGTAAATAACTATAACCTATGTGGAGTCTTTCATACCATCATATTTCATTCGTATAATAGTGATTTTAACGTAGAAAAGGGTTTGGGGTTTTCCAAAGATGTTCGGACTCTTCATGTTGATGAATGAAGAAGTAATATCATGGTTGGAAATGTTAGTGACTTCATGCGGGTCGTAACCGAATCTGTGGTGACTTAGAAGATCAAAGTTGTTGGAAATGAACGAAGCCCGCGAGGCAGACACTGCTTACCTGCCGACGAGTGGTTGTGATAGATTCTCATATATTGGAGACAGATGTTGCTAAAGTGGTCATTTGGACTCACATTGTTTGACCTATTTTACAGGACATATATTATACCAAATTATCTCAATGTCTCACTGGTTCGACTTAAATTTCGGATAAATCATGCCCTTATTAGTAATACGTTATTCCTTCTGAAGAACTCTGAGGGAGGACTAGCTTTAATACTATCTCAGATTCGAGCCCAACCTGAGGTGATACTTCCTCAAACCACAGCCCAGTCTAAGGTAATGTCGTCTCATATTATAGCCTAGCCTGAGGTGATGTTACCTCGTATCGACCAAAAAAGTGACCCTACCCAGTAAGAATTCTGGAACTATGGGTCAAATAATTTAATCAAAGATTTGAGTTACGTACGCCACTCATGTCTTACTCCTATACATGTGTCATGATGTAATTTGATCTATGTTCTCGGACATTCATGATGTTTCTAGATGAAGTAGTGTTGAGACCATTTCTTTATCCAATGCTAGTGTCATTTCCATTCCCCTAAACGGGTGCTAGTTGAGTCATCAACATCTTCCCTTTAAATAGACTCATTTTCCTCTCACAATCCTCATTTAAAACTAATTATAAAGAGAGAGAAAGAAATTCTCAAATTTTATCCATCACAAATACGATTTCCCAGCTACAAAGCCACCGCAAAACCTACTCTGGTACACTTATTGAAAAATCCATTTTACTCCTCAAATAACGCCTTTAAAACCCATTAAAATCCCCGGATAACGAACTTAAAATACCTCGAACTCCTCGGATAACAAGCTTATATGTTTTCCAAGTTCAATAATCTTGATTCATTGTCAATAGTCGAAAAAGTCTAAGCGAGAAAAACTGCAAGGATAGTGGACGAGGGTCCAAAGCTCATCAAAAAGTGTTCACCTACGGTGGTTTCGAACTAACTAAGAAAAAACCAAAAGTAGTTGCCACATTCTCTTTTAATCCTCCAATGAATCCTTCACCCATGACCACTAATCTTTCATCGAAGATCGTTAATTCTTCACCAAAGACCACTCACCCCTCTTGGAAATCTCGCTCTCAATAGGACACTCGTAAACCAAGCTTTATACCAATGAGACAGTCGGAACCATAATCATCTTCTAAAAATGCTTCACAACAAACACAAAAAATGTTCATTTCCTCGAGCACCAGACTTTAAATATCAATGCATGCCAGAGTGGCCTCTCCACACCATAACACTCCCCCAAAGGGATTGGTTTGATATGAAGAAATGCTTTATATAAGAATTTCAGTGATTCCTTCTACTCTACTAACAACCCTTGAGGCGCCTGTCAGACTTTAGAGTTTGAATATGTCTTTAGGGTAAGGATGTAATTTATCGACGAGCCACATGTTGAATTTGGAAATCTAGACGAGAATAAGAATGATATGAAGGTTGATGCCGAGAAGGTTGTTGAAATCCACAAAAGGCAACGAGGTAGCTATCAGACTAATGAAACCAAAAAAGAATAGAACTGATGAATTATTTTCTTTCTAGATATTTGACATGTTGAGGATCAATCTTCGTAACATCGACACCCGATATATTATTGCCTTGTAAAGTAGAAAATATAACTATTATTCAGAGGAGGACATTACGAAGCTAAGGGTGTGTTGGGGGATCCCATGTACGAATCGGATGAATTATTTTCCCCGAAAGGGATAACCAAGGTGAGAAAAGGTATAAGAAAATAAATTCAGGATGGATAAAAGATCGTCATCAGGCGTCTCATCATACTAGAGGTTCAAGGAGAGAAAAGTATGATCAAGATAAGAGAGGACTTGGGTCCAAACAATAAGAGAAGGCTGTGAATATTGCTAAGAGAAAACATGTAGCACCCCCATGTGCAGATCCCTTTAGGAAGCCATCATTTTGAATATCGTGTAAGTAACCAATTCATGTATACATCCGAAAAAGGTCTACATATGACAGTGAATAAATGACCAGAGGCAGTGTGTATAAAGTTGGTCATAATTAAAGGTTGTCCACCCTCTCCTCGGACATTCTTTCTGGACATCTACCTAAGTGGTTCGATATTTCAAAGTTAGAATTTTTTTATATAACTCAATATCTGGACAGTCACATCGAATAGTTCAAGAATTTTACGATTAATTACGACAATGATGATAAATTGTTGTGTAGGGATTTCTCCCAAAAATTCAAGAACGCAATTTCGAAGTGGTATAACCGCCCGCCAGAAGGTTTTACTAAAACTTTCGACATGTTTTGAAGTATATTTCGCCAACATTTCATGGGAAGCAAAAAATTATGTGTGAATGGTGATACGAACTGCAGGCAGAAAGTGGAAGAGAGCCTTACAGATTACATAAATCATTTTATCAAGGCTAAGAATGACATGGAAAGTTATGAAGATAAAATGGCATTAACAGCTTTCCAAATGACACTTCTCTCTGATACAATGAAAGATAACGCCACAAAGAGGCAAGCTATGACATTTGGGGCATTGTTGGATAAATTTGAAAAATAATTTTGGTGGAGGAAACACAAGCGTCGGAAATGAACTCCATGGCACAGTTTGAGCAAAATTAATTCCACCAAACTCCAATAGTGACGCATAACAATTTGCTCCCAACAATTGTTGTCCGATCTCAAATAACATCTCAAACACCAACTCCATTAACTCTAAGACCGAGGGTAAATACATAAGTTGTAAACACAAAGCAGAATATCTGACCTATATCCAACAAGTGGGTTTCACCAACAATTTTCGCTGAGCTGACAGAGTGTGTGTCAACAATTTTTGATCTAACTCAAAGTTACATACAATTCCGCAAACCACTCCTAATAGAGAATTCAAGGGAGATCAAAAGTAATAGATATTGCAAATACCATGATGATGTTGGGTATGACACAAATGATTGTGTAACGTTATAAAAAGAAATTCAAGCCTTGATCGACAATGAGAAGTTTACAATATTTTTAAAAAAAAATTCTCTTGCAGCTCTGAATCAAGAAATATTGTGATGATTTCGGAACCTATTGATGCTTTTGATGTTTCTACGAAGTATTTAGATCCAAAACCAGACATAAACATTGTTTTAGTGGTAGAGGAATAGTTGTGAGTGGAAATGTTAGTAAGCTATGCGATTTTTTTAAATCTCTAACAATTTTTGAAGGTGAAACTATTTATGGGAGATCAAATTATTCTCGGAAGAGGCACATTGTAAGTCTAGCAACTTAGATAGATACAGGAGCTTCACTGTATTTGTATAAGAGTCAAACTCTGCTACTATGTTTAAAAGATAATAACATGAGTGACGTGACTTGTCCGCATGAGGATGCTGTGGTCATTGTGGTAGAAATAGATAGGGATGAGATATAAAGAATCTTGATGGAATCTGTCAAGATTTGTCAAGTGCTCAGTAACAACTTTCTTGTAGTGGGCATGCTCATCTTCCAACTTTTTCATGTCTCTTTTCGGTTATCTTTTCTTTCTAGAAAGGTAGTGACATGGAGTTATAAGTTAAGTTCAATGACTAGAAAGTCATTTTTGTATATATCAAAATATGACAAGAGAATCAGCTTCGACGTTATCTAGAAATTATTCTTCATTTCTCAGAGTCTAATGATGTTATTCACCTTGCTTCCTTGAGAAACAGATTCTCCTATTGAAGCCCGAGAAGAATCTAGGTCTATGATGACGAAATTTTAAGGAGAAGGCACGTTCGGATCAGTTGTTTCATTATCATCTTCGACAATTTTCTTTTTGCCTTTGTCTTTGGACAAGTATCTCTTTCAAAGCCTCTTGGAGCCACCTTTCCCAATATGATTAACCTTTTCAGTTTCAATCTCAGCATTATTTTCCTCCTTGGCATCAACCCTAGCATTGACATCTTAGTCTTCGACCATGTTCTTTTTGGGATCCGAATGACTTGGAGCCCTAGCCCTTGCAGGAAGAAAGACAATATTATTCGAGGCTTCCAGTCACATAAGTACGCTATCTTGTGTGGAAGACACCATGAGCTCCTTTAGAGACATTGTCTCCATCAAATCGGCCCTCCAAAGATGGCTTTTGGCCAAATTTGATGTAGTAAAACATCTATAGAATTCGTTGGACCAAAAGGTGTTAACCCAATAACTCAACTGGAAAACGTTCTGACTAACTTATTGAATATACTCCTCGAATGGTTTAGAGATACCCTTTATTTTTGTATCTCAAGAAATTTTAGTAAAACATATCAAATAAATAATAAAAAAGTAAAGGAAAAAATTAGTACCTCGGTTAGTCCATTTTAATGTGAGCCGATGAGGTCTCTCAGTAGGTTTTTTCGAAGCCTGTCTCCCACATACCAGAGATAAAGAAAAGTATTTGTTTCAACTTCTTATCGGCTTTTAAGGGGTCATCCACTATCTTGTTCCAAGAGTAAGTGAGTAGAAGGGAAAATAAGGATTCTTGTTAACGTCCGTCAACCCGATAAACTTCTCCATTGAAAAGCCAATCTTGGAGATCCGAGAAGCCATTATATAGGCCATCAAAATGAGGCACATGCTTGGACCAAATTGAGTCGTTAAAGGAGTATCTTTTAGATTACTTTGAGGGATATGAACAATATATGCAATCTTAATTTTTGTGTACCTTTTTGTTGTCGGCTTTAGAGATTTTTTCCTCTCAAACGTTTGTCCTTGATTTTTTCAATTGCTTGGTGTTTATGGCCCATCGAAATGAACGTTGAAGTGTGATTTGGGTTTGAAAGGTTAAGGTCACCCTTGGGGAGTGTCAAACAAGTATGACCGAGGGGCTGAGTAGTAGGAGCATTGAATGAAGTATTTTTGTTCGAAGTCTCTGTCGCCTCGAAATGTTTCCTGATCGGAGGCCACTGCCATAATAGGAAGTTTGGAGAATCTACAACGGTCGGGGCTCCTCATATAAACCGACATCTTTCTATCTCAAGTATTTTTTTCCAATGTTAAACCACTCTTAAATCTTATATATCTCATGATGATCGAATTATTTATGTATGACACATGGAAGAAAGTGTTTAAGCAAGATATATTACTATTTTCCTCTCTAACTAAGTGTTTTTATATCTATCTTCTGGAAACTATGAAAATAAATAACTTTGAAATTGTAAATGAGTTAAAGTATTTGCAGAAGAAAGTGTGGCCTTCCAAAGGTTGTGAAGGCCCAAGAAGATGAATGGTTTTCCTTAGGTGGCAGGTGCCTAAGAAAGATGAAGAGGTTTTTGGAAGATAACCGCTCTACCTATGATTTGAAGAGCACGCGTGTTGAGAAGTGTAAGAGTTTTCTGACACACCTCTTCGCTCACAAGTTATTTGAAAGACATGCACATTTGTGCCAAAAAGCAGTTGACACGTGGATCAGATGATTCACATGCATCATTAGTAAAATAATTATTTTGATACATAGACTAGATGCGATATATACACTACTTATTAGAACCACTCTAATATGTGGCTTAAAAATACACGATGCATAGACATGAAGTCATTATTGCAATTAGTTAGGTCATGAATTCGAGGAGATACATAAGGAAGAATAATCTAAAGAAATAGGTAACGAAGAATAATATTAGGAGATATAAGGAAGATGAATCCAAATAGACACACAAGAAAGAAAAGTTCGGTGACATAGATTAGTCATTGCTCAAATTTTGCCACAAAGGTTGGAGGGATACTTATAAGGGTAAGAAATATTGGGAATAATAAGCTAAATTGGGTAAATAAATGAGTTACTTTGGTTTAATAAAATAGTGTGTAATAAACCCAACAAATATGTCATATTGCGGGTGCTTGTGAAATAAATAACAATTATGGTTAATATTAGTAAAGTAATGGGGTGAAGTATCCATAAGATAGGGTAAACATGTAAATTATGGACCCACCACTTATACAATAAAACAACACCTCTTTTTGGAAAATGGATCAATCATTAGCCAATCATCGTTTTATTATTCTATTTGTTATTTTCTCTCTCTACATACTCTCTTACGAACATTGCTTAGACAGACAATCCCTCTAAGAAGTCTTTGGAACTATTATACACGTTTTACATACTCACTCTATAGATTCACTATACGTACAATTTCAGAAGCTCAATATTCCAGGGGTACCAAAGTGGTTGTCTATCGCGATCTTCCAATTAATAAGTTCATGACTATACTCTCTCAGTTAAGGTCCTTCCTATTTTGACCCTAGATTTTTGAGCCTCTTATCTTTGATGTATAAAAACATCTTTCTAAGGACCTTATCCCTTACTTTCAACTCCCTTCGTTAAAGTTTGGAAGTACATCTACTGCGAATTAACGTTTGATAGTGAAGGAATCTCAAGTGTGCATGTACCCTTTTTTCTTAGATAAAATCGAGTTTGGTCTTTCTCCTTTCGTGTTTGTTTCCTTCATAATATTTTACAGCCCTAAAAGACGTGAGCATGTTCCAGCAGTGATAACTACATCCATTCCATAAAGTAGAGAAAATAGTGACTCTTGAGTTGAGGTTTGAAGCGTCGTTCGGTAAGTCCATAATAATTATTGAAGATAATCGACCATCCCATCAGCTCCCTCTAAACATTTTTGGCAAATCATCAAGTAAAGTTCTATCTGAAACTTTTACCCTATCCCAATGGTTTGGGAGTGGAAAGGCGAAAAATAGCACCATTGGATTCCTCTAGAGGAGCAGAATTCATTTATATATTTATTATCAAATTGAGGAATTCTTACCATAGTGATTATCTTTAGCATTCCAAACCTACAACATATATTGAACAAGATGAATTTTATGACATCTTTTGCTTTAGTTCAGGAAAACGGTTCAGCTTCCACCCATTTTGAAAAGTAATGTACCGCCACTATGGTAGTTTGTCTTCTCTCAGAAGTCATTGGTAAAGGTCCAACCAAGTCTACCCCATACCAATCAAATGAAAACGCTTCACAAATAGATTCAAGAGGTACAACTAGTATATTTATAGCATTGGAAAATCGCTGGCAAGTGTTGCATGTTTCGATTAATTCTTATCGGCTATGATAATATGTCAAAAATTATATTTTTCGTATTTAAACCAATCTGACTATCTAGAACTCGATTAACCACCACAAAACCTTTATAAATATGAATTTTTACCTAATTCTAGAAAAAGAAATCAATAAGTTTTTCAGTAAAAACTTGAAATTAATTTCAATTAAAAAATTAGTTATAAATAAAGAAGAAGAGAAGAAGAAATAGAAAAAATAAAGAAGAAAAATAAGAGAAAAAAAAATTATTTGTACCAATATTAAAAAGGAAAAATAATCGTGTTTATTTTACCAAAAAATAATAAAAAATCATTTTTATGGTTTAAATAAATAAATAAAACTAGAGAAAAAATAAATAAAAAGAAGAAGAAAAACGCATCTAAAAAAGATTTATATAGCCAATAAAGACATTTAAGGTATTAAAAACTAACTTGTAAATGATAAATAATATAATTAGTTGAGTCTTAGGTAATAATAAATTATTATTAAGGTAGTAAATAGATAATATGTTTACTTTTAAGTAGTTATTGGTACATTATCAAAAAAAACAATTCAATGATTTCTTTACATTATTTTTGTTCTTAGTGATGGAGTATTTTGGTGACTAGAAATAGTTGAAAATCAAATTACCATAAAATGAAATAATAACTAGTTACATAAGATTTTCGGTAGATCAGATCTATCTTGATACAATTAATTCTTGATCAAAGACGAAAACAATGCATGTAGGTAGAGCAGTGGAGCAGATCGTGAGTATACTTGAAATGAATAATACTCGAAGAAATAAGTAAAAATTGAATAAATAACTTTAAAAAATGAGTTAGTGAGTCACAAGTTAAAAAAAGTGTTGGGAAATACATGAAAGGACCAAGTCTACTTGTACTAAAAAATCCTGCTATATTTATACAAATCACTTTGGGTTATGAGCCGTTATGAGCTTAAGCTTCGAAGCCCAAATTCCTAGTGTTAAAATTGATAAGTGTAAAAAGTAGTCGAATTAAAGATAGATGTTGGTGAACATTAGAAAGTAGATGAAAAAAATAGATTAATCGATTATTTGGTCATTGATAGTCAGATAAAGAGAGAATAAAGATATATAAAAATCATGGTAGAATCTTCGATGGTTTTATTTTCTCACTTCTTATCTCTTATACAGGAGAGAGTTCTAACGATTACATTGTATTGATACTGATCGCTGAATTACTCATAACAGACCATTTTGACCATGTATATTAATACACAAATATATATAAATGATAAAAAGTAATTCTTTATGACTCTGTAGTTGATTGCCATTAGTGTTGTAACTTATGTTGATAGTCAGGCATCCGCGAAAATACATCGACAAATGCGTTGACCAAGACATTGGTTTTGAGGTGTGTTTTTTATGCAGGACTTTGGCTGAGTAGCTGAAATTCACCATCATTAGTACCCTCTAGTCCTTGCAGAAAATATTGAGGACGGAATGTATCAATAGTGTTCGATTATCTTGAGTTTTTTCTTTTATGAAAATACTTTCCAAAATCTTGTTGAGTGTCTTCAACGATTTTTTTTATTGATGTAATATTCATTCCCAACGTATACCAAAACATGTATATCAACCTTTTTTGGATGAACTCATTAGATTTTTTAAATAACTGGTATATTGAGTTTCAATTCTAGCCGGACTAACCTTAGAGACGTCTTTAGATTTAATGAGTGTTGGCTCACTTCCGGCCTACATTAAAAATTCAATACATAAAAATTCTATATTTTTCCAAGAGGAAAAGAGTACATGAAACATATAGCATGATGTTAGAGTTTTGGACGTTACCTTGGAGCCGTTTACATTGTTGATTTGCTTCAAAAGTGCTTTGGAGAATAAAATTTATTTGTGTTATTTACGGGTATGATGCAATAACCCTCTCCTCCTTTTAAACCATGTAGGATAGATTCTCATTGTTGATGGAAGAAATTTTTTCCTTAGTCTTTGACATGTTGAGTAACCCTCCTAGTCTTTTGTGAATGATAAGAGAAAGACTAGAGATAATAAGTCCTCGTATTTTATATTTGGCTTCTCGAATAACATCTATCGTCCTAGTCAAAAGATGACAGAAGGACTAGATAGCAATAGTCACCAGTTTGGATTTTTGTATCATAGAGTATCCCGCTAAGTTCTTGTTGAAACATGAGGGAATGACTCGAGAAAATATTAGCGGTGACTTGTTTTTCAATGTTGAGTAAATCTCTAGCCTAAGGGAATACGCAAATATTACGTCTATACGTGGATAAATGCAGTTAGTTAAGTAAAATGTGCGGTTTGGCGATTCGGTTGCTAGCATCCTAGACGGTGATCATAATTCAATTCTCGTTATTTGATTCTGCATAAATCTGAATCATTACATTAAATAATATGAAAATATAAATATATTTTACCTTTAAATGAACATCGTCTAAAAGTGCTGAAAAGCCTGCGGTCGCCAAGGAAAGTTAAGATGTGTCTGTAAGGATGATGATATATTTTCAACTTCCGATTTTGCTGCTTGGTTTTTTTTACGGACATATGTTTGGTGTTGTGATTATTATTTCTTTACACATGAATAATTCCTCCCTCATTTACGAGGTTTTCTGTGAATAAAATGAAGTGAACAAATTCAAAGGTAGAGAGCCCACAAGGGCACATGATCCCCCATTAGGTTGTATCTAAAGTGCCCAACTAGTATTTTATTTTGCCTGATGAGAAAGAGCATGTAGTCCCATTCGTATTGAAGATGAGATTCATGACTTCCGCTTCAACGACTTATTGCCACCTCAAGCCACATGGCATTGAACATTGTGTGTGGTGCAGTCTCACATATTTTCTTATATGATGTACCATGAAATATCATAGAAAAGCATTTTGCGCCAGTGTGGTGTCGTGGACTAATATCATCCCAATATTATTCATTTTGTTGGAGGCTGGGTGTTCCAGACTAAGCCTTTTTTATTATTTTGAAAATAGGGTGCTCAATGTTTGAGACTAAGCCTTTTGTTTGTTTTGAGAATATGGTATTGAATATTTCAGACTAAGCCATTTGTTTGTTTTGAGAATAGAGTGTTGAGTGCTTTTAGATTTATCCTTGTAAAGTAGGTTTCGTGGAATTGTCTTATTTTTAAAGTGTGTTTACTCAATTTTGAATGTCGTAGGACGATGGAAAAATGTCGAGGCATCAACAGAAGAAGTGCTGAGAAATTTCAGTCTTATCTCACGTAAATAAAAAAAATACAATATGTGTTGGTTATTATTGAGGTGCATGGGCGTTGGAATGCTTATAGTCATTATTAAATTTCGTAGCATCAAGGGTGTTGAAGATATTTTTAAGACTTTAGACTTATCCCGTTTTTGTAGAGAAGGAATGTCGGTGCATTATGGACATCAAATAGATTTTAAGAATCCAAACTTATCTCATCTTTGTGAAGAAACGAATGTCGGAGCATTAGGGGTGCTTAAGAGATTTTTAGACTCCAGGCTTACTCCATCTTCGTGGAGAAATGAATACCTGAACATTATAAGAGGGTGTTGAGAGATATTAGACTTATCCTATAGTATTTTGTTGGAAAACGAATACCTTTATTTCTAAAACGGGTGGACGCATCCAAATTTTTGTGAAGCAAAAGTGTATTTATAGTGGGGTTTTTGTCGAGTCAATTAAAATTTGGCTCGTAAACCTGATTTTTGTTTTCGATTCAAAGAGTTAGTTTTGTAGTAACCAAAGATAAAGTGTTTGTTTGAAACTTGGAAGATTATGGGCCAACTCAATTATGTAGTACAACAAAATTATGATACGATACTTGGACTTCGATTTGGTTTGTAGTTGTGAAGATCGATGAGTACTAATGCGTATTCAACTCTGTAAATAATTCTGGTTAATGTAAAGTCTTGGTCATAGCATCATTTTTCATCCGATGAACAACAGTATTAACGCAAAAATGGGTTCGAGTTTTTCCAAAGATGTTCGGATTGTCTAGGTTAATAGACGTATGAGCAACATAAAGTTTGAAAATATTAGTGACTTTGCCTACGGTGTAACCGAATCTGCAGTGGCTTAGAAGGTCAAAGTTGTTAAAAATGAATGAAGCCGCGATACGGACACTGTTTTACTTGTCAACGGGTGCATATGATAGATTCCCTTATATTACAGACAAATTCTACTATTGTAATGGAAGTCTCTCCATAAATAAGAAGTAAAGTGACTCACTACGACTAAGAGTTCCAAAATTGATCTCGAGACATGAATGAATGTTACTGATACTGAGCTGCATATGAAACTAGGTGCAAAACATAATACAAAACAAAAAGAATACCTCTTCCGAGGCGGGCGAAGACACCGAGACAAAAAGATAAAAGTATGAGAACGGTAATGGTTATAATGGAAGCATATCCCCACTATACCATGTAAGAACTGAATTCCATCAGTGCAGGCTCACAATGGTATACTCATAACTTGAGGTACACTAACCCTGAATTTTCTTGAAAATATTTTAATGTAATTTCCTAACCGTGCTGTTAATAAACAAAGAGAGACAAAATAGAGAAGAATAAGCCACTCATAAGTGGTTAGGATTTCTGTTTATTTTGAAAGTGTAAGAATTACATATAACATATGCTCCTATTTATAGATAAAATAAAAAGCTAACGTGCTTGGACCTTATATGTTTAACACTCTCTCTCAAACTCACAATGCAACAGTAATAAGCATTGAAAGTTTGTCACAAAGAAAATGAAACCGCGCGGTTGACTGAGCCTTCGTGAAAATATCAGCAACTTGTAAAATTGATGGAACATATGGAAGCGAGATGATATCGATCTCAAGATGATGCGGAGTGAAGTGACAATCTATTTTAATGTGTTTCTTCCTCTCTTGAAAAATAAAATTATTTGATATCTGCATATCTCTTTTGTTATCACAATGTAACGAATGGCTTTAGTAAAATTAACCCCCATATCTATAAAAAGCCATCGTAACCAAATAATCTCACATGTTGTCACGGTCATAGCACAATACACAATTTTAATAGACGATCTAGAGACAACATCTTGTTTCTTGCATTTCCATGAGATTAATGAATCTCCAAGAAAAATACAGAAACCAATAGTAGATTTTCGATCATGAGGATCACTATCCCAATCAGCATCACTCTAGACACGTAGTTCAAGTGAAGTGGTCCAACATAATAAATGCTCTGGAATTGAGTGCCACAAAGATATCTCAATATTTGAAGAACAGGTCCCCAATGGAGGGATGTAAGAGCAGTAAGAAACTGACTAACCACATGAACAACATGAGCTATATCTGGCCAAGTAACTTTAAGATGGACCAAGCTCCCTACAAGAGTTTGATACAAAGTTGGGTCAGAAAAAGGAGCACCATCAGTCGGAGAGTACTGAACATTGGTTTCAAGATGGGTCTCTACCATCCTGTTATCAGAAATTCGCGCTCGCTCAAATAAATCAGATATATATTTTGTCTAAGAGAGAATATAAACTTTTGGAGAGTGAGCCATCTAAATACCTAGAAAATAATGTAATAGTCCAAAGTCTTTCATCGCAAAATGCTGAGCCAAATTATATTTTAGTGTCTCAATGCCATCCATATCATCACATGCAATGATTATATCATCTACATATAGGGATAAAATAATTCTTCCTTCCCGCGTACATTTGATAAACAAGGCTGAAACATGACTACTAGGAAGGAAACCAAGTGAAATAATAGCCCTAGAAAATTTTCAAACCAAGCACGAGTAGTGTTTTTTGGACTATATAAAGCTTTCCTAAGTCGAAAAACTTCACCTGGTTGGTGAGCAACACATGGAGAAGGAGTCATGTAAACCTCCTCAACAAGATCGTCATTCAAAAATGCATTTTTGACATCTAGTTGGAAGATCTTCAACTAGCGAACGACTGCAACCGCAATAAGAGTACTTTTGTGATAATCCATACCGTACTTTTCTGAATACCCTTTTGCTACAAAAAGAGCCTTATATCTTTCAATTGACCCATCAAACTTTGTTTTAATTTTAAAAACCCAACAAAAATCGATTCTATGCTTACCGGATTGAAGTTTAACTATATCTCATGCATGAGTATGATAAAGCGCAATAAGCTCTTCGACAATTACATTTTTCTAACGAGGATCACAAACAGATTTTTTAAACGATTGAGGTTCATACAAATCATGTATGTTTGCTATGAAATAAGTAAAAGAAGCTGAGTAAGAAGAGTACGCAAAATTTGGTAGTTTAGCAGATTTACTTATAAAAGTGGATCTTATGAGAGGTGGAGGGTCTGTTGTTCTACCAAACAAATGAGTTGGCTCAGGCATTGATGAAGCTGACTCAGGCATTGATGGAGCAGAAGTAGTATCAATTGTTGTAGATTTCTCATGAGATGGAATATCAATGTCAAAATATGTATAACTATAAGTTACAAAATGATCAATAGCCTGAATTTCTGTCTTTGTTACATCATGTGATTTTGTTGGAATTGAATAAAATGGGATCTCTTCAAGAAATGTGACATAACGAAATAGATATAGCTTATGACTAGTGGGATCATAACGACGATAACCTTTATGTGTAACACCATAACCTAGAAAAAAAATATACATGTTTTAGGACCTAATTTATTGTGTTCAACATGAGGTCGAAGGAAAAAACATGTACATCCAAACACTTGTAAGGAAGAATAATTTGGAAGTTGTTCGTATAACTTCTAAAATAGAGACATTCATGTATTATGAGCAATGGGAATTCAATTAATCACATTAACAGCAGTCAAAATTGCTTCTCCTAAAAAAACAGTTGGAATTTTAGGTGATAAAAGGTAAGAACGAGCAGTTCAACTTTCCGCAACACTATTTTGTTGAGGGTGGTAGTAGAAGATGATTAATGTACAGTACCATCGGAGGCAAGTAAAATTTTGAAATTATTGGAGGTATATTCACCCCATAAGTCTCACTTGAAGAATTTTAATACAACAGAATGTTGGGTCTTAACTAGTGCTCTAAATTCTTTATAAATTCCAAGGAAATCTGACATACGTTTCATCAGATAAATCCATGTGTATCAAGTATAATCATCAATAAACGATACATAATATGATGAAACACCCTTTTTGGACAGATGAGATGGACCCTTGACATCAAAATGAATAATATTAAACAAAGCAATAGAATAAGTGACACTTTCATTAAACGGTAACGCTAATTTTTTTGCCAATTTACAACTACTATAATCCGAGATATTATAATTGTTTAACTGACATAAAGCACCTATAGAGACTAAAAATTTCAAACGCGCTGCAGATACATGTCCCAGATAAGAAGTCCAAAGATAAAACTCATATAATTATGGATTCAAACAAAATAAAGACAAATCAACACCAGAGGCAACAATATTAGTCAAGTATATTTTTTCACAATCAACACCATAGACATCCACATCTATTACTTCGAGTTTTTCAAAAAACATAGAGTTCCATTACTTTAAGACTTATACCAATCACTTTATGAGTTTGTTGATGTTGTATAGCACAAACGGAATAATAATATAATACTCAATAACCATATATACACAATTGACAAATCAAAACAAGATTCAAAGCAAGGGTGGGAACTTAGTAAACATCAGATAGCGATATCTAAAGGGTACAAATAGAGCCAATACCCTCCACTAATATTGTTGTAGCACTAAGAGACACAACATATAGGGTTGAAACATGAGACAACAAAATAAAGTTCGACATGTGAGGTGGCATATGATGAGACGCACCCGAATCCAAAATCCCCAATGATGAATCAATACCTCAAGTGGAAGACGATAAGATACCTGAATCGTATGCAGATGTAGACATAATAAAGTTATTCTCTTTCAGTTTGGTCCTAGTAGACTGTAGAAGATCATCCTTTTCTATCAATTTCGTGATAAGATCCACCATCTTTAATTGAACAAAATCAAACAATCAAGAGATACCAAATCCCAGTCGGAAAATAAAATCAAAATCTTAATCAATCCCCAAATCCGAAATAATAATCAAACCAAGTCCGGATTCAAAATGCCAGTAGTCCAACAAAATCAAATAAAATACTCAATCAAATCCAAATCCAAATAAAATCCAAATATTAATTTATGTATAAAATCAAACCTCTTTTACCAACAAAAAACACTGTACTAGTCCAGCAGTGATTTATCCTAAACCGTAGGACCAAATCAAAATTCAACCGGTCATATTGAAGGATTGGATGTCTCGAACACGCTCTCTAAATTCAGCAAAAAAATATTGTTTTCCTTTCTATCGGGTCGTTTGATTACGACTGCACACAACATATCCGAAAACTGTATCTCTTCCAATGATTTCGTGCCCCATTATTGTATAAAAATTATCAAATTGAAGTACAACAGTAATAGATTCCAAACAAAACAACTCCACAAAGCTCTTAACCCCTAAGCGAAGTCCAAAATTAAAAGACCTAATTATTGTACGCACAATTATCAAACTGAAGCATAATAGTAATATATCTGAAACAAAACAACTCCAAACAGTTATTAACCCCAAAATGAAGTCCAAATTTCTAAGCAAAAAAATATCTGAAATAACATCAAACAAATCAAACTGAAGCACGATGGTAATATATTTGAAACAAAACAATTCCAAACAGCTCTTAACCTCAAAGAGAAGTCCAAATTTCTAAGCAAAATTAGATCTGAAATAACATCAAACAAATCAAATTGAAGCACAATGCCTGAAGAAATAAATCAGTTCTCCAATGATCGAACATACTCTGATACCATGTTAATAAATAAAGAGAGAGAAAATAGAGAAGAAGAAGCCGCTAAAAATGTAATACTGCTAATTAGCAATATTTAAAAAATTAATATTGTTAATTAACAGTATTAGAATTTTAGCAGCATTAATCTAATTTTTCTAGCAACACTATATTTGGTGCTTCTTACCTCATGGGTTTTTAGTATATGTTTAGTTTATCATCATGCACTAACAGCTTAATCATAGTTCCTAATACGGCGAGAGACAAAAATTTATTTGCCACTACTATTGGAATATTTGAAGTTATTATGTTATAAATGGGTACATAAAAATATTAACTCTATATTCTTTCAACAATTAGACAATCAAACAGTAGAATATATAAAACCTTTGCCGGTTTGGAAGCGCTTACACATCAGTAGAAAATGATGCTATTCGACTCAAATCACATTATCTACAACTAGTTTTCTTATTCCATTAAAAAATTTATATCAATTTTTTTCTAGCTTTCACTTAACAATAAAATTAAAAGTTATATAAACACATCCTTCATTTAACAATAAAATTAAAAATTCTATAAAACATGATAATTTTCGTGCTACTGTATCCTGTAAATGGTAGAATTGTTCCAATGAACTAATAGAATTAGTGTTACTATATCGTGGAGATGATAAAACTATGAAATTGATATATTGTTCTAATGAATAAGATTAGACAAACAATCTTCTTCGGCTTTCACCAAACTTCTCCAAAGCTGAATCTGCATTCCAGTCAAACAACTGTGAAGTGATATAGCGATGGGTTGTCCTTGGTTTTCTCAAAATAGTTGTGAAGTGCACCGGGTATGTCCTCTAGAAAATCTTTCATTAATTCGCCATCATTCTCTTTGTGTTTTCCCTACAACTTCCTCGTCAAATCTTTCATTAATTCGTCATCACTCTTTTTGTGTTTTCCTTATAACTTCTTCGTCAGTATCTCCTTAAATATGGAAGATATTGCTCTCATATCTCCTTTTAACTTCTCTTTTCTTCGCTTCGGCTTTAAAAAGTTCAAATTTGTAAATCGAATGTCAAGCCATTCATATATATATATATATATATATTTGTTAATAATTGTTTTTGCCAGTATCACCATGATACTGGTCATACCATTAAAGATTGTATTGCGCTGAAACAAGAAGTGCAGAACTTGATTGAAAAAGGCAAGTTGGGGCATATGTTAAAAGAAGAGGTGGAAATAAGCTTGATAGTGCTCATCGGGATGGTCCAAATAATGCAGGCCTTTCGGCTCCGGATGGGGCTATGGTGATAATCGAGAGGTTCGATGTAGAGTCAGAATACTTGGACCATGATCCGACCCGGAATAAAGTGGGTGTTATTGTGGAACGTTGCAAGACGGTGTCCGAACTTATTAACGTTTTTGAATCACTTACAATATTCGGTGGGGACACCATGACTGCACCAACTGCTTCTTCAAGAAAGAGGCATGTTCATACTTTAGCTACCTAGCTTGAAGGAGGCATGACCTCCTATCAATCGCAAATTCGTTTTCCTTTTATTGTTTTTGACGAGGATCATCTTAGGGATATTGCCGGTCCACATGAAGATGCTGTGGTCATAGGAGCATCCATTGGAGGCAATGATATAAGGAGAATTTTGGTGGATACAAGAAGTTTACCCAATATTCTCTTTTTAACTTCCTACAAACGAATGAAGAATCTAGTAGTGATTCAGCGTTCGAACATGTCAATTGTCGGTTTCACCAAAAGCTCAGCAGATGTGATCGGAGAGTTCGAGGAGGATGCGTTGTTGGGCAAAGGCCCTTTTAAAAATATAGTTAGAATACTTTTCGTTGTGGTGGATTGTCCGACTTGTTATAACTCTATTCTGGGGAGATCTTGGCTCTCTAGGATGCATGTCGTGGCCTCAACAGTCCACCAATGCTTGAATTCTGTTGTGCAAGGATAAGTGGGAGTTGTTCGGAGCAGCCAAAAGGTAGCAAGAGAATTTTATGCAACTGCACTGGCTCCTCAGACGTTGGGGGCAGTTCAGATCAATGATGAATAGTATATTGAGGGGCCCTTTAGGGAAGAGGGTGAAATAGATGACCCCAGAGAGACCCCTGGTGTTTTAATACCAATTGAAGAAGTTGAAACTCACTCTCTGGCTGAAGGAAAAAGTGTCAAGATAGGATCCAAAATGACATCGGAGTTAAAAGATAAAATGTTAAAATTCTTGAAAGACCATCAGCATGTTTTTGCTTGGTGCAATGCTGATGTTACCGGAGTACCAATAGATATTATATCACACCAATTGTCCATCCAAAGAGACATAGCACCTTTGGTATAAAAGAGAAGAGCCTTTTCTAAGGAAAAGTTTGATGTCATAGTTCAAGAGGTCGACCGGCTTACTAAAATGGGGCACATAAAGGAATCTCAATACCCTTTATGGATGGCCAACCCGGTATTGGTAAAAAAGAAAAATGGCAAATGGCGTATGTGCATCGATTTCACAGATCTCAACAGGCTTGCCCCAAATATTTATACTCGGTCCCCCGAATTGATCAGTTGGTGGACTCCACATCTGCAAACAAGGTGCTATCCTTTATGGATGCCTTCCCCGGGTATAATCAGATTCAAGTGGGATCTGAAATATCAAGAAAATACTACATTTGTTATTGATAGGGGCCTTCATTGTTACAAGGTGATGTCATTTGGGTTAAAAAATTTTGGGGCTACTTATCAGAGGTTGTTAAACAAGGCTTTTGCTGATCAAATTGGAATAAGCATGGAGGTTTACATCGACGACATGATGGTGAAAAGTGTGGACGAAGAGTTACACCTGACAGATCTCCAAGAAACTTTTACTAACTTAGTATAAGTGAATTTGAAATTAAACCCTGAAAAGTGTGTCTTTGGAGTGCAGTTCGGGAAATTCTTGGGATATGTGATAAGTGAGCAAGGGATACAGCCTGATACGGACCAGCTTAATGCTTTACTACAAATGAAGCCTCCTCGGAATATTAAAGAAGTACAACGATTGACTGGGAGGCTGGCTGCACTAAACCGTTTCAATTCAAGGTCTTCGAACAGGTGTGCCCTGTTTTTTCAGACTTTGAAAGGTGCAAAGGACTTTGATTGGTCCTCGCAGTGTGATGAGGCCTTCGATGAAATCAAGAAGCATTTGTCCTCCCCGAGACTTTGTTTAAAACCGTTGATGGAGAGACTCTTTTCGTATACTTGGCAGTCTCTAGTTGTGCCATAAGTGCAGTGTTTGTAAGGGAGGTAGATAATTATCCCCATCAAGTGTATTACATTAGCAAGAGTTTGTTTGATGCAGAAAAACACTATTTGAAACTTGAAAAAATAGCACTAGCTCTGGTGATTGGTGCGAGAAAGATGAGACCTTATTTTCAGGCTCATCCCATTATTTTCCGGACGTCTTTTACCTTGAAAAATGTTCTTCAAAAGGCCGACATTTCAAGTATAATGACGAAGTGGTCAATAGAATTGGGAGACTACGATATTGATTTTTCACCTCGGACAGCAGTCAAAAAGCCCAAGCGGTGGCAGATTTCTTGGTTGAATTTCACTCAGATAGAGATACTAAACAAGCAACCAGAGTAAAATATAAAAAAGTACGGATTATCCAGACTGGCGGTGGATCAAGCACTATGGGTTGTGGTGCGGGGATATGTTTAACTTCTCCGTACGGTGACAGAATGTACCAGGCTATATGCTTTGCGTTCAGGGCTTCTAAAAATGAGTCCGAATATGAGGCAGCTATAGCTGGATTAAAGTTGGCTCTCATTTGTGGGGCCATAAGAGTCAGGTTAATGAGCGACTCCCAGCTTCTTATCCATCATGCACAAGGTCAGTCTGAAGCTAAGAAAGAACAGCTGATTAAATATTTATTCATCTTCAAAGAAGTGGCACTCAATTTCAAAAGTGTCACTTATGAGCACATACCTCGAACAGAAAATACATTGGCAGACTCCTTGGCAACCATAGCCTACTCTGAGTCCTATCCTTGGATACATGTGCAAGAATTCCCATCAATTCAAATCAATCCGGATAATGAAGAAGAAAGTTTGAATATACAGCTAAATCAGCCACAAGATTGGAGATTTCCTCTCTTTCAATATCTCTCAGATGGCATCTTGCCTCCGGAAAAAGCAATAGCAAGAAAAGTAAAGTACAAGGCTCGTGGCTGTGTCATCCTAAGAGATATTCTTTACAAGAAGTCTTATAGTAAACCCCTCTAACGATGTTTGGGGATCGATAACTCTCAAATAGTACTCTCTGAATTACATGATGGTGAAGGATCAGCTCACTGCGGATTCAGGGCCCTAACAAGAAGAGTTTTGTTAGCTGGGTACTACTGGCCCTCCATAATGCCAGATGCTAAGGAGTTGGTAAAAAAGTGTGACCCATGCCAGAGATATAGCAATGAAATTCATACCTCGGCTATCCCTTTAGAGTTAATTTCTGAACCAATACCTTTTGCTCGTAAGGGGTTAGATTTGGTTGGGCCTCTACCTATGGCATCCAGAGGGTGCAGAACTATAATCGTTGCTATTGATTACTTCTCCAAGTGGATGGAAGCAGCTCCATTGGCAGGTACAACATCAAAAGCTGTTATAAAATTCATCTTATCCAATATCTGTTGCAGATTTGGAATTCCATAAAAACTAACCACAGACAATGGGCCACAATTCGACCATAAAGAAATGGAGAATTTTTGTACCTCTAGACGCATACAACATTGCTTCTCTTCTCCTTTCCACCCACAAGAAAATGGACAGGTCGAAGTGGCCAACAAGACAATACTGTCCGGTCTAAAGAAGAATTTAGAAGGGACTACTGGAAAATGGCCAAGTTACTTGCAAGAAGTTGTGTGGGCTTACCGGACCACTCCCGGGGCTGCAACACAAGAGTCTCCATTTGCCTTAGTATATGGGACGGATGCCATAGCTCCCATAGAAGCTACTCTCCCTTCATTTCGAGTTCATAATTTTTCCAAACATGCTAACAAAGTGGCAATCAGAGGCCAGCTTGACTTAATAGAAGAAAGAAGAGTTAAGAATCACCTTAGAGCTGCACACTATCAAGGTTTGATGAGAAGCAAGTTTGCTTCTAAAGTTAAGAGAAGGGATTTTCAACCAGGGGATAAGGTATTGAGAAACGATTTCCTACATAATAAAGAGAAGCACGTCGGTAAGTTGGCTCCAACTTGGGAATGACCCTATGTGGTCATTGAAAAGCTTAAGCCTGGGACATACCGGCTCCAAGACAAAGATGGAAGGATTTTGAATCACCCCTGGAATGTTGAGCACCTCCGTTTGTACTTGGAAAAAAAACTATGTAAATATTTACTTGTTTGAAAATTCATGTAAATATTTAGGGGCATACTCTTTCCTACTCTGGTACTTTAATAGAAATTCATAGTTCCATTTTAGATGTGGGATAATGCAAAAAAAATTATACTTATTTTGAAAAACCGCATGTCTTTCATAGAAAGTTTGGTAGTAATGTTTTTCCACATTTTAGATGTGGGATAAGAGTCATAAGACAAGAAAAGATATACTTGTTAAGAAAAGTCACCATGTGTTTTATAAACAGCTTGGTAGCAACTATTTTTCCCACTTTAGATGTGGGATAAGATGCATTTTTTAAAGAAGCAACCCTCCATATTTATAGTCAACTTTGTTAGTAATGTTTTTTGCTTTTTACAATGTAGGATAGCTAAATGACATGCTTAAATATAAAAATAAGATATATTTTTTTTATAAAATTTCGGATATCGGATATTTCGAATACGGATATTACTAATCCATATCTGCTATTTTCGGTCGCATGTCGGATACGAATATTATCCGTTTTCTTTCGAATACAAATATTATCCGTTTTATTAGGATTCGATATCAAATATTTCTTCTTCCTTTTCTTCTTAGCCTCCTCCTCCTTGCAACTAACATCGTGGCCGCTCACTTTCCCACCATCCGCAACGGCTACTGGCGTGTTCCCTTCAACCTCAGCTTCGCTTTTGTTTTCTTGATTGGCCAGCTCATCGGATTTGGAACGTTTACTTGGCACCCTATTCCGCTTCTGTAGAAATAAATGTGCGTCAGGTGCATCGGTCTTTGCAACCAAGTCTACCAAGCTGGGCGGCTCCCGCAACTGTTTTGCAGTCAAAGGTTCGTTAGAGCACCACCAGAGGTTACTACAAATCAAGTTGGTATTTTAAAAACACCGATTGAACTCTTGACCCCAGTTCTTCCGGGCATAGTCTTTTAGTTTCTGAAAGGTCACCGTAGCATCTTCAAAATAATCCTTTTTCAGCTCCTGAATGTGATGCTTGCACACTGAAACAACGACTCAGATATGTATATATATATATATATACTTACCATCATAGATCCACGTATGCAACAGACGCCTCGGGTTCTCAATAGAGTAGTGACGCCCGTTTTCCTAAGCACAACTGACGAAGTCGTTCACTATCTTCCAAATGTTTCCCAAGGAAGAGTAAAAGAAAAGTAAATTTGGCGATTTGGAAAGACCAGACATAGCGACATACTGTTTCATCGACATAAGATGGCCAGACAATCGGTAGGTCATGATAGAGGAGATTAGGATGTACCATGCGTTGGGAGTCAGCTGGGATGGACAATGACCGATGATTTCGAAATACCTTACAATCTCGGTATCCAGGGGAATTGTGACACCCCAGTTGAAGATATCGGTAAAAATAATTATCTCCCAGGTCCGAACATGTAATGGCGTCTCCCTAGGAACGGGAAAATGCACGTTTACGCTTTCATATATGCCCACCGGATTAACAGCTCGGGTTGTTCCTTCGGAGTGTAGTACAAGTACTTGCCTTCGTACAAGGTAATAACATTGTCTGTACAGAAAGAACAGTGATAGCTGGTCGTCATCACTGCCTCGATCTAAGGAGGAAGAGGCTCCTCGGGGGAAAAGCACCAGCAGCCCCTTCGCCTTCGGTTGCAACCTCTTCTGCTTGGTGCCCCCCTTCGGGATCACCTTCTTTATCAGCCTCAACTGGCGCCTTTGGGGCCTCCTCAACAACAGCCGTTTTCTCTTCGGCATCGATGGGGTTGGCTTCCTCTGAAATCTTTGAACGGGTTACGATGTTAGCCTTAACCGAGGCGGGGTTTACGAAGCTTGAGCTACTACCGATGCGTTTATGTTGGGGGTCGCTCTCTTGCAGGTTTTTAAGGAGTCTTTCTCCATCCTCTGACGGTCAACATCCCTTTCAGCAACACCCTGAGGTGTAGCAGCGGTATTAACGTCTGTCCGGACACCGATAATAATATCGGTCAGTTACACCATTTCGGGTGAGGATGATGCACTAGAATCGCCCATCGTAAGGAATTTGGGTCGGTTTTTGTTTTGAAAATGCTGGTCGGGAGCACTTGCTAAATCACCAGTGAGAATGACTAGTTTAGTGTTCCGGTCACCAGAAAGATCGGCAGGGGGGCTCGGGGTAGGATTGCTCGAAGAAATAAAGACTAATTCTGGTGTTTGGACAACGGGCAACTCTTGTGGCAAAAATGTTTCCACGGGCACTGGTGACGACCGAACAGGATCATAAGGAGGGGGAACAGATGTATGTGGACTTTTGACAGAATCCCAAATTAATCGAGCAACGCGGTATTCCTCAGCCCTATAAGTGATAGAGGCGTAATTTATGAACCCGAACACCGGTTTATTTTTCTCCTTAGGCTTTCGATTTCTCTTCAGGATAGTTTTTCTCATAAAGACAACGATTTCTCTCTCTAGAACTAACAAGAATGTCGCTTTCTCTCACTAGAATTTCTTTGAAGAAGAAAATAATAATCGAAAGGAAGGCATATTTATAGGCAGCCTGGTGCCTTAAATTCCTTCTGTATGGGGAAGTCCAAAGGAAACGATTCGCGGGAAGTTGAAGAGTCTCCTGGGGAGGTGTGGGAACAGACACGCTTCAAATAAAAGAGTGACACGTGGAAGTCATCATCAGCTACTAGAGATATAGGTAATCATCGAGCTAGCTTGGTAGGCGTATAGTAGCGTCTGAACTCGCGTGTCTCTCAAGCGAGTCCTACGTGTACACCAACGCCAAGGAGCGTGGAACTCCGCTTTGCAGATGGGTTGGATAATATCTCGACCCAATTTAGGCCCATCAACTAGAGCCCATTATATGACGACCCAAATCTGAACCAGTAGAAACAGAGTCGTTTTCTCTAATGAGTACCACGAGGATTGAGAATGGATCGGGCGCAGGTGTCTCATAAGAGAACGGACCATTAGCCACAGGTACGATCAGCTGGAGAAGCCCAGCAACCGGATAAAAATCCCGATGCTTCCGCAATTTTGCATTTCTACTTATGAAAGAACTGTTCCCGATGTAGTGATGCGCTAGTAGCTACTCGAGCCGAGTCACAACAAGTATTCACTCCCGATATCTTGAAGACTGGAGGGCTACTGATGAGGCAATAAATCACCGAGCTTGAGATTAGAAATATTAATTGTTGAGTAAAGTAAATGTATTTGTCCTATCTTTGTATTTATTATTAGTTAGAGGAGAATATTCCCAATGGTTGAAAAGTGAAGGACCAAGTTGTAAAAATAGAAGGACCACGAAAGAAATAAATGGGGGCCACCTCACCGACTATATAAGGGAGCCCCCCTTTTTCTGGGTTGGTCGGCATTATTAAATACATTCTCTCTCTACTTTCTCTCTTTACACTTTATTCTCTAGTCACATGAAACCCAAGATCCAAGATACCTACCTTAGTCGCCTTTTATCTTATCAATAATAATAACTAGGCCTCGGTCAAAAGATATCGGCCAAGACATTGAACAATATATCGGATTCGAGGTAGGTTGTTGATACATGGCTTCGGCTGAGCATGAGAAATTCATCCTCATCAGTACCCCATAGTCCTTACAAAATAATTAAGGAATGACTGCTTCAATAGTGTTCGATTATGTTGAGTATTTTTCTTTATGAATACTTATTGAAGCTTGTTAAGTGTCTTCAATTCTTTTCTTGGTTGATGTAATGCTCATTCCAAAAGTATGTCAAACAATATATAATCATGTTTTGGACAGTCTTCTAAAAGTATTTAAGTACCTTGGTAGATTAAGTTTCTACCCTAGCTAGACTAAACTTATAGATGTGTCTAAATTTAGTCAATATTAACCGACTTCCGGCCTATGTTAAAAACCTCACATCGTCCGAAACTTCCCTTGAATAAAAAATATCTATTTTTCCAAGAGGAAAAGAGTACTAGAAATGCGTAGCATGCTGCTAGATTTTTAGACGTTACCTTGGAGTTCTTTGATTTGTTAATTTTCTTCAAAATTTATTTCGAAAATAAATTTTACTTGTGTTTTTGTGGGTATGATGCAGTAGCCTCCTAGTACTCTTAAAGCATGTATGAGGGACTATTATTGTTGAGGAAATAAATTATATGTTTAATCTTTGACATGTTAAGTAGCCCTCCTTGTTGTTTGTAAAGGATGAGGGAAATACTATAGAAAGTGAGTCTTTATTTTTTACTTTTGGTTTGTCGACTAGCCTCTTTAGTCTTTGTTGAAAGATGATGGAAGTACTAGATATCAATAGTCACTGGTTTGGATTTTTGGATTGTAGAGTAGCCCCTAAGACTTTATTGAAGGATGAGGGAAGAACTTGAGAAATTTTTGGAAGTAACTTGTTTTTCAATATCGAGTAGTTCTTGTAACCAAAGGGAATGCACGGATAAAAATTCTATAGGTGGAGAAAACTGTCGTTAGTTAAGTAAAATGTTAGGTTTGACGGTTCAACTGCTAGTATCCTAGTTGGTAAGCATAATTTAATCCACTCTATTGATTATGCATAAATCTGAATCATTGGATTAAATAAGAGGAAGAGATAAATTCATTATAACTTTGAGTGGACATAATCTAAAAATATTAAAAAGCGTGTGGTCGCCATTGGACGTTAAGATGTAGCAGTAAGAATACCATTATATTTTAAACTTCTTTATATGTTACTTATTTGGTATTATATATATATATATATATGCTGTTATGATTATTATTGCTTTATTCATGAAGAATGCCTCTTTTCTTCATGATGGGATTTTGTAAGTCCAATAAAGTGATCAAATTCAAAGGTAGAGACCCCCATAAGGGAACTTGGTCTCCCGTTGGGTTGTATCTAGAGTACCTAACTAATATTTTTGTTTTATGTGATAATAAGGGGCACATTATCCCCTTTGGCACTAAAGATGGGATTCATGACTTCCGTTTAACGACTTGTTTCCACCTCAAGCCACATAGTATTAAACATTGTGTGAGGCCCAACCTTACCTTTTTGTATGATGTACAATGGAATTTCGTAACATTAAAGTATATTGTGGCAGTGCGGTCTTGTGGACTAATGTCGTCTGAATGTTATTCATTTGTTGGGTGCTTAGTATTTGAGACTAAAACTATTTTTTTGTAAAGATAATGCTGAATATTTCAGACTAATCCTTTTGTTTGTTTTGAGAATTAGGTATTGAATGTTTCAGAACTAAGCCTTTTGTTTGTTTTGAGAAAAACGTGTTGAGTGTTTTCAGAGTTACCCCAGTAAAGTAGGTTCCAAAGACTATGTTATTTTGAGATTTATTTTACTTAATTTTAAATGTCGTAGCATGATGAGAATGATGTATTACCATCAATAAAGAAGTGATGAGATGTTTCAGTCTTATCCTGTATAAATAAAAAGATATGTCATAGCACTGGTTATTATTAAAGCACATGGGCGTTGGATTATATAGAGTCATTATTAAATGTCGTAACATTAGAGGCATTGAAGATATTTTAAGAATATACACGTATCCCATTTTTGTGGGGAAATAAATGTCGATTCATTAGGGGAACTCAAGAGATTTTAGGAATCATGAATTATGGGTGGTTAAGATATTTTTAGACTTCATACTTATCCCATCTTCGTAAAGAAATGAACGACAAGACATTCCAAAAAGTGTTGCGAGATATTAGAGTTATCCCATTATAATTTGTTGGAGAATGAATTCTTCTATTTTTGATGCAAATGGGTGTATGCCAAATCTTCGTGAAGCAAGACAAGATGTATAGAGGTGATCTGATGGCTTAATTAAAATTCATCTCATAATCATGATACTTGTTCTCGGATTGTAAGGCTATTGCATAACCATGTATGATTCGTGGGCCTCACATTTATTAATTTGTGTAATAATAAAAAGTATAAAAATAGAAGACTTAGCCATGTAGAGCTGAATGTATAGTATTTATTTGAATGTGTAGAATATTATCTGCCAGCTCAATTATATGGTACAATAAAAACATGACACAATACTTGGACATCATTTTAGTTTGTAGTCGTGCAAATGGATGAGTACCATTGCGTATTCAACTATATAAATAATTCTAACCTATGTGGAATCTTGTTCATACCATCATATTTCATTCGTATAATAGTGATTTTAAACGTAGAAAAGGGTTTGGGGTTTTCCAAAGATGTTCGGACTGTTCATGTTGATGAATGAAGAAGTAATATCATGGGTGGAAATGTTAGTGACTTCATGCCGGTCGTAACCGAATCTGTGGTGACTTAGAAGATCAATGTTGTTGGAAATGAACGAAGCCCGCGAGGCAGACACTACTTACCTGCCGACGAGTGGTTGTGATAGATTCTCATATATTGGAGACAGATGTTGCTAAAGTGGTAATTTGGACTCACATGGTTGGTATATTTTTTACTATTTCACCCTATTATTTTACTAAATATAAGCATATTTACTCCTTATTACATAAAGTTCATCAATGTTACATATTTGTTTGACCTATTTTGCAGGACATATATTATACCAAATTATCCCAATGTCTCACTTGTTCGACTTAAATTTCGGATAAATCTTGCCCTTATTATTAATACGTTATTCCTTATGAAGAAATCTGAGGGAGGACTAGCTTTAATACTATCTCAGATTCGAGCCCAACCTGAGGTGACACTTCCTCGAACCACAGCCCAGTCTAAGATAATGTCGCCTCATATTATAGCCTAGCCTGAGGTGATGTTACCTCGTATCGACCAAAAAAGTTACCTTACCCAATAAGAATTCTGGAACTATGGGTCAGATAATTTAATCAAAGATTTGAGTTACGTACGCCACTCATGTCTTACTCCTATACATGTGTCATGATGTAATTTGATCTATGTTCTCGGACATTCATGATGTTTCTAGATGAAGTAGTGTTGAGACCATTTCTTTATCTAATGCTAGTGTCATTTTCATTCCCCCAAACGGGTGCTAGTCGAGTCATCAACATCTTCCCTTTAAATAGACTCATCTTCCTCTCACAATCCTCACTTACAACTAATTATAAAGAGAGAGAAAGAAACTCTCAAATTTTAGCCATCACAAATAAGATTTCCCAGCTACAAAGCCACCGCAAAACCTACTCCGGTACACTTATTGAAAAATCCATTGTACTCCTCAAATAACGCCTTTAAAACCCATTAAAATCCCCGGATAACGAACTTAAAATACCTCGAACTCCTCGGATAACAAGCTTATATGTTTTCCAAGTTCAATAATCTTGATTCGTTGTCAATAGTCGAAAACGTCTAAGCGAGAAAAACTGCAAGGATAGTGGACGAGGGTCCAAAGCTCATCAAAAAGTGTTCACCTACGGTCGTTTCGAACTAAGTAAGAAAAAACCAAAACTAGTTGCCACATTCTCTTTTAATCCTCCAATGAATCCTTCACCCATGACCACTAATCTTTCATCGAAGCTCGTTAATCCTTCACCAAAGACCACTCACCCCTCTCGGAAATCTCGCTCTCAATAGGACACTCGTAAACCAAGCTTTATACCAATGAGAGAGTCGGAACGAGAATCATCTTCTAAAAATGCTACACAACAAACACAAAAAATGTTCATTTCCCCGAGCACCAGACTTTAAATATCAAGACATGCCAGAGTGGCCTCTCCACACCATAACACTCCCCCAAAGGGATTGGTTTGATATGAAGAAATGCTTTATATAAGAATTTCAGTGATTCCTTCTACTCTACTAACAACCCTTGAGGCGTCTGCCAGACTTTAGAGTTAAAATATGTCTTTAGGGTAAGGATGTAATTTATCGAAGAGCCACATGTTGAATTTGGAAATATAGACGAGAATAAGAATGATATGAGGGTTGATGCCGAGAAGGTTGTTGAGATCCACAAAAAGGCAACGAGGTAGCTGTCAGACTAATGAACCCAAAAAAGACTGGAACTGATGAATTATTTTCTTTCTAGATATTTGACATGTTGAGGATCAATCTTCGCAACATCGACACCCGATATATTATTGCTTTGTAAAGTAGAAAATATAACTGATGAGTCCGAATTCGGAGTGCTCCCCGGAAGGGCATCCCAAAGTAAATCTCTCCGTAAACCGGACAGGCTCCAAGAACTTAATTCGGACAGGACTTTTGAACCGGGAAAATGACTTCGAACACTGCAAACCCAAAGCAGTTTGAACTATGACTAAAGTACTAAAAAACCTAAACACTATCTGACTAAGCTACCTGCTCATCTACTTAAAACTCATGGGTCTTTAAACATGACCCGGGTCCATTAAACTTGACCCGAAAGCCCATAAGGGCCCAAATTACATACTATAAATACCCAACCACCAGCATTAACTATGGGTAACAAAAATTTATTGCTGCCAAGCTGCTCAATTCTCTCTCCACCTTGAAATATCTTGAAACACCTTCACACCACCCTGAAACACCCTCACGCCGCCTTAAAACTCCACTTGAAATTACTAGCCTACCCTCGGGCTACTTTTATCCTCACCAATAACTATTATTCAGAGGAGGACATTACGAAGCTAAGGGTGTGTTGGGGGATCCCATGTACGAATCAGATGAATTATTTTCCCCGAAAGGGATAACCAAGGTGAGAAAAATTATAAGAAAATAAATTTAGGATGGAGAAAAGATGGTCATCAGGCGTCTCATCATACTAGAGGTTCAAGGAAAGAAAAGTATGATCAAGAGAAGAGAGGACTTGGGTCCAAACAATAAGAGAAGGCTGTGAATGTTGCTAAGAGAAAACATGTAGCACCACATGTGTAGATCCCTTTGGGAAGCCATAATTTTGAATATCGTGTAAGTAACCAATTCATGTATCCATCCGAAAAAGGTTTACATACAATTCATGTATCCAAAAAATGATGCATCAACAAATAAAAGTTTTATGCAAGAACTAAATTTTGAAGACACGAACCGAATTCTATGAAACACCGCTCGAAGTTGTTTTGCCGGAGTATATTCCAAATGACAGTCGGTCATAATATCATGACTCCACAATCTTTTGAAGTATCCCTTGAGTTAAAAAAAAGAAGTAGAACTATCTGTGAAAAAATCTCTTCTTGCTTTCTTTAAAGTATTCCATGAGATACGGTAAGAAATGTCTAAACTGTTGTCTTATTTAACAAACGATTTTACACTTTTTGTTGTTACGTAATTGCATGAACTACTCGTATGTCAAATGTTTTTGACGTTGTTTTGGAAAAATCCGGGCTGCTAGTATACCGTTGAACAACCCGCCTAATGATCATGAAGCCGATAGTGGAATCAAGTAATGCATAAAGTCTTCATTTACATCCAGTTGAGACTTTATTTTCGCAAACAATTATCTTAGATTTCGTATTATGTATATATGTGAAACAAAATACATGTTCTACAGCACAACGACATAAAGATAACTTTAGAGCTGCATCTCCTTGATAAAAAACTTGACCAACACCTGTAATTTCATCAACCCAACCAGTAGTAGCAACTTTTCTTTTACGATAATAAAAAAACTTAAGCCAATACTACTCTCCCTATTAGTTAATTGATTATTGGAGCTTCATACAATCTTATGCTAGACTATTTTCAGATTTCTTCAACAATCTTATCGATTGTATACTCTTACATAAGAAAGCTAACACTTTTTAAACACTCAATGTCAAGAAATAATAGCAAATCCACTAAATATTTTTCTTTCATAAATAAACAATTTCTATTACCATCGTAAAAGTAGATAATATTGTATTTACCTCTTATCCAAACATTCTACCTACTTTCAACGTGCTTTTGAATATTTTAGAAATATTTAAACTCGTTAAAAAAAGCCATTACAATTATACTTGCATAGTTTGCATGGAAATAAAGGTAAAAGTGGAAAGGTATAAATTAATGCTTTCTTTTTTCGTTCAGTTCTTCTTTTGTACGTATGTTCTTCAATTCTTCCTCTCGTTTGCTTTCGTTTATTTACTTTTTATATATGAAAATTTGTTTGTTACCACCATTTTTACTCATTCTCCTTATTCAGAATTTCACTGAAGTTTATTTAAATTTATTTTATTTTTATTTCTGTTCCGATTAAGATTTTTTATTCTGATTTCTAATTATGAATCTAATTGAAGACATCCATCCACCCCGTTTCTTGAGATTCTAAAGGCTTTTATTATTGCTACGTCATCCTTATTTTACATATATGTCAAGCAATTCATATATGTAAAAGTAAGAGAGAATAGATACATAATCTTCTCTTTTTATAGGTTCATATTGTGTTTCACATATATTGTTAATAGAGTAAATAAATGATAGCGAGAATTAATGATAAAATTCATTCTTTAGCATACAAAACACTCAATTTAATTCTTTCCTATTATTTTTTTCAACTATGGAAAACACATTAAACCTTAAATTTAGAAGTTCAAACAAACCCATAGCTCTTATTTTAGAAAGGAATAAAAAATACAGAGGATAGTCTTGAATTCACCGTAGTTAGACTTCAAATCCATACTACCTTCACTCAGTGTGCTAATTTTAACTCAATTTCGATTTTATGGACAACCAAACTAGTATACTTCTTACTTCAAACCTTTTTGCAGTATACGAAATCCATATATTTTTCCAAAAGAATGAACACAAAGCTCCATTAAAGGAAAAAGGCTTTGAAATTGGTGATTGAAATGTGAATGATAATAATACCTCTTGCTCGGATAAAGGCTTGCACTGGATGAGCTGATTAATCTGTTCGTTGAGATTCGCATTAGAGTCCGAATCTATTTTCTTTTCTCTTTTCTATTTTTTTCTTGACTCGGATTTGATTTGTTTTTTCTCTGAAACCGAAATGAATTGACAGATTTTCCAAAATTAGAGTTAAAAAGTCTTCAAAAATCGATTGAATCGATTCCTTTGTTTGAGTGTTGTTTTATTTTCCGTTCTTCTTTCTCCGTGCTAATCTTTGAAACGTATTGATTAAAGTGAATGGGAGTTAAATGTCATATTAGGGTTATTTTGGTGTTTCGAAAAATAATCTGTATTAAAAAGAATAAATAATCTAGTTTGAGATTTAGATGGAATTTGGCATTTGAAAATGGACTAAGAAGAGATTTAAATCTTATATTGGTAGTGATATGGAAGTAAAAGATCTGGTTTTCTCATGTCACCCGACTCTTGTGGAGTCCTAATAGACCACCACCATCAAGTGGTGATGGTGGTGGTGTTTGTTTCCCATCATGCGTCTTGTTTCTGGCCTCTTGGGGTGGTTTTCAAAGAAGTTAAAGCTGCCATGGCGAGCTTTTACTTGCAGCAGAGCACTCTTTTGGTTTTCAAAGAAGTTAAAGCTATGGTGGCGAGCTTTTACTTGCAGCAGGGCACTCTTTTCGGAGAAATCTTGAATTCCACTATTGAAGGATTTCTGGAGGTCGGGGTCTGGATTTTCTCTGTCGCCGACTCAAAACAGAGTTTTGGATCTCTGCCTCTGGCCATTACCTTATGAGGTCTCTCCGAAAAGTTGCTATTCTTCTTGTTTTTGGCAGACTTGTACTAATGTTATTATTTCTTTTAATGTATTTATTCCCAACAAATAGACCATACTTGATATTAGGAAACTAATATTAGGAAACTAATATTAGGAAACTAAAGACAAGTTTAATATAGGAAATCTACTTGTCCGAAGATATAAATAATTCTGTAATGTGTTTTATTCTCATCTTCTTGTTACGAAACAAAATGCAGAGCAGTGAGGAGACATCGTCGAGTTTTGGAAAAACAATGGCTTCAGGGAAGAAATTGAGTTTAGTTAGGTCTAATCGTTCCTTTTTAATTGGACAAAAAGAGGGGTTAGGGTTAGAGTTAGTGAAATACAGAACAGGATTTGGGAGAAAAAGAATTGGGATTTCACATGATGTTCAAATCAACACTGATTCGAGGAAGATGAATTTGGAATCACTTAACCAAGAGCTTTTGGTATGATTCGAGATTTTGTCTATTTTTTTGTTCTGCTTTCGGGTGTAAATTTGAAGATTTTTCATATTTATACTGATTTGTGTTTCTGGGTATTTTTTACAGGTTAGTATTCTTTGCAAAGTGGATCATGAGGATTTGAAACAACTCGTTCAAGTCTCCAAAACAGTAAAAGATGCTGTAAGTTAAATATCAGATTGATTCAATTTTGCAAATTCTTAAATAGAAGTTTCAATTTTTATCCAATAAATTGATCAAAGTTTTGATTGAACAGGCGCTGAATGCGAAGGAGTTGTATTTTGCTTATAAAACACCAAAAAAAACTTCTTTTCCAACTTTTTTGGATTCAAAGAATGTGGAGCATACTGAAGCACCACCAGCTCCAAGAGCAGCTCCTAGACAAGCAAGACAAGCAAGAGACTTTTCAGACATATGTGTGAGCTTATTCACGGAGTAAGGTCGGAAAAGCAAAAAGTGTTTGTTGTTGTGTTGTAAATTGAAGAAAATTTGGATAGCTTTTGTTTATAGTTTAGTGAAAGTTTAAGAACACAAGATCTTGTTTTCAGATCTTTCTTTGTAGAGTCATCGGAGGAAACCACAAAGGAAAGTTCTTCAAACTTTTCATTTGAAGAATTCTTGTCTTGCTTTTATTTTTGAAGTGATTATTAGGAGGTCATATTATATAAGTATTGGTTTTGTAATCTTGATGAATTTAATAAAAATGTCAATCTTTTTTTGTTCAATTATGGGTATGATGTTGCCAGTCTCACGATCTAAATCTGCTCCTTTAAGTAGATGATCTTCTCTCGGTGCGACCTACTCATAGATCTTCGATGATGTATCACGCAAACTTCGCCCCAAACCAATCAGATCTAAACACGTACATAAATAGCTACGATCGCCTATCACCGACTCCTATCAACTAAACCTTGTCAAATTACGACCGGTAAGAAAGAGAAACTCACTAGGTTACCTGGTCACTCCCTCTATAATTTCAGTGAGAAAGAGTCTTGTCACCGGTGACCGGTGCAGCCGGTTACTCTTTCTCTCTCTTTGATTCCCGCTAGATTCCGTCACTGCTTTTGTGTGAGGGGACTTAGATTACTAGCATTGCAAACTCATCTCGTAAAAGAAGAGCTCAGCTATACAGTAGGTTCCTGAACTTTAAGACGTTTGTCGTTACGGGAATTTAGTCAGGTGTGGCTCTAGAGAGCTACTTAGACTCCTGCCACCAGGGCGCGGTGCCCTCCTTGGCACCTTCGCAGCAGGTGGCTGGAGGATTGACCCCTTCGAACTCTGGAGCTCTTCTACAAGGGGATAGGCATTCACAGGGTGTGTTGAACTCTCGGTTAAACTCGTCAGTGTACGGACACGTATCTAATTCGATTCCTGGATCTGCACGTTCCAATTTGGGTATTGCGCCTGGGAATATGAATAATGGGGCATTGAACAACGTGGCAAACTCAGGACCAAGCCTTGGAGCAAGTTCGTTGGTAACAGATGCAAATTCAATGCTTTCTGGAGGTCCTCTTTTACAGAGAAGTGCAAGCTTTAATACTGAATCATATATGAGGTTGCCAGCATCACCATTGTCGTTTACATCAAACAATATCAGTATTTCAGGCTCGTCAATTGTGGATGGTGTCAATATAGCGCAGCAAGGCCCTAATCAAGACAGAAACATCCAGCAGCTACATCTGGGGCAACAACAACAAGGAGGTTCTAGTGCTACATCGTTGCCCACATCACAAACTGGTCAAATCTCACTTCCCTTGGGAGCACGAATACCTGCCTCCTTCGTTCAGGATCCAAACAATATATCCCAAATGTCGATCTTTACAATGTTTCTTTCTTTGAATAATCATCTTATTTTCTGGGAAATAATGACTAAATTTACTATCAACATTAAAAATGGAAAACAATATTACCGTAAATTGCGCAAAATAAAGCAGGTGTAGTTAATGCTCTTGGCAAATTAAATAAGGATTATTATTCTCCGATTATTATTATGCTCTTGGTGGCATCATTGGTTGGGGAAATTAAGTGAGAAATGAGTTAGTGAACTATGTCTAACAAGAATAATGAATTCCTTTGATGGGATCACCGGATGATTGGTGGAAAAAATGGTTAGGCTTTTCCAAGAATTAAAGAGGATTTCTTGATCTCCAGGAACCTTCTTCTTTTTCATCTTTTTCTCTCCTTCCTTCTATCGTTGCTTCCCCTTGCTTCTCTTCGTTTCTGTGGTTGCTGGTTCCGGTGCAGGGCCTCCATCCTGGAGGCTGCGTGTGGCTCACGGTTTTGAAGTTGGCAGGCTTGTCTTGGTCTCATTGTGGTCTGTTGTATTTGCTGTGGGTTTTCGCTTGAAAACCTGGATCTTCTCGGCTGCTTCTACTGTTTTTTCGCTGTTATTGCTGGTTCTTGCTTGGTGATTAATGGCTGCTTTAAGTGTTAATGATTTCCCTCCTTTAGGTGGTAAGAATGATATGAATTCATTGCATGAAAGTGTTAATAAAGATCGTGTTGAGGATAAAAGGTTATTCTCCGAAATCGTAAAGAACAGACCTGAATGTTCAGAGTTACGTCCTGTTGATGTCTCGACCTATGAGGATCACAATGTAGTGCAGTTCTCTAAGCATGCTAAAGCCACTCTTTTGGCTCAAACAAGGATGACTCTTGTTGTTAAGTTCAGTCTTGGCATCCCCAAGAGGCTTGTTTTTCAAGCGTTTCTGGATTCGTTCAAGTTCAAAGGTTTATTTTCTTATGTCACACTTGACTCTATACAAATTATGGTCGAATTCTCCTTGTTGGAAGATGTTGACAGGTTCTGGTCGAAAAGCTTTTGGAGCGTGGATGGCAAGGTTATGAGGATTATTAAATGGTGTCCTCGAAATAGTTGAAACTATGAATGTCCGGTTGCTTTGTTGTGGGTTAGATTTGAAAGGTTTCCTGAGTTCCTGTATAATAGATCTATTATACATGAACTTGCTGCTTCTTTAGGGTTTGTGCATCAAGTGGTGGTTCCTGAAGTCAATCGGGCCAAAACTGATGCATGCTATGCATTGGTTGAGATTGACGTGTCCAGGTTTTTGAAGAGAAAACTTTGGGTTGGGTTTGGTGGCCAAGATGGTTACTGGATTGGAGTTAGCTACAAGAATGCGCCTTTCTACTGTAAAACTTGCCATCATCTTGGTCATGATTCAGAAAAGTGCACGAAAAGCTTGAATAAAGAAAATGTTATTAATAAAGATGAAGTCACAAAGGATGTGGCTAGTACAAATAATCACACTGATTCTGTTAAAGATATGGGTACAAGTCTTCAAGTCACTAAGGATACTCTCCCTTTTATTAAGGTTTACAAAAGACGTCTTAAATCTATGATTACTGCTAAGGATAACCCTGTTGAAGTTCCCAGTAATGATACTGGGAATCTTGGTGTTGATAGTCCTGTTAAGGAAGCTTCTAAGCAAGTTTTTTTTATTAAATTTAAATTTTCTTTGATTTGGTTTTGTGTTGTTTAATTCCCAAAAAGCTTATAATTTTTTTTATGTATTCATAAAACTTACAAAATAAACTATGATGTCTAACAAAAATTTAATTTTTAAAAATCTGTTTAAAATTTTACAAAAATGTTTTTGGTAGAAGAGTTGTTTGATATTTATGAATAGAATCAAAATGATCAAAAAATATAGTGGTAAACAAGATTAGTATCTTTAATCGTAGAAAAATTTAAATTATTTATCCTAATAATTAGGATGAAAGAAATAGCTAGAGTGTTGATCCATATTATAATTAAGATGGTATAAATACGATGAAAGAAATAGCTCGAGTGTTGATCCATATTATAAAGAAATGACAATGGTTGATAGATGGTATAAACTATAAATGTAGAAACTTGAGTGAAACCATAAATAAGATGAAACTCTTAAATTCTTAATACACAAATCATGGTTAATTTGGAGAACTTACAGTCAGCCATACAATGCCAAACATAATTCCTTACACAAGCAGGCACCAACAAAGAACTCTTAATGTTTTTACTCAACCACACAAACTATTTAGAGCCACTGCAAGTAAAGATCGTAGCTGAAATCCCACATTATACTTTGTGTTTTACACATATTACAGCTTGTCGTGGTACGTTGAATGCATAGTATCAACTATGACAGTGTCTGGTATAAATTATGTCATGTTATGTCACGCGTGTAGAATGCACTAACACTATATAAGCTTCGTCCTACAAAAACATGACTAATCTGTATAGATGAGAGGAAAATGAGACCACTAGTAATAAGAAAACGAAAAAGTCACGTAAGGTAGTTCAACTTCTTCACATCAGGTAAGGTTTGCATGGTCTTTTGGAGGAAGAGTTCAGGGCTGCTCATGTTTGTGAGGATGATCAGATTTGTTGGGTTGCAATGGATGCTCTCCTTGGTGAATAATTTGGAATCAACTCGCACACCACCATTGGAAGTGGCACCATATTTCCAAAGTGGTTCTTGCTTCCTTCAGATCTTCTTCAATCTCACCATAGAGCTTCATTGCCTCAGGCTTCATGGTATCTTCTTCAGCTTTTTTCTTTCTTCTTCGTCTGTTTAAAATCTATAAGGCCCCACTTGAGCGGTGCATAACTGGTGGATGAGTTAGAATTCATCATTCCATGAAGTATCTTTTGCTAAACTTACGAGCCTCGTATTGCCAAAACAGGTCTTGCAAAACTGCTACTGGAGGTGGCCTCTGTATGCATCACGTTGCACACAAGATTTAACTCTGCTTGGCTCAAAATTGACTTCACATGGGGCTTCATCAGCCAATTTCTTAACCTCTTTCAACGTAGTCTTTGGCATGTCGTGGCTCGACCGTATGTATGTAATATCATGCATGAAGTACGTTATCACAAGGTGAGAGTGTTCAGAATAAATAAAATTCATTAGCCCTTAAGAAGAAAGATAAAGGTGATGATAAGAAATTAAAGAAACCAATGGAAGATTAGGGCTTTTCACGATGTCCGAGGGAGGTTGAAATCAAAGGACGACGTCAAGGTACCATAGGGCATTATTTTGGGCGAAGGGATAGTACCCACAAAAACATCGGGCACCTATAATTTTATTTTATGTAAATTTGTATTTATCTCGTGCGGTAGTTTTTGGACTAAAGTGTTTTCAAAATAATGAAAGATCTGATGGCGTATTTTTTCATATCCGCTGCTACGTGAAGATTTTAACGAAGTGACAACACAACCGATAAGATCAATGAAATTTTATTAAGTGTGTATGTTTAACTCTGGATCATTCTTCCTTCTAAAGATTCTGATGATAAGTAAAGCCTGGCCATTCTTCTTTTTTGATAGAAGAGTTGTTTCAAATTTATGAATAGGATTAAAATTATAAAAAATATATAGTTGTAAACAAGATTAATATCTTTAATCATTGGAAAAAATCTAAAATTTAAATTATTTATCCTAACAAATAGGATGAAAGAAATAGCTGGAGTGTTGATCCATATTTAGCTTGTGATGATGGTTGATAGATGGTATAAACTATAAATTTAGAAACTTGAGTGAAACCATAAATAAGATGAAACTCTTAATTTATTAATACACAAATCATGGTCAGCTTGGAGAACTTACAGTCAGTCATACAATGCCAAACATAATTCCTTACACAAGCAGGCACCAACAAAGAGCTCTTAATGCTTTTACTCAATAACACAAACTATTTAGAGCCACTGCAAGTAAATATCGTGGCTGAAATCCCACATCATACTTTGTGTTTTACACATATTACAGTTTGCCGCATTATGTTGAATGCATAGTATCAACTATAACCATGCATAGTATAAATTATGTCACGTTATGTCACGCGTGTAGAATGCACTAACACTATATAAGCTTTGTCTTACTAAAACATGACTAATTTGTAGAGATAAGAGGAAAATGAGACCACTAGTAATAAGAAAAAGAAAACTTATCGAAATCGTTAGTTCGTCAGCGTCCCCTGGATATGGTATTCAACTTCTTCACATCAGGTAAGGTTTGCATGGTCTTTTGGAGGAAGAGTTCTGGGTTTCTCATGTTTGTGAGGATGATCAGATTTATTGGGTTGCAATGGATGTTCTCCTTGGTGAATAATCTGGAATCAAATCGCACCCCACCATTGGAAGTAGCACCATATATCCAAAGTGGTTCTTGCTTCCTTCAGATCTTCTTCAATCTCACCATAGGGCTTCATTGCCTCAGGCTTCATGGTATCTTCTTCAGTTTTTCTCTTTCTTCTTCGTTTGTTTAAAATCTATAAGCCCCCACTTGAGCGGTGCATAACTGGTGGATCAGTTAGAATTGATCATTCCTTGGAGTATCGTTTGCTAAAATCAGGAGCCTGGTATTGTAAAAACAGGTCTTGCAGAACTGCTACTAGAGGTGTCCTCTGTATACATCACGTTGCACACAATATTTTAACTTTACTTGCTCGAAATTGACTTCGCATGGGGCTTCATCAGCCAATTCCTCAACCTCTTTCAACGTAGTCTTTGGCAGGTCTTGGCTCGACCGTATGTATGTAATATCATGCATGGAGTACGTGATAAGGTACAGGATGAGGGGGTTACGAAGTAACTAAAATTCATTAGCCGTTAACAAGGAAGATAAAGGTGAGGATAAGAAAAAAAACCAATGGAAGAGTAGGGCTTTTCACGATGTCCGAGGGTGGTTGATATCAAAATACGACGTCAAGGTACCATGGGGCATTATTTTGGACAAAACATAGTACCCACATAACATCTGACACCTTATTGAAGTATATTTTTCTATTTATTATAAAGTAACCGTAGAATAAAGGTAAATGAATGGTTGTACTAATTTAGGCATTAATGTAGTAAGATTGACTCTACTAATTATAGTCATAATTAGGTTTGACTGTATTGATTATAATCATAACTATGATTGACTATATTGATTATATTCATAATTAGCCCTAGCTATAGTATGTAAATATAAGCAGTGTTTTTATTGAAATAAAATACATCACTTTTCACTTTTTATCACTTTTCACTTTTTATCACTTTTCATTTTTCTGACATGGTATCAGAGCAAAGTTCCTATTTTTCTTGATTATTACAATCACCATTCTTAAAAAAAATTATCTCAACAAAAAAATCACCATGGCTGATGATTCTTACAAATCGGAGATCCAAACCACCAACTCTAAGGGTTTCGGATCGGAGACCAAAACTATCAAATCCTCACATCCCTTCTATATTCATCATTCAGACCAACCAGACCATGTCTTGGTTCCAATCAAATTAAACGGCGTCAATTATCAATCATGGAGCAAGGCAGTTATTCATGCCCTCACTGGAAAAAAGAAGATCAGTTTCATCGATGGTAGTGTCAAAGAACCATCACAGGAGGATGGACCTCTTCTGTTCGAGCAATGGAACTAATACAATAGCATGATAATTTCTTGGCTGACTCATGATGTTTAATCAGACATCGCTGAAGGATTTATCTATACTAAGGCAACATGTGAAGTATGGGTTGACTTGTGCGACCAATTCTCTCAAAAGAATGCTACAGCCGTGTTTCAGATATAAAAATCAATCGCCACCATATCACAAGGTACAATGATAGTATCTGTATATTTTACCAAGATCAAGGCGTTGTGGGACGAGCTCGAGACATGTCGTTCTCCACTGACCTGCAATCAACGACAAGCACACCTCGAACAGAGAGATGAAGATCGTCTTATTCAATTTTTAATAGGTTTACACGAATCTTACAAGGCGGTGAGATCCAACACATTGATGATGTAACCTCTGAGAAATGTTCTCCAAGCATACTCTTTGATAATCCAAGAAGAGAAGCAATAGCAGGTATCCTCTGAGCCAATTGAAAATTTCTCCATAGCAGCCGCAGTCCCAAAAAAAGTAGGAAATTCAAAGCAGAAAATATGTGAGCACTGTAACAGATCCGGACATACTATAGATGAATGTCGGACTCTCAGATATCATTGTAGTTATTGCGATAAGAGGGGTAACACAGAGGATAGATGCCGATTGAAACATGGAAAGAATCATAAGCCGATACAATTCCGAACACAAAAATCTTCAGTTCATGGCAATCAACCTTTGGCGAATGTGACAGAATCTCAAAACTTATCAGGTTCCAATAATTACAGCATTGTTCAGGGATTCACTACTGAACGAATACAACAATTAGCCCGAGAAATCAGTGCACTGAATCACAATAACTCTGGTAATGTTGATGCGTATGCGAATGCTGCAGGTTTGATTTCATCTACTATTGTGTCTGTTAATTCTAGTAGTACAAGTTCTTGGGTTTTGGATACTGGCGCCACAGATCATATTGTCTCTCACATATCATATTTAACTGATCCCAAGCCTTCCGTTATTACTAATGTTAATTTACCAAATGGTGCAACACCACAAATCACTCACACCGGCACAATTAATTTTAATTCAAATTTAACCCTTACAGCTGTCTTGTGTGTACCAGCTTTTAATTTAAATTTAATTTTAGCTAGTAAACTCACTAAAGATCATAATTGTTGCATCTTTTTCTTTCTTGACTATTGTATTTTGCAGGACTTGGTTTCGGGGAAGATGATTGGCTCGGGTAGACAACATGGTCGTCTATACTATATGCATCTAAGTAAATCGTCTATATATCTCATGTCGCAGTCATCTGACCTATGGCACTTACGCCTAGGTCATCCATCATTGTCTCGTTTTAAATTACTTTCTCATTTGCTTCCAGGTATTTGCAAAGACTTCGGAAATAATTGCATAATTTTCCCACAAGCAAAACAAACACGTTTACCTTTTCCTAAAAGTTTAATAAATACGAAATTTCCTTTCTTGATGCACGTGGACCTTTCTTATGCACGATAAATCAGAAAATAATCTTTATTAAATAATTTTGTGCAATTCGTCAAAACCCAATTTTAAACTGATGTTCAAACAATAAGAGTGGATAATGGTAGTGAATTTCTTCCTCTTCGTATTTGTTTTCAAAATTAAGGCATTGAACTTCAAAACTCGTGTCTCTACACCCCACAACAAAACGGAGTTGTCGAACGAAAACATCGACATATTTTAAATGTTGCTCGTTCTCTCATGTTTCAATCAAATGTACCACTTGAATTTTGGGAGGGATTGTGTTTTAACAACCGTTTATTTAATTAACCGCATTCCAACTTCTTTACTATCAAATAAATCTCCATTTGAGATCTTATATAATCGTTCCCCATCACTCACTCATTTGCGTGTTTTTGGTTGTGCATGTTGTGTAACTAATGTTCATCCTAAACATAAATTTGATCCTCGTGCATCCATTTGTGTTTTTTTGGGTTATCCACATGGAAAAAAGGCTACAAATTTCTTGATTTACATACACATAAAGTTTTTATAAGTCGTGATGTCTATTTCAAGGAAAACTTATTTCCCTTCCAACATACCTCGACCTCGCCTTTTCCGAACCAATTATCCTCATCATCTTTCAATCAATCACATAAATCCTCATTAGTTTCATTTCCCAATCCCACATCCTATGACTCAGAACCTCAACCTTTATCTCTTAACATAAATCTCACACCTTTGACCTCTACATCTCCTACATTCCCAGAATCAACTATAAGTAAATCACCATCACTATTAACTCCATCATCACCACCAGCTCCACCAACACCTTCCGTTTCACCATCACCCACAACCACACATACTCCAATACCTAATGATATCTCGATTCGTCATTCCACTCGCCACATCAATCCACCTGCATGGCACAAAGACTACGACATGTCTACCGAGATCAATCAATCTTAAATGCAATCAAGTTCTCGTCAATCTACAAGGTATCCTCTCTCCTCTCATACTTCTGTTTTACGTTTTCCCCCCAACCATCGCGCTTTCTTGGCTTTGCTATCAGCACAAATAGAGACTTCATCTTTTGAAAATGCTAATCGTGATCCACTCTGGCGCCAAGCCATGTCCATTGAACTTAAGACTCTAGAACATAACAACACTTGGCAGTTGGTTCCCCTTCCTCCGGGACACAAACCTATCTGATGTCGCTGGGTTTATAAGATCAAATATAAATCTGATGGAACCATTGAGCGATATAAAGCTCGTTTAGTGGCAAAGGGCTACACACAGGTTGAAGGTATTGACTATCAGGACACCTTCTCTCCAACTGTTAAACTCACCACTCTTCGATATTTGTTAACTATTGCAGCTTCCAGACATTGGTATATTCGTCAACTTGATGTGCATAATGCATTTCTTCATGGAAATCTAGGTGAGGAGGTATATATGTCTCCACCTCCTGGTCTCTGCCGATAGGGGGAGAATTTGGTTTGTCGGCTTCACAAATCTATCTATGGTTTAAAAGAAGCATCTCGAAATTGGTTCTTTACCTTTTCAACTACTGTCAAAACCGCAGGTTACATAGAGTCAAAAGCGGATTACTCAATTTTTTACTAAATCTCAAGGTAACAAGCTCACTGTTATTCTCATATATGTTGATGATATCCTATTGACTGGAAATAACTTACATGAAATCAAATTGCTGAAGAATCATTTACTCCAATATTTTCACATTAAAGATTTGGACGAGTTACAATATTTTCTAGGTATTGAATTTTCTCGATCTAAGAGAGGAATATTTATATCTCAAATAAAGTATGCATTAGATATTTTACAAGATACAGGATTGTCAGGAGTAAAACCTGATAAATTCCCAATGGAGCAGAATTTAAAATTAACTAATGAAGACGGTGAGCTACTTCATGATTCGACTATATATCAGAGACTTGTTGGCAGGTTAATATATTTGACAGTAACCAGGCCGGATATTGTGTATTCAGTGCGTACACTAAGCCAATTTATAAGAGAACCTAGGAAGCCACACTGGGAAGCAGCATTAAGAGTCCTCCGTTACATCAAGAAATCACCTGGTCAAGGTCTTTTTTTTCATCAGAAAACAATCTGAAACTCAGTGCCTTTTGTGATTCAGATTGGGGTGGATGTCGTATGTCAAGACGGTCTATTTCTGGTTATTGTGTTTTTCTTGGCTCATCACTCATATCATGGAAATCAAAGAAACAGACTAATGCTTCACGATCATATGCAGAAGCAGAGTATAGAGCAACGACGAATACTTGTTTGGAATTAACTCGGTTGAGCTACATATTACATATTGCGGCTAATCCAGTTTTTCACGAGCGTACTAAGCATATTGAGATTGATTTTCATATAATTCGAGAAAAGCTTCAGGCTGGGATAATTCGTCCATGTTATATTTCAACAAAAATATAATTGGCAGATATATTTACTAAAGCGCTCGAGAAAGATCAATTTGAATTTGTGTGCAGCAAGTTGGGAGTCTTTGATTTACACTCTCCAACTTGAGGGGGAGTATTGAAGTATATTTTCCTATTTATTATAAAGTAACCGTAGAATAAAGGTAGATGAATGGTTGCACTAATTTAGGCATTAATGTAGCAAGATTGACTCTACTAATTATAGTCATAATTAGGCTTGACTCTATTGATTATAATCATAACTAGGATTAACTATATTGATTATAGTCATAATTAACTCTAGCTACAGTGTGTGTGTATATATATATATATATATATATATATATATATATATAAGCAGTGTTTTTATTGAAATAAAATACATTACTTTTCGCTTTTTATCACTTTTCACTTTTCTCTCACACCTATAATTTTATTTTATGTAAATTTGAATTTATCTCGTGAAGTAGTTTTTGGACTAAAGTGTTTCCAAAATAATAAAAGGTCTGATGGCGTATTTTTTCATATCCGCTGGCACATGAAGGTTTTAGCGAAGGGACAACACAACCGATAAGATCAATGAAATTTTATTAAGTGTTCATGTTTAACTCTGGATCATTCTTCCTTGTAAAGATTCCAATGATCACTGAGCTCGAAGTGGTTCCAAAAGCATGACCATTCTTCTTTGTAATAGTTCTAACAATTGTTGGTCCAGGCCAAGTTCCGAGCTCGAGGTGGGTTTTTAAATTCGAATCATTTTATTTTGGAAAATTTTCAACAAATATTGGCCGAGGTCGAGCTCTAAAATCAAGGTGGGTACTTAAATCCGGGTTATTCTTTCTTACAAAGATCTCGATAAATTTTTGTTAAGACCGAGTCCTGAGTTCGATTTGGCTTCCTAAATCTGGACAATATTTCATTGTAGAATTCTAACAAATTTTGGTCGAGGCCAAGCTCCGAGTTTGAGGTGGGTTCCTAAATGAAGACCATTTTTCTTTCCAAAGAGTCCAACAAATGATGGTCAATGTCGAGCTCGAGGTGGATGTCAAGAATATATAAGTGTGAATACTAATATGATATTGTCCGCTTTGGGTCAGCCAAAGAACCCTCACGGCTTTGCTCTTGGGTGTACTCCCAAAAGACCTCATACTAGTTAAGATGTTTCATCACTTATATATTGTATATTATTTTCAGTTATAAGCGATGCGGGACAGCTGATCAAGTGAGGGAGCAAGTTTATTCTCTAACACTCCCCCTTAAACTTGATACGATATGATGGGCATGATATTTCTTATAGTGATGAGCATGATATTTCCCATATTGACGTGGCGGACATGGCCGCCTGTTAAACACATTGCTTAGGACTTTTGGCTCTGATACCATGTCAAGAATATATAAGTGTGAATACTAATATGATATTGTCCGCTTTGGGTCAGCCAAAGAACCCTCACGGCTTTGCTCTTGGGTGTACTCCCAAAAGGCCTCATACTAGTTAAGATGTTTCATCACTTATATATTGTATATTATTTTCAGTTATAAGCGATGCGGGACAACTGATCAAGTGAGGGAGCAAGTTTATTCTCTAACAGTGGATTCCTAAATCAGATCATTCTTTTTTGTAAAGGTTTAACAAATCTTGGTCTTGAATGAGCTAGCTCGAGATGAGTTCGTAAATCTTAATCATTTTTTTTATAAAGACGCAAAACAAAATGGTCGAAATCAAGCTCTAAGCTTGAAGTGTCCCGCGAAATATGGACTTTTTACTTACAATAAAGGCCAATGACCATTGGAACCCTCAACCAAAAATACATTCCCCGTAATATTGAATTTAGGGTTGAACAACTATGTAATATAAGAACAAGGAAATGAAGACGAGTACAAATAAGCTTAAGTTTTTCTTCTCCTTTTGTTGATTTTAGTAACTTTTAGAAAGTAAAGTTTTAGGTTTTAGTTGGCTTTATATTATAAAATTTATAGAAAATAGTGATATAAAACGTAAATAAATAGAAAATTTAAGATTTTATGGGTATTTCGATAGAGGCAATCTTGTAAATATTAAAAAATAAAAAAATGTAATTTTATAGAATAATTTTAACTTTTTGAGTAGATAATCTTAACTATATTTATAAATATAAGCACTAACATACCATACATTCAAATAAAGTTTTATCTAGTATAAGAAATTATATCAAAGTAATTGTTAGTCCAACAAGGTAAAGAATTACTATTTTATTCTTAAGTTTTTAAACTAAGTTAAAATTTTAAAAAAGTATAATTCTTCTATTGGTTCTAGAAAGTTATTATTATTTTGTATTTTGCATAATCGAAAGACATATATTAAATATATAAAATTTTAAATTTTCAATAATAGTTTTAAGCTAAAACATTCATAAAAAACAAATTTATCTCATTTAATCTCATTCATTTGATGATGCAAACACCAATTCAATTTAAACCCCTTTGAAACTTTTAAAATGATATTGTCTTGGTCAATGTATATGTTGGATTATTGTGTGTAAACACTTTCTTCACATCAAAAATTCACTTGGATATTATATCACGAATAAAGTAATATATGACATCTATGTACTTTGTATACTCATGGTATATCTGGTTGCCTGTAATGTGCTTTTTTGGTAGTTGGATTCAAGCTCAAATCTGCTCCAAACATGTTGCATCAGTTGGTATTATCTTTATTTTGTTCTTTTTCGATATTATGTTGCATGAGTTGGTAATAGACCTCAAATTCCTTCTATATAGATACAAGAATCATATTTATGGAACCCAATTTTTCTTATTTGAGGACTAGCATAGAGAACAACATCTTTAAGTCTGCATGCACCATTGGAGGAAAGTTTACAAAATCGTAATCAATTCGCATAGTTATGGGAATTTGATTTTAGAAGAGGTTGTTCAGAAACGGACATTAAAGACTAAAGCTATTTCAAACCCTTACATGCTGTCAGGGATGATAGATTACAGGGAAATTACAATTTCTAAACATTGTCTAATTATAATTTGTTGGTAATTACAAAGATACAACATGGTATGACGTAGTTACTATAGAAGTTTGTCATCTAGTGTTAGAAAGTCCATGGAAATTTAATATGAATTGTATGTATATGGTAGAACGAATAATAAAGTTTTGTGATGGATGGTCGTATGATTACACTAGTGTTATCTAGAAAAGTATCTTCAAAACCACCACCACTAATTTAGGAGTTTCGTGCTCATGCCACACCAGTTAACAAAGTTAGTTTTGAAGTTAAAGCTATATTTGGGCCAATATTTGACAAACGAGTCTACGATGAGTATGCTGACGAGGTTGATGAGAAGAGCTTTGATGTTAAAGAATTATAAACAGCACAGAAATTTAAAATTTCACACTAATTTTTTCATCAACCATGAATAGAAATTCTTCACCTACGATTAAGCTTGCATATACATCACTTAAAAGTAAACTTGTGTCTAAAATTTGTATTATTTATATACCTTATATAATCAAACTTCAGGACTATAAGATATTGTGGGGATGTTTTGTTGATGATTCTAAACTCTTTACCACCCCGATAGACCTCCTAAACGTGTTCAAATATTTAGTGACCATCGTGTGAATTCAATGGCGAATCTTCAATCCTACAGAGAAAACTCATTAATAACACCCCGCCAAAACCTCCTGAACATATTCAAATATCTAGTGACCATCGTGAGAATTTAATGGCAATTCCGCAATCTTACAGAGAAAACTCACTACCTAACAGTTCAATCAACATATCAAAGATAATAACATAATATAGTATGCCAATTCTTTGGTGGACCTTTAAAAAATTCTGACTCAGATAAATATCGTCATATCAAAAAACATTATGTTTATCCTAAACGTGAGTTTAATGTCGATCGTACTAAATACATCACATAGTAACTTGAAGGCATAAATTAGTGAATAGTCCCTTGATTTCAAAATCATCGAGTTAGGGTCCCTCGTTTTAGCAAAATTTATAGATTTAGTCTATTGATTTGCCAAAATGTATAAATTTAGTCTCTCAACTTGGAAATTCTATAAATTTAGTCTCTCGTAAGTGGTTTATTTTTTCAGAAACTAAATTTATAAATTTTGGCAAATTGACTCTCACCGATGATTTTGAATTTGATGAACTAAATAAAAAAAGTGGAATAGTCGATACTATTTACTTATTTAACCCGTGACCAGAACATGGGTTTCCATAACCCTAGACCGTAAGTATCACAACCTTGACCTACCACTTATCAGCATCATGTTTAGCCGTTTTATCAACCTCCATCTTTTTACAGTTGGTACCAGTATTACCGCGATGCTGAAATGCAATTGAACAAAAAAAAGATTCTGACGAGTTTAGCTTGCCTACTAAATAGGAATTGGAAGGAGGAGCTTTGCAACCCCCTGATCTTCCAAATCTTCAAAGAAGGATAAAGGAGACTGTCATAGTTCTTCCTCACTTTAAGGATTTGAGGCATGATGTGTGCACCAGGAGACTACACTTATCTTTTCAAGATGGATCATGGCTCATATTATGGTTATAATGAATCTCTTATTGAAGCTTTGGAGAAGCAACAACCTTTGTGTATACATACTAACACTTTAAAGACTCGAAGGAGAAATGGAAATGGACAACTATAAATTTTGCTTTCGAGGTTTATGGCCGTTTCAGTTATTCAAACAGTTTGTTATACTGTCTTAGCAGAAGAAACTACGTTTGAGATAGGAAAATATGGTGATATATCCAAGTACGAAAAAGTGATGTAAATGAGAATACCCAATATTTAAATTCTATTGTTTAGTATTTCTTAATATATTAGAAAATCATGTTGTTTAGAGAAGCAGATTCGACTGCAACCAAATTCGACATGATTTGGTTTTGTGGATGTCTCCTGCATAAAACATGGCATACCATAATATAACATATATTTTATTTGAAATAAACATTTATTTGTTGAATTTTCAGTTTTTTTCTATTAGAAGTACATTTATCTTAATTTTTGGTTAGGTTTAAATTGTCTATCTTTTATTCTTTTCGATATTTTGTTGTATCAGTTATCATGTATCGATGGGAAGAAATTTTGTGAAGAAAATGTCAATTTGTGAAAAAAATTGACGAGAGATAAAAATTTCTTCATATTTGAATAGGGGATGGAAAAAGAGTTATGTGAAGAATAAATGAATTGAGAAAGAAACCTGCGGAGAACAAATGAATGGACAGATGGGCAGGTCCTCCATGGTCCCCTATGTTATAAAAATATAACAAACATATTTTTTTTTGTAATAAATAGGTTTTTCATGTCTGTAATAAACAGATCTCTTACATTTTCAATTTGTAATAAACAGGTCCCTCAAATTTTTAGAAAAAGATCTGTTTGTTACGTTTTTAAAACATAAGAGACCGGTTTATTATAGAGACAAAAAATAAGAACTGATATTTTACAAGTGACAAACATAGAAGATCTGTGGTGTTTTTAACCGGATGGAGAAGAGTAAGACTATCACTTTTATTATTGTAGGATTTATACCTAAGTAGAAACCACTTGGGTAGTGTTAGGTTATTAATAAATGTATTTATAGTGCTTTGGGACTGGTCTATTATTTTACCTTTTTCATATTTTAATTCATAAACATATAATTTACTTTTTTTTATTTAATTTTCAACTAAAACTAAATTTGTACCCCATTGAAAATTTATTCACTAATTAATACTGCAGAACGTGAATCATTTGCATTAAGATTGAATTTCATATAGAGGCGTGGATAATTTCGTAAAAAAATATTAGATTATTGTAAAAAAACAAAAAAAACGAAAGCTGCTGTAATTATTTTTATGTTCCATGACTTCGGTACAAATATTATTACCAAATAAAAGCAAATATTATTATATGTATTTGGTAACCATCAAAATTGAAATTAGGTTAGACAAGAAAATTATTGATTGAGCTTAAGGCTTTGTTTTAGGTTGTATTATTAATTTTTATTTTAAACTAAGTAACAATTTTATTAAAATTGAGGGCCTCAAATAGAGGATTACAAAATTTTGGGGGTCTACATCGAGGTTATAAAGTTAAAGAGGTTACTAATAAAAGAAACAAAATATAAAGACTACTTTTAAAAGAACAAATACATAGGGTTTTGCCAAACGAAAATCAGCATTTTACGTCTTCACAGTAGCTCAATTTTAAAATTTTAAAATTTTTCATTGGCTCCATCATTTGAACAATCCACTAGCTCGAGAGATAGTCTTCATAGCTTCCTACTCTTTCTCTGTTTTGTTCCTTCGTCTTGCAAACTCTGGACACTCACCTTCGTGTTGCCATGTCTATCAGGTGCTCTTTATTAGAAACATTTGGCAGGCTTCGCCCAATGAAGGAACAGTCTGGTCTTCGAGTATCGTGAGACAACAGGTGAGTATCATTCAACTCTTATATATCCAGTTTGTAAGCTTTCTAGATAGATTATTGCATTCAATTCAGGTGGAGAAACAAAATTCTGATAATCTATCCTTATTTTGCACTTTTGAGTCCATCGAGCAAGCCAATCGACTACTCGATTTTGCTCTCTATATATATGGTGAATGGTCATAGTACTTGATATAAGAGACTTAATATTATCTAGTATAGATTTCAGATGATTATGGTAGTATCTTGTTCAGAGTAACTTAACTAATATTTCAGAATCAGTTTCGATTTCTACTTTCCTTATGTCTCTGATTCGCCATCATAGATAGATCTAGCCTCTGCCTTAAGTGTTGACAACTTTCCATAATTTTTGCCGTATCCCAGAACAAACTTCTCTTCGTCGTCTCTTATTATCACAGAACCAGAAGCTTCACCATTAAAAGAGAAACTAACATTTGTGTTGATTTTGAATTTACCCTTAGCTGGAGCCTTCCATGTCAGGTAGGAGATTTCTTCTTGGTTTTAATGTGATTGATGCAACCCAAAGTTATTGCAGCATTTTTATTATGTTTCCATTGTTTTGCGTTCAGTAAGTTAGAGTGATCAGTAGATGTTAGTATAAATTTAATGTAGTTAATGGCTGACTCGAGAGAAACAGTTTCATTTCTCATTTTAATTATGTTCCTTTGTTGTCATATCACCCACGCAATGATTGAAGGGAGAATCGTTTTGATATGGGTCTTGATTGGAGTTGACCAAGTGATTAACTGTCATAAATCTTCTTATCTCCACCTTGAGTAATCGTGCAAAATAAGACCAAATCCTCGACGCAAACTTACATGATATAAACAAGTGGCCTTTAGTTTCAGAACTTTAACGAAATTGACATTTTCACACCAAAGGTATATGTTTACTTTGCATTATAGAATCAATTTGAAGTTTATTTTTAAGGAGTCTCCATGATAGGATTGAGCATTTCCTTGGAGAGATTTGATTCCATATGGTTTCAAATAGTGAGGAGCAATTTCGAGTTGTTCTTAGCGTATTTATCTATCTGGATGAAGGCCTCCACATTATAGTATCAGGTTTAATATCATTGATCTTTAGTTTAGAGATAAGACTGATATTATACTCAGTTAATAGTGGATCCATTTTAGGTACGGTCCACGTATTATTGCTTCATAGTGAGTTAACCATCATACCTTTGAACCATGTATTGTTGCAGTTAAAACTGAGAGAAATCAGAGGAGGTCTCCCATACCAGCTGTCCAACGAGATGTCCACATTACCTTTGCCAATATTCCACAAAAAGATTTCTTCAGCAAAGTCTTTAATCCTTGCCAGTCTTTTCCATGTTTGAGATCCACCTTTTGAATAGTCAAGTTGAAGTGGATGCCCACCTTTTCAATAGATACTATGAAGTAACTTAGACTAGAGAGATAGTTTTTTCCTAAATCTAACCCATAACTTGTAGGAAAAGGCCTTCTGGATATCATGAATGCTGTTAACGTTAAGGTCTCCCTCCTTGGATGGTTTACAAATAGATTGCCAAGACGACCAATGTATTTTCTTCTCCTCATTGCTTGCATCCTATAGGAATTTATTTATCATTGTTTCTATGTTATTGATTACAGAAGTATGCAGCCATCAACTTTGTAGCCAATATATTGGGATGGGCATGAGTGCTGAATTGATCAAGGTGAGACTTCCAGCATAAGAAAGATTATTGCCTTCCCAATTGGTGATCTTTTCTTCAATATTGTCTATAAGGGGAATGAAGTTTGCTGATTTGTTGTGAGTACTGAGTGTTATGCCAAGGTAAGTTGTAGGTAGGTGAACTATCTTGAAATTTGTTTGAATTGTAAGAGTTTTTCTCCTGCTTTTAGTCATTTGCTTACCTATAATAATCTCTGTTTTGTCTTTGTTTATAGATTATTTTGAAGCATCATGATATTCCTCCAAGAATTTATCTATGTTCTCCAGAGAAGAAGTTAGAACATTGCTGAAAATTAACAAGTCATCAGCAAATGCGAGTATAGGTATATTGATGTTCCCTCTACAAGAGTATTTTAATGTTTTGTGTGATTCAAATATGCTATATAACCCTATAAGCAGAAATTCTTCTGCTAAAATGAACGTACTTACGGACAAAATGTGCCATTGTCTAATACCTCTTCTAGATTTGAAGAAGCCAATAGCATGGCCATTAATTAGAACAGATATAAAAACTTCTTTAATGATACCACTAATTATATTGATGAAGTTATTACAGAATCCAAAGCATTATAAAACTTTTAAGATAAAGCTATGTGAAATGTTGTCGAATGCTTTCGGCATATCCACTTTGATTACTATATTATTGGCCTTAGTTTTTCTGTTGATATCATGTATGAGTTTTTTGGCCACCAAGATGTTATCTTGGATTACTATCCCCTTGACATAAGCACCCTGAGATTCAGTGATTATCTGAGGTAAAAGTAAGGCAAGTCTGTTATTTAATAGCTTTGAAATAATTCTACTTATTAGGGTACAAAGGCTATATGGTCTATATTGGTTCTAATAAGTCGGGTGTGTAACTTTAGGGATTAGACAAATTCGTGTGGCAAGTGTGACATTAGGAACGTCATAGCCTTTAATGAAAAAAGTTAGTGCATTCATAGGTCAATTTTAATAATTTTCCAACTTGTAACATAAAAACATCTACTGAAGCCAACCATACAAGCAGCTCCAAAAGGATTAAGCTGCTGAATGATGGTCCAAACCTCAAGTTCAGTAGGGAAGGAAAATAGCATATTATTATCTGAATCAGTAGATATACTAGGGATTAAAAAAATATTACTTTCCATGCAATTTAGTTCATGATTTAATCCATTATAAGAATAAGAAGAGAGGTTATATGTGAAGTATGATGCAACAGATTTGTTGATCTCCTCTTCCTCAGTGCACCACCTGTTGTTAATTTTAACTCCACCAGTTCTACTTTTCCTCATTTTCTTCACTGCATAATTATGGTAGATTCTTGTGTTTATGTCCCCATCCTTTATCCATTCAGCGTTGCATTTCTGTTTCTGAAAATCCTCATCCATAGTTAAAGCTAGTAAATAAGCTGCAATAGCTTTAGAAAGCAAGTATTTATCCTGGTCACTTCCTGAGATTCTAAAGCGTTCTTTACTGATAATTATCTCCTCTTCAGCTTGTTTAATCTTATTAAACAGATTCCCAAAGTGATTATTATTCCATCCTTTAAGATATTTCTTCAATCTTTTCAGTTTATTCCAAAAGATAAACATTGGGTATCCTTCAATTTCCACATTCCAACTCTGCTTTACAAAATCAATGAAGTCTTTGTCCATTGTCCAAATATTGAGAAATCTAAAGAATTTCTTCTTTTTAACTGTGCTTTGTGTAATGCTTAAGAGTAAAGGTGTATGGTCTGAACACGTTCTTGGCAGGTGTTGGACTTTTGTTTCAAAGAATCTATCAGCCCAATCTTGATTGTATAGCACTTTGTCCAGCCACCTCCATCTTGTTTTGTTTGTCCAGGTGAATTTAGTACCTACAAAACCAGCATCCTCCAAGTGACAATCTAGTGGAGCTTTGAACACAGAAGTTAGAGCAACCAACTTTCTCTGATGTAGTTAGAATGAAATTAAAGTCACCAAGTAAGAGCCATTCTTTTACAACGTTGGAGATTATCTATAGATCATCCCAAAATTTTATTCATCCAACTCTTTGGCATTTTGCATAAATACATCTAATTCTTATAAGAGAATCAAACAACACATGTTTAGCAGAAGTGTGAATATACTGGCAGTTATCAGTAATAACATTGAATTCCAGTTCTGGATCCCAAAAAATCCAGATATTATTAGATGAATTAGCGTAGAACTTATGAAGCTTGACTTTTTCAGCAATAGGGCTAATGCGATCTATGTTTATCATTGGTTCTTGTATGAAGACTGCCTTAATATTTTCTTTCTTTATCATTGATTTCAGCCTTCTTACAGAGGGATTGTTACCAATCGCTTTTATATTCTAACTTAATACCTTAATCATTAAGGCTAGTGTTGTTGACGTTGTTGATCTCATCAAATTGCAGAGATTTGATAACTAGAGATTTCCTTCTTCTATTATTCTTTGCTTATTTTAATTTATGATCTAAGATCTTCTGAAAACTTGGGTCAACAATATTCTTTTTCAGTGCAAGAGTTGGAGGTAGACTTCCAGAATTATTTTTGTTAGGAGATCTAGATGCAGCAGTGTCAATATCCATTGTTTGAAACAAGTTATGGTATCTTCAAGAGATTTGATTGCTTCAATTATTTCTGCTTTATGTTATTTTCTTGCTGGTTTTCATGGTTGTTCTCCCTTTCTTTAAGTTCTACATATTGTGTTGATAACCTCATAGGACTATTCATTGTATTGCTTTCTTTGGTATGATTTCCTTTAAGCTCAGCATTCTGAGTTGTTTGTTCCATGGTGCTATTTGATGTTTCTTTGATATGACTTTCCGTATTGAACTCCGATTGTTAACAATGATTGATTTAAGACCAGCTCCTTGTTTAGAATTTTGTGTATTTTGCTGATGTGCCTTTGTTAGATCATTGTCTTCCTCTTGCATTTAGACTATGGATTTCATTATCTTTAGTGACTTTCTTGCAATTAGTCTTATCATGACCCACATGAAAGAAATGCATACAATAGTTTTGGGACTTGTTGATAACTTAACTGAATCCAATAGCCCATGTTTTCACCAAAACCAAGCAACATATGATCCTGCAACTTCTTTGTGATATCAATTTCGACCCAAGCATAACAGGCGTTATGCATAGCTTTGTTCTTTGGTGGGATCCAAGTTTTTAAGGGGCAGCCAATTGAAGCAACTATTGAATTGAAAATGGCAAGGTTATACAAATGCTCAGGTAACCTCTCTATTATGATCCAAATCGGTATCAGGGGGCATTCTTTTTTAACATTAAAAGAGGGAATTCATCAATCTTCCAGACAAATCTTGACCAAATCTTGTTGATGTCCTCTTTCAATGAGAATTCCATAAACAAATGTCTGGAATTCCAATTTGAATAAGAAAAATCCCCTTTAAACTTCCTTACTTCAAAGAATTTGTTGAGAGCTTGTTTCTTGGGCAGACATTTGGTGAATTTTCCAACTAGAGTATATGAAGTTGATAGCCTTTAAGAGTCTTTTGTGTGATCTTCAAATTGCATTGAGATGTGTTCAGATTTGTAGGATGTGTAGGAAGGTTTATGGTTGATTTTTTATGGAAATTTTGGACTATATCTGAGTAATATGGATGGTTGTTATGATTGTAGGATGCTGAGGTTGCTGAGTATTAAATGCTGGAGACTGAGAATTTTCGGATTGAAGAGCTGGAAACTGATCGATATGGGCAGGAGAGATTGTTCTATTTCGTAACTTCATCATACTTTGGAGGCGTAGCAACCATATGAATTACAAAAATAGAAGGCTACAAGGAATTAGATATGGCAAGAAGCCATGGATTTTCTTATCTAAGAAGATTTCTTGAGTTCCAAGAAAATGTTTCTTGGCAGAGAAGATTTTCTTCTTCCTTCTCGTCTCAAAATTAAATATGACTTTCTATTGTAGTTTGTATTATTTATAAGATAAACACAAGCTCTATAAAAGAATCTTTATATTTATGGGCTTATAGAGCTCAACGATCCACATTGATTACTATAAATATAACTTGTCACTCTTTTGGAAATGGAGAACGATCATTATCATATTCTTACATTTACTATTCATTATATCTCTCTTTAGTAATTTTCTCTATATAGATTTATTTTATGGCAAATTCTGGTGAGTCGAATCCAAAAGCTTCAGTAGTAACCACAGTGGGAGTGACATTGGAGTTGGTACCCAAAAGCCACTTTTAAAACAAGACTTATTGTTACTCTCTATCGATTCCACAGAGAGCGACAATAAAATTGTTATGCAATGAGCAACTAGCACATATTTCGCCATTGTATGAGAAGGACCCGAGTCACAAAACTCTTTTGATTATTCTCTCTATCCAGCTCAATAAAAATAGTAGAGGCAAAGACTTATATTAGAGATCACAACACTTCAAATAGAAAAGGACACATTCGAGAGTACCACTCTTGTGACCCAAATGATCGCCCTCGGATAGAGAGGCATGTGGTTTGAGATTTACATTGAGATACACTATGAGGAGACAACTGAATATATACATATATGTTTAGATGAAGAATTCGATTTAGGTCTATATCTACGAGTGAAGATGGCGAGCTCTCATCATCTCACAAGCGGAGGCAATGTTGAAAAAACCAAGGGTGCACAAGACATGAGCGAGATTCAAGGTTTCAGGGTGAGGCGGGTCAATGAGAAGGTATCACTGGGACCCTAACGGGGGTCGGGAAAAACACTCAAGTCATAGTTGTAGTTGTCAAGCATGTTCAGTTCAAACCTATAGCTTAGCAGTATACCCATGATCCTCAAACGGTTCTCTCTCCAAGGTTGCAGTAACGTGTCTATCCTTATGCTATAAACACCTCCAATATATAATAAAATATTGTAAAAAATGCCCGAACCATCCGAGGATTTTTAGCGTTGCGAGGAAATGATTGAAATACATGAGCCCATGTGTCCCAACGAATTTGAGTTTAAAAATAATAAAAGAATAAATATATGGATGAATTCTCTATAGCTGGGATAGGAGCCTTAGATTAGTTAGTCTCGGGAACAAAATATTTTTTAAATGAATAAGGGACTCTAGTAGTAGAGAGAATGATAGAGGCGGCTAACTCGTCGGAGAGTCCTGACTTGTGAAGGAGCAAGACTCATGATACACTTTTATCTCACTTCCCGCATCCTTCCTTTTTTATGTGAGACAAATATTCCAGGCGAACTCCTGACATAATCATGGAGGACGTTTCAATTTAGAAGCATGTTCTCATAATGGCACAAGACCGATCTCGGGGAAAAACGATAGAAGCTCAACACCATATTCTCTTCAATTTTATATTCATTTTCCCGTGAAAAATTTAACAAAAGCTTACAAGACTTGGCTATGCCTTTCTTTGGCTCTTTTAGATTTAGCGTCCACCCTCGCAACGTTGGTATGTACGTCGGAAATTATTTGATCGGTAAGTATGTGGTTTACTTTTTGATCACACTTTTGATAAGCTTCTTCATTCGAGCGGAAAAATTGGAGAATTTGGGCCCATGTTCATCGATAATTTCTTGCATCACAGTCAAGGTAAACCCTACAAGTGAGGCAAAAGTTTTAGGAAAAGGGGGAAGCACGAGCCCTCCCGAAAATAATAAGGTAATTGAATTACCTTATTATGTAATTTTATAAGACAATAAATTTAATCGAGAATAGTCCGATGGGCGATTACGGAGGTAAGCCTCAAAAACTTTGTATAGTGAGCTACAAATTTGGAAAGGTTTTGGCACTCATCTATGAGTGAGATCTCTTTATTCTTCTCCTCAAGGATCCTGACACTACCATGTGAACTATGAATCACCTCGTAATCAGTATGGTCTCGTTTCTCTTCTGGTTTATTTTTAACTTTGCTCGTAAAAAAAGTCCTCTAGCAAGACGTTAGTAGAATCTTTAGCAAATTTTGTTAAATTAGATATGTTAGGGGTCTTTGAGCACCCTTCTTGCATCACTTTCTTTTAAGGGACCTCAGGCCTTGTTTTCTTGGTAACACGCTTGCTCGGAGGTTGGGCACGAGCTAGAAATTTATGGGTCTACTGTATGACAGTCTTAAGCTTCAAAATATTAGGCTCCTTAAAAACCCCAAAGTCTTTGGAGAATTACCATTTCTTCATGTACCGAAACTTTAAAGTAACAAGGTATTCTGACTTAAAGTGCTTATGAAACCCGCAAACCTAGTTATGTTTTACCCAATAAATCAATCTCATGAGCTATTCTTTTCCTGACTTAGTGTCTGTATTAAACAAATTCATGTACTCTACAAGAGAAGCAAGGAATAAGATACAATAAATAAACTCAAACAATTCAAAAGGAAACAGTAGAACGCCATATCTGCAGGGTGGGGACAATTCAAAGGGTTGTATCCTTACGGTTGCTGCCCCACAAATTTCTCAGAAAGCTTGAGTTTTCTATACTATAGAGGCCTAATTTTCCCACGCACGCCGAACAAAAATAAATCATATTTTCAAATGATTCTCGGGTTCCGGTAGATTGATCAAAGATCATTACTAATAGTAATGTAGTAGCCATGGAAGCTGTGATTATTAGAGATTTTACATTGAGAAGTCAGTCGATCCATACTTAGTGGGATCTTTGGTACAACACAGGCTATTATGAAGGGCATTAGGGTCTTCTATGTATTTGGGTTGACCTGACAAGGTCATCGATCGAGTATGCCTAAAAATACGCATGAGGCTGGGGTGGATAGAAATATCGAAAGCCGCAGTTGAACCGTATTCATTGTATAGGTTTCAACAAATATTGGTCGAGGACGAACTCCGAGCTTGAGGTAGGTTTCTAGATACAAACCATTTTTCCTTGTAAAGGTTCCAAAAAATGTTGGTCGAGGCTGAGCTCCAAGTTTGAGGTGGGTTCCTAACTCCAAACCAGTTTTCCTTGTAAAGATTCAAACAAAATTTGGTCAAGGCTAAGCTTCGAGCTTAAGGCTGGTTCCTAAATTTGAACTATTCTTCCTAGCAAATATTTTAACAAATGTTGGTCAAGGTCGAACTCTGAGCTAAAAGTGGGTTCCAAAATCCAGACTAGTTTTCTTATTAATATTCTAACAAATGTTGGTCAAGGCCGAGCTCGAGCTTGAGGTTCCTAATCCACATTATTTTCCCTTGTAAAGGTTCCAGAAATCAAATATACAATATATATAAGCTATAGGTAGGTTCCTAATCCACATTATTTTCCCTTGTAAAGTTTCCAAAACAATATTGGTCGAGGCCGAGCTCGAGCTTGAGGTGGCTTGCAAAATATGCAATTTTTACTTATAGAAAAGGCAAACAAACATTGAAACCTGCAACAAAAATTCATGGTCCTCAGAGTGAATTTTTTTTTGAATTTAGGGATAATCGTTTATATGTAATAAGAACAAAGAAGACGATAAGGTAGAGATAACCTAAACAAATAAGAAAATATGTTACATAATTCCCTGGCCATTCAAGGACTTTTAGCGGTTTAAAGAAATGATTAAGATACAATATGTACCCACGTCTCACAAGGACTTTAAGTTTTTAAAAAAATGAAAGAACGTGAATACAAATGTATATTTGATTTCTGGGTTGGAGCTTCAAATTACTTGGCCTCGGGAACATAATTGTTATTATGTGAAGAATGAACTCTAGTAGTAAAGATAACGATAAAGGCCGCTAAATCGATGATGGAGTCCTAGCGTGTTGAATCTTTATAAGTGAGACTCATGGCACGCTTTTCTCCCGCTTTGATCCCTATTTCTTCTCTTTTTAGATGTCGGACGTAGATTTTGTGTTGAAATCTAGGGACGCTCTTAAAGGATGTTTCACTTCATAAGCATGTTCCTATAGTTTTCCAAAACCGAGCTCGAAAAAATATTGATATAAGCTCAAGACCATCTCCTCGTGAAATTTATCTCCCTTGTCTAAGGAAAATCTGAATAAATCTTACAAGTCTTGACTAAACCTTTCTTTTGCTTTCTTGGCCTCAACCGTCAGCCTTGCAACCTTGGATTGTAAATCAAAAAATTATTTGATCAGCAAGTACGCGATTTGAAGTTCGACCATTTTAGACTCAAGCATTTTGTTTCCATGTGACGTCTTGATTTTTCAGCTTCTTTGGCACTGATCACACGTTTGATAGGCTTATTCATTAGAGTAGGCATGTTGGGGTATTTTGCCCCATGTTCCTCGATAATTGCTTGCAACATAGCCTTGTTTAATTCATACAAGTAAAGAAAAGGTTTTTGAAAGGGAAGAAAACATGAGCCCTCCAGAAAGTAATAAGGTAAAGGAATTTCCTTATTATGAAACACTATGTGCCAATAATTTGCATTGGGAATTATCTGATGAGTGACCGTGGAGGTAATCCTCAAAGAATTTTCATATCGATCTATAAGCTTAGATATTTCTGGAAACTCAGCTACGAACACAATTATTTTCACTTTTGCCTCGAGGCTCACAACCATACCATAGGAACCATGAATCACCATAGAATTGGCATAGACTCGTTTCTCTTCGAATTTCTCTAGTTTCATTTTTATTTTTCTTGCACATAAGTTATTTACCAATAAAATTAGTAGTAGGTTTAACAACGCTAGTTACCTTCGATTTGTCAGTAGCCTCTAACCACATTTCTTGCTTCACCTCCATTCGAGGGGCCTCGTATGTCTCTTTCCTTATAATAGATTTTTTCAAAGTTCTGACCCGAGATGGAAATTTATGGTCTTCTGCATGGCAATCTTAATATTCGAAATACATGTCTCATTAAAAAATCATTTTCCTCGGAGAATAGTTATTTCTCCATGTTCCAAAACTTTGATATGAAAAAGTTTTCAGCGGTAAATCTTAAAATCCGCGACCCCAATTGTTTTTTGGCCCAATAATTAAATCTCCGAAGTTATTATTTTCCCAACACAACGTTTGCGTGAATAAGCTTCATGTACTTTACAAAACAACTAGGAACAAAAGATAATAAATAAACTTGGAAAAGTAAGAAAGAAATAATATGAGGCAATATCTTTGAGATTGGGACAATTCAAGTAATCATTGGGTTCCAAAAGATCGACTACCACTTATAGATCATTCCCAATATTAATGTATTAGTCATGGTAGTTGTAGTTGTTAGAGACTTTACATTGAGAAATTTGTTTCCTCATAGTCAGTGGAATCTTAGATACACCAGAAGCTATTGGGAAGGACATTAAGATCTTCCATGTATTCGGACTGGCCTAGCTAAATAAGTAATCAAATATTCCAAAACATTGCCTCAGGCTAGGGTGGAAACAAAACTGAAAGCCCAAGTTAAACATGTCAGTAAAGAATACAAGTTCGTCTAACTTCGCAGAAAGAAAGGTCTTATATTTGACTAAAAGTCTTACCTTAATTCTGTCAGGAAATTTCCACCGACCTCACATTTTTTAAAGTTCTTCAGGGTGAGAATACTCATACATAATACTTTCAATAATAGTAACGTGTGGAGGGCAAATATCAAAAACCAGAACGAGTAGTTCGTATCAAGTAAGGCTCTATGCTGGGCTAGAAGCTTTAAAATTAGAGTTATCCTCCTTTACCTCTAAGGTTATTATCTTGAGGGGTCTATTCGTTTTTTCAATGTCCCGAAATCTGCTAACTTACCTCATGATTTTTCTTACTGTACTTCGAAATTAACAACAACATAAAGAAATTGTGGTAAAAATCGAGGCTCAATGCGGGTAAAAAGTAGAAATATTGTATGAACCAGGATACAATAAATCTTGATTTCGAAGTGGAGAGGTTCAAAATGTCAAAGGCTGCCGGAAAGAATATGCAATAGCCGGAAGAAAAGTCGCAGCAACGGATAATATAGTGTTTCTCTCTTTGTATGCAGAATTTCTCTCTTTAATAAAAGTCATAGAGGTAGGAAAGTTGCAAGCACCATCTATTTATAGAAGAATAGGTCATCATTGCGCTGACTTCCTCTAGCCAACAACCATAGTGTGAGCCTCGAGGATTCGAAATAATGAAGACTCTCTAGCATGCGCCACAAAACTATAATTGGGCCTGACTCTAGAGGTCAGGATAGAGACGACTCGTGGAAGGGTTTGGTAGGTAAAGATTTATGAAGCATGAAGAACTAGATTCAAGATTTATTAGATTTTTCAAGGATAAGTACTTCGAAGTATACCAAGCCTAACGACGATCGAAGTTCCGACTTCAGAGAAAATATTTGATAGCACTAGTGCGTATGAACAAACAGACCCAGTTACACCATAATTTCTAATGATTTAACTTCTAAGGATGAGAACTTCAAAGTTAAAAGTGCTTCAAAGTTACATCAGCTTCACTCGACGCCCTACTAGTTTATTATACTATGGGACGCCCATACTGAAATTTCTAATCATCGCATGGGCCTTTGATATTTCAGCTTCGACCAACTTGCAAGGAATATGAGGCTACAAATACCTGTTAGGCTTAAGACCTTATTTTGGGTTGGGTTAAGTCATTTTATTTGTAGGCTAAACATAAGACTTCTAAGAGATTCTTTGTATTATGGGCCAATAGAGCTCGAAGGTCCACAATGATCACTATATATATAACTTATCACTATGTTCGAAAGAGAGAACATTCATTATTTTATTCTATATTTATTATTATTTCTATTATAGTTTTATGCCTCTCTATATTTATTCTCTAATAAAATTTATTGAGCAGAATCCAGACTCATCCACTCTAATTCTTTGTCTTTTATTAAATTGTTCGTAACCTCAAACAAAATATAATTGAACAAAATTATAAGACAAAAATAAAAATATAAATCATCTTTATGTTTATTTTTTATTTTTATGAGAGGAATCATACAACGGAGATAAATGATATGTTTTGAAAAATGTCATAATATATTGAAAATGATAAAACTATAAGAGTATATATATATATATATAACCATATAATTGTATTTATAAATGTATTTACTTTGCATCAAAACTAATATATTTGTTGGTTGATAAAGTCATATTAGACTTTAACTCATATAACCACTTATTATTAGGTATATATGTGTTAGTGTAAAAATTTGATTTAATCTTTTTAATATTATTTTGAGAGTAATAAATTATAATAAACTATTTATTTAAGAGTTTTAATATAATATTGTTTACATTTAACAATTTTATGAGTTTATCAAAAACTATTTTTAGATTTAAAAATATTAGAATTAATGTTAAATTTAAATTTACGGTATTAATATGAAAATTATATAAAAATAATTAATAACATAATTATATTAAAAAATTATAAAAATATCTATTATTAATTTTTGGTTATTAGCTAATTGTGTAAATTTATAGTTTTGAGAAACAAATGGTACCAGAAACTAGTTTCTTAACAAAAAAAATTAAAAATTAAATCACTTTTATCAAATTGTAAGAAGATGAAAATAAAAATAGAAAAAACACGCATGGTTCATAAATACAGATATAGAGAAATATAGACGATAGTTGAAACATTTTATTAAAAGAAAAAAAAAGACCTCAAATGTTATTATTTGAGAGAGAGAGAGAGAGATTATGGTAATATCACTATTAATCATGTTACAACAATCTCAAACTTTTGATCTAATACTACAAAATGATAATCTAAAGTACATCTCCTATAAGTTTTTATTTTAAAATACTATTCCACTACAAATTTGCCAAAAAGAATTCTAATTAATCATGGAATCAATCATGCTTTGACACAAGTTAGTTGATATACCAAGCCTTACACTTACTACACATATTAATCATCCATCATCATTTCCCTCCGTGATAAATATCATAACTGATTTTGTCCTCGTTATCAATATTGTTTTTACGGCACGTAAAATTAAAACCCATTAAAATTAGTTTGGAAGAATATCATTGTAATCTCTTCTCCATTGAATATTTTTTCTAATTTTTTTTTATGTAGTGGATGAACCACGAGTGAAAGTTCATTGGAAAAATTACAAAATTCAAGTATTGCTTTTGAAAAATATAAGAGTTAACAAATGAAAATATTATTTGTTAAATTTTACTTTTCTTCTTATTTTGCTAAGCAGGTGGACTGCTATGCTTATATAGTTTGAAGTTTAATTGTTCTTTTTATAAAAGTTATTAAAGAATCAAGAGAAACATAAATTAAAGCTCATTGATAAAATACATATAAAAACCTTGTGGCACTGAATTGTTTTCATCATCACTTGCAGCCACTGCATCATTATGTTCCCCTAATTCATCAACAGTAACACTCTCATGATATTTAAATAACTCCACTATAACATAAACATCCTCAAATATAAGTTATTATGCATTCATGACATTCATGTCCTCCTGAATAACTTCACACATATAATTTACCGCACCAACAAATCAGAACTTTAATAAAAGTATAGATTTTGGCACGGAGAGAGACAACTAATGTAATTGAAAGTTTTTTATATATTCTTTGTTGGAAAAATAGAAAAACCGACATAAATTTTGCTGCTTTGTCGGTTGATAGCATCTAAAGTCAGACCAACTCTTTGGAGTTATCCACCCGCTGCAAACTAAAATCTAACTCTTGGCAAAATACATCAACCGGTTCAAGTTTTGTTTTAGTATAATAATTAATTTTTGAGTAACGGAAGTGGATTAACAAAATTATAGGTTTGATCGATGCAATTTTCAAAGTAATTTTCAAAGTAATTATGTGTAATAGAACGACTTGAAATTAAACTAACATTTATATGCAATATACACATACAAATTTTTAAGCCAAATATATTTGTGATCCTTAATTTTAAAGCCAAATATATTTGTGATTCTTTGAATGATATTTAAATTAAAATTATGGAAACAAATAGTGTTATTACAGTACAAATCTATAGATGACCGTGACAAAAAGAACTATACATAAACCAAGCTTGATATAACAAAGTTTTTAAAAAAAAAACTAGGACACTTCAAAACTTCAGTGACATCGATAAGATGTCGACAATTAAGATACCTTAAATTAAAAAAATTAACATTTCAAGTTATCTTAAGAAATATATATATATATATATATATATATATATATATATATATATATATATATATCCATTTGAAGAATAATTTTTTTTCCTTTTGAATATATACATTGTGAATATAAAACATGAAACTTGCACATTTTAGAAATAAAAATCACATTTTCATGAGTCCAAATTCTTATATGCATACATGTTTGATCTCTCTTTAATAATCAAATCAAATTTAAAAGTTTGATTTATTATTTTCTTAAGCTCAGATAGACCATAATGTTTATATAGTCGACAAAACGTAAAAACAAATCTTCTACAAAAATAACATTTGCACTACTGAATGTTATATGATAACATAAGTTTGACTAAGCTACAGTATCTTTACACTATAATAAAATCATTCAAAAGTAAATCATAAAACCTCGTTAATGCAAGAATAGATCCAGTGGAGTCAAGAATAAAGCGAGTCCACTAAGAAACATCATGTCTTAGAAGGTTCTTATTTTAATATTCTAAAAAATATCTATTGTTTCATACTTCAACGGTTATTGACATATAATAACCAAATACAATAAATTTTTATAATAAGATGACCTAAAAGGGAAAGTAAACTGCTCAGCTAAAATTTAAAGTAGCGAAAATTATTTCCAAACTAACAAATCCAACAGAAAAAACTTATAACTTCTAATAGAAACTTGATTTCCTTCTAATAAAGTAAATGAACAAATAATCATATCTTAGTTGAGTGATATTTACAAAATAACATGTAAGAAACTAAGTGGAAGTTCAACGAGAAACATGAATCAATGCCATGTTAGAAGATTAAAATAAACTATTATTCCTTGCAGAACAAACTCAGGGATGAACAATCTATTGATGCGATCATATCGTCAAATGTACCTATTCCAAATTGCATTCCAATCCTCAAAGTCATGAAACCATGTATGGGACAGCCGCATGTCCAGTTTCAGAAGGTCAAGGAAGTTGGTTACCTTCCTTGCAGAACAAATTCAGGAAGAAACAACATACTGATGCGCGATGAAGTCTCACTAGCTAAACCGATGCAGCAGCAACACTGACATGAACCCTTGAAATTAAGAATTAGTTTATACCTTAAGTTTGTTTTTATTAGTTTTACTGAGCAACAAAAAATGGAAAATAAAAATAAATCAAAAGCAACTTTCTTATTAACCAAACATGAAAAATCAAAGTGTTGAAAGTGACGAGGCTGATATTGTAACTACTCAATCTTGTTTTTATCTGATGGGCAGTTCGGACCAAAAACACTATGTAGTGAAACCGGACATGACTAGCGTAGTGGAATATGACTAAGCTAGATACTGGTAACTTCACACCAAATTACTAATGGGTCCTTAAACTCAAACTGACTCCACAATTTGACCCAACAGACCCATGGGTCACTAATTAAGTATAAATACCCTCAACAACTTTCATTATTGAGAGTAATCAAAATTTACTGCTAACACACAACTTAATTATCTCACTACTCTCTACCTTAAATATTAAATTCCCAAAATAATTTACAAAATTACCCTCAAATATAAATTAACCACACCAAATTGGCGACCACGGTGGGAGCACGACGGTGCCTGAATTTCACAATTTAAAACCAGTAAACAAAGTAGTTCAGATGGATCCGAATGAGTAGAATGTTCCACCTCCTGAGGTGGAAATTTCAAAGGAGAAAAATAAGTATACTATCGAGGAGCACAACTAGTTGAGAGCTGAAATAGAGGTGCTAAGAGCAATAAAACAAGCAGAGAAAGGGGTTAAAGAAAAATCAAGTGCGTTAGTACTCAACCACACTGACAATCCGGGAGAAAACGAGCAGTCTTTGAAGACCCATCTCTGTTCCAAGAAGACACATTGTTCTGAACTTGTTGAGAGTTCAGCATCTGAGTCCTCCAGTAGCTCATCTAATGAGGCAGAGCTTGAAGAATCATTATCAAGCAGTGATGAAGAAAGGTCAAAAAGGAAAATGAGGCTGACTAAAAAAAATTTAAGAAAAAAGGATATGCATGGCAAGCTTAATAAGAACCATGGCAAGTGTAAGGAGTCAGACAACCAACATATTGACTAGTTGATGATTGATCATTTTGCATTTCAGTCCGAATCGGGTATTTTTGCTACCCCTAATGAAGATACTGTTTTTAGCCATAGTAGGAATTGGAAGCAATCACCTTTGTCCGCAAAAATACTCTCCGAACATATTCCTAAGAGGTTTGATAGCTCCAAGATGTAGAAATATGATGGATGCCGAGATTCAGACAACCATCTGGAGCATTTTAAGAACTTCATGATGAATTTTGACGACAACGACAAGCTATTGTGTAAGACCTTCTCCCAAACTTTCACATGAACTGCCCTCAAATGGTACAAAAGTCTCCCGCAGGGGTGCATAAGAAATTTTGATACATTTTGGGTTGCCTTCCAGAGGCAATTCGTTGGAAGTAAGGAACTCAAGGGTAATGGGGACACCATTATCCATTGTGCTCAGGAACCGAACGAATCCCTAAAAGAGTACATCAATCGTTTTGTGAACACAAAGAATGGGCTAGCAAATTGCTTTCAACAAGTTGTGGTTGCTTCCCTCAGACAAGGTTTGAATCCATGTAATTTAGCCGATTCAGTGACTCGGAAGAAGGTTATGACCTGGGATGGTTTGTTGAATCAAGTGGGAAAACAAATCAAGGTCGAGGAGACCAAGAAAACCAGAGTACATCGCAGGTTAGGTTCACTACTACAACAACGACACCTCCAAATATTAATTAATTCGGTTATAGGGCAAAAGAAACTGGACAAGGATCTAACAGGTTAAGACAGAATCAGTCTAACCAGACTCAGAGCCAACAGGTCAGAAACAAGAGGGGGCCCTGGGTTTAACCTGACTAGTTTGTTGTATTAGGGAGAGTGTGACTTCAATTTATGACAAAACTAAAAATGAAATGCACTTTAGAAAGCCACCAGAACTACAATCCCCTAGACAAAACCGGAGCACCTGTTTATGCCAATACACAATGACATAGGCCATTATACTCATGATTGTATAGCCTTGAAGTATGAGGTCCAGAACCTCATTGAAAGGGGGAAATTGGGAGCCTATGTCAAAAAAGGATGGCGAAACAGACCGGATAATGCACAAACTAATACCCCCGAACTAGTCCTTTGAATAATCCTGGGATATCCACACAAGAAGGTGTTATGGTAATTATTGAAAGGTTTGATGTAGACTTTAAGTATCTTTCTCCAGATCCGAGTCGAAATCCGGTGGGGGTAATAACAGACAAGACCAAAATAGTTTCCGGTCTGATTAACGTTTTTGAGTCACTAACTATTTTCGAAAGGGATATTGTGACTACGCCTTCTACTTCATCAAGGAAGAGGTATGTCCACAATTTGGCCACCCAGTTGGATGGTGGGATGTCCACCCAGCACTATCAATCCCCGTATATTTTTTTGATGAGGATGAACTAAGAGACATTGCATGACCTCATGAAGATGCAGTGGTAACAGGGGCATTATTAGGAGGAAATGATATACGCTGAATTCTTATTGACACATGCAGTTTGGCAAACATCCTATTTTTAAGCTTCTACAAGCAGATAAGAAACCCTTCAGTTATAAAACGTTCGAACAGAACCATTGTAGGCTTCACAAGAAGTTATAAAGATGTAATTGGGAATTCGAAGAGGAAGTGTTGTTGGGCAAATGACCCTTTAAGAAAATGGTAAGGGTATTGTTCGTTGTGGTGGATTTTCCAACATCTTACAATACAATACTTGGGAGATCTTGACTCTTCAAAATGCATATTGTGGCCTCCACGGTCCACCAATATTTGAAGTATGATGTCCAGGGACAAGTAGGTGTTGTCTAGATCAGCCAGAAGATAGCCAGGAAATGTTATGCAACAGCCCTTGCCCCTAAGAATTTAAAAACAGTCAGGGATAACAGAGATTAACAGCTATTAGAGCCTTCTGCTAAAGAAAGTGAAATTGATGATCCCATGGAGGCTCCCGGTATCATAATATCTATTGAGGAGGTTGAAACCCACTCATCGCAGAAGGCAATAATGTCAAAATTTGTTCCAAGATGGCAAGGATTTGAAACACCGGTTATTGTCCTTTTTATGAATAATCAACATGTTTTCGCATGGTATAATAGTGATATCAATGGAGTGCCAGCTGATATTATTTCCCATAAGTTGTCAATCTGAAGTGATATTGCGCCAGTTGTACAGAGGAGAAGGTATTTCTCTATGGAAAAAGCAGATTTGATTGTTCAGGAAGTTGATCGTTTAATCAAGATGGGTCACATTAAATAATCTCAATACCCTTTGTGGACTTCCAACTCTGTTATGGTCAAGAAAACGAATGGCAAGTGGCGCATGTGCATTGATTTCACTGACCTTAATAGGGTATGCCCCAAAGATCCTTATCATGTTCCTCGGATATATCAGTTGGTGGACTACCTCTGGAAATAAACTATTGTATTTCATAGATGCTTTTTCAGGGTACAACCATATACAAGTAGATCCAAATGATCAAGATCATACTACTTACATCACAGACAGAGGTCTTCATTGCTATAAGGTGATGCCGTTCGGATTGAAAAATACTGGGGCTGCTTACCAAAGATTAGCGAATAAAGCTTTTCCTAATCAGATTGGCAGAAACATGGAGGTTTACATAGGTGATATGATGGTTAAAATCTTGGAGGAATATGCACATATATCTGACATTCAAGAAACATTCTCTAACTTAGAGGCTGTGAATTTAAAATTGAACCCTGAAAAGTGTGTATTTGGGGTCCAATCTGGAAAGGTTTTGGGCTACATAATAAGTGAAAAAGGAACTCGGCCTGATCCGGATAAACTTAATGTCTTGCTAGCTATGGACCCTCCTCGGAATATCAAAGAAGTTCAAAGACTAAAAGGATGATTGGCTGCATTGAACAGGTTTATTTCAACATCATCAGACAAGTGCGCTCCATTCTTCAAATTATTAAGGAATGCTAAAGACTTTAATTGGTTTCCACAGTGTGATTAGGCTTTTATTGAAATCAAGAAGTATTTTTTATTCACCTAAAATGTTTTTCAAACCTGTTCGGGAGGGAAATCTCTATGTATATTTAGTTGTATCAGAGTATGCAATAAGTGTTGTGCTAGTATGAGAAATAGATAATTACCCTTGTCCGGTGTATTACATCAGTAAAAGTTTGTTAGATGTTGAAATATGATATTTGAAGTTGGAAAAACTGGAATTGGCCTTAGTAATTGCAGCAAAAAAGATGAGACCATACTTCCAAGCTTATTATATTATTGTTTGAACATTTTTTCCCTTAAAAAGTGTCCTTCAAAAAACTGATGTGTCAAGTAGAATGACCAAGTGGTCAGTGGAATTGGGTGATTATGATATTGATTTTGCACCCCGAACGAAAATTAATGCTCAGTTAGTGGCTGATTTCTTGGTAAAATTTCATGCTGACAGATTCTCCGAACAGAGATCAGAAAACCAGTCTAAGAAAGAATGAGTAGTTCGAACTGATGATGGTATGGAGACAATATGTACCATGCCATATGTTTTGGTTTCGAGGCTTATAACAATGAATCTAAGTATGAAGCGGTGATAGTTGGTCTTAAGTTGGCTCTCCAATGTAGGGCAAATAGAGTCATGTTAATGAGTGATTCCCAATTTCTGATTCACCATGTTCAAGGATAATCTGAAGCAAAGAAAGAACAGTTGAATAAATACTTGCTCATGTTCAAAGAAGTTGCCGCAAACTTCAAAAATATCTGCTATGTACACATCCCTAGATCGAAGAATACTTTGGCAGACTCTTTGACAACTATAGCTTATTTTGAATCTTACCCATGGATTCTTGTGCAATAATGTACATCCGTATAGAAAGTTCAAGAAAAAGAAAGTGAGGAAAGTATGAGTATACTTGTTATTCAACCTAAAGATTGGAGATATGATCGTCTCTAGTTTATCTCTGATGGGATATTGCCTCAGGATAAAACTTTGGCTAAGAAAATCAAGTACAAGGCTCGTGGTTTCTTGATATTAAGAAAAGTTCTTTACAAGAGATCTTTCAGCAAACCTCTCCTACGTTGTTTAGGATTTGAAGAATCCCAAGTTGTGTTATCTGAACTACATGATAGAGAAGGCTCTGAACACTGTGGCTATAAGGCCCTAACCACAAGAGCGTTATTATCAGGATACTACTGGTCAACTATAATGGTAGATGCTAAAGAGATGGTGAAAAATTATGATCCTTGTCAAAAATATGGGAATGAAATTCATGTCCCAGCAGTTCCTGTGGAATCCATATCTGAACTGATACCCTTTGACAGATGGGGGATGGATCTAGTTGGGCATCTTCCCATGGCATCCAGTGGATGTAGAATAGTCATAATTGTTATTTACTAGGCTTTTAACAGTACATCGTCCTTCGACTATCACGTTTGGTGGAAAATAGTCCCTTGACTTTCAAATGTCCGTTGACAGTCCCTGGACTATCGCGTTTGGATAAAGTTAGTCCACCAGATCCTCTGATCCATGAGAGGCTGTCACGTGTCACCATAGTCCCCAGATTTTTGTATCACCACTAGTCCCTTGAGTTTAGTTTTCTGTAATTTTCTACATTTTGGGTTTGACCTAAACTCAAGGGACTAGTGGTGATACAAAAATCTGGGGACTATGGTGACAGGTGGCAGCCTCTCATGGATTAGAGGATCTGGTGGACTAAATTTATCCAAACGCGATAGTCCATGGACTGTCAACGGACATTTGAAAGTCAAGGGACTATCTGCCACCAAACGCGATAGTCGAGGGATAATTTACTGTTTAATGCCTTATTTACTATTTCTCTAAGTGGATAGAGGCAGCTCATTTGGCTGGAACCACTTCGAAGGTAGTCATTAAATTTATTTTATCTAACATATGTTGCAGATTTTGGGTTCTCCGAAAGATTACTACAGACAATGGGCCACAGTTTGATAATAAAGACATGGAAACATTTTGCACCTCCAGAGGAATTCAACATTATTATTTTTTCTCCTTTCCACCCTCAAGAAAATGGGCAGGTTGAAGTTTAAAATTGGACAATCTTGTCCGGATTGAAGAAACTTTTGGAGGGAGCTTCAGGAAAGTGGCCAAGTTATTTGCAAGAAGTATTGTGGGCCTACCGAACTACATCTCGGGCTGCTACACAAGAGTCTCATTTTCTCTTGTGTATGGGATGTATGCAATCACTCCTATAGAAGCTACTTTACCATCTCACAGAGTCTAAAACTATTCCAAACAGACCAATGATTTAGCAGTCGGAAATCAGTTAAATCTGATTGAGGAAAGAAGAGGTAAAGCACATTTGAGGATGGCGCCTTACTAGAGTTTGATGAGGAGCATATTTTCCTCCAAAGTTAAAAGTATATATATTCAGTTAGGGGATAAAGTCTTAATAAAAGTCTTGTTACACACCAAAGAAAAGTCGTTCGGTAAGCTGGCTCCGAACTGGGAAGGCCCTTATGTGGTCTGTGGGAAAGTTAAACCAGGAACATACAAGCTCCAATACAAGGAAGAGAGAGCACTAAAACACCCATTAAGCATTGAACATCTCAGGCTATACTCAGAATAGAAGTCTTTTGTAAATATTTACTTTTTAAGTATCAATGTAAATATTAGGGGGCATACTATTTCCTACCCTAGTGGCGCAGGGAGGTTTTAATGAGGTGTCTAAGTTTTTTAATAATATCTTATGCCTTCTTCAAAAGTCTGGTGCAATTATATTTTTTGATTTAGCCACAGTATAAGGTGGTTGGATATTAAATGCTCATTAAACACCCCAGCTCCCAAATTCCTTTGAGTTGATCAGATATATTAAACACTTGGTCACATTCATTAAAAACATGTGATGGAAAATATTTAATACCATTATTTAACACTTTGAAATATTAAAGGCTATTTGAACATTGACTATTTAAACAAAGAGGAATATGATATTATAATCTCATCGGATTAAAACAGATCCCTGATTCACAAAATTCCTTGACTGTTCAAGAACTTTAAGTTTTACAACACAAAGATTAAACAAGAAATGCAACAAAATGGCTTGGCCATCCAAATACTTTAATTTCTAAAAAAATACAGAACAAAATAATACAACCTTAGGGCTTGTCCCTTTTGGTTTTTCGTTCACCACTATCGTTTTTCAGACTTTTGAGTTCAACACTTGAACTCTCACCAACTTCTTCATCGTTTTCAGAATCTTCCCCACTGGAATAGTTGCCCTTGTCACCATCATCCTTCGTATGCAAAGGAAGGTCATCATAATCCACAAACTTCCACAAAGGACCAAGGGTCCTCTTAGGAAACTTTTCATGGAACAGTAAGACCATATCAGATTTAATGTCATCATCTCTCTTCTCGAGAGAATCCACTATTCCACTAGCATACTTCTCTATCCATGCAACTATTTCTTTAGCTTGTTTATGTACTAAAGAAACACTCTCTTCGGTCTTCGCTTGGACAGTTTTCTCTAAATTGACTTTGTCATCGGATAAAATCTGGATAGTTTTATCCTTAGCTTTTAGTTGCTCCTTCAAAGTTGTGATCTCTTTAGAGGAAGAAGTCTCTAGGTCGGAGTATTTGGTTTGAATGTTTTTGCTGGCCTCTTCTGACTTGAGAAGTTTGGCAGCTAAATCTTCCTTCTCATTCTTTAATAATTCTATGCTTTGCTGAGCGTGAGATAAACCGTTTCTCAAGCTTTATTTCTCTGTAGTCAAGGAAATTATGATTGCAGTTTGGTCCCTCACTTGTCTCTCCAGATCAACCACTGGACGAATGTTACCCAAGTGGGCATGACTCAAGGTATCTTTCTCACTTGATATCGCATAAGTTTCACCATTGTGGGTCATAACATTAGATGAGTTCGGAGGATGGTAAGGCCCCGCGAAATCATCATATTCCAAAACATTGAAATATATGTTAATGTTCTAAAAAGCGTCAAGATTTATATCTCTGTCAGTAGTGGCCTGTTTGAAATAAAGATTCAGTGTAATTTCCTCTTGTAAGGTAGGATCGGCAGGAACTGGAGGAGGGACTTCAGAAGCACGTAGAATGACTTCTGATCCCAGAGTGAATTTTTTCTTCTTTACAGCTTTTTCATCACTACTTTCTTTCCGTTTCTTATCTTTCTTCGTAATGTTTGGTGGGTTGTCCGATCCACCAGCCTCCTTAACTGTAACTTCTACTGCTTCTAACAGAGCAACATTAATTCCTCCTTGGTTCTCCAAACCGGTCCCTTAGGTAGTTGTCTGAAGTGGGTCTGTTGTGGGTTTCTTCTTTCTTTTGTTTTTCATCTTGTTCAGATGACTATGGGTTTTGGCCCTGGAAGGCAAGTAAAACTTAGAATCTTTAGCCTCAGTTCTCCTCGGGATAATATCTACAAGAGGGCAGGTGGTCAGTTCTTCCCAAGAGAGGTCTCTTCTCCCTGTGGTCTTCCACAGATGAGACCTCACAAAGTTCCCCGAGGTGAAACTGTTGTGAAAAGAGTTGTCACCCATTTCTCGAAGGCCCAAGCATTTAGTTTGGTACAAGTATCTTAACCTGCCTGTACATAGTCTGAGAACTCCTTCAAAAAAACTAAAAAGAGATGTAAATTAGTTCGGAGTAATTACTTAGTATTTAAAATATTAAAGAGAACATAAATAAAACTCATCGATACTCTTCCAACGACTAGTCAGCTACCTTGGGTTAGAATCAACAATGATCTTCCTCTCATTATCCTAGGCCCCACTAATGAACAGGGACTGTGTCCTCCATGGTTTCTCTGACTCCAAAAGATCATTCACTACTTTGTAGTCATTCCCATATTGTAGTGATAGAAGAAGATGTAATGATTTTTGCACAAATACGCCACAACAGTGAATTATTCCATTGGCAGTGGAATCTTGGATAACCTGGATGCCATGATGCCAGCCATCATTGTGTACAAAGCATTTGGGCTCAGCTGACTTGGACACAACTTGGTCAAGTGGAAGTCCTAACTATTTACGGGTCCAAAAAAACCTGGAGTCCCCAGTTCAGCACCTCTGTATAGACCACTTTCTCATTGAGTTTGCAGTCCATCGGAGTTTTTTGCGTGACTGGGATTCTCACCTTGACAGACTCAGGAATTCCCCAATTTGTACGAATACGATCCAATTCAGCGGTATTGGTGTATACGTAGGCTATATTCTAAAGAGATAGTAGGTATTTCACACTGACTTTCTTGAAAGTTGGCTTTACTTTCCCTTCTAGGCACTCCGGAAGCGTGTCCGGATGATCAGACCCATTTTGGTTTTGCCTTTTTGATCTGCAGTTGTCTCCTCCGTTTGTCTAGACGCCTCAAAAGAAGTTTCATCTAAACTATCCTCCATATTTTCTTCTATTATAATGGAAGGTTGTTCGGAGGGTTGTTTGGATGGTTTGGCCTCTGGAAGGGGATGTTGTTCGGATAATTTTATTCATGGCAAATGTTATATTATCTATGAACTGGTGTGTTTCGAAGAGGTAGGAGTATATTTAGATATAGATTGATGAGTGATTCGGCGTGATGTGTGTTTCTCAGGGGATTTCTTAGTATCCGAACCTATTGCAATAAAGGGTGATGGTATTCTAACGCTAGAAACGGCTTTCTATTTACGGAGAAGGTTTTGAGACTCTTGGACACAGGACCCTGATGGAAGGGGAGAAAGGTTTGAAACAAAGGGTAGTTTTCTAACCTTAGGTGCTTTTGAGGATGATGAACCCTGGTTTGTATTCACTTGTGATTGATTGATTCCTTCACCAGGAGAAATGCTTGTAATTTATTCCTTAGCTTTCCTTTCTTTTTCTACTTTCACCTTGCCCTGTCTTTTCTCTTTTTCTCTTCTTTCTCAAATCAAATTCGTCTTTCTTTAAAATTTAGAAATTAACTATGGATAATATTCTAGCGGTTAATTTAGAAATTAACTATGGATTGACTATATTTTATTTTATTTTATTGTTTAAGATTCAAAAGCTTAAATATTTGATAAATATCGTTACATGTGCTCTATTATTATAAATCCAGAAATAAAAGCTTAATAGAAGAAGCTTTCGTTCAGATTTCATAATCCGGAAAGAGTTTTTCCAATCAAAGATTAAATTTAAAAGCCATTTTATGTCCGAATTTAAAATGAGATTATCGTAAAATTCGCTCGAGTAACTTTCAAACTTAGTTTGTATTTCGCTCGATTCCAATATTCCAATGTAAGTGCCGGAAAAGTCTTGGTTTTTATGTCAAAAAAACCTAATTTTGAAGTGAGTGCATACTAAATTATAGATTCTAATACAATCTATTTTTTTATATTATTCAATTTATTATACCAACTTTATTTTTATAAAAATATCTATGTTTTTAGGTCAGGGTTTACTGTTAGAAGGATATGTATTGTTTTTGTTAAATTATAAAATATAAATGACAAAATGTTAAGCTGTCTATGATAAAATAAATGTCAAATAATGGATAAAAAAAATTAAAATTTATCTTTGATCAAACAGCTCTTAAACATACGTATAGATATAATATTTTATTTGAAGTTTTTTATGTGTATTGTTTTGCTTAAGAGAGTTTAAAAATTGGGCAACGCTAAACCGATACCCGTTTTGGTTATAATGAGACCCCGTTATAATGAGACCTTCTTCAGCTATAATGAGACCTCAAATTTTACTAAAATACCCTTAATATACAAACATTTTTCAGACGACTATCTCTCTTCTCTCTTTTCTCTTTTCCTTTTTTCTTTTTTTTTCTTTTTTATCGAATTCAAGTTGCAGCTCGCATCTCACCAAGCAAAATCAGAAAATTATTTCTCTTCTCCAATTAATCTCTCTCTCTCAAGAGAACTCATTTCCTAATCAAAATCAACAATAGCACCCCAAGCAGAAAAGAAGCCGACTGAGAAGAAGGTCGCCGAGAAATATCCCTTGGCCGTTGTAGCAGCTGAGAAGAAACCAAAGGCCAGAAAGAAGTTACCAAAAGAAGTTGGCGCCGGAGCTTATAAAAAGAAGAAACGATCCAAGAAAAGCGTCGAGACCTACAAGATCTACATCTTCAAGATCTTGAAGCAGGTTCATCCCGATATCGGTATTTCCAACAAAGCTATAGGAATCATGAACAGATTCATCAACGATATCTTCGAGAAATTGGTTGGTGAGTCTGCGAAGCTTGCGAGGTACAACAAAAAACCGACTATCACTTCAAGGGAAATACAGACTGCGGTGAGGTTGGTGTTGTCTGGTGAATTGGCTAAACATTATGTATTTGAAGGAACGAAGGTTGTTACAAAGTTTACAAGCTCTTAGGTTATGGAATTTGGGGATTTAGGGTTTTTGGTTGTAAATTTAATTCAAACTTAGAAATCGATGTGTTGTTTTCTTTCTTGTGGTTTTGTTATCTAATTGATATTTCTGATTTCTCTATGAATCAAAGGTCTTGATTTCAAATATTGATTTTTTTTATTTTTGTTTCTAAAAAAAATTGCAGCTCGCGTCTTATCTTTCCATCAAGATGATCAGGTTTCAAACAAGATTGCCATTACCATTAGGCTGGGAAATATTTTCACAGTTACTAGTTTATTTCTTTATAGAAAATTATACAAATTATTGGGTCCACAGATTACTTCATTGTAATATAATTATGTAAAAAAATTGGCTCTTCGACTAGTATGATTCATTCTTTTTACGTTAATGAAAAGTCGGAAAGTTCCACAAGGCGATATTAAAATATAATTAAAAATATAGAGAAGTTTTGTTAAAGAAGAGGAAGAAAATAGTTAGATTTTAATGTAATTCATTCTTTGGGTATTAGATTAGTTTTAGAGAGAAATTTGGTTGGGGAAGAGAAATAAAATTGTTTAGATTTTTGGTCGGAAACTTGGTTTTATATGACGGGTAAAATTGTCATTTTACATAAAGTAAAATAAAAAGTTTGATTTAAGGTCTGATTGTAGTCAAATGAGGTCTAGATATAGCATTGCCCTTAAAAATTACTTCCTCCGTTCCACTTAAAAAATCGTTTTAAAAAATGGTTAATATTCTAATTTATGTAGTTTTACATATTTCAATAAAATAAATCTAAAATATTATTATATCGTCCTTTATCAATTAGTTAAGTTAATTTTATTTATTTTGTCAAGAAAAAAAAAGAGTAAAATACTTTTATCTATTCAAAATGTGACATTCATAATCACATTAAAATTTCAAAAGACGTGTTCCTTAATTAGTGTGCTTATATCTTAAACGTGTAATGAAACACGGGATGGGAGTACCTAATAATCTTATTAAGGTATGAAATATGTGAAGAGTAAATTAAGAAATCTTACGTCTAATATATATATATATATATATATATATATATATATATATATATATATATATATATATATATATATATATTTAAAGCAATAATAATGAATTAATAAACCACCAAAGTCTACAATAGGCCCTCACAGAAGAGAGGCCTTAAACAGAATAAAGGCCCAAACAAATAGGCTAATTTGTTTGATAAACGGGTCAAATAACCTAGTTAACCATTGTATCGATCTAAACCTAATTTGAACCCCTCATTCCTTCAAAGATCAGACAGCCTTCTCTCTTTCTCTCTCAAATTCAATCAGCAACGCAGAGTCAACATAAACCCTAACCAGGATCTATGTATCCAACCCCCAATCCTTCTAGAACCAATATAGCTAGTAGAGAGTTAGGGATTTCATTAGTAAACCCCCAGTTCTTCCTCACCACTAATGAGTGCTTAGATATCCAATCCGCTGCCATGTTTTCCAATCTGGATACATGGGACAGCTTCATGGTAGGGAGGAGTAGCTTTCTGCACAATTCGACGCCATTGCAATGATACTGTCCTGAAGAAATGTTTACAACCAGGGACAGACAGTCGAGCTCTATATCGACATGTCTCCAACCCTTCTTGTGACATAGCAGTAGCGCTTCAATTAGAGCACGTCGCTCTGCTTGGAACGGTGTAAGTTTGCCAAAAAAGAATCCAGCGCCCTCAATACAGCTTCCTCTGTAGTCTCTAACAATGAGCCCTCCAGACGCTTCTCCAGTGAAGTCCACTGCACCATCAGCATTGATTTTTAGTCTGCCCTGTATAGGAGCTCTCCAGATCCGGTAAGCTGCTTTTCTTTTACTTATAGACAATGCCCCTAAGTTTATTCCTACATTTTCAACAGAAAACCAGTGCTTAGATCTAAGTTTTAAATCAATACACAATATGAATCTGTTAATTCTAGCCACTGCACTACTAAAACAATCAGTAGCCTTATCAAACTTACTATAGTTTCTGTTACGCCATATTGTCCAAACTATCAGTTGTGGGACAATATGGGTAATATGAAACTTAGTATTAGAAAATTTAAACCACACAAAGAACATATGCCTGATACTCATGTGCCTTCTTACTGGTACTTTAAACAGAGAACCATAGTAGTTCCATAATTGCCAAGCATTGCTGCAATTGATGAAGAGATGAGTTAAGTCTTCACAATTGCAGCAGAACTGGCATTTTGAAACTACAAAAAAATGTTTTTTATAAGAATACTATCAACTGGTATAAAACTTTTAAGAATTTTCCAACTTAGAAAAGAAAATTTTGTAGGTATGTAACTATGCCAAAGTTTCTTAAAAAAGAACAGCCTATTAGTTTTGCTCCTAATGTGTTCCCATGTGTTTTTTGTGCTAAATTCTTTGTCTTTAGATAAATTCCACAGTATTATGTCCTCCTTATCATGCATGATTTTGACCCTCATTATATGTTGCTGTCTTTCAAAAGACAGAGTTGATAAAAGACTATAGTCCCAAGCACCATTTACCCAGAATGTTTTAACCTTAGCTGGTAAGTACCACATGTTTTGGTCAGTTATTATAGGAGGCAACATGTGCCATGAATCCCTCCAAAAGTCAACATTCCCACAACCCACATTCCATTGAATACATTGCTCTGCTTTCTCTCTAACTGAGCATAAGTTCTTCCATACTACAGAGTCATTTACTCCACATTTTGCATTGAGAGGGTGTCTCTCAACACAATATATATTAGAGATAAGCTCAGACCATAGGGTGTTGCCTTTTCTAAAATAATACCATAGCTTATAGGTAAATGAAAGCTGCATATCAGACAGCAGTTTAATGTTTAAACCACTTTCCCCAAATGGTTTACAAATGTTTTTCCAAACTGTCCAATGGATTGCATTTTCATTAACCTTTGACCTCCATAGAAATTTATTTAAAAGAAGTTCAATCTTATTTAAGATATTATTAGGTATTTTACTGTTTTGCATCCAAAAGAATATTATAGGATAAAGAACATGTCTTATCAGTGATAATCTACCACTGTAGGACAAGTTCTTTAAATCCCAGTCACTTATTTTATTCTGAATCTTAGATAAAAGAGGATAATAGTGCTTTCCTTTGTTGTTTGCAGCAATAGTAACCCCCAAGTAACAGAATGGAGCATGTTCTGTTTGGAAGCCCATTGTTGCATGAATTCTTGCAGCATTGTCCTTGGAACAGGTTTTTGAGGTAATTACTTTTGTCTTTCCAATGTTTATCATCTGACCAGACTCTTGTTGATATTTTGTGAGCAGGTCACTCAAGCTTTTAATGGACATTGGAGAGCTGTTAGTGAAGACAACTACATCATCTGCAAAGGCTAAAGAAGGTAAGACAAATCCAGACTTTATATAGTATTGCATTGACTTATTTGAATCATATAGATTTTCCAACCCTCTCAACAAGGCTTCTTCAGCCAATATAAATAGACAAGGAGATAAAGGATCTCCTTGTCTTAGACCAGTTTTCTGTGGGAAATACCCTGAGCAGGTCCCATTGATTAGAACAGACAGCATTACATTAGAAATAAGTTTGTATATCAAAGAAACAAGCCTATCAGAAAATCCAAAACATTCTAGAGTTTTTATGACAAAGGCATGTGACAACCTATCAAAAGCCTTTGTCATGTCTAGTTGCACTATAATGTTGCCTTTAGAAGGTTTCTTACTTATATTATGCAACATTTCTTTCATAACTAAGATATTCTCATGTATTGATCTGTTTTTGACAAATGCACTCTGCCCTCTAGATACAATTCTAGGGAGAATGCCTGAAATTCTCCTATTAATGAGGGCAGAGATAAGCCTATTCATGATAGTACACATGCTCAAAGGTCTATAATTATTCCATGTAATGGGGTTTGCCATTTTTGGAACCAACACTATCCCAGTAGCAAACACTCCCTTTGGGATATCTTCACCAGAAATATATGCATTTAGAGCTTTACACAAATCATGTTTTATTATATCCCAACAATGCTTTAGAAAAAACGTGTTAAAACCATCTGTTCCTGGTGAACTGTCATTTTTCATATCATATATGATGGATCTAACTTCTTCAATAGATATAAGCTTAGTAATCTCAACATTGTCACTGTGTTTTACAATTTTTGGTATATTATTCAGTATTGACTCTTGATCACTAACATTATAACTGCTAACAGGAACAACAGAGAGGATCTTTTTGAAATGTGACACAGCAGAAGCAGCTATGTCATTCTGGTCAGTAAGCCAAACTTCACTATCTTTTATACCCACTATATAATTTTTCTTTCTCTTTTTATTAACATATCTGTGATAAAGTTTAGTGTTTCCATCAGAATCACTTAACCATGTGTTAAAACATTTCTGCTTCCAATAGCATTCCTCATCTTTCAGGGCAAGGATGAGAATGCTATTGGCCTTAGACAGATTTGATTTTGAAAGGTTATCATTAATAGTTTGGTGAATAAGTTCACAGTTTTCAACATCAACTATAGCAGCTTTTACCCTATTAAAAATATTTCCAAATACTGTAACATTCCATCCTTTTAAAAACTTTTTCAGTCTTTTTAGCTTATACCAAAAAATTGTACTATCTTCACCATTACAATGTAGAGACCAATTTTGACTTACACTAGGCATAAAACCTGGGTGATTAGCCCATGCATTGAGAAACTTAAATGAACCTTTCTTTCTATTAGATGCCATGTTAGAAACTTTAGAAATAGTAATTAGAAGAGGAGCATGGTCAGAGCAGGTTCTGACCATGTGACAAACCTGTATGCTTAAGTTGTTAAGCATATTTTGATTGTGCAAAACCCAGTCCAGTCTCTTCCAATTACTGTTATTACTCCATGTGTAACGTGATCCACTGTATGCAGGTACCTCCAAGTCACAATGACGAATAAACTCATTGAAGTCCTCTGCACTGGCCCCATCAAAGTTCAAGCAGTGTAATTGATCATCAGGGCACCTCGTAGTGTTGAAATCTCCAGACAATATCCAAGGCATGTCACAGGTAAGATTGTTTAGCTGACTCCATAAGATCCTTCTCTGTACTTTCAGATTTTTTGCATATACAGATGTGAAATAACAGTCTATAGAAGCATAATTAATCTTAACATGTATAAACTGATCCTGGTCATCAATTACATTAATACTAACATCATTAGGCCAGAATATCCATATTTTATTTGAAGTGTTAGATGCAAAATTCTCAAAGCCAATTTGCCTAGCTACAATGTCTAACTTATCACTTCTTGCCATTGGTTCCTGTATAGTAACTACTTTAACATTTTCTTTCTTAATTAAAAACTTAAGCCTAGCTATTGTAGGATTATTATTTACCCCTCGTGCATTCCAACTGATGCATTTAATCATTATCAGATGCATAGTTCTTTAATGCCTTTTCTCTCTTCTTAAGAGAGTTAATTGTTAAAGATTTTGGATTACCATTCTTATTTGCAGATCTGATTTTTCTGGAGATTACAGTCTCAAAGTCATTCTCCACACCATTAGTACTAGTCCTTGGAGATGGATTGTAGCTTCCCCCCCTTGTACCTCGAGGAGATGCCTGAGATAAGTTTTTTTCCAAGCGATTTTCCTCCTCTTCAAGATTCTGTAGTGCACTTATGATATCCGGGTCGTTAGTAGAGACAGAGCCTACTTTAATAGGGCTACCCACACTGGTAGAAGGACAAGACACATGTGACCTATCCTTTTTAGTCACAATTGATTTTAGTTTTCTTTTGTAAACATGTGTAAAAGCTTCAACTCTAGCAGACTTTGGCTCTTCATTAGATTTATTCATAACTTGTAAAGACTCGTTCTTTTCCACAGATCTTTCAATAATACCTACTGTATTTTCATTCTTAGCATCCTGTGTAGTGTTCTTTTTACATTTAACTTCATCATGCCCAATGTGATGACACAGCCTGCAATAACTAGGGACATTCTTGTAGCTTACATTAATAGAGCAGTCCTTACCATCACCAAAACACACAGTCATCTTCTTTTTTAGTACACCAGAAACATCAATTTCAATAAGAGCAAAACACGCATTCCAGGTTGCTCTATTCACCTCAGGAATCACTACATGGTGGACTAAACCAAGAGAAGAAGCCAAACCATGAATAACAGAACTGTTATACATGAATTCTGGCAACATCTCAAATCGAACCCATAACAGAGCTACTGGTGACTCATAATTTCTAGAGCTTCTTGGGCACCATTTGATTACGTGCATCAGTTTACCATCTACCTTCCAAAATCTTCCAACCCATAGTCTACCTGCATCTTCTAGAATAGAGAACTCCACCAGAATTTGCCTAGAATCTATGGTGACATAGGTGTAGGTTCCTTTGAATTTAAAAGATTCAAGAAACTCTTGAAAAAGTCGCCTCTTTGGAATTCCATCATTGAATTTAACAACAAGAGTTGTTCTTGACAGATTGCAGAGCTCATCCTTTACTTGCTTTGGAAACGTAATCACATTATTATCAGAATTCAAGATGACCTTTTGAGGCTTAAATTCAGGCACACAAACCTTCGATTTAACCACATCCGCATATAGAGACTTCATAGCAACTTCTTGAGGCTTGGATTGAGTAGATATCAATAGTGGAAATGCCTCCTTGTCTTGCTGCTCCATCACTATTCAGCACTTTCCACAAATACATGGCAAAAGAATCAGAAACTGGTTAGCCAACCAGCTAGAAAGGAGAAGATTGTTTCTTATAGATTAAGAAATAAATCTTGTTCTTGGAGCTTTCTTGAGAGAGAAGGCTTCCATTTCCCAAAAATAAATCTTACGTCTAATATATGATTTATTGATGTTTAACTAATATTTGTGATGAAAGAAACGTGAAACAATTTAAGCTATGTTTATTTAGTTATAGTATCACTTATTTTTAAAGATTAAGGTTTCTTTTTGTTTTTTTGTTTTTTAATTAGGGTTTGGGAGTATTATAGCTATATTATATTTTCTATTTGAGTTAGATGAGTTGTTTACGTGTAATTTACCTATGGTCCAGATATCTATGTTATTTGAATTATTGATTTTTTTGAAAAAGTTATAAGTAGTACTGCAAATTTGGATTCTATGTATTAATTTTTTTGAGAAGACTATAAAAGCTACTGCAAAATTAAATTCAAGTATTATAAAATCTCTTAAGTTTTTTCATTGAATTTATGCGGTTTTATATAGTTATTATCATTGTGAAGAAAAATAGTTTTCACATTATTTATGTGATATAAGGTTGGAGGGCTTAAAACACTTTAGACTCGATAATATACTTACACACTACGGATTTTTCTCTTTTGGCCGTGATGACTCCAAAATATTTGGAACCATCCAACCTTATATTATATAAAATTATGATTTTTGTCATAATTTTCCGTAGATGTTATGGATAATCGGTGATAGTATCTGCTTAAGGCTTCGTAATTCAATGATATCATAATTGAATCCAATTTTTGCAATAGTACTAACAAACTTTTCTAAATAATATAACATAGTATCTAATTTTGTAGTAGCATATATATATATATATATCCACAAATTCTAATTAAAAATCTAAAAAATAGAAAAAGATTGTATTATAAAAGTTTGAATTAAGTTCAACTAATTTTTAATAAAAAAGCGTGTCATGTACTATAAATGATATATAAATATAAATATAAGTACAGTACGAGATAAATAAGAATAATTTTAACGAGCTTCGTACTCTCTATCTCTTTCTTTTTCATTCTCGCTTGGTATTATGGTAGGATTGCTTCAATGATGTTTAGCTCAAGATCTATTAATTATGGGTACTTTCCAACTACTAGTCTTATGACAACCAAAAACCTGCACATAAATCAAATAAATACCTTTAACAATCTGAGGTTAATTCGAAATAATTTCTTGCTTTGTAAAACTATGGTTTTACCTATTATAAGATTGAACAAGCTGTGAAGCTTCATCAATAAAAAAATTTATGTCCTCCCAAGCTGATCAATGGACTATATGGCTCCATTATTGAAAACATTTAATATGGCCCCTGAAGTAACAACCCAACTAATGGAGAAAGAAACCTTCAAGGGTCTGTGAAATACCACAGTGAGACTGTATAGTTCTCAGACTAAGTTTAGGATTGCTTTCTTTACGGAATTGTTTTAGAGAACTAGGATGGGTGCCTCCACAATGAAGGAATACTTAGGTAAAATGAAATATATTGCAAATAACCTTACGTTAGATGGGTCTCCTGTTACCCTAGATGATTTGGTGTCTCAGGTCTTAACTAGTTTAGCGTTGAGTATACACCTATAGTTGGTCATTTGGATGATAAAGAAGTAAAGAAATGGTTGGACCTTCAAGCTACCTTATTGACCTTTGAAAGTAGGCTTGATCAACTAGGCAAGTTGCAGGTTTCTATGACCAACTTGAACCTGACTTCAGTTAACAAGTCAGATCCAAGATAATCTAACTACAACAATGCTACAAGGAATCAAAATAAAGTATAAGGTAGAGAAAGTTACATTGGCATAAACTCTAACAACTATTCCAATAACTATAGGGGTAATGGAAACTACAGAGGCATAAGTGGTAGGTTCAATAACAACAAACTTACTTTCCAGATTTATGGAAAATATGGACACAATGGGGCCTACTACTATTTCAGGGATGATCATAATGTAATGGGGCAAATTCATCATGACCAACATAGGAGCTCTCGAGATCATACTGCTAAAATGGCTTCACATGAGTTTGGAGGTGGTGAAAATACTTTGTACATAGACATTGGTGGTAGCCACCATGTCACTAACACATCAAGAATGATGACTCAGAAAGCAGACTATACAAGTAGTAAGTCTATCACAGTAGGAAATGGTAATAGACTGAGTATAACCCAGTTGGGTGAATCAATCATATTAACCAAAACAAATAAAAAATAAACCTAAATGACATTTTACATGTACCACATATCAACAAGAAACTTTTATCTCTGTTTATCAACTAACCCTACATAGTGATGTCTTTCTTGAGTTTCATAGTTTTGGGTGTTTTGAGAAGGACAAGGAAACATAGAGGATCATACTTATAGGAAACTTAGAATGGATTGTACAAAATGGAGGAACCATCAATTTCCAATCCTCCAAAATACAAAAAAAATTACTTGTTTACCTAGTGCTTTCAATGTCTCTATATTTCCTAATAGTTCAGATTCCATACAGAAAGGGTGGCACAGAAAACTGGGCCATCCTTCTAATAGATTCTCGTCTCTTGTTCTAAAAAATGTAACCTTCATGTGTTGACTATTAATGAAAAAAAATTCTAGTGATGATTTCGAGTAGGGTAAATCACACTATTTTCCATATCCAAACTATCTCTCTCACTCAGCTAATGTGTTAGACCTTATCTACTCAGATCTATAGGGATCAGCCCTCTTAGAAACTCAATTAGACTATAAATATTATATTTAGTTTTTGGATGATCACACCATGTACACCTGGTTATAACCTTTGAAAACAAGAGTGATTCATTAACTGTGTTTACAGACTTCAAACATTGGTTGAAAATCAATTTGATAGAAAAATAATAAACTTTTCAGTCTGATTAGGGGAGTGAGTTTAGGTCATTTGTGTCAATTTCTAAATAATCATGTATACAATTTAGGACATCATGTCCTTACACTTTTGATCAAATAATAAAGGTAGAAATAAATCACAAACATGTTATTAAGACTGGCCTGACTCTTTTAACTCAGGAATTTGTCACCTTTTGAGGAATTATTTGGTCATAAACCTAACTATCTATTCTTAAGAACTTTTGGGTATTCTTGTTTCACATGTTTAAGACCCTATCAATCTAATAAATTTCAATTGTATTCTGTTAAATGTGTCTTTTGGGTACAACGATGTAGATAAAGGTTATAAATGCCTCAGTCCTAATAGGAGACTATATGTATCTAGGAATGTTATGTTCAATGACGAGGGATTTCCCTGTTTTTTGGGGTTCCTAGGTTCAAAGGGGTGTGAAACATGTCCTAAGTCTCTATAGTTTTCTAGGTTTCGTAGTGAATATCTCTTTGATAATTCTCCTAGTTTGAGGGATATTTCTTCAGGCTCCCTATCTGGGCACTCTGTTGACTATGGCCAACACAGTTCACTTGCAAGACTTCCACAACAAACAATTTCTCAAACAGACAACCTAAATACTCAACCATACAACAGTCAATCAACCATCTACCACAAATATTCACAACTATCACAACCAAATCCCATGTCTACACAAACTTAAAGCATAATAACATCACACAATAAATTCTCAAACAACATTAATACAAGCCAACAACTAGTACAAGAAAATTATATGCGTACACAGACAAGAATATCACTCTTCATAGTCATGGACCTAACTTTTGACAATCTAATTAATAACACCCACATACAGACCTCGTCTAATAAAAATCGTATGACTACTAAAGCTAAAATAAATATCTCTAAGCCCAAAGTTGTGTACTCAGTATTACTACTCTTTCTATTATTTTAGATAACGAACCTTACAAGTTTTCTGAGGCTGTTGTTGATTCTACCTGGGCTAAGGCTATGAAGACTGAATATGATGCTCTCATAGCTAACCATACTTGATCTTTGGTTTCTTATATTATTGATATGAGCTTGGTGGGTTGCAATTGGGTATACAAACTCAAATATAATCCTGATGGCTCTATTCAAAGTCATAAAGAAAGACTTGCTGCCAAAGGGTTCCATCAGACCGTTGACATTGGTTTTACAGATACTTTTAGTCCAGTTATCAAAGCCTTTACTATTAGTCTTTTGTTTTACTCTAGCTGTTTCTAAAGGATAGGATGTCATGCAGTTGAATGTCAATAATGCCTTATTCAATGGTGTTCTCAAGGAACGAGTTTTTATTATACAACTTGAAGGTTTTGTGGAGATTCAAAATCCTTCTCACGTATGCAATCTAAACAAAGCTCCATATGGCTAAAGCAGGCTTCACATGCCTAGTATTCCAAGTTGAAAGATATGTTGCTGCTATGGGGTTTTCAGAATTCAAGAGAACATTGCTCTATGTTTTTTCAGGTAACTAAGAAGTTTTGTATCATACTATTGGTTTATGTTGATGACATTATAATCATTGTTAATACACCCTCATATCTAAATAGATTGATTCAGAGACTAAATTCTAAATTTCCTCTTAAAGACATTGGCTGTCTCAGATTATTCCTAGGTATAGAAGTCTAGAGGGATGATACTGCATGTATTTGGCGCAAACAAACTACATTAAGAACTAAATTGACAGATAAGATCTTTCTACTTCTAATCATTGCTCTACTATGATGTGTGTAAGCCCCTCTTTCTCCAAGTCTGATGGTGAAAGTTTCATGAGTCCTACAACTCACTGGGTTTACTAATGCTGATTGGGCTGCATCATTAGATGATCTTCATTCTATAGAAGGGTATTATATTTTCTTCAGTGATTCTCTGGTTTCCCAGTCTTCCAATAAATAGCGCATTGTTTCACGCTACAGTACTGAGGTCGAGTACTGCTCTTTATTGAATCTCTCCTCTGAATTGATCTAGTTTGCGATCAGTTTTTTTAGAAATTAGTTTTCATCTTTATCATCTCCCGGTTATTTGGTGCGACAACGTTGGGGAAAACTCACTCCTCCAATCTAGTATTTTATCCTCAAACTAAAAATATTGAGTTGGATATTCTATTTGTATGAGACCAGGTTGTACAAGGCTTATTGGACATACGGTATGCCCATTCCCACGATCAAATCTCTGATCTGCTTACTGAGCCTCTGTTACAGGCTCGATTTCTCTTTATGCGCAACAAAATCATTCTCGATACACATCTGCTTCGTTTTATGGGGGGAAGTAAAGAAACAGAAGAGAAGTGAAGAGGTGAAGCTGGAAGGTTGATTGCCAAGAGAAGAGTGTGCCTATGGTGAAAGAGCTGCTAGGTGTAAGAGTTGTGAGGCTAGATTTACGGCTGAGGGCTGAGTGGTAGTGAAGCGTGTTTCATGTGGTTTGTCTGACTGAGATTCAGGCAAGAATCAGGTCAAGCCTTAATACTACCTCAGCTCAACAACTAAATCTTTAGGTCACAAGTCTTTGGGTCACAAGCTTTACACGTGAAAAAAATCTAAGCAAATAAAATATTGTTACAACATGTAACAACATCTCAACAAACTTATAGGTTGGTACACATTGTAACTATTATATCAACAAACTGAAAATATATATATCAATACAAGTGTAAATACAGTAATAGATAAATAAGAAGAATTTTAACAAGCTCAATACTCTTTATCTCTTTCTTTTTGTTTATGATTGGGCCTGCTAAGTCAAAGTCAAACTGTATTCAAATATCTTAAACTAACTTTTTAATTTTATTTAATATATTTATTAATAACATTAAACAACTTTAGGAAATGGTATGAGTCACAAAAAACCAGAATAACTCTACAAAATCTTCTCCTCTAGAAGGAGAAAAACAACAATGATGAAACCTACATGATCAAAGAACAAACAGATGATAATAAAGTCAAAATATATGATTTCAATGATGATAATACGTTCTTGTTCAATTTCATATCAATTTATGGTGAATCCAGCATGTGTACTCGTGGTATCGGCTAAATCCATCAACCTAATACGTGTCTGACCATTATAGAACCTCAATCAACCTATATTGATGATAGGTAAAGCTGACCAAACCTCTTATGTCGAACCTTCAGTTTTAACCAAAATTCCTAACAGCAACAATATTAACTAATTTAAATATATTCTTACTATTCTCCTCTAGAATGAGAAAAACAAAAATTATGAAACCTACATGATCAAAGAACAAAAAGATGATAATGAAGTCAAAAATGTATGACTTTATCGATGATAATACGTTCTTGCTCAATCTCTATATCAATTTATGGTCAATCCAACATGCATACTCTTGGTATCGGCTAAATCCATCAACCTAATACTTGTCTGACAATTATAGAACCTCAATCAACCTATATTGGCGATAGAAATGCTGACCAAACTTCTCATGTCGAATCCTCAGTTTTGACTAAAATCCATAAAAGTAAAAATATTGACTAATTTAAACATACCTTTAAATGTAGACCTACCCATTCTATCGAACCTGCTAAAAACAAGTATAATTATCTAATCTATCGTTGTTAGACGATACCCGAGCTAAATAAGGGACAAAGTATGATCTATTTCTTCGGTACCTCCAAAAGGCTCCTTATTTTAATGAAATGATGTTGGCCGATTCTTGAAATCGATATATCAATTTAGGTTTTGAGGTAACTAATGTCTTAATCACTATTTAAAATCAAAGTTAATATAAATTTTCAATTTAAATAAAACAAATTGCCAATTTGTTTAAGCCATGTACAACAAATGTAGAACCATCCAAAAGCTAGTTGTTAAAAAATAAATAATTTAATCCATACTTAAGCTTCATTTGCATCTTTATCAGACATATTTGCATCTTTATCAGACGTATTTTCAATGTTGTCATAGCCAAAGGCTCAAAGGTAACAATCTCAACGTTTAAATATGACAAGTTTTATGCTGAAGGCAGTTGTGGAAAAATAAATTATTGTAAACTTTTAGGTGGACAATAAGTTCTTAAACAATAAAATGAAGATTTTTAAGGCACACATCAAAATAAAAAAGTGGTTGAATATGGTTATGAAATGTTATAACAATAAATGTAACTATGATCTGGCTAAAACATTTATATGAACTATGTAGTAGACTAACCCTTGAAATGATCAATGACTAATATTTTCTAATTCATTCGATGATGCTCAACTTTCACGGTATGTTGGTTACTTTTCGTGTCGTTACATGTAATCGTTGAAAAATATATGGTCTCAAGTTTTATTATTCTATTGATTGAGTTAGATGGTAATATTAATAAAGTATATTAGGTTATCCTAAAACCGGCCACAACCCAATTAATAAAGTATATTAGGTTATCCTAAAACCGGCCATAACCCAAGAGAGTTCTAATATTGAAGCTGACCTCCAAAAATTATTATTGACAATATCATATATTATTATAAAGGACAACCAACTTCTAATATCCTTTGTTGAAGCAAAAAAAAAAGCAAGAACAAACCTAACGTCTATATCTGCTATAATAACTTGTCACTTAAATTCAAGTTCTCGGATGGTCGTATTTCCTCGAAATTGTTAGGATTTACTATGCAATGTATCACCAATGCTCAAGCGTAGAGCAAAATAAAAGACAAAAAATAATAGAACATAAGAGTTAACGTGGTTCGACAATTGTCTACATCCACGGACGCCGCCAGAGAAAAGTGTTTCACTATGATATAAAAGGGTATAGAATTTCAGACTCTGTTTTTGTGTAGTCCTAGTATTCTATTTATAGAGAATGAATAGATTTTACTAGATAATGGGCATAACGGGATTATATACACAAAAATGTCAATGACACCAGACTGTACCAACAGACACGGTACACTGTCATGACATTACAATGTACCATCAAGAACGATATATTGTGAAGATATAATTCGACTCATACTCAACTTGCAAAGTACTTGACAAACAAATGACAAAGAATGTATGTTTCCAAAAATATGTTGAATGTTGATTCTTCACTATTAACAAATATTTTTCTTCAGGCGAATACCCTTTCTTCACTATCAACAAAGAAAATTCTCTTCTTTTGACTCACCAAATGTCCATAAGACATTCACTTTATATTGCAAACACCAATCTAGTTTAGGCACTCCTTAAACTTTCTATCTAATATTGTCTTGGTCATTATATGTGTTGGATTATCGTGTGTAGTAGACACTTTCTTCACATCAATAATTCCCTTTGATATTATATCACGAATAAACTGATACCTGAAATCTATGTGCTTTGTACGGTCTTTGTATATCTAGTTCCTTGTAAGGTGATGGCGCTTTGACTGTCACAAAACACTTTTATAGTAGTCCTATCAAATCCCAAATCTGCCACCAAACTTTGCAACCATATTGCATATTTAATAGGGCTGTCAATTTCGGGTTTTGAGTCGTGTTCGTGTCGAGTTGGACCAACACGAAATTTTAAAACACGTGACACGAACCCAAAATTCGTTTCAGTAAAAATCTGTTGGACCCGAACCCGACCTGTTTGACACGAAATCGTAGACAACACGAAACACCTGTTTGACACAAACCCGTCCTGTTTGACACAAAATTTTAACCAACCTATATACAACCCCGACTTGTGTGGCACGAAAGTTTAATTAATTCAATACACATAGTCAACACGAACACGACCTGTTAGACACGAAAATATAAAAACTAGAAAACTCACGTAAATACATAATGCAAAACATGAAATCTAGATAGTATTAAATTCCAGTCATACATAATATTGAAAAACATTACATTACACATTTTATACTGAACAACAAATGATTAAATTTAAAAAACATCAATTTTGAATTTGATTTCACCAATTTGAAGCTCCTATAAAAATAAAATTAAATTAAAGTTAGATCTCAAATATATATTATATTTGATAACATATATATACAATTATACCATAAATTTAACTTAAATGAAATCAACGAACGAAACCATCATCTGTGTTAAGATCCAAATCCAAACTCAAACAATCCTCTATGAGTTTGTTCATTTTCTTTTCTTGCAAAGCTACATTATATTTTAAAACAAAAGATACTGAAATCATATAAATTAGATATAAAACTTTAAACATTTAAGTTTTAGAGAATACAAAAAAGTGCATTTTTCAAATTCAGTTTAGCCATCAACTTATCAACTGAAACGGTGTTAGAACTTGCATTATCTAATGTAAGAGCAAATAACTTATGTTCAATGTTCCAATCATCAAGTATAGATTAGAATAGTAAAGGTTCATAGATTAGATGTAAAACTAATTCGGCCCCAAGTTAACTCTAACATTTTTTAACTTACTTTTTTTTCTATCCTAAATTTGCATTACATCACTCTTGGAAGTATTTTTATCAAATGATTGAACATCATTTCGTAAATACTGAAATACTTGCTGAAACCCTTCATACTCAACAAATTGAAAAGGCATCTCATGAAGAACAATTACTGTGACAAGTAACTCTCTAAAGTTTTCTGGATCATAAGAATGACTAGCAAGAGACATGAAATCACTTGATTACAAAATAAGCATTTATCTTATAACATGACTACTGACTTCTTCATACTTTTGTATATGACACCACAAATTATTCGTACCATGAGTACTCTTACACAATAAAATAACACCACATTTTTTGCAAACACCACATCTTTATTCCATATCTTCGGCAAATGGAGCATATTTAAATATAACTAAACGTCGGATTTTAATTTTCTAATCTTTTGCTTTTCGTTTTTATCCTTACGTGTATAAGATTTTCTCACTTTTTTGTTACCGACATGATCTATTTCAACATCTCCAATCTCAATTACGTCATCTATGTGGTTTGTACTTATATTTTCATACGTAAAAGAATCTATATTATCTAAGCATGGAAATAATACACAAGATAAATTAGATAAAGACTTAAAAATTTATAAGTACTAGAAAGAAACTAATATAAAGTAGAAATAAATACCAGTAAAAACCCACTCAACTACCTAATTACCAACTAATATCCAAAATGAGGATGGTGATAATTTGTACCTCCATTTAATAATTGGACAAAAATACTCTCGACTATATATACCCGCTGGTACCTTCACCAGTACTAACCTCAGAGTTGTTTGAAAAATTAACCTGAGAGTTGTTTGAAAAACTAACCCCGAGAGTTGTTTGCAACTCTCTCAAACTGGTGGAATTTTATTTTATTTTAAAAAATAAAAATATCATCAATGGATCTAGTTTTGTTCATTTTTAAAAAACAAAAGCGATGGTACTTTTATTTATTTTTTCCGAGATCCGGTTTGAAAGATATGGATCTTTAAAAATAAAATAAAAAGAAAAAGTAAGAAAGATAAATTTTTGTAACGTGATTGTTGATGAAGCGTGAAGGTAGTTAGGGTATTAGAATGATGTTAGGTATTAAGTGGTAATTAGGTTGTTGAGATGAGTATTAAGAGGTAATAGAATAGAACTTGGGTACTAGATGACAATAATATAGTTGAGTGGGTACATTATGTGCAATATCCCTATAAATTATTTAAACAAATTACGGGAAACTAATATATATTATTTAAATAAAAATAAATTATTTGAACAAATATAAATTATTTAAACAAGTTATTAATAAAAATTATAGGAAACTAATATAAATTATTTAAACAAATTATAAGAAACTAATATAAATTATTTAGAAAAATTATAGGAAACTTATATAAACATTTAAATAAATTAATATAATTGTATAAACAAATATAAATTATTTAAACAGATTATTAATACAAATTAGAAAATCAATATAAAAATTTTAAACAAATTACAAGAAACAAATATAAATTATTTAAACAAATTATAGGAAACTAACATAAACTATTTATTCGAACAAATATAAATTATTTTAACCAAATTTTTAATACGAAACTAATATAAAAAATTTAAACAAATTATAAAAATTAATAAAAATTATTTATTATATTATTGCAAATAAATTTGTACAATTTTTTATGTACTTGGATCTTTCTCGAACACATAGAAAAACATACGTACCATTGTATATCTAAAAACATACATATGTATTTATCTGTTGGTTTTGATAATAAATTAGTTATAATCAATTAAAATTACAATTAAAACACAAACGTTGTTTAATCCGGCACTACTTCAATATATATATTCGAGAAAACTGGAAGGTTCACAATCTTAGAAATTAAAAAAAAAAAATCCTAATTTATGAATCAAAACAAACAAACAAACAGCAATTATATAAATATCGTTAGGGTGTTGTTCGATTCGAAATCTAACCATCTAAAAGTGTACATCGATTGAAAAGATTACGGATGGAATCAAAAAGATAAAGATAAAGTATCCACTATAGAAATAGTGGATGAATGGGTAGCGTTATGGTTAAGTTATTTAGGAATTATGATATATTATTTATTTTATATTTTTAAATTTAAAATAATATTTTTTTAATTAATAAATTTTTAGATGGGTTTAAATATATATTTTTGTAATTATTTGCATGTCAATTTTAGATTAATATATATATATATATATATATATATATATATATATATATATATATATATATATATATATAATCTTAAATTTAAATATATTAACAAAAAAAATTAATTTTAATTATTTTGATTTAGAATTTCTATTTTTTATTTCTAAATTATATATTTATATAAGAAAAATAGATTATTCTATAAATCTACACAAATCACAAATCGAAACTATATAAATTAAGATAATATTTATATAAATTATGATAATATCAATATTATCTCTAGAATTATAGAATTTGAGACCAGAAAATGGAATTGAAGTTTACATGTCTTTTCGGGTTTTACGAGTTAGTTTTGGGTTTGCAAGTTTGCAGGTCTTTGTGGGTTTTACGGGCCAGTTTCGGATTTACATGACTTTTTCTGGGTTTTACAGGTTAGTTTCGGATGACACGAACCCAACATAATCCTGACCCGTTTTTTTTGGTCGGGTTCGTGTCGTGTCATAATTTCATCGGGTCGTTAATATCGGGTCTCTAATCTTAAAATTTTTGCCGGGTTCGTGTTAGGTTCACAGGTCATGTAAAAAATTGACACCCTTACTCTTTAAATGCTTCTGTTACCGCTATGTATTGTTCCTTTGTTGTAGACAAAGCTACAATAGCTTGCAACTACTCTTTCCAACTGATCGCACTCCCAGCTAGAGTAAATACATATCTTGTCAGAGATCTCCTTTTATCCATATCACCTGCAAAATCAGAATCAACAAAACCAACCACCGATCCTGCAATATCATTAAACCAACGTTTGCAGTATTCTTAAGATACCGAAGTATCAATTTCACTGCCTGCAAGTGCTCTTTCCCACGATATCCCATGTACCTGCTGACTACACTAACCGCATGTGAAATATTAGGACGCGTGCATGCCATAGCATACATGATATTACCAACTGCACTTGAATATGGAACCTTCGACATTTATTACAACTGAGCATCATCATTGGCCGCTCCTGCTATAAAAACAACTTGAAATGAGTAGCAAACGGGATGCTAACTACCTTAGTATCAAACATGTTGAATCGTTGTAGCATTTTCTCAATGTTGCTTCGTTGAGACAAGTGTAATGATCCTGCATTTCTGTTCCTGATAATCTCCGCACCAAGAATGTTCTTTGCTTTACCCAGATCTTTCATCTCAAACTTGGCACTAAGCTACTTCTTTATCTGCATAATGTGTGACATAAACAAGCAACAATAAGCATATCATCCACATACAACAACAAGTAAAAAAAAGAATAATCTGATATATTTTGACTATACACACAACTGTCATATGGACTTCTCGTGAACCCTTTGGACACTATGAATATATCAAAATGTTAGTACCATTACCTAGGTGACTGTTTCAAACCATACATTGACTTTTTTCTGCAGACAAACATTTTCCTTCATATTATGTTCGATAAATCCCTCTGGTTGTCTGATGTAGATTCTCTCCTCCAATTCACCATATACAAATGCAGTCTTTACATCTAAACGCTCAAGTTCTAAATGTTGCAAAACTACCATGGCTAACAAACCTCAAGTCGAACTATGCTTCACCACTGGATAAAAAGCTTCATTAAAGTCGATTCATTCTGTTTGAGTAAAACCCTTAGCGACCAGTCTTGCATTGACTCGAGATACCTCAACCCCTAGATTACCTTCCTTTTTCTTGAACAACCATTTACTTCCTACTACCTTCTGTCCTTTAGACAAGTCATCAAGTTTACATGTTTGATTCTTATGAAGAGATTCAATCTCTTCCCCATGGTACCAATCCACTAGTCTTCCTGTGAAATCGCTATAGCTTCTCTATAACTACTAGATTCCTGCATCTCAACCTATTATACAACTGACAGAGCATATGCAACTAAATTTGCATAATTTTTGGAAGTCTAATATTTCTTCTTTTTTTGCCCAATTCTATGCTATAAGGTTTTTGTTTTGGTTTTGGCGCATCATCGTCACTATCATCCAATGCTGGCTCTTCACCTCCAGATTCTGGATCCATCTTAGAACCACTCAAATTATTGGACCTGTTAGGAACTGATTCTACTTCAAGCTCCACCCGTTTACTCACAACCAATCATGATTCGGCCATTTATCCTATTTTCTTTGGATAGTCTATGGAAGCAAACTCGTTCAAAGTCCTGTCCCTACTGATAAGAAAACCTAGAGACATTGAAGAGGTACACCATAACCTATATCCCTTCACTCAAGTAGCATATCCTAGAAATATTCACCTCTTTGACCTCGACTCAAGCTTACCATCTCTCACATGAGCATACGCAAGACAACCGAACACCCTCAACTGTTCGTAATCAACCGAAAAAATTTCAAACAGAGTTATACAATTAATAGCCGTTGATGGAGATCGATTCACCAACTAACACGTTGTATTGATAGCTTTAGCCCAAAAAATTATTTCCCACACCGAAATGTGAGAGCATGTTTTGTGCCTTGTCACAAAGTGTTTCATTTATTCTTTTTGTGACCCTATTCGTTTATGGTGTTCTAGAACAAGTGTGATGACGCACTATTCCTGTAGCTTTGCGGAACTCATTGAACTCATGAGTATAAGATTCTAACTCATTATTTTTCCTAAGACGTTTGATTTTTCTTTTTGTTTGCTTCTCAATTATCGTCTTCTATATGACAAAGGTTGAATTTGCCTCATCTTTTATTTTTCGCAAGTAAACCCACACCATCCTTGAATAATCATCGATCAAACTTATGTAGTATCTGGCTCCATTCTTTGATGGAATTATGTTTAGTCCTCAAAGATATGAGTGAACGTAATCCACTGTCCATTTAGTATTTCTTACAACCTATTTTCTCAATTTAACTCTAGTTTGTTTACCAAACACACAGTGCTTACAAAATCCCAATGGTTTTGCTTTATACCGTTTCAACAAATCTCTCTTGCCCAAAACAACTAATCCTCTTTCACTCATGTAACCGAGATGCTGATGCCACAACTAATTATGATCCTACCTACTTTGACTATAACTTCCTGATGATTCTACAGCAGCATCGCCCATAACAACACTCCCTTGGAGAATATAAAACCCCTTCTGTAAACTTCCTTCATACACATAATTAAGCCTTTTGTCACTCTAATTACACCATCTTCTACACAGTACTTGTAATCACGAGAATCTTGTGTCTCAGTAGATATCAGGTTTCTCTTTAACCTAGTAACATGTCGACATGTCACGAATCTAACAATTCTTTCAAACATTATGATTTTGACGTTACCGATACCACCAACATACAACAAATGATTATTCCTAACATAGACAGTTCTCTGCATTAGTCTGTAAGTATCGAACCACTGCTTGAACTGACACATGTGATATGTAGCGTCAGTATTGAGTACCCAAGAGTTTTAACCATAGTCTGAACTCACGGACAATACATCTCATGTACCACTGTTTTAACTGTTATCAAAATCATTACACCTTGAGCAATGTTTGTTGCATTTTCCTTTTGATTTTCCTTCATACCATTTAGTTTTGGACAATATGTCCTGTAATGACCCTGCTCACCGTATTCATAACAGTTTAAGTTCTTTATCTTTGATTTGGACCTCCAGTTCTTCCTTCTTAAAGAGCTCACGTTGCTTCCAGATCTTCTCTTATTCATAAGACCTTCCTCTTCAGCCTGATTGTCTTACTGCAACTGCTATAACTCCTTCGATTTCAGCACCTCTTTGACATCTACTAAACATAACTTATCCTTACCATACATTATGGTATCAAAAAAAATTTCATAGGGATCTGATAATGATCTCAAGACAAACAAAGCTTGATCATCGTACTCAATGTTGATATCAAATGTTCTCTAAGTCCGTTATAGTTGATTTAAAATTATATAAGTGTTCAGCTATGGACATACCTTCTGCCAATCTGAAATTGTACAAGCGCTTCTTCAAGTATAATCACTTTACTACTGATTTATCTGAGTAAATATCTCTTAGCATCTTCTATGCGTAGGCAGCAGTCTTCTCACCACTAATATCGCGAAGAACATTATCTTTAACACTCATTAAAATCCAACATAAATCCATTTCGTGAGATCTTGCTTCTCCTCTTCCACAACCCTTGAAGTTCCAATGAAGATTTCAGCTTAATCTTCCACAATACAAAGCTGGATCCCTCATCAATTTTTTCAATCTTGTATTTTGGTGTTGTAAACGCCATTGTGAAAACCTAATTACAAAACCTAATTTCACAACCTAGGCTCTGAAACCGATTTGTTAAGATTTACTATGCAATGTATCACCAATGCTCAAGCATAGAACAAAACAAAAGGTACAAAAGAAAATAATACAAAATTTAACGTGGTTTGACAATTGTCTACGTCTACAGGAGGCGCCATAGAAAAGTGTTTAACTATGATAGAAAATGGTTACTGATTTTTAGATTGTATTTTTGTGTAGTTATAGTAGTCTATTTATAGGGAATAAATAGAACTTACTAGATAATATGCCTAATGGGCTTATATACACAAAATTGTCCATGACAGCATACTGAACCAACAGACACGGTATACAGTGCTGACATTACACTGTACTATCAAGCACGGTATACTGTGAAGATATTATTCGACTCATACTCAACATGAAAAGTATGTGACAAGTAATATAACAAAAAAATGTATATTGCCAAACAAATATGTTGAATATTGATTCTTCGCTATCAACATAAATAAATCATCAAGTTTGTTAGTAGAAGAAAGAACCTAACGTCTACCCAACTAGTTTGTTATTTATTTACTACTTTAATTTTTTAATCGAATTATAAAAATACAAGCTGGATGATAGTTTCTAAACAAAAAGGAATTATAAAAAAGAATAGTTATTATTATTTACTAATTTAGTTTTTCTAATGAGAATAGGATCGAAACTATATCGATCAATAGTGACACTAATCATACCATAGTTTTAGATTAACTCATGTCTACTAAAAGAAATTATCGCAGAGCCATTGAAAGAAGGTATTCTTCTAGAATCGAATATTATTGTGGTTAGACCTTCAAGTTTTAATATAAATAAAGAAAATTTGAATCAGAAAAGAAACGGTTCTGGTGAAGGTAATAGTTCAATTATGGTAGAAAAGAAAACTGCATTGGAAGGTAACGGTTCACTTAATACTTTTGAAAATGTGAACGAGAATATTTATGGAAAGGGAACAACTCAATTTAGAGCTAATATAAACTTTGACGATCTGCATGGAGGAAAAGATAACAGTTCAATAAATTTGAATTCAAATAAAGGAAGTTTGAATTTGAATTCAAATGGAAATAACTTTAATTCTTATAAAGCGCATGAAGAAAGAAACGGTTCTCTTCAAAAGAACGTAGGAAATGTAAGTAACTCCTGTAATGGTAGTAAAGAATCAGACCCATTAAATGCACAACGCAAAGGAGAAGACCGATTTTCTTATTTTCAAACAAGTAACGTCAGAGCTAATAATATCAGTAAAGAAGGTAATTTGTCTCGAGAAGCAACATTTAATCCATTTCAAAGCAGTAACAAAAATGGAAATAATGGACCAGCAGCATATAATGCTAGTAATGTAGAGCAGAGGGATCCATTATATAAGAATGCTCAGAATCCTTCCGCCATTCCTACAACACAAACTCCTTCTTCCGCCATTCCTACTAAATCATTCTCCAGCTTATTCCAAGCTTCTCGTTTAGCTTCAAAAGGCCTCAAGCTCCAATTTATCCCTCCACCTTCAGATGATGGCGATATCATCCTTGATCCGGCAGATGAAGTTCCGTTCATCGAAAGTTGGGGCCATTGTCTTATCGGATGCTTCACCGGTAAGTTCCCGGGGAAAATTGCTCTTGATACTATTGTCAAAAGATGGGGTGTTAATTGCAAAACTCAGCCGTATGGAAAAGAATGGACGGTTTTTAAATTCCTCACTGAATCAGATCTACTTCATGTACTAGCTAACGGACCCTACATTACTTACGGTAAAACTCTCATGCTTAAAAGAATTGATAAAGATGTCATGCTGACAGATGATCTGTTCACAACAAATCCAACATGGATAGTGTTAAATGATGTCCCTCTCAGCATTTGGAGTGAAACAGGTTTAAGTAAGATTTCTTCAAAAATTGGTACGCCTTTCTTTACTGATCAATTTACATGCGAAAAGACTCTGATGAAGTATGCTAGAATTCTAGTAGAAATTGATGTTAGTAAAAAACCAATTACGAGTTTTGGTGTGAGGCTTCCCTGTGGTAGGCGATATACTCAATCTGTTATATACGAAAATTACCCACTATTTTGCTATGTGTGTCAGAAATTTGGACACAATCACTCTACTTGTCCATCTACAGAGCAGGGTAAAACTAAAATCAACGAGAAGCAGAAAGAAACCTCGACACGACCATCCCGGGCAGCTCAAAACCTACGCAAGAACGCAAGTGACATAACAAGCGGCCCTAGAGGTAATCCTATCACTTCTACACCATCTCAGAAAGTCACCGTTAAACCCATCGCACGCCCCAGATCATCTGAAATTCCCACCCCTTTTATTGGAGAAGATATGAACAACACCAATAAAGAACACGTCCGTTCAAATAATACCGACTACTTGCCTAGCCGAATCAGCCCCCTAGTTGACACACCGATGACTTATGTTAATGACCAGGAACCCATATTTGACCATCCGCAAGACAAAGATGAAACCATAACTTTCACCAGCAACGCAGATGATCCATCAACCGTTTCATGGCAAAAAGTACAAAGCAAACGATCAAAGAAAAATGCGAGGCGCGGAGTGCCCACAAACTCCTCGGTTGATACATGAAGATACTTATTTGGAACATCAGAGGCCTATGTGGGAGTATAGATCGAGGCGCTTCTCTCTCCACGGTTTGTAAGCTCGTCAAACAAAATTATTTTCCCATGTTTTGCCTCTTAGAAACTAAATTCTCGCAAGAACATTTAGATAATTTTATGTCTTCTCGTTTCATAAGCTGGAATCATGTTTCTAATCTTAATGTTATAAGTAGAGGACGCATCGTTGTTGTTTGGGATGCTAGCAGGGTGGTATGTACGGTGATTAAAATTGGAAGACAACACATCCACTTTCAAGTCCATTGCAACGTCACTCAAGAAAATTTTTATGTTACGTTTGTTTACCCTTTGTATACTGTACCACAAAGGAGAGTTCTTTGGGAGCACCTAACCACTATAGGGGCCAACATTCGTTTACCTTGGATGATTACGGGAGACTATAACACCTACTGTACTCCATGAGACCGAATTGGGTCTGCCCCACTTCGAAATGGTGAGTTAATTGATTTAAATAATTTTCGGATATCTCACGGTCTTGTCGATGCTCCTTCCACAGGTCCTTTCTTTACTTGGACAAATGGTAATGTTTGGGCCAAGATTGATCGAGTCCTTATAAACCATGGGTGGATTAATAAAGATCTCTTATGCAAAGCCACGTTCCTTCCGATGGAACCCGTTTCCGATCACTGTCCAGTTATTGTCTCGATTATTCGAGATTTTCAGCATGGTTGTCGGCCCTTCAAATTCTTCAACATGTGGCTTGATCATCCCAGATTTTCTAGCATTGTAGAAAGTTTATGGGGTCAGTCTATTGATGGTACGAAGCAGTATATACTTGCGCAGAAGTTGAAATCCTTAAAGCGTCCGTTAAGAGATTTGAATAAAGCTGAGTATGGTGGCATTCTAGAGCGTACAGCTACTGCGAATTCGGCCTTTAAAGAGGCTATCTCCTCACTCATGGCTAATCCTGATAACGTTGCTTTGAAAGAAGAGGTACACAGATTACGGGATCGTGCGAATTTCCTTCTTAATGCAGAAAAGAGCTTTCTTCAACAGCGTATGAGGACCACCCACTTAGTTGACGGCGACAGAGGTACAAAATACTTTCACAGCTTAATCAAACGAGATAATGCAAGAAAGAACATTTCCTACATCATTCGAGATGATGGCACCCGCACCACATCCCCTACAAAAGTTTCCTCCCTCCTTGTAGATTTCTACACGCACCTTTTTGGCTCATCTCGGCCAAGCTCCCCCATTGATCTGACGGTCATGAGTCATGGATCCCTCGTCGGGGATCAACATTATGAGCAGCTTCTCAAACCTATTGAAGTTGATGAAATCCGTAATGCCCTCTTTGATATCGGGAATGAAAAGGCTCCGGGACCGGACGGCTACACCTCGGCTTTCTTCAAAAAGAATTGGGAACTTGTGGGAACAGATTTGGTTGATTGTGTTCGTGAGTTCTTTGATACTGGTAGACTCCTTCGTGCAACAAATCACACCATCCTTGCCCTTATTCCGAAGAAAGACAACGATCCTAAGGTGGGTGACTTTAGGCCAATTGGGCTCACAAATGTTACTTACAAAGTGATTACCAAAATTTTGGCTAACCGAATGGCCCCTTTACTTCCGAATCTCATTGATAAAGGACAAGGTGCTTTCGTGAGTGGTCAAAATCTTGTTGATAATGTTTTCCTTGCCCAAGAGTTGGTTAGAGGTTCAAACCGTGCAAGAGTTTCTCCGCGATGTATGCTCATGGTGGATCTTCGCAAAACATTTGACACAGTCTCATGGGACTTCCTATCGGATATTCTCCATGGTATCGGGTTTCCTCCGAAGTTTGTGGGATGGATTCTTGCTTGTGTCACTACAGCGTCCTTCTCGGTTTCTATCAACGGTGAGCTTTATGGCTTCTTCTGTGGGTAACGGGGCTTAAGGCAAGGTGATCCCATGTCCCCTACTTTATTCATCATTTACCTTGAATATCTGTCTCGTTTGTTAAAAAAGAAATCGAGCGAACCGAGTTTTAAATTCTATCCGAAATGCGCCCGCACTCACACTACCCACCTCGTTTTTGCTGACGATTTGATACTACTTTCAAAAGGAGATGAGACATCAGTTAACATCCTTATGGAATGCTTGAGCCATTTGGAAGATGTTTCGGGATTATCACTGAATCCTTCTAAATCCAAAATATACCTAGCCGGGGTTAAAGGGATTGTTTATGATCGAATCTTGGAAAGAGTCGGATTTGAAGTTGGCACTTACCCTGTACGTTACTTGGGGATACCTCTCGCTCCTATGATCGTCTCAGTTACTGGATTTTCCCCTTTGACAGAGGCTATCTCGAGTTACATTAAAAAATGGGAACATATGAAACTTTCCTACGCGGGAAAACTTCAATTGATCACCTCCGTGCTTCAAGGGGTTGAATCATTTTGGTTCCGCGCTTTTCCTTTGCACTCGGCGGTGCTTAACACGATTCGCTCACTCTGCCTGAAGTTCTTCTGGGGGGGTAGACTTGCTCGGATTGCTTGGGACAAAATCTGTAAACCCAAAGATGAAGGAGGACTTGGCCTTACGGATATCAGAGTTTGGAATCGTGCCCTTCTTACCCGTTCGATTTGGTTATTACATTCTGACTCTGAGTCGTTATGGATAAAATGGGTGCATGAGTATTATCTTCGAGGACAAACTATATGGGACTACCAAAGACGAGATAGAGACAGTCATCTTGTTCGGAAGCTTCTTGATATTAGAGACTCTTGGATACAGATATTTGGGGGTCGAGATAGTGCCATTCTGGGTCTTGAAAGCTGTACTTTGGGTGGAAAGCTAATTACTAGACGTGTCTACGAAGCCATGAGAACAAAAAGTGAGGCATACCCAAATCTATCAAAGTTATGGAAGAGATTCATCACACCTAAGTTTTCTTTCACCGTCTGGCTAGCCTTCAATCGTCGCCTTGCCACGAAAGACACTCTCCACTACACGGACTTGCCTAACATCAGCTGCCCATTTTGCAGGCACTCAGATGAGTCTGGTGCCCATCTTTTCTTTGCTTGCAGGTTCACTAAGGAAATCTGGAGTCATATCCGATCATGGCTGGGGATTACTCGAGAAATGACAACGCTTGATAGTGCACACAAATGGATTAGGAAGGAGCATCGGGGAACATCCTACCGATCCCGTGCCATCAATCTTGCCTTCCAAACCACTGTTTCCGAGATTTGGCGTGCCCGCAACCACCTTGTGTTTGATGAAGAGACCGTGACTCAAGACACCATCGTTATCCGAATCACTCTCATGACCTTGAAGATTTTATTTAGATTATATCCGCATTATCGACTCACATGTTAGAGTCTTTTTTCATTGATACACTCAGTTTTTCGGACTTTCTATGTAATAGTCCATTAGTGCCGGCCTGGAGACTTGTACTCTTTTTCCTTAGACCAGGTTTTTACCCAACGGGTGGTTAAGGTTTTTTAAAGAGGCAAGTGCTCTAGACCTTTATCAGGGCACTCTTGGACATGTCTTTTTCTTTTTGGTACATTGCTACCCTGAATTGTACTCACTTGAGAGATCATATGACTTTCTAGACTTTGTACATATATATATATATATACAACCACATTTACCCAAAAAAAACATTCAAGTTTTAAAATTGAATTAAAACTTTATAAACGTACGATTCTTTTATTGTTTCCATGTAATTTGAATTGTAAATATTAATATTTGAGTCAAAACATGCAGAAGAGAACAATTGATTTGGACAAGCTGTTGATAAGCAGTTTTGATTACGCAATAATAAATTTTAGTTAACCAAAAAGAAGACAATTATCTATTTTCTACTATGTATTATTTGAATCTGCTTTTTATGTTTTGTCATTAAATTTTGTCGTGAAATCAGAATCCAAAAACAAACGAAAAGGGGGTAAAACTATCAAAAGAAGAAAATAATAATAAAAATAAAGAAAAACACGAATTTTAGGTGACATTTTGTTACCAAATTTATGAAATATTATTTTATTCGAATTTGATCTTACCTATCCTATGGTTATATTTTTCAAAAATTCTATTTTAGATTTTATGAAGATCTAAAGTAACATAAAAATTTATGTAATCACATATTAGGTTTTGCTAATATGATTTTAAATTGTTAAAAGTTTGATGAAATATTATTTTATTTGGATTTGTTTTGGTTTTATTTTTTGACAGTGTTTTATGGTAAATTTAAATCTCTTTTATACTTCAATGGCACGGAACTAGATGTTTGTTCCATTCTAGAATGTCCACATTTGGTTCTTTTCTCGTTACTTTCTGTTTTAGATTTCTAGTTACTTTATTCTTTTCTCACTAAAAAATATACGAAATGCTGATTTCAGAAATATGTCCGGTGACAATTGGAATATCTTCTTAGAATAAGAAGAGTTAGCTCGAGCATATCCTTCACCGCCTAGATGACGATATCGCTTTCATCCAGAAATAGTGATGATGTTTGTTTATGAGAATATTGTCAATGGATCTGATAACATACATAGGGATTATCCTATGGATGATTTACAAGTAATGTTTTACATCGAAAAGAATCAAAAGGCTTAATACATTCCTTTAGTAGCAAATGCCTTAAATACAATGTAGAAGACTACTGACACATGTTAAACTCACTATAGAAGCAAAACACAAATATATAAACACGTTATCTAAGAGTGTTGAAAGAACTGAGAACTATGATTTTTTCCCACAAACTTCTCACACAGTTCTCACAAATTCCCACAAGGAACCAATTGAAAAATAAAGAAGGCTGGACCAATAAAAAAAGCTTCTAAGAAATGATAACACTCCTCTTTTTTTAGAAGCTCTTCAGATATTTTGCTCTATAGACTTCTTCTCTGAATTCTTGCGCCCTCAACGAGCAGCAACAATTTTTACTTCTGCTTGTCTTTCAACCGAAAGCTCAAGACTGTTTGTTTCTATCACAGGTTGATTATCAATAACATCACCTAGCTGGACTTCTACACCAATCTCATGTTAGTCTACTAAAATTCTGTTTTCAGAGGCTTTAAAAGATAAAAGTAAAGCAGGATTTTCCTTTTTAATACCTTCATTTGTCGAAATGTTGACACTGTCATCGGATTTCCAAATACTTGATGATCTTTGGTTAAACTTTAGATAAGACTCATTTAGATTGCATCGTCAATTGTTTCTCGAATTATTGGCCCTTGACTTCTTTGATGACCAAAATTTCTCAAACATCTAATTTAGACAGATACAGTGAGCAATCAAAATTAGAACCATAACCAGCATCATGGACTACTTGAGGCAAGTTGGTTAAACTGATATTTTGCTCCTCTACGGGAATTTCAGTGGAACCATAAGATGGCTCACTAAAACGCGATTTAGAGTGATGTTCCGATATATCATGACAAAGTAATTGTCGTTTCTCCATTAGTTAAACTGATACTTTTCCACTAACACCCTTGATCAATTTTAGGTATAAATAAAACATCTGAAATAATTTTTGTACCTTCGTAGCTTGTTCTAGCTATTGTACATTTTTCTTTAACTTCAAAGTGTTCACCGTTTCCGATCTTCACTCTTTTGATTTCTGTGTTTCTTAGTTCTTTAAAAATCCTTTTCTCATTGGTCATGTGATTTTTACACCCGCTATCAATCAACCAGCTTTCACTCAATTTTATGACTGAAAAACAAGTGACCACAAACAACATATCTTATTTTTCTTGATCAGCTACCCGTGCATCTGCTTCTTGCATCTGACCTTTCACTTTACAGATTACAGCTTTATGTTTGAGTTGGAGCATTTAGCATCAGGTCTTCTTCAATATTTGTATGGTGGATGATCTTTCTTCTCACAATAGCGGCAAGGCGGGTAAGATTTTTTGACACCTCTTGTTTTCTCTTTTTAAAATTGCTAGATGAATCTCCACTCTGTGAGTTGAAAGTTTTATTCTTTTTATAATTGTTGTTGTCTTGATGCTTTGCAGGTAATGCACCTTCAATCATCTCTTCTTGCCTCATAGATCTTCTCTACTCTTGTTCTTGTAAGGCATTTAAAAGCTTTATAAGAGACATATTTGACAGATCTTTGGTGTTCTCCAAAGTACTAATGGTGGCTTCAAACTTCTCTGGAACTATCACCAATATCTTTTCAACAATCCTGAAGTCTTTTAATTCAGACCCAAGCAACCTCACCTTGTTGGCAATCCTGAGAAGTCTGTCAAAGTACTCTTTCACGCACTCAGACTCCTTCATCTTCTGCAACTCAAAATCCTTAACTAAATTTAGAACTTTCATTCCACGAGTCCTTTCATCTCATTTGTATGTATCCTTGAGGTAATCCTAAATTTCTTTGGTTGTTTTGAGAGAAATTATTCGTGTGAATATCATTTGAGATACATTTGCAAATAGGCAAGCTTTTGCCTTTGATTTTCTTGTCTTATTTTCTTTTTTCTACTTTAACTTGTGCCATAGTAGGATTTGCTGGAAGTGGAAGGATTTTGTAATCCTCTTCAACTGCTTTCCAAAGATCCAAAGCTTCCAAGTAAGTCTTCTTACGAACTGCCCACATTTGATAATTTTATTCATTGGAGACTGGTAGTGTAATGATTGAAAAATCTCTTCTCATTTTAACCTCGTAATTCCCTTAAGAAGAGGGCTCTGATACCACTTTGTTAGTGTAGAAGACAGATATTTAAAGGTGAGAATGAATAATAATGAAAGAGAAGAAGATAAGTTACTGTTACTGGAAAATCAAAAGGCTTAATATATTCATTTAGTAGCAGATGACTTAAATACAAAATAAAAGACTACTGACACACATTAAACTCATTGTAGAAGCAAAACACAAATACCTAAACACCTTATCTAAGAGTGTTGAGAGAACTAAGAACTGTGATTGTTTCCCACAAAATTCTCACACAGTTCCTATAAATTCCTACACAGAACCAATATAACAATAAAGAAGGTTGGACCAATAGAAAAAGCTTCTAAACAATGTTAACATCTACCACAATGGACCTGGTGCTATAAGCTTGAGATTATCTTCAGAAGTTTGCTCGCCGGTAAAAAGATGAGTGGAGAAAGGAACGGTTATGAGGCTAAGCTTACAAACATATTCTCCTCGTAGTTTTTTATTGAAATCACTCATGAAAATAAGACATACAAATGGTCTATATACATACTTGATAATTAATTGGTCTCTATATATACTTGGTATTCAGTTTTCATTAGTTTATTCTCTATTTGACTTTGATAGTTCAAGTTAATTGAACTCCATGTATTAAGATTTTGTTAATTAGATGGTCTATATAAGCATTTGATGTTTAGCTCACATTAGTTTTAGTGGAAGCCATCTGTTGAAGTATAAACTTCATCCCATAGAGGACCCTCAATCCCACATTGTTTAGATTGAAAATAATCGAGTGTATATAAATGTGAACCCACCTCAACTAGAAAGAGGCTTTTTGGAAGTACACCCAAAGAGCAAATCCGATCGAGCCTTCAGGCCCACGTTTTATATTTTATACACCAACAATTGACATATTTTATATTTTATACACCAACAATTGACATATCTTGCTAGTTTGTGAGTCACGTTTCATATTTTATACACCAACAACTCATAGCCATCAATTTAGTTCTATCTAAAAACATCTCAAAGAAAATAGGAAACAAAACATCTCAAATAAAATAGGAAAACAAATCCTTTATATTTTATACATGTTTAAGTTCTAAATGTCTCTTTTATATTCTATACATGTTTAAGTTCTAATGTCTTTAATGATGAATTTTGTTATCTATTACGATTTTTTTCTATATTTTATATTTTATATTTTTTTAAGGTTTTCAGAAACATGAGAAGTATAGATAAGCCTTATATAACCACTTCCTAAACAAAACAAACTAGTGGACACAAAACAAACTACTGGATGAAAGTGTCGTTTAAGGTTGATTAGGAGAAGTTCAATATGAGACATTTAGAAGATAATATTATTGGTCTCGCGTTTAAACATGTTAGATATGGCTGGATGTCTTGGAGATACTATTAAATTGAATAATCCTAGATCTCAGCCTCTTCCAACAGGATTTCATTTAAAATATTTAACATAGATTTGTTATAATTTTATTAACCTTGATTGTTAAGTTTTCTAAATTAAATTACTTTGCAAGAGGCTGGGATCTTGGTTTATGGCTTGAATAACATTTTATTGGAAATTGGGTTATGTTGAGTTTAACTTTAACAATAATTTCAAGACATTTAGGTATGTTTAACACATATTTATACATGAGAGCAATACTATGGTCTTCTAAATATTTCATTTTAAATTTTTTTCAAAAGATAATAGAATAATATCCAATTATTAGAAGATGTCAACAATAATATATTAAGAGATGTAATATAATCGCAACTTATTAGAATTAATAATATAGTATGTAATTATTATAGGATAATATAATAAAAATAATATCAAGTTATTAGAAAATATCGAATATAATATATTAGAAGATTAAATATAATTGCATATTACTATAGTAGACTGAGTAATATGATATGTAATTATCATAAGATAAAATATAATATGTAATTATCAATAGGATGATAATAGAATAATATGCGATTATTATAAGATACCAATAAAATATATTTGGAGATTGAATATAATTGCATATTAGATTATGGTAAAATGATAACCCTATTGTTATAATAATACCTCCAAATCAAAAAAACTTTCTCAGAAACTTGAAATAACTAAAAATGTCCCCAACATATAAAAACTCAAGCTTTTTTACGAATGGCAGTATTGTAAATAATAAGGGTCTCATTTTAAGAAAAATGAGTCTCATTATATGGGTTCAAATTAAAAAAATCAGTCTCATTTTATCCTCACCCTAGATGCTATTATGGTAGACTAAATAATATAATATGTAATTATTATAGGATAATATAATAGAATAATATGCAATTATTAGAAGATATCTAATATAATATATTATGAGATTGAATATAATTTCATATTATTATACTAGACTAAATAACATAATATGTTTTTATTATATGATCCTAAAATTATTACAAGATTATATGTAATTATTATAGGATCCTGAATAATATTATAGGATTATATATAATTATTACCATAGACTAAAAGTCATATATATATATATATGTTTGGCAAACGTAAGCATAATTTCATAAAAAATAAATCACTTTATAAATTTTTGAAGGTCTTTTTTCCTATCATGATATATATCCCTATTTTATTTCTTTTTTCTTATGGTGATTATCGATGGTGAGAGTAAGAAATCCTAATTTTCCATATATATATATATATATATATATATATATATATATTATTTTTAATTTTTTGTCATTTTCTCTTTTTTATTTTTTATGGAGACTCGTGGTGGTCATCGCAAAGAGTCCATCTCAACTGGAAAAATAACACTCGGTGGCGATGATGTGGATTTGGTCGGCACGAGTGTTGAGCACAGCTCTTTGAGCCTAGAAGAAATTTGGTTTCTTCGATGGTTCTATTTTATACCACCGAATGATTTAGCGGTCTCGAAGATTAGTGGACCAATAATTGGTTGTTAGTTTCATGGATGCGGAATACTATTGAACCTTCTTTGCGAACCATAATTTCACATATCAAGATGGCCAATTAACTTTGGAACGATATCAAGGCTCAATTTTCAGTTGTTAGTGTATAGCGCATCCAACAACTCAAACAAGAATTAACAGCATGTGACCATCGAGGGTTAAGTATTACGACATATTACAGGAAATTGAAGAAGATTCGGGATGATTTGAATGATATGATCCATATCCACATGTACATGTGGAAAATGCACATGTGTTATCGTCAAACAATTAAAGAAGAAACAAGACAAATAAAAAGTTCATCAGTTCCTCATGGGTTTAAATGAAATATTGTACAGACATCTACGCTTTCTACCTTATTGTCCCAAGACCCTTTCCCTACCACTGGACGTGTCTATCGTGTTCTATCTCAAGAAGAAATAGAAATACTATTATTGTTCGAGGAGTAAGTAATCATGTTCCTGATGTCGATGCTCTGGTCGTATACACCGAGAACAAACCTTTAAACAAGCCTATAATATGTTCCTACTGTAAACCGATATGTTATTACAATGACTCTTGCTATAAACTCCATGAATGTACGGAAGAATATATTGATCCACCTCGAAGCAAAAGAAGTGGCAAACTGTGGATGTGGCAGAGGTGGTCGTGGTCGTGGTGGTTTTGGCAGAGGTGGTTCGGGTCGAGGGTGTGGCAGACTACAGCACGCTGCTCATGCTACTTCCTCGGGAAGTTTACACGGCGAAGACAAGCCAAGAGGTTTGGTGGTACTCTTTCTCACTCTGGACTAGTGGGATACTTTCAAAAATCTGCTTGTTTCTATGAAAAATGATTCATTTGAACAACTATCAGTTATTCCTCTTATAGATAATGGACACAAGAGCTACACATTATACGACAATTGATTTTTATTGTTTGAATAATATATATTTGGGATAGTTGGATTCGTCTATCGGATGGGAAATAGGTTGTTGTTGGAAAAATAGGATCCATTCAATTGAATGATACTCTGATTTTAGTGAATATTTCATTTGTGCCAGATATAAACTGTGATCTTACCACAATTGATTGATCAGGCTAATTGTATTGTGAATATTTTTTGAAAACGATGTATTATTCAGGATTGAGAAACAAAGAAGGTGATTGTTGCAAGTAAACAGTCTGGTGAACTTTTCCAATTGCAACAGGCTGATATACACCGTTTGCATGTCTCCTCTCAGATGAGTTTGTTTTATATATGACATAGATTATGTGTAGAAATCTAGGGACACTCTCAGAGGATGTTTCAGTTCATAAAGATGTTCCCATAATGGCCCAAGGTCGAGCTCCCAGAAACATCAATTGAAGCTGAATAAATACTATAAGTCTTGATTAGACATTTCTTTGTCCCTATCGGCCTCAGCTTCCAGCTTCACAACCTTGTATTGTAGGTTGGAAATTGTTTGATCAGCAAGTATGCAATTCAGAGTTTGACCCGTTTAGACTCAAGCATTATTTTTTCCATGTGTCACCCTAATTTTTTAGCTTCTTTTGCATCGATCACATGTTTGATAGATTGATCATTATAGCGGACATGTTAGGGCCTTTGGCCCCATGTTCCTTGATAATCTCTTGCATCATATCCCAAGTATTGTTTAAAGTATACAAGTAAAACAAATGTTTTTTAGGGGAGGGAAGCACGAGCCGTCTGGAAAGTAATAAGGTAAAAGAATTTCCTTATTATGAAATACTATTTGCCAAGCAATTGCAGCAGGAATATTCTGTTAGTGGCCACGGGGGTAAGCCTCAAAGCATCTTTATACCAAGCTAAAACTTCAGGGATGTCTTGAGACTCGGTTACGACCACAAGTGTTTTCCCTTTCGCCTCCAGGTTGGCGATCCTACTAAGTGAACCATGAATCACCTTGGGATCAGTATGGCTTGGTTTCTCTTCGACCTTATCCAGTTTCTTTTCGAATTTTCTTGCACAAGAGTCCTCTAGCAAGAAAATAGTGGTAACTTTAACAAAGTGACTTATCTTCAAACCATAGGTGGCCTCTAAGCACCCGTCTTGCTTCGATTCCATACGAGGGACCTCGTACATCTCTTTTTTGGTACCTTATTTTCTTGGAGTTTAGTCCTGAGCTGGAATTTTGAGGGTCTTCAATATGGCATCCTTAAGCTTCAAAAGGTATGCCTCCTTAAAAAATCCTAGATCTTCATAAAATAGCCATTACTCCATATTCCTAAAACTTGGAACCAATAATATTTTCAGTGGCAAAGCAATTATGAGATCTGCAACCTTAGTTTTTTTTGCCCAATAATTAAATCTCCAAACTTGTTATTTTCCCGCATTGGTATATGCAAGTATAGGCTTCCTTTACTCTGCAAGAGAAACGAGGAAGAAGAGGCAACAAATAAATTGGACAAGTCAAAAGGAAACATTAAGAGATCGTATATTTGGGGGGGACACTTCAAAATTTAAGGATCCTTATAGTTGTTGTTCCATGAATTTCTAAAAGAGATCGGGTTTCCAGAACTTGTAGAAGCCCAATTTTCCCATGCACTCTGAACGAAAACTAATCAAAGTTATTATTGGGCTTCAGAAGATCGACCATAACTTCTAGATTATTCCCAATAGTAATGTAGTATTCGGGGTAGTTCTAGTTGTTATAGACTTTACATTGAGAAATATGTTCCTCCATAGTCAGTGGTATATTTGATACGCCAGAAGCTATTAATAAGGATATTAAAGTCCTTCATGTATTCAGACTGGTTTTACTAGCAAAATAATCTAGTATTCCAAAACACCTTCTGAGACTAACATGAAAACGAAACTAAAAACCCCAGTTAAACATGTCAGTAAAGAATACAAGTCTGTCTGAATTCACTGGAAAGAGGGTTCTCACGTCTTACCTTAACGTTATCGGGAATTTACCATCGGCTTCACATTTTTTGAAGTTATTCAAGATGCAACTACTCATACATATTTAGGAGTGGTAAAGTGTGGAGGGCGGATATCGAAAACCATAATTAGTAGTTTATATTGTGGAGGGCTCCCTAATGGGCTAGAAGTATTAGACTCAGAGTTATCCTCTTTTACCTCTAAGATTGTCTTCTTGAGGGGTCTATTTATTTTTTCGATGTCCCTCAGCCTGCTAACTTACCTTGTGTCTTTTCCAACGTTACTTTGAAATCAAAAGCAAAGAAAATAATTTGTGGTAAAAGGCGAGGCTCAAAGAGGGTAAAAGATGGAAAAAATGTACAAACCAGGATAGAACTTCGAGAGGAACCTTAATTTCAAAGTGGGCAGGTTGAAGTTTAAAAGGCTGTTAGGAGGAATATGTGATAGCCTGAAGAAAAGTCACAACAACGAATGACGTAATATCTCTCTCTCTAACAAAATCCATGGAAGTGGGAAAGTTGTAGGCACCTTCTATTTATAAAAGGATGGATCCTCATTGCACTAAAATATCCTAGCTAACAACAATAGTATGAGCCTCGATGATTCGAAACAATGATGACTCTCTACGCATGTGCTATAAAACTACAGTTGAGCTTGACTCTAGTTCAGGACAAAGACAATACGTGCAATGGTTTGGCAGGCCAAGTTTTTACGAGGCTTGAAGACCTAAATTCAAAATTAAACAGCTTCTTCTAGGGTAAGAACTTTGAATTATACCAAGCTTAACGGTCGTTGAAGTTCTCACTTTAGAGAAAATATTTAATAGCACCCAATGCATCAGAACAAACCAACCCAGCCACACCACAAATTTCTAATGCTTAAACTTCAGAGGACAATAAATTCAATGTGCCAAGTGCTTAGAAGGGCAAGATAAAAGTTACATCGATTTCCCTCCATGTCTTAGCAGTTCATTACACTCCGGGGCGTCTGAACTGGTATCTTCAGATCATCGCATACGCCCTTGATATTTGAGCCTCGACCAGCTTGCAAGGAATATGAGGTTATTGATAAATGAATTATTTGTTGGTCTTAAAATATTATTTTGTGAAAGGTTAACATCATCTACTCTAATTCTCTTTCTTTAACCTCAAACAAAAACTGAGTTTTTTTATAAACTTTTTTTTAAAAATCTGTATCTTTGTAATTTTAATTCAAAAAAAAACACTGAAATCATCGTTGTGTTTACTTTTATGAGACGAACCAAACAATTGTGGTAAATGATATGTTTCGAAAAATATTTTTATTACTAATAAGACAATAATATATGGGTAATGATGAAACTATATATATATATATATATATATATATATATATATATATATATATAATTATATAATTATATTCATAAACTCATTTACTTTGTATTAAACCTAATATTTGATAAAGATATATTAGATTTTAACTCATGTAATTACTTATTGTTGAGTATATATGTGTCAGTGTACCAATCTTATTACCGCTTAAAAAATTATTTAATAGTTTTAATATTAATTTAACAGTAATGAATTATGTTAAACTATGTATTTAAGACCTTTAATGTTATATGTTTAAATTTAACCATTTTATGAGTTTATCAAAAACTATTTTTAGATTTTATAAATATGAAACTTGATGTTAAATTTTAATTTACATAAAAATATTTAATAAAATAATTGTACGAAAGAATCATAAAACTATATAGTATTAACCTTTGGTTATTAGCTAACTGTGTAAATTTACAGTTTTGAGAAAAATAATAATAATTGATTTTTGATAATATAAAAAAATTGTATTTTATAAATTAATAGCTAAATATGTTTCTTGTGTTGTATTTAATTTGAAGTAGATGAAATCAGTCATCCAGAAGGTTTTGTCGGTTCTTAAGATAAATTAAATTCAACCTTACAATTTTTTATTTTAAGTAGGTGAAATCGCCCCTCGGAAGGTTTCACCGGTACACAAGAAAATTAATTAGGGTTATTTTAATTTAAGTAAGTGACATCGTCCCTCCGGAAGGTCTCGTTGGTACTTACGAAATTAAAATGATGATCATGGTATTTTTCTAAAACTCATCACATTTCATGTTAGTACGATTTGACCTCTGGTATCTATTATCTCGAAATTTTATGTTTTACATGTATTTTCCATGTTCATACATATGTTTTCAGCTATATGTTAATATGTTAAATGTACTTTGAGTGTTGTTTGTTCTTATTATAGTGTCCATCGGTTATAATCTATTAAGGAACCGTTCATCCATGTTGGATTTTCGGACTTCAAATTATTGAAGGTAGATATGTTGTTGTTCTTGTTTGTACATGATTATGAGCATGCACTTTCAACTCCCAAATCATCCCTCCTTAGTCCGGAAAGTACACCAGCGAAAACTAAGGCAGATGAAAAATGGGAGAAGTCAAATAATTTGTGCATGGTGTTCTTGTTACAGGATATTTCGGTAGCATAGGGTGGGGTTGTCCCTAAAGGTGTTACCACTGCCTCTATCTTTCTCGCGGAGGTCGAGAAGGCCTTTACCAAAAATGAGAGGGTGAGACCCTCTGATATGGGATTCCAGGAGCATATGATGTATTTTATGGGTTTGAAAAAAAAATCATGATCATTATTTTAATTTCCTAAGTACTAGTCTAACCCACTAGAGAACTGATTTTACTAACTTAAATTAAAATAACCCTAGTTTAATTTTCTTAAATATCGGTGAAACCCTCCGGAAGGCTGATTTCACCTACTTAAAATTAAAAAATTACCGGTTAAACTCTATGTAGGGCTGATTTCACCTACTAAGAATTTAATCTTCACAAAGACCATTTTCAGTAAATTATCTCAAATTTATGATAAATCAAACCAAAATACTAACCTTTCAAAGGGTCTAAAATATCTGAATTTAAATTAACCCATTAAACCTTTCGAAGTCTGTGATCCTCAAATAGATCAATTTAACCTTCTAGAGGACTGATTCAATTAATTTCAAGATTCACTTATTGAAATCTAAAACCTTACTCATGCATTTCTATTTAAAAATTCAAGAACATAAATATTCATTTCATAAATACATATAAAAAATAGCATGCCCAAACACTTTTACATATGTAATAAATCAAGAAACATACGGGTTAAGTTGTCGATGAGTTATAATCCCAATAAATTTGTATTAATTCTTTAGATAAGGGATTGTTTATGCTAATTTGGGGATAAAATTTTCAACTGTCAAACAAACCCTAAATTGATTGAAAAACCCAAATACTATCACATGCAATTATTTTATCAAAAATGATTAAACAAATGATCATATTTTCAACAAGAATAACCTATTATAATTATTTTTTTCATACAGGATCCTAAATTTATGCCTTACCAAGTCAATTAAACAATTAAGTTTCAATGACATGGATTCTTTACATTGGAAAAAAACATAAATGATTCAATAATTGACATACAATCGTTTATCCTACAAATTATAAGAGGGTTTCATTCCTCTGATACCAATTGATAAAACTTAATGAATCACATCATAAAAGTTCATCAAATACTCTAAAAATAATTAGATCTCTTATGATTTATACTACAGAAAAAACTGAAAGACACTTACCACTTTGTTTGCTACTAATATTCATTATTTAACTCTTCAGCATTCTATAGTTCTTTGCTAGACTTTGAATACTATTCTCGAGATATCTGCAGAAGTTTGTTACTGTTTTCAGTCCCAAAGGAGGTAACTTTTCTTATTAGAATTAGGGTTGAAAAAATACGGAGATTCTAAGTCATTCTCATATAGGCTATACAATTTGGTCTTTAAGTTGCACAGGCCTATTAACATATACCGTCTTTTGATTGGGGACCACAATCCAGTAAATTGATAAAAACCAATTTACACTCTTAATTATTAATCCAGACCTGAGTGTTGAGATTTGGACCAAATCATTCAGAGTGTACAAATTCAAGTAGGTTACCACACTTATAAGTTCATAACTTTTTTTACATATATGTCTAACACACAATTAACTATATAATATAATTAATTTGATTACTTTTATTATTGGACTACTTTATGACAAACACTAAATATATATTTAGCGGACTGGTCCATAAATATTTCAACAGTCATAACTGGCCAAAATCATATACGCCAAATTAGAGTCAATACTTAAGCTCAACTCAACAATCTTCTTTTTATTTGTTTAGTTGTTAGATCCCTATATAACTAACATGAATTTAATAATCGCAGTATCATATGCAACTATATGTAACTATTATAGTAAACAGGATGAAATTTGAGAAACTATACGCTTCACTCCCACCAAAGTATTTCTTTTAAATGATCCATCTACTATTTATTACGATCTAGGATATATATATATATAGGTTTAAAATTAGTATCATATTATAAAAGTAGATTTTCATGAGAAATAATCTCGTTATATTTGATGGACTGCAAAAATGTCAATGAACTTTCAAACTGGTATGGCATGGGTGATATGCAAGCAAAATGGTTTTGCACACATTGCTAGAGAAACAATATTTTATAAACCGTCATTTAATCTGCTAATAATCGATTATAAGTAGCAACAGATTTGTAATTAATTTTCAAGGGGCCCTATCTTGACATGTGAAATCAAATTCGGATCAATATTACAACAGATTTGCAACAAACGTATATTTTGGTACAATAGATTTCATATTGTAATGGATTCCTATACATATATATATATATATATATATATATATATATATATATATATATATATCAATCCCAACTGAGTTTCTCAAGTCATCTAGTCTTTCGCTTAATACCAATCTCTCTTTTTAATTTTCCCTTTTTGTAACAAATTCATATTGTCAAAGCTGAAATCAAAGCGGTTCAAGAGCAAATCAATAAAATAAAGTCTAACTAGATTTCGTTTCTTCTTTAAGATTTTTTTGAGTTAATCTATTGCTTAGTATGTTTCAAGTTTTCTTAATATTTAAAGTCCAATACATAAGATTGTTTTGCGAAAAATAATTGCTGAAAGGCACTACCAAATAATGGTTATTCTTCTCTGGTTAAATCAGATATTATGTGAGACTTGGGTCTTTCAGTTTTTCAAATACATCTATATGCTATGATACTTTTAAGTTTTTAAGTTGATTTATGAATGTAATGATTTACTTTATAAATTATAATTTTTATAGTATTTGGTTTTTAATTCACTTAAGAGGAATGTTTTATGCATTCTTTGACGATAAAACAACTAGTCTGTTTCGTAAAAAGAGTAGAATTATTTTGTTACGATTTAGTTGTTTTACAAAATTAATTTTCATTGAAATTTTTTATGTTATATTCTATTTTGTGAAGTAGATCGTGTAGGTTCTGGGAATTTCCTGCACTATCAGGGAACTTGCGATATCAATTGTCGAGATTTGGTTCAAGTCATTATGCATTTAAAGTATTTTTAAATTTTTTGTTTTTATAACTATGTTTGTTATAGGTCGGTGATGATTAATCTTGTGTACCGGATGTTTGGATGTTAAATGTTAGAAGATTATCGGTATGGTTCAGAATCGGTCTAATTAGTTATCTCGTAATATTTATAAGTATTTGTTAGATTTTAAACTACTTAATAACTAATAAAAGAATGAAATGAATAGTTCCAACCTCTTTATAATATAGTGTCAGGTACTTCTATATATTGTGGAAATAATATCTAAAAACATCTGTGTTGGATTCATAATTTGTAATCATATATGAATTTCAACTGATTTTGATATACTATAGATATAAAAAAATTATCTCAGATAATTTGATTCTACCCTTGTCACAATACTGCAGATTATCATTTTTTATATAATGGGAAATATATTTATGTAAGAACATCTTTCTCTCTTTCTCAGATTTTTTTATGATTTGAGTTTCATGGAACCCTAAAACTCATTATATTCCACGAGAACAATAAAAGGGTTGTGGCTATGACTAAGCTATTAATCGTAGACGAAATGTAAATTAAATTTTGATTGAAGCTCATTTTTATATCGTCACGACTAGAAGTAGTGTTGGATTAGAAGAAAAAACTTAACTTTGCTATGAATCGTAAACTTTGTTGCAAAATTTAGCATGTAAGATTTCTTTAGATTAGATAAAAGAATAAGATTTGATATAGAGAAAATTTAAAATTTAAGAGAGAAGAAACTGATATTGGATGTGGACTCATGCAAAGAAGTTTTAGAGTTTGAAAAATGTATGTTTTGATTTTTCATTTTATAGTTATAGTTTTTCATATCTAAATAAGTCATTGGTGAAACTTATTATGAAGTTTGAGTAATGGATATGTAATATATTTTAGTTATGTTTTTGGATGAATCATATTTTTATCAAAATGTGTTCATTATATATACGATGACGTCATTCTTAGAGTCAAAATAAAATTTCAGGATGGATGAAAAATTGCAAGTTAGAGTTTACTGGAGCTGGAAAAATGGCAGAGAGCATCGTCACAGGTGTTGTCTAGTCAGGGATTTTACCTCCAAACTATATCTCTACTACTCCTCACTACAATCATGATCTTCATATTATGTTCGATTCATTGGGTGAGAAAAGCCACCCTCAACGAAGTTGCACTAATTTTGTTTTATTCACAAATATTTCTTTATAATGTTCTTTAAGTTCTTCATTTCGTCTTTGTTATGCTCCTGATTCAGTATATCAACAATCTTTTTATTTAATTACTCATCTAGGAATATTATTCTTTTTATATGATTTTGTTTATTGTGGTAGTGGAAAATGAGTATGACTTATTATGAAGTTTTAGTTAGCCACGATTAAGTCATATTTATTTCTTTCATATATATCTTTTTTGACATATTAGCCATAGGTGTTATTATCTTTCTATATGTTTGTTGTGTGTGGGTGTGAGGGGAGGGGGTAAGGACTTAATGTGAGTTTACTATTAATTTAAGCTGAATATTTAGTTTTAATTTGAAATAGGTAGCCGAAGACAGTGATGTTATTATTTTCTCTATAAAATTGTAAGATAGTATTTCCTTTTCTCTTAGCAATCATTCATTTTACTATTCTCTTTCTTGTTTTTGAATTATAGTACACTCAAGAGTGGGGCTTACGGCCTTACACCTTATGTATTATGGTGCTCTATTGGTATTTTAAAATGCTGAATAATGTGGACGGTCCATTATGAGTTTATGACGAACCGTTTATTTAAACTATTTGCAAATATTATGTGGTAAGACTTACCAATCTTTTGTTCTAGTATACATCCGTTTGAAATGAAAACAAAATATTTATTCGTTCAATGTTTCTCTGTGGTGGTTCGTTAAATATGACTAGTGATTAGTTTCATTAAATATGATATTCCATATGCTGTTAAATGTTTCTTTTCAATTATAGGTTTGTTTTATTTATTCCGAAGTCGCCTAGACGGCTGGTGAGACTAGGTTTATGTTCAATTCTATAATTTCTTTATAATATATGAAAGAGCTTACTTTTTATATAAATATATGTTTTATTGTTTTATTTTTTTAGTGTAACTGAATATCAATAATGTTATATTCGGTATTTTGAATTATGAAATAGAGATGTAAATAATATACAAGGATTACATAACTATGCAGTTTTTGTGTATTCCTTTTAAGTTTAACAACGGATTTGCAACGGCATTCAAGTCACATGATCTATATATTACTTTGATATTTTACAATGAATTTACAGCGGATTTTACAATGACATGATCTGTTTTCATTTGGGTCATATTTACAACAAAATTGGGTTGCAATTGCCTTCCGGTTGTAAGCATTTTTTGTCATGACTGCGCAGATGCGACCGGCGGATCTGGCTGCAAATCCGTTACAAAAAGACTAGTATAATAGACTGGCAAAATTTTTAACAATTTCCAATCTTTTGTAAAAGATGATTTATCTAATATTGAAGCCTTGTAGTTAGTGAAATCTACATTATTATTATTATTTTAATAAACGAAGAGATTCGCTTGGATTACACTTCAAATATGAATAATATAAATATTCAAAGCATTAAACAATGACAAATAAGATATCTACATGCAACAATTAGAGAATCATGTTCATGTTTCTCATACTGTACAACTCATAATTCATCTTTGATCATGGAATTTCATACTTTTATGTTACTTTCATAAACCTATATCCTAATATATCTTTTGATTCGTATGTCAACCCATATAAAAATGATAATTCGATCATGTTATGTCATATTTAAAACAATCACGTCGTGACAGATTTACATCGTGACATTGTCAAGTCATGATAGATTCATGTTGCAACAGTTTCTTGCTGTGACAAAATTTGTCACGTTTAACAATTTACAATATGTTTTTAAACGTTTATTGAAAAATAATTTGTATATCTTATATTTAGCCTAATGAAATAAATTAAGATATTTATATCATAAATGAAATATTTAAAATATTTATTTGATACTTAGATATATAAATAGGCTTATTAGATCTTTCAATTAATAGTTTATTATATCTTTAAAATATATCTTTAAAGTTATTGGAATTTTTAGATCTTTCAACTATTAAATATTTTAAATAGTTTAATAGATCTGTCAACTATTAGATATTTTAAATAGTTTAATAGAGCTTTCAACTAATAGTTTATTAGATCTTTCAAATATATTTTTAAATGTTTGAAGTAGTTTCTTAGATATTTTAACTGTATATGTAAATTTGTTAGAATTCTATATATATATACATACACTATTTTTTTAATTCAAACCCAATTTTATTATTTAATAAACCGAGTACTGGTCAATACTAAATGAGATTTGAGTCTAGCCCAGAATATTAGGTGGTACAAAACAAAATTCATTAGTGACTAAAATTAAAATTCCCTCCAGATTTTTTTGTTTTCCAACCAACGAGAAGTTTTGAGAATAGATCTGAGAAAGCCTAACAATTCAGAAGACATATTGTCAACTAAAATCAGCCAGCTGAGGTAAAATTCCAGAAATCCACTCGAGATGTATTGAGCATCAACCGAAATCCAAAGAATGATTCTTGTCTGATAATTTCTGAAGATTTTATACATTGATAAGAAATCAATTTGAGAGAGGGTAATAAATTTATCAAACTAAGGATTTTAGCCGAATCGGAGCTAAATTAAAAATGTACCATCTTGGGATTGATTCAGTCAGCTAGATTTGAGATTGAAGTGCTTGCATGTAATAGAGGAGGATTAGGTAGAGATGTTTATCGATACATTCAATTTGATTGGTAGACCTTTAGGTTTATTGAAGAACTAATGTAGATTCGGGGTGCATCTGCAATATAAAACAATATGAAGAATGTTTGGGCCTTTGTTTGTCAGTGATTCTGCTGCTACCCAAAAATCTAAAATACATGCTAAATAAAAACTAAGAACACAATTAATTGTCATATATGATGTAACCTATTCCAGTTCTTTCGAGAGAGGTAATGGCTTTCAAATTATTAGGAGCATTTTTAGAGTTAAATTCTATTTTTATTTTACATTTAAAAGTCAATTTGGCTAGCCAATCGACAGCTTCATTCGGGACTATACTTATGTGATAACTAACCTTAGAAGAACATATGAGCTTTCTGTAACTTTTTAGGATATGGTATAAAGGTGGGGGGTATTCACATTTCAATAGTAGGTTTACCAGGATTTGAGGGTCAATCTTAATATCTACATTGACAAAACCGTTTTTCTTAAAGGTTATTACACCATCGAGCAGAGCATACGCTTCAGCCAAAATCGGGGAGAATTTTTCATATACATTTTGAAGTCCAGAAATAATAGTACCATCTCAGTCTCTAATGAGAATACCACCGCTAGCATCTCCATTCTCTAGAGAGGAGCCATTTGTGTTCAACTTAACTCTAGTCTTGGAAGGAGGAATCCATGTATGATAAGAGGGCTTCTTGATGTTTTTTATGATGTTAATATATTATATCTCATACGAAGCATTAAATGTGTAAGACCAGTATTTTTTGTTGAGAAGAGAAGTGTTGTCTAGAGCTTGCACCATCTGTGTTATGTAATTTATGGTAGTTATAGAAAAAACAGACATACCTTTGATCTTAGATTTATTCCTTGCTTGCAAAATAGTCCAGCACACGATTGGAGGTAGGATAGAATTGGTGTGAGTGTATTTGCTTGACATCCGTAAAAAGTTTCTCAACATATGAATAATTATCATATGTCTGCAATTGTTAATCTTGAAGATGTATGAGAAATGAGACCAAATTGACCATGAAAAGATACAATCCACAAATAAGTGGTTAGTTATTTCAATGTTAGAGCAGAATTGACACTTGGATGTCAAGGTTATATGTCTCTTCTAAAGGATAATATCGATAGGAAGGTATTTATTTATTATTCTCTAGGTTCGAAAGGAACACTTTCTTGGGGTGATTGAGTTCCATATCTTTCCATAGAGATTAAATGAGTTGTAATGCTTCGTGATCATATTCCATCTGTTTTTAGTATTGTATTTACCATCTTTGGAAGCAAGCCACTTGATAGAGTCTAGCTTATGAATATTTAGTTTTAAGAGAAAGAATGTTGGAGATCTTGCTTTTATTCCACATATTGTTCTCCTACAAGTTAGAAATTTTATCTCTTCTATACCAATTGTTTTACCATGTGTTGTCTAGGATAATAAAGTTAGCTTGTAATGAATGTAGATTATATGCTATGAGTAAATTTATCCCAAAGAGATACATGTTTCCTGAAGTTGATCCATAGATTGCAAGAATAAGTGTCATGAATGTATATAACTTAGACCAGTTGATACATACATTACTTGTAAAACTGTATATAACACAAAATTTAAAAAGATATTCAATTAACAAAAAAATATTAAATATTTATATAAATAAAACAAAACAATATATAAATTGAAATAATTAATTAATATGTTTAATCCAATAAAAGAGAAAATATAACAGAAAATATTTAATACAATCAAATACCAAAAAAGCTCAATAAGAATTGTGGTGCTAGAGGAGGATCTTGATCATCATAAAATAGTGGTGGTGAAGGATATGAAGTATGAGGGAGATCAACTTTCATATGATTCGTAACTGAATCCAAATCCAACTTAGCCATAATCGGTTGCATGTATTCGTCGTGACACAATTGGTTGATGCATAATTTATTTTGGGTGCTATGTATTTCACCAAGTTGAGTATTGACGATATTCTATTGTTCATGTTTTCATTCCAATAGTTTACGTTTTAATTCCAATAGCTCACAATTTCAATATGCGCCCATTTTATATATTGGCTAGTCGGACATCCTTTGAGGTTGATGAGAAGAACTATTGTTATTAGATGTGGTCACCTAAGGATTTTGCATTGTAATGTGCATGATTTGTATCCAACCTATGTGCGGAGGAGGTGTTATGGTAACATTATTAAATTCCCATTTATGTGATAAAATATCCTCAAAAAGTTGATAGATCTCCTATTTTGACCAGATATCTTCATTCCAAGAATAAATCTCTTGGCTTCTTAAGGATTTATTATACGAGAACTCTTCCAAACTGACTCCACACTTCACGTAGTAACATCTACCTCTTTTTTAATAAGCATAAGTTCGAGAGTTTATGGTACACTTTATTTGTACGATAAACTCTCGAATTCAAATGTCTAGTGATCATACTTGGTAAATTTATTTTATGCCCCATTGTTATAGCATGAGTTATAAATTTTTGAAGAGACGAAAAGTTTTAATCTTTGTTATTAGTATGAACGAAACAATGATTAACCAAATTCAAGGATAATTTATTCAATCAATCTAGATTAGATATGCTAGCCTTACATCTACTGTTAACTTTTGGTTGCTCTCTACCACCACTAAGTATAGTGACTTCCTCATCCAACGATAAAGACCAATCTTCAGACTATTTATTACGAGGATAAGTTAAACAATTTAAAAGACCATTATACAACGTATGTCTTGGCATATGAAATTCTTTTACTAGGTAAGATTTGAAAAGGCAATAATCTGAATTATTAATTGTGCACCTCATTACCAAACCGTGATTATCATACAAAATTAATCTACCAATTTTATAAAGTTGTTGTACTAGTTATATATATTAATCGCATCTGAATTTGGCAAAAACTAATCAAAACATTTCTCTCTCTCTATCAATATTATCTAAAAACACTCTCATACTTGGCACATTGATAAGTCCATCATATTCTAAATATATACCAGAGCTAATAATGGTTTCCTTCGGCGCCAAATCATTTTGAACGTGAACATCACCTTGAAGCCCTTCTTCATTACTATTGTCTTCATCTTGATGTTGCGACGATGAATCTTTTTCGACTCGTTAACGATACTTCCGGAGACATATGTTTAGGATTGTTTGGACTTTACTTTCGAAACAATTAGAAATCTCGATTGAAAATATAATATGAGAAGTATAGTGATTATATGAGAAGTATAAAGAATGGTGTGAGAATAATAAACAAAAAATATAGTATTTATAGCAAAAACATATCTTTTGATATTGGATATCAAGTTTGGAGAATCGGATATCCGGTTTATGATGATTTTTTTCAAATCAGATATCTGATTTGATAAAAAAAATCATCATCAAATCAAATATCTGATTTGCACCAATTGTTTTTTTTTAATATCTTCTTTATAAATAGAGAACAAACTCCTCCAATACTCATTCATCTCTCAAACAATATTATTCTTCCAAAAGCTCTCAAAACTAATGACTACTACAAACTATCAAACTAAGAGCCACACATGGATGGAACTAGCAAAGAGGAGGAATATTCGTTCGAAAAAAATTCCAAACATGGATGAAATTATCCGTCACCGTAAATGCACCCGTTAACTATGTGAACTAATTTATGTCTAACGTCATCGTAATCGTCAATTTATTTTATTTTCGAGTACTTACACACTATAAGCGTTGGTGGTAACACCACAAAACTAAAGCAAGATCCAATTATTAGAATCACACCCCGGCGGCTCGAGATCCTAAAACTAGCAGGGCAATAGAGCATTGTCGGTGTAGCAATTTAACACGACCAACGTTTTACAATCTCAGTGGTTGGTGGATTTATAGCCACTAGTGTTTTATTACACCGATAATTCTATAATTTAGCACTACCAACGTTATATAACGCCTGCGTTTTTTAATTTGACAACGGCGATGTTATATTGCATTGATGGTGTGAATTATTCGTTGGCAGCTCCTTACAATATCATCTAGGCATGGGCATTCGGTTCTTCGGTTCGGTTCGGTTCGGTTCTTTCGGTTCTCGGTTCTTTCGGTTCTTCAAAACTAGTACCCATTTAGGAACCGGATAAATTTTGGTTCGGTTCGGTTCGGTTCTTCTTAATTCGGTTCGGTATGGTTACTTAACTCGGTTCCAATCGGGTAGTTTTGGATACTTTAAATACTTTGCAATATCAACGTATATAAAACTCTTTTTACATTTTAAAACAATAAATCTATGTTAAATTGTAAGAAAAAAATACTAAATATAAAAAATATTCAAAACTAATATATTAAAGAATAATATTAGTAATATAAAAAAATAGATAGATGATATCAAATTTATTAAATTATATAAAGGTTGGTATTTTGTTATTTTGTTTATACGCATAATAGTTTGTAAATATGTCGCCACTTTGAATAAAATATGTTGTTATTTATTCATTCAAGAGAACATAATTAGAGATCAATGATAAAAGATAAATTTAGGGGAATCTAACTTTGAAAAAGAAAATATATTTTTAAAACAATTTAAAATTAAGGGTTAATACATAGATTTGGTTCCTAACGGGTACCCACGGTTCTTTGGTTCGGTACGGTTCGGTTCCGAGAACCGTGGGTAATTGAAAACTGGAACCATTCGGGTATTATGAAAGAACCAAATCTACTTCGGTTCGGTTCTTTCGGTTTGGTTCGGTTCGTTGTTCACCACCCGCCAGTATGGCCATGCCTAATATCATCGGTGCGTTGTTCACCACCCGCCAGTATGGCCTTCGTTCCCCGGAGATGCGGGATTACTAGTTTATAAAAATAATAAGCATACAATATTAACTAACATGCATTGACAACAGCCGATAAAAATTAAACAAACTAACATAAAAACCAAACAAACATGCAATTAGCTAACTTAAAACCGAAATCAAATTCAGTAAAACATTCATTTAACATCAACCAAAGCCAAGAGAACATGATGAAAACGAAGAATATCAAGAGATCCAATGGTTTTCGATCGTACGGACTCGGTTTCTGAAGTGGACAAATTCTTCGACGTTATCGTCAAGAGGTATTATATGGTTTATGGTGCATAACGCATCTATCAAGTCCTTTTTACCCTAAGGCACGTTGAATGATACAGAACCAACCAAACTTCACCACGTACGCTTCATACTGAGCCCTAAACGTCCTACAGTTTGGCATAATGGGGTAAGTGTACCTGTCAACACAGAAAAGATGAATCTGCCTATCATTCCACTGCGACTTGTTAACATGATAGCGTCAGTGGTCACCCTTTTTCAGATCCATACGGGCATAAAAAATATCGAGGGGACCCTCTTGCATCAAATCGAACTGTCGCATCACTTTATCCGACATATACTCTTATGTGACATGTATAACGTGGATAGGATTGTGATATAACCCCACTGGTTGCACCGGAAAACTATCCATAATATCCTCATACAACTAAAAGATCATATGCGAACAAAAACATATAAACTAAGAAACTATTATGAAAATTTTTGAAAATAAAAATACCAAAAAAACAATACATACGTCTTTCTCTCTGAGACCAGCAAGGAGCTCGTGGTAGTACGTCTTTGGTTTAACATTCCCCCTCGTCAGCATTTTAGACAACCAACTAAGAAGCTTCGGCATAGATGACTTATAACCGTTGGTAACTGGAGACCGCAAGCCCGGGAAATGATCAAATATCCAGCAATCTAACAAGGCTTCGAATCCGGTCAGACTCTTCAGTGACATCTTCGATACTCCTCCTATAGTCAAGCTAACGCGCAAGTACCCCAAGCTTTACTACCTAGCTGATCCAAATTATCCAAAGAATCAATATTATTAATTTGTACATTCTCCTGGCTGGTATACGTGAAAATGGTGCATTCGAACATATACATTAGGTACGGTTTGACCATATCATCGTTACGGTCTGGATTACCATCACAATACCGAGGCGCTGAAATAATACTCCTCAACCATTTCAGCCCAAAACCAACACCATCCTGTTTGTTCAGCTCCTCTTGGATTTGAATCTGCGGAACTCCTAACAATAAGCCATAGATCGCCCACGAACAACCAAAGTTAGGATTGGACTCCAGCTCAGCCACGGGACCCACCACTATGACGCTACTAATGACGTAAACTTTGTCTGAAATGATGTCGATCTCTTCGAACGAGAACTAAAAATGTTGGTCTCTTGATGCCAATGTTCAAGAAAAACCTCGCTCATTTGAGTGTTTGAGCTAAAATTGGCTAGATGTTTTATAAGAGGCCAAAATGGAGTTTCTTGTACGATTATCTCAACTGTCAACCGCTTCTTACTAAGGTCCCACTGACGTAAAAGTCCATTGTTGCCGAATTGTTAATACCTGCCCACGATTGAAAATACGAAAACAAGACATATAATTATAATCTAATCATTAAAACTAAATTAAAAAATAATTAGCATTAGAGGGTGTTTAAACTCACATTTTCTAGAAAAGTGTTGTACGCCTCGTGCTGCATGTATTCTAGAAATAATACAACACGGTTTTGCATCAAAAACAAACTCTTCAGACGGTCAGAACGGTCGAGATGCTCGAGTTTCTTATCTTATGCTTCTATCGGAATTGGAGGTGGCCACGGTGACGTTTCGGCCTGAACCCTAGACTCTTCATTAGTATCGAAAATTGTATCCGAAAAAGATGAACTTTTGATGTCAGGTTCCATGACAACAGCGATAATAGTATGTCCTCTAACAATATCATACTTACAACAGCGATAATAGTATGTCCCCTAACATGCGTCCGAAAGGGAACCTGTTTGTATTTTATCATTACACCTCCTTTTCTAAAGCATTTTACCAACCGGTGGAGCATCCTCGTGTAGCCAAAATAAAATTTAGAACACATCTCAAACACAAATAATAAACATATATACACTAAAAAACCCGTCATTACGATGGACTTACGCTGACAGTGTGAGTGTATTACATCGTTAGTGTTAGGCAGGGACATTGGCCGTCAGTTAGACCAACACTAGCACCGACATAGCATTGTCGGTTGAAGACGAGTTGTCAGTGTCCACGCCCAAGAGATAGAGGGGTTTTGGTGTTCTTAATGCATGAGGTTGAAGATGAAGATGAAGTGAGTGTGAGTGAGAGTGAGAGTTTTGTATTTAAATATGGGTACACTTAAAACATTTTTGGATAAACTTAGAGTTTTTGGCTGAAGTTATTTTAAAAATAAATTGGATTAAGTTAACATGGGGTTTGGGTAGACTTAAATTGGAACTACTTAGAGTTTTGAGAGAAAATTTGTAACCCAACCCTATTGGTTTTTTATATTTAATAACTTAGTGTAAAATTTTAATATATGTTGTGTGCATTGATAAGGCATAATACTACCGATACAGCCAGACCGAGGTACCTCCGATCATAACCGAGGGGTACTACATCAAAAGAAATTAAATTTGAAGGGTATTAGGCGAAGCTGAACCATGGAATGATAAAACGAGGTCCTCTCAGAGAAACAAAATATTGGTAGAAGAACTGGACGTTGCCTGAATGCAAACCGGACCATCATCCCACGTAATAACAGACCGATGCCTCAGCCAGCATTAAACGAAAACCCGCGTGAAGATAGCACGGTACCTCAGCCAACGCTAAACAGTGGCACAGAAAAATAAATCCACTAAACGTCATTTGTACGTAGAAATCAAGCTCGGACCCATGATCAAACCTAACCTAATATAGAAAATTATCCAGAGACAGTGAAGTAAAGATATTTTTAAAAAGATAGAAATCACAAAGTTGTGTAAAAAATCGATAAAAGAACACTTTATGTTTTTGTTTTCCATTCTTTAAAGTTTTTGGCTAAATTAGGGCCCCTTTGGTTAAGCAGCCCAAATTATAACCATACCCACCCATATTTTAAGTAGTCCCAATTTTATACCAAAAACACCCTTTTGTTTTTACTAAGTTCTAACCCTATCCACTAACCATCCCCAAAACAAAACACAAATCTAAACCAGCCCCAACTTTCCCTCACATTTCTCCACTACTCCAAACTTCCAAATCAGCCCCAAATTCAAACTTAAAGAACTTCAGTAGATCGATACCCAGTGAAGAACGACAATGGGAAAAGGAAAAGAGTAAGTTTATACTATTAAATATTGTTTTTTTGCTATATTTAGTTTTTCTTAAGTTTTGAAGATTTTATCATAGAATGGCTGTTAGAATAGGCGAAGCATGTTTATTAAGTTGTTTTTAGTTGTATATTGATGCTAGGGTAGAGTTAGTGTGGCTGATTTGTTGTTTTAGGTTAGGATTTAGAGTCTTTGTTTCAAGTATACAATGGCGGTTTAGTGTCTGTTCGAGACACCCCCCCCCCCCCTCCCCGTCGGGTGAGCATATTCACACCAACGGGGAACCTAATTTTTTCCAGGAAATTCTTCATCCCCGCCGGGTGTAAACCGGTTAACCCGGCAGGGTAACCAATCTGGATTATTCATGTTCTTAAGCCCCACCGGGTGTGACTGGATTGACCCGGCGGGGTCGAAATTAAATTTTAAATTAATATTAAATCCCCGGCGGTTGAAAATTGTTCACCCGGCGGGGTCGAAATTGAATTTTGAAATTAAATATATTTCCCCGTCGGGTGAAAATAGTTCAACTCGCGGGGACCTAGTTAATTTTGTGGAAATTCTAACTTATTTTGATCTATTTGTTCCCACAGACACTAAGCACCTCGCCTCCGCTAAAAGAGAAGGCGCCAAAAATCCCGAGGCGAGAACAGGAAGTCCCTCCCCAAAAGAAAGGCGAAGGAGGTAGCCGACGGGCGGCGGTCGATCGCCCCGAACAAAGGGAACGCCCCGAGCGTGAGGTGCGCCCGGGCCACACCGAAAGATCCTTGAGGCATAGAAAAATATGATGCCACAAGGGACCGCGATGCCACAAGGGAGCCCGTTGTATGACCGAATCCTCCACGTGCGCTAATAGACGAGGTCGAGACAGAGGAGGAAATGGAGGTCCCAATGCCACCACTTCGAAGAGAGGGTACGGTCGGACGTCCTACTTATCCGGAAGGATGGAGGAACTTGTTTTTAGCGCAAACAATATCCTTATATTCTCGGATTACGCGCAGCATGAGGCGTACTACATATTCATGGACGACGTAAGTTTTTTAATTTTGGATTAACTTATATTTTGTAATTAGTTTAACTGTTTTATTTGTGTTAAAATTATATGTGTGTTTGGATTTTTTGCAGGCACGATCTACTATCACCGTCCAGTCGAAGTACGGTCTGCTCGGCCAGTGGGACCTTAGCAAGCAGTTGGGTGTCAAAGCTTTGTCGGAAGAGACATTATTCTGGCCACTAATGCGCCATCTTTCGAAGTTCAACATGCACGTACAGTTGGCGGAGGTGTTCATTGAGAGGTGGCACCAAGAGACCAATACCTTCCAGTTTGCGTTCGGGGAGATGACCATCATGCTAGATGACGTGTATGTCATCACTGGCCTCCCGGTCGAGGGGAGAATTATTGACGCTTTAGGACGGAGGAAATAAGTGCGACATATGCACGTTATACAGATTTATTGGGAGTTTCGGCGGATGTTGTGCGGGAGGATATAGAGCCGCATGACGGGAGTGAGTTTGGCCTCCAATGGCTACGGACGACGTTCTCCGGGGCGGAGTATTGGGATTCCAATGCCGACCTCACTACGGAGATGAATAAATCGGCTGTTAGGGCATACATCATGTTCTTCCTTGGGTGTACCATCTTCGCAAACACGAGCCAGAAGAACATCAAGTGCGATTTTTTCCACTACCTCGAGGATTTGTCCAACCTCCGTACGTATGCATGGGGTACATGTGCACTCGTGTGGTTGTACAAAAGCTTTGGATACGTTTCGAAGCACTCATTGAAGAGCTAGGTCTGGTTTTCGGCCCTGATGGAATGTTGGATCTACGACCACTTTCCCATCTTCCGGGCGGCGGTTAACAGCAGTTATAGCCCGACCGATCCAAAAATGCTAGCATGGTTGCCCAAGAGGATCACTGGATCAATAGCTCGCGGAAAACCTTACTACCGTGACATCCTCACGGCGCAAGGAGAGACGGAACTAAGTATTGTTGTTTATGTATATTATTATTTGACTATTAATTATATTATTAGATGCGTAATTTCTTTTTTGTAGGTGATATTTCGACCTTACGAGGATGTACGTGAAGTGTGGCCTGAGCAGGCAATAGGGTCGTATCGGAACTCTATTCTCCTTATGCTAGTAAGCGAAACATATCACCCGGACCAAGTAATAAGGCAGTTTGGTTGGATTCATGAAAAGCCGCTGGACCCCCTTTTGACTAGAACCGGTCTGCAAAGAGGAGACCATCTCCGTTATGCGCTGCATGGGAGGCACTGGGCGAACTGGAAGGAGCACCTTTACATTATCGATAGGTACTCGAGGCCCTTGGAAGGGAGTAGCCACACGTCATCCCCACAGTACAAGGAGTACGTGAAGAGGTACGGTTGGTTCAACATCACGCCTTGTATTCTTACCGAGAGGTCCACGGTTGATGTGATCAACACGATTAATCATGTTCGGCTGTTGGACAATTCCCCTGACGAGCTCATGTTGTTCGCAAAGAAGGTGTTGGAGATCACTAGTTTGTGGCTTCTGTTCATGGTAGTCGCATTCTTCATTTGCATGTTGTTTTAGTTTGCGAACTACATTTTGTGGATTGTGTTTGTTTTATATTTTGTGTTGTTGTACGATGATCACGATACTCTTTGGAACTAATTTGTCATTAACTACGTTGTTCGCGTGATATAATGTCGTTTTGTGTATTGTTTCTCCTTGTACCATGAATTCAACCAAAACATGTTTTCCATTTAAGCAAGTTTGAATTTTTAGTGTTTGGAATTCCTTCCAACCCGGCGGTGGAACAAATTCCACCCCCCGGTTGAACACAACCTCGGCGGTTGAACATGTGTTAGCTGTCGGTTGATGACGAGTGGAAAAATTGGATTTTCTAATCTTCCACCCCGGCGGTTGAAAATTAGTCAACCGCCGGGGACATTGTCAACCGGCGGTATGAAATTTGTGGCCAGGCGGGGTCCTGGACCAACATTCCATACAAATTGGAAGTCTCTTCTTTGCACTCACCCCGCTGGTATGAAAAATGTACAGCGTCGGGGAAGTTTTAACCCCACCGGTGTGGTATTTCAACCGGCGGGTGAAAAATTCTGACCCGGCAGGGTTCTAAGCCAATTAATCATTCCAATTCCAAGGGAAATGTTCCTTCCACCCTGGCGGTATAAAATGTGTAACCTGGCGGGGAACCACTAGGAACATAGTAAATGACTCTCCCGCCAAAAGAGACTCCTGCCAAGTGCGACTCCCGTCAAAAGAGACTCCCGCCAAGTGCGACTCCCGCCAAGTGTGACTTCCGCCAACCGAAACTCCCGCCAAATGAGACTCCCGCCAACATGTTTTACCATTATAAATATACAAGTATTATCATGCAACATGACATCCACCAAACACTCAAAAACAAATGGAGTTTACACCTAATGAAGACTGCTATATGCTTGTAGCAGTGAAGGATTCTCGCGCCGAGTTGGATGAAGATAGGAGTGATGTATTTTTTGAAAGGGTCTTATGTCATATGTATTACAACTACGGTTGTTTACAAACTGTAAGTGTCGTTGTGCGCAACCGTGACGAAATCAAGATACGGTACCTTTTCGTCCAACCGCTCACGAAGTTGTTGTTCATGCCGCGGAGAATAAAAGAGGAGACGGTAAAGGTCTGGGACATGGCAGTCTGCGACTATATCACTAGGGATATGGTAGCATATGTGGAGGATATGGTTATGGTAAGGGAGGATGGCGACGATGTTTTACACAGCTTGCAATACGACTACTAATAGTGCAATGTATCGTCTTCGAACGTGTTTTTATTATTTATGTTTCATAATGTTGTTATTCTCCTCCTTTCTTATGTAATGCTAAGTTGTTATGTTTGAGTTTCTAGTTGTTGTTCAATATTTATGTATTTTACATATCACCACATTCTAAGAAGATGCATTCATCTAAGGAGATACATTCATTAAACCTCAACCTCATACAATAGAAGATACATTCATCTAAAGAAAATTAAACCGAAAGAGAAACTGATACAAACAGGCATTATCCAGTTAATCACTCATTTCCTGTAAGCGGATGCCGATAACGTCAGAATGAACCCTATCCAGTTGATCCTCCGCTATCAAATCCGTGTCTTGACAGTTGAACAGGTTACATGCAACACGACATTCTAATTCGGTGAGGCCAGAAACCGGATGAAGACGGAGTGTGAGTAGGACTGACCACCTAGCCTTCACCTCATCAACACGCCTTGAATGTTTTGCCGGTTGGACACCATCCCTTCCGTATAATAAGTACATCTAGCATAGCAATGCCTCCCATTACGCTTTGCGTCCCTCTTCCATGTGTGTGTTACCAACTTCGATTGTTGCTTTCATTAGATATTGATCTTCTAACTCGTTCTGAGGACACGTTATTTTTGGGTGTTTCTTGTTGTTTACCCTTCAATGTGTGGATAGAACATTTATTTTATAGACATTAAATTCCCGCCAAAAACTTTGCCACATAAACTCCTGCCAAAAAATTTGCCACATAAACTTCCACCAAAATAAATCCTGCCAAATTCAAACTCCCGCCAAATAAGTCTTCAACCAAATGAGACTCCCGCTTCGAAACATATAATAAGCGAGAAAAACGTTTTGAGTATGCAATGAACTATCCATCTCCATGAAACTGAGTGCGTTATGTTTACTCAAGGTTAGCTTATCTATCATATGTTTTAACTTATTTGCTTATGTATTTCTAATTATGCAATGCCTTTGAATTAAGTGTAATGTTATAATGTCGGCAAACGAAGTTTTAGTATTATTTTTTTTAATCTATAGTCCACCCCGCCGGTTCGAAAATTGTATACCGTCGGGGACCTTGTGAACCGCTGGTTGACAAATGCTCAACCAGCGGAAACCTAGACTAAATTATTCATAAGGGTGCGATTCAACCGTCGGTGACGTTTTCACACCGGCGGGGGAGTATTCCAACCACCGGTGTGAAAATATACACCCGACGGTTGAATCGCATGAGTTCTCCTTAATTTGTACCCATGTATACCGGTGGTATCAAAATTCTCAACCGCCGGGGAATTTTTTACACCTGTGGTTGAGTATTTCAACCGCCGGTATGAAAATATCCACCCGGCGGTTGACTAAGATGAAAAAACGTTCATTTTCTCCTTAATGCCCACCCATGTCCTCGTCGGTATCCGGCGGTTTATTATTCCAATCGCCGGTATGAAAAATTTGAACCGACGGGGATAAACATGAAAGTTTCATAAGTTGTTACTTTCATGCCAAGACACGTCCCCCGCAAGAGGGTATATTTTATTTGTATGTTGTTAACGTTCGAGGAACATGCATACGTTAGCAAGAAGCATAAATAAGAACAAAGGCGAACATAAAAGAAACGACCAACTCGAACATAAAATTATTGTGTTTTTATGACAAACATCAACTAAAAAAACACAAAATTTTAGCATGCATGTGCATTACAATAACATAGTAATCAAGCAAAAGCGGATAAATATGTTACATCCGGGCAACCATTTTTTAGTTCTTGATATCTTCTGCAACGAGAGACAATCGGCAATGCCCAACCCTCTGCTTCAAGTGAACGCAACTTCAGGTAACATGGATGTGACCTTGCGCAAAGGGCGTCCACCCTAATCCCAAGCTACAAAATGAAACGTCGATAACATAAATGTCTTAATGTTAGAACTAATCGTGAAGGTAAAAAAATACTTACGTTAACGAAATGGTTGGAGTTGACCCAACCCAATCTGATTTCCACCCGGTTTGACATTGGAGGCGGTGCACCTCTTAGGGGGAGAAAACTGAAGCCGACGTCCATATTTCGGTACACTCCAACAAAATGAAGTACGCAGTTAAACGCAGATGCAATTGCCACCCCGATCTCCGGCATGGACATCCAATGGGCTTTATTACCCATGTTACCAGAGCACTTCACACACTCCGCAACATCAATCAGTTCCTCCATGCTTGTAAATATTTTAACATACACGGATGCATAATCCATAATCTCGTTGTAAAGGGAATCCCTTATCAACCTCCACCCATCTTGTTTCCCGCTTAACGCATACGCTATGGAGCGGTACCCGCAATGGTCATCGACTTTTACGTCATTAATTGACTCCATAAATGGTCTAAAGTAGATGGGGAATTGTCTTAGGTATCCTTTAGGGTCTACAAAACTTGCCTTTGCCGGCAACGTTGAGCTTGACCTACAACCAACTGTTCCACTAGAAAGCATCGTTCCACTTGCTTGGGTTGGAATCGGACTACCTTTCTTACGAGCGGCAGCACTATCAAAACTAATTTTATTCCCCGGAATGTTTTTCCCTTTAGTTGACGTTGCCGGATGAGATTTGAATTCATCCGCAAATGAAGGAGAACTAGCATTTTCCGATTCAAACACATACTCGTGCCCACTTTTTTCGCGTTTAGTGGATGTATCATCAACGGCAATAGAAATCTTGCGCTTGTTAGGTGGAAGACCGCGCGCTTTTGGCTTCACCAATGGCTCCAAAATGGTAGTTGTTTCCGGATGGACGACGGCAAACCATTTTTTGTAGACGTGCTCTATTCGCGCTTCATCTTTGGATTCCATGACATCACATAGTAGTTTTTCAAGCCTCGCTTTTACTTGTTCCATAGTCGTGAGTTTTGTACGGACTAAAATTTCCAACCTCTTCCAATGTTCGTTAAACAACTCTAGCGACACCTCTAACCCTTTGGCAACAAACTCGTAGATATCGTGCACGCAAGGGATACCGTGCGTGCTTCGTATTGAGCAACCGCAAGGCATACAACCCGCGGTTGTTATGTTGCGAGTACAATCTACTATGTCGGACAAAATATCCAAGGCATAGTGTGAGAAGTTGGTTTTTAGTTTGTCGTACACCTTGTTTGCGAACTTGTGTAGGGCTAACAAGCGGCTCTTTTTGAATGAACCCTTTATGTCCCCATGCTGCAATTCTATCAAGGTATGCAACTTCAACCAAAAATATTCAAAGTTACCTTTGCTCGTACCAATGAAACATTTGAGGGTCGAATGAGCGCTCTCCAGGCGGTTTGTGGTTTGGTTACCAAAATGCATCCACTTGTTGGTTCTCCATGTTAAAAATTTGTCACCGTAAGGCCCTAACCAATTTTTCGTATATTCAATTGCTTGCGGATACTCTTTGAATTCACGGTGCAATTCGGCTCGGTAGTCGTTGAACACTATTTCCGTTTCATCCAACATCATTTCATTCCACACTTTCAACAATGTGTTGGACACTTTCATATCCTTTATAATCTTTTTTGTTTTCCCTAGGACGTTCATGTTGATGTCATCGACACAACATGTGTGTTGCATTGGGGAACACATCCTCCACCGCCTTCACAAGCGCCAAGTCTCTATCCGTCAAAACGATGGATGGTAATTTTATGGAGTGAGTTACCATCAAAGAATGTAAGCATTCTAACACCCATTTGTAGCTCTCGAATTTTTCCCCTGACATGAACGCGAATCCGATGTAGAAAGTCTTCCTCGTACAAGTGGCTTCGTCGACCTCGTACAATGGCATCCCGTATTTGATCACCTTGTACGTGTTATCTATTTCAATCACGTTTGGAAATGTGCGTAACAAATCCAAACTAACCGGATGCGCGAAGAAAAGCTCGCCTATGACATTGCTTCCGTCTCCGGACTTTCTATGAAATTTGTAGTAGTTTAGCCGCTTAAGTTCGCCCAACAAGTATTGGAATTGCGACCGACCACCTTTCTCGAGCTTCCGATGTTTTAGTTGAGCGTTGTAGACGGTGCGTATTGAGGAAGAATTCGTGGGGTTCAACTTCTTAACCCCACCAAAAATGTCCCGAGGACGAGATCCCATTTTCATAGAAGTAACTACGAAATCCATCTCTTCTTTGTTAAATCGTCCCAAGTAAGAATGACCTTCTTTGTACGATGTAGTGTCGTGATTGTGAACCCCGCATTCGACCTTTAAACCCCACAAATCATCACCCAACTTCTTTCCCTTTAGGGTGAAAGGGCATCCGCATTTTTTCGTGTCGGTTGACTTCCTCTTTAGATGCTTCGGATCTACCAATTTTTTGTAAACTCCAGATCTTTCGCACACAAACTCAATTCTTGGAGTTTTTTATCAAGTCTATCGCATCGTCGTAATATTACCACAAACCCGTTATCTGTTGCGGTCTGCTTCACCCATTCGATCAACTCCACTTGAGAGTAGTGACATTTGGTGTCGAACAAATGGCTATAATCGACCGAGCAAGGCACCGGCGTTTCCTCCTCCTTCACCATGCACGAACTAAAATCATCGGCCTTAAAATCTTCCTCCTTTAAATCTTCCTCCTTAAAATCTTCCTCCTTATAATTTTCATTCTTTAAATCTTCGGCCTACGTAAAAAAACAAGAGATTATGTTAGGGTTCTAAAAATAATATTAATTAACGCCTTCCCCCGCCGGTTTACAAATACCACACCGACGGGGTTATACAAAACCAACCGGCGGTTGAAGACCTATTCCCCGGTGGTGTAATAAACACCCCGACGGTTGAAAATACATGAACCGCCACGGGTGTTGTCAACCACCGGTTGAAAATTACTTAACCGGCAGGGTTAGCTCTGACTATTTTTAACCAATTCATAAACATTTCTAAGTATTCGGCCCCGCCGGTGACGACCTATAGTCCCGTCGGGACACTAATACTAACACCGGCGAGTGGTACTCGATGCTACAACCGGTTGGTCATGACCTCGACCGGCGGGGGACATTCATCCTCACAGATGAATGTTCTTCAACCCCGACGGTTGAGGAGGCTACCCCCGGCGGGGTAGTTCGGGTCCAACTTTCTAAAAATGGAAAATCTGCCAAAACGGAAAGTTTTTTCAAAAGATTGGTTAGAGCAAGTACCATGTTTGGAGTTTCACGCTCTTCATCAACCTTCTCACGTGTTGAATCCATTCTTCAATGATTTGAATTCTTTTTCGAAAAATTAGTTGATTTTTGGAGGTTTGAGAGTGTATGGAGTTTTTTAAGTTTTTGAATTTTTTGGACTTTCAGAATTATTTTAAGTTTTTGAATTTTTGAATTTTTGAATTTTTGGTTAAATTTTGAGTATAAGAGGGTTGTTGGGAGGAGTAATTTTGTGTTCTTCTATATTTGGTTAACTATACCCACAATGCACTAGAAGACAAAATTAAAGATTCTTGGTCAAAGGGCAAAACCGTCTTTGACTATTTATTAAAAAAAATCTCTAGAATCTGGAAATGGTTAACATTTTGGACCCTAATTTAGCCAAAACCTTCTTTAAATCTACCACTAAAATATCACCCTGAATAATATATAAATACTGTTGGGTATTACTTAATTTTATTTATATATCCTAATCCTAAAACTAATTAAACAATATAATAACCATGATATAACTTCCATAAATTAGCAAAAATAGCCGTTATTTAACTTTATTTTATAAGGTTTGATTCGAATAAAAGGCTTGAACAGTGGTAAATCGATTCATATCCGTTCGAACCGATTCAAAATTAACTCTGTAATTTAATTTAGTCATCAAAATCGGTTAGAATATATATATATATATATATATATATAGCTGACATTCTCCAATCTGACAGAATACAAGATTTAGAAACAAGGAAGGCTTTGAATGGTAAAGAGAAATATTTGATTATGTGTAATTAGAAAAAAGAGACTGTTGATTCGACAGACGGACCTAAAATACGCTCTCGACACCTTAGAACTCACTAAAACCCTAGAAGACTAAGATTTTTCTACATATGTCTGAATCGGGTTTTAGTTGCTTTGGACTACACGAAATCCTTTGGCCAGTCTCATTATTTCTCTGAACTAATTGCGTGGATAAGAATTAATATGCTAGCTGAACAGAAGCTTTCACATAAGAATATTTCCTTAGCTTTCACATAAGAATATCTGAATTTATAGATATTAAGAATTATCTTTTATTAAATCATGACAAATAACGAATATATTTATTGGCACAGGGTTTTATCATTTTGGTTACAGATCCAACAATGAGCTCTTCAAGGTATGAACGGCAAGTCCGTAGCAACAAATTTACAGCATTATATTAGCATAAACTGAATCCACTAAGGCATGCTTGGATCTCAGATAGGATTTGAAAATATTATGATAAGTGAATAGGATAGGATTACATAGTATTGGGAGGCTGATTATATAGTTATGTTTAGACATCTTATTATGATTCATCAGGACTATTTTAGTCCAATATTAATCAGGCTTGTGTTGACACTAAAGACCCGAGTTGACTATTCAATGACATAGACATTAATCTAAAGACAAACTAGTCTGTCGACATCACCAAACACGAAAAATGGACTAACACTAGCCCTATCTGACCAATATAACCTAGCCTTTAAAATCGGTTAGGTGATGCCGCTTCCATTTGTAGGCAGCCTTCTAGGTCTATGTTTAGAACATATATATATATAACTGACATTCTACGATCATCTTACATATTACACCAACGTCTAACTATTCGATCAAAAAAAATTAGATAATAAGATGAAGATATATGTTACATCTCCTTCGCCCGAATGATCTTAGCTACAAATATCACGAAGCTAATGTTCATTCAGGATATGGCCACATAAGAACGGATGATCTCTCCCTTTCTCTGTAAGGTTTGCAGAGATACGGTGAAGAACAATACATAAGGTCAGCTGTAGACATAGCATTTCATGTTGCTTTATTCATTGCAAAGAAAGGGAGCTATGTAAACTATTATATGGTGAGTTATTATCTCCTTTTAAACAATTCTACCCATGCAAAGTGTCACAAATTGTCGCTTAAAGGTTCCCACAAGGGATGATAATGTATCAAACATAAAAATAGAACGCTTCATAATATAATTACTGTAAACATACTAACAGAAGCGTAAGATTTCCAGTACCATGGTGGAACAAATTTCGGACGAACAGCTGCAGCCTACATAGTGAAAAGTTACTATGACAAAGCTCCTCTTGATGGAGTTTATCATACAATCGCAAACATATCTAATTATGAATTCAGGTCTAATTAAGCAGCAAAAATGGGGGCACCGAACTACATGCTGCTATAAAGCTATATAGTTGTGTTAACGGGATCATCCGATGGTATTAGTCTCTGCTGAACTAAATGGAAAATATGTACATAATTTCTTATATTACCCTTATATGTTGTAGAACTAATAATTTGTCCTTACAGGCTTATGTGATTCAACGGAATTCAAAAGAATGTGCAGCATTTTTAGTAAACAACGATGGCATGCAGAAAAAAAAAGTGTTCTTTCGAAAATCAATAACAGTCTGCCAGACTGCAAGAACGTAGCTTTTAAAACTGCAAAGGTAAAAGCGAGACCTAACAATAAACAATGTACTTACCTGTATTATGAAAAGTAGTTACTAGATCAGTTTTGAGACTACCATCACAGGCCTTTATATTCTTTTTCACTGCTCACGTGCTTCCTGAACAGGTTAGTACTCAGCAAAATGTAAGATCGAAAATTGTGAACCAAAAATTTGATATAACTGAAGAATGGAGAGTATACAAAGAGCCTATCCCTGAGTTTCAAAGAGCAAGAGTAAGAGCAGACACATTTTTAGGGTATATGAGTACAACAAAATACACATCACTACCTTTACACTTTCAGGCAAAATATATTGAACTTAGCTAATGTAGTTGAAACTAGATTGCCAACTAAAAATGGTTCTTATTTTGTAAATGCAGGCATCAGCAGAACTCCCTCAGCGCTAGAACATTTTTTAGCGCACAACCACGTGGCCATGTTTTCCATGCATTTGTCAACGGAGCATTCATAGGTAATAATATTTATAAAATTGACTAGGGGGATTCTTAGACATAAGAAAGCATAAATTGTTGTTCGTTAAGATTTTAAGCTGTTGCTATACGGCAGTGTTCTTCTCAATATCAGTTTAGATGTTATGTGCTATTATTCTAAGAGCTGAAAGTTGTCTACTTCCGTAAGCATCAGATGACTAAACCTATTCGTAATCGTGCCATGGTTTGTTATTATAGTAGAATGTATAAACTCTGCACCTAAAACCATGACCCAAACACTATAATCGGGGTATATTTAGCGATGGAATAAATAAAATAAAAGATCCAGATGAAAGTTTTCTTATCAAAGTGCTAAGTTATATGCACCAAGGTAGAGCAAGACAGTTTCAAAGTTACAACTCTGGTCGGCCTACTTCTGTTTTCAGGATCCATGCATGGAAGCAACAGAAACTCAAGTCTTTAAAATCCATGCAGAAGACAATTGATGTGAATAATGGCGCAAAGAACATTGCCTTCTTGAGTGTGACAGTCGGGCTGGCGGTACTCAAAAGTTAATTTATAATTTAAGTAGCTATCTAGTATAATTAAAATGAGGGTGCGGAATATAGTATGTTCTAGCTTTTAGATTTGGAATTGAAAGACAAAAAACATCACAATTTCTTGTAAAATAATAGGCTTTGAAACAATTTAATCCGGGTTTTATCTGGATTAGGATGGTGTGATGTAATCTTGCCCCTCCATTTGGAAGTAGTGGCTGAGATATTTGAAAATTACTGGCCAGTAGGAAAAAACTTTATGCCGCAACTTTGATAGATAGACCAAAGAAGCCAAAATATACCTGGGGATATTTTAAATCAACTACTAGAAATAGCTGCATTATCCTTAAGATTATGTGAAAGTAAACCAATTATAAGGCTGTTCAATTTTGGTGAAAAAGGATTCTGGAGCATATTTTGAGCGAAACGTAGCTGGATTACGTAGAGTGATAATTCATAGCAAAGATTTTACAAAATATTCCTTGAGGATATAGGTAATACCTTCAAATATCAATTAACCTAGTTGTCTCGTATGCAGAGTGTTTATCACACGTGCTACTATGTCTAAAGAACTCTTACCATATTCGTAAAATTTATCTATGGTTTGTGTTTCTTCTATTCCTAAAATTTCTTTTGATGCTTCTTGACCGATTTTGTATCTGATCTAATGTAGCAATAAAAACTCAATGGCTTTATCACCACCCAAGAAACTCTCATCATAAATACAAGAAACTGCTTTGTCAATATTAAAATTTTATGCAGCATGTAGAAAGGATTTCAGAATAACACTCTACTTTAACATCATAAAGACCCCTTGAACAAGTATTGGCATTTGTTAGGTTTATCATAGATGATTACTGATTTTCATTTGAAAGGTTGGCTTGGTAGGAGAAAAGCTGCAAATTTACAATAATCATTGATCCAATCAAGTCCGGTGGAGCAGTTTAAGGAAACATGGTTCATCAGCGGCTTTCGTGGTATAAGGTATGCAAATTAGTATTGCTTAAATTTCTGGTAAATGAAAACATAAAGAAGTAGGCTGGCCATATTAGCAGAAACATCACTTCAGCAGCTGCACTTTCATAATAATAATGCAGAACGTCAATGAAAACTTCAACCCTAATTTAATTATAAAATAAAGAACACTGACCTTCTTTTTCTTCCTTTGCCAAATGCAGAAATTCTTCAATGCACCAGCTGGAAATAATCATGTAGCACTGAGCCTTGGTTCTACGGGAAAAGGTGAAGCATGGATTAATGGCCAGACCACCGGCCGCTACTGGGTCTCCTTCCACACTTCTAATGGAAATCCTTCACAAACATGGTACGAGTTTTTGGAACAGCTAGTACACTGTTTCAAATATAAATTACTAACACTGGGATCTTTATAGGTACCATGCACCACACTCCTGTTGGTTATATTTGAAGAACAAAAAGGATACCCTCCGTGATTACGATAGATTCGGTCTCGATCACAGAAGTGTGTGGCCATGTTTCTGATTCACATTTTCCACCACTCAAGTCGTGGGTGGCAAAAAATCATGGAGAATATAACTCTCAAATGAATGATCATAATTTTCCTCACCTACAGCTCCATAATATTTTTAGAATATTATTTGCTAGCTTTGGGACACCTTGTGGTGACTGTGAAAGTTACGCCATGGGAAGCTGTCACTCATCTAACTCTACAGCCATTGTAGAAAAGGTGAGGCGTAGTCAAACTTTTGCTTCAGTATAAGGACAAAATTACATGTAGGATGCTGGTACAAGTTTTTAGTTCTTACCATCTTCCACGACTTAGAAACAATAAACAAATTATTAATCGACTATGATAGAAGTATATTACCTGGTAGCCTGAATATGAGTAGGTTTACTTATGTATATAACGCACTATTAGAATCATAAATGAAGTCTGCTATCTGGTATTGATGGCTAAGTAAGTTAAAGTGGACCTATATGAGTTCCTCACTTGTTAACTAAAATCTCACTACTGTAAATGGTGTTCTAGGCTTCTTTCGGGAAGAACAGATGCTCTATTACGTTAGTCAAAACAATATTTTAAAGGTTATCTATGCCCAAAAATTCCTAAATCCATATTGGTCAAGGCACAATGTAAATGATTCGCAGTGCCATCTCTCAAGATAGACTAAGTGAGTACGCAATTGGTTCTACTAGTAATAATTTCGTATACATGTGTATAATAATATATTACAAAGAGATGTCTATATCCTTGTATCAAGAAAAATAACTTGATTGTTAGCAAAAGTGACAAGCATTTCTGATATTTCTCACTTACTTCAGTTAACAAGTGAACTAGCCAGAAAAAAAACAAGAAAAGATATTAATATATTAACATTATAAATTAGATGAAAGAACAAAATTGTTGATTAAAAAGGATTATAAAAAGATGAAAGTGATAGTCTTGGTCACAGAAGTACAGTACTGATATAATTAATGTGCATTTAGTCACCCATCAGAAAATGATATTTTTTTAGACTTTGCTTTAACCTATCCAGAAAGGGTCATTGAGGTAGAAATCACAACATTCACATATACAATCAGATGCTGTTTAACTGGTAATTTACTTGAATGTTGAAGCGATATCTGTTTTCATACAAAAAAAAAAATGGTTTAAGTTTATCACTTCTATAATTACTTCGCAGATTTCCTCATTCAGCAATTAAGCTACCCAAAGGAGGAAAGTAATGCACTAGTCCGATACTTCAATATTTCATTTCCCTAAAGATAAAAGCTTAAGAAATTTCTTTCGCAATAAATCAAAGTAAACATCTAAAAGTTAATTGTAACGGCCACATGGACAAGGATAGTCATATACCCTCCAAGAAAAACAATGGTGCAAATACCCAAACATGGCACACCTTTAGAACTCTATATTTGCAATGAGTTTTCCATTACTTGAGCTAAAATTACAAATGGACCTAGAGACCCAAAGTTCTAATCTTTCAAACTCCATGAATGCAATGAAATTGCATAATAAATCGAACTTGATAATAGATGCAATACACCAACAGTAAAGCTATAACTACTAATAAAGCTAGGAGTCGGGCATCCACTTCCAGAATTAAGTCTGTCTATTATAGCTCACCGAAGAATACTTTGCAGTCATTGCCCCCGTCGCATTTACTCTTTTCGGTAGCCTGGGCATATGATTGCAGGAGGGCCTTCTGAGCTAGTAATTCGGCTATATACAGTAATGCCTGAGTCCAGCCAGCATATTTTCCATATCTATCTACAAATGCCTCAACCACTCACAGTTGCAGAGTTTAGCCTTCAAGCGGGCACCTGCTAGTTCAGGGAGCAGATATTTTGTGGCAATCTTGCCCAATCCCCAAAAGGCAAAGATAAAAAGAAAATTCAGGAATCAAAATACAAACAAAAACTAAAAAGGAAACACCATATTATTACTTCTTAGAAAGTTTCTCGAACAATTAATGCACCTTGAACTTTCTTTCGCGAGTATTCTATTTCGTGTTCGTCAGAATTGCTATCTTTGTCGTGAAGTATGCATATCAAACTGAATAACATACCTTCCAGACATGTGAATCGACCGGAATAGCATGGTACTGATCAAGCGAAAAGTGAGCTAAGCATGCTGCCACCTTAGGACCAACACCAGTTATGTACTTGGGTCTGCTAAGGCGCAACAAAAAACAGAACTCATCAATCAGCTTTAAAATGAAGCAACCTGTGGAATTCCGAACTTCATAACTAATCCAATGCAAGTTTGACTAGTTAATCTTGTCATGTTGTTAATAATCAACTAATTAATCAAGTTTAAAGCACACAATTAACAGCAGATAATTGTGTTGGCAACCAAAGCTAAGTAGCTAATCCACATTGAGAACGAACAACAGGTTAAACTAAAGCTTAGGTTTTTTTTTTTTGGTAGAAACTAAAGCTTAAGTTCATCATGCCTATACCCGAACCAGCTTCTCTGAGCTATTTCTCAGATAAAATCGATAACCGATCCAACGAAGAAACAAAGCTCACCATTTTCGTAATCCTACTGATATTGTTATTGGACGAACATAGAAACTGAAACAAACTCTCAACCGGATCCTGCCTTAAAACCCTAGCATCGGAAAAACATCGCACCAATTCGGCGAACCGCGAATCATTCGCCGCGGACTCCTTCCAGAGCTCTGTCAAGGATACGCCGGCGTAATGAGAAAGTCTAGGACTGCGACCTCGGCAGCGTCCGGGTCGGAAGTGTAGTGGACACAGTAAGAAATGTTGGCATGTTGGTTTCATGACGGAGGGATACTAGATGAGGTCCGATCGGTCCGGCGAACTGGAGATCACCGGTTTCTTCCACCGGAAGGTCTGGCCGGTGAGGAATGTGAGAGACAGAGAGAGCTCTGATCTACTGAGATTGAGTGGGGACCATTTGAGTCTGTTTTAGGGAGCTTTTAGTTAGGGATCGCGTCGAAGGTGGTGGTCTAGCGACGGAAAAGAGTAATGGGGGCGGAATTGGTTTTAACGGGACTCTTGGTCTCTTCATTGTCGTCGGGTACGGGTTTACTAGACTTAGCTGTGTTGGATAGAATAGTTTTTTATCGGACCGCACGGCTAAGTTTAACGATTCGAATTAAACCGATAGCTTAATTTTAGTTTCAATTTTCAGAACCGAACCAAAATCGATAAAAATCGGTTACGTTACATCAATGACTATTTATCAAGAATAGTTTTGATTGAAGGAATAAGTTTAAATCAATCTCTACAGTGAGCATGCATGTTCTTTCAAATTTTTGTTTTCAGCAGCAGTATACGGACACGATATCCTTAGATGAATACAAGACAATTTAGTTATAGAAATAAACAATCAGAATTCACAATCAATCTATTTAATACGAGACCATTTAGTTATAGAAATAAAATATCAGAATTCACTATTAATTTAGTTAAACCGTTTTAAATTTTTTTCAAAGTGTATTCCACTAAAACTTTAAATTAACCAAAAATGTTGAAGGTATCACTTTTAGCTTTTAGGGGATAAATCCAAATATGTCTACTATATTCATCAATGAAAATAATGTAATACTTAAACCCTAACTAAAACCGAATGGGGAGGATCTGTATAAATTAGTATGAATTAAGTTTAACACTTTTGAAGCATGAGATTAGAAAATAAGAAAAGGTAAAGAATGTGTTTTTCCTAGTCGACATGCTTCACATAATTTAAAAAAAATGATTGAACTGAATTTTGTAAAAGAAATTGGAAGGATGGCTCAATCTAGCATGCCACACATCCTTTAAGGAACATGAAATATTATGAACTTTAGAAGTTTTGATAAATAAAATTTTAGGAATATACTCTAAATACTGACTTTTGAAATGTATAAATGTAGCTGATCTTTCAATCTAATAAAGATCATTTTTAAAATTCTCTATTAGCAAAATTGTTCTCGTTGTCTTGTCGTTTACATAATAATTATTAGTATGAAATTCAACATATACATATTATGTGAAGTAAGTTGTGAGAGATAATGGAAAAAGTGTTCCTCCAATTTCGGGAAATCAAATTTTGATGGAGTTTGGAATTCCCCAGCGGTCCCAAAGCTTCACCTCCTCGAACGGATGAAAATACTTTTGTTTTACTTTGTGAACTGCTAATAGATGTTTTGCCTCAACCCCACGAAGGTTGTTCCCCAAAATGGTCTTTATGTTCGAGGGTAACTTAATGATACCTTTCTTTTTCTATTTTACCCGCTCGGATGTTTCTACCATGTGAGCAAGAGAATGCGCTACCACTTCAAGAGGGAGAGACTATTGAATCAGATTAGAAATTCCGACGGGAGGGGCTAGTGCAGGGATATCTTGGATGGGTTGAGCCTCAACTGGAGCCATGTCATCCCCTTCTTGGTTATTATCCCCTTCATCAATCAAGCATTTTTCTTGCTCTGCTAGGACAAATTTTAAGGGTGACCCAACAACCCTGTCTGTTCGAATAGTTTTTGACGAGTGTTTCTGAGGAGTGACTTCTGGTGCTGTTTGGGGGATAGTTGATGTAAGCTTCAATTTGGTGGACCTTTTAGCCGGTTTGGGAGATTTTTTTCTCTTTGACCGATCATCTTTAGACTTCTATGGAGTTTGGTGCTTGTCACTCGTCGGAAGGAATGGAGGATTTTTGTGAAGTGTTTTCTTTCAACCAAAGTCACATTTATCATGCCTCGGACAAGTTTGACCGGGGGGCTGAGTGAGAGGAGGATTGGATGGGATAGTGTTGCATGAAGTTTCTGCTATATCGGAATGTTTCCGAGAGGATGCCAATTACCATAAAATGTTTTTTGGACGGTTTGTAAAGGCTTGGGCTCCTCTTTGATACCATCAGCTTTTCTTTCCTAGACTCTTTTTCCTATATTAAACCACTCCCAAAGTTTCTACCGTTCGAGCCCTTGGAACTCCTTAGGCATGAAAGGTTAAAGAAAATATTTAGTGAGATGGATCGTTTCTCTCTCTAAACCAAAATTATGTTTATATCTTTAAAAGTAAAAAATATGCCTCTAATGGGTGCAAAAGCCCAAGAAAGTCGAGGAGTTTTTCTAAATAACGGTCACCTAGAGAAGGTGAGAATTTTTTTGGAGCAGCTACCCAACCTATGATTTGACACACTCACACTTTGAGAAGCGCAAAGGACTTCTGACACACATCTTTTATTCGATACAAATTTTTTTGCAAAGCATGCTCATCATGCCAGGAAACGGTTGACACGTGGGATTAACAAAGGCATATGTTTGAGACTTTTATGACGCATGGATAGGTCACAATGTGAAATTTATCTTCAAAATCCACTCCAACACCCAACTAGGGCTGTCAAACGGATATTTCGGATACGAATCTGTCTATATCCGAATCTGAATCCGAAACCCGAAATCACTATTCGAATCCGAATTCGAATCCGAATTTTTTAAAAAAATAATATCTGAATCCGTATCCGACGGATCCGAATACGGATAATATCCGAATCCGAATATCCACTAAAGTTTTTAACTAATTGCATTATTGGTTAGGCTACCTTTATAGACACCTTAGTAGAAATTCATATTCCCATTTCAGATGTGGGATAAGGTTAAAAAAATAAACTTATTTTGAAAAGCCACCATGTCTTTTATAGAAAGTTTGGTAGCAATTCTTTTCACATTTTAGATGTGGGATAAGAGTCAAAAGACTAAAAAAGATATACTTGTTAAGTAAAGTCACCATGTCTTTTATAAAGAGTTTGGAACGACTCTTTTTCCAACTTTAGATGTGGGATAAGTTATAATTTTTAAAGAAGCAATCTTCCATATTTATGGACAACTTTTTTAGTATTTTGTTTTGCTTCTTACGATGTGGGATAGCTAAAAAATATGTTTAAATAAAAAAATTATATATACATATATTTATACACTTTCGGATATCGGATATTTCGAATACGGATATGTCTATATCCATATCCGCTATTTTCGGATACGAATTCGGATACGAATATTATCCGTTTTCTTTCGAATACGGATATTATCCGTTTTTTCCGGATTCGATATCGAATATTTCGATCGGATATCGGATTTTTCGGATTTTTTTGACAGCCCTATACCCAACTCGCGTTAAACAATAGAAAATCATGAGGTCATCGTTCCTAGCAATGAGGTCATGAGTTCGAAAAGGTATGAGAAGAAGAATAATATGATTGAAATCCAGAGGAGGAATAATCCGAGAAGATCGGACAAGAACAAGTTCCTGGGAAAAGAAAAGCCAATAAGGAAATAATTCAGCCAAAAAGTAGCAGTAGAAAAACAGTCCGGCAAGAATAATTAAAGGAAGAAATATTTGAAGAGGCACATTAAGAAGAAAAATATGTTTTTGAGAATCAATCTTAATTCAGATGCCTTCATAAGGACTGGGGTTCTACTGATAAAGAGAGAAAATAGGGTGATAAATAAGTTATATATAGTAAATAAAGGCTTGAATTTGATGCAATTAAACGTTGAGGACAAAACAAAAGAAAGTATAAGGGTTAAATGAGTCATATGTAATAACTAATGAGTATATTTATATTTAGCAAGGAAATGAGATGAAAATATCCACTTATAAGTGGGTAAACATGTAAATTAAAGATCTACCCATATAATATAAAGGACGCTCATTTTGGGGAAATGGTCCAATTATTAGTCAATGATTACTTCATTTATTCATTTGTCTCCTTCTCCCTATACTTATTCTGTTTCTCTCTCTCTCTAGATCTACCAGTATACTGATATAATCATATAAATATATTCGTGACAATCTATCTCACCAAGAAATATTTGAACATATATTAGCATTCTTTTTTTTTCAGAGGGAACCCGCAGCCGCTACTCAGAGTGCAATGAGTGCGCACAGGGTAAAACCCTCAGTCTGACGCGATAGCCTGCAAACCAACGCCAGAAGGTAAACCACACAAGGTGACAGGCTCAGCCGAGAAAGCGTATGTAGAGGGACTCGAACTCGTGACCTTTTGGTTATAAGAATGCCATACCCAACCAACTCGGCTACCCCCTTGGGGGCCATATATTAGCATTCTGTATTTATTATACATTGTGAAGATTAAAAATACATTTGTTTTCCTTAGATAGTGTATTAGTTCTTCCTTCTCATACGACAGCAGAGTAACCAGGCTTAATCCAACTCATCACCATATTGTATCTCGTTCTTTTTTCTTCTTCTTTTTCCTCGTTATTTTTTTCTTTTTCTTTTTTTTTTTTTCTTTTTTTCTGTTTTTCTTTTTTTCTTTTTCTTTTTTTTTTTTTTCTTTTTTTCTTTTTTTCTTTTTTTCTTTTTTTCTTTTTTTCTTTTTTTCTTTTTTTCTTTTTTTCTTTTTTTCTTTTTTTCTTTTTTTCTTTTTTTCTTTTTTTCTTTTTTTCTTTTTTTCTTTTTTTCTTTTTTTTCTTTTTTTCTTTTTTTTTTCTATTTTTCTTTTTTTTTCTTTTTCTATTTTTTTTTTAGTTTTCTTCGATATGTTACTTTATTTTGCACTCATTTATCTTAGTAACACTTCTAGTCATTGGAATTTTGTACAAAAAATAAAGCAAAAGATGGATTGAATCATTGGACTCTATATATATTTGATTTAGACGAAAGCGTTATATTCAACTAGAACTCTGCATTGTCTAGTAAAAATGACACGATAATGAGTTTGGTCAAACAATTGGTAAGGATTATCAAAATATATTATTATTATTATTTTGCTTAAACGATATATAAATGATTGTGTCAAGTTGATTTTGCAGTACAAATATTTTATCGATAAGAAACTCATGCTTCCAAGTGATCTACCAATGAAATTTTGTAGCCCCTTAAACATTCCCAAAACAGAAATCATGTTCACTTGATTATGAGGCTTTTGTGTGCGAGTATGCGACAAACTTCATTATAACTTGACAAATTCCAAAAAAAAAATTGAAGCAGATATTGCGTTAATCAGAAGAGCTGAAACGTTTTCTTTACTTCTTAACCATAGATAACACATATATTGGTAGATGATTTTCTGTAAAATTCACAACTATGTTTTTTTTTTGTAAAAGTTGTATATCTCTAAACTGCACTCTTTTTTGTTTGAAGTATTAAATTTTTATTGCTTATTTATATATTGTTGTTCACAACTATAACCATCTATAAATTAACTTCGCAACCAATTAAAAATTTATTTCACACCCCAATTACACTTGTATTTTTTGTAGTAGCGGTCTTTTTCCACAATAAAAATTGTTATTATGCAACCAATTATAATGTAATTCCGTAATAGATTACAACATAATTACGCACCCAATTAGACTCGTATTTTTCACAACAACTCTTTTTTCCACAATCAAAGTGAACGTAGTTTAAACTCAACTAACAATGGTTACTTTCATAGCTAAATATTGTCCAATTACGAATTGTTTAAGAAAAAATAATAAAAATATATATCCAATTATAAAGAAAAAATATACATTATTTTATATGTTTTTTTCACATGATCTTCTAATATGACCACGTTTTTTATAATGCCCACATTTCACTTTATGAAGTAACTCCTCACATTTGATTAGAAAATGTTATTTCTTAAGTCTTTTTGTTCTCATTTTCAAGCTAGGTGAATGAGCATAATGAGATTTATTTAAACTAAAAAGCTTAACCAAAATTAGTTAAAGCTAGTATACCCAAATAATAATTTTTCATATAAGAACTTAAACTATAGCATGACTATAATATGTCGAAGGATTCCCATAAATACTAAATATAGCACCACACACATGTGAGAAAATGAATCATTCAATTTTCAAATACCACAAGAACATTTGTAGTTCAAAATATCAACAAACATAATCGGTTCCAAATGAACTTCAAACAATACTTTGTATACGGCCAAACAATCCACGTACGACATTCTTCAACGTTTCTTTTAATTTTCTTCTCAATATCAGTGCACAACTTGATATTCTAACGTAAACAATCTGAGTAATGCTTTGACATCTGGGGCATAAGTGTAATCCAATTTTTTCCCATAATTCTGAAAGACATGGGCTACAAAATTCTTTAATTTGATTATTAAAATATTCAGTTGGACTTAAAGCTATTACACCATAATGTTTACCTATAAACTATGTGCATATATACTTTTCAAGAGGGAGATTTTCCATGAAGGTAACTGTTTTTTTTACCACCTTCATTAAGAAATTCGTGTACAAATGTAAATTGAACAAACTCTCATTGGGTGTATAAGTACATTGTTTCAAAATCTTGACCATATTTATATTGAAATCCTTTGGTGTACATCTCAACTCATACTTCGGATTTTCAATAAGATTATAGAGAAATTATGTATGGTATAAATTAGAGAAAAAATTGAAACATAATTAACTATACTAATGTGGCTATACGATATAATAGTAATTTGACGACCAAGTAAATGAGGTTTTACTCTAAAAAACATAGCTAATTACCACTATTTGCAGCCCTAACAACAGCAAATGATACTAGAAAATTTTGTTTTGTGTAGTCCTAGTAGCCTATTTATAGGAAATTAATAGACTTACTAGACAATGGGCCTAATGAGCTCATACTACAAGATTGAAAATGATATTGTCACAACACTTATTTGTACGATCGAACACAGTACACTGTCAAGGCACAATATCACTATCACAGACACAAAACTGTACTGCCGGACACAGTACACTATCAAAGCACTATTCGACTCATTCACAACATTAATCATTAAAGCTACCCAAGGAGAAACATAAGATGGAATTATTATTACAGAATCACATGTTACAGTGGTCAATAGTCCACAACCTCAAGTCTACGACACCATAATTTTTTTGTCATGGTTATGCCATTGTGTACATACAGAACAAAATATAGGAATCATTGTATTCTTTTTTTATAATGTGTGGTGGTACTAAAGAAAAAGTAGTACTCGTAGAAACCGGATGAAAATACCCCTCGACATATTTTACACATATAAATTAAATTAATTAATATATGTATCACGGTTTTTTCTAAAGTTATTCAACTTCTCTAAAAAATAAGCTTAGATGAATGGTTTTGATTTTTTAAAACTTTTCTCCCCTTTAACACTAAAATTTGTCCTTTTTCTTTTTATGAACACTCTTTATATGTATTTTGTAAAATAAATTATAGTTGTCTCATAGCATAAATCAATTTTGTATTTTATGCCATCCAATTTAGGTCATCAAATGAGTTTGTAAGCAAAAACAAATATTGATCTTCTTAGTGTTTTCACCATAAAGAAGATGTTATTTGCGAAACTTAATATGTATACGTTGCTGTGAAGTATGGTTATGACTTGGAAACTAAAGTGTAACTAATTAAAGCTTTATTGTTTGGATGCATCGGCTGCATCAGTCACTAAGCCTTTGTTCAAGTCTAGCAACTCCATAAACTAAAATGCCATCATCTGAAATATCGGATGCATCAGCCAACCGTTGGTCAAACTGAACAATGTCATCGGCTAAGGCATTAATTAAATTTATGAAGACATTGGTAAAACCAAACGAGACCATCAGACGAGCGGCAAAGGCTGCATCAGTCGGAAGGCCATCAGATGAGGCAAAGGTTTCACATGAAAAAATACCATCAACCTGGACTTAGGTTGTCTGGGTGTGACTACTGATATAAGGTGTAAATTTACGATGGTTAAATCTATATTCGATTAAAAATAAATATAGTTACTTCTTGTTGCAACAAAAATCATTATTTTTGTTAGGATTTTGTTCTGTTTTGAAAAGATAAATCGGTACCATGAATTATAAATATGCTCTTTGGGATTTTGAAGATGTGAGGGGACTTTAGTGAGTGTGCAACAAAACTTAAGAGAGATAATACTCGTTAGATTTATTTTCAAAAGAATAAAGAGATATCTTATAAGAGTATTATGTGAGCTATGGAATTTAAAGTTTATGTAAACACTGATTCTTTAGGAACTCAAATTTATATATTATTATATATGTTTGAACACATAGTAATAACATAGTTTGGCTTATAGTAGATGTAAGCGGAATTCATCGAACCACGATAGATTTTATGTGTTTTACTTTATGCTATTTTTTTATTTGAATTTTAGTCTCGTTTATATCATTAGTAAAATTACCGAGTGTATGTAGATGATTCTTAGCACGTTCCAGTTAATATTTTATCGATATAATCATTACAATTATTATCAGAGCTAGGTTAGGAAGTGGTTCTTGAAGTTATGATGAGACTGACAAAGTTCAAGATGGAGGGGTTTAACAGAAAAACAGTGATAAAAAATTTGAGCAGTCATGTTTCAATAGAAGGTGGATCTGGTCATTCACGGGAAACTAATTTGCTTCAAAAATGGTTTGCGGTTGAAAATATAAAATGTTTGAAGCTTTATATAGTAAGATCATATTGTATTTAAGTTATAATATGTTAAGGCGGGTCTCAAAATAATATTCAGAAGTTGGAGCCTGGAACAAATTGGAGAGCGTGTACATAATAATGTCTTTGATTAATCGTGTTTATTTGAAGGTAAGTTATTTTGGTTTCACGATGCAGAAAAACAAGAATTTTGATGACTTTTCCAAAATAATGATCGATTTGGGGAACATACGTGAAGAAATCAGTGATGAAGATCATGTAATGTTCATACTAATATAATTGTCATCTGTATATGGGACAACAAATAAACACTATTTATAGATGAGTTGGAAACTTCAATAAGGTCCAAAAAGTTAGAACTCATGCTATACAAGAAGGTTGGGAGTTCAGAAAGTAACCATGAAACTTACTTGAGTAATCAAAGTAACAAAAAGCTCAATAACGTTCAATTTTGAACCATTTCTCATTGGTTTCGTATCAATATTACTACCCATTTTGTATATAAGTTATATAGAATTTCATATTTATAATTACTTAGATTTCACATCAACCATACTAGAGTTTTGCATAATACATAAGGTTTGGCACGTATTATTACTAGATTTCGCAAACAATATCGTATGTTTTTTGTATTTTTAACCTATATTGGAAAATAATAAGAATAAACATATGAACTTGATATTTAAAGTAAATCTTGCAATCATGACACAAAAATAATAAACGAGTCATAACAAAACCAACAGATTGGTCGGTGGAAATATCTAAAGTAAACCATCATTGCATTAACGAGATAGTTAATTGTATCTGTTGACATTGTGGCGAAATATGTAAATCAAGTTTCACATATACCATTTATCATTGGTTTGGCATCAACATTACTACTCGTTTTGCAAATGATTGATATTAGGTTTTACACATATTATTATTAGATTTTGCGAGCAATATTGTACGTTTTATATTCGTGGTCTAACTTGAAAATTGATAAGATGAAGTTATCTAATGTAAATCTTGCTACCACGCCATGAAAACAACATATGGTTCCTAATAATGCCAACAAATTAGTATATGGGATGACCAATAATAATTTTCCAGTTCATTGGCGAGATAGTTAGTGTTATCCGACACACATGTGACAAACATTTTTATATAATTCGTCATTAAGATAACATGTATATAATATTATGTGACAAATTGGTGGCACAATATGTTGATTTCTCCTTGAACCGACATAATTTTTAGGTTATTCGCCAATTTAATGGCATAATACCGTTGGAATTTTACGACATCCTGACGATTTACAAGGAATATTTGAAACATTATATACATATATTGCAAAACAAATTGTATATAGTTATACTTGGTTGTGCAAATAAATTACATCACGTTTCATAAATGTGAAATAGTATATGTGGGAAATATGACTAACACATGAACCATAGCAAAACAAATTATACAAGCGTATTGATACCAGTTTCATAATCCTATTTTATAATCTTATTGCAAAATATATCTACCAAATAACATTGCATATTACGCAAGATAAGAAAGCTAGGTTTCACAATACACTCACGATGAACATCATCTTCTTCCTTGATTATATAAATTTACAAATCTAAAAAATAGTCAAAAATAATTTTACCTCTTCTATAAAAATTTCCAATAACATTTCCACCCGAATTGTGATATTGGTATGGATAAGCGTCGTTTTTTCAGCCATACATTCAATTTTTTAAATAGATGAAAAACTTAAAAGTCAATAACAATAATTATTTAATAAATTTTTTTATTTAATAGAAATTCGTTTTAAAGCTCTATGAATCTAGAGCTTCATTTAGTTAGTAAGTAATTATATTTAATAAATATAATGACAAGTAGCAAATAACTATAAGAATAATAAATTTCTCAATGTAATTCGATAAAATGATTGAACCTTATAACTCGGTTTAAAAAATAAATAAATTTAAAATCTAAAATCAAAACCAAGCAACTATTAACTAGATATATACATTTCGTCCTAAGGGGTAGCCGAGTTGGTTGAATAAGGCATGCTTGTGACCAAAAGTCATGAGTTTGAGTCCCTCTACATACGCTTTCTCGGCTGAGTCTGTCACCTTATGTGGTTTACCTTCTGGCATTGGTTTGCAGGTTATCGCGAGCGGCTGCGGGTTCCCTCTAAAAAAAAGATATATACATTTCTCGTTCAGACGTTATCCAAAATATACTATTTTTAAGTTTGATCGTCATTCTCAATCCCCAAACAGTTACTACTACATGGTACTTATAATAACTTATAAACTAAATTCAGATCCGTACGTTTAAGAAATGTCGGGCCCCGTGAAATTGGTAAAGAAAAATAAATTTTATGGTATAACATTCAAAAAATTTATTAAATGTCATATTTTAAATTCGTCTTTGAATTATTAGAACAATCACCTCAAAATATACTAATTGTTTTTTTATAAAAAATTATATAAAAGCTCTTGGTTAAATTCATCATCATTTTTTATTTTCTTTGACATTTTAAAAACAAAAATCTTCTTTATTTATATAAATATGCATTTGAAATTCACTATTGTTTTTCTTTTTTCGAATCAAAGGTAAGAAACTTCTTTACAAACAAATTTAGTTTTATATTATAAAAAATAAGAAATTGTTTTAAACAAAAACATTGGTCTAAAATTTATCCAAAACTATCAAAAAATGATTGTTTTTAGGTTTTGGTTGTTCAAATTCATTTCTGGTTATATCTTTTTGTTAATCGAAGTTTGGTCTATAATTTTAAAATTTGATTGGTGTTTTTGGAGATTTAGAGTTCGTTTATGTTTTTTTTCAAGTTATATAGATTTTGAACCCATGGGTCAAATTAGTTGATGTGTATATATATTTAAGTTAATTTTTGTTATTGTTTTTTTAATAATATTTTCATATTTTTATTAACCGAATGTCATCGAACAACTTATCAAAGATGTGTTCCGAAGTTTCATGTTTGCGAGTGATTAAACCCTAATAAGTAGAGCTGATACAACTGGTCAATGACGAGGTTGGTCAGAGTATATCGGCAACGGATTGGTAACAAAAATCCATCACCCGTATGTCAGAGCATAATCATAGCAATTCATATTTGGAGAATGAGATTGAACCAACCATGTGTCATGATAAAAATTAGGACGTTTAAATTAAGATTATCTCATGTGTATAAAATTATATATGTGATTTTTGAATCAAACGACACTCCACATCTAGGGCTGTTGATGGTTCTGGAGAACCGGGAACCAGACCGGAACCGAACCGATTAGGACCGGACCGAGAACCGGACTGAACCTTAACGGTCCGGTTCGCGGTTCTATTTTTAAAACCGAAACCGATAAGGAACCGAAATGATAAAACCGGTTAGAAATCGAACCGGTAAAACCGACAAACCGGTAGAACCGGTTAGGAACCGAACCGATAAAACCGACAAACCGGTAGAACCGGTTAGAAACCGAACCGATAAACCAATAGAACCGATAAAATTAAAAAATAAATTTAAAATAAAATTATATAAAATTATATAAAAAATAATTTTAAAAGATAATATAAATTATTTAAAAATTGATTAATATTATAATATATACCATAAGATAAGTAAATAAATTATAAAATATATAAACACTATATTATTTATATATGGAAAATGAAACTGTTTTTTGTATTTAATTAAAAACGAAAATTTGACTATATAGAATCAGTGGGCAATACACGTTTTGACTTTTGAGTGCGAAAATTTGGTGCTTTTAAAACGAAATCTATGTTTTGAATCTGATTGGAGGGAAATTTATCGATTTGGGAAAAGTTTGATTTCTTTGGACATAAAGCTAAACCTAGGGTTTTTTTATAACTTACAGCAGCAGCCGCAACGACACAAACACAATAACATTAAATCCAAAAATACCTTCTTCATTCTAGGTATGATTTCTTATTCTTCTTCTCATCCCTTCCTTAATTTCTATATCATTTGATTTCGTCACATTCATGATTCATCATTTTTATTGGATTCAATTTGAGTTCAATGTTTTAAAGATTCTTTTTAAATTTCCAGCATCAATAATCTATGTTGAGCTCTAGTTTTTTAGTTGTCTCAGTCTGAGTTTTGATAGAAATTGTTTAGTTAAGTCTTTTGAATTTATAGTAACAGTCTTAGGTTTTACTCCCAAATTTTGTATTCTTTCCAATAATTTTATAGATTTGTATAAGTGATACATATTTTTCATGTTGTTTCAAGATTCCTCAAGTCCAATGCATAATAATGAATCATTTAAATGTGACGATGATGGTGAGACTATAGGAGGGATTGAGATCGGAGAACTTCAAGATATAGATCCCAATTTGGGTAGCCAAGTTGATGGGTCAACACCAACCCCTGCTAATACTACTGGCAATGCTAATGCTGATGAAGATCCATCTGCACCTCCTAGAAAAAGGGCTAAAAAATCTATTATTTAGGAAGAATTTCAAATCGTTACGATGCCGTGTGGATCAAAAAAGAGGAAGTGTAAGTGGTGCGGGACATTGTATTCTTACAATGTGAAAGATGGGGGTACCTCTACCTGTTTGAAGCATTTAAAGATTTGTGGGCATAGAAAAAAAAATACTGCAGGTACACAGACATTGTTAGACAGTAGTTCATTCCAAGGAGATGGGACACCAAGTCTTAGTACGTGGAGATATGATCATGCTAGTGTTAGAAAGATTATGGTCGAAGCTGTATTGGCGCATGATACACCATTTAGCCATTTAGAAGGAACTGTTTGGAACAAAGTATATACCACAATATATCCTGGGTATAAGAAGATTTCTCGGCATCATGTCAAAGCTGATTGTATGGCATATTATCTAGAGGAGAAGGAGAAAATGAAAAAACTAATGGCAAAGGTGAGTAAGATAGGACTTACTACTGATTGTTGGTGGAGTGGGGAGCAGAAAATAGGTTACATGACTGTCACCGCGCATTTTATAGACAATAGGTGGCAACTACACAATATAGTATTGGCTTTTGTTCATGTACCACCCCCCCCCCCCCCATAGTGGTGAAGTTCTTGCTCGGGAGTTAATTAAGGTGATGGAAGATTGGAAGATTAGGGATAGAGTTGCTTCAATCTCAGTTGATAATGCTACAGCTAATGACGCGTGTCTGACTAGACTGAAAATAGACTTTACTAGAAGAAGAAATCTGCCTTTGGATGGTAAGTTATTCCACGTGAGGTGTTGTGCACATATACTGAATTTGTTGGTGCAAGATGGTCTAAAAGTCATTCAACCATCTGTAGAAAATGTTAGGGGAGGTGCCAAATATATACTTGCATCTGAGGCAAGATGCATTGAATTAGATAAGATAGTGAAAGACATGGGGTTGAAAGGAAAAAGGATGGTACTTGATGTGAAGACCAGGTGGAACTCCACATGGTTGATGCTATCCACTGTGTTATTTTATCGAGAGGTGTGGCACAGGTATGCAGAAGTTAATTCTGTCTTTATGCAATTCTTGCCTAGTGATGAAGAGTGGAAGAGCGTGGAGGCCATTTGTCATTTTTTGGAGGTGTTTGAGCGTGTCACTAAAGTTATTAGTGGTCGAACTTACCCTACGGTGAACCTATTTCTTGCTGAACTTTATCAAGTTAAAGTTGTGTTGGATAAGTTCGAGTATTGTGACACAAATCCAGAACTAATGCTAGCGGTTAGCGAGATGAAGATCAAGTATCAAAAGTATTGGTCGGAGTCAAATTTGTTGATTTCCATTGGTGCTATTCTTAACCCAAGGTAAGACAGGTCTTATTTTAGTAGGGTTATGATTACGGTTTCAAATTGAAATGTATCTGATTCTTTTTAGCTTTTCATTTTATTTCTCTAGCTAAGACATGAATGTATTTTGTTAATAATTTTATTACTTTGTGTTATGACGCAAATATAAGATGAAGTTCATTAAGTGGGTTTACCCATTCTTGTATCATCTTCCCGATGAGGCTAAAAATAGAGAGGAATCAGTGTCAAACGACTTACGAAATTTGTTTTCAATCTATGAAGAAGCACATAAGAAACCTGCTGTTCCTTCTTCTCAAACAATAAATAATCCCGGTGGATCTACTTTCTTTGCATATCTCGATGAGACTGAGGAGGACAGCGAGACTCGAACTGATCTTCAGTTCTATTTGGAGGAGAAGCCAGAGAAATTTGATCGTGGAGCAGAGTTTGATATAATGACTTGGTGGAGGGCTAATGCTCCAAAATATCCTATTCTTAGCATCATGGCTAAAGATATTTTATCCATCCCCATTACAACGGTTGCTTCGGAAGCAGCTTTTAGCGCCGGGAAGCGCGTGATTGATCCGAAACACACCTCATTGAAACCTGAGACAGTAGAGATGCTTATGTGTGGAGGTGATTGGGCAAAAGAGTTCCACGGCGTTAAAAAAGGACATGGGCGAAGCATTGTAAGAGTTTATTTTCGTTTTTAGTTTAATTGTTCATCTGCTTCTTTTTCTAATGTATTTTTCTTTGTAGCTTGCCGAAGAAGAGCCAGTTGAAACAGAAATGGAATTTATGTTTGGGCAGATTGACGAGTCGTCCAACTCAACTACAGTTGCTTGACTCGTCCAATTCATGTATGCATACATTGTATGGTTTTGTAAGATTTTTCTTTACATGTTAAGTATGTAGTTTTTGTAAGGTTTGGCCTTATAGTTTGAGTATGGTGTTACTTAGCTTTAGGTTAATCATAGATTGTTATTACTTTGTTTTGGTTTGATCACATGTTTGTTTTGCTGCAATTTTTGTAATATATGAAGTTTAGTGTTTGAAGTTCAAGTGTTGTTTGGTTTTAGTAAGGTTTTGTGGGAAGTGTTGTTTGGTTTAAATGTTGTTTAATATTTGTTAGTGTTTGAAGTTTAAGTGTTATGGTTGAGATCTCTGAAATGGAACAGCCCCTTAACTTTCTATGAAAGCCTCGTAGGAAGATCATCATTAAAATTACCGCAGGAAATGGTATTGGCAAAATTTTAGTCGGCAAGTCAGCATCTTAACCTGCTAATATACTATAGCTATCACTAATAGTCAGATTGAGACTTTTTGTACTCGTATTTTCATCAGTTTCTAGTTTTACATCTCCTAATTTTCTGTCGTGAAATTACTATAGCTGAATCGATGGAGAATCTCTCTTGTTCTTTGCTATTGTCTAACAGGACTGACCATTTTATGTAGTAATTTTTCTTTGCAGGAGAGGTAGCTAACTCTTCACTTCTCTGCATTAATTTACAGTTTTCAAGATAATTTTACTTCTGTTCGAGCTAATTAGCATTTTCCTAAAGAGTGCTCACACTTGCGCGCAGATGTTTCATCACGATGTGTTGCTAAGATCGTCTCACGCTTTTTTTTTTGATCCGCAGGTTTTAAACATTGATGGTGTAACTGGTGGTTTTAATTTCCAGACAAGTCTTTAAGTAGTTAACGTATATGTTGTAAATGTGTATTTGTAAAGAACAAGAACACCTTAGGATGATCCCGTAATCAAGTAATAACTATGATTGGTTTTTCTCTGTCCTAGAATGCCTGGTCTGGTGGACACATTGCCGGAACAAGCATTGGTAAATTGGCAGATTATAGTACGAAACAAAAAATTTAGTGGATTTAGAAGCCGAAGACTTTTCTTAGATACACAGACATGAGACATGTTTGTAAAAGGATTCAACATAGAACACATGTGATAAAAATAATAGTAGAGTAGAGTAGTTTTGTTCCGAATCTTTGTGTACTCTTTTCTGTGACTGTATCATAACTCGAATCAGTTGTTTGAGTCCTTTATATGTTCTATGTTGATGTTCTAATATTTGCTCTGTCTATGTATTTGAATTTTTTTCTTTTGTTTTTTATACAAATGTTTGTTATTGGTAATTTCCATGTTTTTTATACAAATGTTTCCATTTTTATGTTTTAATGTGTGTAGATGGATAGACCTTATATTCTTGATAAAACGTTTTGTTGCCCTATCAATTAGTTTAAGGTTCTGCTTTTTTTATATGTAATCTTCTATTGGTAAGTTTGCTATAGTACTTTGTTGTATTCATCAGTTACTTATGTCCTTATCCATGTTTCGTTGTGTTTAGATGGATAGAGCTTCTATTCTTGGGGATGCTATCGATTACCTGAAGGAGCTGTTACAAAAAATCAATGATCTTCATAATGAACTTGAGTCAACCCCACCTGGCTCATTGCTACCACAATCTACAAGCTTCCACCCATTGACGCCCACCCCACAGACTCTTCCTAACCGCGTCAAGGAAGAACTGTGCCCAAGTTTGTTGCCAAGCCCTAAAGGACAAGCATCAAGGGTAATAAAACATTAGAACAAAACATACTATTTAACTTAGGTCTACACTTATTTCTTGAAATTACTTCAGTGCCGTGCATTTACCTTCAAGGGTTTATATAAAAATGTAAATTGATCTTAATTTCAATTTTTTTGAAAGATGAATGTTCATGTTTTCTTTATTTGTGGTATTATAGGTGGAGGTCAAACTGAGGGAAGGCAGGGCTGTCAACATTCACATGTTTTGTGCTCGTAGACCAGGTCTGTTGCTCTCTACTATGAGAGCCATGGATAACCTGGGTTTGGATATTTAAAAAGCTGTTATTAGTTGTTTCAATGGGTTCGCCTTTGATGTTTTCCGAGCTGAGGTATACTATCTACTATTACACTTCTATTATAAAAGAGTTGGTATCTATTCGTATTAAAACTGTGAAATTGTGACATCTAGCGACTCGTAACTCGCATTAATATAGTGAAACAGATCGAGGCGCCCTTCGAGTTCATGTTTTAAAAGTTCCGTTTAAACATATAATTGAGCTTTAACTAAACAAATCAAACACGGTTGCGTTCTCGGGCTGGTGTGTGGATGTGTCCTGTAGTAGGTTGTCTCATTACAGAATGCAAATTTTCTTTTTTGTTTAGTTTTAACCATTATCTCTATGATTGGTAGAATTTTCAATAAGAAACTCTTATACTCTCTAATTTAGAGATCATTAGGTCTTATACTTGTTCATATCTTGCTCACAGCAATGCATTGAAGGGCAGGGCTGTACTTCTGGATACAGCTGGAATTCCTGGTTTAATGTAAACTTCTCACACAGGCAAGAAGTTGGTAGTGTAAACTTCTCACACATGCAAGAAGTTGGTAGATCCCTGTTTATTCTAATTTCATTTAAAGGGTTAGTTCGTATTGACGTAGGAGCGTGTTTGTTTGTTGTTTTCTTTGTAACAATATTCACTAGTAATGCAAATTTAACTTTCGGTATTATTAAAGCATGTGACGTGCTTTCGAGGAGTAATTCAACCGTTGTAATTTTTTTTGTGCTTGAAATTGAAATGGTACACTATGTATGTGTTTGTAACTTTGTATCAGCAGCAACTTCAACAACAGCTTTTATGGTAATTTTAAATATGTTTTCTAACATTTTACTTATCAATGAAAACACATATGTATAGTGGTTAGTGTTTACTACATTGATAACCCAAATCATTAAGATGGATAGAGTTGGCTAATAAAATTACAAACAAAACAAATGAATTGTATTAAGTGTTTAAGTAGCAGTAGATATTAGATTATATATAAAGTAGTTTTAGTTAACTTAAAATAATATATGTGTATATAGATGGTGAGTGATTAAAAAATAACCCCAAAAATCTGACGTAAAACTGATATTTTTTAATGAAATTAAATTCTTTTTATTTGAAATTTGTAAATTATTTTAATTAGATTTTTTTAATTTTTTTGGATCAAACCGGACCGATAGCGAACCGAACCGAAACCGACCCATGTGAACCGGACCGAAAACAAACCGAAAAGAACCGAAAAAGACCGGACCGAAACCGGACCGAACCGAAAATGGACCGAACCGAGACCGGACCGAACCGAAAATGGACCGAACCGAGACCGGAACCGAACCGGACCGGACCGGACCGGACCGAACCGAACCGATTCTTACCGGTTCCGGTCCGGTTCCAAATATCAGAACCGAAAGCTTATCGGTTCGGTTCGGTCCAAACCGATAAGCTTAGCGGTCCGGTCCGGTTCAGCCAAAACCCGGACCGAACCGGACCGATAACAGCCTTATCCACATCTATCATGGCAAAGTAAGTATCTAATATTTTTGTAACAATTTATTCATGAATATTTATTATATTATGGTTCATACATTTTGTTGATTAGTTGAGACTTAACAAACCAACCAGTTGTCCATGAAGCTGCCAACAATACTTTATTTAGACTTTGTTGGACATATTCTGTGATTGAAACCTGAATAGCACACTCGAATGTGAAATCGTTGAAATATGACGTTCGGAGACCAATAACTACCTAAAGATGATGGCCACATTAGACTATGTGAACAACATTATAGGTCTATCTGAGAGAGAACGATATTCGACCTAGAAGATAGCAAAGAGAAATATGTAATGGTTGTAACGGTGTCGAGGTTTCTTGGTATACCACTTACAACATCCAAAAAGAACCTTAACTTTTACAAAAAAAAGTGGACTCATGATGTCAAGGTTGAAGGATACTTTCTCCACCTTTTGTTATTGTTGATGCTTAAATTTCCAAATCATCTATGTTAATGGTTGAAAGATATATGATCATTTTTTCAATATCCAACTAAGTATTATCATGGTTATGCCAGACATATTCTTCATGTCCATGCATAGGCTATAAATCCGCTATGGACCTAGAAGAAATATTACCTAGGTCATATTTAGACGTAACGGCTAGATATCGACTGCTACAATACATGTATTTGACATTGTACTTATTTTTAAGTAGTTTTGGATAATATATATTTGATAACACCTTTTTATTGTTAATTAAGGTGGTTTTTCAACTGTACCAGTATATGCAGACGATAAAATCGGTCAAAGATATAACATGGTTTGATTAAGCTAGTAGGTGCAGAGACAATATGGAATCGTACATACTTGACCGCGTAGTTCGAATATTTGGCCATATCAAATATGTACCATGTTAGTAATTTGGCTAAAGAACCGATATGTTTGCACAAAGGATTTAGTTTGGATGATTTGAGATTCATATATTTTGACGGTATAGTAGAAAGGTCTAATGGTGGTCGAAGGTATCGAATTTAATACTATGGACCAAAACTATAATAATTATATTCTTTGAATTTTTGGGTATGTTGTATCTACGATTCTTGCAAATAAAGATTCATTGGTTGAACTAGTGCACACGACAAACAAAAATAGCATACATGCACGGTAAAAGAGTGTGATCGCCAAGTACAATAATATATATATATATATAAAGTATCGCATCATAAAAAATAATGCTTTATGGGATACAATTGAGATATGTGATTCATTTTATATCTGATGACGACGAAGGATTAACGTTATGTAATGATATTTTTGTCATTTATGACTATTTGATTTACGTTATATATTCGTATGTATTTTATTATTTTGTGACATATGTCAAAATCAATCAAATTTTTGTTTTCAAAATTCTAAACAATGTTTAACCCCACGAGTCGAACTAAATAATAAAACGCTATATTTTTTTCCTAAATCAAAAAGTAAAAATACATCTAATCTCGACGAGGGGTTGGAATTATATGTTATTTAATTTTGTTATTTCATACCATATTTCGAACTACATAACCAACCAATTCTATTTTGTTTTACAAAATTCAAACTAAAATTAACCGCATGAGTGTACATCATATGCATTTATTACAAGAATAACCAACATGTGTTACCATATTATTTGTTTGCTTTAATCAACCATATATCCAAAACTAGTTTAAAATTACTCTATAAAGTTTTGTTTATATATAACGAATAAATGAACCAAATCTAGAAGTGTAAATTTTTCAATAAAGAAAATATTTTAGATCTACAATATAAAGTGGTGTATGATGGAAGATTCATATCATCATTTTTGAAAGTCGGTTGCATAGTTAAAAAACAATGACATATGAAGTAACATTATTTTGTGATAATTTATTTTTGCATAATATATTACATATATAGTATAAATCATGTTATCATGATGTCAACTACACCACAACAACAAGAAGTCTTTATAAGTGATATTATTTAAAATTGGTTCTAATGTATTGGATTTATTTACCTCCTATATTAAGCTATAGAAGATACGTTCGAACTGATCTTATTAAATGTATTTTTCATTACAGATATTAGACCCATGTTAGAGATATTATTCTATATATAGTGGATTAATCTATTTGTAAATACATAATTCTAATTAATAAAATCTGAGCATCCTTTTGTTTCTCTATTTTCTACTTGGTATCAGAACGTAGATTTAGATCTTGAGTTTAGATTTGTTTTTTTATCTGTGCAGGCAAATAATTGTTTTTGTTGTCCGTTGGAGAAAACAATTGGTTGTTTTATGCTTTCTTAGCCGTTAAAAAAAATAAAGAATGATAAAAGGAAAATTAATTGTTTATATAAGAATCAAGATACGAAATCACAAAAAGAGCAAGAAAATTTTTGGTCTTCGGATCTGTTGTGTGAACCCATAATCTAAAGTTCTAATCGGGACATTTAAAACTTCAGTTGAACCTATTAGATTATGATTTGGAGCTATGATTTGGAGCTATGATTTGCAATTTGGATTTGGTGTAGAGATTTGGATTTGGATTTGAGTTTGGTTCTGGATTTGGTGTTACGGTTTTGATTTTGATTTTGGTTTGGATTTGGATTGTTATTTGGATTTGGTATTTGGATTTGGTATTTGGTTTTGGTTATTTGGTTTAGATTTTTGTTTAGGTTTCAAATTAGAAATTAGAAAATGAAAATTAGAAATTGGAAATTAGAAATTGGGAATTGAGAATTTAGAATTTAGAATTTAGAATTCAGAATTCAGAATTGGAAATTAGGAATTAGAAATTGGGAATTTGGAATCGGGAATTCAAAATTGAGAATTAAGAATTGGAAATCAGGAATCAAAAATCAAAAATAAAAAATAAAAAATTAGGAATTAAGAATTGAGAATAAAGGTTTTGATATTTGATATTAGGATTTGAGATTTGAGATTGGAGATTGGCATAGAAGATTTGAGATTCAGATTGGAGATTTGACTAAAGAAGATGACGAAAGAGAATAAAATTGAAGAAGAAGACGACACAAATATGATGTGAAGAAGAATTCGTTTGAAAAATATGAACACTATGACGTTTAAATGTCGTTTGAAAGTCGTTTGAAGAAGGTCGTTTGAAAAACATTTGAGGATTAAATTTTACGGATTTCTTCACAAAAACTCAGTCAACATCTCATTTTTCGTTTTTTAACAAACTCTCAATGCTTATCGCCGCTGCATTGTGAGTTTAATGGAGGGTGTTAGGGATAATAAAGATATTAAAGATATTTGTCAGTATATATATATATATTGGGCTCATGTTAGAGATATTTGATATATTAATATTAGAGATATTATTCTATATAAAATGGATTAAGCTCTTTGTAAATACATAATTCCAATTCATAAAATCTCAAGATCTTTTTGTTTATTGATTTTCTACTGATCTTTTTAAACATTACTGGAAACAAATTTGAATCTCAATTGAATTGTGTTAACTAAAAACTTGTTGACAAGAGATAGGTATACATGTGCTTTACAAACAACTACCGGCTTCAAGTTTCCAACGGATGAAGCTAGCGCTACATGATTGCTATTTTATTTTGTTCATGCAGTGTTAACAAAGCTTTTTTAAGGTCGAATATTTTGAACCGAATAATTTAGTAGACAATCATATAAAGGTTAGAGTCGGGTTGTATCACAAATATGTGAATTTTACTTGGATAACTATAATAAAAATGATATGTAAGTTACGGATATTAAATATGGTATGTAATCCTTATATCAAACATGTCAATACATGATTTCAAGTTATAGATTACGTTATCTGATACGTATGGAAACCAATTCATTTTTCATAGTTTGTTATCCATATATTAACATTATTTATACATCTAACCATCATTATTAAAATTAAACATGAATCTTCAATATGCTTTGGTGCACCGACAAGACGTGTGCTTGACACATATTGTCGACAAAGTTTCGATAATAAAAAATGACTTCGGTAAAGTTTTTTTGATGTTTTGATCTACATAATTTACTATATTTACGAAAAAAATCAAGTAATTTCACCATTGACACCGAGTTGCCATGATAAAATCTGTGTTAGGTACGATTATTTGAAGAGGTTTCACACTTATTGGATATTCAAACTTGCACATAAAGAGCATAACATGGCACTGGAAAACATGTTATTGCCTTTGAATGATAAAATTATCAAGGAGCAGCTGTAGAATATTAGGTGTGAACTTTTCAAATAGAAATTTTAATGTTACTCTACATTTCTTATGTTTTATTATCATATCTCATCTACTAACGTTAAAATTCACCAGCTGTAGTACTCATGGGTCACAAACTCATGTTTGTAATCCACTAACGTTAAAATTTCACCAACATTTGCTCTCATACAACAAGAAAACAACATGAAAGCTTTTAGAAGATCTAAATTTGTAATTATAACATTAGATTTCACAAGCACGATCATACGAGTAAGAAATGTTTGGATATTTGCTTCATATCAAACATACTACATGTTTTGTATATAAATTATATAAGAGTTCTCAAGTATACTAAAATAAATTTCACAAGAATTAGTATAAAATTTAGTAATCATGGTCTAGGTTGGAAAGTTGTGGGAACAAGCATATGAATTCAATATTTCACATAAGTCTTGCTACCATAATACACAAAATAAATGGATTCATACAAAACCAATAGATCGTTGCTTTGAATGACCTAAAATAATTTGTTATTGCATTAAGACATAATTAGTTTTATTTCTCACCGACGTGAGAATATATGTAAGACATGTTTTGCATGTATATTTTCTCCTCCGTTTCACATCATACATACTACAAGTTTTGCATATAAAATATATGTTGTTTCATACGAATAATGTGTTCAATTTCTCAAGCATTATTATAGATATTTGTATTCTCTATCTAGGTTAGAAAACGATAAGACCAAGCATCTGAGGTTAATATTGTCAAAAGGATTTCTCTTTAAATGACTTGGCCAAAATGATGAACTGAAATCAAGAAAGAAAGTAGAAACTATGTAATATATTTTTCTTATTAAAAATATGTTATCAATCTACAAACGAAGACTTTAGTCCCTATTTATATAATTTACATAAGATATTCTACCAATGACTAAATTACACGTGTCATTATGTTATAACTGTCTAATAAAATGTCCTAATAACCTCTTATAAGATGACACATGTAAAACCGTTATAACCGTCTAACAAACTTTTCACGTGCTCATTTCGATTCTTCATACAACCCTCGTCATAACTCTGAATGCAACCCTCATTATAACTCTGATTTTATCATTCGTTATAACTCTGAATTTCACCCTCGTCATCATCCTGAATACGGCTCTCGGCATATGAACCTGTTAATATCTTTGAATGTGACCATCGTTTTGTCCCACTTTATGCTCTCATTTTATATCCTCGATATATAACCCTCGTAATATCTCTAAATATAACTCGTGTCATGTTCCATTTTATGAGCTCGTCTTAATCCCTAGGCATATGGCCCTCATCATATTTGCATCTTATTCATTTATTAGCTTTATTTACCTCTTATAAATAAGGAACATATTCTACCTGTAAAATATAGCCGCATCAGGACTCTCAATAGTTCTGAAAGAAAATCGTTTCTAAATAATATCTTTAAATGACTAAAACAAAATTAGACAAGATCACAATGATCAAAATAATATAAGCATGCTTACCAATTTAACGCTTGCATAAGTGAATTAACATTTGTCACATATACTGCCATACTGTCAATCATTAACTCTAACATAATCTTAGCACAATTTTATTTTATCACTAGTAATTTGACCATTAATTTTATTATAATCTAATGGTCCGGATTATTTTACAACTAATCATTTTTCTTTTCACCCAAATACAAGTCATTTATACAATTTACCATTTTTTCTTATCATTTTCTCCCTTAATATAATTACTTACTTTGCTCATCCTTCTTTCATCCAAAGTCTAGAGCTCTATATTTGAACTTTCCTGGTAAACATGTATCTACTATATCTAATCTAATATTTATCCTTCTACGTTTCTTAACCTAAATGTTTTAGTTTATTAAACCTTATCCTCCTATTTTTTGAAAAGAACAAGTTATCACACTAAAAACCTAATATAACTCTACCATTATTGTCTGAGAAATTTTCCTGATATCTCTCTCATTTAAAAAAACAAATGAATGGTATTAAAAGAAAATACACCAAGAAAAACCCTTCCCAAAAAACCACCCCCTTAGAAAATCATATGGACCTAGATTCTCATGAACTTCCAAAGGATGTGGTAGAAGATCAAAACTCTTTATAAGAAATTCTTTAGTCTCCAAACCATACCTTACAAATATATGTTTGAAGAAGACCATCAATACTTTAGGTTTAAGTACAGTACCCAGACTAAATAACGACTCGCATTCCTAAAGTTGGCGACTTACCCCATCATACTCAAGAAAACAAAATATATTTTTTCCTTGCTTTATTTGAACGGGGTCTTCAATTACATTTTCACTCTTACATTACCAATTTTATTAAATACATTGAAATCTATCCCACCCAACTAAAAACCAATGGATGACGCGTGTTACTTAACTTATTACTAAGTTAAATATTTTTAGATGTAAATATTCCTCTTCAAATTTTACGTTCTAGTGTCAAAAAAAAACTTTGAGACAATGCTTTCTATTTTTTTACTTTAAACGTCTTTACTCGAGTTATCAGTCCACTCCCCTCTTACCACAACTGGAAAATAAGTTTTATCTATTGACCAAAATTTAGGAGTCTAAAAGATCTATTGACGGATGCAAACACGTAAAACATGATCCATTCAAGTTAATTTAATCATCTAAGATTTTGTTTTACTTTTCTAACATACTATTTTAACTTTTTACTTGATTTCATGACAAAGATCACCCCCTCCCTCTGGCCAAAATATCCAAGAAACAAAGAAAGAAAAATCTCTGATTGCATATGTGGACCCTCACTTGATCCAAAATTACAACAAAATTATCGGGCAATCAATAACTTAAGGCCTAAACGTAAGTTTCACATCCACTGGAAACCGTAATTTCTAATGAGTATCTATAACCCATCCTTCCACTAGATGAGCTATATTTGTATGTATCTATCTTTAACTTTAATTATATCTTAAAACTTTCACATTGGCATAACATGGCCCAATATAATAACATTAGCGCATCTGATATCCTTTAGAGATAATTCAAAATCCAATTAAAGTTTTATTTTTAACATTAAACTCCTATTTAAAAAAACATTTTTCAGCACCTTTTGATTCATAGTTATTGTCATTTTTTCAGAGTACTCATACTTCTGTTGCACTTACCTACAAGACGATAACCCATCATGAAATTGATGTAATGGTCAATTTCCAACTTAAAAACATTGGTTTTTTTATTCTAGAAAAAAAATTGGTATATTTTCAGCAAGGACTTCATAGGTTGAAATAAGTTCATAAAAATTTGAAAAAAGATAAAAACAAATACTGACAAATCTGTTGCTACCATCCAAGTTGAGAAGAATGCCGCTATTGCCGAGAATAATAATATACTCACCCAAAATCCATAATTAATCACACAAGGTTCTTTGTTAACCACTCTAAGCACTGACCTGATCTCTCAAAACACTACTGTGTCTAACCAAAACAAAGGTTCAAACACTGAAATGAGAACTCTAACTGCTCAAAGATTTTTTTAAACTCGGAGAATAAAGTACTTCAAGATAAATTCGTTGATTTGAAGAATGAGACTTTCAAGGCTATAGCTCAGAGAGAAGAAGTCGTTTTTGTTGTTGTCGCAAGTTTAATTAAATAGAGTAAAAAATAAATTCTTGTGAATTTTGAATGAAAATCCTAACATTTAGCTAGGAAACCTAGAAAGAATTGTTACCCGAAGACGAATGCCCTTACAACCTTCTTAACATATCAACTATGAAAGATAAAGACGGTAACAAAGAAAAAGATGGTGATTCTATCAAGGAAACCTCTGTTATGGTCCTAGTGAAAAAGAGATGAGTGAAAAAGCTACCATTTTTGAGATGAAACCCGATAACAAAAATGAACCTGAAACAAAAGATGACGAAGCCTCTCTCTCTGCAATTTCTCCATCTATCCAGGATATTAACAAATATAATGAAGAAGTGCTAACATAATTGAATATTCTATCTGTTTGAATGTTATTTTTAAAATACTTTGAAGAACATATTTGTATTTTAGGTTTCGTGACTATGCTCTATTTTATGTTGAACCTTGAATATTTCAGTTTTTATTCTCATGCCAATAGTTTTCCTTTCATATATCTCTATTTGTCTTATATTTTACACTTTGATGATACTTTCATCTATGTATGATTAATATTTATATTTTTGAAGGAACTTTTTACCTTATACTTATTGATTTGACGAAGTAAATTCTACAACATCAAGCTTGGTTTATCAACCCTAGTCACTAATTTGACTATTATGTCATGACAAAGTATGACGACTTACGTAACCTTTTAGCCTTTCAAACTTAAGGTTGATTTATTAACCATAATAGCTGATTTGACTATTATATCAAGGCGCAAAATAGCCACTTGCATCATCTTCCACCTATCCATTAGCATGAGGATAATAAGGGATTTAAAAATATTATTCAATTTTTTATTCTTTGTAGAATGTCGTTATTATCTTATTTTGAAAGTGAGATCCACTATCTGTAATTAATATCCTTGGAAACCCAAATCAGGATATCATTTGATTCTGTAAAAAATCAAAGATTTGGTGAGCCCTTGTTTTCTTACAAAGCCTTTGTCTCGACCCATTTTGTAAAATAATCAACGCATACCACTAAAAACTTTTTTTACGAGTAGCCATCAACAAAGGTTCCACCAAATCAATTCTCTATTTATTAAGAGTATAATGAACTAAAATTATACTCACAGGTTTTCTCGGAAAATGACTCGTTCTAGCATACAATTAAATAATGTTACACCCTTGAAAAATGGCCTTAATGTCAGCCGCCAATTGTGGCCAATAAAAACCCCCAATGAGAAAGTGCATGATCAAACTTTTATACCCACAATGAGTCGTGTCAACACCTTTGTGTAAATATCATAAAATAAATAATGCATATTCTTTATTTAAAAAATCCAACAAAAGCCTTGTAGAAATGTTTACATATAGTACATTATCAAGAATTGTTTATTAAACCGCTCGAATTCTTAATACACGAGCCTTGACTTTATCCTTTGGAAGTACCCGATCTCTCACTCTTTCCTCCAATCACTAACTACATCAATAGATAAAACCTCAATTTCACGGTCTCCCTCATCAACATATGACCTTTACAGCATCATAATTAGCAGATTATCACCATAATAGTACATGTTAGCTTTGCTAACGAATCAACAACCAAATTTTCAAGATGAGGCACCTGCTCAAATACCACATTTTTAAATTTAATTTCCCATTCTTTTAAAACCTCCAAATATCCCCTCATACTTTCATGTTTGACCTCATAAACAAAACTAGCTTGACTTATTACTTATTTCGAATCTAACCTTACCCGAATGATTTTTGCTCCACAAATATGATATAACTTCAAACCACCTAACAGAGCCTCATACTCAACAAAATTATTGGTAACATCAACCCCAAATTTTATCGACTACTTAATTTCTTTAACAAATTATGTTTTTAGAATGATTCTAGCTCAATCTCTATCAACCATTGAAGACCCACTCTCCTCAACTAGCCATTCAAAGCCCATCGTCGTATCAGATTGCACACTCTCGTCATCATTCACTCTTTCATCAATAAATTTCTTATGAAATCTTCCACTGATTGTACCTTGATCGCAATACAAGGTCCATATGGAAACTCATATTCTCCCAATCCTACCAACCACCACGTGAATCCTCCCAAGATATTCGATTTATTAAATACACTTCTCAAAGTAAAATATGCTCGCACAATGATTGTATGACTTTGGAAATAAGGCCTCAATTTTCTTGCAGTTACAACCAAACTTAAAGCCACGTTTTATAAATTCAAATATCTTTTTCAAACATCAATTAAATTTTTACTCACATAGTAAATCGGTCTTTTTGTAGTTTATCAACTTCTCGAAGCAACACATGAATTACTACATGACTAAACATAAAAATATAAAAGTATAAAGATTCACCTCTTAGTAAGGGTGACCGAATCTCTTGTGGAATCAAATATTCTCTTAAAACATGAAGTTCTTCATAACAATCCTTACTCAAATAAAACTTCTTACCTCTTTTAAGGATTTCAATAAACAAAAGGACTCATGTTAGCAGTTTTTGAGATAAATCGCGATAAATCAGCTAAACACCATGTCAATATTTCCACTTCCTTGATGATTCTTGGAAGCTCCAAATTTAATAATGGTTTAAGTTGCTCGGGATCCGCTTCAGTTACATTCTTGCTAAAAACACATCAGAGGAATTTCCATTTCAAAGTCCAAAAGAACACGTCAAAGGATTCAAATTAAGATGAAATTTCCTCAAATTCCCAAAATTTCAGATAGAACTTTAATTTATCGTCTCCAGTATTACTTTTAAAAATCATGCCATCTATATAAACTTCCATATTGTTTCCTAATATTTCACAAAAAATTGATTAACTAGAATTTAATAAGTCGATCTCGCATTTTTAAACAAAAAAACATTACCTTATAACAATACATACCTGTCTTTGTTTGAAAACTAGTATGTTACTCATCATTTATATACTACCCTGGATATGCATCCATAAATGATAAGAGCTCCTGACCAAAAGCGGCATCAACCAACTGATCAATTCAAGGCAAAAGAAATGCATCCTTAGGTCAAGCCTTATTAAGATCAGTAAAATCCACACACATCCGCCACTTTCATTTTCTTTTCTTAACAAAACTGGATTAGCTACCCACTTCAGGTACTTTGATTCCCGTATATGATCGAGCATCAACAACCTTTCAACTTCCTTAACGATATCCTCCCCATTTTCTATAGAATAAACCATAATCCTTTAATGAACTAGCCTTGATCTTCTATTAATTTCCAAATCATGATAAATCACCTTAATAATATAATCAACATTCCAAGAAAAAATATCAAAATTATCTTTCCAAAACTTTACCAGTTTACTTTTAAAATTCTGACTTAGTTGAATTCCAACTTTAACTACTTGTCCAATCAACAACTCTTCTCAATCCACTTTATCCAAACCCTCATCACTTTGTACTTCTTCCCTAGAATCGTCGACCTCATTTTCCCATTTCCGTTGACGACTCTGTAATTTCTAAGAGGTCAGCTTTAGAAGATCCAAAACATTTGCGCAATAATCCTTTGTTTCTCTTTGACTTCCCCCAATAATCCGGACAAAAATTTCAATCGGATTCTTGAGACACTACCAAATATACGAAGTAACAACCTCTATTTTATGTAACCAAATTCGTCCCATAATCGCGGTATGAGGACTTGGAATATTGTTTATCGTAAATAAAGTACTCACAGTTTTTTAGTATCCTCATACCTAATAGTCACTAAAATCACAATTTCCCCGATAGGACTCAAAGATTTACCTTCATAACTCACTAATTTCCTATCAGTCGTCTTGTATGGAGACATCTCAATCATCTTATCTAAACGATATTGAAGAGAATGTTGGTCGAGCTACCATTATCTATGAGAACACGAGAAACCATGACCCTGAAATATCCAAACTAATAATCAACACATCCTTATGAGGAGTGACGAATCTATTCAAGCAATCAACAGTAAAATATATATCAATGATCAGCATCCTATAATGATGGTATGACAACTCATCAACTAAATGCACATATAAATATTTCTTGGGCTTTTTTTTAAGAATTTGAGCTTGTTCCAGACGAAGTTTCACCGTCCAACATAGTGTGCAACCAATGCACCCTCTTATCATTTATATTTCCTTCAAACTCCTCATCTTAACATGTCTTATAATTTTTTCCTCATTTCACCTTAGTTTTAATATTAAAAAATTCAATTAACTCTCAATTATCTATCAACATTTGCACCTCATCTCGCAATTGAAAATAATTATTAATCAAATGAGCATGATCATTATGATAGACACATAAATATCTTTTAGGCCTCCTCTTATCTGAAGTCCACATTTGACGAGGTGGTCTAAAATTGGTTTTCTATTATATCTTATAAAATATAGTAGTAATATTCTATGCTAAAGGTATATACCTTCGGGTTGGATTATCATAATAATAAAACTTCAGCCTATTTAAAATAATTTTCATGATATTATCGCACTTCACTTCATCAATTGTTTTCTTATCGGAAACCAAATCTTTAAAATCTTGAAATTTTGAATAACCCGACGCTTTTTTTTATATCCTCGAACCTAATGAACTAATCTAGCCTTTCTAAACAATACCTCATAGTAGCAACACAAAACATGACAAGATCTTCATACAATTTCTCTTCCAAAATGAGACATTTCTTCAATGCAGTCAATACTACATCTTCCTTACATGTTGGCAAAGCATTTTATCTCACACACAAACCTTTGGACATAAATTTTAACATTATATCTTTCATCTGGTACAAATTCATTATGGAATCTCCTTCGTTATTATAAGCTTTATTTCTAATAAAACAATTTTTGAAAGCATGCCAAATTCCTTTAAAACTCTGAATTGTCCCTTTAGGCTAAACTTAAACCACTCCAACGCATTCCCATTATATGTGTTTGAAAAAGCTCTGCAAACTAGAATATCATCGGTATTAAATACCATAATCATATTACAAAATTGCTCCAAATCATGTTGAGGATCACCAAAAGCATCATAAGTTTCCATGCGGTAATGATCAAAATTTCTTGTAAGCTTTCCTTTTAAAAGTTTATGAAAAAAGAGATTCATGAACCATATAATCAGCCATTTTTTTCCTTTCTCCATTATATAACCTTATCTTATTTCCTTTACTTTTTTTAGATTTAACACTATTTAAATGTCTTTCAAAATCAATTTATTTAGCTTTCTTTTCCTTGCTTATTATCCTTATTCTTATCCATATGCCTTTCTTATTTTCTCTCATCACGTCCAAATACTATCTCTATTTTTAAGTATTTTGGTGCATCTTGCATCAGAATATCCCTTACTATTTCTCAACTTCCTTTTACCATTCAATGTAATCCTCTCAGTCAAAATTTATGAGGCTTTTGTGAATTTCTCAAATCTTGCTTAAAATTCTTATTCCCTTTCAACTCATAATCGATTAACTTTAATATGCTCATACATCTACTTAATCTAAGCTTTTCAAATTTGAACACTAGAAAGAGTCGGAGGTTTACGTTGATTAATGAGATTTACACCTTGAACGACATGCGATACAAAAACTCATGCACAAACTATTGCATCACCAGACCCATTATGAATGTGATCAGTCCCATATGTTACATCGATTTGATGATTTTAATTTGCTATAATTACCTTAGGAGTGCTTTGCTTTAGATCAGTTATATGACAAGTACCAAAAGTCATGCCTATAAATTAATTTATAGATATTAAAGTTTCTCCCTCAATATATAAATTAAAGCAATTCTTGTAATAGCCCTTGGAGTACCTTGAATCAAATGAATTTTTGGAGAATTTAATTCTTGATCGTGTTATCACCATTGGTAAACAAAACTAAATTTTTTGAATGGAAACAATTTGCCACATACAATGCTAAATTTGTTAAGGGAATTTATCTTCAAATGACTTAGCCAAAATAGTGAATTGACACCAACAAAGAAAGTAGAAATCGTGTAATGACTAAATTACACGAGCGCCCATCATTAATTTACACTTGTTATGCTGTTAGAACCGTTTAACAAAGTTTCTTGATAACCTCTTATAAGATGATACCTGTAAAAATATTATAATCGTCTAACAAACTTTCCATGTGCTCGTCTCAATTCTTCATACAACCTCTGTCGTAACTCTGAATGTAATTCTTGTTATAGTTCTAATTTAATACACCAACATAATGGCATAATACCGTTGGGGTTTTGGTGCATCTTAGCGATTTCAAGATATGTGCAAAATGTTTGAAAAATATACTACGAAACATATTATTTATAGTTATATTTGGTAGCACAAGGTAATTACACCTGTTTTACAAAAATAAAATAATGTATTTGTGAAATATAACGAACACACGAGTTATCAATATCATCAGAATAAGTTTCACAACCGTATTGATATTAGTTATGCATTCATATTGTACAATGTATTTGTCAAATACACCTAGAAAATATCCTGCAAAACCTAGCTTTATACGATGCGCAACGCAATGACATTACATTTCTTAACGTGTTTATAACACATTTCACAATACATTATCGATGGATTTTATCTTTTTTACTAGTTATTTGAATTCACAAATCTATATTTTTTATTCTAAAACAATTGACAAAAGTAGGTATCCTATTTTTATGACCATTTATAATGGCGTTCGAGAAGAGTTGTGGTGTGAAGTATAGAGAGAGAGCACACTTTATATTTAATAGTTAAAATATGTTTAAGTTATTTTGACTTTTTGTTCAACTTTAGTTGTTATGCTGCTTTATTTTGGGTGTGATGGTTTGATTTTTACGGTAAAACCCAAAATGCCTATTGACAGAGTTGTAGAACAAAATACATGATCTGAAGCACAAAGAAAAGATTTACGGAAGAACGACACAAACTCCTTCCGATCTTCCATACGAGCCTAAATAAAACTCACATTGACATTGAACATATAATAGTTAATGAAAGATGATCGAGTTTCGTAAGAGAGAGTTTTTAAATTCTTTTTTAATTCATTAGGTCACCAAATAAGGTTTTTAGCACTCAAGGGTTACAAACTAATGCTTGTGATCCATTAACATTAAAATTTCACCAATATCCCCCCTCCCCACAACAAGAAAACAACATGAAAGTTTCTAGAAGATTAGATTATGCAATAATAACATTATATTTCATAAGCATAGTCATGCAAGTAAGACATGTTCGCATATTTGCTACATATCAAATATATTACATGTTTTTCATATAAATCATATAAAGGTTCGCTAGTGTATTAAAATAGATTTAAAAAATAGTATAATATTAGTATTTGTGATCAAGGTTGGAAAATAATACGAGCAAGCATAGAAATTCCATATTTGACTTAAGTGTTGCTACAACAATACAAAGACTATAAATAAAACCGAACGAAAGCACTAGATTGGTGGTTGGAATTACCTAAAATAATTCATCATTGCATTGACGACGTAGTTAGTTTTATTTGTCATCGATGCGACAATATAAGTAAGAAAGATTTCATATATATAATTTCTCCCCCATTTCACATCATACATACTACACATTTCGCATATAAAATATATAATATTTTATACATATAATATGTTTTATTTCACAAGCATTATCATATATTTTTGTATTCTCGACATAGGTCGTAAAAAATAAGAACAATCATCTGAAGTCAATATTTCACGTAAATGTTAATACCACAGTAAAATAATAACAAATAAATCCTAGAAAAACTAATAGGTCGGTGGTTGAAATGATAGGTAATAATTTACTATGCCATCAGCAATATAGTTATTTTTATTGGTCACCGCTGTGGCAAAATAAGTAAGACATGTTTTGTATATATAATTTTATCCTCCGCTTTATATCATACATAGTACACATTTGACATAAAAAATATATACTAATTCGCACATATATTACATTAGATTTCAAAAGATTAGCATAAACTTTTGTATTTCTAGTCTAGTTTGTAAATCGATAACAACGTAAATAATATATATATATATTTCGCTAGTATAAAAATGTGACTATATCATACATGACTATATATATATATAATTCGCTAGTATAAAAACGCAAATATAATATTATGTGCTAAATCGATGGCACAACTCGTAGTATTCATCATGCACTGGCGAATTGTTTGGGTTATTCGCCAATGTAATGACATAATATCGTCGGGATTTTGGTGCATCTTGGAGATTTCAAAACATTCGCAAAGTGTTAGATAAATATACTTGGAAACATATTATTTATAATTATACTTGGTTGCGTAAGAAAATTACACCATGTTTCGCAAATGAAAAATGATGTATATGTGAAATACATGAGTTATCAATCGTAATAGAATAATTTTTACAAGCGTATTGATATCGGTTCTAAAACTATACATACAATAGATGAAAATAATTATCTTATTTCCATCGCCGTTTGTAATGATGTTTCGAGAAGAGTTGTGGTATGAAGTAGAGAGAGCATGCTTTCAAAAGACTCGATTTAAGCTTAAATAGTTGAAATGTGTTTGATTTGTGTTGACCTCTTATTCAAGATAGTTGTTTCACTGGTTTTTTGGGTCCGATGGTTCGATCATTATGGTAAAAACCAAAATGCCTATTGATATAGTCATAAAAACAAATTGCATGGTTTGAAGCACTAAAGAAGATAAACGGAATAACGACCCAAACTTCTTCCAAGCTTCCATATGCGTCTAAAAAAATTCATATTGATATAGAACATATGATGGTTAACCAAAGAGGGAAAATAAACGACGTAGACCAAAAGTAGAATAATGATATCGTGGTATTGGTACGACATATAATATCAAAATTTTAATCAAACCTAAATTATTATTACTAACAAAATCAACTATTTCTAACGGGATCACTTTGGTTCAAATATACACAATTTAAAATATCTATCCTTATAAGTTAACTAATCAAAATCTTGATATTATTAAAAAAAATTATCGATTTAAATATAGTTAATAATACTAGAACTGAAAATTTTAGTGATATTTTAAAATAAATTTGTTTATTTTTATGTTGTTTAAGTTGATTTAACTTCGTAAAAATTAAATTATACGAAGAGTTGTGTACATTGAAATTTAAAATTAATTAAACAATAAATATTTTAGTATAAAGACAATATAAAACTTTTTCAATTGTTAGATTAAAAGTAAAATCCAAACGGTACTTTTTAAAATCTAAAAAGTCTTTTTAATTCTACGAATTCGTCTCTTGTTTTAGGTTTTTCATTTCTCGGTCTTCTTCAACGGTATCCAAGTTTCGGTATCCAAGTTCCTCTCAAAGTCAACGGTTGCGGGGAGAAGAGAAGTAACAGAGTCTATAAATACCCTACAATCTCCACTTTCGATTTATTCTTCCTCACTTTATTATTTTTAATAAAGTTCTCTCTCAAATTTTAAGTTTTCAGTTTGTTTTTTAAGTACTTTGGTTCGTCTTCGGCTAGACCATCCTACGACTCATTAAAATCAGATACATTCTTTCTCAACTGCGATTTGTGCCTGAAAGTACTTCAAGATCGTAAAATCTAGTTACGCTGAATCAGTGTTTTGGGTTTGTAGTTTCTTTTGATGGTATTAATAATTTTTTTATCCATTTAAATATAGTTTGAGCTAGAGAAAATATAAGAATTAAAATATAAATTCGATTAAATAATAACTTTAGAACTGAAAATTTTAATAATATTTTTAAAAAGAAATTACACTTAAGGTACCCACTCAACTATTTTATTGTCATCTAGTACCCAAGGTTTGATCTATTATCTTTTAATACTCATCTTAACTACCTAATTACCATAGGGTACCTAACATTATTTTAATACCCTAACTACCATCACCCTCCATGAACAACCACGTAATCATAATTTCTATTTCTTACTTTTTATTTTTATTTTATTTTTAAAAGATCCATATATTTCAAACCGGAGCTTGAAAAAAATAAATGAAAGTACCATCGCTTTTATTTTTTAAAAATGAACAAAACTGGATCCATTGATGATATTTTTTTATTTTATTCTAAATAAAATTTCACCAGTAAAAGAGTTGTTCAGTAGTTGTAAACAAATCTCGGGATATGAGTTGTTCAGGAAATCCTGAATAAACAACTCTCGGGATATCTAGATTTGCAAACAATTCTCAGGATATCCTGAGATTTGTTCAGGAAATCCTAAGTTGCAAACACCTTTCAGGATATCCTAAGAGTTGCAAACAACTCGAGGTATCAGTGGGTATATATGGTCGGGGGTATTTTTGTCCAATTTTAATTCGAGGTACCAAGTGACATTATCCAAAAAACGAATATGAGTGGATAATTAAATAGTTGAGAATGTATTTACGGATACTCTTCTCTTTTTAAAAATAGATTTGTTTATTTTTATTTTATCTAAATTGATTTAATTTTATAAAGATTAAATTACATGAGGAGTTTTGTAGACTCAAAATTAATTTAAAAAAAGAAATATTTAAGTTGAAAAACAGTATAAAACTTTGAGAGATGTTAATTTAAAAGTAAAACCCAAATGTTTTCTCGGTTCGAGGTTTTTCATTTATGGTTCCGCTACCGAGTGAGACAACTTAACTCAAAATTATCGTGTTTAAATTTCTCGTGTTGCTATCAAATTATACAGTTTTGCTGAAGAGAAAAAAGAACACAAATACTTCAAAGAAAACGAAATAAAACTTTCACATGTCAAAATAAGAAATATAACCCTAAGGTCCTCAGAGTTTTTCTCCGTTCGGGTTTTCTATTTCCACACTTTTCTTTAAATCAACGCTAAGTTTCTATTCAAAATCAACGGTTGCTTGTTGAAGAAGTAAAGTAATAGTGGATTTTCTCACCTTATTTTTTTATAATTAAATTTATTCCGAAATTTTAGGTTTTTTCGTTTTTTTAGTATAGGTAATCCTAAAACTCACTAAAATCAGTTGTATACTTTCTCAACTGCGATTTATATTTGAAAATAATTACAGAACTGTTTATTTTTTAAAATTAAAAATAGATTTTTTTTTGCAATCAACTTTAATTTATGGTCTAATACTTTCAGACAAATACTTCCAAACACATGATTAAAATACTTTAATATTTAGACTAAGCGCATAAAAAATTTAATGCAGTGAGGGAGAATCAAAACATGTAAAATGTAATCTCTCAAGTTACTTTTATTTTATTTAAGTTGAATTAATTTTGTAAAAGTTAAATTGTTATCAACAAAAATAAAAATAAAAACTAATTTAAAAAGAAAAATTGAAGTAAAAGAAGAAAAAAATCAAACAAAACAATATAAAATTTTCACATTGTTAAAGTAGAAATAATACCAAAGGTCCTCAGACCATCACCATGCAACCCCAACTAAATATTAGGTGGATGATGGTCTAATACTCTCGTTTTTTAGTTGCATGCAACCTATGATTCAAGATAGGAGGCCAGTTGGGCCAGTTCTCAGACCAGAAATTCGTATCAGCACGACCCATCATCCACCTAATATTGCTTTCTACAACATCTTTAACTCCTACAAGACGCTTCTAGGTTAGTGAATCAGCTTGATTAACCTTTGCTTTCAAAAGATAATAGTTTTTATTATAGATATCATGTATGATTCTAGACGAGAGACTCTCATTCTTTCTGTAAGCTTTTAAGAGAAAGTGTTATGAATATCAGTTAATTTTCTGATATTCAGTCCACCTTCATTAATAGGAAAACAAATCTTATCCCAATAAGTCTAATGGATACATTTTTCATTGAACTTGGTCCTCCATAAAGATCTATTAAAAAATAATTTCTAGTCTTTTAATAACACAGTTAGGAATGACAGAGTTTTGCATCCAATAATAAGATATAGGCGTTAGAATAGTTGAGATCAAAGAAAGCCTTAACCCATAAGATAAGAATTTATAGTCCCATTCCATGACTTTAGAATTAATCTTGTCAAGTAATGGGCTATAGTTCTAAGCCTTATTATTGTTGTGCATGGTGATACCAAGATAACAAGTTGGGAGACTATTTGTGCTGAAACCAGTAGTGCTCTCCAAGCCATAGATTCTTCGTTGATGAAGCTTTTGTGGAGGTAATGATTTTTGTTTTTTCTTTGTTTGTGGACCGGTCTGGCACCATTTGATACATGTCTAAAAACAGCTTAATAGATCAATAGAATAGGGTAGACTATTAGTATAAATGATGATATCCAAATTCTTCTTAGTTCGGGGTTTTCCATTTTCCCACTTTTCTTTAAATCAACGGTATCCAAATTCCTCTTCAAAATCAACGGTTTCTTATAAAAGAAGTAAAGTAGCAGTGGGTTCCTCATTTCTCACTTTATTTTCTTTGTTTTCTTGTTATAAAATTTATTCTGTAATTCTAAGTTTACTCGTTTTTTCGTAGGTATCGAACCTTTGTGCTCGTGTCCGTATTGATAATACTATAACTCATTAAAATCAGTTACGTACTCTCTCAACTGCGATTAATGTCTAAAAGTAATTACATAATTGTTTATTTTTTAAAATAGTTTATTTTTGTAATCAATTTTAATTTACGGTCTAATACTCCCAAACAAATACTTCCATACACATGATTAAAATACTTTAATACTTAGACGCATCAAAAATTTAATGTAGTAAAATTATATATATATATATATATAAATTCAAGTAAAAGAACAAAATTTTCAAATTTAAAAATATAAAACTTTCTCATGTTAATCAAAATTAAAAAATAAAAATAAAATAAAAGAATTCGCTACATAAAGTAATATAAAAAGTATTACTCCATCTTCTCTTTTCTTGGTTCTTCTATTTTCCCGCTCTTTTTTAAGACGCCCAAGTTTCTTGTTTTGATTGTAGCAGAGTCTATAAATACCCAACCCTGATTCCTTCTTTCTCGCTTTATCTTTTCGGTTCTCTGCTAATAGAAGACTTTTTCGAATTCTAGGTTTTCTTCGTGTTCGTATAGACAAATCAGGTACATTCTCAATTGCGAATCAAAATAATTCCAGAATTGTAAAATCTAGATATGCTGAATTAGGGTTTTGGGTTTGGCGAAGAGTGCGGCTGTTTTTATGCGAGAATTGCAGTAGTGTTTGTTAAGATGTTATGAGTAGCATTGTAGTGTATCAGTAAGGTTCTCTATATGGTTCACTTGTAAAAGCTTAGTTCATTTCCATTTCCAGTTGTGGACTAGCAGATTTGATATGGTAGTTTTAGAAAGGCATGATTCTTAGTATATTTGATATGATAGTTCTAGTAAGGCACGATTCTTAGCACATGTTTCTATGCTCTTTGCTGGTGAATTGTATGTTGTGTCTGTCGTAGTTATAGCTATTTAGTATTTGCGTAATTGTTCAATCTATCTATTCTTCTTGTTTTGGAAAACTCGTGACTGATCATTGAATCTGTGATACGAGACTTCATATCTATTTCAAATCTTTCTATATTAAACTCCTCCTATTAATAGTTCATTTCCATTTCCAGTTGTGGACTCGTAGATTTGATATGATAGTTCTAGAAACGCATCATTCTTAGTAGATTTGATATGATAGTTCTAGTTCTAGAAACGCATGATTCGTGGTAGATTTGATATCATAGTTCTAGTTCTAGAAAGGCATGATCTTAGTAGATTGCTGGTGAAGTATAGTTATTTAGTATTTGCTTAATTCTTCAATCTATCTATTCTTCTTGTTATGGAAAACTATTGGTTGATCATTGACTTGTGATACCGGACTAAATCTCTATTTCAAGTCTTTCTATATCAAACTCCTGCTTTTAATTGTTCAATCAAAAGACTCAAATTATATGTATACTGTGCTATTATATTCTGCACTTCTTTCTTATTCCAGAAAACATGCAATCGTTTCTCTTTGAACTTTCAACTAATATTCTTTTGCTTATTTACATTTACAGCTTTTCGAATCTCAATCACAATGGTTTCTCTTTCGTCTCCTCCAATTGGATTTCGGTTCAACCCTACCGATCTTGAGCTGGTGGCTCACTTTTTGAAGATGAAAGTCCAAGGTTCGTCCGAGGGAGATCACATTATTCCGGAGATGGATATTTACAGTCGCGAACCTTGGCTTCTCGACCACTCAAACAGCCAATATCTTAGGCCCGATGAGTGGTACTATTTCACCAAGAGGCATAATGCTTCAAAAAATAGTAACGGAAAACGGACCCGTCGAGCCCTTGAAGGTATACAAGACAACGGACGGTGGAGAGCTAACAATATAATTGACATCTACGATTCCACTGGCATAGCTGTCGGTTACAAAAGGACTCTTACGTTCTTTCAGACCAGGACAAATAGCAAAAAATGCGGTCCAGCTCAGAAGAAAACAGATTGGATCATGCACGAGTATCTTCTCACTTCTTCCTCCTTTGAAGAATGGGCTCTCTGCAGAATCCGATATAACAGGAGGAAAGACAAAGTTAACAACAATATTGGTGCAGTTGCTTCATTTTCACCTCCACCTCAGCCGTTGCAGCTTCCATCTTCTACTCCACCGATTCAAGGGCTGCACTCTTCTGTTATGGATCCAGGGTCTTCTTCAGAATTTAGCCCCGCTAACAACAATGCTGATCTTCATCCACTTTCCACGGAGGATGAAGGAGGTGAAGCTGATGAATGGGGACTCGAACGCTGGTGCTCCGAGATCAATGCAGCACTCATGGGAGATCAATGCAGTTCCAACCTTCCTTCTTCGCAACTTGATTCCAGGGAGGATGAAGGAGGTGAAACTGAAATATGGGGACCCGAACGTTGGCAATACGAGATCGAGGCAGCAATCACGCAGATTCCGGTTTCTTAGCTACATGATTCGATTCGCTGTACAGATCTTGTACTAGTTTTTTTCACTGTACAGATGTTGTAGTAGGTCTTCTTTGAGAGAGGCGAAAGACATTTTTGATAATCCTTAGAATATTACCGATTGTAGCTTACTGATTATGCTCTTTTGCGTTTATCATCATGTGTTTTGTATGTTTAGAATCCAATTCGATTGAACTTCAAATTCAACTCTATTGATATCTGCTTTGCTATTAACCTGACTTTAGATGTGAAGTATGTATTTTTTCAAAGGGTTCACGGAAAAAAGTTTAGTTGTGTTCTGCTTTCATGCGTTTCACATTTGTGTGGGTTCATGTGCAGCTGTTGTTGCATACATGATGTATGATACTTCAAATCTGTAAGTTATAGTCAATGATAAAGCTCCAGAAGTAATCATGTATCCTCATGGTCATGGCACTCATGCTGCTTTTAGGGCGCTATTTATGTTCCCTTTACCTTATATAATCAGAAGCCAAAAAAGATGTACAATGATTGGAGACTCTTTTCTGATAATTTCAATTCATCTAACCCAAATGCTGATAGAAGAACAGCCGCTGTAGGGCTTCTTACATGCCTCCAGGCGCACCCAATGGTAGTCATAAACCTGGATTGCATCCGGCTGGGTTTTCAATGCCTCGGGTACCCCTTTCACCATTTCCTGTTGGCCCCTCTGCTCAGCCGTATAATATCCCAACTCGTGGAGCTATACATGGGCCAGTTGGAGCTGTTCCTCCTCATGTTCCTCCGCCAGGAAGTTGTGGTAATGTTGGTGTACCTATCGGAGGTCACCAGCAAGGCAACCAACCAAGTGTTGGAACTATTGGTCCTGGTTTTCACTATCCTGCTCTCGAGAATCCAAATAGCCAGCCTTCCATGGGCGGTCCATTATATCAGCCTGGATTCGCTAATAATATGCCAGGTCAAGGTGCAAGCCAAACTTTTCGGGATGGATTTTCCATGGGAGGCATGTCTCAGGATTTCTTGGGTGATGATTTCAAAAACTTTTACAATTTTGTATAAACATTTTACTAAGATGTTATATATATATATGGATCTTGATCTTTTTTTATTATTAATTTTGTTTGTTAAAATGGAAATCGCAGTATAGGAAGCCTGGGCGAAAAAAAGATATCGTAGAAGGCCTACATGTCCATGATTGCAGCGTTCAAGGAACTACAAATGGATTAAGGATCAAAACATGGCAGATGTAAATAGAAACGAATTGGTAACAAACTTGGGGATCAAGCTAGTTTTATGTATTGACTGAAAGTGAATATGTAGGGATTATTCTTGATGCTATGCGTAATGGTGACGTTTTAGAGTCGATTCCAATTCGCTTATTGGTTTACTTTAGTAAGTGATAAAATGTTTGGTGACATCTGTTTCAGGCAGTTAAAAAATATGTAAGTTATTATTTAAATTAGGTCTTTTCTTTGAATTTCGGTCCTAATCTAATTTAAGGTGAAGTATTAAATTAGCGATTAAATTTTTTGAAATCATGTTGGATTTATTTTTTTCAATTATTTCTAAAGATATAACATTGTAAGTATTTTTTTTACCATATAAATAAAATATCGTTTATGTTTATGCTGCATCAATTATAATATGCTGATCCACTTGAATTCAACAAGTGGAAACCAACTACGAATCATTTGATGTGTCATTCATGGTTGATTTAACCTATAAAAAATTATAAAATATAATAATTATAAAATATAATAATTACAGTTTAATATTTGAGCTCAAAATAATTAATCCATCCAATAGATTGTTAGTTTTAATGTTAAAATTAGAACTATTTATTAATTTAAATTGAAATATGAATTAGTCAAATTTTTATAAAAAAAAATAGTCATATATAATCATAAGTTTGAATTAAAAATATTTTCAATTTTTTTTAAAAAAATTAATGAATAATTGAAATACTTTTAGTTTTTAATTTGAAAATAAAAATTTCATATCATTTTTTTCATTTAAAGAGGATTGTTTTATATAATTGAAATATATAATTACTAACTCCAACTTTAGAACTCTTATCTCTCTATTAGGAATGACAGAGTTTTGCATCCCATAGTCTTTTTATAACTACATAAGAAGTCCTCCTTAGAGGTTTAAATTATCTTTTTTTTTATTAAAACAAATATTCTAAATATACAACTAGAAGTAATATCATAATCCCAGCATTAACATTTGCCGATGATTTATTGATATTTACTAATAGTATGCAAACTTTTATTGTTGTTCTAAGTAACTTCCTACATGAATATCATGACCTCTTCACACAAACCATCAACAAAACATAGACTAAAATAATATCATCTAAGCATGCTTCTCCTATCATTATAGCTTACATCTCTAACATAACTGGTTTTAGCTCTGAATATCTCCCTATGACTTACTTTGGCATCAACATCAGTAACAACAATAAGGCATCCAACTATGAGCCTGTAATCAGCAAACTAAGGTAACACATATCTAATTGGGATGGAAAAAATCTATCCTATGGAGGCAGATTAACTTTAATCTCATCAGTTCTTATGGCTCTTCCTTATTATTGGTTTCAGTATTGTACTATCCCCAAAGGAATTATGCACAAAATTGAAATCTTACTTAACAAGTTTCTATAGGGATATAGCCTAGACTCTAACAATATAAACTGGTCCACATGGTCCAAAGTTTGTAAGCCTTTCAAAGAAGGTGGTCTAAATGTAAAGCATCTTCAAGACATACACGATATCTACTCATGCAAAATTTGGATAAATTTTAGGAAATATAAATCTATTTGGGCTAAATTAATGCACAGTATTTACTATAAATATTCTGACCATTTGCAAGCTAAAGTTTCTATAACTACAGGCTCACACACATAGAGAAGACTATCTGCAATCATGACTATAGTTGAACCCTATGTCAAGTAAAGATGGTAATTTTAATCCTACAGATACTTGGAATATGCTTAGAAAGCATCATAATATTTCTAACCTATATGGCAAGCTCTGGAACTCAGGCACACCTAGGAAACGTTCTGTTATAACCTGGAGAATAATCAACAAATTTCTGCCTATAGACACAATGTCTGCAAAAAAGGTACATCCATCTAGCATCTAAATATCGATCATGCTCTAATACCAAAACAACTAATCTCTTATTTGTTGAATGTATTTTTTCATGGACTATTTGGACACACTTTGCTAGTATTTTCAAAATTCAAGTTGTTAGATACGTCACTATTGCACACTTATTGAGAAACTGGTATTGGGCACCAGGTAGTGACACTCACATCTGCTCTATCCTACTACATATCATCTGATGGACTATATGGCAAGCTAGGAATAAATATAAGGTTCAAGGTATGGTTTTTTATCCTACAAGCACCATTAACTATATAAATCAGCAAATGCATGCTCTTGATAATGCTTTCATTCTAAAAAAATAAGCATTAGAAAAACATTTCTAATTCTTCTTTAATCATAAAAAAATAAATAAGAAGCCAACATACCTTACCTGGATCCATCCTCCAAAGGGAAGAATGAAATTAAATACGGACGGTTCGTCATTAGCAAACGGTGAAGCTTTTGGTGGAATTATCATCAGAAAATCTGATGGCCACCTTATCTTTAGGCTTGGCAACACTTATGGAAAACTCTCCATGATAATTGGTGAAGCCTATGATCTCATTTATGGTCTAATTCTATGTAAGGAAAAAGATTTGGTTAATGTTGACAATGAGACATATTCTCAAATATTAGTCAATCTGTTAGCCAAAGGTGTTTATCCTTCTGCTCTCTACCATACACTCAAAAAATAAAGATATCGCATACACCATAACATGATTTATACCATATAATTCGTGTCCAAAACAATGTTGCCGACTGACTAGCAAAGTGGACATCCAAATGCAAAATGAAGCTGGAAGTAGCCTCAGCTAATGCCCTTAATTATTTAAAATTTATCATTCAACTCGAGCAAAATGGTATAAGATATATTAGATATAATAAATAAATCATTATCTTACTCTACAAACCTGTTTTCTAAGTTTATGGGTACTTGCAGCTCTTTGACAATTTCATACCCATAAATAAATGCGTCCTTAGCTTTAATTTCCAGATGCATAAACGCTGGAAGCTCAAGATATAATTATATAGGGATTGTATCTCCATTTTCATGTTTCTAGTATTCAAATCTACAAATTCATTCGAAAAGCCCCCCTGGTTCTAGAGATGGACTCGATGGATCATGACCGACTAAATCTAGAATTCCTTTGTGAGAGTTCAGCTCTCTGTATTTTGGAGGCACTCATCTTATTTCCATACCTATCTCACTTAGCTTTCTCTTTCTTTTAACTTAATCAAAAGATTTGAAGCTTCTATCGATAGGGTACTCTGGGGGTGCATCTTCGTAATCCTCGAGTCTGTTCTCTCTTCCTGCATTAGCCAACAGAATTGATTAGATTTGATTTCGATAACGGTTGAATCTTTTCTAACTGGATTTTGATTTACTGAAGTTAGGTTACCTGAAATCGATTGTCAATTCTTTAATTACTCGTGGTTTTTTCCAGAATTAGCCAGTTGCATGTCCATTTCAAAGAATCCAGAGGATGTCTTCCCAATTGATAGATATGTTGGAGGCTCATGAAAGAGGTCACTGGGGAATGTGTCAATCTGCATCATTCCAAGAAATTTTTAGCTCTTTCATTAATCAATTACAAGAGTAAAGTTGGATTGAAACCTTAACAAAGATCGCATTCCATCTTTAATTGATCTTTAAAAGTTGGATTTGTTCATTTGAGTTGACAAGGAAAGTATAACCATCTTAATGTTTAATATTTGAGCTCAAAATAATTAATCCATCCAATAGATTGTTAGTTTTAAAGTTAAAATTAGAACTATTTATTAATTTAAATTGAAATATGAATTAGTCAAATTTTTATAAAAAAAAATAGTCATATATAATCATAAGTTTGAATTAAAAATATTTTCAAAAGAAAATTAAAAATTAATGAATAATTGAAATACTTTTAGTTTTTAATTTAAAAATAAAAATTTCATATCATTTTTTTCATTTAAAGAGGATTGTTTTCTATAATCGAAATATATAATTACTAACTCCAACTTTAGAACTCCTATCTCTCTATTTTTTTGAAAAACGTTTTTTCAATTTTTAAAACTATTGTTCCGGTAAGTTATTTGATTTCATCATTGACACCGTAAGTAGAACACGAATGGTCCAAGAATACTTAAACATCCCAAAAAAAATTTATAACTAAATCTATCATTTAATCATGTCAAATCCACTAACCACTAAACTCGACGTTCCAACAACTAAGACTCAAGTAGATCTAGTTTTAGTAATAAGACAACAGATAAACAATTTGCAGCAAAACTATAAAGAGGAACTCCTCGCTTTTGATTGGCTATGTTGCTGGGAAAGTAAGACAATAAAGCCTCGTTTAGAAATACATCGTTCATGTCGTCAGGATGACTCCAATGAAGGCGACAATGCTTCAATTGCATCAGTATCAGGTTATCGACCATACTAGATCGGTCACAATGACGAGAGCATATAAGCTATCACCCCATGGAAGAGGTTATGAGGGTTGGACGCTCTAGGGGAGTATATGAGAAAAAATCAACATAAATGAGCGAACATCGTTAACAGAGGCACTACCGTTCTCGTTCAAGGAACCAAACTTCTCTTGTCTGAACCGAGTAACTGGAAACGAAGGACCCGCCAAGCTATTTACCAGCCACATTAAACCTCGTTTAGATTTGGGCCGCACCAAATAGACCCGCAATGACATGAGCAATACAAGTAGCAGATCCCCGAGGAAGGTCACAGATTTAGGGTATGTCAAACTATGGCTACCATACATGCGGGAGCACAACACGAGGTACAATCTTGTCATATATCCATTAGCACAAGAGATACGGGTAAGAGAGATGCCTCGTAAGTTTACCCATTAGAAGATGGATGAGTACGACGAGACGAGCAACTCAAAGCATGATATCGAATAATTACAAGACAAGATATTGGGGTTCTGTGGCAATGATAAACTCTTTTCCTGTGCCCTTTCGATGACCTTCCAAAATAGTGAACTAAAGTGGTTCAATGAGTTGCCCCTAAGGTCAGATCTTAGTTCTAAGACGTTATGATTCATAAATCAATTCATATGGAGCAAGGTAATCTGGGAAGATGAGGATCACATCATTCATTCTAAGCTGAAGCCTAGTGAAAACATACAGGACTAAATAAAAAGCTTTATCTATTATATTATGTTGAATGACTTGAATTCAACAAGTGGAATCCAACGATGAATCATTCAAAAATCAGACGTTTCATTCATTGTTGATTTGGACGTAGGAAAAATTGCAAAATATAATAAGTACAGTCTAATATTTGGGGTCTAATATCAAAATTATTAATTAATCGAATAGATTGTTAGTTTTAATATTATTAGTTTTAATGTTAAAAATATAACTGTTTATTAATTTAAATTAAGAATATAAATTAGTCGAATTTTAATAAAAAATGAAAAAGATAACAAATAGTTATATATGATCACTATAGAATAAGTTTGAATTGAATTGGATCCTTAAATTTTATTAAGGATTTGTTGGGTTTTAATTTGGTTGAATTTTACATTAAGAAATATTGAGCACAAGATGAAAAAAAGGTTCTCCAATAATCCTTTTCTTGGAAGCCAAGAAAATCATATTTACATTATACAAACCCTATCTAGTTATCTCTTTTTTGGCTACTTGTCAATCTCTTCTTTGGCTACTTGTCAATCTCCATTTGAGGCTCCTGATCTTCATCAACTTTTGTATCCTTGATCCAGCATGAAAACTCTTCAAAATCCTGCTTTTGAAGACTTCCCTCCTATCAGACCTATAAGCACCACTCTCCGTTGAATTTATTGTCCAAAACAACCTAGGCAGAAGCTACCAATCCATTAAAATCGACCCCTACAGTCAAACCACTATAAATCATAGAAAAGAATGATCACATCTTTATTCAGTATTGTGAAAGAATCAATGAAAGATTAAGATCTTCTTCAACTCTGACTAGGCAGATTACTTTAATACAACTACAATTACGCATTTGGACACAACGTGTTCTGACCATACCCCCTTCTAGTTTCTATATTCAACAACATACATAAACCATTCTAGTTTTAGATTTCTTAATATGTGGACACTGAATGAATATTTCATTTCTCATGTTGAAAATATCTGGAAATTATCTATGCAGGGTTTCTCTTTATATATATTCTTGAACAAGCTAAAGAGGTTAAAACATTCTCTAACAATTTGGAACAAAACAAAATTTGGAAACATCTTTGACAAAATCAAGAAAGCATAACACAATATTCTACTAATGAAGCAAATCTGCACTAAATGGATCATAGACAGTTAATTAATTGATAAATCTGCACTAAATTACTTTAATGAAATGCTTACTAATAACTTTTTTTTTCATGACACGAACATCCGCATCTTGTCTAACAGCTCCTTATTGAATAACATTCCCAAGTTGATATCCCTGAAGACAGTTCCACGCTCCTGCAACAACCAACAGAAGAAGAGATTTATCAAGCAATTAAAAGTTTAAACTTTAATAATGTTGCGGGAATGAATGGATTAAACTACTTTTTTACACTACTTGTTGAAATATAATTATAGATGATTTATGTGCGGTTGTACAATATTTCTTTCTAGGTAAAGACATTCCAAAAGGCATCCTCTCAACTGGAATCTGCCTTATACCTAATTGAAATAAATATTAGAAACATACATGTTTTAATTCAAGTTAATGGTCAAGTTTCAGGTTTTTTTAAAACTACTAAGGGTTTAAGACAAGGGGATCCCTTATCCCATGGTCTTTTTATAACTACAGAAGAAGTCCTCCTTAGAGGTTTAAATTATCTTTTTTTATTAAAACAAATATTCTAAATATACAACTAGAAGTGATATCATAATCACAGCATTAACATTTGTAGATGATTTATTGATATTTACTAATAGTATGCAAACTTTTATTGTTGTTCTAAGTAACTTCCTACATGAATATCATGACCTCTTCGGACAAACCATCAACAAAACAAAGACTAAAATAATATCATCTAAGCATGCTTCTCCTATCATTATAGCTTACATATCTAACATAACTGGTTTTAGCTCTGAATATCTCCCTATGACTTACTTGGGCATCAACATCAGTAACAACAACAAGGCATCCAACTATGAGCCTGTAATCATCAAACTAAGGTAACACATATCTAATTGGGATGGAAAAAATCTATCCTATGGAGGCAGATTAACTTTAATCTCATCAGTTCTTATGGCTCTTCCTTATTATTGGTTTCAGTATTGTACTATCCCCAAAGGAATTATGCACAAAATTGAAATCTTACTTAACAAGTTTCTATAGGGATATAGCCTAGACTCTAACAATATAAACTGGTCCACATGGTCCAAAGTTTGTAAGCCTTTCAAAGAAGGTGGTCTAAATGTAAAGCATCTTCAAGACATACACGATATCTACTCATGCAAAATTTGGATAAATTTTAGGAAATATAAATCTATTTGGGCTAAATTAATGCACAGTATTTACTATAAAAATACTGACCATTTGCAAGCTAAAGTTTCTATAACTATAGGCTCACACACATAGAGAAGACTATCTGCAATCAGGACTATAGTTGAACCCTATGTCAAGTGTAATAATGATATTTCTATTAAATGACTTGTATCTAAAGATGGTAATTTTAATCCTACAGATACTTGGAATATGCTTAGAAAGCATCATAGTATTTCTAACCTATATGGCAAGCTCTGGAACTCAGGCACTCCTAGGAAACGTTCTTTTATAACCTGGAGAATAATCAACAAATTTTTGCATATAGACACAATGTCTGCAAAAAAATGTACATCCATTAGCATCTAAATATCGATCCTGCTCTAATACTGAAACAACTAATCTCTTATTTGTTGAATCAGGAAATGTACATTCAAGGTATGGTTTTTTATCCTACAAGCACCATTAACTATATAAATCAGGAAATGCAGGCTCTTGATAATGCTTTCATTCTAAAAAATAAGCATTAGAAAAACATTTCTAATGCTTCTTTAATCATACAAAAATAAATAAGAAGCCAACATACCTTACCTGGATCCATCCTCCAAAGGGAAGAATGAAATTAAATACGGACGGTTCCTCATTAGCAAACGGTGAAGCTTTTGGTGGAATTATCATCAGAAACTCTGATGGCCACCTTATCTTTAGGCTTGGAAACACTTATGGAAAACTCCCCATGATAATTGGTGAAGCATATGCTCTCATTTATGGTCTAATTCTATGTAAGGAAAAAGATTTGGTTAATGTTGACAATGAGACATATTCTCAAATATTAGTCAATCTGTTAGCCAAAGGTGTTTATCCTTCTGCTCTCTACCATACACTCAAAAAATAAAGATATCTCATACACAATAACATGATTTATACCATATAATTCGTGTCCAAAACAATGTTGCCGACTGACTAGCAAAGTGGACATCCAAATGCAAAATGAAGCTGGAAGTAGCCTCAGCTAATGCCCTTAATTATTTAAAATTTATCATTCAACTCGAGCAAAATGGTATAAGATATATTAGATATAATAAATAAATCATTATCTTACTCTACAAACCTGTTTTCTAAGTTTATGGGTACTTGCAGCTCTTTGACAATTTCATACCCATAAATTATGTCCTTAGCTTTAATTTCCAGATGCATAAACGCTGGAAGCTCAAGATATAATTATATAGGGATTGTATCTCCATTTTCCTGTTTCTGGTATTCAAATCTACAAATTCCTTCGAAAAGCCCCCTGGTTCTAGAGATGGACTCGATGGATCATGACCGACTAAATCTAGAATTCCTTTCTGAGAGTTCAGCTCTCTGTATTTTGGAGGCACTCATCTTATTTCCATACCTATCTCACTCATCTTTCTCTTTCTTTTAACTTAATCAAAAGATTTGAAGCTTCTATAGACAGGGTACTCTGGGGGTGCATCTTCGTAATCCTCGAGTCTGTTCTCTCTTCCTGCATTAGCCAATAGAATTGATTAGATTTAATTTCGATAATGGTTGAATCTTTTATAACTGGATCTTGATTTACTGAAGTTAGGTTACCTGAAATCGATTGTCAATTCTTTAATTACTCGTGGTTTTTTCCAGAATTAGCCAGTTGCATGTCCATTTCAAAGAATCCAGAGGATGTCTTCCCAATTGATAGATATGTTGGAGGCTCATGAAAGAGGTCCCTGGGGAATGTGTCAATCTGTATCATTCCAAGAAATTTTCAGCTCTTTCATTAATCAATTACAAGAGTAAAGTTGGATTGAAACTTTAACAAAGATCGCATTCCATCTTTAATTGATCTTTAAAAGTTGGATTTGTTCATTTTAGTTGAGAAGGAAAGTATAACCATCTTGAATTTGGATCGAGAAGTCGCTAGGGTTTCTTATAGTGTCGATAGCAAAACAAATTGGGGTTATGCCTCGATCTGTAGAATCACTTGTAAGGCTTTGATATCTTTAAGCCTTCGGCCTATTTTGGACCCCAACCTGTATTTGAATTTACTATTAAATAAAATATGTCTTTTGAGGTTAAAATAAATTGAATTAAAAATATATTTTTCAAAAATTAAAAATATTAATAATTAATTGGAATATTTTTAGTTTTTAATTTAAAAATAAAAATTTCATATCAACTTTTTTTTCATTCAAAGATGAAAATATATGTAATCAAAATATATAATTAATAACTCTAACTTAAAAATCATATCTCTCTACTTTTTCAAAAATGTTTTTTTTATTACTTAAACCTATTATTCTGGTAAGTTATTTGATTTCATTATTGGCACCGTATGAAGAACATGAAAGTTTCAAGAAGATTTAAACATCCCCTAAAAATATTAAAGCTAAATCTATCATCCAACCATGTCCAATCCACTAACCACTAAACTCGACGTTCCAACAACTCAGAATCAAGTAAATCCAGTTTTAGCAAACAACAAATAAAGAATTTGCAGCAAAGCTATAAAGAGGAACTCATGGATTTTGATTGGCTATGTTGCTGGGAAACTAAGATAATAAAGCCTCATTTAGAAATACACCGTTCATGTCGTCAGGATGACTCTAATGAAGGCGACAATACTTCAATTGCATCAGTATTGTGCTAACGACCATACTATATTGGTCACCACGACGAGAGCACATAGGTTATCACCCCATGGAAGAGGTTATGAGGTTCGGATGATTTAGGGGATTTTATGAAAAATATTCAACGTAAATGAGAGAACATCGTTAAAAGAGGCGCTACCGTTCTTGTTCAAGGAACCCAAACTTCTCTTGTCTGAACCGAGTAACGGGCGACGGAGGACCCGCCGAACTATTTAGCAGTCCCATCAAACCTCGTTTAACTTTGGAACGCACCAAATAGACCCTCAATGGCATGATCAATACAAGTAGAAGATCCCCAAAGAAGGCCGCAGATTCAGGGTATGTCAAACTATGGCTACCATATATGTGGGAGCACAACACGAGGTAAAATTTTATTACATATCTATTAGCTTAATGGATACAGGTACGAGAGATACCTCGTAAGTTCAGCCATTATAAGATGGATGAGTAAGACGAGACGATCAACTCAAAGCATCACATCGAATAATTACAAGATAAATATTAGGATTCTGCGGCAATAATAAACTATTTTCCTGAGCCCTTTCGATGACCTTCCACAATAGTGAACTTATATGGTTTAATCAGTTGCCCCTAAGGTCAATTCTTAGTTTTACATTGCTATGATTCATAGATTAATCCATATGGAGCAAGGTAATCTAGGAAGATGAGGATTGCATCAACCATTCTAAGTTGAAACCTAGTGAAAACATACCGGATTACATAAAAAAGTTTATCAAAACAAATCATAGTTTGAAACAAATGTCATTATCTTACGACATGTGTTGCTAACCGGCAAGGTATCCTCAACAAATTTTATTTAAAAAAATTATGAAGTACAAGTATCCAACCTTCGGCCAGCTCTTAGCCCAGGTTGAGCAACATATCAAGGTTGAATAAAAGCACATATTTTATCCTTTGTATCACCCAACTTATGTAACAACCAAACCATTCTTGTTGCTCTACTACAAACCGATATACATGTTTACATGTTAGACCAACGATCCATTAAAATAAAAAATAAGAGAACTCAGAATAAAACACTGACAAAGGTTATGAGTCTTTGACCCAACAAGCTTTAGACACTAGGTATACCAAACTCATTGAGAGTATAAAAACCTTGTATGAGATAACTAAATATGTGTTTTGCTTTTGACAACTAGAACAAATATGGACCCTAGAAGAATGGAGAAGCACTAGCAAGTTCTACAAGTACAATAATGATAACGGTCGTAATAAAAGTGAGTATAAAGCCTTGAATAACGAAATCCATGACCTCATTGATGATGGTAAGATGTTTGAGTTCATGAAAGGGACGAGCCCTTCATGCTTCTAGGAACAAAAATCAATACTGTAAATAAATAAAATATAATAGATATTCAGGATTCACCACAAAAAAAACTATAAATATTTCTAAATTATAATTTAATCTTTTGAATTTTATAATTTAGATATTCTAAATTATATAATCTAAATTTTATAGATATTTTGAATTGTGTTATTAATGCTCAAAATTTTAGGTCTCCTCCATGACTTATTTTATTGTTCACTAGTTTCAAAATTAACATTAGTTGGTCTATGTTTTTTCTTAAGATAGAGAGTTATAGAGTTCAATTTCAGAGCAAATAGACTAGCATAAATCATAATGTTCTTTTTATTTTGCATTTCTAATCTTGAATTTTATTGTTATTGAGTTTTTTCTATTTGTCATTATCGGATATATAGATATTTTAATACAGCTCCCAAATATAAAGGAGAAAGTCTAAATTTCTCTAGTTTAATTGTTATTAAATTACTATACAATTATCACAAAATGGCTCAAGCACTGAATATATGCGAATGAAAGATTTAAATGAACACAGGATTTAACGTGGTTCGACAATTGTCTACGCCCATGGGCGCCGCCAGAGAAAAGAGTTTCATTATGGTAGAAAATGTACAGATTTCAGATTGTGTTTTGTGTAGCCCTAGTAGCCTATTTATAGAGAATTTATACACTTACTAGACAATGGGCCTAATGGGCTCATACTACAAGATTAAAAATGATATTGTCACAACACTTATTTGTACGACCGAACACAGTACACTGTCAAGGCACAATATCACTATCACAGACACAAAACTGTACTGCCGGACACAGTACACGATCAAAGCACTATTCGACTCATTTACAACAAATCTTCCCCTTGAGGCGAATTTCCTTTCTTCACTATCAACAAAGAAACTTCTCTTATTCTGACTCACCAAATGCGCTTCAGGAATTTACTCTATACTGCGAACACCGATCCAGTTTAGGCACTCCATAAACTTTCGAACTGTTACTGCCTTGGTCATTATATCTGCTGGATTATCGTGTGTAGACACTTTCTTCATATCAACAATTCCCTTTGATATTATATCACGAATAAAATAATACCTGACATCTATGTGCTTTGTACGCTCATGGTACATCTGGTTCCCTGTAAGGTGTATGTCGCTTTGACTGTCACAAAACACTTTTGTAGTAGTCCTATCGAATCCCAAATCTGCCACCAAACCTTGCAACCATATTGCCTCTTTAACTGCTTCCGTTACCGCCATGTACTCTGCCTCTGTTGTAGACAAAGCTGCAGTAGCTTGCAACTGTGCTTTCCAACTGATCGCACTCCCAACTAGAGTAAATACATATCATGTCAGAGATTTTCTTTTATCCATATCACATGCAAAATCAGAATCAACGAAACCAACCAATGATCCTGCAACATCATTCAGTGATTCACCAATATCGGTCTTCTTAAAAGTTAAGCCAACGTTCACAGTATTCTTTTGAAGAGATTCAATCGCTTCCCCCATAACACCAATCTATCGATCTGCCTCTGAACTCGCTATAGCTTCTCTGTAGCTACTAGGTTCCTGCATCTCAACTTCTTCTGCAACTGACAGAGCATATGCAACTAGATTCGCATACCTTTTTGGAAGTCTAATATATTTTCTTTCTCTGCCCAATGCTATGCTATAAGGTTGTTATTCTGGTTTAGGCGCATCATCATCACTATCATCTGATGCTAACGCTTCACCTCCTGATTCTGGATCCACCTCAGAACCACTTGAATTATTGGGCGTGCTACGAACTGATTCTACTTCAAGGTCCACATGTTTACTCACAACCGATCCTGATTCGACCATTTCTCCTACTTCCTTCTGACTGTCTATCGAAGCAAACTCATTAAAAGTAACGTCCCTACTGATGAGAAAACCTGGATACTTTGGAGAGGTACACCATAACCTATATCCATTCACTCCAGTAGCATATCCCAGAAATATGCACCTCTTTACCCTCGACTCAAGCTTACCATCTCTCACATGAGCATACGCAGGACAACCGAACACCCTCAAATGTTCATAATCAGCCGACGATCCAGACCAAATCTCAAAAGGGGTTTTACAATCAATAGCCGTTGATGGAGACCGATTCACCAAGTAACACGCTGTATTGATAGCTTCGGCCCAAAAAATAATTTCCCATACCGGAATGCGAGAGCATACTTCGTGCCTTGTCACAAAGCGTTTTGTTCATTCTTTCTGCGACTCCATTCTGTTGTGGTGTTCTAGAACAAGTGTGATGGCGCACTATTCCCCCAGCTTCGCAGAACTCGTTGAACTCACGACTGCAATATTCTAACCCATTATCTATCCTAAGACGTTTGATTTTTCTTCATGTTTGCTTCTCAATCATCGTCTTCCTTGTGACAAAGGTTGAATATGCCTAATCTTTCGTTTTCAGAAAGTAAACCCACACCATCCTTGAATAATCATCAATCAAACTCATGTAGTATCTGGCTCCGCTCTTGGATGGAATTCTGTTTGGACCCCAAAGATCTGAGTGAATGTAGTCAACTGTCCCTTTAGTCTTTTTTACAGCCGATTCGCTGAATTTGACTCTAGTTTGTTTACCAAACACACAATGGTCACAAAATCCCAATGATTCTGCTTTATACCCTTTCAACAAATCTCTTTTTCCCAAATCAGCTAATCCTCTGTCACTCATGTGACCAAGACGCCAATGCCACAACTTATTTTGATCCTGCCTACTTTGGCTATTACTCTCTGATGATGCTACTGCAGCATCGCCCATAACAACACTCCCCCGGAGAATGTAAAGACCCTTCTGCAAACTGCCTTTCATGCATACCATTGAGCCTTTTGTCACTTTGATTACACCATTTTCTGCACAGTACTTGTAACCCCGAGAGTCTAGAGTCCCAGGAGAAATCAGGTTTCTCTTTAACCAAGGAACATGCCAGCATGCAAGATTCTAACAACCCCGTCAAACATTCTGATTTTAACGTTACCAATACCACCAACAATCAATGAATAATTGTTCCCTAAATAGACAGTTTCCTGCATTGGCTTGTACGTATCAAACCACTGCTTGAACTGCCACATGTGACATGTAGCGCCAGTATCGAGTACCCAAGAGTTTTGCCCAAAGTCTGAAATCACGGATAATACATCTCATGTACCACTGTTTTCACTATTGTCAGAATCGTTCACACCTTCAACAATTTTTGCTGCATTTTCCTTTTGATTTCCCTCCTATAATAACCTTTCTCACTGCATTCATAACAGTTTGAGTGCTTTACCCTTGACTTGGACCTCCAGTTTTTCCTTCTTAAAGAACTCGCTTTGCTTCTAGATCTTCCCCTAGTCATAAGACCTTCCCCTTCAGCTTGATTGTCTGGCTGCAACTGTCTCATCTCCTTTGATTTCAGTGCCCCTTGACATATGCTAGCGATAAATTATCCTTACCATACATAATGGTATCTACGAAGTTTTCATAGGGAGCTAGTAACGATCTCAATACACACAAAGCTTGATCCTCATCCTCAATATTGATATCTATGTTCTCCAAGTCCATTATAATTGATTTGAAATTATCTAAGTGCTCTGTTATGGACATACCTTCTTTCAGTATGAAATCATACAAACGCTTCTTCAAGTATAATCGGTTTACTACTGATTTCTCTGAGTAAAGATCTCCTAGCTTTTTCCATGCGCAGGCAGCAGTCTTCTCACCACTAATCTCGCGAAGCACATTGTCTTTCACACTCATTAAAATCCAGCACAAAGCTCTTTCTTGAAGATCTTGTTTCTCCTTTTCTGGTAACTTATTCTCCACAGCCTTCCACAGCCCTTGTGGTTCCAATGAATATTTCAGTTTAATCTTTCACAACGCAAAGCTGGATCCCCCATCAAATTTTTCAATCATGTATATTGTTGTTGTAGACGCCATTGTGAAACCCTAATTGTAAAAGCCCTAATTTCACCACGTGGCTCTGATACCAATTTTGTTATTAAATTACTATGCAATTATCACAAAATGGCTCAAGCACAGAATATATGCGAATGAAAGATTTAAATGAACACGGGATTTAACATGGTTTGACAATTGTCTACGTCCACGGGCGCCGCTAGAGAAAAGAGTTTCACTATGGTAGAAAAGGTACAGATTTCAAAAGACCTAATAAGATATAATTTACTAAGTACTTACAGAATAAAGTAATTTAACAACCAATTATATAATTTGTAATCCCGCAAAATAAATCTAATCTCGCAACCAATTTGCACGCAGTTCCACAACAGATTAACACGTAATTCTGCAATCAAAATAGAATTATATATTTCCACAACACGTAACTAATTCCACACCTAATTTTCAATGTATTTTCTCAACTGAATCACACTCATTTTCTCAACCATAGTTTTTAACAGCAATTAAAACAAACAAACAAAGAAAATTACACATAGTTTTTTTCAAACAAAAAACTTACCATTGTCACCTTCTTTAACTATTGCATAAAGTAGAACCCCTCGGTGTGTCCTCGTAAAAAATATGCCATTCATAAAGAGCATGAGACGGTAAGAGTGAAAACCTTGAAGGCGAGCTACATAAACTATGAAACACCATTTAAGGCGGTTGTCTCCATCATACTCCAACGGATAATTATTTGTGATTTCGAAGCTCTTTAATGCCTTAAATAACCTTTTAACATGCTGAAGAAAGTGGGACTATCTTCGTAAAATTCCCTTGTAGCTTTCTCCAAAGCAATCCATGACAAACGATAAGAAATATCTAAACCATAAACGGATTTAACAATGTATTGAACTTTTTTTCAAGTAACATCACTTCTTGATCTAATATCATCACATATCTTGTTTGATATCAAATCGGACGTCAAATAGTTTTTATTTTCTATCGAGAAATCAGGATAACACTTATGATTACCAACATATTTTTTAATAATCATATATTAATTTGAATGATCAATTGAAGCATAAATCCTTCATGGACATCATTTGTTCTCTTTCATCGAATAATTAACACTAAATTTTTATTTCCGATTATGAATGCATTTATAACTAAATCCATATTCGATATTAAGTCGAGATAATGCAAGATGCATGAAAGTAACACCACCTTCAAATGTATATCTTACGGCTTGAATACCGCCAACCCAACTTCTGGTAACAAATTATTTTTTCTTATGTTAAAAAAATAAACATCCAAACTAAGTTCTCAAATTGATATACCATCTTCAACTATCGAATCAATATTTTGTAATGATACTTTATCTAAATCGGTATCGTTCTCACCTAAAAGTCTAGTTTCAATAGTTTTAATAATATTAAAAATCCCAATATCAATATATTGACATTCACTACGACCAGCTAATGCAACCATTGATATAAAATCATCCTCACAACATAAAATAATAGATCTTATATTCACCAAATGAATAATTGAAGATAAACGACCCTTAATCAGCTAATCACACTTGTTAATTACAAAATCAATCATACTTTCATAATTTTCAAACGTACTAACTAGACGAATTGAAAACCTTATTATTTTGTTTAAAGATAACCGATAAGGACATTGCAAACCTACAAACAAACAAATAAAATAAAAAATATAAGTTGAGACTATTTTCGCACCAAACTTTCACATATTTATACAACCAAAACATAACAACAGTACAAATAGTTATAATGCAACCAATCTGAATGTAATTTCGTAACACAACACTAACTATTTATGCAATTAAAAAACGTAAATCTGTAATCCAAAGGACGCGGGAAAAAAGAACGTAATTTCACAACTACACGTACAAACTACCAAATACCCCAAAATTTTGTTTTCCCAAAATTACTATTTTCAGTTAAATGTCAAAAAAATAAATGAATGTATGAAATCGAAGAATAAACAAAACTAAAGAATTCATATAAATCATGAAACGATCACCTAATAATTCGACACAAATAAAATAACAAAATCAGAAACTGAATCGATAAACGACTTCGAAAAAAGACAAATGAAATTACAAAAGAACAAAGAAAATAAGAAGTGATAATCAAATGCTGAAGAAATTGATCGTAAAGAAGAAAAATACCTAGAATCCACCAAAAAAATCTAGAAATCACGATCCGAAAATAATAGCGCAACATAAAAATTATTAAAAAATATATCATAAGCATAAAATAACAATATGGGAGATATTTAAAAAATGTATGTGATCTGTAAAACTAATTCATCATTAGATGATTATCCTCACCTTGTTTATAGCAAGTGTTCAAAAATATAGTTTAATACAACGTTAGAAAACCCATAAATATAGATATTTATTTATTTTTGTAAAAACAACTTCCAAATAATGGTTGTTTATTTTTTTTAGGGTGACTCTCATATAAGTTCCAAAATTAGTATTTGATATCAAATACGAAGTTTATTCATATTTGGTATCATGCACCTAACAAAATACTATAATACTCTTGTTTATAACATTATAAACTAACTTCTAACAAAAAAACTATGTTTTTTTTCCTTTTTTTTAAAAATTGTATCTTTTGATTTATAATTCCAAAAATAAAACCGAAACCACCATCGTGTTTATATTTACGAGACAAATCAAATAAATAGTCTATTTAATATATTTTGGACGAAAAAATAAAACTGTTAAAAAATTAAATTAATACTATTAAAAATATAACACCGCTAATTAGCAATATTAATTATTTTAATAGTGCTAATTAGCAATATTAATTAACAGTATTAAAGAAAAATAGTAATGAATAGGTAAAGAACATTAGTATGTACTCAATATCTACTTCTAAGATTTCCAAAATTAGAGAGCTTTCAAATAATATTTCCACTAAGGAAACAACAAAGTATCACATTCACTTTATCTATATGTTGTTCTCTTCATACATCACTTACATAAGAACCAGGATATTGTTTATACTCCAAAGGAAAGATCATGGAAGCATGCAGCTATAAGCCTATGTAAGAGGGTTAGCATAGTCATTATATATAAAGAAGTGATACATCAAAGTATTCTTAAAAAAAGAAAAATTCACTAAAGAGTATTCGCATTAAACATACACCACAAGTAGAAAGTATGATAAGATTTAAACTAAATTTCATAAAAAATAAAATGATATGTATAATATCATTTCTTGATAAATTGCAAACCGTTCTCGTTAGAGTAGTGTTCCATGAAACTCATAAATCTTTCTCACTCACTTGGTATCGGCATCACGTACTTGGATTCAATCCATGTAGGCTTTCCATTAACAAATTTAGCACTCACATTAGTTGACTAAAGAACACATTTCTCGTGGATCATGTACAAACCAGTAATCTCGGCAGATCAGTCGTCATGTCAAATACTGATGATTGCTCAAACCGGAATATGGCTTCACCATTTGTTCTGCTCTTGATTTGGTTAACCACATATCATGTACCGTAAGTTCATCAGTTCCTATGATGAATTGTATACTAAGCTTAACCGACATCATAATTGGTATGTGATTCTTGCATATCTGTGTTGATGAGTTTGACTGTATGCGAAACAATCCCAATGAATGATAATCAAACGAGGAGTGCAAGTTTTGATAATCACTAAAATGTACAATGCCTACATTAGAATATGAAGCTATTAGCGTTACCCAAAGCATATATTATAAAGTTATTGGAATTCTAAGTATTTTCCATAATTTCAACTTCTACAACTACTTCTAGAGATTAACGACATAAAATTTTATACTAACTCAGGAGGATTTGAATAAATTTTATCCTAAACTAAAAATCTAAAAGGATTGTGGTTCGAATCCCGAAAGTAAAATTGTTAAACATAATTGTATATTATAAAAATCAGAATCAACATAGCCACACTAGGTTTAGTATCGGAACTCCAGTGTCGATTTCTGTTTCTTTTAGAGTAGCATTCTAGATATTATTACAAGAATGTTGTCGGTTGGATAAAACACCACTCATCATCATCGTCTTCCTCTTCTTCTATGTCCAACGATAACATAATTTTCTTAGTGGTGCCGGTGATGAGATTCAAGTCCATGTCCTCGAGGAAATCGACGTCGCATTTGAGACATAGTAACAGAGTAGATACGGCGGCCGATGAGAGGAGTGTGACACTCATTATCGACGACGACGATAGTGGTTAATGACCTTTTAACAGTTATTCATATATGCTTCTAGTGGAATTAAAACTAAGATTTTCGAAAAATTAACATTACCTACAATAGTTATTCATATATCTTTATCGTAGTTTATTAAATGAATGAGGGTTAACTTGATATGTTGAAATTATTTGGTATTTAAATGACCTGAACAACTTTTGATAGATCTATGAAATAATAACCATATTAGAATGGACTAAAATTAGATTAACTACTTATTTTGGCATGATATTGGAAATAACTTTTTTAAAATATAAATTAGAATTATATAAACTACTCTGTAAATATTTATCTAACTTCAGATCATGTAAAAAACATAAAAAAAAAACTACAATACCGTTAGTGCGATGTAAAAAAAGAGATATCACTACTATTATAGTATCATTAGTGATTATAATATTAATAATGGTCTTCTTTTATAACATGTGTCAATAGTCATATCAAATTTTAAAAGATAAAGGGTTTTCTCGCGTGATTTGTTTTCCATCCTTCGGTGTTAATTGTATGTCAAATAAAATATTTGAAGCATCAAATTAATCATAGATAGATTAATTTTAAGATTTTAAGAATAATTATTATGCTAAATAATTTTGCCGCGAATGCTTTCAAATATAATCCAAATTTATTTACATGAATTGAAAGTAAGAATTATATCATACCATAAATAGTAACTAAAAAATTGTTAGACCATAAATAATGAACGAAAGAACAAATATTTATTATAAAAATTGTTAGCATTTAAGATGTCAAACCAAAGTTTGTAGTTAATATTCCACTTACCCTTTTTTATAAAAAAGAATTAATGGTTCACAAAAAATATAAGAATTAAATTAGTTTAATAAAATTGTAAAAAAAAGAATGAAAAAACAAGCATGGTTTATAACCACTATAAAAAAAATATACACGAGAGTTGAAACATTTTTTGAAAGAAAATAAAAACTTTGAAATGTTATCAGTTGAGAGAGAAAAATTACACTATATAACTACTAACAAGTAATAATCATTATAACAAGTAACAATAATGCTACAACAATCTTAAACCTTTTATTTGATATTGCAAAGTGATTATCATGCTTATTATTTAAGGCATACATGAGTCATTTTACTCTAAATTGTTTCATCAGCACTTGCAGCCACTGCATTGCCATTTTGTTTTCATAATTCATTGGAAACTGTTTCTAGCATTGATATATTATCGCATGATTAGAAAATAACACTTGCTTAATATTTTCATCATGGCTAAGTGTGTATGCATTCATGACATTCATCTCCTCCTGAGCCCAACAAATCAAAACTTCAATCAAAGTACAACTTTAGATAGAGAAAGAGACGACTAATGAAATTAAAAGGTTTTTTATATATTCTTTGTAGACAAATAAAAAGAGCAACACAATTTGGCGCATTGTCACTTATTAGCATTTAAAGTTAAACTGCTTCTTATGACTGATCCATGCATTGCAAGCTAAAATCCAGCTCTTTGCAAAACACATCAAGTGTAGCTTGTTCAAGTTTTATTTTAGCATTATAATTATTTTTTGAGTAGCAGAAAAAGACTAACAAAATTATATCTTGCATCGATGAACTGCCCAAAGTAATTATGTCTAATAGTGTCGAACTTGGAAACAAACTAAATATTATCTATAACATACACATATAAATTGTAAAGCCAAAAACATTTGTGATGCTTTAACTTGCATCAAGATTCGATTCATCATAGTATATTCATCCTATATGAGGAATTTCTAATAAGAGGTCTCAAAAAGTTATTCGAGGATAATTGTGACATGAGATACAAGTCCAGAAGATCAATCATGGTACCTTGTTTGGCTTTTGCTAATGATATTGCAATCCTTGCAAATGGATCATTTTCAAGCATCAATAGAATCAACAAGTTCCTGCAAGTTTACCAAAATAATTCACGACAACTTATAAACAAAAAAAAAAACAGTCGTCATTACTTTTAACAGAATCTCTTCATCCAGAACCAAATATATATTGAGCTTATTACTGACTTCAAACATGGTATTCTTCTTATGAAATATCTTGGTATAGTTATCCACCCTAGAAATAAAGTAAGTCATTACGAAGACCTAGTTACCAAAACCAGGTTAAAGACTCAGGAGTAGGACAATAAGTTGTTATCGTTTGGTGGCAGATTAACCCTCATTCAGTTTGTCATAATGGTCATACCTTCCTACCTTTTACAAAGTTCAAGTCTTCCTAAAACTGTTATCTCTAGAATTGAAATGATTTGTAGCAGATTACATTGGGGAACCACTAACAACAAGAAAGCGATCTCTTAGTCTAAATGGAAAAACTTATGTTTCCCATATGAGGAAGAAGGCTTAAACATTAGAAACCTTGAGGATATTCATAATACCTTCCTATGCAAGCTCTAGTTCAAGTTTATGGAACATAAGAAACTATGGTCTAAGTATATGCACTATACTTATTGTTATATCTACCATCATATCCAAGTCCATTATTCTTATAAAAGATCTAAACCCTGGAAAAGGTTGCTAAATATTAGACAATTGGCTGATAAATTTTTCTTTTGGAAGTTGGGGAGAGGAAACATTGAATTCTGATTAGATAAATGGTGTACAACTAAACCTTTTATCTCTCTTAATGGTAACGACATAAACTCTTGATGTGTGCAAGAGCATGACATAAATTTATGATATGTGCAAGAGTATGTTAACAATATCTGGCATTAAGACATATGGAACTTAAACAAGCTACAATCTTCTGTTCTTCCATCTGACATAGACATAATCAAGTGTTTCTCCATAAAAGAAAATGAATCTGACTTTATCCACTGAACCTTATCTGAACAAGGGGATTACAAAACTAATGAAGAATTGGATATCATTAGACACAATCTTCTAACGTAGAAATCTAGCTTCAAAATGTCAATATTGTGATAGTATTGAATTTGTTAACCACTTTTTTATGCAATGCAATATTTTTTGGGACGTTTGGAAATTGGTAACTTATTTAAACTAAGTCATGGCAGACATATGAACCTGCAACACATCATTAAATGTTAGGTCAGGTCTACGAATAGAAATATTCACGTTTGAACTACTATTCCCTCTATCATTTGTTAAGCTCTATGGATATCTCAAAGTTAATCATCAAGGAAACAAACTTTTTGCTATCACTATCATTCAGCATATAAAGAATTCAATCTTGAAGCTTGGTTGTGCTAAGTTTCTCAAAATAGAATTTTGGTCTCATGACTCTGATATTGCTTATGACTTGTGATGTTTTAATCATCTAAACATGCACAACAAGTGTATTATTACCAATTGAAAATTACCTAAGGACTCTAGACTCGAACTTAATACTGACCTATCTTGTTCCCTATTTGGAAAGGCTAGTTGTGGTGGGTTAATCGAGAATTGTAAAGGTGATATTCTTGCTGCATTTAATATGATATCTAGAAAACTGCCTCTGCCTCTCTTTATTGCTGAGTGCAGCTCTAGATGGCCTCACTCTCTTCGATCCAATGAAAATATATAACTTAGATATAGAGATTGATTCCACTATCTTAATAGAAATGAAATCCCCCTGGTTTTAACTCCTCTTTTAGATTGTTGCAAGAAATTGATATCATTCTAACATGACTATAACACATATTTTCATGGAACAAAACTCTACAGCAGACTGGCTGGCAAAGTAGACTCATAAATACAAATTCAATCAAAATCTAAGTTCTTCTCAGATTCTCAATCAGTTAAGAGCAATTGTCCTTCTCCATAGTTTAGAAATTGGTTTTCTCGCCAAGCTAAATCAGACTTCTCTTTTTCATTATACTCTCTTGTCACTCTTAATTTTTCTCAGTAAATTCTTCAAGAATTATCTTTTAAATTCAATTGCCCAATATGAGCTACTACTGAACTTGTTACTAACCTTTCCTGTAAATTACTTGACAATATACTATTTTGCAGGTACTCCAACTAGTTTTTGTGAAAGATATGTGGCTGGAAATGAAGCGAAACAAGAATTTGAATAAAATTGACCAAGATAGGTAAAATAGGAACAACAAGATGCTACTCACAATCCATCATTCCTCTATAGATCCCTTGAAATCCAATAGTAATTAGACATCCTACGTGTTGGTGAATCATCCCTCAAATTGTTTGGAGTATCAAAATTCCAGTAACTAGTTAGATCTCTATGTCGCTTGACCAAGTCTTGACACTGCATCTCTAGATTTTCTTGGAACAGACTCACTGTCTTTGCTAAGATGCAGTCGCAATTCTCAATAATTGAATTAATGTCAGAAGTGGACGCAATTCTCAATAATGGAATTAATGTTAGAAGAAGACTTAAAAAGTGGGAGTCGAAATTTGGGCACTCCATATTCAACTTAAGTTTTAAAACTAAAAGCAATGGCAATCTCCTCAAGCCCAATCCATAATGGCCCTCATCTTTTAACCACATTTTAATAAAATTTTAAATATATTAAAAAAAAAAACATGTAGCAGGACTAAATTTCTGGATACAGTACAGATAATAAACCAAGCTTGATATCGCGGAGCTTTTTCTCAAAACTTAAACACCTGAAAATTGCAGTGAAAATTTCAGTGACATCAATAAGATGCTGACGATTAAAATACCTTACATAAGTGTATGCCTCATGAATATAAAAGCAAGAAACTTGCGGACCTTAGCAACAGAAAAATCACAGTTTTGAATTGAACATTTCGTATGCCTGACATGTTTGATCTCTGTTTAGCAATCAAGTCAAATTTAAGAGTCCTTCCTCTTGAGTTCAAGCACGACATATGTTCATATAGTTCCTAAAACTCAAAAACATGTCTTTTACAGAAAAAAAAAACATTTGGACTAATGAATGTTATGTGATAATATAAGTTCTACCAAATCGCAACATTTTAACACTATAATACCAGCATTCAAGACTAAATCACAGAACCTCGTTAAGTTAAGAATAGATCCAGTAGAGTCAAGAATCAACCCAGTCCACTGAGAAACATCATGTCTTAGGAAGTTCATATTTCATTGTGCTATGAAATATCTATTGTTTCATACTTCCATTGTTATTGACATATAGTGAACTGCTCAACTGAAGTTTTCATTTCCAAATTGACAAACCAAACAGAAAAAAAACTTATAACTTTCAGTAGAAACTTGATTTCCTTCTAATAAAGTGAAGGAACAAATACTCCTATCTTAGTTGACAGATACTTACAACAAAACATGGAAGCAAGTACATGGACGTGTAACGAGAAACTTGAACCAATGACATGTGAAAAGATAAAGAGCGGCTACAATTCCTTACAAAATCTCACTAACTAAACCAATGCAGTAGCAACACCACCAGAGTGACAGAGACCATTGAAATTAATAATTAGCCTGTCTAAAGCTTATTTTTCTTACCGTTCTCAACAGCCAAACATGCAAAATCGGAATGAACTGAAAGCAACAGGATCATTTACCCAATTATTGGGTTCAGTGAAATCAAAGTGAAAGTAAGTGACCGTAGATTCTGATGAAATATTGAAAATCTGATAGACATAGACTACAACGTAGATTCTGATGAAATATTGAAAATCTGATAGACATAGACTACAACGGTGAACTATGGACTAGAAAAGGAGGAAAACATATTGGAATTTTGATTTTAACCCAATAATAATATCTACACTAGATTGAATGGATTAGTCAAGCCCAAATATTTAGTTTCCTAATCAGGATAGGACTTAAACTATACATATAATAAACACTAATTGTACCATACTACCATACCTTCATATCAAGTTTTGTTTACTTATCTCATCGCAATTGCTAGAGTACTGTTCTACCCTCCTAAGTTGAAAACTTTATAAAAGTGTAATTCTTTTCTTGTTTCCAGAAATATAATTATTTTGGTTTTAACCTAATCGAAAACCATCTATTAGATGTAGAAACCTCTGAATTGTCATTAATAATTTTTTAGTCAAATTTTTAGAGGAAAACAATAGAGTAGGATAAATTCTTGATAAGCAGTTTTTATTATGTAATAATAACTTTTAGTTAACCAAAAGGCAATTATCCGTTTGCTACTCTGAATTATTTGTATTTGGTTTTTAGTATTTGTCATTAACGTTTGTCCTCAAATCAGAACCACGCATGACGAAAAACAAAGAGAAATGAGGTAAAACTATAAAAAAAGGAAAAAAACAACAATGATGATGAAGAAAAAATGTGAACTTATCTTCAAAGAAGCCGGACAAGAATACACTCAAGTGACCTGTATGTTAGGGAACGGTCGATGTGAGACAATGTGCATAGATGGTATGATTCATAAAAAGTGTGGGAAAAAATGTGGATCAAAGGAGGCAATATCATTCTGATAGGACTAAGGGACTACCACGACTCAAAAGCTGACATCATCTACAAGTATGAGCTCGATAAATCTAGAAATCTAAAAGCTTACGGTAAGTTGCCTGCCAATATTCATTTTAGTGAAGGTGTTGCTGATGCTGGTTTTGATGATTGAATTTGCTTACAAAAGATGATAAAATAGACCTAGATAATATCTGAGTTGAGTTATGTTTCCTACTCAAACTTTAGTTATTCTAGTCTGAATTGGTCACATTACATACATAGTTGTTAAGAATATGAACATTTCGTCCGGCAGCTGTAAATTTGTACATCTTTTATTTGATCCACTTGTGATAGTCTTATAAATTATATATAGAGATTCCATGAGTTGTTCATAATATAAGAATAGTACTTTATAATTTTAATCTCAGATACAAACTTATGTCTTTTGGAACCTTCATGAACCAAAACAACAACAGGTAAACCTTAAGGGTCGGTTTCGGTAGGACAAAATTATTTCCTGAAACTAATAGATGAGAAGAAAAAACTATCCAAAAGCTAACTAATTTATTGGGTGCAGCATGATTTCGGTGGAAGAAATTATTTAATAAGCTTCATCAAGGAAGTCCAACGACAAGGGTTGTATGTTCGTCTTAGAATTGGACCATTTATCGAAAGGGGATGGTCTTACGGGTAGCATGACTTGCATCACACTCCATCTAAATTTATAGTTAGAACTATGAGATATCAAGAACAATTTTTTATTAAATCATGACAAATAACGAATATATTTATTGGCGTATGGGTTTACCGTTTTGGTTACATTATGTGCCAGGCATTGTGTACAAATCCAACAATGAGCTCTTCAAGGTATGAACTCCAAGTCAGTAACAACAATTTTACAGTGTTATATTAGCATAAACTGAATCCACCAAGGCATGCTTGGATCTCAAATAGGATTTGAACTATATTATGGTAAGTGAATAGGATAGAATTAAATAATATTAGAAGGATGCTGATTATATAGTTATACTTAGACATCTTATAATGATTCATGAGGACTATTTTAGTCCAATATTATTTATGCTTGTCTTGACACTAAAGAGCCGAGTTGACTATTTAATCAAATAGACATTAATCTAAAGACAAACTAGTCTTTCGACATCACCAAACACGCACATGGACTAAAACTAGTCCTATCTGGCCAAAATCCTGTACGCCAAATTAGCAACGGTGCTTAAGCTCAACTCAACAACCTTCTCTTTATTGGTTTAGTTGTTAGATCCAAATATAACTAACACGAATTAGATAATGTAGTATCATATGCAACGATCTGTTACCAAGATAATAAACTTTATGAAATTCGGGAGACTATATGCTTCACAAGGAGGGCCGATCATATTATCACACGTTAGCTTCGCTCCTACCAGAACATTTCTTGTGAATGATCTAGCTGCCAGTTATTGTGATCTAGGAGATGTATGTATATATATATATATATATATGCAGGTTGAAAATGAGTACCAGACTATAGAAGCAGCTTTTAATGAGAAAGGACTCCTTATGTTCGCTGGGCTGCGCAATGGCAGTGAACCTTCAAACCGGTGTGCCAAGGGTGATGTGCAAGCAAAATGATGCTCCAGACCCTGTGGTTAGTGCAATCTGGATTATTATTCTTATTTTAGCAAAAGAGGAGATTCGCTTGCATTACACTTCAAAGATAAACATTAATAACATTAAACGACGGGAGACGGGACATCTACATGCAACAATTAGAAGAAACATCTTCAAGGTTCCGATACTATACAACTCACAATATTTTTTAGCATAAATATTCATTTTTATATGACTTCCATAAATCTTTATCCTGATACATCTTGCCATCCATCTGGACAGAAAACTGGACAAGTTTGTAAGTATAGTGGAGCATTTTTTCTAGGTTTTATGGAACTTCCGAGAAGCAAATTTTCATTCAGTTATCATAACTGAGTTATGTATGACGAGAATATGAAAACTAAACGATGTCCATGTATATATACAAGCTTCTAAAAAACGTCAGACGGGTTTGGTACTTAACACTCATTAATCGGAAATTAGGCGGTTTCGAGGTGGTTTTTCATATTTAACAATTTAGTGTAAAATATTAATAAAAATTATGTGGATACTCAAAATATCTATAAAAATATAGTTAGGATCATTTGATTTTATTTATATATCATAACCATAGAACTAATTAAATAATATAAACTTCAATAAATTAGCAAAAAAAACCCCTCTTTTAACTTTATTTTATAAAGTTTGACCGAAATAAAAGGTTTGAACCACCACAAACCGATTCGGGTCGACTTGAGCCAACTCAGACCACCTCAAAAGTAACTTTGTAATGTAACCTAGTCATCAAAATCGATTAGGTGATGCCGCTTCCATTTGTAGGCAGCCTTCTAAGTCTATGTTTAGAACACTATACATGTGTATATATATATATATATATATACAACTGACATTCTACAATCATCGTTCATATAAAACCAACTTCTAACTATTTGATAAAAAAAACTTGGATAATAAGATGAAGATATATGTTATATCCCTTCCACCTGAATGATCTTAGCTACAAGTATCACGAATTAATGTTCATTCAGGATATGGCCACATAAGAACTTATGATCTCTCCGTTTCTCTATAAAGTTTGCAGATACACGGTGAAGAACAATACATAAGGTCAGCTGAAGACATAGCATTGCATGTTGCTTTATTCATTGCAAAGAAAGGAAGCAATGTAAACTATCATATGGTGTGTTATTATCTCCTTTTCAACAGTTTTACCCACACAAGTGTCACAAAATTGTTGGTAAAAGGTGACCACAAGGATCGATAATGTTTTAAACATAAGGATAGAACAGATTCATAATATAATTACCGTAAACATACTAACAGAAGCGTAAGATTTCCAGTACCACAGTGGAACGAATTTCGGACGAACAGCTGCAGCCTACATAGTGAAAAGTTACTATGGCGAAGCTCCTCTTGATGAGTATGGCATGTCTTTTCAAGGAGTTTATCATACAATTGCAAACATTTAATTAACTAAGAACATATTTAATTATGAATTCAGGTCTAATTAAGCAGCCAAAATGGGGGCAGCGAAAGGAACTACATTCTGCTATAAAGCTATATAGTAGTTGTTAACAGGTTCCTCTGATGATATTAGTCTCTGCTGAATAAAATCAATATATGTACATAATTACTTATATTACCCTTATATATTTTAGAACTAATAATTTGTCCTTACAGGCTTATTTGCTTCAACGGAATTCAAAAGAATGTGCAGCATTTTCAGTAAACAACGGTGGCATACAGAATCAAAAAGTGTTCTTTTGATAAGCATTCTGCCAGACTGCAAGAACATCGCTTTTAATACTGCAAAGGTAAAAGCAAAACCTAAAAATAAACAATGTACTTACCTGTATTATGAAAAGTAGTTACTAGATCAGTTTTGACACTACCATCACAGGCCTTGATATTCTTTTTCACTGCTCACGTGCTTCCTGAACAGGTTAGTACTCAGCAAAATGTAAGATGAAAGATTGTGAACCAAAAATTTGATATAACTGAAGAATGGAGAGTATACAAAGAGCCTATCCCTGAGTTTCAATGAGCAAGAGTAAGAGCAGCACATTTTTAGAGCGTTTGCAACGGAGCATTCATAGGTAATATAAATATAAAATTGACTAGGGGGATTCTTAGAAATAAGAAAGCATAAATTGTTGTTTGTTAAGATTTTAAGCTGTTGCTATACAGCAGTGTTCTTCTCAATATCAATTTAGATGTAATGTTCTATTCTAAGGGCTGAAAATTGTCTACTTCCGTAAGCATCAGATGACTAAACCTATTCGTAATCGTGTCATGGTTGTTATTATAATAAAATGTATAAACTCTGCACCAACACCATGCATGACCCAAACACTATAATCAGGGAAATTTAGCGATGGAATAAATAAAATAAAAGATCCAGATGAAAGTTGTCTTACCAAATTCCTAAGTTATATGCACCTAGGTAGAGCAAGACAGTTTCAAAATTACAACTCTGGTCGCCCGACATGAACTATCTTCTTTTACCAATTATAATATATATATATTTTCTAATATTTCATTCCCTGCTTCTGTTTCTAGGATCCATGCATGGAAGCAACAGAAACTCGAGTTTCACTATGGAGAACAGAATTGGTGTGAATAATGGCGCAAACAACATTGCCTTCTTGAGTGTGACAGTCGGACTGCCGGTACTCAAAAGTTACATTTATAATAAGTAGCTTTCCAGTATGATTAAAATGAGGGTGCGAAATATAGTATGTTCTAGCTTTTAGATTTGAAATAAAGACGAAAAAAATATCACCATTTCTTGTAGAATAATAGGCTTTGAAACAATTTAATCCTGGTTTTATCTGGATTAGGATGGTGTGATGTAATCTTGCCCCTCCATTTGGAAGTAGTGGCTGAGATATTTGAAAATCACTGGCCAATAAGAAAAACATTTAGGCTGCAACTTTGATAAATAGACGAAAGAAGTCAAAATATACCTGGGGATATTTCAAATCAACCACTAGAACATTGTAAATAGCTGCCTTATCCTTAAGTTTATGTAAAAGTAAACCAATTATAAGGCTGTTCAATTTCTGTGAAAAAGAATTCTGGAGCATATACGTAGAGTGCTAGTTCAGAACAAAGATTTTACAAGATATTCCTGGGGATATCAGGTCTTCAAATATCAATTAATCAAGTTGTCTCGTGTGCAGATTGTTTATCACACGTGCTACTATGTCTAAAATTCTCTTATCATTTTCGTAAGATTTATCTATGGTTTGCGTTTTCTTCTGTTCCTAAAAATTTTCTCGATGCTTCTTGAACCAATTTTGTATCTGTTCTAATGTAGCAATAAAAAGTCAATGGCTTTATCACCAATTCAAGAAACTCTTATCATAAATACAATTAACTAGTGTGTTTTGTCAATATTAACATTTTAGGCAGCATGTAGAAAGGATTTCAGAATAACACTCTACTTTAACATTTTATGCAGCATGTAGAAAGGATTTCAGAATAACACTCTACTTTAACATCATAAAGACCCCTTGAACAAGTATTGGCAGTTGTTAGTTTTATCATAGATGATTAGTGATTTTCTTTTTAATGGTTGGCTTGGTATGAGAAAAATTGCAAATCTACAATAATCATGGATCCAATCAAGTCCGGGGGAGCAGGTTAGGAAACATGGTTCATCAGCGGCTTTCGTGGTATAAGGTGTGCAAATTATTATTGCTTAAATTTCTGGTAAATGAAAACATACAGAAGTAGGGTAGCCATATTAGTAGAAACATCACTTCAGCAGCAGCACTTTCATAATAATAATGCAGAACGTCAATGAACAATTTAACCCTAATTTAATTATAAAATAGAGAACACTGACCTTCTTTTTCTTCCTTTGCCAAATGCAGAAATTCTTCAGTGCACCAGCCGGAAATAATCATGTAGCACTGAACCTTGGTTCTATGGGAAAAGGTGAAGCATGGATTAATGGCCAGAGCACCGCCCGCTAGTGGGTCTCATTCCACACTACTAATGGAAATCATTCACAAACATGGTATGAGTATTTGCAAAAGCTACACCAACAGAACATTCAAATCAAAGTGAAAGCTGTTCTGTATTGCAGATATAATGTTGGTTCAAATATACATTACTAACACTGGGATCTTTATAGGTATCATACACCACACTCCTTCCTCAAACCCATCGTCAACCTACTGGTTCTATTTGAAGAAGATAAAGGATACCCTCCGGCGATTACGATAGATACGGTCTCGATCACAGAAGTGTGCGGCCATGTTTCTGATTCACATTTGCCACCAGTCAAGTCGTGGGTGGCAAAAAATCAAGGAGAATGTAACTCTGAAATGAATGATCGTAATTTTCCTCAATCACAGCTCCAATGTCCTCCAGAAAATAATATTTCTAGAATATTATTTGCTAGCTCTGGGACACCTTCTGGAGATTGTGAAAGTTACGCCATGGGAAACTGTCACTCATCTAACTGTAGAGCTATTGTAGAAAAGATGAGGCATAGTCAAACTTTTGCTTCAGTATAAGGACAAAAATACATGTAGGATCCTGGTACATGTTTTTAGTTCCTACCTCTTCCACGACTTAGAAACAATTAACAAATTACTTAATCGACTATGATAGAAGTATATTACCTGGTAGCCTGAATATGAGTAGGTTTGCTTATGTATATAACACACTATTAGAATCATAGATGAAGTCTGTTATCTGGTATTGATGGCTAAGTAAGTTAAAATGGATCCTATACTATGAGTTCCTCACTTGTTAACTAAAATTTCACTACTGTGAATGGTGTTCTAGGTTTGTTTCGGGAAGAAAAGATGCTCTATTACGTAGTCAAAACAATATTTTAAAGGTTATCTATGCCCAAGAATTCCTAAATCCATATTGGTCAAGGCACAATGTAAATGATACGCAGTGCCATCTCTGAAGATAGACTAAGTGAGTACACAATTGTTTCTACTAGTAATAATTTCATGTACATGTGTATAGTAATATATTACAAAGAGATATCTATATCCTTGTATCAAGAAAAATAACTTGATTGTTAGTAAAAGTGGCAAGCATTTCTGATATTTCTCACTTACTTCAGTTATTGGTTCAAGTTACTTGAAACAAATGAACTAGGCAGAAGAAAACAAGAAAAGATAATAATATATTAACATTATAAATTAGATGAAGAACAAAATTGTTGACCAAAAAGGATTATAAAGAGATGAAAGTGATAGTCTTGGTCACAGAAGTACAGTACTGATATAATTAATGTGCATTCAGTCACCCATCAGACAATGATATTTTTTCAGACTTTGCCTAAACCTATCCAGAAAGAGTCATTGAGGTAGAAATCACAACATTCACAAATATGGTCAGATGCTGTCATGCATGCACAGATAGGAGGCTGAAGGGTCAAAATTAACTGGTAATTTGTTTTCATACAGATTTTCTTTTTGGGTTTTAAGTTTATCACTCCTATTAATTACTTCGCAGATTTCCTCATTCAACAATTAAGCTAACCAAAGGAGGAAAATAATGCACGAGTCCGATAATTCAATATTTTCATTTCCCTGAAGATAAAAGCGTAAGAAATTTCTTTCACAATAAATCTAAGTAAACATCTAAAAGTTAATTGTACTGGCGATCATTCAAAATGGTGAACATGGACAAGGATAGTCATATACTTACAGCCTCCAAGAAAAACAATGGTGCAAATACCCAAACATGGCACACCTTTAGAACTCTCAATGGGTTTTCCATTACTTGCGCTAAAATTACAAATGGAACTAGAGACCCAAAGTTGTAATCTTTCAAACTCCATGAATGCAATGAAATTGCATACTAAACCGAACTTGATAATAAATGCAATACACCAACAGTAAAGCTATAACTACTAATAAAGCTAGGAGCGCAAAACTCAGGCATCCACTTCCAGAATAAAGTCTGTCTATTATAGCTCACCCGAAGAATACTTTGATGTCATTGCCCTCGTCGCATTTACTCTTTTCGGTAGCCTGGGCATATGATTTCAAGAGGGCATTCTGAGCTGGTAATTCAGCTATAAACAGTAATGTCTGAGCCCAGCCAGCATATTTTCCATATCTATCCACAAATGCCTCAACCACTCGGTTGCAGAGTTTAGCCGTCAAGCGGGCACCTGCTAAGTTCAGGGAGGAGATATTTTGTGGCAATCTTGCTAAATCCCTAAAAAGCAAAGATAAAAAGAAATTCACAATTCAAGAATCAAAACACAAACAAAAACTACCAAGGAAACAGCACACTATTGTTTCTTAGAAAGTTTCTCGAACAATAAATGCACTTTGAACTTTCTCTCCCAAGTATTTTAGTCCTGTGTTCATCAGAATTGCTATCTTTGTCGTGTAGTATGCATATCAAACTGAATAGCATACCTTCCAGACATGTGTATCTACCGGAATCGCATGGTACTGATCAAGTGAAAAGAGAGCTACGCATGCTGCCACCTTAGGACCAACACCAGGTAAGGTACACAAGAGAGTTTATCGCCTCTTCAAGTTCCAATTTACGAAGTGACAGAGCTATTCTGCACCACCTAAAGGTTTTGCTCTTAAAGCATCTATAGTTCCAGTTATGTACTTGGCTCTGCTAAGGCACAAGAAAAAACAAAACTCATCAATTAGCTTTAAAATGAAAAGAAACCTGTGGAATTCCAAACTTCATAACTAATTCAATGCGAGTTTAACTAGTTAATCTTGTCATGTTGTGAATAATCAACTTAAAGCACACAATTAACAGCAGATAATTGTGTTGGCAACCAAAGCTAAGTAGCTAATCCACATTGAAAACGAACAACAGGTTAAACTAAAGCTTAAGTTTATCGTGCCTATAGCCGAAACCAACTTTGTCTGAGCTCTTTCTCAGATACAATCGATAATCGATCCAATGACGGGAACTTATGAAACTGAAAACCACCAAGTGACCCCAAACAATCTCCTAAAGAAGAAACAAAGCTCACCATTTTCGTAATCCTACTAATATTGTTATTGGACGAACATAGAAACTGAACAAACACTCAACCGGATCCTGCCTCAAAACCCTAGCATCCGAAAAACATCGCGCCAGTTCGGTGAACTGCGGATCATTCGCCGCAAACCCCTTCCAGAGCTCTGTCAAGGATACGCCGGCGCTGAGAAAGTCTAGAACTGCGATCGGCAGCGTCCGGGTCGGAGGTGTAGTGGACACAGTAAGAAATGTCGGCATTGTGGTTTTCATGACGGAGGGATACTAGATGAGGTCCGATCGGTCCGGTGAATTGGCGATCACCGGTTTTTTCCACCAGAAGGTCTGGCCGATGGGGAATGTGAGAGACAGAGAGAGCTCTGATCTACTGAGATTGGGTGGGGACAATTTGAGTCTGTTTTAGGGAGGTTTTAAGGATCGGGGTGGTCAATGTCGAAGGTGGTGGTGATGGGACGGAAAAGAGTAATTGGGGCTGAATTGGTTTGAACGATCTTGGTCTCTTCATTGTCGCTGAGCATCAATGAAATCAATTAGGAGAACGAGCGATGTCGTTTCCAGCTGTTACTCTTAAGTGCCCAAGTGCTAGGCTAGGGTCCGGCTCGCTTCAAATCAGAATGTTTGATAGCTCATTTCCGACACGTTATTTCATACCAACTTGTTCCTCATTTATTTAAATGGTCATCAACTTTTTACGGTTTGTTTAAATTTTGAAGATTTGCATCCATCGTTACAATTAAGTCCGATTTAAACTTTTTTAAAAAGTTTTAACAGTTCTTGCCTATATATGTCACGGTAGATCTAGTACGTATGTAGTTCTACGAAAATACCTCAGTTGATGGGTTACTTTTAGTTTACACCTAATAATTCTCCACATAGGCTTATAGTAACTTTAGTATATGTTGCACCCAATGTTCTATTCTTAAGAGACCAGCTCACTTGTATTCCAGACTTGCGCTAGTCTCATGCATTTCGTGAGCTTTTAAATTGGAATACCTTGGTTAGAGCATCTGAAGGATTTTCCTCACTAGAAACCTTAACCATCTTCACTTGCTCATTCTCCACCACTCTCGGATGAAGTGCAACTTAATATGTACATATTTAGTTCGCTCATAGAACTTATTTCTCATCAAATGAATAACCCTAGTGTTATCACGAAATGGAACCATATCTCGCTCCGCACTAGCCAGTTCATTTAAGAATCCTTTCGACCAAATAGCTTCCTTCATGGCTTTCACAACAGCCATATACTCAGCTTCTACGAAAGACAAAAAAAATTACCTTTTGTATACAAGACTTTCACTTAACCACTCTTCCGAACATAGTAAATAGATAACCCGAAGTAAACTTCTTTATGTTGAGGCAACCTACGTATTCAGAGTCCACATACCCTCGTAACATTATATCACTCATATCCTTCTGATTGTAACAAATCTTTGTAATAGTCGAGCATTTCAAGTATCTCATGAGCCACTTGTGTGCATACCAATGTGACTTTTCTGGTTTTGACATGCATATGCTCAAAACACCTACGTTGTATGCAAGATTAGGCCTCGTGCAAATCATAAAATCCATAATGCTACCAAAGACATTAGTAAGATATCTCTAACATGTACTTCTGATTTTGTTAGTGCTTGAGTGACACCAAATTGAATTGTGAACCAATGAGGGTTCCAAGCAATTTTGCTTCGGACATCAAGAACTTCTTTAGTATATTCTCTGTATATTCTTGTTGAGATAAGAATATATTACCCTTCGACATGTTCTTCTTGATCTTAATACCAACTATCATCTTAGCCTCTCTTATATCATTCATCTCAGTCTCTATATTCAGCTGAATCTTTATCGTTTTAATCTTCCTTTCATCTCTTTCATATGCTAGTATGTCATTCACATACAACAATAATAGACCTTGTCTCTACATGTGTGTTTCCTCATTCCAATAGACACAGTTGTCGTAGTAGCTATGGATATACTTAATAGATCTCATAAAAGAATAAAATTTTCTATTCCACTGCATCGGCGACTGTATTAGTCCATTAAAGGGTCTTTTCAACAAACACACTTAACCTTATTTTCCTTCTTCAAACCTCTCCGGTTGACACATGTAAATTGTACTTTCCAATTCACCATGCATGAAGGAAGTAGTAACATCTACCTCAAGATCAAATCTAGAAATAATTGACGTAGAACCCTAATGGAGGTTTGTTTTACAATTGGAAAATTGGCATCCTCATTGTGCATAAAACTCTTCGTCACGAGCCTAGCCGTGTATTTGGGTAACTCAATACCATGAATACATGGCTTACTTTTGAATAACCATTTGCTCTCAACCAGCTTCTAACCCTTCGGTTGTTTCACAATAATCCAGGTGTTCATCTTCTTGAAAGATCACAGTTCTTCTTTCATGGTTGTTAGCCATTTGTATTTATAATTGCTCTTGATAATTTCGGGTTCAATAACATCTCCCTCCATTTCAATCAATAAAGCATAATCGATTACATTAGCAACACCATATATATGTGGTTGTTTGCTTGGTCTTTGTGTTTTATCCTTCGCTGGTTGAAAAGTGCCAAATTCATGTTGATTTTCCATCTGATCATCTGAAGGCCTTGGGATAATAGACCATCGTTCTGCTTTAAATTTATGCAGTTGTTAGACTTTCCCTATACGACTTGAAGCGGAACTATGCCCAATATCTTATTTGGCAGAAGTATCATCAGCTTCATTTTATAGATCAGATCCATCATCAACCATATATCTCTTCCTGACAGTACTAGGTTGAGTCTTCACCGATTATTCAATTAAATATCATTTTTATTGAAAACCACGTCCCGGATTATCAAAGCCTTCTGACGTCCAGGTTTGAGACACCATATCTTATACCTTTTATTCTCTCCAGATAGCCAAGGAACAAATATTGAAGTGCTCTTGGCCTAAGCTTATCCTGCTTCACATGTGCGTATGCAGTACATTCGCACACTCTCAAATATTTTAACTTAGGTTTCTCTCGAGTTCCTCTTGAGGATAAAAAAACTTAAATGTCGTAGCTGGACTTTTTTTGATGATAATGCAACCGATATCACGTATTCTCCTTAGAAATTTTGACTCATACCAGTTGTATAAAGCATATATCTAAATTGTTCAAGAAGATTTCAATTCATTCTCTTATCAAGCCCATTTTGTTGAGGAGTCCCACTTACAGTTCAATATCAAGAAATATCAAGCTTTGTTCAATAGCTATTGAACTCTTTGTTCACATACTACAGACCATTATCAGCCTGAGCTTCTTCATCACTTTCCCAATTTGATTATCTACCAAAGTCTTCAAATTCACAAACGCAACAAACATTTTATCTTTGGTCTTTAATGCTTTCCTTGAATAATCATCAATCAATGACATATAGTACCTTGCACCACATATGGTAGGCTCTCATGTTAGACCCTTAAGGTCTCAATAAACATAATCAAGTACTCCATTAGATATCTACTTGTTGGGTAAAAACTTCACCTTCTTGTTTTTACCCAAAACACAACTTTCACAAAAGCTCGGCTTCTGAAATACGATACAATATACCCACATATATTTACTTAGTCCACTTAATATTTTTCCATTTAAATGTCACACCCGATGATGCCACAACATGGTAGAATGCTTCACCACACTAGACACACCCTTACTTTTAAAGTGCCTTCAAGAACTACTATTAGTTTATAGGCTTTTATAACAGCAAAGGAGCCTTGTAAGACCATAAGTCTACCATGTCCACCCATATAAGTAAACCTTTCCTCATCTAACATCCCAATAGAAAGAAGGTCGTGTTTAATTTTGGGTATATACCTTACAGTGTTAATTACTTTCTCAAGTCTCGTAGACATTTTGAGATGTACTATTCCAATCTCTTCGACATTGCAAGAATCATTATTCTCGAGGATGACCCTTCCACCATCAAGCATTCACAGGTATTGGAACTAGTATTTATTGGAAGTCATGTGAAATAATGCACCCAAACCTAACACTCATTTATCATACTACTTCTAAAAATAAGAAGTCATTAACATATCAGCATACTCATATTCATCAGATATCGTTTTTGAATTTCCAACTTTAGTCTTCTGATAGTTGTTTTATTTTCTCTTATTTGGGCAGTTCTGACTGATTTTTATTCTTGCATACTTAATAGATCACTTTTGAACTGTTCGTCGTCTCTTTGGACTTTGAGCGAGAGTTTCCTCTCCTCTTACTTGAATCTCTCTTACTCGAACTGCCCTTCATACTTAGTTTGTGCTCTTTGGAGTCACATATTTATGAACATTCTTATTTTGAATATCTTTGGAGTTCATAGTGTTCTTAACTTCGGACTTCATAAGGGAGTCTTTATCATAGAGCATTATATTTACAAAGTGTTCATATAAGTGCCTCTATATTTTTTATTACTACCCCATCGATAATGTGTAAAACTGTTTTTTCAGGATTGATATATTCGCTAAGGACTTCTTCATTTAAATCGCCTCGAGTCGATTTCATATCCCCAATATCGTAGGCTATTCAGATACCTCCCATAACATTTCATCTCCCAAACTCAATATGAGGGTACTATGAGCTTTAAACAGTACCACGATATCAATATGTGTAGATTTATCTTTGATAATAGTAACCAATCTCTAACCTTAATTCTCCATAGATTAAAATCATTAAATTTGTCGAATATTTCTAGGCTAAGGTTCATGGAACTCATCTTTCGTGGCTTTTACGGTTTCCAAATGAGATCTACTTATCCAGACTATAAATCGACGATCGATATACTCCTCATATTATTGTTCCACGCTTACTTCATCAGTTATTGGGAGAACCACCACTATTCGGCTGAGGCAAAAATTGATATACGATTAAACGAACCTATAAAAGACCGATCTAATTTCTGTGTACAATATGAGCAACAAATAAAATAAAGTTTAATAAAACCAAACACACAAACAATATTTAATGCGGTTCCGATTGTGAAGAAATCATACGTTTACGAAGATGTGACATTCCTTTTATAAATAAGAAGATTACACAAAGACTTTCTAAATACAAAGGACTCAATCATAATAAAAAAATTGACGTGATTTACATAAAACCCTTTAGTTAGTGTTAATCCCCCACACCACATATTTCTCAAAATACCTAAAGTTATTTCTCACTTCTAGGAAATATATTTCTTACCAATTACACCGTCACAACCACACCACACTTTGCAATTAAAATATTTTATTCTATTTATATGTTTAGGAAAACTGTAATTCTTCATCAAACTCTCCATATTTAACCTGATTAATTTACGACTAAAATAACTTCTCTCCATTAATATAGGAAATAACAAATCCTAATTAATATAGAGAATATAATTAATATAGGAAGACCAAAATATGCGACCCAATTAATATAAGAGACCTAACAAATAGAATATTTCGCTTTGACTAAGGTTCTATGGTCCACCTTACTTCAGATCGACTTGTTTCGGTCTAGCCTGCTTTGGCTCAGCACATATCTCCTCCGGCTTAATGGTCACCAATCTTCTACAACTTATTTTAGCCTTTATAATCAGCCGACGTCTCTACAACTAAGTCACAACTCAAGCTTCACTAGAAAGTTTCAATAGTTTTTACATATACATGTCACGACAAATCTAACACTCATGTAATCCTGCGATAATACATATGTTGACAAGTTACTTTAAACCTACATCTAACAAACTATAAAATCCGATGAAGTCATTAATTTATAACCCTTTCACATGTGTGAGTAAGTATAACTTATCTCCTATACTACTATTATACTCAGCTTTCTGCACCTCGTCACTATATCTTATCTCATCCTTCTTAGTTTTTTTGCTTTATTCTCTATCTTTTCTCAAATTCATGTGAGCTATTTGTTTTGTCAGTAAGCATCACTGGTTTATATATATGCATATACCACAAACATAAAAGTTGGCAAGCTAAAATATGAAACAGTACTGAAAATAAAGCTTGTATTTTTTTTAACTTTTAGCTCACAAAAAATAAACGCAGAAGCTTATGATATTATTACAATTAATTTTAGAGGCATTATATTGTTGTCAATGTTTTTTTAAATTTTAATATTAGTATATGTGTATTTAAAAGCTCAGATCTTATCGTTCGCCATATAGCCATTGTTAGACGATGGGTCTTAAAAACAAATACTTGTGGCGTGCTATAATTCAGATATTCTTTTATTTCCGTTGTACACCAATGTGTAGTGCTATAGTTTGGATAGGCACTACACATTTGTGTGATCCATTCAATAATATTATTTTTACATGAGAGGTTTGAAGAAGTTTTGAATTAAGAGAACATTGAAATAATTTAGTGAGTTGTTAATAACCCTTGTAATCGTCTCTTTTTCCTTTGTATGTTAAACTCTAGGCTTAAATCAGGAAATAGTCCCTCGACTATCACGTTTTCTTTCATTTAGTCCCTCGACTAAAAAATCACCGGTGAGGGTCCCTCGACTATCCCATTTTCTTTTATTTAGTCCTTCGACTTTAAAATCATCGGTGAGGATCCTTGGACTTTGCAAAAATCTATAAATTTAGTCCCTGATTTGGGTTTTTTTTTCTTAGATCCAGGGACTAAATTTATAGATTTTTCAAAGTCCAGGGACCCTCACCGGTGATTTTAAAGTCGAAAGACTAAATGAAAGAAAATGGGATAGTCTAGGGACCCTCACCAGTGATTTTTTAGTCAAGGGAGTAGAAAACGTGATAGTCGAGGGACTAGACAGCGATTTGAGCCTTAAACTTTATATCAAACCAATAGCTAGATTTTGTGAGTATATTGAAAAGACAGTCGTAGAGTCTTTTCTAATAAAATCAATATGTAGCAAGTCCGGAGATGTATGCATAATTTCCTGAACTCTGTTACTATTTTTTGTATTTTTATTTTACTGTTGTTTTTGTGTTTTTACCATTTGATATTCTTACAAGAAATCTGCATATTTTCTCAAAAATTGGTATCAAAGCTCCATATTTGTAGTGATCTAAATGAGGTGATATTTGAGTGGGAGTATTAGCAATAAATAAAGGAAAGGTGAGACTCGAAAAGTTCAATGGTGCGGACTCTAGGTTTAGGAAGATGCAGATTGAAGACTATCTATATCAGAAAAATCTTTATCAATCCTCTTAGAAAATAAGCCAGAAAGTATGGGAGATAAAGAATTGAATCTTCTTGACAAACAAGCCTTGAATCCCGCAATGTTGCTTTCAATAATGTTAAGGAAAATAATGGGTCTTATGGAGGCTCTCTCCAGTATGTATGAGAAGCCATCGACGTCTAACAAAGTTCACTTGATGAGGTGCTTATTCAATTTTCAAATGATGGTAGGCGCATCTGTAGCTCAACCTCTGAATAAACTCAATACAATCACAACCCAATTGAGTTCAGTCAAAATTGATTTTGATGAAGAAATACGAGAATTTATACTCTTGTTTTCTCTATGAGAAAGCTGCAATGTTGTTGTCACGACTGTGAGTAGATCGTCATAAAGCAATATGTTAAAATTTGATGATCTTCGTGATATGGTTCTCACTAAATAGATTCAAAAGAGAGAGTTGGATGAATCATCAATCTCCTTAGTTTTGCATACAGATTCAAGAGGAAGAAATTCAACCAAAGGGAATGGACGTGGAAATCTAACTGCCAAGATAGGGATATGAGGTCCAAGTCTATGAATTCTATAAATTCCCATGGGTCAAAAACATCAAATGCTGGAACTATGGGAAGACGAGGAATTATAGAAACCAGTGCAAGAGGGAACCAATAGGCAAAAAGACAAAAACATAGTCAAATGTCACTTCAAACTGAGATGATGCATTAAAATTCTCCTTGAGAGCAAGGAAGAGTCTTGGGTATTAGATTTTGGGCATCGTTACATGCTACTTTGAAGAAAGAATTCTTCGAAAGGTATGTACATGGAAACCTTGGAAATGTATATCTTGGTGATGATCAGCCTTATGATATTATTGGTAAATGTGTAGTGAATATTAAGTTGAATGTGTTTATTTGAGAGCTGAAAGATGTCAGGCATATCCCTGACCAGAGAAAGAAGTTAATCACAGTAGGACAGTTAGCTAAGGAATTCTACACTTCGATCTTCTCTTATGATAATTAGAAGATTTCAAAGGGTACAATGACGGTTGCTCGTGTAAACAAGAGTTGTAATGTTTACAAGACAGCAAAGGCACGTTGTTCGATTGTAAATGAAACAAAAATGAAAAATTATAATGTGGCATCAAAAACTTGGCCATATGAATGAAAATAGGATAACAATTATGCACTCGAATGAGAAACTTTCAGGTTTACAATTGATTAATATAGACATATATGAAGATTGCATACTTGGAAAATAAAAATGGGTCAACTTTTCGACAAGTGACAGAACCCTGAAGAAAGAAAGGATAGAGCTTGTTCACTCTGACGTTTGGGGGCAAACAACTGTTTCATCTATATGAGAGAAATATTACTTCGTGACTTTTATCGATTATCATTATTGAAAGGTATAGGTTTATTTTCTAAAGAATAATTCTGAAGTGTTTGATATTTTTAGGAGATTGAAAACTATGGTTGAGAATGAGACAAGTTTAAAGAAAATTAGCTCATAACCAACAATAGTGGTGAATGTGAAGACACCATATTCAAGAAGCTTTGTTATGAGTATGAGATCAGGATGAAGAGATTTGTACCGAGTACGCCTCAATACAATGGTATTGCCAAGCGTATCAACTGAATATTGACCAAAAGAACCATAAATATTTGTATACAATCATATCTATCGAAGTAGTTTTGGGCAAAAATAGTCAACACATCGGCTTACTTGGTCAGTCGAGGTCTATTGATTTTCGTAGAGAATATAATACATAATGAGGTATGAATTATTAAAAGATAACTAACACATCAAAGAGTTTTTTTATTGTACGACATACATTCATATCAGTGATTAAAGCAGGAAGAAGCTTGATCCTAAATAAAAAAAATGTATCTTGATCGGCTATGGCGAAGACAATTTTGGCTACCGTATTTGGGATTAGGAAAAAAAGGATGATCTGAAGTAAATATGTGATATTTAATAAAATAGTGATGTACAATGATACATATAAAACAAACTTATACAACTCAGGATAGAGTGGGCCAGTGTTTGCAAATCCCGAAGATGTCCTAAATAGTCAAAAAATAGAGCTGGTTAGATCAAGCCTTCAACAAGGAGAGTTAATTGGATAAAGTAATACACATTACTTCGATACACTACAGTGGAAAGTATAAACTCCTTTTTTATAAGATCTTCCCGACCCCATGTACCTAACAGGAGATATTTGAACTATTTATTGTTGATTGACGGAGGGGAGCCTGAATGCTATGATGAAGCTTTTCAGACTAGTAATGCTAGCAAGTGAGATCTTGCCATAAAAATAAGATGGATTCTTTAATCCCAAATTAGGCATGGGAACTAGCTCAGTTACCCATGGGTAATAGGCCATTTCATAACAATTGGGTGTCTCAGTTAAAAGACGAGTATGATGGCTCTAAAGGATACAAAGCCCGACTAGTTATCAAAGGGTTCAAACAAAATGAATAAATTGATTACACCAAAAAAATTGTTATAGTTTTGAAGCTCAATACTATTAGATCAATGTTGAGTATTGATGTATGGAAGACCTTTATCTTGAACAGTTATACATGGGGAATGTATTTTTTTCATGATGACTTAGATGGGGATATATACATGTATCAACCAAAAGATTCCTTAAAATAAAAGAAATAAAACATGGTATGTAGACTCAAGAAAAATTTGTATGGTTTAAAACAAGCCATAAGCCACTGGTACAAGAAATTTGATGGTTTTATGCACATGAAGAGTTTCAAAAAGTGCAATGCTAACCATTGTTGTTATCTCAAAAGATGTAATTTCAATTATATCATTTTCCTACTCAATGTCAATGATGTATTAGTATCAGGTTTAGATATAGATTATATTAGTATATTGAAGTAATAATTATCAAAATAATTTGAAATAGAGTTCTTAGGTCTAGCGAAGAAGATCATTGGAATGAAAATCACAAGAGATAAGCATAGAAGACCATTGCATTTATCTCAGTCAGAGTACATCGATCATGTTTTTGTAGAGATTTAATATGGGTGATGCCAAGCCAGTTAATGCATTATAGTCAGGTCACTTTTGTTTGTCTAATGATCAATCCCCTCAAGTACAGAAAGATAAATACACCATGGCTAAGGTTTATTACGCCTTAGCTATTGGGAGTTTGATGTATGCAATGGTTTGTACAAGATAAGACATTGGTCACGGGGTGGAAGTTGTGAGTAGGTTTATGTCAAATCCAAGGAAAATTCATTGGGAAATTGTAAAGTGGATTTTGAGGTACCTACCATGCAGCACAATAAAATGTTTGGACTTTGGTAAGGGTGAGTTAAAGGTACGAGGCTACGTAGATGCATCAAATTAAGGTGAAATCAATCACCGTAAAAGAAACACCGGTTATATATATTATTGGAACTATATTTATTAGTTGGATGTCAAAGTTACAAAAAAAATGTCACTATATCCACTATAGAGACTAAGTATTTAGTATTAATTGAAGCCAATAAAGATATGATATGGATTCAAGGTCTGTTAATCGAGCTGAGATTTAAATAGAAGAAGAACATTTTGCATAGTGATAGTCATAGTGCAATTCACTTGGCAAAAAATTGAACATTTCATTCGAGAACCAAACATATTGTTATTCTTTATCATTTCATGAGATATTTATTGGAAGATGAGGTGATAATATTAGAAAATATCCAAGGGAATAATAATCCAAGCGATATGTTGACAAAGACAGTAACCATTGAAAACTAAAGTTATGTTCAACTTTAGTTGGTCTACAAGAGTAATAATACTAGAAAGATCTTTTGTATAGATCAAAGTGTGAAGACAGGTTGAAGCAATCTTTAAGTATGAGATTGTTAGGCAAGAGGTCTTAAAAACAAATACTTGTGTCATGCTATAATTCAGTATTCTTCGTATTGCATTGTACACCAATGTGTTGTTCTATAGTTTGGATAGGCACTGCACATTGGTGTGACTCATTCAACATTATTACTGTTAGATGAGAAGCTTGAAGAAGTTTTGAATTCTAAAAAAACAGTAAAATAATTTAGCGACTCATTAATTACTCAACAAAATTAATTACCCTTTTAATTGTTTCCTCTTTCTCTGTGTGTTAAACTTTATATAAAATTAATATATAGGTTTTGTGAGTGTATCGAAAAGATAGAGTCACAATATTATTTCTAATAAAATTGATTGCAGTAGGTCAAAAAATGTAGGTATAATTTGTAGAACTACGTTAACAATTTGTGTGTTATTATTTTAGTGTTGTTTTGTAGTTTTTCTTTGATCTGATTATAGAAAAATTGTGTCGTTTCTCAACATCCATACGTCCACTCTCATTTAATTTTTTAAGACAATATCATGTTCAATACGATTAAATGGTTTTTCAACCAGAGAAAATCATTTTCAGCATTATAGCCGGTTTTAAAGTTAAATGTCCAGTTGGATGCTAAAATTTCAAAATGAACTTTCAAAATTTTGACCCAATGTTATCATTATTGATTTACCGAAGAGACTGTATTAAGTTAGAGCTAAATATAAATTAGCTCATCTACTATTTATTCAGGTTTTAAACTAAGTCTAATTTATAGTTAACTCTTTAACTTATTCCTTGTTTTTGTCTGGTCATAGATTACCAAATAAAGTAGACATAAAATATAAATTTCACTTTCTGTTTTTGTGTTTTTAAATTAAGTTTTAGGTAAGTATGAATAGGTTTTATTCATTCAAGTTTTTTTATATGGTGTTAGGTGCTCGTTTATTCGGGTAAAATTTGGTACGAGATTACTCCGGTTGTGTGTTCTGGGAATATTCATTTGTGTTTTTTATATGGTATTTTTATTTTTATGATAAAATGAGATATAAAATTCATATTGAGATTTGATAAAAGAAGAAAATTTATATATTAAATTCAGTGGTAATCATAATATGGATTTGATAGTGGATTTAAACCAGTCAAATATATTTCGACTATGGTGTTGTTTCTTATTTAGTTTTTTATTTCAAAACCTCAAGTCATGCTTCCTTCGACTTTATGATTTCTATAAATTTAGTTTTTTGTACGTTGTTTTTTCTCTGGAGTTGTGACGTCGAGCTAAAGTCAATTTGGGAAGCATAACACATATAGTAGTGTGAATTTAATTCGATTTTTTCCTCTAAATTTAATATTTTTTCTTTTTCTTTTTCCAGTTTTATTTAAAAATATTTCTTTTAATCTTAAAATAAGGTATCTTAAATTTTGAGATACTCTGCTTTTAGAAGAAAAACAGAGTACCTTTTAAATGTGTACTCCTTTATGCATTCTCCTTCATATGAAGTTTTGTTTATGTTGTGTACAAAACTGGATATGTATATAGTTTGTGATATTTTATTGTATGTCCTTCAAAATTTTATATTTATTTCATATTGTCTTAAAGTCGAATGAACTCCTGAATTTGAGCGGTATCCAGAAGCATCTGAGTCCTTGTATGCTTCATGCTTGGAGTTCTTTATAAGTCCTTGTATGCTTCATGCTTGGAGTTCTTTATGCATTTTTTTGATTTGATACTGCTTTAATTTTCTCGAAGATCAACTGATTCAAAGTCTTCCCAGAAAAAAGAAAGGGAGGAATTATGTAACATATGGGTCTAATTGGTGTAATTTTTTTTATAATCGCAACCGTATTATTTTGCATATCTTTTTTTGTTCCAATGTTTGTTGTTAATTAATGAAGAAGTAAGTTGGTTATTTACGCTAAAATTATTTGCAAGTTTTGATTGTTTTTTTTCATGCTATCAGATTAAGTTGTGATTGATTTTGCTTGAATATTCGTACTAAGTTTTCGAAAAAAATAAAATTTTATTAGACTTCCTGCCTTATTTTACTGACCAAATAGTAAACTTATACTACCAGTCATCTTGTTTAGCTAAATTTAGTAATCGTCATCGTATCTTATTGAATTCTATAGATGGTAGGAGTGTTAGTAAATAATATGTCATTGTTCAATTAGTGAATAATGAGATATTTAAGATACTCTACTTTTTAAAAGAAAACATAGTGTCACAAAATTTAAGATATTCTGTTTTTACATAAAAAATAAAAATAGAAATAGAAAAAAGTAATCTTAATTTTAATGGTAAAAATGGAATTAAACTCGAAGGGCTATATGTTCAACACTTCCTAAATTGAGTTTAGTTCCATGTGGTAGCTCCAAGAAAAATGTCATGTGTCATGAACTAATCTAATAAAAATCACCAAAGAAAGAAAACGTCGTAGTCGAGAGACGATCCAAAGATTTAAGCTTTCGAATGTTGGATGAACCTATATAGTTAAGCTATAAATGATTCAAAGTAAATCTTAGTTTAAATATTATGTGATTTAAACATTGTAAAAATGGCAAGGAGGAAGTAAATTTTCGGTTATGCAAACTTTTCAAGACAAAATTTGTAAAAAAAGACAAAAAAAAAAATCAAAGTCACAAGAGATATTTAATGTTGTTCGGATTATGAACAAATCATACATCCATGAGGAATGAACACACACACACACACACATATATATATATATATATATATATATCACAAGAAATCTCTCTTAGACACAAATAATGCAACCATTATTCTTTTGTTACAAAACACATTCGGCTTACAGAAGGCACTATAGATCTCAGTGTTACTTTTAGTGTTTATTTTCTTCCTCGTTTCTCTATCTAAAATCAAATAAGCTTGAGACCTTATCTCTATAGAAACGACCATTATGAGTGATTTGAACCCCCAAACTCACGATAGAAACGTATATTTTGTTCCTTAGGACAACCGAATGTAAACGATGCTACAACTTTGACATCTGTACAGTTTTACATTACAACAGGTAGCAGAACCACCAATGTTGACATTGTACCTTGTACCATACTAATAAATTCCTCAAGAATGCTAAAATCAACGACTACTTGACTATGGTTGGGTTTAATTCATCAATTTCAAATTCTTCAACATATTAGTGAATCAATTTCTTCTAGTTACACCCAGGTTTCTACAAAAGCCTTTGGCTACATGTTCTTGCACATACCGGCTTCAACAATAATATGACACTTTTCCTCTTTGCACTAAAGTCTTCGGGTGAGCATCATGCTAGTTAAAAATTCATTAGCTTCATCTCATAAGTTCTTGTCTTACTCAAGTCTTTTGTTGAGATGCATCAAACACCTTTACCTTACATTTAACATTTCTCCACATTGGTTTATAACGACTCTCGTATTCATTGCCCCAATGCTACAATTATTATTTAGAGGCACACAAACCACCTTCCTCCAAGACTTGCACAAGTCTCATGCAGTTCTTGAACTTTGAAATTGGTAACACATTAGTTAGAGCATCCGAATGGTTTTTGATATATGCAATATTTGCAGCATTCACTTGCTCGTTCTCCATCATATGTGGGATAAAGTGAAACTTGATATCTATGTGATTAGTTCTCGAATAGAACTTCGGATTCCTCATTAAAATAATAGCACATATATTATCATAGAACATAGTCACATATTGTTCAATACCATTGATCTCACTCAACAATCTATTCTGCGACACAACATATTATCAACCTTATACTTCTGTTTATAACACAACCCAACTTCAACCAAACCCTTTAAGTAGCTAATGACCCATTTGAGGGTTTGTGAGTGAGGCTTTCCCGAGTTTGACATAAATATGCTCAAAATACTAAGGGAGTATGCAAGATCAGGTCTCGTACATATCAGTAAATACATAATATAATGATATTAACATAAGGTACCTCCTGCAAGAACTTTTTAACTTTTACTTTGGTCGGTGCTTGAATGATACCTAGATTGAAATAGGCACCAATTGGATTTATAACCTATTTGGAATAAACAAAAACCAAACTTTTGAAGACATTTGAGTATGTACTCTTGTTGAGAGAAGAATAGAAAGTCTATCGATCTGTGTATCTTGGTTTCAATACCAAGTATCCTCTTAGCCTCTCTCAATCGTAATCTTCATTGTTTCAATTTTCTCATATCCTTACCAATTATCAGTATATCATCTACATGTAGCACCAATAGGATATATCTTTTCATGTTGGTTTTCCCATTACGATAAAAACAATTATCATATCAACTCCTCACATACATGATAGACCTCATAAAGGAATCAAGATGTCTATTTTACATCATCGACGAGTAATTTAGCCCATATAAATGTCTCTTCAATAAATACATATCTTACTCCATTATCTCTTTAAAACCTTGAGGTGAATCATATAAATGGTATTCTCGAGTTATCTATGCATGGAGACAGTAGTAACATCCATTTGATCTAACTCAAAATTAAACCTAGAAACGATTGACAATAGAAACCTTATTGAGTTTTGTTTCACAATTGGTGAGAAACTTTCATAGAAATCAACATCCTCCTTTTACGTAAATCTATTAGCCACCAGTCTAGATTTATATATAGATAACTCAACTTCATGAATACCTTGTCTCTTCTTGAATATTCATCTACTCTCAACAAGATTTTTGACCATTAGGCTTCTTCATAAAAATCTATAAGCCTATATTATGTATAGATCTCAGTTCTTCCTTCATGGTTTTTAACCACTTCAGCTTATCACTATTTTTTTTATAAAATTGTGATAATTCTCGCGTTCAAGAACATCTTCCTGTATTTCAATAAATAAGCATAACCTAGGATGTCGACAAAATCGTACACGTGTGTAAGATTTCTCTGTCTTCGTGCTATACTCATCACCAATTGATAATTGTCAAGATTACCGTGTTGTTCATTAGTCTAAATATTGGAACATCAAATTCATGGTCATTTTTTATCTCATGAAATGGTCAAAAATCCTCTACATAAGCCGAATATGTGTCGAGTCTGAAATCATATTTGGTAGAAGCATCTTCAACTTCACTCTTTTATTCAGACCCATCATTACCTTCACATGTTTTCACGGAAATACTAGGTTTGGTATTCACTGTCTTAACTAATGATATAACATCCTCATTGAATAACATGTCTCAGATAATCAAGCACCAAAACCTATACCATTTTAATCATTATAGATAACCGATAAACAATGTAGTACTCTTAGCTAAAGCTTATATTGTTTCACATGTACGTATCTAACATTAAATTTTCACTACATATTTCTTTCGAGACCATACTTATTGGGGAAATTTAAACTTTAGTTTCGTAGATGGACTTTTATTGGTGATGTATGCACATGTTGTTACAATTTCTCCCTAAAACTTTTGGTCTATTCCAGCTGTCAGAAGGATACACCTAACTCTTTTTCATCAAGGTTCAGTTTATCTTCTTAACATGCCATTTTATTAGGAAATTTCTCTCACGATCCAGTTTTTAGCAATGCCAGGTTTAGAACAATAGCTAATGAACATATCATTCACATATTCCAATATAACACGTCAGTCATCAACTTCTTTAGCATTTATTTAGTCTGATTCTCCACCAGCATTTCCAGTTCCTAAAAACATCAAATGTTTCACCATTGGTCTTCAAAAGTATGCCTCATACTTGTTTGGAATAACCATCAATCAAAGATATAAAGTATATATCCCTATCCATAATGGGCTTCCTTGCAGGACTCCTAAGACCTGAATGAACATATTCAAGCAGATCACTTGTTTTATGGTTGTTAGGCGATAATTTAACCCTTTTACTTTTACCTAACATATAAATTTCGCAAAAGCTTAACTTTTGAACTGTGTTACCATCCAACAACCTTCTTTTTAATGCTCAAAATAACCTTAGATGTCACAAATTAGTTGAATCTATATTTAAACTAGACACTCGTACGCCCACTACATACCTTTGTGAACTAACACATCACTAGACTTATATGATTTCATAACAACTAGTGAGCCTTGCAGAAGTCTAAGTCTGCCATATCCACCCTTATATATAAACTCTTCCTCATATAAAATTCTGATAAAAATGAAAGTTTTGCTTAACATCATGCATATATATCTCATATTTTCTATCACTTTCTCAAGTATTGTAGACAATTTGAGTCAAACGGTCCTCATCCCCTTTACAATAGAGGGTTTATTATTCTCAAGTATGACATTGCCACCATGAAACAATCTTAAGTTTTCAAACCAGTTTTGTTGGATGTCATATGGAATGAAACTCCTGAATCTAATATACATTTGTCACTCTACATGCAAGTAGAAGTTATTAAAACATCAACATATTTGTAGTCATATGAGACCATTACAGTATCTTCAACGTCATACTTTTGATAACTATCCCTCTTCCTCATATCCGAGTAGTTCTTACTAATATGAAATTTCTTCTTGTACATCAAACCTTTCACCTGCAGAACAACTCACAAATCTCATTAATTTAGACCCGTAGTTCACTCTTTTACTTTTTGAATCTCTCTTTATAAACCTACCCCTCATACTTAGTTCTAAACCTTCAGAGTCACTCTTTAGAATTGTCTTTCTTTGAAGATCATTCAAGTTCAAAGCACTCTTCACTTCGATGATGTCAACAAAGTGCTCATACATCTTTGATCGAAATCTTAAGAAAATTATTATTTGATCCTCATATTCTAACTTGACTCTAACTATATTTAAATAAAAAATTAATATATTAGAGTATTGCGGGCTTTGGACAACACCTCAACATCAACTTCTTCTTTGACTCTCTCATAATGACAACAAACAACCCTTTATGTACTAGTAAATTCCAAAATTATGTAAAGGTTAAAATCATCCCCTCTACTGAATTTATCAAGATTGAACTTCATGAAATCATATTTGTGATTTTTCTCGATTTTATAGTGAGATTCAAATATTTAATCTCAAGATTTGAAGTGATTTTTTTATGTATATTATCAACACAAAATGTTGTTAGATTCTCCCGCTCACCGCATCAGTGTTTTTAGGTTTCAGCAAAACAATAAAACTTATTTTTTAGAGTTAGTAGTAATTGATAAGTCTACATATTTTTGTGAGTGAAAGTGAAGTCAATTTTTTTTTACCTTGATTAAAGAAGTTTTTAGAGAGAGAGAGAAAGAGTTATCATAAAATCTTAGAGAGAGAAAGTTACCAAATGTCAAAATGGGTCAAGTCATATATCCAGTGCCAAGAAAAGTACACCTATTTATAGGTGATTTGGTTACAAGTAACAGACTTTGTTTGTTACGTGGATATCTCACACCATTTTACTACTTTGTTAAAACATATATCTTACAACTAACATATCTAGTCATATATATTTACAATTTACACCAAACATCCCTTATACATTATAAAGTAATTATTTTTACTCCTCATTTATTTATATCCTCATTAGTAGCCCCCTAGTCCTTGCGAAGGAACTTGAGGAAGGACTAAAAATCGTTGTGTTTAAGTCAATCTCTTTTTTCTCATCAGAAATGCTCTAAACCATTATATGGGTAATTTCTAGTCAGAAATACTTTAAACCAGTATTAGGGTAATTTCTCATCGAAAATGCTCTAAACCATTTTTGGGGTGAAAAAATCCAAAATAATGTTAACTATAACTTTTTCGAGGAGAACTCCGCTTCTCCTCAGAGATGCACTGATCATATTTTTTCTCACAATTCATTACATTCAAAATTTGAAACTTCTCAAAATTCATGCGGTGTGTCAAAATTGATTTCTAGAATAGTGTAAAAACTAATAAAAATTAATGGGCAAGTGTATAGCTTTATTCAGACATACATTATATCTATCAAGCTACTTCAAATTTCAATCACTGGGACCCCGTTACATGTCAAATCAGAAACTATCCAATAGGCATTTTCCTAACTCTTCAACTTCCCCTTAAAAAATCTCATTACCATCATGCCTATATATACTCTCCAATAACATTTTTCACCTACCACGACTTAATTCTAGAGATAGAAAGAGAAAGTTCGTCGTTCAAATAGCTCATCCACTATCGCCACCACATTCGGTCACTGTAGTTCTATCTGATTCGTTTCCGATCTACTTTCATTCCGTTTTTGTTTAGTCTAAAAAATGCTTGGGACTGGCTTACCTTTGCACAAAGAGGTGATGGGAGAGAAGCTTGTATAATTTGTGATAAACCCTTTCAAGTCGTTCAAACATTCACATACGGTCATTGGCCTCTTACAAAAGAATCAACCCCTCTGTCGACCTCAGTAGTTCCTCAAATAATCCATTTTATCTGACACCACAACTTATTAACAAAATCCACCTCAAACAAGTCAAGATAAATATCCTCAAACAAGTAAAGATAAACAACCTTACAAAAGTCAGTTCATTTCCATGAGAGAATCTAGAGAGCTTAACACTTCAATAATCAACACCGCTCATACCCTAAAATAAAGACCATCACTACCACTCCACAAGGAACCCAAAGACCTCATCCCTCAAAGGAAACAAGTGGGACAAACAAAAAATCATAGGTGATTATTTCGGGAAAATACCCAAAAATTGGCTTTGAAGCCACCCCGTAATCTACAAAATACGCCCACTGCTTCAAGATCATCTTCTCAAAATTAAGATCAACCTACTAATTCAATTATACCTCCCCAACTTCAAGATGATCTATTTGAGAAAGCTGGTGACTCTGAATCAATGACTAATAAAGATTCAACAAAAAACCCTTCGAGGCTGTCTCTAAAATGGATTAACACCAGTGAGTCTAATTTTTTTTTATATTCATTTTTCATACAAATTCTACTAATTTTACGTGTATTATGTAGAAATTTTGAAGCACTATCAAATTCACTATCTGACTATTAAGTGAATGGGCAACAAAAGAGTTGTCAAAAAAAATTATATATGTTTTTATCCACTCAACTTTGTCCAAAGACACTTGTGGAATATATCGCATTACCCTATCGAGGTTGTGGATAAAATAATGGAGCCTCCTTATTCATGAGTTATGGTGAAGAGATTAGCTGATCTAGATGCTCGATTTATTCTTCCTGCTTCAAAAAAGGCCCCAAGCCCAAAAAAGAAAAAGAAAAGAAAAACTATAGAATTTTTCACTCCAGACACCAATTCCTCCATCCCCGAGGCTTCCAAAAGAAAGAAAATAGTTGCTTCAAAGAAAAATAAAAATTGTTCTTCGAAGAAATCAAGGTGTTGATACCTTATCTCTAAATCTGACACCTGACGTCGATGAGAATGAAGACCATCAATTCGATAACTTCAAACCAGAATTTCAAGAAAATGAATAGCAAGTTGTTGGCACTGCAAATGGAACTGTGGAGACTCCATAGAACAATATAAAACACAATCCTCTGAAAAATAAACTAACACTGCTTCAACAAAATCAACCAACACTTTCTTCAGTGATCCCTACCAAAGCATATTGGTTAGAAAAAACCTTCCCTGCATACGCCTCCAATGAACCATCAAAAGAGTTTCGAACATGATTCAACCTTTTGCGAGCCTCCAAAGCACTTCCAAAAAATAAATGAAAAGGCTTCAGTTGTTCGCTGGAAAAAAAAAAGTTGGAAACAATAAAATAGGGGCTTAATTGGCGTAACGAAACCTTATTGATCAATTTCAAGTCTTTCAAATGGATAGATGTAAATGGTATACTAGGGTTATACAACTGAAGAACCATATGAACTTAAAGAACCGAGATAAAATTGTATCAATTGACTTTAAAACACAAACTTGAATTGCAACAAGAGCATGTTAATCTCAACACAATCAATACCGTGTACGAAGAAAGTGAAGAGGGAAAAAAGAAAGCCCTTTAAGGCTTAGAATCTTACAAATTTGAAGCTGAGAAAGAAAAAGTTGATGCTATAACCGTTGATTTAAACGTATGTGTAATAAAGTTTCTGAAAACTTTAAAGACTCGCAAATATGAAGCCAAAATTTCCATGGTTCTCGATTTTTACCACAAATTACAAAAGGCATATATGGTGGACTATTAGTGTTTGGTGCAAAAAACGTAACCCCTAAAGATGCATTCACCACTATTGTAAGTATTTTATATGAATCAGAATCCAAAAAGAATGGAAATAGTAAATCTACATTTTTAGGAAGTTTAAGTTTGGTAAGTGAAAGTTACTCTTTCGAATGGCAGCTCAGGTGAACTCTCAAATGGTTAGGAATATAAATAGGAAGAAATTATATTTTGTGTTATAAATTATGTTTTGATTAATGACTATCACATGTCAACATCTATGTTTTTGTAAGTGCTCATCGCATAACACTGTGTATTGCTGGGAGTGACCATCACATGTCACTAATTGTACTTTTGTATAGGGTCATCACATGACCATATTTGTGTTTTATATATAATGTGTTATACCAATTTTTCAACTTCTTTTAAAAAAGTTCATAGGAATATAATGCCACACATATTATAAAATATCACCACACACATTAGCACTTCAAATCATATCGCCACACACATTGGCACTTAAAATTATGTACACGCATTACCATTTCGAATTATATCACCACACACATTGGCACTTCAAATTATATCGCCACACACATTGGCAATCTAAAAAAATATTATTGTAAATTATATCAAGAGTTATCAGTCATTGTTTAATTTACAGATATTTTTATTTTTGTATAATAAACTTTTAATTTTAAAGGTGAAAAGTTCACATTTATGATGATGATTTTATTTTTTCAACATAAAATGTTACACACGTAATGGTTTCGAAAGATAATTATTGTATTTAAAATTACGGTTATATATGTACCTCATTAAAACCTTCTGAGCCACCAGGAGAGGAAATAGTATGCCACCGGTCAATATATACGTGAAAAAATAATGTTCTCATGGATGTTCAAAAAATTACTCACAATACAATCGTTGATGCTCAATATTCCAAGGATGTTGAAAAGTTCTTTCCTCTTTATCTTCGAGGGTGATATGTCCATGTCTTAACCTTTTTTACCACTGAATACGGTCCTTCCCAGTTTGGAGTCATCTTACCTAATATTATCTTTTGTATGCAAAAAGACCTTTCTCAAAATTTTATCACCTACTTTGAAATATATTCGTCTCACCTTTGAATTATAACGGTGTTGTATTAAAGTTTGATAATGAAACAAATTTAAATGTGCTTCCATCATTTTTTCTTCTATCAAATCGAGCTCTGTTTGTCATCCCCAAGCTCAAGATTAGAGTACTGCGGGCCTTGGACAACAACTCGTCATCAACCTATTTTAGACTCTCTCATTGATGACACCAAACAACCCTTTATGTACTAGTAAATTTCGAATATTAATTATGTAAAGGTTAAAATCATCCCTTCTATTGAATTTATCAATATTGAACTTCATGGAATCATTTTTGTGACTTTCTTCAATTTTATAATAAGATTTGAATATTTAATCTCAAGATTTGAAGTGATTTTTATATATATATATATATATATATTACCAACAAAAATTGTTGTTACAGATTATCCTCGCTCACCGCACTGGGTTTTTTAGGTTTCGGCCAAACAATAAAACTTATTTTTTAGAGTTAGTAGTAATTGATAAGTCTAAATATTTATGTGAGTGAAAGTGAAGTCAAAACATATTTATATCTTGAATAAAGACGTTTTTAGAGAGAGAGAGATCTATTATAAAATTTTATAGAGAGAAAAATATTAAATGTCAAAAGTGTCAAGTTATATATCCACTCCCAAGAAAAGTACACCTTTTTATAGGTGATTTGGTTACAAGTAAAAAGGTTTGTTTGTTATGTGGATATCTCATCCCACTTTACGACTTTGTACAAACATATATTTTACAAATTACATATCTAGTCTTTTATATTTACAATTTACACTAGACCTTCCTTATACATTATAAAATAATCATTTTGCATGTTGTAAAATAATTCATTTTACTCCTCGTTTATTTATATCTTCATCAATAATCACAATACAAATTCGGTAGTGGACCAAAACTAATAAGGTGAGCTACTAATGATTTGACATTAGGTATTAGTTTAAACCTTATGTGACTCACTTCTTGTAAGTCTTCCAATGATATAGTAAAGCCTTGGCTATGTGAACCTTCCAACATAAAGTTTATATGCAATACAGAAAAGTAAACCAATCACACAAACTAGATTTAATGTGGTTCAGATTGTGAACAAATCTTGCATCCACAAGCAACAAATACATACTTTATATATAAGTAGGTTACACAAAAACTCTCTCAAACACAACTAACAGAACCAATTTTATTTTGTTACAAAGCACATTCAGATTACAAAAAACACTTCGGACCTTGTTATTTCTCTCATTGTTTGTCTTCTACATTGTTTGTCTCTTTAAAACAAGGAACACTCAAGATTTTCTCTCTCTAGCTAAACCACGGGACAACCGTTTCATAACTCTCTTCCATTATATATAGAACCAATAATGAGGGAGCTGAATCCGAAGCTCGTAATATAAATTGACAACTTGTTATTTACGACATTCGAACATAAACAATGCTACATCTCTGACATCCGTACGACTGCACACTACAACATGTTGTGGCACCACTAATGTTTACATTGTACCTTGTACTATTCTTCCCAATTACACAAGCATGCTCAAATCAACGACTACTTGATCAATGGTTGAAGTTAATTAATCAATTTTATATTCTTCAAAGATATTAATGAATTAAGTTTTTATACAAACACTTAGAAATACTCAGAAGCTTTCGACTACATATTCTTGCACCTTATAACTTTAGAAGTAACATAACACTTGGGTTTGATAAACTTACATTTTGTTTCCAACAAACATCTATGTACCTAAGTCTTCGGCTTAGAATCGTGCCACTTAGAGATTTAACAGGTACAATCTTTAAGTAATTGGTTTAATCAAATCTTTGACCCTTAACTCTTAAGTTTAGTTGTAAGCTTTTAGCCTACACCTAACAATTCAACCAAAAATAAAAAATAAACTCGTAAAGTATGTGTTTTTTTTTCATATTTGTAAAGTATGGAAAAATCGAGATCCATCTATTCTGGTTGTATATTATGAAACTTCTCTCTTTATTATGGTAAATTATTGTTTATTTTGGTTATACATTTTGGAACTGTCCGATTCTGGTTATATATTTTGGAATTACCCTTTTAATTTTCATTTATTTGGGTTAAATCAAGATCATTTTCCGTATATGATTACACTGGCGTTTACATATTGCGTTTATTTAGGTAAAATTGACATCCCGTCAATTTTGGTGATATATTCTGATATTGTTCATTTTCTGAGAATGTTTTCATATTCATTTTAGGTTAATCGACATCTGATTAATTTGGTGGTATATTTTGAGACTATTATTTTTATATTTGTTTATTCAGAGAAAATCAAGATCACTAGTTGTATATTATAGGATTATTTTTTTCATATTTGGTATTTTTGGTAAAATCAAGATTCTGCCAATTTTGGTGAAATTGTAGAAAATATAGAGAAAAATGATGTTATAATTGTATTAGTTAGAATAATATGTTACATAGAGCTTAAGCCACTATTTATAGAGTAATAATCAGATGATTTATATAGCATAATATTTGTAATATCTCTCAAACTCACAATGGACAATATAAGTATTGAGAGTTTGACACAAATAAAATAAACTGAGATGTCGACTGATCCTTTGTGAAGTGGAAAAAAAAATCAATGTGATATTTAGGCCACTCACTCTTTATTTGGTGGTAAGTATTTAGGCCACTCATTTATTGTTGCACCTCTCTTTGTTGCATCAATATACGTTTGTGGTCAAATTCATGCATTCTTAAAGGAAAAAGTATGATATTTTATTCTTTGTATCAAACCGAATACTTTTTGGTATTCACGTGGCGATCAAATTGACACGATCCTGCGAACAGTATATGACTTGCTTGCATTGGTACAACATCACACAATACCTCATCTTCATATTCTTCAATGAGAATGAGATCAAAACTTTCTTCGTAATATTCAGTTCTATATCATCAACCATTTCAGCTTGTACGATTTTAAATGCTTATGGGTTTGTAAACCTAATTTTTCCATCAAGGTAATGTTTGTCGAGCTTTTATAAATCCATTTATCAATGGTCAGGTTGCATAGTGTGTCTTTGATATAACAACTATTACATAATTGATCTACACGTTATCTATTATTTTATTCTTTGGCTTACGAACTCAAAGATCTCATTGCAACTAGAAATCCCTCACGTGTAGCAAGTTTTTCATACGGTTCCCAATGATGGTATAAACTGTGATTCTTATTCTAATTTATCCGTCTCTTTCTCACCATCATATGTTGTCATCAATAGTCTTTGATTTGAAATTTTATTGCCATAATGACCCATGCATTGGTCCTTAACACATCATGATTATATATATTAGAAGATTGGGAATTACCTCTATTTTTGTGGTTGTTAATGGATGATTTTAATTCAAATTTTGGTTTTGGGACAATCTTTTTTTCTATCGAATAGTTTGGTGTCGTATGGGATGAACTTGACTAAAAGATTTGATGTTCAACCAAAATAGTCTTGGGCAACATGTCATCCAATCACTTTGACTTCCCTCATTCAATGTTCGCTATTTTTTGCGTAAAGTTTCGTGATAATAGCCTGACAAAACAAGTTTTATCATAACAACCTTTATATATTCTCATGACTAAGTGTGATACTCAACCTTTATTTATGGTAATTTTGACAATAAAAAGCTAATTTAATATTTTTCTCCCACTCTGTATAGGTTACATGATAATTCCTTATGTGACAAAATATGGAATTCCAGTTTGATATCTTTTATTTTATCATCATATGTAGATCTTCTTGGCCTCCTAGTATTTTTCTCATGATTAGTGATCATTTTGGTTGTAATAATAATCATATGTTTCGTTTTAACCAGCTTTTGCTCCTCTTTATTGTATTATTTTTATATTATCCATATTAAGTATATTTTATGATTGATTTTTGATGAGTCCGGATTCTGTCACCATCTTTTGAAAGAACCGGATAGGGGCAATTCAGACATCATCCATCTAACCGGACATGGACAATTTGGACAGCCTCCACTTACTAAACTGTCCGAACAGAACTAAAGTATTAAAAACTTAATCACTTCATACTTAAACTAATTACTTGTTAACTCAAAAGCTAGTGGGTCTTTAAACTTGACCCGAATCCATAGAACACAACCCGAAAGCCCATATGGCCCAAAAGATAAGGGTATAAATACCCAACCACCAACATTAAATAAGGGTAATGAAAATTAAATACAACTAGGTAGCTCAATTCTCCCTCTACATTCTACCCAAACATTAAATACTCTCGAAATTCCACAAAACTCTAGACAAAAATTACAAACTTACCCTCACACAAAAATAAACCACATCACTTTTAATTTATTTTTTCTTGAAATTCTGCCAATTATCTCATGAATTGCTATCGTGTTAACTCCCGAAAATATTGACATTTATCTTATAAGTTCTTACACTTAAAGATTTGGAATAAAGGGGTGTGAAATTTTATTTTCATCGTTTTTGTTATTTGTTTTAAACATATCCAAAACTAGATAAAATGGTTTGAAAATAATTCACAATTATTCAAAAGTATTTCAGTCAATTGAATTTTATCATTTAATTCTTTCACACTTTTTAAAGATGATATTAAAACGATCTAAGATACCAAGATAAGATAAATGATGATAGTATTTTAAAGATATAGTAGAATATTATTTAATGATGAGATAAATAGTTTTTTAAATATAGGAGTGTATTTTTAAATATATAGTACGCATGTTTTAATGATGTAGTATAATATTTTAAAATATATAGTAGAATATTTTAAAATGTTTAAATAAATCAAAGATATGTTATGATATTTTCAAAGATATTCTTTTTAAAAAACTAGATGGGTAGAAAGATAAAATCAAAATTCGTTGTTTTTCCATATCGAAGGATTGTCTCATAGCCGGAGACACATAGACCCGATGCTGGTGGATCCTTTTGCCTTCCATGATGAGCCATGTATCTTTGCAACTCCTAACGAGGATACTGTTTTCAGTGGTGGCCGGAATTGGAGACAATCTCCATTGTCATCCAACATTCTGTCCGGAAACCTCTCTAAGAGGTTTGATAGTACAAAAATGGAGAAATACGATAGCAGTAAAGACCCAGACAACCACTTGGAACAGTTCAAAAATTTCATGATGAATTTCGATGATGACGACAGGTTGCTTTGTAGAGCATTCTCCCAATCCTTTACGGGGAGTGCCCTGAAGTGGTATAACAGCCTACCACAAGGGTGCATCAGAAATTTCGATATCTTTTGGGTGGCCTTCCGGAGGCAGTTTGTTGGAAGTAAGGAGATGAAGGGAAATGGAGACACAATCATCCATTGTGCCTAAGAACCGAACGAATCTCTGAAAGAATACATAAGTCACTTTGTAAACACCAAAAATGGGTTGGCTGATTGCTTTGAACAAGTAGCAATGGCTTCTCTGAGGCAGAGCTTAAACCCTGGAAACCTGGCTGATTCAGTAACCAGAAAGAAGGCCATGACATGGGGAGGTCTGCTAAATCAAGTTGGAAAGCAGATTAATGTTGATGAATCAAAGAAAACAAGGGTGCACAGGCAGGTGAGATCTGCTCCGACTGCACCGAATCCAAACCAAAACCAGTCTGGAAACAAGGCCAGGGATGCCGGACAGAGTCATAACAGAGCCAAAACTCAGTCTCAGCCAGCTGCTCCAGCACAGAGTCAACAATCTAGAAATAAGCGAGGACCTTGGGTTCAACCGAAGTGGTTTGCAGAATTAAAAGAAAACGTAGCCACCATTTATGACAAAACAAAAGACGAAGTACATTATAGAATGTCGGCTGCGTTACAGTCTCCTAAGGAGAGCCGTAACAATTGTTTCTGTCAGTACCATAATGATACCGACCATATCACCGAGGATTGTATTGCTTTAAAGCAAGAATTCCAGAATTTAATTGAAAGAGGAAAGCTGGGAGCGTATGTTAAAAGAAGAGGAGGAAATAGGCCTGATAACGCTCATCGGTCTGGTCCAAACAATGCAGGCACATCAGCTCCGGAGGGAGCTATGGTGATAATCGAGAGATTCGATGTAGAGTCAGAGTACTTTGACCCTGACCCAACTCGAAATAGAGTGGGTTCCATTGAGGAACATTGCAAGACTGTGCTTATTAACTTTTTTGAATCACTCACAATTTTCGTAGGGGATACCATGACAGCACCCACTACTTCTTCGAGAAATAGGCATGTTCATACTTTAGCTACCCAACTTGAGGAAGGCATGACTTCCTATCAATCGCAGATTCCATTTCACTTTATTGTTTTTGATGAGGATGAAGATTTCGTTGTCATAGGAGCATCCATCGGGGGCAATGACATAAGACGCATTTTGGTGGACACTGGGAGTTCGACCAATATCCTCTTTTTAACTTCCTATAAAAAGATGAAGAATCCAGTAGTAATTCAACGTTCGAACAGGTCAATTGCGGGTTTTACTGGAAGCTCAACAGATATGATCGGGGAGTTCGAGGAAGAAGTTTTGTTGGGCAAGGGCCCTTTTAAGAAGATGGTTAGAATACTGTTTGTCGTAGTGGATTGTCACACTTGTTATAATGCTATTCTGGGGAGGTCTTGGCTCTCTAGTATGCAGTGGCCTTAACAGTCCACCAATGTTTGAAATACGCTGTGCAAGGACAAGTGGGAGTTGTTCGGAGCATCCAAAAGATAGCAAGAGAGTGTTATGCAACAGCACTGGCTCCTCGGACGTTGGGGGCAGTTCGTATCAATAAAGAATAACAGTTTGAGGGGCTTTCTGGGGGTGAGGGTGAAATTGATGACCCCAGAGAGACCCTTGGAGTTTTAATACCAGTTGAAGAAGTTGAAACACATTCTTTAGAAGAGGGAAAAATGTTAAGATATGGTCTAAAATGACATCGGAATTAAAGGCTACAATGTTGAAGTTCCTTAAAGACCATCAACATGTTTTTGCTTCGAGCAATGCTGATGTTACCGGGGTACCAGCAGATATTATATCACATCAACTGTCCATCCGAAGAGATATAGCACTTGTGGTACAAAAGAGAAGAGTTTTTTCTAAGGAAAAGGCTGATGTCATAGTTCAAGAAGTCGACAGACTTACTAAAATGGGGCACATAAAGGAGTCTCAGTATCCTTTATGGACAACCAATCCGGTATTGGTAAAAAAGAAAAATGGCAAGTGGCGTATGTGTATTGATTTTACAAATCTCAATAGAACTTGCCCAAAGGATTTATTCCATGTTCCCCGGATTGATCAGTTGGTGGATTCCACATCGGAGAACAAGCTGCTGTCTTTCATGGATGCCTTCTCAGGGTACAATCAGATTCAAGTAGATCTGAAGGATCAGGAGCATACTATGTTTGTTACTGATAGGGGCCTTCATTGTTACAAGATGATGCCGTTTGGGTTAAAAAATGCTGGGGCTACTTATCAGAGGTTGGTAAACAAAGATTTTGCTGATCAAATTGGAAGAAACATTGAAGTATACATCGACGACATGATGGTAAAAATTATGGATGAAGAGCTACACTTGACAGATCTCCAAGAAACTTTTGCTAACTTAGTAAAAGTAAATTTGAAATTAAACCTAGAAAAGTGTGTGTTTGGAGTGCAGTCCAGGAAATTCTTGGGGTATGTAATAAGTGAGCAAGGAATACAGCCTGACCCGGACCAGCTTAATGCTTTATTCCAAATGGAACCTCCCCGGAATATTAAAGAAGTACAACGGTTGACTGGGAGGTTGGCTGCATTAAATCGATTCATTTAGAGGTCTTTAGACAGATGTGCCCCGTTTTTTCAAACTTTAAAAGGTGCAACGGGATTCGACTGGTCTTCACAATGTGACGAGGCCTTCAATGAAATCAAAAAACATCTGTCCTCACTCAAGACTTTATTTAAACCTGTTGATGGAGAGACACTTTTCATATACTTGGCAGTTTCCAGTTGTGTCATAAGAGCCGTATTGGTGAGGGAGGTAGATAATTATCCTCATCCGGTGTATTACATCAGCAAGAGTTTGATAGATGCAGAAAAACACTATCTGAAGCTTGAAAAATTAGCATTAGCCTTGGTGATTGCTGCAAGGAAGATGAGGCCTTATTTCCAGGCTCATCCTATTATTGTCCATACGTATTTTCCCTTAAAAAAATGTTCTTCAAAAGGCAGACGTTTCAAGTAGAATGACTAAGTGGTCAGTGGAACTAGGGGACTTCGATATTGATTTTGCCCCTCGAACAGCAATCAAAGCCCAAGCTGTGGCTGATTTCTTAGTTAAATTCCATTCAAATAGGGATACAAAGCAAACAACTGATATAAAAGATAAAAAAAGTTTGGGTCGTCCGGACTGATGGTGGATCAAGTACCATGGGATGTGGTGCAGGGGTATGCTTGACCTCTCCGTATGGGGACAGAATGTACCAAGCTATATGTTTTGCTTTTAGGGCTTCTAATAATGAGTCCGAATATGAAGTTGCTATAGTTGGTTTAAAGTTAGCTCTTATTTGTGGAGCCAAAAGGGTCAAGTTGATGAGCGATTCCTAGCTTCTTATCCATCATGCACAAGGTCTATCCGAAGCAAAAAAAGAGCAGCTAATAAAATACTTACTTCTTCTTAAAGATGTGGCACTTAAGTTCAAGAACATCGTTTATGAGCACATACCTCGAACTGGAAAATATATTGGCAGACTCCTTGGCAACCATAGCCTATACGGATTCCTACCTTTGGATTCATGTGCTAGAGTGCCCATCCATTCAATTCAGTATGGGTAAGGAGGAAGAAAGCTTCGATATACAGATAAAACAGCCTCAAGATTGGAGATTTCCTCTTCTTCAATATCTCTCAGATGGCATCTTACCTCCGGATAAATCAATAGCAAGAAAAGTAAAGTACAAGGCTCGTGGTTTTATCATCCTAAGAGATGTTCTTTATAAGAAGTCTTACAGTAAACCCCTCTTACGATGTTTGGGGGTTGACGAATCTCAAATAGTGCTCTCCGAATTACATGATGGTGAGGGATCAACTCACTGTGGATTCAGGGCTCTAACAAGGTGAGTTTTGTTGGATGGGTATTATTGGCCCTCTATAATGCAAGATGATAAGGAGTTGGTGAGGAGGTGTGACCCATGCCAGAGATATAGCAATGAAATTCATATCCGAGCCATCCCTTTAGAGTCGATTTCTGAGCCTATACTTTTTGCTCGATGGGGGTTGGATTTGGTGGGACCTCTACCCATGGCATTTGGAGGACGCAAGATAATAATTGTTGTTGTTATTGATTATTTTTCGAAGTGGATCGAAGCAGCTCCATTGGCAGGTACAACGTCAAAAGCTGTTATAAAATTCATTTTATCCAATATCTGTTGCAGATTTGGATTCCACAGAAGATAACAACAGGTTCTCCTTAGAGTTAAGGCTCACCTTAGAGTTGCACACTATCAAGGTTTGATGAGAAGCAGGTTCGCTTCTAAAGTTAAGAGGATGGATTTCAAACCGGGGAGCAAGGTGTTGAGAAAAGTCTTCCTACATACTAAAGAAAAACGGTTCGGTAAGTTGGCTCCAACTTGGGAACGACCCTATGTGGTCATTGAAAAGCTTAATCCTGGGACATACCGGCTCCAAGACAAAGATGGAAGGATTTTGAATCACCCTTGGAATATTGAGCTCCTCCGGATGTACTTGGAGTAGAAACTATGTAAATATTTACTTGTTTGAAAGTTCATGTAAATATTTGGGGGCATACTCTTTCCTACCTTGGTGGCGCGGGGAGGTTTTAATGAGGTGTCCGGGCTTTTTTATAAAATTCGATGCCTTCTTAAAAATTCGGAGTGTTTTTACTTAAATAGTTTCTTGTGAAGTTATTATTTAAACATAGGCCGGATTAAATTAAAGGAGTGATGACTATTTGAACATTTGTCATCAGAGAAATTAAACACTCTCACTTTAGAATGTTTGTGAAATAACTAAAGGCTGTATAAACATTAGCCACCATAATTGAAAAACTATGAAAAAATGCGAGAGTTGTGCAAAACAAAGATACCCATTGAAGCATACAAAATGCCTTGGCCATCCAAGGACTTTAAGTTGTCAAAACAAACAATATTTATCCGGACAAGGACCGGACACAGTAACAAAAAATTCCTTGGCCATCCAAGGACTTTGGTTCAATCAAAACAAAAGTGAAAAGATAATTAATATTCTAAGACCGAGCCTTTGAAGATGGCTCGGCCTCACTAGCTTTCTTCTTCTGAAGGTCGTCATTTTCTTCATCAGGGCTCTCCCCGATGTTCTCTTCTTCATCGCTTGAGTCGGCACTAGAGTAGTCATGCTTATCACCATCGGCCATCGTATGGAAATGGAGGTCTTCATACTCTACAAAAGTCCATAAGTCTCCCAAATTCCTCTTCGGAAATTTCTCATGAAAGAGTAAAACCATGTCCGACTTCACCTTGGCATACATTTCTTCCTGAGTGTCTATCACTTGGTTGGTATAAGCATCAATCTTGGCTTGGATTTTTGCCTCTTGCTCCCTTAGCAAATCAGTTTTTTCTTGTGTAGCCTTGGACACCGAGTCCTCGATCGAGATCTTGTCATTGGTCAAAGTATGAATGACCATATCCTTAGCCTTTTCCTCCTCTTTCGAAGAAGAGAGATCTTTCTCCAACTCGGATTGCTTTGCCCGGAGTTCTTTGATAGTATCTTCTAAGGTAGCTACCTTCGTGGCCCAACCTTCATGGTTCTTCTTTAACTCCTCGTTTTCCCTCTTCAGAACATCAGCATTTTGGTTGGCAATAAGGAGGTCTCCGGACAATCTCTCCTTGTCAGAATTAAGGGCAGTAATAATAGCTGACTGACCTCGCACTTGTTTCTCCAAACTAAGCACTGGCTGAATATTACTTAATATAGAGTGAGTTATAACATCTCTTTCACTTGAAACAGAGAAATACTTACCATTGAAGGTAACGATATTCGAAGTACTTTGAAGGAGGTAGGGCCCAGCAAAATCATCTCTGGGGAGGTTTTCAAAGTAGTGACCAAGCCCCTCAAGCCCAGTAATGTGAACACCATCAATACTGATATCCCTTCCTCCAACCTCTTCAGTTCAAAAATCATCAGGGATCTCTTCTGCTTTTGTAGGATCAGTAGGGTCAACAAGAGGAAGGGGCTCCGGGGGCCGGAGAGAAATCTCATCACCCTTGGAGGTCTTTTTCTTCTTGGCCTCTATGTCCTTGCTTTCTGCTCTCCGTTTCATATCTCTCTTAGGAACCCTTGGAGGTTTTGGAGATCCTGCCTCTTCCCTAGTACTCTCATGCTCCATTACTTCTAGAAGAGCAGCATCAATTTGTTTTGAAACTGGCCCCTCTTGGTTTGCTGGAGCAGTTTCCTCCGCTTCGGTGGGGTTGGCTTCAACCACACTCTGCTTACCCTTACCTTTCTTGCCCTTCATCTTACTTGGGGCCTTGGCTCTACCAGGCAAATACAATGCCCCGTCCGGTGCGTGTGTTCTCTTGAGGACTACTTCCGGAGGGGGTGGGGTGGTAAGTTCCTCCCAAGATAAGTCCCTCCGGTCAGTGGTGTTCCACAGGTAGGACCTTGCAAGATTGCCTCCAGTAAAGACGTTCTGGAAGCGATTCCCCCACTTTTCAGCAGCCCAAGCGTTTAGCTTGGTGCAAGTGGTCTGCCCGGCCTTCAAGTAGTCAGTGAAGTCTTTAGGCAGCACTGTCAAGAAACAAAAAAGAAAAGACAAGTCAGATAAACAAATTTATAAAAATAAATAAAGATGGGAATGTGAAATGGGATTCTTACCATCGATTCGCCATCTGCTGGTAAGGAGACTCGGGTTGGTACCGGATTTAATATTCCTCCCATTCTCCCAGCCACTACTCACAAACAAGAAGTGAGTCTTCCAGTTTCTCTCCGACTCGAGCACGTCATCCGCTACTTTATAATTATCACCCATGTTGAAGTGATAGAAAGGAATATGGTGGTTTCTGCAGAGGTTGGCCACAGCTGCAAACTCCTCTATTGGAAGAGGAATTCCAGAGAGCCTGTAGGCCATGATACAAACCATAAGGGTGTACCATGCGTTAGGGCTCAGTTGACTTGGGAAAAGTTTGATGAGATGAAAATATTTTACTATCTCCGTGTCTAAGGGAAACCTTAGTCCCCAGTTGAAGAGCTCAGTGAAGAAAACTATTTCACTGAGTTTGCAGTCCATCGGTGTTTCAGGGTCCACCGGAATCCTTATTTTGACATTCTTCGGGATTCCCCACTTTGTTCGCATTCGACCCAGTTCGGCTGTGTGGATGAAGGCGTAGTTAAGTTTTTGCAAAGCTATCAAATATTTAACACTTACCTTGTGGAAACAAGGTCCCACTTTTCCCACAAGGACCTCCGGCAAATCTGGATGTCTTAGGCATAGTTTTTCTTTGCCTTTATCCTTCTTGGCAGCAGCAGCCTCACTTGTTTTCCCGGAGACTTCAGACTCAAACAGAGCCTCTTTAATAGAATCCTCCATCACTTCTTCCATTACCAGGGAGGGGTTTTCAGTTGTTTTGGGGTAAGGGGAGTTAGGAGTTGGCTCAGCATGTCCTCAGGACTGTTGGGTTTCACTGGTTTCTTGTACTCTGACCTCCGGTTGGGGCTCCGATGCAGTGGTTTCTTTTCGGAGACTTGAGCTAGATGCCTCCGGTCCGGACAGCTTGTCCTTAGGAATTTTGATGGGTGCCTCTGACCCCGTATTGCTATCTTTGGCCCCTGATTTGGAAGGCGTACCTTTTAGAGTTTGCCCTTTACCAAGCGACCTCTTCTCCGATCTATTAACTTCTCTGGAAAGGCATCAGCATCTGATCCCATGGCGATAAAAGGAGAAGGTTTCTTAAAATTGGTGACTACTTGCCCTGGTTCAACAGTGGGCTCTGCTTCCTGAACCGACGAGCCTGAAACAATTGGTGAGAGGTTGGTTTGGAAAAACCTCCTAAGATTAGCGCTTTTGGTCGAAGAAGAGCCCTAGTTAGGTTATGTGCTTGGTGTTACTGGTTTGTCGACCGGGGAAACAGAGAGGCCTGCAGCAATGCGCCTTTCTCGTTCAACCTTTTGGGCTTTTTCTAACTCTAACAAATTAAGCCACCCACATTTGATTAAAGCGTTCCTAGCTGTGAACATAAACTTGCACTGAAAGAAAGTGTTTGCTTTTGAAAGAGAAAGCTTTGAAGTTTAGTAGAGCAAGGATGATGAAGATGGTAAAACAGTAGAAAAGTGAACTAATTTATAGTAAATGTGCAAAAGATGCTTTGATACCTAGGAGAATTTGAAAGGGTTGCAATGATTAAGGACGGCGCTGATGTCATCCTTATTAAATGAAGAGGTTACTTTTTGGAGAAAGTGGGAGCGTCGTTCTAGGTAAAAAAACGGCTGGTGTGGCGAACCAAAGAGAGACACGTGTCCCACGATTTCTAGCAAAAAACCGTTTAAGTTTTTTACAACCTTTTCAGTTTGGATAAAACTACTATGCAGTTCGAAAATCTGTCCGGACATGACCATGACCGACTACAGGTTATTTTTTAGGTCTTGCCAAAGGTCTTTGAACACCACCTAAAAAAAGGGCTACTGATGAGTCCGGATTTTGTCACCGCCTTTTGAAAGAACCGGACAGGGGCAATTCGGACATCATCCATCTAACCGGACAGGGACAATTCGGACAACCTCCACTTACTAAACTGTCCGAACAGAACTAAAGTATTAAAAACTTAATCACTTCATACTTAAACTAATTACTTGTTAACTCAAAAGTTAGTGGGTCTTTAAACTCGACCCGAATTCATAGAACACAACCCGAAAGCCCATATGGCCCAAAAGATAAGGGTATAAATACCCAACCACCAACATTAAATAAGGGTAATGAAAATTAAATACAACCAGTCAGCTCAATTCTCCCTCTACATTCTACCCAGACATTAAATACTCTCAGAATTCCAAAAAACTCTAGACAAAAATTACAAACTTACCCTCAAATAAAAATAAACCACATCACTTTTAATTTATTTTTTCTTGAAATTCTGCCAATTATCTCATGAATTGCTATCGTGTTAACTCCTGAAACTATTGACATTTATCTTATAAGTTCTTACACTTAAAAAATTGGAATAAAGGGTTGTGAAATTTTATTTTCATCGTTTTTGTTATTTGTTTTAAACATGTCCAAAACTAGATAAAATGGTTTGAAAATAAAATCACAATTATTCAAAAGTATTTCAGTCAATTGAATTTTATCATTTAATTCTTTCGCACTTTTTAAAAACGATCTAAGATACCAAGATAAGATAAATGATGATAATATTTTAAAGATATAGTAGAATATTATTTAATGATAAGATAATGAGGCATCAAGTTGTAACAACTCCTATTTAATGCAATTTTCAGTGATTTGGCCACAGTGTGTGTTTATTTATCTCTCTGTCCTTATAAATAGCGAATGGGTCAATGATCACGCCTATGGGCTACGCAAGGGGTCATACTGAGCCCAGACCATAGAGTCTATATGATATTGGGCTAATTGGCCACGTCTATAGGCTACACAAAGGCCATACTGAGCCTTATACCTTGTACATGGTATATACGTGAGCTGGCTATTAAGTCAAATCCTATTGAGATAGACCTTTTTGTGATTACAACTGTGGAATATTATTCTGATCAGTTATGCAATGAGTCATACTGAGCTTGACCCTATAAGGACTTTTCCTAAACCGTATAAACTAAATAAACATATATCTTCAAAAAGCATTATAATACCAGTCACCCACCCTGTAGACCAACAAAACAGTCAAGTCTTGCACTTAAGGTGCTACATACCAACAAAACAAAATCTTGCAATGTTTCATATATAATAAATTAACTTTATGCATTAGGGGCAGTTGATGATAAAATCTCTTCTGGTAACTTCTAATGCCCCGCCATCTTGTACCACTGACATTGCTGAATTACTGGGTTCGGGAATCGGTGGATCTGCCTCTAGAATCATTTCACTCACATTCTCATGTTTTTTCAATTGAGCCATGAACTTGCTAAAGGGCCCGAGCTTCATCACGGGGTTTAACTTTAGTAGCTCAGCTACAATGCCAGTATGGTTGTTCGACACCATATCCATGACGATCTCCATCACCTCTTTCTTTTGTTGCTCTAAAGAAGCCTTTGCTTTACTCAATTACTCTTCACGCTAGCTAGCCATCTACGTCTTTAGTTCGTTTACAACAACCTTCATATTCGTATTTTCAGCCACAAGTCCAATAATGCGATCTACTTGCTCCTCTACCCTTTTTACTTGTACCATCTTTTGTGCCAGTAGCTTCGAGTTTTGGGACGTCAGATCTTCATTCCTTTTGACAAAACCACTGTTTTGTGATATCAGTGTTGCGGTCTCTGATATTAATTCCTTGTTTTTCTGTTTACAAACCTCTCGAGCCCCTCGTAGTAGCATGACCTCCTTATTTAATTTCTCATTAGCCTGAACTGCATTAGCCTTAAGGGTCTGGGCCGATCCATATGCATGCTTATATCAGGGAGCTCCATGGTTAACGCTCTGATGGACCCAAAAAAACATAATTTCGGGTCTCCACTTTTCCATCACTTGCATGTCCGCTTCCGACATACACTCGTAGGACAAAATGACTAAATCATGGTGTATCTACAATAAGCAATTGAATCAGCAAAGTATAGTTGAGTATAAATGAATGCTACACGGTTTTAAAGGCATACCTCAATGGTCAGTTCCACTTGCCTCTGGAGTATTTCACTTATTGGCATGTTATTGTAAAACGAGAGCTTTGGATATTTCTTCAACTGCTGAGACATTAGCATGGAAGGCCTCAACAATGAAATCTTAAAAGGTGGAAGCTCTTCCAGCACTGTTTTAGACCCGCTCGGTTTTGAACCCTGGCCGGTTGTGGGTATATTCTCAGACCTAACGACATTAAACCGAGCTATCCCGCTACCCAACTCCTGCACAAAGGTCGGCCGCACTCTAGTCTTTACAAATTGCTCCATCTCGCGAGAAATATCTTCTAGAATATTTTTCTTATACCCGTACTCATATCCAGCCACCTCGGCCTGCCTTGACGACACCTCTGTTTTCTCTGCCTTTACATTAATCACCTCGGGTGCCTTCCCCCGAGCCTTCTCTATGGTTAACAAAGGGGGTTACTCATCCTGTCCTTCTTGTATTACCCGCACTCTAGTTTTAACCAATGATATTTTATGTCCTCTTCATCATCCCCTTCAACGCGGGACCGACGAGCCATATCCAAATTAGAATTACTTTATGGAGGCGCATCCTTCTCTTCCTCAGCCTCCCTAGAACTTGGTGCCTCTTCCTCTTTATCAGTCTGTACCTGCAAAGAGGGGGACCTTTCTCCTTCTTTCAATTTCATGCCATGAGGGATAGATGGGAATACTCTCGTACTATTCTTCTCCTTGAAAAGCTGATTCATCAAGTCCCTTATGCGGGCGGTCGTTGCTTTTTCCTTAGTTCCAACCATCGTCACTGTTTTGTCTGCTGCAATAGTTAGCTCGACAACTGGCCACAACCCGGCTTGCAAGTAGTTCACTTGCGTAAATAGTCGTAAGGGCTCTTGCAACCATGTAGAACTTGCTATGTTTGCAAATTTGATTAGCGGGTTTACAGATCCCTCAGGTAAGCCTTCCTTACACCACTCTTGGTGTTTCCCTGCACCTGCATAAGAACATATATCAATTAGAACCCAAATTTAAACTAATGAAGCGCCGAGTTTCTGTGGATGTCTTCCTTACATGTGGTCTTATACCTATGTTCGAGCTGCAAATTCAATAGTGTAATTTTATGCTCCCAGTTGTCAGAACTTGGCAACTCAATAATTTTACAAATCCCAGCCACTTGAGCATAGAAAAATGGTGACCTGGCTAACTTGGCTACATCAATCGCTGCTAGAAGATCAGCCAAGCAAATTGGTATTTCAAGAAACTGCATGCTTAAGAGTATACTCAATAAGGTCCACCACCCATTTTCCGCTAACTGGGTTGATCATATGCCTAAGAAGCTGAATAAATCTCAAATTAGGCCAGACAATGACAACCGTAAACCCCAATAAAAAACGGTAGTGAACAAGCAAGTCTCATTCTTCATTACCTGAAAAGGATGTTCTCCAACTTCTGAAACCCTAACGGTCACGTTATTAGGTATATCAGCGTGGGCCTTAAAGCTAGGAAAGGACGAGGCATCAATATGTGTGTACTTATGAGCTATTTTGGAAAAGTTGTTTTCTAAGACTACATGATCTTCAAACTCTTATTTTATGACCTTCACAGCTTTCTTCTACCTTTTAACGGTCTTTTTTGCACCCATCTTGCGACTAGATTGACTGCAATGATAATAAGAGAGGATTAAGCGTATGCAATTTGTAAAATAATTCACACTTAAACACTGCTACCACTAATGGGGGTTAGTTGATTTCCTATACCCGTGCCAAGAGGTTACAATATAAAGTGTTTGTTACTATCAAGAGAAACCATAAAGAATCAGTAGAGTACCTGTATTAATGGCTGGCTGGAAACTCACCTGAAAACTACGTTTGAAGTTGATGAAGCAGGTCACGAGCAGGTTCAACAACCGCCTCACGCAAGTGTATGTCGACATACAATTTATGAAACTTACAAGTGGTGTGGATAATAATCGCCTGAGGGTAGGCTGGTAATTTCAGCTGGTGTTTTATGGTGGTATGTGGGTGTTTAAGTGTTTAGAGAGTAGAGAGATAATTAAGCAGCTTGGTAGCAGTTAATTTTCATTACCCATAGTTAATGCAGGTGGTTGGGTATTTATAGTGTGATGTTTGGGCCCTTATGGGCTTTCGGGTCATGTTTAATGGACCCGGGTCATATTTAAAGACCCATGAGCTCTAAGTAGGAGAGCAAGCAGCTTAGTCAAGAAGTGTTTAGGTTTTTTAGTACTTTTGTCATAGTTCGAACGGTCCTATGGTTATTGTGTTTGAAGAGATCTGTCCAGTCCACATGATCTGTCCGATCTGTCCGGTCTGGAGGCCTTGGACTGATCTGTCCCTGTCCGGGGAGCATGGTGAATTCGGACTCATCAGGAGCCCCTTTTTTAGGTGTTTGAGTAAGTATTCTTGTCAGAGACCTGAAAAACAGTCTGATGCTAGAAGTAGTTTTCAATCCGGACAGGTCTATGGGTTTACCCGGACAGATAAAGCTTCACGAATTCAAAACGGTTTTCGCCAGAGTTCGTGGGACACGTGTCACACCCTGATTGGTTGCTTTAGCCGTTTTTTCACCTTGAATTTCGAACCCACCTTCTTCGAAAAGCAACCTCTTTAATTACAGATGTGACATCAGCGCCGTCTTTTAATCATTGCCAAACCTTTCGAATTCTCCTAGGAATCAACTGCTTTTTCAGATTTACTATAAATTCAGACTCACTTTCTACTGTTTTACTATCTGTTCCATATTTACTCTGCATATTTACTTAGAGCTTTCTCTCTCTAAAGCAAAGATTTTCTTGGTAGTTTATGTTTACAGCAAGGACTGCATTGATCAAAGGCGGGTGGCTCAACCATTCTGAGTTGGAGAAGGCATAAAAAGTTGAGAAGGATAGACGAATCGCAGCAGGGTTACCTACCTCGCCTGTTGACAAACCAATCTCCTCTGCTACAGAGTCAGATCGAGGCTCGTCATCCTCCAAAGGTACTAAGCCCAAAAAACTATTTCAATCTACCCTCTCCCTCATAGTTTCTGGTTCTTCAGTTCAGGAGTCAGTGCCTACTGTCGAGCCAGGAGTTACAGTCACAAGTTTTAGGAAACCTTCTCCTTTCCTCGCAATAGGATCAGACACAGAGCACTCTCCGGAGAAACTTGTTGTTAAGAGGACAAGCCGACTGGTTAAGGGGCAAGCCTCCAAGAACACTCCCTCAAAATCGGGGGCAAAAAATAGTAGCTCTGGGTCCGTAGTGCCCATCAGAGCTCCCCGGGAAAGACCATCCGGTCCGGAGGCTAGCAGCCCAGCACTTCAAAGAGAGACTTCTGCCTCAGAGCCCCAGCATGAGACTAGAAGTCAAGGAAACACAGAAAAACAACAGTCCGGAAGCCATGATAAGCCAAGTTTGAATTCTCCCCGGGCCACTGCCACTGATGCTCCTCCTATGATCATGGAGGAAATAATGGAGGACTCTGTTGAAGAAGTCCCTTTTGAGTCTGAGCCCTCCGGTCAGACTAGTAACACTGTCGTTGCCAAAAAAGATAAGGGCAAAGAAAAACTGTGCTTGAGGCATCCGGATCTGCCGGAGTGTCTCAAGGAGAAAGTAGGGCCTTGTTTTCACAGGGTCGAACTTAAATACCTCTTGGCCTTACAGAAGACCAAGTATGCTTTCATCCACACGGCTGAACTAGGTCGAATGCGCACAAAATAGGGGATCCCAGAAAATGTGAAGATAAGGATTCCCATAGATCCTGAAACTCCTATGGATTGCAAGTCGAACGAAATAGTCTTCTTCACGGAGCTATTTAATTGGGGACTCAGATTCCCCTTGGACCCAGAGATTGTCAGATATTTTCATCTGATCAAACTCTGTCCGAGCCAGCTGAGCCCCAATGGCTGGTATACTCTGATGTCATGCATCATGGCATCCAGGCTGTCCGGGATCCCTCTTCATATGGAAGAATTTGCAGCAGTGGCCAATCTTTGCAAACATCACCAATTCCCCTTCTACCACTTCAATATGGGGAATGATCTCAAAGTTGTTGATGATCTGTTGGAGTCTGAGAGAAAATGGAGGAGCCAGTTTTTGTTTGTCAGTGGCGCTTGGGAAAATGGACAGAAGATCAAGCTTGGAGTGAACCCAAGAATCCTCAGAAGCAGGTGGAGGAGTGACCGTAAGTCTCTCACTTTAAATCTTTGTCTACTTCTTTCCTTCTCATAGTTGATTTAAATTAATTGAGTTTTCTCTTGTCTTTAACAGAACTGCCTAAGGAGTTCAGTGATTACTTGAAGGCCGGACAGGTCACTTGTGGCAAAATCAATGCCTGGGCCGCAGAGAACTGGGGGAATCGATTCCACAATGCCTTCACTAGTGGAAATCTGGCAAGGTCTCATCTGTGGAACACCACAGGTCGGAGAGATCTGACTTGGGAGGAGCTCACCACCCAACCTTCTCCGGATACAGTGCTCAAGAGGTCCCATGAAGCAGACGGGACACTCTTCTTGCCAGGCCGGGCCAAAGCCCCAAGCAAAATAAAGGGCAAGAAGAAAAGCAAAAAGGTGGTGAGCAATGCTAATCCTGCTGATGCTGAGAAAGATGCTCCAACAGACCCGGAGGGGCCGGCTCAGAGCCAAATTGATGCTGTTCTTTTGCAGGTAGTGGAGCAAGAAACCGAAAGGCAGGAAGCAGACCTCCCAAAATCTCCAAGGGCTTCCAAGAGGAATCGCAAGCAGGGGAGTGAAGGGGCAGACCGGGCAGCGAAGAAGAAAAAGACTGCTAAGGGAGATGAGCTTGCTCTCCGGGATCCGGAGCCTTCTGTCCAGGCTGACCCTTCTGACCCAACACACGCTGAAGAGATCCCAAGGGACTTTCATACTGATGAAGTTGAGGGAGGAGAGCTCAACATGGATGAAGTAGACATCACCGGTCTTAGTGAACTTGGCAAATACTTCCTTAACCTCCCCAGAGACGACTTCGCAGGGCCTTATATTCCTCCGAGCAGCTCTAACACCGTCAAATTCAATGGTAAGACTTTCATTATCTCTAGTGAAAAGGACACCATAGCCCACTCCTTGCTAAGCAATGTGCAGTCGGTACTTACACTGGAGAGACAAGTTCGGAGTCAAGCAGACACCATCAAAGACCTTAAGTCTGAGAAGGAAAAGCTGTCCGAAGACCTTTGCACTGCTACTACCAATGCTGACATGCTAAAGGAAGAAAATGAGGAGTTGAAGAAGAATCAGGAGAAAAACAACACAAAAGTTGCTACTCTAGAGGAAACTATCAAAGGCCTCCGGGAAAAGCTGTCCGGTGTGGAGAAAGATCTTAATGCCTCAAAAGAAGAGACCAAGGCAAAAGACAAGATCATCACCAACCTCACTACTGATAAGATTGCCCTTGAGAATGCAGTGTCCAAGGCTGCCGAAGAGAAAAATACGTTGCTAAGGGATCAAGAGGCTACGATTAACGCCAAGATCAATGCCTATGCCAGCCAAATGATTAAAAGCGAAGAGCTATTGCTTGAGAAGGTGAGGTCCGACATGGTTCTTTTATTCTATGAAAAATTTCCGGACAGGAACCTAGGGGACTTATGGCTTTATGTTGAGCCTGACGAACTCCCATACCACACGATGGCTGAAGGTGACAGGTATGGCTACTCTAGTGGTTCCTCGGATGATGAGGAACATACTGGGGAGAGCCCAGATGACAAGAAAGACGATCCCAAAGGAAAGAAGGTAGATGAAGTGAAGGATGACCCTAAGGGTAAGAAGGCAGATGAAGGTGAGCCATCTTCAAAGGCTCAACCTTAACCTACAATCTCCTTCGTTTATTTTTCATTCAAACTAAAGTCCTTGGAAGACCAAGGCACTCTTTTTGTAATAGTGTCCGGTGTTCGACCGGATAGGTTTTTTGTGTTGTATCTCGACTCTTTAAAAGTCCTTGGAAGGCCAAAACAAGTTTAAGTTATTTCATTTAATGAATACCTCTGTTTTGTGTAACCATCATCTTCTTTCATTGTTCATTTTAATTTTGACAGCCAAAGTTTAAGTAGTCTTTAGTTGTTGCATTGTGAGAGTGTTTAAATTCTCCAGCTAGAGTTTAAATAGCCCTTAGATATTTCAGTCCGGATAGTATGACAAGGGACAAAACTTTAAAAACACTTAGAAAATTTTTAAGAAGGCATCAAATTTTATTTAACAGCCCGGACACCTCGTTAAAACCTCTCCGTGCCACCGGGGAGGAAAGAGTATGCCCCCAAATATTTATATGGATGTTTAAACAAGTAAATATTTACACAAGTGCTATTCCAAGTACATCCGGAGATGCTCAATATTCCAAGGATGAGTTAAAACTCTACCATCTTTATCTTCCAACCAATAAGTTCCAGGCTTAATTCTTTCAACAACCATATACGGACCCTCCCAAGTTGGGGCCAACTTTCCGAAGAGATTTTCTTTAGTGTGTAAGAAGACCTTCCTTAATACTTTGTCCCCTGGTTGGAAATCTCTTCTTTTGACTTTGGAAGCAAACCTGCTCCTCATCAAGCCTTGATAGTGTGCAACTCTAAGGTGAGCTTTAACTCGTCTTTCTTCTATCAAATCAAGTTGACCTCTGATTGCCATTTCATTAGCATGTTCGGAGAAGTTATGAACACGAAAAGAGGGGAGAGTTTCTTCTATGGGAGCTACTGCATCCATCCCATAGACCAAGGCAAAGGGTGATTCTTGTGTTGCAGCCCCAGGTGTTGTCCGGTAGGCCCACAAGACCTCTTGTAAATAACTAGGCCACTTCCCAGCAGCCCCTTCCAAATTCTTCTTTAAGCCGGACAATATCGTTCTATTAGCCACTTCAACCTGCCCATTTGCTTGTGGGTGGAAAGGTGAAGAAAAACAATGCTGTATACCCCTTGAGGCACATAAGCTTTCCATTTCTCTATTGTCGAACTGTGGCCCATTGTCTGTTGTTATTTTCTGTGGGACACCAAATCTGCAACATATGTTGGATAGAATGAATTTTATAACAGCTTTTGATGTTGTCCCTGCTAGGGGGGCTGCTTCTATCCACTTCGAAAAGTAGTCAATAGCCACAATTATAGTTTTGCGCCCTCTGGACACCACATGGAGAGGCCCCACTAAGTCCAATCCCCATCGAGCAAAAGGAATAGGCTCAGAAATTGACTCTAAAGGAATGGCTGGTACATGAATTTCATTGCTGTACCTCTGGCATGGGTCACACCTCCTCACCAATTCCTTAGCATCTTTCATGATTGATGGCCAATAATAACTGGAGAGTAAAACTCTTCTTGTCAAAGCTCTAAACCCACAATGGGCTGACCCCTCACCATCATGTAATTCAGAGATGACCATTTGTGATTCTTCATCCCCCAAACAGCGCAGGAGAGGTTTATTGTAAGACTTCTTGTATAACACTTCTCTCAGTATGATGAAACCACGAGCCTTGTGTTTCAATGTTCTGGCTTGTGACTTATCCGGAGGCACAACACCATCGGAGAGATATTGTATGAGAGGAAACCTCCAGTCTTGAGGTTGTTTCACTTGTATTTCAAAAATCTCCTCTTCTTTACCCTTACAAAGTTGAATGGAGGGGCTTTCAAGCACATGGATCCATGGGTATGACTCCGTATATGCTATGGTTGCCAGTGAGTCTGCTAGTTCATTTTCTGCCCGGGGAATGTGTTCATAGACAACACTTTTAAATTTAAGCGCTTCATTTTTTAGGAGGAGTAAATACTTCACAAGTTGCTCTTTCTTTGCCTCAGATTGGCCTTGGGCATGGTGGATAATCAGTTGGGAGTCGCTTAGCAGCTTGACCCTCTTAGCCCCACAAATGTAGGCCAATTTTAACCCAGCTATAGCTGCTTCGTATTCAGACTCGTTATTAGATGCCCTGAAAGCAAAACAAATAGCCTTGTACATTTTGTCTCCATATGGGGAAGTTAAGCATACTCCTGCACCACACCCCATCGTACTAGATCCACCATCTGTTCGGACGACCCATACTTTTTTATCTTTTATATCAGTAGCTTGCTCCGAATCCCTATCGGAGTGGAATTCGACCAGGAAATCAGCCACAGCTTGGGCTTTGACTGCTGTTCGGGAAGCAAAGTCTACGTCGAAGTCCCCCAACTCTACTGACCACTTAGTCATTCTGCTCGAAATGTCTGCTTTTTGAAGAACATTCTTTAAGAGAAAAGAAGTCCGGACGATGATGGGATGAGCCTGGAAATAAGGCCTCATCTTCCTGGCTGCTATCACCAAGGCCAATGCTAACTTCTCAAGTTTCAAGTAACGCTTCTCTGCATCTATCAAGCTTTTGCTAATGTAGTATACTGGATGAGGATATCCACCAACCTCTCTTACCAGCACAGTACTGATGGCACAACTTGAAACTGCCAAATATACAAAGAGAGTCTCCCCATCGACTGGCTTGAATAAAGTTTTGGAGGAGGACAGGTGTTTCTTGATCTCATCGAAAGCCTCATCACACTGCGAGGTCCAGTCAAAGCCCTTTGCACCCTTCAAAGTTTGAAAGAAAGGAGCACACCTGTCCGAAGACCTTGAGATAAATCTGTTTAAGGCAGCTAATCTCCCCGTTAACCGCTGTACTTCTTTGATGTTTCGAGGAGGTTCCATCTGGAAAAGAGCATTCAGCTGGTCCGGATCGGGCTGTATTCCATGCTCACTTATGATATAGCCTAGAAACTTCTCGGACTGCACTCCGAAGACACACTTTTCAGGGTTTAACTTTAAATTCACTTTCACCAAGTTGGAAAAAGTTTCTTGGAGGTCGGACAAGTGCAACTGCTTATCCACACTTTTCACCATCATATCGTCAATGTATACCTCCATATTTCTTCCAATTTGATCAGCAAATTCCTTGTTGACCAATCTCTGATAAGTAGCCCCAGCATTTTTCAAACCAAATGGCATCACCTTGTAGCAATGAAGCCTCTGTCAGTTACAAATGTGGTATGCTCTTGATCCTTTGGATCCACCTGAATCTGATTGTATCCGGAGAAAGCATCCATAAAGGAAAACAGCTTGTTCCCAAAGGTGGAGTCTACTAACTGATCAATCCGGGGAACCAGATACAAGTCTTTTGGGCAAGCTCTATTGAGGTCTGTGAAGTCAATGCACATGCGCCACTTGCCATTCTTCTTCTTAACCAAGATAGGATTGGCAGTCCACAAAGGGTATTGAGACTCCTTGATGTGCCCCATCTTTGTAAGCCTGTCAACCTCTTGCACTATGACATCAGCCTTTTCATTGGAAAAAGCTCTTCTTTTTTGAACCACTGGAGCTACATCTCTCCGGACGGATAGGTGGTGTGAAATTACTTCTAATGGAACTCCAGTGACATCAGCATTGCACCAAGCAAAGACATGCTGATGGCTCTTCAAAAACTTTAACATTTGATCTTTCAAAACATGGGGCATTTTAGACCCTATCTTGACACATTTTCCATCTTCCAGCCAGTGTGTTTCTACCTCTTCAACCGGTATCAACACTCCGGGGGTCTCTCTGGGGTCATCAATTTCACCCTCACCCCCAGAAAGGCCCTCAAACTGCTATTGTTCATCAATACGGACTGCCCCCAGCGTTCGAGGAGCCAAGGCAGTGGCATAACATTCTCTTGCAATCTTTTGGCTGCTCCGGACAATTCCAACCTGCCCCTGAACAGCATACTTCAAGCACTGGTGGACCGTTGAGGCCACTGCATGCATCCTAGAGAGCCAAGACCTCCCTAGAATAGAATTATAGCAAGTGGGACAATCCACCACAATAAAGAGTATTCTGACCATTTTCTTGAAAGGGCCCTTGCCTAATAATACCTCCTCTTCGAACTCCCCGATCACATCTGCTGAGCTGCCTGTGAAGCCCACGATTGACCTGTCCGAATTCTGAATTACAGCTGGATTTTTCATTTTCTTGTAAGTGGTTAGGAAAAGGATATTGGCTGAGCTTCCAGTATCCACCAATATTCGTCGTATGTCATTGCCCCCTATAGATGCTCCTATGACAACAACATCCTCATGAGGGCCAACAATGTTTCTTAAATCATCCTCATCAAACACAATGAAGGGAAATGAGTTTGGTGACTGGTAAGATGTCATGCCTCCTTCTAGCTGGGAGGCCAAGGTATGAACATGCCTCTTCCTCGAAGAATCAGTAGGAGCTGTCATAGTGTCTCCTCCGAAAATTGTAAGCGACTCGAAAAACTTAATGAGCCCGGAGACCGACCTAGAACATTCTTCTATAGCACCCACTCTGTTCCGAGTTGGATCAGGATCCAAGTATTCAGATTCCACATCAAACCTTTCAACTATTACCATGGCTCCCTCCGGAGCAGCATTACTCGGACCAACCCGGTGAGTGTTGTCAGGCCTGTTGCCTCCTCTTCTTTTAACGTAAGCTCCCAACTTCCCCATTTCAATCAAGTTTTGAACTTCTTGCTTCAATGCTATGCAATCATCAGTGGTATGACCAATATCATTGTGATATTGGCAAAAAGAGTTGTTGCGATGTTCTCTGGGAGACTGCAATGTTGCCGGTCTCCGGTAATGCACCTCATCCTTTGTTTTATCAAAGATAGTGGCCACGCTTTCTTTAACTCTGCGAACCACTCCGGTTGGACCCATGGCCCTCTCTTGTTTCTGGATTGTTGACTTTGAGCAGGAGCAGCTGGCTGAGACTGAGCTTTTTCCCTACCATGCCCCTGTCCGGTTTCTCTTGCTTTGTTCCCGGACTGATTCTGATTGGGATTAGGTGCCACCGGGGTAGATCTCACCTGCCTGTGCACCCTGGTTTTCTTTGTTTCATCGACGTTTATTTGTTTGCCAACTTGATTCAGCAACCCTCCTCAGGTCATGGCCTTCTTCCTGGTTACTGAATCAGCTAGATTGCCTGGATTTAAACCTTGCCTTAGGGATGCTATTGCCACCTGTTCGAAGCAATCAGCCAACCCATTCTTGGTGTTCACAAAACGACTTATATATTCTTTCAAGGATTCATTTGGTTCCTGGGCACAATGGATTATGGTGTCTCCATTGCCATTCATCTCTTTACTCCCTACGAACTGCCTTCGAAAGGCCACCCAAAACGTATCGAAATCTTTAATACAACCCTGAGGCAGGCTGTTGTACCATTTCAGAGCACTCCCCGTAAAATATTGGGAGAATGCCCTACAGAGTATTTTATCATCGTCGTCAAAGTTCATCATGAAGTTTTTAAATTGCTCTAGATGGTTGTCCGGATCAGTACTGCCATCGTACTTCTCTATTTTGGTGCTGTCAAACCTCTTGGGGAGGTTTCCGGACAGAATTTTAGAAGACAATGAGGATTGCCTCCAATTCCTCCCATGACTGAACACAGTATCCTCACTGGGAGTTGCAAAGATACCTGGTTCATCATGGAAGGCAAAGGGATCCATCAGCATCTTGTCCACATGCCTCCGGTTATGAGATGACCCCTTGCCAATATGCTTATTAATTTTTCCATGTCTATCTCTTTTTCTTGAATATTTTTTGATTTGCTTTTGCTTTTTCCTGGTTCGACCCTCATCGCTGCTGGAGGATAAGGATTTTTCAACTCCATCACTGTCCGAAGAGCTATCAGAAGATTCTGAGCTTGAGTCAGAACTCTCCACAGGCTTAGACCGGTGAGACTTTTTAGAACTGGCATGAGTCTTTTTGGTGCTCACATGAGTCTTTGAAGACTCATGCTCTCTGGGGTTATCAGTGTGATGAGCAGCTGATGCTTTGGATTTTTCTTTCACACCCAGCTTGGTCTTTTCAGCCCTTAGAGTTTTTATTTCACCTTTGAGCCTATCACGCTCTTCGATAGTGTACTCATCGTTCTCTCCCACCACTTTGAGCAGAGCTGGTGGTACTTCTGGATTGTCCGGATTCATACGGACAGATTTTTTTTAGCTGGTTTTGAATGCTTGATTCAAGCACCTTTTTCCTCCCACTGTGGTCGCCAATTTGGTGTGGATAATAATCGCCTGAGGGTAGGCTGGTAATTTCAGCTGGTGTTTTATGGTGGTATGTGGGTGTTTAAGTGTTTAGAGAGTAGAGAGATAATTAAGCAGCTTGGTAGCAGTTAATTTTCATTACCCATAGTTAATGCAGGTGGTTGGGTATTTATAGTGTGATGTTTGGGCCCTTATGGGCTTTCGGGTCATGTTTAATGGACCCGGGTCATGTTCAAAGACCCATGAGCTCTAAGTAGGAGAGCAAGCAACTTAGTCAAAAAGTGTTTAGGTTTTTTAGTACTTTTGTCATAGTTCGAACAGTCCTATGGTTATTGTGTTCGAAGAGATCTGTCCGGTCCTCATGATCTGTCCGATCTGTCCGGTCCGGAGGCCTTGGACTGATTTGTCCCTGTCCGGGGAGCATGCTGAATTCGGACTCATCAACGAGTAATAAATTTCTAAACTGTTAATTAACTGCATGAGAAGTTAATGAAAACAAATCCAATTTCACACGCCTCTAAAAGAGAAACCAAAGTGTTTATCTTGAGAATAAGAGTTAAGTGTGAGACTAATCGTCGTCACTCACCTCTAATGCTTAACACGTGACACTACTTCATGATTATTCAAGAAATCCATCATTGTACAGTGACGTCATCTACACTACTGTTATACATTTTAAAGGCCATGAATATTATCTTCGAATTGATTAATCAATTCAGGAATTTTGTGACATCGTCACTCAACCCCTGAACTAGGGGGTGCCCTGATAAGGGGCTATTTACTGCACGAAAATAATAGATGTAAATAACTGAGCTGTATAGAACACCAACCGAGCTGATGATGAAAGTTGCAAGTAATGTCGAACTTTACAATTGGTAGACTTCGTCGAACAGAAACAAGAACAAAGCGAAGTCATATAAGAACATTCAGTCTGTTGGCCGAGGTCATAAGAAGGAATAGCAGATTCGACACCAGCAAAAGAGAAATAGGCAAACAAGAGCTCAAATTCTCCTATAGAGCGAGAAGCAATATAAGGACAGTCAATATATTGGCTGAGGTCATAAGAAGGACGCGCAGAGGCTACACTGAGCAGAAGAGCAACAAGTAGGTAAGAGCTCGGATTCTTCTACTGAAAACTGACAAAGAGCGCCGCCAAGAAGAAGATGATTAGACGAGCACAAGTAAAGCCGACTGAGCTCCTTACATAGTGAACGTTACTCATCATACCGTTCATTTCATAACCTTAAATATGGGTGTCATGATGTAAATGTAATTAAAATGTGTGATAAATACAATCAAGTAGTGGAATAATGGGTGATAACCGTTAGTATTATAAATAAAAAGATAAAACTCGGATGAATGTAATTTTTTTCTTATTTGAGAATATAATTTACTATTTGACAATTCACTTTGTTATACCCGTGATAAATAGTTCATAAAGATTTTTCGCTTTTTGTAAATTCCGATTTTTTGCGCATGGTAATATTATAGCTATCGGTGTAAACTATTCTTTCAATTCAATAAAAAAATTGTTCGCTTTAAACCGTGTCACTTTTCTATGCATCCACGTGAAAGACACCACCAAGTCATTGCCACGTCGCTATTGTTGCTCTAAGTTCTAAAATACAATAGTATTTCATCGTAATTCGTAAACGGTACTAAACTAAACATATATATATATATTTGCATGCACGCATAATTCGTGTAGCGGTTTTACGCTTCCACGTAAAACAGCGTGCGGTGCAGCTTTCTTATGCATCCACGACGCATATCGCAAAATTCGAGTAGCTTTTATGCATCCACCACGTAGATCACAACCGTAAATCACACTATCCAGTCATTGCCGCGTGGCTCGTATTGTCGCCAAGTTAAAAGAGACCACATTCATCCCCCCACAATTTTATATTCTTCAAAATATTTAACATACTTCAAATGGTTAAATATATTTCACATGGTCTCGATACAATTAATATCTATAATGACTATAACCACGGTCAATTGGTCATGTAAAATATAATTTGTTTTTTTGAATTGAATCCCATCGGATATTAGCATTGAATATGTTTGCTATTAGAATTTTGAACAACAAAAATTAATACGGTAGCTTCATCTAACGTATATTCATGATTTGTACATAATGGACTATGCATGAAATATAATATTGTACTTTTTAATTTTTTATTAAAAATAAAATAAAAAATGTCGATTAGTCTACTAACAAAATAATTTTGATACATTTTTTGTTTTTTTAACAATATTAAGTTCGTATATCTGCCGTGTTGTTTTTTTAAAGATAAAATTAATCATACAATTTTAAAAATATTAGGTACAATTTTATGTTTAAATATTAAAAAATGATAAAATTTCGCGACATAATATTTTAACCCTCATACGGTAAAATAGTTGAACATAACTCATCATAAAAGAGAGAGAGTAAAAAATGAAAGAAATTTTTGGAGTTATAGCTATTATCATTTATGTAAAAAATTAGATTTGATCGTAAAATTCAGACTATTAAATTTGATGTATATTTAATATACACAATTACTATACTTTTATAGATATAAGGATATGTTAAAGTTATTTACATTTAATTCTTTCTTAGTTCAAATCAGTTCTGTGGTCACATGATGTGACTCACATCAGATACACAAATTAAATAAATCGGTAAGCCTAGACAATGCTATTATAGTTTTGTTCAAAACTGATCAATTTTTGTCTTTGATAGGAAAATTTGTTCAATGGATGTACTAATGCATTTATTATTCTTATTATTAAGATAAACTTTTAAAATTCTCTCTCAATATTATCACTATGATTATGAAATACATGCTCTTCTATTCATTCATGTTTTTATTTCCAAAACAATAACTGCCTATAAAGGCAACATGTAAAAGATCACTGTCCGAATTACATGCAAACGTGATATTTAACCGACATGAAATTATAAACATACAAATAAATCTTTTGATATATTATTGGAGAAAAAAATGTATAAATATTTTTCTTTTCTTTTGAGCGAAGCCCATTAACTATCAAACTTGTGGCCCAATTCCTGATATTAAGATTGGATTTATGGGCCGTAAATCATTTGAATATTTAGTTATGCACTGTCATTTTCATTTTCGTTTATCTAGGTAAAATCGAGAAAGACCGACACAAACCCGTAGCGGCTTTCCACGTAACCCATCAGGTGTCCGAATTACGAGCAACGTGTCGATCTAACTGCTACGTGGTGGTATCGCGAACCGACTATAAAAGAATGCACAACACCGAAGAACCCGGATATCATATCAGAAATACACTATCGAAAAACAAATTACAAAATCAAAACACTTTCGATACATGATGAATGCTATGAATGCTATCGCTATCTGTGTTGTCTTTGCTGCTCTGTTTGCTTCAGGGGTCTGGCCTCCAAACCCTGCCATAGCATATACTCCAAACCCTGGCGTCGTTAACCACCCTGGCGAACGTCAGCAGGGAGAACATGTGATCACAAAAGATGGTCACCGCGTCATTGTTGTGGAGTACGATGAGGGCGGGGAGCGTAACACCAAGGTCTCCATATCCACTCCAGAAAAGCAAGATGACCCTGGATATTTCGAGGAGAGCGAAAAAGAAAAAGCGGCCTTTCGCAACTTCGGCCAGGAAAAAGACCATCACGGCCAGAGTAGCAGCATTGGAGATGCGGTGGGAAAAGCTACTGGCAAAGTCTCCGAGGCTGCCCGTACCGTCTTCGAAGAGAAGAAGAAACTAGCCTACGGAGCCAAAGACAAACTGGCCGAAGCTGCCCGCTATGATCTCGACCTCAAAAAGAAATTTGCTCAGGGAGCCAAAGACAAAGTTGCTGAGATGTACGACGAGACTAAGGGGAAAGCAGCAGATCTCCGAGACGCCGCCGGTAAAAAAGCCCACGAGATCGGAGAGAAATCCAAAGAAACTTTTGACCGAGCCAAGGAGTCCATCGACCATGCAAAAGATGAAACGGTCAAAAGGACAAAAGAGTCTTTCGACAACGTAAAGGCTATGGGTGATACCCTACAAGGCGACATACGGGGAAACCTAACACAAGAAGGTACAATAATAAAAAGAATGTTTAGCAAAGTATCTTCTTTTGGTTGGGTAGATGATCTGCTTAGCGGGGTTCAGTTGCTGGGGTTTGCTATGGCTTATGGGACGTGTGGGTGGGTTACGTTTATTTCGAGCCATATTTTAGCAGGTGTTTTGCCTAGGCAACAGTTTGGGGCTGTCCAGAGTAAGATTTATCCAGTTTACTTTCGTGCTCTGGCCTCCTGTATCGGCTTGTCTTTGTTGGGACATGTATTAGGCCGTAGGATGATTATGTTCTCCAACAACGCCGAGATCTTCCAGGTGGTTACTCTTCTCGCCTCGCTGTTGATGGTTTTTGCCAACGCTTTCCTTCTCGAGCCTAAAGCCACAAAGGTAAGATATTAAAAAAAAATCTAATTTTGTTATCTAATTGTAATTAAATTTCAGATTATTTAGGAGTTATAACTCCTTTAGTGCCATGCTTATCTATTAGTTGTAACTTCTTCCTGGTTTTTAGTCTATGGTTAGTTTTTATAATTTTACCTCCGATATTGTAGACGATGTTTGAGAGGATGAAGCTGGAGAAGGAAGATGGCCGGGGAAGGGACAGGGTCGAAGTTGAGGCCACCGCCGGAACGGGAAGAGCTGAAGGAGCTGAGCCCGATCCGGATGATGAGGCAGAACGAGGCAAACTGGGTGAAATGAGTGCCAAACTGAAGAAGCTGAACACCTACTCAGCTTGGCTGAACCTCGCCACGCTGATATCTCTGAGCTGGAATCTCGTGTACTTGGGACAACGCCTCAATGTGAGGTGCTAAAAACCCGAGGAAGGGTTGTCTTTGTAACCGTGTAATATAAGGGGGATGAAATCACGTGAGGATGAAATCACGTGACTCACCAATATTCAGTAGAGTATTGGGTTTGTTGTTGTGTTATGTTTGTCTGTTTCGAGTCTTTGAGTCTTGAGTCTTAGTCTTAGTCTGTCCATGTTTTGGTGTATGGTTTTCGCTAGTAATGGTCCATGTACTCTGTAATCCTGTATGTTTAATGAAACTACTTGCTTTTGTACAAGTTAATTGTGTTTTTAAGATTTTAAGTCATTATTACTATTACTTCAGTGAGACCTATGTATAAATATAATGGTTAATTTGAAATTTGAATAAGATAAGAAAAAATATTAGATTAAAAATTGTATAGTCGTGGTGAGGAGAGTGGTAATTAACGATAATTCTCTACATTCTATACGGTTCTTTGCAACTTCGGCGACATTCGAATTTTACTAAAAATATATAGATTTCTACAATTTATTTTAAAGATAAATAATTTTCCGCACCACGATGTATTATATGCGCACATTTAGTTAATTCTTCCCCATCATTTATTTTATGTTACTTTGATTTTAAAATTCGTGAGTATTGAAAAAAGAAATGAATATTCTCTTGAAAAATTATAAAAGTTAAAGTTAACTCTTTTTTATTATTTTATAAGAAAAGAAATTGAATTGTAAAATCCAAAATTGGATTTATTTTATTTATGGGGTAAAATAATATTTGAAAATTTCTAAAATATTAATCCAAAATGTTACCGAAGATAATATTTAGATTTTTAAAAAATATAAAAATAATAATTACTACTGACGTTATAGTTTTGAAAATTTTATAGAAATTATTCATTACAAATGCTTTAGGATATATTATCCTTCATCGTCGATTATTTTAGCTGTTCAATTATACGACAGGAGATCGAAACGAGTTAGTCTTTGATAAAAAACTCATGCATACTATAAGATTATAAAACAACTAAAGCGAAGAATGTACGGTATAAAATCGTAGAGATGATTTTAAAAGGGAAGAGTCATATTATTCCAGATATATATTACGTTCTGGAGTTGACAACAAACCTGTTGAGTTTCTGTCAATTACAAGAGAATAAGCTAGCCGTTTTAATAAAGGACATAAGTTGTAAGATGTTTCATTAGTAAATCAGATATTTAGTATTGTAGTGGGTACACAAGAGATGTCATGCTTGCAAGCATCACAAGAAGAGCCAAATCTGTGGCATATTGGTCATCTAAACCTACAAAGTATGAAATATCTATCAAAGAAGTAGATGGTGATATGGCTCCCTCAAATCGAAAAGATTAATTTGGTGTGGGAAGTCTGTGCGAAAGACAAGCAGCACAAAGAGACGATCCAAAACAAGAAAGTTAAATAACAACATTCAGTTTATACACACTCACTTGTGCGGACCCATACAACCTAATACGACCAGAAACAAAGGTATGTACTAATTTTTCTTGATGATCTCAGCCATAAAACTTGGATTTATTTTGTCTCTTTGAAGAATGAAGCATTCTCATTCTTCAAGAGTTCTAAACTGATGGTTGAAAATGAAATAATAGTGAAGAGATGCTATTTGAGAAGTGATCGGGATGGGAGTTTCACTCAAAGGAATACAATGATTTTTGTGCATCTAATGGAATCAAGAGACAAGTCACTATTGCGTCATATCCCAACAAAAGGAGTGGCTGCAAGGAAAACAAAACCATCATAAATATGGTAAGGTGCTTGCTTGTGGAGAAGGGGATACCTAAAAAGGTTTTGGGGAAGTTGCAAATTAGATTAATCACATCTTGAAAATATGCCATACCTTAACATTAAAATATAAGACGCATAAAGAATATTGGACCGATATCAAACCCAACTTTAATTACTTCAAAGTATTCAGGTGTGTCAGATATGCTCATGTTCTAAGTCATAAACGAATGAAGCTCGATGTTAGTGAGGATTCTAAAGCTTACAAGATGTCTAATCTTATAAAATATTTTGTTATTATTAGCATAGATATGATCTTTGATAGAGAACAAACATGGAATTGGAAAATGAACTATAATTAAAGAAGCAGATGATGTGTTGGTGATCGAGGAAGAGGAATTTAGTGAGGATGTTTTTAGAATTAACATAAACCCAGAAGTTATAGCGGATCCCGAAATTGATGCAAATATCAAAGAGAATAATGTTACACCAGAGCTAAGTCTGCAACCTCAAGTTAGAATCAGAGTTCCATTAAGATATTTACAAAACTATATACAAGGTGATAGATCAACTAATGAAGAAGAGTTACAATATGTTGTATTGCATGTATCTCAAGAATAACCTTACACTTACGAAGAGACATTCGAAGACAAGAAATAGAGAAAAATAATAGATGTTGATATTGTGTCAATTAAGAAGAATGACACATGAGAGCTCGTAAAATTGCAAGTGGGAAGAAAAACTATTTGGGTTAAAAAGTATTTGGGTTAAATGGGTATACAAGACTAAAGCGAACAAAAAAATAGACGTTGATAAGTTCAAAGCGTGATTTGTTACAAAATAATACTCACAAACAAATGAAGTGAACTATGATGAAGTCTTTGCACCGGTAACACTTTGGGATACCATCGTAATTTTATTAGTGGAAGCCTCTAAAAGAAAGTGTAATGTATACTAGTTGGATGTCAAAAGTTCTTTCATTCATGGAGTGTTAAAATAAATGATGTTTGTGAAGCAGCTAGAGGTATATGAGAAGATTAATGAAGAGCATAAGATGTTTAAGCTACATAAGGCACTTTATGGTCTTAAACAAGATCCACGAGCTTCTTATAGCAAAATCCAAGAGTATTTTACATAAAAAGGATTTAATAAGTGTGAGCTTGAAGACACATTGTTCATAATATATGAGTCAGGAGGAAAAATATTAATCATAAGTTTGTATGTAGATGATTTAATATTCACTGGGAATGATCCAGAGATGTGTGAAGAGTTTAAAGATTCAATGAAAATAGAGTTTGAATTTACAAATTTAGGGAAGATTTGTTACCTTCTTGGTGTGGAAGATAATCAAAGTGAGAATGGAATATCTATATTTCAAAATAACATGCTGCTAATATTGCCAAGGTACAAAATGGAAGATTCTAATCTCATAAACCATCTTATGGTTCCAGATACAAAATTGCAAAGGACATGGATGGAGATGATGTAGATTGTCATTCTACAAGAAATTGATTGGTAGCTTGATGTACTTAACCGAAACAAGGCCTGATATTATGCTCGTTGTTTATTTTTTGAGTATATTCATGATACAACTAAATTCTGCTCATTTTTTTACAGTCAAAAGAGTCCGAGGTACATCAAAGGGTTTTGCAAATGGTGTTGTTGTATACAACTGACGGGGAAGAGACTTTAAAATCCTATACAAATAATTATTTTGTGGGTGATTTAGACCATTAGAAAAAACACATTTGTATATATATTTCTTAGGAGTAATACAATTGATGCTTGGAGTTCGAAGAAGCAGCCGATTATAACTCTCTCCACAATAAAGACAGTGTATGTTGCTGTATTATTTTGTTCAACTCAATGTCTATAGATGAAGAGAATTCTCATTAATACGAGTCAAGTTGAAGAAATGTGTGTGACTATTCTGTGTTTAAACAAATCATTAATCAAGTTGTCACAAAATCTGGTTCTACATCGAAGAACTAAAAATTTCAAGGTCAAATTTCATTTCTTGCGTGAGTTGATGAAAGAAAAAGAAATGGATTTAGTTTATTGTAGATATCAAGATCAAGTTGTAGACATCATTGTAAAACCTTTGAAGTTGGAAAGTTCTGTCAAATTGAAGAGGATGCTTGGAGTTCAGGAGATTCATGAAAGCCAATGAGCAAACTACAATGCAGTGGATGCATTGAATTTGGGAATGTATATTAAAGTTAGTTTGTGAAGTCCTTGATTTATTAGGAATTAGTTTCATATTGTAATTGTTTTTGCTTCCACTATAAGAGCAAGGTTGTAATCTTTATATTTTATTAAAAAAAAGCTTGGATCAAAGTTTTTTTTATGTTGAATAATTATTGAGAAATATGCGTTACAACTCATATAATATTATATATATACACACATTTTGGCTATTATAATAAATCATTTTATATAAATTTATGTATTATTTTTATTTAACAATTAATGATGCAAAATATGTAACGTACGTTAGATGAATTGTATTAAAAGATAAGTATTTTTGTTATCATAAATTAACATATATCATAAATAAATAAAGTATATTGAAAATAAAAAAAATTTATTAGCTCGATGGAATAAAATAGAATAACTTTTTGTTTTTTTAATTAAAAAGTAATAATAATCTAATTTTTGATTTTTTGTGTGGGTTTGTAACTAGTTTCGTCTCATGAAACCGAAATTATAAATTTCAATTTTAAAGATTGCTAACTAATTTTGATCACACAATTGAAATGAGTTTTATTTTTTGTTTATAAAATATAAATTAATTTTGACTCATATATCTAATTTCCATACACGACACTAAAATTAATTTTTTTACGTTATTGATTTATTTTAATGAGTTTTATCTCCAGTTTTATTCATGACAAGTTTAATCTAGTTCTGCATAATGTTGTCGATATGTACCGATGAAGTTAATCGTATCAATTAGTATAATATGCTCACCAGATAAATATTTTTAAATCGATAATATAAAATGGAATACAATCAAATATTTATTTTTGTTGAAACAAAGGCATGTAAGGAAACAACCCGTTTGGGAAAATTATTCGCAAAATGTACTATATGTACGGTGTATCTTTGATGTTGTCTTCACGTGGATGGGAAGAAGTATATATCATGTGGGATTATGCGATCAGTCCTAATTTATTAGAGTTTTGACCTCTCATACAAACCAAACAAGAGGCGTACGAGTTGTTCTCGTTAGATATTACTAACATAATTACTGAATCTTAGTTGAATGAAGTGAACGAGAACCTCATTCACGATAGAGATAAATAAATACTCCATGCTGAGTACAACACACTTGAATGTTCCAACGGATAAAACTAGTGAATGATGAATTTTAAGTTTGTTTTGTCATATTTCCATGTACTCATTTTAATTCAATGTTAAAACTAAGTTGTTATAGTCAAATATATCTAACTTAATCATTTAGTGGATAAACATTTAAATGTTATTTTTGGGTTAGAATCCAATATTCTGAAGGTTATAATATAATCTTATATAGTTTTAACAAAAACAAAAACAATATTTAGGTTACGAATATGAATCATGGTATGTAATCCTTATTCAACACGTGTTAATACATGATTTGAACATTAGATTATGTTATCTAGAGTAGTATTGGATACTGATTCGTTGTCCAAATTTCGTTATCCGTATATTAAACTATATATATTAAAGAATCATTGCTGATATTAAACCATAGATCTATGATATTTTTTTGGACCGGCGAAGATGCATGTTTGCACAGACCATGAATGAAGTGTTCAAAGTAAGAAATGTTTTTGTAAAATATTTTTGGATATCTTTGTCTTGATAATATACTAGGTTTAGAAAAATATCAAGTAATCCCACTGTCGGATCCATGTAACTATGATGAAGTTCATGGTAGGTAGACTTACCTCAAAAGGTTTAATTTTTAGTGGGTGTTCGACATTACACACAAAAAATAAAAAATGGTATTGAAGAAATTCTCACTCTATCTAAATGACCGACAACAACATTAGGTGTAACCTTGTATAATATAAACTTAGAATTTTACAAAATCTAAGTAAACAAGTCCAATACGAAAATATTATCCATCACCCTAATATTAATTTATCTTCCTTGTGTTTTCATTATCATATATTATCCATTATCTTGTTATTTAAATTATATATTCATATAATGTTTTTAATTCAATATCAACAAAATTATTCTAAAATTAGATGTCAATATTATAATTAATAAAAGTAACAATAATTATTAAAAAATAGTTTAAATTACAAAGAATATGAATTAAAACATTTAGTTTTGTTACATAAACTGTATTTGGGTGTATATCACAATACGGTCAATAATGGAGCCATTCAACTTTAAATATTTGAGGAAAACATTTTCGGTCATATCAAATAAATAATTAGAATTAGTTTGTTTAACTCGATGGAAACATGTCAAATATAAAACATGATTATAAAAGATAGTTGTATTATTCAAATGATAAATAATTTAAATCAAAATATTTACTTAAGTTAAAAAAAATGACTTTCGTTCATGTGGACAATATAAATTTATTTTTCTATGAGTGACGAATGATGAGATATCTTCGAAAGGTAAATAAGATGTGCACTATTTAAAAAAAACGTAGATATAATGATGTATTTATACAAAATTTCAATAAAGAAACATATATCGGACACCGTTATCTAGTTATCAAATAAGTAACTAGATACAAATAGGTAAACCTAACTAGTTCAACATCTAACTTTTTACGTGTACCATAAACTTGGTCATACAAATGCAAACCATATCATATTTTCTCCATTACTTCTTGCCTTATATGCGAAAAACCTCCAAAATAACAGCGATATAAAACCTTAAAACCCCAATGAGAATCCATACGTACATCTGATACCGCATGATCTTACAAATACAGGTACAAGGAGGAGATGGACACAATACAATATTTTTTCTTTAAAAAAAGGCAGACGATTTGTTACTTTTTAATGTTTTGGTATATACAGTTTTTTTAAGAAAATATTATTTTAGTTTGATTAACTAATACTCTCGCGGTACTTGAATTTATTGTCAGGGTTGGAATGCTACGAGAAAGACGGTGTATGTGGGGGTTATGCTATTTATTTATTTCAATACATGTTCAAAATATGATTTTCTCTTGTTTAATCGCACTAACTTTAATCGTTTTTTCACATCATTTAACTGGTTATTTGGATGAAAAAAACATGAATTGTTTTATCAATGTACTTCAAGAACTTTCATTATGAGAGAGAGTACCTGTTTCTGATCATAATAATGGACCAAATCTCTTATTTTCAAAATTTATTTCTCCATAAATTCATCTCTGATGATTTGAACATCCATATAATTTTTAAAATTTGACACATATTTTTAATCATATAAAATTTCATACCATGATTGTCTCTTACACAACAATTATCTCGCATGCACACGATAAACAATAGACCGCTCTAACAGCACAACCACAAACTATTTTGTTAACATTTATCTTTTAGCCAATTTGTAATGTTTTAACATAATATCAAAGGATAATTCTGTGACATTATCTCTCACCACTCACATCCACAATATTTTTTGTTCTTTTTATGTTGAATACCGAAAAAGTATCAAACTTTTGTTAAAATATAACTTATTCATTTTGATAAATTATTTTATTGATGAATGTATATCTTTATAACTAGTAATAATAATAAAGTTAATTAGTTTTATTATGTTACCTCGATTACTTTAACTTTATTAAAAACAGATGAATGTGTTTACCAATTAATGATCGTGTTTTTGTAGTGTTTGACTAAGTTAGTATGTGCATATATGAATTTTTAGCGTATGGTTTAAGCCAATATGCAACATACTTCGAAGACTTATATATGTTATCAATGTTTTAAACATGACCTCCATGTTTGACTGTAATTCAGAATCGGTTTCCAAATACACGTCTGTATCTCATGTAGAAAGAAACTCTTCAAATAATGTTTACATCTCACTTGCATAACAAATGTGTCAGACGTAAAGATATCATATAGATTATCAACGCTAATTTTATATCTTTCACCGTAGTATTTGATAATATATACATATTCTATTTCACAAGCAAGTATTTGATAATATATACATATTCTATTTCACAAGCAACCTAAAATGATTCAACACGTAAGTGTAGTTTGTCACATTTTCGCATCTATTAAAACGAGTGCAATACAAAATGTTATACATATTAGCGCGACGTCAACAATTTTTAATGATCGCATGTTTTTTATTTTGTTCACATTTTCAATGTATGGTCGACCGTACATTTTCAATGTATGATCTTAAATAGGTTGGATATGTTACCGGATATAGCCGATTAAACATTTTTGTATGGAATTAGATAAAAAGCCAAAATTTTGTTCCTCAACATCTCATTCTAATTTTTGAGATCAAAATTAGTATTTTTTTAAAGCATTTAACTCTAACAAAAAAATCGAAAGCTAACCATATATTTCGATTTATTAGATTCTAACCGTAGTTATAACATTGGTTCTGCTATTTACAAATTTTTTAAAATAATTTTTAATACTATACAAATATGTTGTTTATATTTTGACTATATATTATACTGTTTTGTTTAGGGTTGATCTTTTTTCCCGTGCATGATTCTAGATAAACTATATTTTGAATTATATTTTGATTTACAAAAAGACCTTACAAAAATAAATTCAGTTTAGATTGACACGACTGATTCCACTAGAATTTAATAAATACGTCAAAGCGACAAAACTTCAATACCATGTGCGCTTTAGCGGTGTTGATTTGGATTTAAACGACGACATATACTGCAACATATCTCAAGAGTGATAAGCACCAAGTATTCTCTCATTATTTAATACATTTTCTTTTGAGGTAAGTAAGTAGGTGGCTCTTAATTCTTTCGACAGGTGGTTGTTGCAGTACGAGACAGAGCCAGCTTCTAGTGGTAGGGTCCATTCGGATAAACCTTAAGAGTGAAGGAGTCGATGAATTATTGACTCTAGTCTTAAAGCAAACTCCGGTGACGTAAGGAATAGTAATAGCAGAGCTATATCGACAAAGACAAACCGCACCGCTCTTTTACCACGACCGCTATTCATGTCGGTATTTGTGCTGATGTTGCAAAGTTTTCAACGGACACCATAAATTTGTATATATCAATAAACAAATAAACATATGGATATGCTTCACCGAGTGTCTAGAGAATTCTAATGTTTAATTATTCATCAATATTATAAAAAGTTAATCGGTTCAAAACGCACACGTTGTTAATAGATGTTTGGTTTATAATTGTTCGAATATATATCACCGTTTACGCTAACATGACCGGTCGGTCGATTTTGGACAAAATCCGGATACCTATTTTTATGTGGAATAACTTTTTTTTTATTTAAATTTATTGGCGGAATGCATTACGGTCTCGATACATTTATTGCATAGTTTAAAACGTAATGGTAAATTTCAACCTCATTCTGATATCATGTTAGAATATATCTCACCGGCTAATATGATATTATCCGTCTTAGATTTACAGATCCACATGATTTTGTTTTTTTGGTGTTTTTCTAAAAAAAACCCTAACGTTAATTGAGATATTTCTATCACTTGCATATTATATATTATTTTCGGTCTAAGATAAAAGACTAAGTTTACTCATAATAATAATTTTATATCAATTATATATTTTTTAAATGAGAGGCACTGGCTTACTCATAAAATATTATTAATGATATCAAAAGTACCACTAGTACACATTCGCCAAAGAGACGATTCAGAAGATAAAGAGATTGTTCAGACTATTGAAATTGAATACATCAATTCGAGGACATCAACCAAAAGATTGCTGCAAGAATATCTCATGAGCTTAGAATTGAGTTAGATGGAGAGAATCATCTATTTAGAAGAGACAAAGCTCTTCTAAATAATCAATGACACTAATGGAGCTTGTGATGCATAATTTTAGTTCAGTGATGTAATTCATGAAGATGAAATGTTAATCGAGAAGAGCTCATAATGATTCTGCAAAATGAAAAATTATGGTAAGTTACTTTTTGTTTACAAATTTCCCTTTCTGCAATTGATTTACGTTTTTAATTGCAGTAGAATTAGGGCTCAAAGAATTATCGTATAACATTAGTCTGCATGCTATCAACCAAAATAATAGCTTTGAGATGGTTAGGGATTTTCTCTTAAGGGAAATTAAATTTGTATTTGCACTTATTGGTCCATCGAGCAAACTAGTCTGCTATCGAATTTTGCTCTCTGTATATATGCGTGGTTGTCATTCTTAGAGTGATAAGAGACATACAAAATTAAAGCAAATGAATTATAAACTATGGTCCTTTGTTAGTTAATAGCATAATTAAGAGAATGAGAGAGTCTGTCTCGATCTTAAGATCAGAGATTCTCATCATGTTACAATGGATTAAAACATCTGGTAACGCACGAGTCTCAGCTATGATAGGACGAAGCTTACCATAAGATCTTCATATAACAACCCTTAAGTCTCTCTTTTGAAATCGCGAATTACAACACTTCATGACGCTTCACCAGATTGTAAGCATGAGGTGTCTGTATTAAGTTTTAGAGTTGAACCAGTAGGAGGATGTCAGTGTAGAGCTTTAAATCTTCTTGTCTCAGTTAAATGTTGAAAATATTCGAACTCATAAGCCAGATTTGTATCATTTTTCTAGAAATCGTTTTTGATAAGATTTGCAATGTCTAGCTGTAGGATAACATGCTTGGTATGTATGATAAAATTAGAGGAGAGAGGTCTTGCAGATTAAACTTTCTCTTGTTTCTGTGTTGTCATAGAGTCCAACATATAACTAATGGAAGGGTAGATATGATATGAACTTTGTGAGGAGCATATCTAATCCATAGGCTGAGAATGTGTGCTATAGTCATATGATGTCCAATTATAATGTTGACAGAGAGCTGAAATGCGTCCAAACAGACCAAGCTAGGTCACATTAAACAAAATAATGTTGAATATATTCTATGTTTCTACAAAATAGGCACTTAGACACTAGGGTGATGCCTCTGGACTGTAGAACATTATTCAGTGGAACCCAATTACGTTAAAGTCTCCACATAAAGAATGAGCATTTAACATGAACAACTTTGTTCCAGATTCTTGAATATGGTAGGGAGGTAGTTTCTTTTAACCTGAGGGAATTCTAGGTGTCTTTGAAACTAAATTCACCTAAATCACTTGTTGTCCATATTATCTTATCATGAATGTTAGGCTTGATTGAAAGGCTTGTAAATCTATATATGTCAATAGATGTAACAGAGGTCTTAATTATGTTCAGATTCTAATTGTTGTTTATTTTAAATGAGTTGATAATAGTTTGAGTATACCAAGAGGTGGTCATAGTGCTAGTTAGATCAATTAAAGGCTTAGAGTGACAACAACGATCTAGCCAAAACTCATTGGAACCTTGACCAATAGGCCAGGAAATGAATGATTCTGAAGTAAATCTAGCATCATGCATTATCTTCCATATATAAGATCTTTTCAATGCTAGTTGCACATGCATAGGATGGGCATTTGAACAACATAATTTATGCGTAAATTTTGACCAAAAGCTAAAGGGCTCTCTGATTTGTTTCCCAGCGTTTGCAAGAGTATATTTGTTAAGTATCTTTAATTATTCTAACGTTAATTCCTCCTTCATTGTAGGGAAAGCAAAGCTTGCTCCATTTGGCCCAGGAGATAGCTTTATAAATATCCAAAGAGCCCCAAAGAAATGGACTGCATATGCCTTCAATTATTTTGATGATAGATCCTGACAGAAGAGAGTGTTGGAGCCGGTATTTTTAAATTGCAAGCATAAGTGTTTGAATAAATGTGAACCTTCCTCTAAAAAAGAGAGGGGCATGATTCTAGTCTTGTACTTTTTCTCTTAGTAATTATTGCCTCATAGTGAATTGCTGACAACTTTTATATTTTATATAAAGTTGTAAAAATTATAACTTTAAATGGTAATTGAAATATTGGTTTTGTGTTCGACACTGTATAAATATATTTGTTCATTAATAACTTTTATATTTTATATAAATTAGTAAAAAATTATAACTTTAATGTGTTTTGAAATATTACTTGTTGATATTTTTGTTTTGATAAATTATTTAAAGGTAAAGTATCCATAAATACTTAGTCAAATATCTCATTACTATCCAATATCTAAAAATGGTAAATTACTAATAGATTTTGAACTAAGGTGAAAAATCATAAGTAACTCTATTTTCTTGACCAATTTTTTTTTTATATATTTATTTTTAAAAAGTCCGTATCTTTCAAACTGTAGCAAGAAATAAAAATTAAAAGTACATCCGATTTTGGTTATTTAAGACGAACAAAACTAGATTCATTAATGATATTTTTTGAAATTGTTTTGAATTTATTTTTTTCATCGGTAACATGCGAGACCAAACATAAAAAGTATGCAAGACCATCCATAAAAAAACATACGAGACCATGCATAAATAAACATGCGAGACCATACATAAATATGTTTAATAAAGAACAAAAGAGAGAAAAAGAAGAAGCTACTTATAAGCGGGTATGGTTTTTGTATTATTTAGAAAGTTTATCCATTACATAGTATATAAGATCTTATTTATATATAAAACATATGAGCTAATGGGCTTGGGCCTTATATCTGTAACACCATATCTCAAACTCATAATGCAAAAGTAATAAACATTGAGAGTTTGTCGCAAAGAAAACAAAACCACGATGTTGACTGAGCCTTCGTGAAAATATCAGCAACATGCAAAGCTGATGGAACATATGGAAGCGAGATGATGCCGATCTGAAGATGATGACGAGTGAAGTGAGAATCTATATCAATATGCTTCGTTCTATCATGAAAGACATAATTATTTTGCTATTTCCATGGCGCTTTTATTATCACAATATAAAGAAGTGGGTATAGTAACATTAACCCAAATATCTGCAAGAAGCCATCATAACAAAAAAATATCACATGTGGTCACGATCATAGCACGATACTCAGCTTCAACAGACGATCTAGAGACAACATATTGTTTCAGTCACAAGGACCACTATCCCAATCAACATCGTTATAGGCACACGGTTCAAGTGAAGAAGTTGAAGGAAACAAAATGCTCTGGAACTAAATGCCACGAAGAAATCTCAATATTCGAAAAACAGCTCCCTAATGGATGGATGTAGGAGCAGTAACAAACTGACTAACCACATGAACAACATAAGCTATATTTTGTCGAGTAACTGTAAGATAGAACAAGCTCCCTACGAGAGTTCTTCTTAAAAAAATACGATAGTTCGTACGTTTATTGCGGTTGCATCCGTTCGCTAGTCGAAGATCTTCCATCTAAATATAAAAAATGCATTTGTGAATGGTGATCTTCATGAAGAGGTTTACATGACTCCTCTTTCAGGTGTTTCTCACCAACCAGGTGAAGTTTTTCGACTTAGGAAAGATTTATATGGTCTCAAACAAGCTTCTCGTGCTTGGTTTTGATGAGTCCGAATTCAGCATGCTCCCCGAACAAGGGCAAATCGGTCTAGTCTCTCCGAATACCGGACAGGTTACATGGACAGGGATCGAACAAGTCACTTGGACCGAACAGATTTCTGTGAACACTATGAACTTAAGGTTGTTCGAACTATGACAAAAGTACTAAAAAACCTAAACACTTCTTGACTAAGCTACTTGCTCTCCTACTTAGAGCTCATGGGTCTTTGAACATGACCCGGGTCCATTAAGCATGACCCGAAAGCCCATAAGGGCCCAAACATTACACTATAAATACCCAACCACCCGCATTAACTATGGGTAATGAGAATTAACTGCTACCAAGCTGCTTAATCATCTCTCTACTCTCTACTCTAACCGTTAAACACCCACACACCACTGTTAAACACCCACACACCACCTTAAAACTCCACTTGAAATTACCAGCCTACCCTCAGGCAATTATTATCCACACAAGGTTTGAAAGATTATCGACGATTATTACTTCACTTGGTTTTCTTACTAGTAATCATGATTCAGCTTTGTTTATCAGATATACAAGTGTAGGATGAATTATTTATCCATATATGTAGATGATATGATCATTACAGGTGATGATATTGATGGTATCGAGCCACTAAAAGGTAATTTGGGTTAGCGCTTTGCGAGGAAGAACTTAAGACTATTGCGATATTTCTTAGGTATTGAGGTGGCACACTCTTCAAAAGGTTATATTCTCTCTCAAAAAAAAATATATGATTTATTCGAGCGAGCCCAACTTTCTGATAACAAGACAATAGATACCCCTTTTGAAACCAATGTTCGGTATTCTCCGACTGATGGTGTTCATTTGTGAGACCCAACTCTATATCGAACTCTTGTAGGGAGCTTGGTCTATCTTACAGTTACTCGACCATATATAGTTTATGATGTTCATGTGGTTAGTCAATTTGTTACTAATAGACTGTAGAAATCATATTTTACTATCATATTCGTAATAAGATCCACAATCTCTAATAAAAAAAAATCAAATAATCAAGAGATACCAAATCTAAATCCGGAAAATCAAATCAAAATTAAATCAAACCCCAAATCCAAAATCAAACCAAGTCCAAATTCAAAATCTTAATGGTCCAGCAAAATTAAATCTAACACTCAATCAAATCCAAATCCATAACCAAGTCCAAATATCAAACCAAATTCAAATACCAAACTAAATCCAATTTCCAATTTCAAATTTCCAATTTCCAATCAAAATCAAAATCAAAACCAACATCAGAATCAAATTGAAGTCATGGTTTGATCAATAAAACTGATGCATTGTTTGAGGAGGGATTTTTCATGAACCGTAGCACTGAATCATAATCCAACTGGTTAGATTGAAGGATTGGATGTCCCAAACACACTCTCCGAAATTCAGAAAAAATGGACACTGTTTTCCTTTAGATCGGACCATTTGATTGGTTGTACAAAACATATCCAAAAACCAAAAGTGTATCTATTCTAACAAAAAGTAGATCAAAATTTCCAACATAAATGCAATAAAAAAGAGAGCAAATTGGAAACCAGACAAAAGCAGATCCAAAACAAACCAAAATCCAACAATAATATAACTCAAATAACTTAGTAGATTATACCTTTATCGAATAATAACTCAAATAACTCTGTAGATTATTTCCTCTCAAATCAAAACAATAATACAACTCTCTATCGAATTTTAGCTTGCTCTGTCAAGATCAATACCAATACACAATCTAAAATTTCATAATATATCTAAGATTTCAGAATAAATCCAATTCCAAACTGAAATCCAATACTAATACGAAATTGAATACTTGGTAGATGAACGAAACATGGGGATCACTACACTTCTCCGATCAGAGTACTCGAGGATCTAATACCATGTTAAATAAAGGATGGAAGAGAGAAGAGAAAGAAATCGCTTAGAAGCGGCTAGGGTTTTTGTATTATTTAGAAAGTGTATCTATTACATAGTGTATATGATCTTATTTATAGATAAAATATATGAGCTAATGAGCTTGGGCCTTATATCTTTAACAAAATAAACATGTCAGCCATCTACTACTTGATGATAAAGATTCGAGACTAGTGTTACTAGGTCTGACAAAAATAATAATAATAAATGAGTCTAGTTTTGTTTGTCTTCAAAAAATAATATATGGTCTCGCATGATTTATTATGCCTAGTCTCGCATGATTTCAAATTTTTTGGTCTCTCAATTTTATTATGCTTGGTCTCGCATTACGTTTTATGTATGGTCTCGTATTTTTATTATGTCTGGTCTCGCATCATATATTATGTCTGATATCACATATTTTTTTATACATGGTCTCATATATTTTTTATGTATGGTCTCACATGTTTATTTATGTCTCGTCTCACATATTTTTTATGTCTTGTCTCGCATATTTGGTTATGTCTGGTCTCGCATATTACTGACAAACAAAATCATACAAAATTAAAAAAAATATCATTAATAGAGTTGGGCCGAGGGCCATTCATGAAGATAGTCACATTATTGTTTGTAGTGTTGGATGCTGCTACATCATACAACGCTATCTTCGGAAGATTCTGGTTGTCTAAGATGTATCATGTGTTGTCCACTGTTCATCAGTGCTTAAAGTATGTGGTAGGTAGCAATGTGGGAACGGTAAGAAATAGCCAAAAAATGGCAAGGGAATGTTACAGAGCGACGATGGCCCCCAAGCAGGTGAAGGGGGTCGAATCGAAAAAAGAATAGCAATTAGAGGGGCCTCCTATAAATTCCGATCCTGTTGATGATCTGAGGGAGTCCCCCGGGTTCATGGTCCCTGATGATGGTTTTGAGGATCATGGTTTTTTCCCTGATAAAAGTCTCAAGATTGGTACAAGTTTATCTCATTAGGTTCTCAAATTTATTTCTATAAAATTACATTTGTTTGCTTAGTGCACAGAAGATGTAACAGGGGTCCCAGCATATATCATCTGTCACATGTTAGCAATACAGAACAGTGTTCGTCCGATTATACAGAAGAGAATATCATTTTCTCAAGAAAAACTGAAGCGATAATGGCAGAGATGGACCGTTTGACAAAAGTGGGACACATTCGCGAGTCACAGTACCCTTTGTGGACTGCTAACCCAGTCTTAGTAAAGAAGAAAAACAACAAGTGGTGAATATGTGTTGAATTTACCGATTTGAACATGACATGCCCCAAAGATCCTTTCCCTGTTCCTAAAAATGATCAATTGGTCGATTCGACATCTGGAATTCGTTTGCTATCCTTTATGAATGCATATGCTAGGTACAATTAAATCCAGATGGACCACATGGACCAAGAGAATACAAATTTTATCACTGGAAGGGGTCTGCACTGATACAAGGTGATGTCATTCAGATTAAAGAACGTTGGGGCAACATATCAGCGCTTAGTGAACAAAGCTTTTGAGAGTCAGATTGGTAGAAATTGGGAGGTTTACATCGATGACATGCTAGTTAAGAGCCTCAGAGATGAGAATCATTTAGCTGACTTGGAAGAAATGTTTTCTGATTTGACCAAGATAAATTTAAAGTTGAACCCATAAAAGTGCAGGTTCGGGGTAAGATCCGGAAAATTATTAGGTTACATAGTCAGCAAACAGGGCATTGAAGCCGATCCAGTACAACTAAATGCTCTATGTGCTATGGACCCACCAAAAACAATCAAAGAGGTACAAATCCTGATTGGAAGGTTGGCGGCATTAAAACGATTTATATCAAGGTCCTCGGATAAGTGCGCTCATTTCTTCGAGGTACTAAGAAAATAAAATTCCTTCGACTAGACACAAGACTGTTCGAATATTTAAATCACATTAAAGAATACCTCTCATCTCCGGAAATCTTGACAAAGCCACATCAGGGGAAGAAGTTATTCACTTATCTGGCAGTGTCAGATTTTGCGGTAAACGCAGTCTTAATCCGAGAAGAGTCAAGAGTTTCGAGGCCGGTATACTATGTGAGTAAGATTCTTTTGGATGCAGAGAATTGGTACCTCAAGTTAAAAACGTTAGCACTCGCATTGGTAACATCTGCGCGGAAAATGAGGCCCTACTTTCAGGCTCATTTAATTGTGCTACGAACATCTCTTCCATTGAAAAACATGCTACAAAGGCCGGATGTATAGGGAAGAATGACAAAGTGGTCGGTAGAACTCAGAGACTTCGATATTGAATTTGAACCGCGAACCGCTATCAAAGCACAATCACTAGCTGATTTCTTAGTTTAATTCTATTCTAATCGGAATGAAATGGACATTGATAAAGAAGAATCTGGCCCAGAGTGGGTAGTCCGAACTGACGGGTGGTTAAGCTCATCTGGTTGTGGTGCATGAGTATAATTAACATCTCCGCAAGGAATTGCAATGTATCAAGCTATCGAACTTGGGTTCAAAGCGTCAAACAACGTAGCAAAGTACGAATCAGCTTTGGATGGCCTAAGACTTGCAAAACTTTGTGGAACCAAAAGAGTCAAGTTATTAAGTGATTCACAACTCCTAGTGAACCATACTTCTGGGTGATCAGAGGCAAGAAAATATCATTTAGTAAAATACTTGGAGGTTTTGAAGGCTTTAACCTTGGTTTTTAAGGATGTCAGATTCGAACATATTCATAGGGCTGAAAATTCAGTGGTTGATTCTTTGGCCAAGACATCTTACTAAGAGAAGTACCCATGGATAGTTGTCCAAGAAAATCCATCAATTGTCAAGGATCCGAATTGGTTAAAGGAGGTATCGAGGCTTTCCAAATCTCTACAGCTATAGTGAAGGATTGGAGAAGTTAGATACACGAGTTCTTAGTCCATGATACATTGCCAATTGATAAAGTAATCGCTAAAAAAATACGATTCAAGGCATATGGGTACGTGGTACTCGGAGATGTACTGTATAAGAAATCTTTTATCCGGGCTTTACTTCTTTTTTTGGAGAAGGATGAATCACAATTGATACTTTCGGAGCTGCATGATAGGGAAGGGTTAGCGCACTGCGGTTACAAGACATTGATACGAAGAGTACTCCTGGCTGGTTGTTATTGGTCCACCATCAACGATTTTTTAACTCAATCTATATACCTGGTGTTCCCCTTGAATCAATACCAGAGTCTCCGCCATTTGACCGATGGGATATCGATCTGGTCAGACCACTCCCGATGGCTTTAGGAGGTCGTCAAACGATCATTATTGCGGTGCATTACTTCTCTAAGTGGGTAGAGGGTGAGCCATTAGTAGGAACAAGAACGAAAGATGTGATCAGGTTATCATCTCCAACATTTTTTTTCGTTTTGGTGTACCAAGGAAAATTACAATGGATAATGGCCCGCAGTTCGATAGCAATGAGATGAAAGCTTTTTGTGCATCCAAAGGGATACAACAATGCCTCTCAACACCCTTCCACCCTCAAGCCAATGGCCAGGTCGAAGTAACTAATCATACAATCTTAAATGGGCTGAGGAAGAATCTAGAGGGTAAGGCTGGAAAGTGCCCGGATTACCTACAAGAAATTTTATAGGCTTACAGGACCACTCATCGGGCTGCAACGCACGAGTCACCCTTCGCACCTGTTTATGGAATGGATGCGGTGGTACCATAAAAAATAATGTTCCCATCATATAGTTTAAGCGAATATTCCGACGAAAAAAACGATAAAGGAAAGCGTACCGAGTTGGATCTAATAGAAGAAAAGAGAATGAGGGCGCAGTTAAATTCTTTGCACTATCAGACTTTAATGAGGAGCTGGTACGCATCAAAAGTCAGAAGAAAAGAATTTAAAGTTGGGGATAAAGTTTTAAGGAAAGTTTTCCTTCATAAAAAAGAAAAGAGGCTGGGAAAGTTGGATCCAAATTGGGTGGGTCCGTACACGGTAACAAAAAATATAAAGTCGGGGACGTATAGGTTAAAAGATAGAGAAGGAAAAGATTTTCCCCACCGTTGGAACATTGAGCACCTCAAAGTGTACTTAGATTAAACATGTAAACATGTAAATATTTTTTTTACCAGTTTTTGTAAGTATCAGTGGCTTACTCTTTCCTAACCTGGTGGCGCAGGAAGGTTTTAATGAGGTGCCCTAATAGCCGACTCATATATAAAATTTAATTTCTTTTTAAAAATAATTCACATAAATTTTATCTTTTTGAAATCAAAACATACGCCAAAAAAGTTTGGACAAGAAATTTCATCTTTTTTGAACTCAAAACATACTCCAAAAAAGTTTGGACAAGAAAGTTCATCTTTTTGAACTAAAAATATACTCCAAAAAGTTTGGACAAGAGAATTCATTTTCTTGTATTTAAAACACAGACCAAATAAGTTTGGACAAGAATTCATCTTTTTGAATCATAAGATAACAAACATTAGACAAACTGAGTCAGGAAAGGAATGTTTTAGGTTAAACATTCCTCAGAGTTGTTTTGAGTCATCTTTTAACTAAGGAAATTTGGGTCCGATAAGAATTGTTTTAGGGTAAACATAAAGAACTGCATCATAAATCCTCACAACAGAAGGTTAATTTTACATAACAAAAAGTTTTAACAGGTTATGGATACAGACATTTAGCAAAATAACGATGGAAACATTCAACGTTTGCTAGTCGGATGCAGAGTTTTCCTTGTTGCCTTCTGAGGAACCAGATTTCAATGACGAACTTTCTGAGTCATCGCTGTACTCCAAGTCTTCCATGGAAATGCCCGTAGGGCAATGCCTTTCAATGAATCGTAGCCAAAGGCTGCCCAAATTCAGATCCGAAAACTTCTCATGTATCTTCAGCACCATAGCGGATCTCATATTAACATCTTTTTCTTCGAGGTGAACGACAATACCGGCTGCATATGCATCGATTCGTTTCTTCTGCTCAGCTTCAAAGTCCTTCTTCAGAGATTTTTTCTCCGCCAACAACTTCTCAATATCCTCTACAACTTTCTAAAAGTAGACTTTAGTCTTCGCACAAGACTCGGTGAGTCCATCAAGCAAGGTATCCTGTTCGGTGTCTCTGGTAATAAACCGTTCCTGTTCTTCGTCGAATTGTTTCCCCTCCTTGGAAAGTAATTTTAGTCAAACGAGCAGCGGAAGTCTCCTTCTCCTTAGAAAGTTTGTCTTCGACCCGTTTCAGTTGGGATGATAATTCTGTTTTCTTGGCGAGCTCATCCGTCAAGTCTTTTACTTTCGGCTTCAATTCAGTCGCCTTAGAGGTCAACGTATCTACATGGGATGATATTTCTGATTTCTTAGTAAGCTCATCTGTCAAGTCTTTTACCTTATGTTTCAATTCAGCCGCTTCAAAGGTCAGTGTTTTTACCTCAGCCCTTCTTTGAAGGATTTTAATGTTGTAGTGATCATTGCGGTTGGATTTCCGTTCAAGGAGGGCAGCAACATAATTTTTTTTAGCTCATTTGCAACGTAATCATTCTCATAAATGTCAAAGTAAGCTGAGGCAGGGGAGGGATATTCTCCTTCCTTGAAGTTCTCTTCTTGCTGTTGTCTTTTTTGAAGAAAAAATTCCCCCCGGAGTCCGAGTCGACTATGATAACTTTCTGTATGGGAGGCAAGCCCGGACAGGTGGTATTGTCACTTTTCCCTTCACTGTCAACCACCTTCTTTTTCTTCTTTTCAACAGTGATTCTTTTTGGCCTCACAGCCCCAACTCTATTATGTGGTCTCACCTCAACAGAGTTATCAGCAGCTTTCAATTCTTCTTCCTGAGTGTTGGTTGGAGGGTTGATCAGAGGGCCTACTGGGTTTTCTTGCTGAACTTCCGGTGGCTTTTCCTCATGATTTTCATCATGGTGACCTCCCTGGGTTCCAACTCCCTGCTTATCGGGAGTTTCACTCTCCGACTCTGCATCCTCTTCGGTTCCCTCACCACCTTCTTTGGGTTTTCCGCATCTTGGTGACTCGATGCACGAGCTCGGGTAGGAAGGTAAACAACATTTTCCAATCACTCCAAGCGTTTGAGATGACATCATTTGGAGGAGGCACCATAAGATCGGACATGGACCTTTTCTCGCCAAGCTCATACCTCCAAAGGCTGCTATTTACAAAGTTCATCGTTAGAAAACTTTGATGAAACTTATGGTTCCAATGCTCACCCGCCCAGACGCTCAACTTCCGAAAGATATCCTTGACGGTTTTAGTATGACGTTTAAAGGGTTTAACAATTCCCTTCATAGCTGTTAGAAAGAAATTGTTAGGACTATCCAACCTTAACCAATAAAATAGAAGAATATGTAAGGATACGTACTCTGCCCGGACCATTTCAAAGTCAACCGATGGGGAAGGTCATCAAAATTCTTAAAGCCAGTCTCCCATACTTTGGATATGAAGACAAATTGTTTTTTCCATTTCTGATCATCGTCTGAGAAATATTTGATGATTTTGAACTGCCTTGCAAAACCAATAAAGTAAAAAGGGTAATGAGAATTCTTAGCCACATTTGAGATAAAGATAATTTGCTCTATGAAAAGGCTATTTCAGAGAATCTGGAGGCCATGATGCAGGCCATGAGCGTGTACCACATGTTGGTGCCAACTTAAAAAGGATAAAGTGCGATAAGATGAAAGTATTCGACCAGAGAAGAATCAAGGGGTAGAAGAAGGCCCCAGTTCATGAGCTCTGTATAAAAGATCAGCTCATTATTTCGAAAGGACAATGGAGTCTCTCTGATGGTGGGAAACCGAACCATATCAGGTTTCTCTTGATCGCTGTCAGGCTCTAACCGACTACTCATCGTCGAAGTCTTCCTGTGACTCACTTCTAGAGTCGTTTGCGGTGACCCCTGTGGAGTCACTTGAGGAGTTGCAGCACAAGAGAAGATTTTCAATCGAATAGATTTTACTGGTGGGTCGGGGAACCTTTTCAAAATAATGCGTTCCCTTGCATTTATATTAGTCGGTTTCACCTTTTCATCACCCATGGTTATGAAGGGAGAATTCTTAGAAGGAAGATCAGACGTCGAAGGGTCAACCTTGTTATCACTAATACAAGCTCGACCTAGGGGCTAAGTAACAAGGTCAAATGAGCGTTCTCAGATAGGGACCAGTTGTCGCGAAAGTTCGATTCCCAGATTTCTGCAGGTGTGGGATACCCTCTTCCACAAGAAGGTCTAAGAGCAACAATCTGATTTGAGATATTAAACCACCTCCAAAGCTTATACCGTTCGAGATTGACAAATTCTTCAGCCATGAAAGTGCAAAGAAGGAATTTGGGGTTGAGATTTTCTCTTTTTAGAATAGACGCTCTTGACTCAAAAGTTAGACCGAGATAAAAAAGCGTAAACCTATATTCTGAGAAGGAAGCAAGTATTTATAGTGAAAGGGTACATAAGGAAAATGGTTAAATGAGTCTTGACACGCTTACCCTGTCACAAACCGCTTCAAACGGCGCACTGGCATGCTAGGGTAAGGATGCGACACGCGGCTGGAAGTGACCTCACTATCTAAAAAATCTATGGCTCTATAACGGTTAGACATAAGCACGCGAGTTCAAATCAAATGATGACTTAAGTGAGGTCATCATGACCAAGGGTGAGGTCATCATTTCTAAAGAGTTTTGATCCAAATAATCTGAAGAGCAGTATTTAAACAATTTATAGGTGAGGCATAACCAGCAAAGCCATCCGATCCGAGGAGGTCATAAAATCCAAGAAAGTTCGAAGAATAAATGCAGTCCTCGCGAAGATATCTGAGTGAGGACTGGGGGGCTACTGATAAGGGGATAAAAATATAGATAATCACTAGGTTAATTATGCCAAGTGAAAGACGTAGGCTTGTATATTTAGCGATTAAGAACCAAATTAAAGCAAACATAAGAAGCAGAGGGGTTAAATGATATACCCCAAGAACTTATCTGTAAATAGTATAAGAGTGGGGGTGAGAAAACCACTTTAATGGTGATAATTATGTAATTTTACTATCCACCTCATCTACTATATAAAAGACATTCCCTTTTTGGGAAAAAGGCCAATGATTAGTCAAGTAAATGACAAAGAAGATGTGAAAATAGAACTATTATCAACAAAATAAAGAAAAAATATTGTTAGAGCTAAGAGGAAATGACTCGATAAACTATCTGAGGTCCTTTGAGCATATATGACGAACCCTTGGTCGGCCACTGGTGAAACTTTGTTTTCTTTAGTATATGACATGAATGATGTAGTACCCATAGGGATCATCATCACTAGTCACATAATCAAATATTACCTGGAGGGAAATAATAGTGACGAATGACGAATTTCTATCGATTTGAATGAGGAACAACGTGACCAAGCTCATTTCCGAGCAGAGCACTATAAAACTTTGATAAAAAGTATATTAGACTGCAAACTAAAATGTCGAGCTCTTAAAAAGATGATTTGGTCATGAAGAAAATCATCCACCACCTCAAAATGTATCACTAGACTTGGTTATGCACTCCTTTTCCCTTCTAAGGAATGTGAGGGTTTCTTTTAATGAATCATAGCGTAAAGATAGAAATACGATGCTAACATACCACCAAGTCAGATAAAACAAACATTGGTAACAACTCAAAGTATATTACAATAAAATGACAAAACAGTAAGTACATAACTCAAGAAATGCCATCGGCAACAGAATTATCTTTGGTAACAAACTCGTTAACCTACTCAATTCGAGGTGAAAATCCATCGATGATGTCATCCTCATTATGGCTAAGCCGAGGTTCATTTCATGCGCCTTCAGCAATACACCCTCCATCAATCACAACTACCTCATCATCACTATTTTCATCATCACTGTCCTCATTTCCTTCTTCATTTCTTGAGAAACAAGGATGCTCATTTTTGCGCACTAAATACTTAAGATCACCTAAAACAACGTTATGAGTTTTTCTCCAAATTTCTAGGACATCATTCTTTTGTATCCGCTCCAGTAGACTTTGTACAACCTTTATTGCTCTATCTTCTTTATGTTAAATCATCTTTGTAGCATTTTCCAACACTTCCGTCTTTGCATCTTCCATTTTCATTTTGACTTCTTTCATCTCCATTTTCAAGTCTATATTATCATCCATCACCGTATTGAAACATTTTGTCCACATATTAACATTTTGACCAAACATAGAAATATTTTGGGCAACCAACTTGTCATTTTTCACAATTTGCTTTGTACTATAAGAAGTTATAGAAATAAATTCTACATTATGAGATTTTAAGGCATCCCAACACACACATTCATAACAACATCGTCCCTTCAAGCTTCTCCATCTTCAGTTTCTCAAACCTCTGCCTTGAAAAACCATAAGCTCTCTTACATCTCATTAACTTCTCATTTAGTTCTCTAACTGATCCAACCACCATAAGATCAGGCTTGAAGTCAATTATCTCTTTCATATCTGTGGGGGTCGTCTGTCGATAAGAGAATACCATCGAGTTCTGATGACTCCATAAAATTACGCACAACAGAAGGGTTAGAATGCTCGTACAAATAATATTAACAAAAACATAATACTAAAAATGAAGCTTTATTTCCAGTTCGAGCTGCCTCTATAAGATATCTGCCATGCTCATGTTACTATAGTACAATGGATTGGGTTAGTGTCTGAGATAACGATATATTAATTACGATGAAGTGGGAAATTATATAACAGAAGGCTACTTATTTTCATTTGAGAATGACAATTGCTGGATAGTCGATAGATTTCGGTTGGGAGCACTGTCACGATTTATATTCTAATTCAAATGACCTATCTTGGCCACATCTTTACTTTTACTTTTCAGGGGCCCCAAGGGTATAACTGTGCTTCGATCCTCAACTTTTTCCTTGCTTGTTTTCTCACTATGCGCATTGGGTACAAGATCCTTCTCAACGACGAGATTCTTCTCAAACGATGACATATTCTTCTCAGTGACAGAAATGATTGTAGCAGAATTAAAGACATCTTTGTCATTAAGAAAAACATATTTGTCAAAACGGGAGACATCATTTTTTGCACCAACAAGGCTCATATAAGAGGTTGAAATATTTTTCCTAAGCACGAGCCTCGTCACTAGCAAAAATACTTCTCCACTAGGCTATAAGGACCCCCCCCCCCCTCTTTTTCAATGTTCGACCCTTTTTCTTTGGTGGCCCTTCTAGATGTGCATGGTCATATTATATAGTCTCAAAATTATCTCCTAGGTGTAAAGGGTTTACCACACCAACACATTTCTTCTTTTCACGAACTCGTATCTTTAGAGGATCTTCGGGTTTGTTATAATGGCGAAATGGTACTTTCTCATAATTGATTTATCTTTTCTTGCTCGTAGTTTTGCTCAGAAAGACCTCCTCTGCATCTTTAGCTCATTTCTTCTTCGGTGCATTCAAACTAATCCCATATTTATTTTTGCTGTGCATACGTTTGAAAAAGATACTTGCACCTCTTCAAGGGTAGGTTCCTCCTCGATAACAGTAAGGTTCAAAGACTTGCTACCATGAAATTTACTCCCGTAAAAAGCAAGTGAAACTCAACAACCAAGTCAAATAAGTAGAAGTAGATAACGTGTGTAAAATTTCTTCCAAAACTGTTGATATTCACCTGAATCCTCCACATACAAACCACACGAGTCCAAAATTAACACATAATGTAACAAATCAGTAAGATCAAATGGAACCACACAAATCATATATTACGTGTATTGATCCAAATACATTTGACTTAATAATACACTTTTTTGGAATCTTATAGTCATACTTCCCTATCATAAAAATAAATAAGCTTTTCCAATGATGGTCAAACGAGGGTGAGTTGACAATTTTATTCTCACTTCAAAGACTATATAATAAAAGAGGTTCTTTCGTAATTTGAACACATCGATATTGATGAGGAAACCTAGAAAACTAGCTGAGATTTTTCAAATTCTTAAACTTACATTACGCTAACTAGCATGCGCCACCTATTTATATTTAACTGGGTGGGGGCATATACGAATATACCTGAAAAACTGATGAATAAACGGATACAAAGGTAATTCCAGAACCTAGTCAAATACAATCATATAGATATAGGGGTTATCTTCCTTGTTCTGATAAGGAATATGAGTCAAAACATCGTCAGGGATACCATACTCAATCGTAAAAATCTAGTTTTCTTCCTCCGACATATGTTCATGGGTATCAGCTAACTGAACAAAGAACTGGTCTAGAAAATATTTTTTTCTTCCAAGGCATCAATGGAATTTTTTTCCCACTTTATCCCTCTTGGGATTCATGTTTGGTTAAAAAGAAGACAAGTTAAGAATAAATTTTTCGAATTGATTCATGCTCTAGGGATTTTGCACTCAACATCGATCAGGAGCAAAATGGGTTTTGCTGAGGAGTTTAGGAACAAAGGAGTTAAATGTAATATTGTTGTCCAACTTATATAGTTCAAAGAAAGAATTCACTCTCTACAATTATGAATTCTACCCTCACAAAATACAATGATTCACTATCTAACCAAATTAAATTTGTATTTATAATACAAATGCATAAACATTAAGGGGAGAATCGATAAATAAATTACAAGTTGAACAAGATGAAGATGAAGGTAGATTCTCGAGCATGGAGATCTAATAACAATGGTTCATACCAGCTATAACTTGTCACACGAGCGCCGCTAAAGAAAGTGAAAAAATCAAGAAGACATCTCTTTTAGTATAAATATAGGAGATTTTATCCATAACATATTTAAGCACAAACATTGTTGGTGATGGTAAAATCTCGATTATGGGTAAATATAGGAAAAGACTTTAGGTGGTGGATATTAACTATTTTTGTAAAAAGTTGTGAGAGAAATTAAGTGTCTTCTTACATTAAATATCTTTGGAAAACATCTCATCCTCTTAATGATGTTGGTTGTGATATTTATAGTATTTTTCCCCGACCCACGGGTCGTATAGGTCGAACCTTACAGTCGGCTCATTCATATGAGCCCCCAAGCCTAATAAATGAGCTACTAAGCACATAGGTGAGTCATTGTTCCACTCAAGCTACTGTTCATCCACTGTATTTTATTTAAATGCCCTTCGGATATTATCAGTATTACTAGAGATATGCTTCTAGCAATATTCGAACTGATCATATAACCCCCTTAGCTTTTTTCACAAAAACTTTGGAATAATTAAGCATATCAAATAATATTCGATCTGTATTCGAATTGAATTTAAAATGTTTGTCGATCACCTCAAAGGTTGTGATTTTCTTATTAGTCGTCTATTACACGTGTTAACTTCTAGTTGGACCTACTAGCCATTTTCTCATAGAGACTTGCAGTTATACTTCCAAAATCAATGGGGCTATAGTTAATAGACTTTAATTATTACCTTTGGTGATTCACTTCCCCTAGGTAAAACACTCAAGAAGACTCTTTTATTATATAAGTATGATTTTTTGCTGTTTCTATTTCTAGAGAGAGAAATCTAGATAGAGAAACTTAGAAATCTCATAAGCGTTCAACTCCTCCAATATTTCTCAAGATTTTATGTTCACAACAAAAATTGCCTTAATATAAAAAGGCTGGCTCATCATGTCTGAGTTAGATAGAGAGAAATGAGAGGCCAGAATCACGGCTGGACTACCTGCCTCTCATAGTGGATTGATCATTTAGGAGGTCGAAACCGGGCATGAGTTCATCTTCTTATAGACTAACATCATTTTCCAGGAAAACTTCCCTCAGAACCACCATATTACCAACCAGAACAACAGGAACCACCAGTTTAATTAAAAGAAAACCCTTTTCCCAGAGCTAGAGTCGTTACCAGTCGCAAAAATCCATCCCCTTTCATTGCTGTGGGGTCAGATATAGGAGAGAGTCCACCTTGAAGGTTTACTAGGCTATCTAAATACGAAACTGCATCTCTAGTTGTCAAAGAGGCAGAGAAAACCAAAGAAGGTTCTCCAAAGGTAAAGTCTCTAATACTGCCAATTTTGGAGCCAAGCCCATCGACTCCTCCCACCAAAACTTCTCATATTGAGAAAGAAGATACTGGGAATGATTCGGTTGATCAAGCTCCACAAATAATGGAGGAGACGATGGAAGATAGTGGGAAATCTACCCCATTAGAGACCTTTGGACATACGGGGGACACTAGTATAGTTCAGGAAAATAAGAAGGTAGTAGTACAACCTGTTGTCAAACCGCTTCCGGAGTGCCTTGTCGGGTCAGTGGGGCCAAATTTCTCCAAGGTTAGTGTCAAGTACTTGTTAGCACTTCAAAGAATATCTGATGTATATACCCATATTGACAAGTTGGATAGAATAATAAATAAATAGGGCTTTCTCAAGTCCATCAAGGTGAGAATTCCCATCCTTAGTGAGACTCTGATGGACAGTAAAATCGGGAAGCTAGTGGTATACACCGAAGTGATCAATTGAGGCCTTAAGTTCCTTTTGAACCCAGATATAGTTAGATACTTTCACTTAATAAGCTATGTCTGAGTTAGTTAAGCCCCAATGCTAGGTATACCTTATTAGCCAGCATCATTGCTTCAAGGCTTTCCAAGATCTCAATGCCTATGAAACAGTTTGCTATTATGGTCGACTTATGTTGAAACCATCATATCCCTTTCTATTATTTCAACAATGGGGAATGACTACAAGGTGGTTAATTCCTGCTAGAAGCTGACAAGCCTTGGAGGAGTCAATTCCTATATATCAGCGATGCTTGGGAGAATGGTAGGAAAATAAAAAACAAGAAGAATCCAAGTTTGCTAACCAGATACTGGAGACGCTCATGTAAACATTTAATGATTCTCTTCATCGTGTGTTAATATTGATCCCTACATCGAATAATGTTGATATTTAATTGTACATCGATTTTATCTTTCAGTGTTTTCCAAGATGTTCTCGGAATATTTGGAAGAAAGTCGGACCACTTTCACAAAACTGAATCAATGGGACACATAAAATTGGGGAATTGCTTTCCAAAATTGTTTCACTACAGCTAACATGGTAAGGGCCCATCTATGGAGAACAAGCTCAACTATAGAGGTTTTGGGAACAATTCACCAGTCCTTCTGAAGCTGCTTAAATTTTCAAACTGGCTGAGAAAAAAGATGGTAAGATCTATTTACCATCTATGAATAAGGCTCATAGCTATCTCGATAAAATCAAAACGAAGAAGAAAAAAGGTGGAGACTCCTCTAAAGGGCTTCCCAATGCAGGTAGTCTGGGATTTCCGGAAGATATTGATACTGCATTATTGGAGGTTGTTGCAGTAATAGTATGTGAGGCTGAAGGGCCACAACATTCTTCACAAAACAAGAAAAAGAAAAATTGGCACAAAAGGCGCCAAGAAGGTAGTGATCTTAGGTCAAACTCCGATCTTAGGTCATTCCTTCCATCTTTCCTTTTGAAGTTCCTACTGAAGAAGGGGCTCGTGCTGATTATTCCTCTCTAGTGTTTCCTACCGTTGACCAATCTCATGTTGAAAGCGAGCTTAACCTGGATTATAATAGTGAACTTGTATTTCAATGAATTTGAAAAAGAATATTTTGAACAAACCTTCCCCCAATCAACTAACATAGCCAATGTAGTGATACACGATGATATATCTTTTGAAGTATTTGAGGAGCATGACACATTCGGCTATGTAGTCTTAGGCTACATCAGGCCCATAGTTGACTTGGAAAGACAAGTTAGAGCTCAGATAAAAGATATCACTTCCTTTCCAACTAAAAATCAAAGCCTAAATGTCTCCCTTGCGACCGAACAGAAAAATATTGACACTTTGGTTAAAGAAAAGGAACAACTGAGTATTGATTTGGAACAAGCTAAAGCCGATCGAGAAAAAACACAAACCAGCTACATTGAACTACAAACTACCACTTCCCAGGAAGTTAAAAACTTGAATCAAGCACTCACAAAACAAAATGCTGCCAATAAACAACTCTCCAAAGAGAAGAAGGAATTATAAGATATTCTCAAGAAAATAGATGATGAAATCACCGCTTTGAAGGACACCCAAGATATAGCTGCGGCCAAGAATGAATATGTTGGGAGGTGTTGAAATCCATGGAACGAAGGGAAGAATCTGGTAAAGTCAATATGGTCATTTTATTTCATGAAACGTTTCCTAAACGATTTGTTACGAAAGTGTGGGAGTTTCTGCCGGATGAATAAGTTCCATTTCAAACTTTAGCACAAAGTGACAAATACAACATGACTTCAGATGATTCCGAATCTGATAATGAGGCTGAGGAGTGCTTAAGTGACGATAGAGAAGAGAAGGAAAAAGGTAATGTTGAGAATAAAATCGAAGGGAACGAGCGTGAAAGTTAATAAGTTTTGCTGTAATGGTATTCTGAACCGAAGTCATTGGACCATGCAAGGTATTTTGTTGTTTTGATATCAAATTGTTTTTTAAACTCTAGTTGTATAAGTCTTTGTTGTTTACAAGGTATTTTTTAATGTGGATCCGATTCTTTTATGATCCTACTCGTATTTCATGTTATTTCAACTTTCACTTAGTATATTTGTTTTGTCTTCTTCTATACTTCCATTAATATCTGATTATAACAAATATTTTCTTTATAGAAAATAAACACTCAATTAGTCTCATATTTAACTGATCCATACATAGATTATTTATTTAAACGCAACACGTGTTAAATAATCCTTTAATTTATAAGGTATTTAATCAGTCTTTAACACATTCGATCCACTCAAAGGTAATTCATTTGAGGGAAACAAGTGTTTAATACACATTTAATCCACCAGAGATATGATGAGTCTTTAATAATCATGATCCACTCAAAGGTGATCCATTCGAGGGCTACAAATTTTTAATAAGCCTTTAATCAACCATGTTTTTAATGAGTCTTTAATACCTCTGGTCCACTCAAAATAGAATAAAAATTCTTAAAAAAAGCAAAGGATAGTATATTGATTGAAATCCGGGCACCTCATTCAAACTTCCCCGCACCACAAGATAGGAAAGAGTATCCCTCCAAATATTTACATTGAAGTAAAACAGAGAAAATATTTACAAGATATGATACTCTAAGTATAACTTGAGATGCTCAACATTCCAAGAATGCTTCAACAAATTTCCTTCTTTATCTTGGAGTTTGTATGTTCTTTGTTTAACTCTTTCACATACGATGTATGGTCCTTTCTAATTTGAAGCTAACTTTTCAAACTGTTTTTCCTTGGTGTGTATGAGTACTTTTCTCAACACTTTGTCCCCAACTTGAAAATCTCTTCTTTTTACCTTAGAGGAAAACGTGCTCCTCATCAACCCTTGGTAGTGTAAAGTTATTAAATGTGCCTTCACCCTCTTTTCTTCAACGAAATCCAACTGAGCCCTCATAGCTATATCATTTTCACTTTTGAAATAATTTTGAACCCTGGATAAAAGAAGACTTGCTTCCATAAGCGTAATTTCATCCATCTCATACACTAAAGCAAATGGAGACTCTTGCGTGATTGTATATAAAGTAGTTCGGTATGCCCATGGTACTTCTTGTAAGTAACTGAGCCATTTCCTAGCAGCTCTTTCTAAATTATTTTTTAAACCTGATAGATTTGTTTCTTCCTCTACTTCAACTTTCCTATTGTCTTGGGGATAAAAAGGAGAAGAAAAACAATGATGAATTCCTATAAATGCACAAAAACTATTAAAGTCCCTGTTATCAAACTAAGGTCCATTATCCGTAGTGATGCGTTTAGGAATTCCAAATGGGCAGCATATGTTGGAGAGAATAAATTTAATGACTGCTTTAGAAGTTTTCCGTGAAAAAGGTGTAGCCTTTATACATTTGGAGAAGTAATTTATTTCCATAATTATAGTACGATAACTCCCTTGAGCCATTGGAAGGGGCCCAACCAGATCAAGTACCCATATATCAAATGGTATAGGTTCAGATATTGATTCCATGGGGACTGCTGGCACGTGAAGGGCATCTCCATATCTTTGATAAGGATCACATCTCTTCACTAGATTTTTAGCATCTGCCATGATGTTAGGCCAATAATATCCAGCTAGTAAGACTCTTCTAGTTAAAACCTTATAACCATAATGTGGTGATCCTTCTCCATCATGCAATTATGATAAAACACTATGGTACTCATTTAATCTGAGGCATCATAGTAGAGGTTCGCTGAAAGATTTCTTGTAAAGTACCCCCCTCAAGATCAGTAAACCACGAGCCTTATATTTCACTTTATTAGTCAAAGCCTTATTTGAAGGCAAAACTCTGTTAGTAATAAATTCTTGGATTTCAGTCCTCCAATCTTTAGAGGGTGCATCAGATACGTGCAGATTTCTCCAACTTCAATTTTACATTTTGTAGTTGCATCTATAGAAGGATATTCTTGCATAAGAATCTAGGGATACGCTTCAGAGTAGGCTATAGTGGCTAGGGAATCTACCATGGCGTTTTCCAATCTATGGACATGCTCATAATTACACTTTTAAATCCAATGGTGACTTCCTTCAAGACTCGCAAATATTTTATCAAGTGTTCTTTCATGGCTTCAGATTACCCTTGAGTCTAATAAATAAGCAATTCGTAATCACTTATTAGTTGGACTCTTTTAGCCCCATATATATAATCCAACTTCAACCCAGTTATGGACGCTTCCTATTTTGACTCATTGTTGGATGCTCTGAAGCCAACACATATAGTTTGGTACAAGGTATAACCATCAGGAGAAGTTAAGCAAATTTCAGCTCCATAACCCATCGCACTAGACCTACCATCCGTTTGGATTACCTATTCTTTTTTAAACTTAATAGCTTCTACTTCTTCATGAGGCCATTTAGATTGGAATTATACTAAGAAATCAGGCATAGCTTGAGCTTTGATTGTTGTTCGAGGCGTAAAATCAATATCATAATCTCCAAGTTCAGTTGATCACTTAGTCATTATTCTCGATATGTCATCCTTTTGTAGCATATTCTTTAAGGGAAAAGAAGTTCGAACTGTGATTGAATGTTCTTGAAAATAATGCCTCATCTTTCTAGAAGCTATCACCAATGCCAAAACTAGCTTTTTTAATTTTAAAATAGCTCTTCTCGGCTTCTAACAAACTCTTTCTTATATAGTAAACCAGACGAGAGTAATTATCAATTTTTCGTACTAATCCTGCACTTACAACATACTCTGATACGACTAAATATATATAAAGTCTTTCTTCATCAACAGGTTTGGAAAATGTCTTAGGTGAAGAAATATAACTCTTGATTTCAAGTAAATCTTGATTACAGTTAGGAGACCAATTGAAATCTTTGGCCTTTCTCAAGACTTGGAAAAATTGAGCATAGTTTTCTGATGATCTTGAAATAAACCGGTTTAAGGATGTTAATATTCCAGTTAATTTCTAGAATTCTTTAGTATTCCGAGATGGATCCATATCTAAAAATGCATTCAACTAATTCGGGTCAGCTTGAATCCATTTATCACTTATTATATAACTCAAAAATTACTTGATCGGAAACCAAAGGTGCATTTCTCCGAGTTTAATTTCAGATTGATGGCCTCTAAGTTGGAAAAAGTTTCCTAGAGATCATAAATATGATCCTCTTCTTTAGGACTATCAACCATCATATCATCAATATAGATTTCTATATTTCTTCCGATCTGATTAGCAAATGCCTTATTCACCAATCTTTGGTAAGTGCCCTCTGCATTCTTCAACCCAAAAGGCATTACCTTGTAATAATGAAGCCCTCTATCAATGATGAATGTGGTATGATCGTGATCATCAAGATTCATTTGTATTTGATTACACCTAGAGAAAGCATCCATGAAAGACAATAACTTATTCTCTGATGTATAGTCAACAAACTGATCTATCCGCGGCACTAAGAGAGGACCTTTAGGGCAAGCTCTTTTGAGGTCTGTGAAGCAATGCACATTCGCCATTTTCCATTCTATTTCTTGACCAAAACAGGATTAGTTGTCCATATGGGGTAATAAGATTCTTTGATATGCGCCATCTTGGTTAACCGATCTACTTCCTGTACAATTACTTCATATTATTTCTTTTGAAATAGATCTTCTTTTTTGCACCACTGGCCCAACATCAGATCATACAGATAGTTCGTGACTAATCACTGTAGTTGGTACTCCAGTTAAATCCTCATTACACCATGCAAACACATGTAAATTATTAGATAAAAATAAAAACAGTTTTTATTTTACCTTTAAAGGTAGTTTAGATCCAACTCAGACACTTTTACCTTCTGCCAAGTAATGAATCTCTACTTCTTCCACTCGGAAAACTGCACTAGGAGCCTCCATCGAATCATTTATCTTGTTTTGATCGACAAAAGGCTCCACTGGCTGCTAACTTTTGTTAATCTTTACTGCTTCCAGTGATTTCGAAGCAAGAGCAGAGACATAACATTCACGGGCTATCTTTTGGCTCCTTCAGACGACGCCTACTTGACCTCTCATAACATACTTTAAAAACGGATGGATAGTGGAAGCTACTGCATGCATCCTGGATAGCCAAGACCTTCAAAATATAGCATTGTAAGATATCGGACAATCAACTACCACAAATAGAACTCTTATAAACTTCTTGAATGGCCCTTTGCCCAACAAAATCTCTTCTTAAAATCCCCCAATTACATCAGTCGTACTTCCAGTAAACCCCACTATGGTCCTATTTGAACGCTGGATAACTGAGGGATTCGTTATTTTCTTATAAGCTGAAAGGGACAATATGTTTTCCAAACTGCTAGTATCAATTATAATTATTTGTATATCATTGCCTCCAATAGATGCCCTATTATAACAACATTATCATATGGCCCATCAATGTCTCTTAAATCATCTTCATCAAAGACAATGAGTGGGGCATGGCTTTGATAAAGATGTGTAGACATTTTTCCTTTATCTGAGATGTTAGGCTATTCACATGTCTTTTCCTTGAACAACTTGATGGTGCCGTTACATTATCTCCACCAAAAATAATAAGGGATTAAAAAACGTTAAGCAGTTTGGATACTATAGAAGCCTTCAATGTTATCACTCAAACTTGATTCCGGTCCGGATCAGTATATATGTATTCCGAATCCACATAAAATCTTTCTATAATTATCATAGCATCTTATGGTCTAGATGCTCCTATACTTTGTCCTTGGCCGGTTGGTGATGCAGTTCAGACTGTATTTGCAGTAGATTGGGTGTTGACTGGCTTACTCCCCCCCTTGTTGTTTTTTTAGAAAAGTCGATAACTTCCCTCTCTCAATTATGTTTTGCACTTCTTATTTTAGTGCAATACAGTCTTGGGTATCATGACCCATATCATTGTGTTATTTACAAAAATGAGTGCACACCATTCTTTGTTTTATCATAAATGGTTGTCACACTCTCCCATAGCTCAGCAAACCATTTAGGTTGAACCTATGGAACTCTCTTGGGTTTAAACTGTTAGGATTGACCTGATTAACTCTGTCTCGGCCAATGTGACCCTTGTCCGAAATATTTAGACTTGTAATTAATTTTGGCCTGAATTTGAGTACTAGCTTGTGGAATTGGTGCTGTTGGAGCAGACTTATTTTTGCGTGGTACTCTAGACATCTTAGTCTCTTTCACCGTAATCTGTTTCCCGACCTGATTTAATATCCCACCCCAATTTATGGACTTTTTCAAGTTATTGAATCAACTAATTCACTCAAATTTAAACCTTGCCTTAGTGAAGCAATTTCTACTTGTTCAAAACAATCATCCACCCATTTTCGTATTCATGGAGCGGCTGATGTATTCTCTCAAAGATTCATTCGATTAATGGGAATAATTGATTATAGTTTCAAAATTCCTTTTAAGCTCTTTACTCCCCACAAACTGTCTCTGAAATCCTATCAAGAACATATCAAAGTTATTCATTGATCTATGTGGCAAACTATTATACCACTTTAAAGCACTTCATCTGAAAGTCTGTGAGAATTCCCGACATAAATGTTTATTATCATCATCATCATCATCATCAAAATTCATCATAAAATTCTTTAATTGCTCAAGATGATTATGAGGGTCTTTACTCTCATCATATTTCTCCATCTTGGAACTGTCAAACCTCTTCGGTAGATGTCCGGATAGTATTTTTGAGGATATGGGAGATTGCCTTCAATTATGGTTACGGCTAAAGACTGTATCTTCAACAGAAGTAGAAAATATATCTGGTTTGGATTGGGTAGCAAACTGATCACTTAGTAGATGATCGATACAGTGATCTGCCGATCCCTTTGTTTTTCCCTTATACTTATTCTTTTCATCTTGCCCTTCATATCCTTCTTCCTTGAATGTTTCTTGGTTAATATTATTTTATTTTTATGACAGCCCTACTCACTACTAGATGAGGAAGTCCAATCAGAGTAAGAAGCAGTAGCAGAAATATCATAAGATTCCGATGTACTCTTTACTTGTTTGGCGGCTTTGAACAGTACATCGTCCCTCGACTATCGTGTTTGGTGGCAGATAGTCCCTTGACTTTCAAATGTCCGTTGACAGTCCCTGGAATACCGCGTTTGGATAAAGTTAGTCCACCAGATCCTCTGCTCCATGAGAGGCTGCCACCTGTCACCATAGTGCTTAGATTTTTGTATCACTACTAGTCCCTTGAGTTTAGTTATCCGTAATATTCTACATTTTGGATTTGACCTAAACTAAAAGGACTAGTGGTGATACAAAAATCTTAGGACTATGGTGACAGGTTGAAGCCTCTCATGGATCAGAGGATCTGGTGGACTAACTTTATCCAAACGCGATAGTCCAGGGACTGTCAACGGACATTTGAAAGTCAAGGGACTATCTGCCACCAAACGCGATAGTCGAGGGACGATGTACTGTTTAATGCCCTTGTTTGGCTTGATGTGTCTTTTTAAGAGTAGTTTGAAATTTTAGGGATTGATCATTCTCCCATTTTTTGTTATTGTCTGGAGGCTCATTTGTAGATACTCATTCCGCACCAGAATTTTCTTTCAATGATACTTAAGCCTGTCTTTGGGCCCTTAAAGCTTCGATTTTAGCCCTTAACTAATCACGTTCCTCTTGCATAAACGACCTTTCCTCAGTATTATGATTGACATGAGACACCGTAGTACGCTCATTTTATTCTCTTATTGTTTCATTTTCATGAGGCAACACCTCCTACATGTTGAGATCAATATCTCAAAGATTTTCGAGCTTCGTATTATTGGTAAGGTTTTGAATAGAGCTATTCAGATTTCTTTAGCTCCCATTGTGGTCGCCAATTTGGTGATTGTAAAATCTTGATTATGGATAAAAATGAGAAAAGACTTTAGCTGGTGGATATTAACTATTTTTGTAAAGGATTGTGTGATAAATGAGTGTTCTTATATTAAATATTTTTGGAAAAAGTCTCACTCTCTTAATGATGTTGATTGGGGTATTTATAGTGTTTTTCCCTGACCCATGGGTCGTGTTGGTCGAACTTTATAGTCGGGTTATTCATATGAGCCCCCTTACCCAATAAATGAGCTACTAGGCACATAACTTAGTCATTGTTCCACTCAAGCTACTGTTCATCCACTGTATTTTATTTGGTCTGTCTGAAATGCCCTTCGGATATTATCAGTATTACTGGAGATATGCTTCCAACAATAAGGTTATTGAGCTCTTCAACACTGGAGTTATTAATCCATATTGGAATTCCACCTATATGGTTGTTACCCAAAAAAATATTTCATTTTATAGCTTTTGATTTTATGACTATTGTTATTTGCAATGGGGTCTACAAGATCATCTCTAATATCCTAGCTAATAGAATTAAAGAATCCTTCCCTTACCAGATTGATAAATCTCAATAGACTTTCGTCTTTATGAAGAACATTTTAGAGAACATTCTTCTCTCTCAAGAACTTCTAAGGGGTTAGCACACGAACTATAAAGGCAAGAGGGTAGCTTACAAAATCAACTTTATGAAAGCCTTCAAAAATATCTGTTAGCACCTCATTCTTCATATTTTTATTGTCATGAAAAATATGATTACTTGGATCATCCAATCTATTAACACTCCCTCCTATAACTTCATAATTAATGGTGATCCTTATGGTAACTTCCAAGGTAGGAAGAGGTTGAGGCAAGGTGACCCCCTTCTCCAATTTTCTCTTCATCTTTGTAATGGAAGTCCTTTCTGGTATCCTTGATGAAATAAGTAATGATAGGAATTATAATTCCATTATGAATATCATAAGCTCGATGATCTCATGATTTTTTATCACGGTGACCTCAAGTCCCTCCAACTTATTAAAGATAGTCAGGATGAAATCTTCTCGCTTTTCGGGCTCCAATCCAATCCAACTAAAAGCCACATATTCCTTTTAGGGGTCAATCCTCCATTTTTTAAATATCTAATCGCAATCTTAGATACAAGGAAGGTACCCTTCTTGTGAAGTTTAGCAGTTATTCTCCTTACAGTACGACTCACTAATACCTATTTCCTTCATAATATTACCTCGCGTATAAACTCGTGGACCTCAAATCGCCTTTCTTTTGTGGGACGACTCCATGTTATCAAGTTTACTCCATCTTAGGACAAGTATATTGGTCATATATTTCCATCCTATCTTTAAGGGTCCTCAAAGGGTAGTCCCGGTATATTCATCGATTATTTCAGTCGGTCCCTAAATTAAAGATCTCAGAGGCCAAGGTTACTTGGACTAATGTTACCACTCCTACAATGGAGTGCGTCATTGAGATTCTTGATTTACAAATATGGAATGAGGCGGATGTCCTTAAACATTTGTGGTCTCTTATAAGTAATAACAAAAATTGAATCTGGTGCGACTGGATCAAATCCAAAGATATCCAAAATAATAGTTTGTAGGATTTAAATCTAGGTTCCTCACTCTCTTAGCCTTTAATGAAATTTTTATGTCTTAGGTATTTGGCAAGTAATTTGTATAGTATGATGATTGGTAACAGGGCTCATACCTCATTTTTTATGATCATTGGCTCCTTCCCACCTCTATGGTAAACCATTATTGGAAAAAAATCATTAAAGATTCTAGGCTCAGGAAGAATCTCAAAGTCTCAGAAATCATTTAGGATGTCCTTTGGAATTGGTTATCTCATATCAGATTCGCTCAAGCAATAAATCACAACAATCTTCAGGAGATTAACAATCTCATTCTTTATCTACCTCTTCCAAATATCACCTTCAATGACGTGCACTACTAGACTAACAAGATATGAAATAAAAAGTGACTATCAATGACATCTAAAATGTCATTTGTATGCCCCTGCATCTGTCACGTTGGCTGAGTTAGTATGGTATAAATATAACATTACCCGTCACTCTTTCAATTTATGGCTTGCGATCCAAGAAAAGTAACCAACTTAAGACAAGCTTTCGACTTATAGTTTAAATACCCTTTCATATTGTATCTTATGCAATTCGGATTCTACAACTATTAATGATATCATTATCACTATAGTCCCACTCAGAGTCTATGAGGCTATACTAGCTCCAAACTCGGGTTCAAACTAAATGCTATTAAATTTTGCTCCTAGATTTGCAAGATGTCAAATTGATCTTTTTTCTCGAAACCATCATCACTGGAGTGCTTGTTTTGACGTGGTTATATACCACGTCTGGAAGGAGAAAAACACAAGAATTTTTTGTTACCCTCCCACCTTTGCCTCTACAGGTTTGTACCTTATTTTCTCGGACCTTTGGTTTAGATTTCTTGGCACCAAGATTGGATGACCATGATAGTTTATTAATTAAACTCTAATTTATTTGTATTGTGCAATTTGTCTTTACAGTTATCACCATAATAGATGCAATCATTGCTCGTTGTACTTAATGCATGATTTGGTTCTGCTATTCTATTTTATTGGTGACGCTTCATCTATTTACCTCCGAATCTATATTTTTTTTATTGTACCCGAGTTATTCTATGTTTTGGGAACCGGTATTTATAAATTGGCACTTGTTTATTAAAAGTGTTTATGTCTATTTTCGGAGGAGTGCGATGTATCTGTATGAGTGTTTTAATTTTAATTTAATATTTTCTCAAAAAAATCATATTCCATATAACACTCCTAAATCACTTATGTTGTTTTGTTGGGTATTAGTATTTTTATATTTGAGAAAAATAATTATCATATCGAGATAAAAACTTCAATAATATATCAAAAAATTATTTTTAGCATATTGATAATTAAGTCAATATTTGTATCTTGCATGATTTATGAGTGTATCGAGAGTCCATCAAAATACACATAGATTCAATTATCCATGATTTTAAGATGTTCGACAAATCTAGATCGATTACTTGATTGAATATTATATATTGACGTGATCAAAATTGTTTAATTGATAGGAAACATGAGTAACTAAACTCTATAGAAGCTATAAAACAAAAGTGATCGTTTTCATACAAAAATAATACCAGTGATTATTTTCGTAACTAATTATGATTTTTTATGAAACAAAATTGAAAATGAGAGATAATTCTTTTAACAAATGTGTGACTCAATAAATTTATGTGGATATATGTCTTCGAAATAATATATTTTCTTTTCTTCATTATTAACTGATTATTTTAACTAAAAGAAATATTTTAAGTGATCATATTCGGCGTAAAAAATTAAACCATATTTTTGTATATAATGTGAAAATAATTTATAATTAATTTTATTGTATAAATGATAATTATCTTATAACTAATTCAACTTTATTCAAGTTAAGTCTTATTTTTATATTGCTTTTTTGTGTGTAAATTTTTTAAATTAAATAAATTGTTCATACAAAAAACGTCTGGGCATACCCCGAGGAGATACAAATCTATTAGAGAAATCAAAGTAGAGATACTAATCAAAACAACCATAGAACAAAGAAAATGTCATACAAGATAAGTCCAAATACAAAAGCGATAACATGCAGTCATGACTAGGTAGCTAAGAGGAGAATCCGAGTGTAGCTAAGCATAGATTACCATTCTCCAAACCTGTCTGAGAGTAACCTACAATAATAAAGGTAGAGCATGAATATGAGTCACAGATAATTTACGTAGGCCAGCCAATCTTGGTGCCATGGAATCTAAATCGAAGATCTGATACAATTTGGCGGCTTATCGTAGATGTCATGGCCGGAGCGGAACCATACATTCTTGAATTCCACTCTTTCCAGACGTAGTCAACGACCACGCCGAAGCAAGTTTTCTAAAGTATGTGGTCTCGAGAATTAGACCAATTTGATGCCTCGTAGACCCAAAATTATCAGCACGAAGTATTCAAAGGAAATCCTAGTTTATTACTAGCAAATATCCAGATACTCTGAGTGAAACTACAGTTAAAGAGGAGATGAGGTGTAGATTCAGATTCAGAGTTGCATAAGGCACATTTAGATGAGGTTTTGAGACCTCAACTAAGAATCTTGTCTCTAGTAATAAACATACCCAAAATAGAGAGCCAAGAGATAAAGGAATTACAAGGAATATTGTATTTATTCCATACTAACCCTGCCACCCCACTTCAGGAGCAGGCGTACGAATAATGTTGTACGTGTCATTGATTGTGAAAGAGATGCATAGATCCTTCGCGGCCCAGAAAGGAACATTGATCGCGAAGATGTTGGGTTGAGGTAGAGTGAGATTAAGGTTGTGAATCTCCTTGAGATGAGTGTGATTACGAGTTGTTGCTGATCTTAAGTTAGAAGGCCAGTTCAAGGCACCGTTAAGAATGATGTCCGAAACTTTTAGGTTATTTCCCAGACGTCAGTCAATAATGATATTGAAGCCGTAGTGATCTGCAAGTGAATAAGGAAGGAGCCACAGGTTGTGCCAGAATGAAGTATTTAAACCATTTTCGATAGCCATCCTGTACAAATTACGAGCCAAAGGGCGAAGACGAAGAATTTTCCTCCAAATCCATGAGGGAGATGAGCCAATAGAGATGTCCCAAAAACAATTGTTTTTAATTTTTTTTTCAAATTTAATCAAATCACACCAGATGGATTGGTTTTTGTTACTGACAATAGACCAAAGATGTTTAAGAACATACGCATAATTCCATGTTTTTAAGTCTGGGATCCCAATGCCGCCCTCTTTATAAAGAGTGGTAACAGAGGACCAGGAAACTTTGGCCCCATGGATTTTCATGGTAGACCCCGACCATAGGAAAGGACAAAGATATTGGTTTAATTCTTTTATAATTCTAGAGGGGAGGATAAAAATAGAAGACAAATATACCTGGACATCGAATAAGACATATTTGATTAGCTGGAGCATTCCCGCGTAAGAGAGGTATTTGGATGTCCAAGAATCAATTAGGGAGGTAATCTTATGCAGAAGGGGACGACAGTACAAATGGGTAAGATGACCAGTGAGAAGGGGAACTCCCAGATACTTTACTGGGATAGAGCCTTCTGGGAAAATCGGAATTGACATAAGTTCTGATCGCAGGGTATGGTTGATTTCAGAGAAAAAAATATGATTTTTAGAAGGATTGACCTTTAGACCAGACAGCGTATAGAAGTCATCCAGAGCCTCTTTAATGAGACTAAGTGATTTAGTGTCACCATGGTAAAATATCATCATATTGTCTGCAAAACAGATATTGATAATTTTAAGATTGTGACACTTCCAATGAAAATGGAAGTTCCTATCATGACTCTTCTGAAAGCACTTTCATGACAATGACAAAAAGAAAAGGGGAGAGAGGGTTTCCCTGTCTGAGACATTTTTTGCCTTTAAAGTTGCCATGAGGATCCCCATTTTTGACTATCCAAGTAATCATCTTCTCAGGAAAATGCATCTCTACGAGAATGTCAATGATGAAGTGCCAACGAACATTATCAAAGGCTTTCATGATATCAATTTTAAGGGCAACTATTTTTCCTCTACCATTATTGTGATACCCCCTCAGAAGCTATTAGGACACCAAAATATTATTAGAGATATTCCTTCCCGCGACAAAAGTTGATTGGGAAGTATCGATAAGGTAGGGAAAAAAGTCCTTAATTCTATTAACCAGAATTTTAGAGATGATTTTGTAGACAACGTTGTAGAGTGCAATAGGTTTAAAATCAGCACGCACATACGGAAAGTATTTTTGGGAATTAGAGAAATAGAGGTTAAATTCCAAGACTTTTCCATGGATCCCGTTTGAAAAAACTCGAGGACACCATTACAGATGTCGGGGCCAACTATGTTCCAAGCCGACTTAAAGAAAGTAGAGTTAAATCCATCAGGACCACAAGATTTGTTACTATTGATATTGAATAAAGCAGATTTGATCTCAGTGCAAGACATCTCGCGAATCATTAACTCCTTATCAGTATTAGTAACTTTAGAAGAGAGAAGAGAGGAGATTTTTTCCAGACCCGGGTAAGTAGCAGAATTCTTAGTACCTATGGAGTTCTCGAAGAACCTTACAATAACTTTAGATACACTAGCAGGAGAGGAAACAATGGCTACAGAGTCATTAGAAATCGAGATAATTTTATTGCAGAATAGCCGAGATTTAATACTATTATGGAATAATTTAGTATTTTTGTCACCCAGCTTAATCTAATTTTCTCTAGCCTTTTGTTTCAGAAAGGATTCTTCAGGTCGGCTAAAAAAGATGAAGGATGAGGACGCCTCAATTTTGTTTGATACTAAACAAGGATTGAGGGGGTCAGAGGCAAGATTAGATTGGGCCTCAAACAAAGTTTGTTGAGCATTCGATACTCTGGAACTAATGTCACTACACTCATTACAGTTAAGCGTTGTCAGCGCAGACTGCAGGCGAGTGAACTTGTCGGTCACCAGCCTCATCCCAGTGGAAGAGATGAGGTAGTTCCAAATTTTGGTTACAATTTCCTTGAAGTGAGGATGGGATTGCCACATATTGAAGGAACGAAATGGCTTTTTCCGTCTTGGACGGGATAGCCCAAGGTTGGGGGTAATCGTAGTATGGTCAGATGAGTGAAGATACCCAAAGTGGGCATGAGACATAGGGAAAAGGTCGTCCCAATACATATTTACAAGGACACGGTCAATTTTGGAGAGGATCAGATGAGAGGGTTGCTTATTTATCGAAGTGAACGGAAAACCAGATGATCAGAGATTACTGAGTTCACTTTGGTAGAAGCAATTATTGAATTCATCAATTGTTGAGGAACATTTTTCAGAAGAACCAAGACGCTCATCCAAAAGACGGATAGCATTGAAATCCCCTAAGGAAACCCAAGGGATGCGGTTGTCCTGTTTGGAAATGTCGATTAATTTGTTCCAAAGGGAATGTGATCTTGTCCTTCGTTAACAACATAGATAGCAGTGAGTCCGAATGAGGCATTATAATTGTGACATTTGGCCATACAATGAATGTACTAAGGGAATTTGGTGATCCTTGTGATCATGATCACACTGGGGTTCCAAGTAATCCAGATTCTACCTAGGGGATGGGACGGGTGGTTGGTAATAACATGCCAAAAGGGGACCATATGTCTGATAACAGAGTCCACCTTATGAAGCTGAACTTTAGTTTCCACGAAAATTAACAAGGAGATACGACTACTAATAATAAAGTCAGTAACATCCTTTTTCCTAACAGGGTCATTAAAACCCCGAACATTGCAAGAAGCAATATTCATAAAAAAAAATTACTTATTTGCATCAGACGATGGTCCTGTCGGAGGATAAAACCTTTTTACCATTGTCTTTGGCTTCATCATTGCGAAGTTTTTTAGGAGGCGAATCTACCTCCTCTCCATTCTCCATTTCCTTGTCCTCATCAATAGAAGGAAAACCAGTTCCAGAACTCAACTCAGGATCCATCTCAGAAGGATCATCTTTTGAAGACGACGTCAGAATAAGAAAATGTGAAAGCTTGATGAGACCTTTTTTGCACTGGCGAGTACGATGCCCCAAAATTTTACAATTTGCACACTTATGAGGGAGATCATGATGGTCCTGTCGGAGGATAAAACCTTTTTACCATTGTCTTTGGCTTCATCAGTGCGAAGTTTTTTGAGAGGCGAATCTACCTCCTCTCCATTCTCCATTTCCTTGTCCTCATCAATAGAAGGAAGACTAGTTCCAGAACTCAACTCAGGATCCATCTCAGAAGGATCTTCTTTTGAAGACAACGTCAGAATAAGAAAATGTGAAAGCTTGATGGGACCTTTTTTGCACTGGCGAGTACGATGCCCCAAAACTTTACAATTTGCACACTGGGGAGGGAGATCTTGATATTCAAACGTAACCGTAATGGATTTTCCCCTTATCTTAAAAGTGAGCTCAGTGCGGATAGGGAGACCTGCTTTAATCATGATACAAATCTGAGCAAAACAAATTTTTTCCTTCCATTCCGTTTGATTATCCACATATAAAGAGGATCCAATAACCGAACCAATGTTACTAAAACCTTCCGCCGTCCAAAGATCAAAAGGCAGATTAAAGACCTCAACCCAAATAGGTATTTCTGTGTGGGGATCTTTGATAAGAGAGGAAAGAGGTTCCCAAATTTTCAATATCATTAAGTTACCACCAAAATGCCATGGGGATTCCTCCAACACCGTTTTAGTCATTATCTCGGACCCAAATTTGAAGAGAAAATAGCCCTCAAGAAGAGGTTTAAATTCTAATAGACCATACTTTTTCCACAATGATTCCACATTAGCTTTGAGGAAATCAAGATTATTTGGTTGGGTGAGGAAATATCCGGATAGACAAGCCTTCCAAGACTCTAGAGAATCTAATGCTGAATCATTCATAATGAACTCATTTCCCACAATTTCCATGTGACTAATACCAATCACCAAAGGGGAAGGATTATCACTATGTCCTGCTACAATACTCGCATAAGATGAGGGAGTGTTAGGGTGAGGATGAGAGCTCAAACTAAAGATACCCCTTGGGTTAGCTTTGGAGGAGAGAGATATAGATGGCTTAGGTAGAATTTGGGCCAATTTATTTAAAAGATTTCTTCCTTTAGGGCCTTTACTAGCATTCCCAAAATTTCTGATTATGGAGTGATGGGCATAGGGTGACCCACCACCCAGCAACCCGTTTTCCTTTATTTTTACCAGGCCTTTCAATAGAGACTACTTGGGTGGACCCAATAAATTTTGAAGACTGGCCCAAGGTGATAGGTCCAGACTTCTGCACTTCTTTCTTGTCACCGGATAAAGTCTCTAGAGAAATATGGTTACTCGATTTCTCTCGATTTTTACCAGACCAGCCTCTCGAATTAGAAGAACCTTTGAAACATTCTCCGTCAGATTCGCCTCCACTGCCAGCCCTAGCCAATTTTGAATTCTTTACCCTGGGCTGGCCACCACTTTCGCTTTTGGCCAAAATAAAAGTCTTAACCTTAGAGAGGTTTGTTGAGTCCTCTCCGACGATGAGACTACTAACAAATCAAAATCAATTGATTGAATTTGAGTATTCTTTCCACAGGATAAATTCTCCAAAGCCTAGTTCTGGGTCACCATTCGCTATAAATGGGCCAATTTTCTCAGAGGATGGCAATACGTGAGCGTAACGGAATCTGCTTCCATCCAAGTCATACGATAAGACCAGATAGTTCGTCAGAATAGCTTGGGATGGATGGAAAGGAGCTGCTGGTTGAGGAAGGATTTTTCCCAATTCAGAGGATAAGATGGCAGAGGAAGGAAGGAGCTTATAAGGGAAATCGTCAATTGCAGTGACTAGGTTTTGGTAGAACGCTAAATCAGAATAGAGAAGACCGGAAATACTGGGTGGGAGTTGGCTGGCAAGAGGAGGAGGGAGGATCCCAGAAGCTCGAGAGAAGATCACGCGAGGAAGGCCAGAAGTGGTGGCCTCAAGAGAAGAGAAGAAGCCCTGTAACTCTGACGAGATGGCTGAGTGGAACCGAATGTGACCCTGGCTAGATTCCATATGGTGTATGGCCAAGGCCAGCGCATTTTTGACGTAATATTCGTGGAGGGATGAGATATTGTGAGAGGGAGAAAAGATTAACGAAGATGAGAGGTCAGGCTTTGGAGCTGGGTTGAATTCGCTAGGATGAAGGGAAGCAGAGGAGGTGGGGAAAGAAGCAAGGAAGGAGGATAAACCCAGGGTTCGAATGAGAGAGAAGGAACCCAGAAAACCAGAAGGTTTGGCTGGTCTAAGGGAGCCAGAGGGATCCATCTGAGACCGAAAAAGGTAAATTCTTGATAGAGTTGGTAGTGTTTATCTTGAATTTTAAGCTTAGTAGTGTAACACCACTGATATGAGAAGAGGAGTGGGTTAAATAAGGATTGGCAAAGAGGTTAACAGGGGGTAGGCTAGAGATACTAAGGCATGCTAGAGGTGACATGCTTTACGATTAGACCAGTTCAAGTTAGACTGAGAAGCACAGTGATGCCTAGTACTAGGAAGAGGAAGTAAAAGACAAATTAGTTGACCTTTCCTATGGATAAAGATAGACTGCAGAGAGAGATTTTGGTTTGGGGCATGGACTAGCCAAAAGAGCTTGAAATGGTAATCTGAATTGAGTAGGGGGAGATAGAGGGGGAAAGGAAGCCAGAGAATTTCCAAAAGAAGGGGAGAGAGGGAGGTGAAAATTTGGGGAGGCTTTTGAGGTGATATGGTAAGGTAGGACAAAAAATGGTAAATGACCGTTCGTGAAGTAACTAGGATGGCTAACTAAGAATGGGGATGTAACCAGGAGATAACTGGGCTGTAGTAATAGACAAAGTTACTGCAAGGATAGGGGAAAACAAGTAAGATGGTTTGAGTAATTTGAAGACAGAATTAGGAGGGGTCTGAAAATGATGGATTTTTGTAGATTGAGGATGAAGGTATTAAAGACAAGGTATAGGGAGATGGTAGAACATGGGGATAAAAAAGATCTTCTATCAAAAGGCCAAAGGATAAGGAAGGGAATCCAGACAATGGGCCTTAAGGAATATAAAGATAGATGGGACAGGGTTGAGTACAACCTGATTGAAACACAAAGAGGGAAGACTTGATCTCCACCATTGCAGACTAACCTTACAGACCAACCCAGACAAGGGAGGTCTAATACATTTCTTAAGAGATTGATGGTTTGATAGCCATGAATTGGATTGCAACCTTGGAGTCTCCAGATTACCGACTGGGTCGATGCATAAGGGGTCAACATAGCTGATACACGACCAAACAGTTACCAAGATTACATGGGGAATAAGATGGTTGAAATAAGGTGTGGGTGGTTTGAGATGGTTACTGGCAGTTCCAGAATCTGCTTCCAAGGATGAGAGCCGACCATCATAATCCAAGGAAGAGAAGGTGGGGCTATTGATGAGAGTCATCAATCGAAAGGATCTATGGCCATGAAGCCAGAGGTATCCAAGCAAGCTATCAATAGAGGTCAAGAGTTACCATTGATAAATAAAAGAGAGGGGAGAGTGTTTTTGTGTCGTCCAAAACAAAAAAAAAAATTGCTTTTATATTGTTGTGTAAGTTAATTTTAAATAGCCTGTAAGTTAATTTTAAATAGCCCACTTTTTTGTATTGAATATTATATTCTACGTTTTATAAAATTTTAAATATTTCTTTATCTATATTTTACATAGTTATTATTTGATTTTATAAAAAAATTATATAGGATAAAAATACAAATAATATAGTTTAATTAATTAAATATATATATATATATATATATATATATATATATATATATATTAATGTTAAATGTTGGTTTGATTAAAAACTTTGATTTTTGCAGCAACAATCTACAATCTCCTCAATCAATCTACAGAATCACACCATAAAAATATCTTGAAGAAGTATGTTCTACGGTAACTTGTAATCTTGTAAATGGAAGAAATTGAGTAAAAAAGTTTGAAGACTCTATCATCCAAATACATTTGGATAGTCTTAAAATTTTAAAGTTAATGGATTTCTTTAATCACAACATCTAGAGACCCATTGATTTTGTCAATTTTCTAATGGTTCATAACCTTATGTGATGAGTGATGAGACCAGCTACTGAAAACGAAATCAAATAGACAGAGATTGACGAAGCTAATTGAAAATGATATTATTTGTTATTATCTATTAATCTGGCGAGATCTCTTTCGAAAATGATGTCAAAGGTCCAAAGATTGGTCTAGGCGTGTTCTGAATTTAAAACGGAATTCCCTTTGACGCCTCTTTAGAAGCTTAGAGACTTTTGGTCAATTGTTAAAGTACGGTGTCTTTTGTTTAGGGCCAAATGGATTTATTTGCCCAACAATTGTAGATACATTCTAAAATTAATAAAAACAACTATATATTAATATATTTTTATACCACAATAAAAATATAATGATTATAATATATTTTAACTGAAAAAAATAAATAAAAAATATCAAATAATTATAAAGTTATTCATGTTTTTATACATTTTGAACCTGTAATATTTATATGAGGATGATAATGATTATTTAATGTTTTTAAGGGATACCAAATGTTATGGGTGTCCTGTTTAAAACTTATTTCGCCAAAGTTTTAAGCTAATTTTATCGTAATAGCATCGGGTCGTGATAGTAATCTTATTGTAACTCGTCTCATTTAAAAAAATTCGAAAATTTTATTATGTTTATTAAAAAATAATTTATATAAAAATAAATTGAGAGATCTATATTATTATGGAACAAGATATTTGATTGTTTATTTGGATATTTTAAATAGTTTATTACATATTTCAGATGATAATTTATTAGATCTTTAAACTATATTTTTGAAATGATTGGAGTTTTTAGATCTTTCATCTATTAGATATTTTAATTTTTTATAAGATCTTTTGATCTTTCAACTATATTTTTAGTTATGTTAAATAGTTTATTAGATCTTTCAGCTAATAGTTTATTAGATCTAATAGTTTATTATATATTTTAACTACATCTTTAAAATTGGTGGAAAGTTATATACTTATACAACAATTTAAAATAGTTGGATTTGTTTATATATACATACACCACTTATAAAACCGTAAATTACAAAATAAAATAAATTTTTTTTATTAATAACATAAAAAAATGTTTAACATTCATATAAATAAAACCAGACAATAGATTAATTGGATAAAATAACAATAATTCTTAATACAATAAAATAAAAAACATAACAAAATAAAACAATTTTTTAATACAATCAAATATAAAAAAAACCAAGTCATCATAATTATGGTGGTGTTGGAGGATCTTCATCGTCAAAAGATTGTGTTGATAAAGAATATAAAGAAATAGAAAAAGTAACATCCAAATGTTGATTAATTGAATCTAACGAAAATCATTGAGCTATTAGTCGTATGCACGCGCTTTGACTCTGCAAGTCACTTAAAATTCACCAAACTAAGTATTGATTTTATCCCGCCGAGTGTTGTTTTGAGCATGCATCAATTTCATATATTCGAGGTCAGAAAATATCCCTTGAGGTTGATAAGAAGAACTACTGATATTGGAAGTGGTCGACTCTTGCATCCTATCGTGCGTAATTGGCCTCACCCGATGTTGAGGTGAATCAGGTGCATTACATTCATTTAACTGCATAATATATCTAATTTATCCGTAAATATTCAAAATTTTGCCACTTTAACTAGAGTTTTTTCATTTTGATAATATTTATTAAGTTTTTAAAGTTGTATTTCCTATACAGGAACCCCGCTGAATAGGACGCTCAACCCACCTAGTAACATCTACCATATTATTCTTAGGCAACTGGCTTATTACCACGTGATGAATCCATGTGATCAATGATCAAACTTGGTAAATTTATTCTACGTCCCCTCACTATAGCAGTAGTTACAAATGATTTAAGATACAACAAGTTTGAATCATTATCGTTATTATTTAGGAAAGAAACAAGTATTAACCAATTTCAAAGCTAATTTCATAATTCCATCTAGATTAATTAAACTAGTTTTAGCTTTATCACTAAACATTGGGTAAGGTCGACCATTACTCAGTGTTGAGACTGTTTCATCCAACGATATAGGTCAATTCTTACGAGAATAACTTAAAGACCCTAAATGAACTCTTAAACAGTCATATCGATGCAAGAGATTTTTTTATTCTAGGTCAATTTAAAAAAACTATAAGATGTATCATTAACTGTGCAGCTAGTCCCCAAATTAGATTCATCATCCAAAATTATTCTTACAGTTGTATAAAATTCGTGTACTATTTTTATATACTAGTTTAGACAAAATTTGGAAAAATACCAACCATCACGTTTCTTAAAGATAAAAAAGGGTAATCATTGTTTAAAAACATAATCGAGTTTATAATGATTATGCTCGACATCATCTCATTAATGATGAGGACATGAATATCTGAAGGAAAAATTAGAAAAATGGGTTATACTATATGTAATGTAATAAAATGTAATAATTAGAGGTGTTTAACCCTAATAATGGATTGTTTGGTATAAATGGGCGTGTTTTACCAAATAAGCTCATGGACCATTTAAGCTAATTAGGCATATTAGGCTAATTTACCTATAAATAGACCTTGAGATCATTAATGAAGGTTGGTGAATATTTTACTAACCTAACTTGTCAGAGTCTCTTTCTCTAAATGAAATCCTAAGTAGCTAAATTCTCTCTCTATAACTTATCCTATTTTTTTTTTCTATTTTTACTTATATACCCTCTAAAAATCGTTGTAGGATCCATATTGAATATTCTCACTTGATTAAATTTTTATACCTTTGGATGTATTTTTTGTTAATTTCATATCGAGTATTCTTCTCAATAAGGATAATTCGAGTGCATCTTATGAATGAGAATAGATGATTTGAAGGATAAATTGAAGTTTTATAGTAGTAAAATGATAGTGTGAGAAATATGAAGAAAAATATCATATTTAAAGCCATTTTTTGTCTAGCCGTTATAGATAGGATAACAACTAGCTTTGGTTAGCCATTACGAGAAATAGATATCCATTTGGCTAACGATTAGTTTTATTTAAAAACTTGGACAAAACATATATATATTTTGATTATTTTTTCAAAAAAAATAGTGGTTGATTAAAACGGATATACGTTTTTATCAAACATATATCTGTTTTCTAACGAATACAATTTTTTTAAGACTTTTTCCCCATAAGTAGAGAAAAACCTCATATATTTATCATTCATCTATCAAATCATCTCTCAAACAATATTATTCTTTCAAAATATTTCAAACCCGAATACTACAATCCTTATTATATTCTCTCAAACCAAGATCTTCTTTTATAACCTTCGATCAAAATTCATAAGCAACCTACTCAATCAAGTTTTCTTGGCGATGGAGGATCATTGGTGATTGAAGTGCTTGATATACTATTTCCTTTGTTTTATTGTTTGATTTGTTTCACTTTTTTTAAATTTTTAAATAACATCAAAGAGAAAGCGGTCAAATGTCAAATCTCAAACTAAGGCTAGTCCATACCTAAATTATTATTATTATAGTATTAATATAATAATCTACAAAATCCAATATTTGGAACATATTCTTTTGATACTAGCGGTTTCGTTGCTAATTGCAGTGGTTCGAAGTCTAGCAAAAAAACATATTTTGCACATGACCACTTTACTGCGATACCTCAAGATAATATAATATTATGTAAAGTTTGTGAAAAATCATATACTTATAAGCCTAAAAAGTTATATACTGGGATCGGGGGTATAACGAGACACTTAGCTAAGCATGACATTTATTATCCTTTTAAAATTCTTGAAGACGAGATCTTAATACCTGTAATATTTGTCCTTAATGAAAATAAATATAAGGAAGAAACTATGATATTTGATATTGGTATGATACAACTCAATATATGATACTTGGATGAAGAAAGTGGTCAACTCAAGAGCCAAGCGCATCCCACGTAGCTCAATGAGATAAAAAGTTTCTAAATATTTTAAAGGCTAAAAATAAACCATTTATGATACAATATTAAAATTTGTTATGTAAATTTTATTTGACTAATGATATAGTAAAATTCTGTGATTTGATATTATATGTATTACTTTACACAGAATAGATTATGATTGGATACCACAAAAATGAATTGTATTTTATTTTTTATTGGCAAGCACACTAGTGTTGTAATTAGAGACAAGCTGTTAGAGTGTATGAATGATTTTAAAATTAAAAATAAAATAAACTTAGTTTCATTTGATAATGCATATGGGAAGGATTTAGCTGTTGAGTTAGTTAAAAATGATTACAAACCTGATTTTCATCAAATATTTTACACTAGATTTTTATGTTTTATACTTCAATTCGTTTTAAAAAGTAGAATATATCATATATATGATGATTATATCGAACATATTGAAAAAGGGTTCATACTATGCACAACCTTGCGTCCTAGACGAAAAGATTGGAAAGAAATACAAAAAAATAGTTTTAGATGTCGACACTAGATGCAACTCTACATATTATCTTCTTGCACTTACTTATATGTATAAACATGAGATTTATGATATTTATAATAGATATATTCCTAGTGGTTTTATATATTATTGTGCTTCAATGTTGCATTTCTTGAAGTCGTTTAAAGGTGCAACTAAAATGTTTTCTGTGTAATATACTTCTAACATTTATTTGGCCCTTTTTAACATTACTAATCTTGCCATGCATATAAATACATATATAGATTAGAATGTATGTCTCGAAATGGTACCCGATATTGAAGCAAAATTTATAAAATATCTTCATTCCATCTTACATGCTTATGCTATTGGTTATATTTTTTTTATCATTTAAAAAACAAACGACTTTTATCTTGTTAGTTGAGTTTTTTTATAAAATTATAAAACTGGGTAATGTAACCTATATCTATCAAGAATATATTCAAGAAATTGACGTTTATCTTTATAGAATGTCTACTAAATATGTTGAGAAATACGAGAGAAATAAAATGCTAGATCTTCATATGTAGCGGGTAGTAGTAATAATACGGAAGAGACAGAAATCGTCCCAATAACTATGTGCAAACAAGGATACTACATAAAAGGATAACAAGAAAATCTCCTTAAGTTGATAATCAAGTGAGCAAATATTCAAAAAATTCATTTGAATTAGATCAGTATGATGAAAAAACCACTTTTGATATCTTAAGGAGGTGGAAGTCCAAAGAAGATTAGTTTTTTATTCTTTGTATGTTAGCCAGAGATATATTTTTTAATACTTATATCTACAGTGGCAAGTGAATATGCGTTTAGTCAAACAAGGATGCAATACACAATTAAACGATCATGAATGCCTAACAAAGCTCTTGAATATGTGTAAGGTCTGATATGTGGTGGAGTCGTCTCACATATTTTTTATGTCTTATCTTGCATGTTTGGTTATGTATGATATCGCATATTACTGGAAAACAGAATCATAAAAAAGGAAAAAAAAATCATTAATAGATCTATTTATGTTCATCTTAGAAAAATAAAGTCGATGCTACTTTCAGATTTTTCTTTCTGATCTTAGATTTGAAAGGTATAGACCTTTAAAAACATAAAATAAAAAGCAAAATTAAGTAACATTATCCAAAATAGATTATCTTTGTTTTAAAATGTTACATATATGGTCACTAATGTGTGCCAGTTAACCTTGTGATGACATGTATGACCCAAAGATACAACTACACTCAACATTTAACACATAAAATATCCAGTTGAACTCAAGACCTTCCGCTTACTAAAAATATGCTATAACCAACTGAGATATGAGAGCTCCATGCTATCAAACCACGTAAACTCCTTATAATTGTACACAATTTCTACATACAACTTCTCCAACCACTGTCTATGCGTTGTTTAATCGAATTGAATTCGAATATTAAACTATTATATTATAATATATTTTTAATTATATATTTAAAATTTAAAACCATAATTATTACATATAAAATTAAATAAATTATGTATATTACATAGTGAGATACAATACTGTGACACAATTGCATATGAAACAAAAGAGAATCAAATGGATTTTTTCGATGAATTTGAATATATTTAAGAATATATTTTGGATGAAGCTGTTGCGGGACATAAGGATGAAGACTCAGTTGAATCACAAGATGACTTATTTTATGATGCATCACATTTGTAATAGAAACTTATTATTATGTTTGAAATATGGTAGTTCAATTTGAGAATATTTATACAACTCCTAAGTTGCAAGATTATAAAATGTGAAAGATTTAAAGAAATAAAATTTATATTTTATCTTTCAATCTCGTAATGTAACAATTTATCATATATTTTTTTGACCATTTATAATATAACAAGTTAACTATAATCAAACTATAAAAATTATTTTATCATTAGCTATAATAAAAATATATCAACATTTGTAGTACTTTTTTTTAATCAAAACCAACCCTTTTATTGATTGAATAAAAAAGGGCCCAAAGGCCTTTTACAGAACTAGGGCCAAGATGGATCGAAAGATCTGATCCGGCTAAGACATATTAACCTTAAGTTCTAAATCAGAAACAAACCTCCACCTCTTCAATCAAACCCCTTTCACCAAACTTCTTCTCAGAGCAACCCTACGATCCTTGAATGACCAGAAATCTTTGAAGTTCTTTGAATCTTGAAACTTTCACAAAACCCTCTTCATCTCTCATGCAAAATACATTGAACCTTGATGAATCGTAGCTAAATGAACCAAACCCTTTTCGAACAAAACCGTAATCCTTTGAGACTTGAATTTTAACTGAATCATACCCTTCATCGAGCTTCAATTCGAGATCAAATTACTCAGGTATGTTCTTCAGAACTTTTAAACTCACACCCTTCTTATGTAACCGATTCCCAAGCTCTCAAAAAATGTGATAGCCCTAAGAGCATTTGGGGCTTGATTTCTGTTAAAATCCATTTCAGAAGTGGATTTTAAGGTCTCTTTGACAACCCAGTTAGCAGTTTCATTCTGCTCTTTGAATATATGAATCAAATTCATATGACTAGATATGAGCTTCCTACAACAAGAAATAATAGAGACTAGAAACCACGGGGTTCTACCCCTCGAAATCATTTCAGTTAATAGAGATGAATCAGTCTCTATGTACAAATTCGAAATACCATTCTCATGATATAGGATCAAACCATCCAACAAAGCCCTGCATTCTGCTACAATCGGGGTACTCTTACCATACAATCTGCCATAGCCAAAAACAAGAAGCCCATTATTGTCTCTGACAATGCCCCCTCTGCTGCCTTCATTTAATAGACTACAAGCTCCATCAGTATTGAGCTTGTATCTATTATCTTTAGGATTAATCCACCGAAAAGACATAGCCATTCTAGGTTTTTGAAGATGGTTTAGGCAACCAAGTAAATGACCCATTAAACTAAATTTTCCCCAGTGCTTCCTTTAAGGAGAAAAGATCTATCCAAACCCTTGAGAATAAACAAAACATGAGAAATCATATTTTTAGAGCTAATGATCTGATTATCATGTTTTTTAATATTCCTCGAGTTCCATAATATCCAAGTAATCATAGGAGGAAGGATCGAACAAATATGAACATTTTTCTTAGAACTCCACAACCAAGTTCTTACCATATGAGGAAAATGAATAGCTTGATTGATTCGAATATTGAAGAAGCCAGCAAAAAATACCCAAACTTCCCAATCAGCCTCACATTCAACAAACGTGTGCCTAATAGTTTTAATTGAGTCACATTTTTTACACTTTGAAGCTAACCATCAATTCAAAGTTATCTATAGGCAAAATGAGTATTTCAGAAAAGTTATAGCATTCCAATTTTTACGAAACATATAAGTATTGTTGTGTTTATTTCTAATTTCTTCCCAAGTTAGTTTCGTACTGAACTGACCATTTAGAGAAAAAGTCCAGCTATGAAAGTCTTTCTAATTAGTAAGAGATACTTTATTGATATTAGTATAGTTGATCTCAGATATGACAGTATATTTCACTTTAGTATTCCAACTACCATTTTCCCAAAATTCCCTGACCAAGTTGTACCCAAATCCAGACCTGTCTTCACCATCTTCAAACGTAACAAGAGGTTAAGAGGAACACCACCTATCAATCCAGAAGTCCATCAACCCTTCACCCGGATGCCAAAGAATAAACTTATCAGCCATATCCCTAACTTTCAGAAGTCTATCTCGGATTGTAGAACATTTAGCCCGCTTAGAAACAATCAAAGGGTGCTTCCCATTGCAGTAAGTGGAGTATAACAATTTAGACCAAAGAGAGCTTTTCTTCTTGAAATTCCACCAAAGGTTATAAGATAATACCTATTGAAGATCCTCTAAACTCCTTATGTTCAGACCACCTTTCCCGTAACTTCTACAAACATTGCTTTATTTAGACCAAATTACTGCCTTTTGAGAGTCTTTAGGGCCCCATAAGAAATTACTATATAATCTCTAAATTTTTTGCATAAAAGTTTTAGGGATAACAGAGTTTTGCAAGGTGTATATAGGGTAAGTAGAAAGAACATATTGAATTGAGACCAACCTACCTCCAAAGGACAAAACAGACTTGTCCCATTCATAATTTTTTTGATTGATTTTGATAACCAAATCATCAACATTGCTAACTTTATTTCTTCTATTGATGGTTATCCGCGGGTACTTGAAGGGAAAATGGCTATGCTTGCCAGTTAACTTCTCAAGGTAATAAATTATGTTTGAAGACATCTTGTTCGATACAATTAGTTTAGATTTTTATTTATTAACTAATTGACCAGATTTTTCTTTGTAATGAGCCAGGAAACTACCAATAAGGGAGATGGAATCAGAAGACCCGTTACAGAAGATAAGCAAGTCATCTGCATACGCAAGGAAATATATTTTCATATTTCTCCTATTCGTGTAGATGATTTTAGGAAAATCCATAGATAGCTTATTTAGACCTCTGACCAGATATTCTTCAGCTAAAATAAATAGAGTGGGAGATAAAGGGTCTCATTGTCTCAGTCCTTTGTTGGACTTAAAATAACCTTTAGCCTCCACATTGATTATGATAGAAAAATAGATGTTAGTGATACACCTTTCGATTAGCTGAATAAAACCATGCCCAAAACCAAAACCAGCAAGAGTACTCAATAAAAAAATTGGTCAAGCATATCAAAGGCTTTGGTCATATCCACCTTCATAATGACATTACTTCCTCTAGATTTAAGATTCAAATCATATGAGAGTTCTTGAGCTATCATTATATTCTCATGAATGTTCATGCCTCTTAAAAAAGCCCTTTGTTTCTCAGATAGTAACAGATGAAGAATAACATTAATTCTGTTATTAATGACCTTAGATATTATCATACTGAACATATTCGTAAGACTAATCGGCCTAAAAAATTTCCAAGAGTTAGGAACTTTGACTTTGGTAGAATCCAGACTCTTCTTATCTTCAGAAGAGTTAGTTTGTTGATAACTGATTTCCTTATAAGCAAGTTCTTCCTCTATCTACTTAATTGAGTCAAAAATATTCACATAGGTAGTTTTGTTCCAAGCTTGAAGATCAGTCTTCAGCCTTTTCAATTTGAACCAAAACTTTTGAATAACATTACCCTTAATATCTTTAGACCAGCTATCTTCAACTAACCTGTTAAAATCTTCATGTAATATCCACATATTCATAAATTTAAAAGAGGTCTTTGCTAAATGAGTCACCATAGTTTCTTCAAAGTAGTTTAACCAAGAATTGTTGAATAAACCCCTATCCAACCTTCTCCATTTCCTTTCACTAGTCCAAGTAAATTTAGTCCCCGAAAAGCCAACGTCATTAAGATTACAATCTGAAATAAAGTAGTTGAAATCATCAATACTTTTTAGACAAGTTGTAGAACAATTAAGTTTCTCAGCAATAGAATAAATTGTATTAAAATCGCCTAGAATAAGCCATTCCCTATTGCTATCACCTAGACTTCTAAGATTATTCCATAAACTTTGTCTTAAAGTTCTATTGCTTTTTGCATATACAATAGTAAACTCTAAAATCTTTATTAAGACTCATGTGCTTCACATTCAAATGAATACACTGGTCATCATTAGCAATAATGTCTACAACAAACCCATCTTTCTAGAAAACCCAAACTTTGTTGCTGATATTGTTAGAAAAACCTTGAAACCCAAACTTCTTAGCAATAGAAGTAATCTTATAGTTGTCAACCATAGGCTTTTGAAGACCCATAAATGCAGTTTTCTCAGACCTTTTGATACCTTTGAGTCTTTGGATTGTTTCTTTGTTGCCTAATTTATGAGTATTCCAATTGAGAATAGAGATAGTCATTTGGAATTATAAGATTTGGCAAAACCTCTGTGATACAGAAGCTTGGTAGACATAAAACCTTTTGTATTCATAACTTTCAATTTACGAGGTTTCTTGCAAACCACTTTTTTATACTCATTATCTTGAATCTTATTCAAGTCTTCTTTCTTTGTGACAGGGGAACAAGGCATGCTTCCAGAGAAATTCCATGCTGGAGAGCTTTGGTGTTGATTAATCTTATCCAAGATGATGTTAGATCCAAGATCAATAGTATGCAGAGCTCCAATGATTTCAGCATTGCATAATTCAGTAGAGTCATTCTGAAAATCCAGGTTAGCATAGTTATCAGTCTGAAGGGAATCATCCATATTCTTTTCTGTTCTTCTTTGAGAAACTGCTTCTTGGTCTTTCACAATAACTGAATTTAAACGTAAGTTATTGTTGTTTTCAGTAAATCCATTTGTCTTGTATTTTGCAGATTTCTGAAGATTGGTAGAAATCTGCGAATTTACCGAGCCTTGAAGATTATCAGGGATCTTGGGCATAGTAGGAGGAACCCATTTTCTACAAATAGATTCATGATGTCCCAGATGAAAGTAGTGGTTACAATAGTGGGGGTAAGCTTCATAGAACAAATCTATCCAAAACCCTTCATCTCCAAAGTATACCTATAATTTCTTAGGCATAGATTTTGAGACGTTAATTTCGACCCATATTTCGCAGTAATTAACCTGGCCCTATTTTTAGTAGGCACCCAAACACTCACGGGAGAATCTAGGCATTTAACAATTTCTATTATAATATTCTCTTGATACATATATTCCGGCAGATTAGGTAAATCTATATGAACTGGAGTAATAGGATTTTCACGATGAGGGTTAAAATGAGAACTCCATTTAAGAATTCTCAAGGTTTTGCTTCCTATAACCCACACATTCCTTTTCCACAGCCTGATTAGATCTTCCTTTAGATCAAATTCGATAAAAATGTGTCTAAAATCTAGATTAGTGACGTTGTACTCTCCTTTAAACTTGAAATTACCAAGAAAGCTCTTAATAGCCTCCATGCTAGGCTTTCCACTTCCAAATTTACCAACTATGGTATGTTTATAATTGATCAGAAGTTTTTCCTTATCTTTTCTATTAAATCGAATAACTGAATGATCTGAATTATGGGAGATATAAACATTCTCGTGAATTATGCCTTTAGGCTTTGGCCTTAAACAATCTGCGAAGGATTTAACATGAATAAGATGTTCGTAGATAGGATTAATTCTTACTCTTGTATTGAAATCTGATTCATTCCTGAGGGAGCATAAGAATAACCTTGATTGCTTTTCTGATTCAACAGTGGAAATTCCGATTCAAAGAATGAAGCACTTCCATTGACCTCTTGATTCTTTTGTGAACATAATTTACCTTCGTCTATTTATCTGAAGATTGAAGAATGAATATACTCGAGGTTAAAGATGAAGATTAAGCTCATGAAGACTGAAGAATGGCTATACACGAGATTGAAGATGAAGATTAGACTCATGAAGATCTTGGAGGTTTCTTGAAATCAGTTCCAAATATAAAAATATTTTGAAAAAATACACAGGAATCGACATTTGCTTACTGATTGATTAAAGTATAATAATAAAACTATAACAAACTTATATTATTTTTAAATTATAATATACAAATTATAAAATTAATAAAAAAAATTAAACATTAATATATATTTTGGTTAAATATAACAAACTTGATTCTTACCCATTATAAAAATTATTAAATTAATATTAATGTAAATTTCGACCAGTCTGAAAATAAAACTTTTTATATTACGTCATTATCATGTAAGGAAAACAGAACAAACAGTATTTTTTCGAAAACAAGACAAAAGCCCGTCGTGACAAAATTCTATCATATTTTATTATCTTAATACCATAACAATTTAACGCACATTTCGTCATGTTTTTATAATGTATTCCGTTGGGTTCTAACACATTTTTCACTTCTACCATAACTAGCTAATTATTAATTTTAATAAATTATTTGCCCTCGAGGGGGTAGCCGAATTGGTTGAGCATGACATTCTTATAACCAAAAAGTCATGAGTTCGAGTCTCTCTGCATACGTTTTTTTCGGCTGAGCCTGTCATCTTGTGTGGTTTACCTTCTGGCGTTGGTTTGCAGGTTTGCAGGCTATCGCGTCAGACTGAGGGTTTACCCTGTGCGCACTCATTGCACTCTGAGTAGCGGCTGCGGGTTCCCTCCGAAAAAAAAAAAAACAAAAACTAATTATTAACGTAACTAGTTAATTATTGACATAATTAGTTACTTAACTATGTTTAGGCTTGTAGTTATGGTAGGAATGTCGGTATACTTATCTATACGTATGACTTGCGAAGTTTGAATTATTTTATAATAATTATATAGTTTGGTAGGTTTGATTTTATATGACTTTTTGGCCAAGTTGTTTAGCTTCAACCTATAGCCATCTTATATTATTATATCTAGTTAGGTAGATATCTTCGGTACTCGTTTACCGTTCAATTTTATGGAGTATAGATACATGAGTTTTCTTTCAAAGAAATATTATGTGTATAGTCAGCGTGAGTTATTTATCATGATTCGGTCCACAAATCTGATCAAAGCTTTTTAACAAATTTACCATCTCTGTATAAAAAGCCATCAACCCGTGTATATTTTTATTAGACTAGTTACTCGTCAAAATTCGGTCCAGAAATTCACTATTAATTAAGATCCATTTTTTTTTTTATAAACCCCCTGTTTATAATACGATTTTATATAAAATTCTATATATATAAATTTAATTTTAAAAATTATTAGTTTTTAAACAGTAATTTTGAAAAATAAAATCCAAAATTACTATTGATTTTTTTTTAAGATGAACAAAATTAGATCTATTCATTATATTTTTTGAATTTTTTTAAAGCTAATTAATATTGGTCTTACCTTTAGTTTTTTGGTCCTACATCTTTCAATTTTAGACAGATACTGTATCTATCTAATTTTTTTCAAAATATCTCTCATCTATCATTTATCATTGCTCTTGTATTTATGGCTGTAAAAAATATTCGAAAAATCCAGTATCCGACCGAAAGATTCGATATCGAATCCGAAGAAAACGAATAATATCTGTATTCAAAAGAAAACGGATAATATTTGTATCCGAATTCATATCCGAAAATAGCGGATATGGATATAGACATATCTGTATTCGAAATATCCGATATCTGAAATTCTATAAATAAATATATATAATTTTTTTTATTAAAGCATGTTTTTTAGCTATCCCACATCGTCAAAAGAAAAACAAATTACTAACAAAGTTTCTACCAAGCTGTGTATAAAAGACATGGTGGCTTTTCTTAACAAGTATATCATTTCTAGTCTTATGACTCTTATCGACATCTAAAATATGGAAAATAATTACTACCAAAATTTCTATAAAAGACATGGTTGCTTTTCAAAATAAGTATATTTTTCTTAGCTTTATCCCACATCTGAAATAAGAATATGAATTTCTACTAAGGTGTCTATAAAAGTAGTCAAACCAATAGTGCAATTAGTTAAAAAATGTAGTGGAAGTTCAGATATTCATATTCGGATATTGTCCATATTCAGAAAATATCCGTCGGATACGTTCGAGTATTATTTAAAAAAAAATCGGATTCAAATTTGGATTCGGATAATGATTTCGGATTTCGGATTCGAATATGGCTAGATCCGAATCCGAAATATCCGTTTGATAGCCCTACATGCATCTATCTAAAAATATTTCACAATATCGTCCCATATCTATCTATTTTCTCTTACGTCTCGCAGTCTCATATCTACCATCTTAAAGATATTCTATATTGATCTCACATCTATCAAAGCTAGATTATAGATGTGAGATATTAGACGCAACTAGTCTCGCATCTAGAAACTTTAAATGTGAGATGCAAGCATAAAACAGGAGACAAACTTAACTGAAATACGCAAAACACATAAACGTACCTAAAAACACATAATCGTTTTCTTGCTCCAAACAATCTTTAATCAAAATCTATAAACACATTTCAATTCGGATGCTAATTTAAATAATAATAATAATGATTAAAGACATTAATAAAAATCAATTTGCGAACAAAGAAGAATAACATAAATCGTCAACAAAAAAAGAATAGAAGTAGAAGAAAAATATAGTAAATATTCAACAAAAATGCTAGAGATATATTAAGTGTGTAATGAAAATTGCAAATAAAAATACTAGAGATATATTCATTTTTTTTAATGAAAGTCGCATAAATATTCAGTTTTTAATGAAAATGCAAGAGATATATACACAATTTGATGAAAATGGCAAAAATATTTTGTCTTTATTAAAAATACTAGAGATATATTGAGTCTTGAATAAGAAAAGTAAAGAATTCTCTCATGTAATAATTACGGTTCTACTTCATTTTACCAATATAAGTTTTTAAGTGAATAATAGTTTGATTTTTAGATTTGAGTTAGCCTATAAATTATATGATTAATTTTTAATATTTAAAACTAATTAATTTATAACATATTTGCACTTCAATTTGTCAAATTCTAATTTATTTTATATTCACAAAACTATCAAGTAATATTTAAAAGTTAATTGTTTTTCATAGTAATTTTTGTCAATTTACATTTTTGTTTTAATATCTAAGATTACGGTAGGACCCAGATAATAGTTGTTTATTAATATTTTCAATATTTGTATTAGAAAAATATTTTTATAATATTTTTTTTCACATCAGTTTTAATTATGTAAAACATTATCGTATTATTTTTTTATCATGCAAGATATTTTACAAATTTAAATACCCGTGTTGGCAACCCAGTATGATGAATTCTGACAAATAATAACCAATCTTGTAATATATTTTGTAAAATAAAGTTCAATATACATTTTTTATATTTTTGTTGTAGTTTTTGATAAAATCCACGTGAGACAAATTTTGTTTTGACTTTTAATTAAGGGTTAAGTCTCACTTAAGACCAAAAGCAATACTTTACTTAAAGTTTATATTTTCATTTATTTATGAAAAAGATCCATTTCACTTAAATCTTTACATCTAAGACCTGATAATATCATAAATACATTTATTTCATTCTTTATGTTTTTACTTGACTTTTCTTTTCAATTTCTTTCTTTTTCTATTCAATCAAGTTTCTGTTTCCATTAAAACAGAAATCCCTCATAACAAATTAGTATCTTAACGAACCAAACAAGTTATAATCAAAATTATAACATGAGATCTATAATGAGTTCCTTGTCATTGACATTAAAATGGTATCTTATTGTCTAACAATTATATAAACAATGGTACTTTAAATAAATTTACTATCGCGAAATGCTAACATGATTCGTCAACCATTTCTAAATCAAAATGATATAAAAAAGAATAAGAATTAGAAACCTGTTTAAAATATATATATTTTTAAAATTTAAAACATATCATGAGTGGTACTAGTTTCGTTCTTAAAAAACAAAACCAATGATATTTTTGAATTTCTTTTCAGAGTTACGGTTTAAAAGATACGGGTTTAATTTTTTTAAAATTTATTGTGTAAACGAAGAAGATGCGAAACCTTCTTTGTTTTGTGATAAACTCCTTCTAGAATCGGCACTCTGAAATGGGATAGGGATAACTTTGCAACCAGGAACCCAAAAGGATTCAAGGATCAAAGGATGTGGATCGATACGTCACACAAAGGTTGTGGAAAGGCCTTTGATATTCCAACTGATCTTCCTTTGGATATGACGCACCAAATAAAGAACAGGTTTTCTTGTGGTTATTACACACCAACAAGAGAAGAATAAAACTTAAGAAGTTTTTTCAGAATCAAAGATAGTCTAACCATTAGAATTCTGAGTACATAGTTTTTATAGGAGAAAGAACTAGCCTTGAACACAATTAAGGCTGTTCTTGGAAACATAATGCATGCCTCTAAAACAATTACGGCTTTCCTTGGAAACAAAATGCTTTAATATTGAAAATACAAAGTATTAATGATATAAACTGGAAATCAGACCCTTCCCTCCTCCAAGGACGTGGCTTTTGGTGTAGATGGGCCTTGAGCTTTTATTTCAACAAATGGGCAATGGTGAAGTGAAACAATTGCCTCATTAAAAACCTTGTCAAGAAAACTCATTGGGACAAAACTTGAATAAGGGAAAAAGAGTACAATCGAGACACTTTCTCATTTGTTGAAATCAATTAGCTTGAATCAAGACCAAAGTGGTTTGACAAGATTTTCCGCCATACTTGTTGTTTTGATCACGTGGATTCTCTAGTTGATTAAGCAATCCTCCAACAGCTTTGTTAAATTGTTTTGCTCTTGATCGAGTTGTTGGACCAGCCGGTAAAACAAGAATATCTTCAACTTCAAGCTCATCTTCTTTTTCAAGTTGTTCATCTGGTTCTTGCACATTTCCATGTTCTAAGCTCTTTGTGTCATCTAGGATCACATCATCCTCTCCCACTTGAAAAGGATTTGACCTCAAATCCATTTCATCTGCGATAAAATGAACCAAATCAGAAACATTAAAGGTAGGACTCACTTTATACTTACCTCGTAGGTCAAGTTGATACACATTATTGTTGATCTTTTTTGTTACTTCAAATGGTCCATCAATTCTAGGCATCAATTTTGACTTCCTCTCTTTTGGAAATCTTTCCTTTCTTAAGTGCACCCATACTTGATCTCCAACCTCAAAAACTTTCTCATGTCTTCCCTTGTTTGCTTGTTTGACATATTTCTCAGTTTTCTTTTCTATGTTTTTCCTTGCATCATCATGGATCTGTTTTACAAGTTCAGCTTTCTTTTTCCCATCTATGCTAGTTCTTTCACTCAAAGGCAAAGGAATTAGATCCAAAGGAGATATTGGGTTAAATCCATAAACAATTTGAAAAGGAGAGTACTTAGAAGCAAAATGCATAGAATGATTGTATGCAAATTCAACATGCGGCAAACATTCTTCCCAAGTTTTCAAGTTCTTTTTAATTAATGCACGTAGAAGAGTGGACAAAGTCTTATTTACTACTTCTGTTTGTCCATCAGTTTGTGGGGGACAGGTAGTAAAAATAAAAGCTTAGTCCCTAACTTAGACCACAAAGTTTTCCAAAAGTAACTTAGAAACTTAGTGTCCCTATCTGAAACTATCGTCCTAGGAATGCCATGCAAACGAACTATCTCTTTAAAGAACATATTAACAATGTGCAACGCATCATCAGTTTTGTGACAAGCAACAAAGTGTGCCATTTTAGAGAATCGATCAACAACCATAGAAATGGAATCCTTACCAGTTCTAGTCCTAGGCAATCCAACTACAAAGTGCATAGATATATCATTCCAAGGATGCGTAGGAATAGGTAAAAGAGTATACAAACCGTGGGATTGAACCCTAGATTTGGCTTGTTTGCAAGTAGCACATCTGTCACAGATTCTTTCAACATCCCTCCTCATATGTGGCCAATGGAAGTGATCCAGCATTACCTTGAGAGTTTTAGCTATTCCAAAATGTCCCATTAAGCCTCCTCCATGGGCTTCTCTAACAAGTAAATCTCTCATGGAACAATTAGGCACACATAAACGTTTATCAAAGAATAAGAATCATTCATGCCTATGGAACCGCCCTAAAGCAAACTTTTCACATGCTTGATACATTTTCCAAAATCAGAATCATTTTCATATAAACTCTTAAGATGATCAAATCCTAAAATCTTAGCTTCAAGAGTAGTGATTAAGGCATACCTTCGGGACAATGCATTAACAACAATATTTTCTTTACCTTATTTGTATTTGATGACATATGGAAATGTCTCAATAAATTTTATCCACCTTGCATGTCTTTTGTTAAGTTTTTGCTGACCTTTTAGGTGTTTGAGAGATTCATGGTCAGTGTGTATGAAAAACTCCTTTGGCCACAAGTAATGCTGCCATGTTTGCAAAGCTCGAACTAAGGCATACAACTCCTTGTCATAAGTAGGATAGTTTTGAGTAGCTCCTCCAAGCTTTTCACTGAAATAAGCTATGGGCTTTTTATCCTGCATCAAAACAGCTCCAATCCCAATTCCAGAAGCATCATATTCAATCTCAAAAGTTTTAAGAAAATCAGGTAATGTCAAGACAGGAGCATGAGTAAGCTTCTCTTTTAAGGATTGAAATGCTTCTTCTTGAGCTTGTTCCCACTTGAAACCAACGTCTTTCTTTATTATTTCAGTGAGTGGTGCAGCTAAAGTGCTGAAATCTTTGACAAAACGCCTATTAAATCCTGCAAGGTCGTGGAAGCTTCTCACTTCTCCAACTGTTTTTGGACTTGGCCATTCGTGCATTGCCTTAACCTTTTCCTCATCCACCTTAATACCATCTGCACTTATAACAAAACCTAAAAAGACAAGATTATCGGTACAAAAAGTGCATTTCTTAAGATTAGCATAGAGATTTTCCTTCCTAAGTACACTTAAAATCAATTTCAGATGGTGAACATGTTCTTCTAAGCACTTGCTGTAAATTAAGATGTCATCGAAATATACTACAACAAAAACTCCTATATAAGCCCTTAGAACATGATTCATTAACCGCATGAATGTACTAGGTGCATTAGTCAGCCCAAATGGCATTACTAACCATTCATATAGTCCATGTTTAGTTTTAAATGCAGTTTTCCACTCATCCCCGTCTTTCATCCTAATTTGGTGATAACCACTTTTAAGATCAATCTTAGAAAAAATGCTAGAACCATGCAATTCATCTAACATATCATCTAATCTAGGTATAGGATGGCGATACTTTACTGTTATGTTGTTGATGGCTTTGCAATCAACACACATTCTCCAGCTTCCATCTTTCTTGGGCACAAGTAGAACTGGTACCGCACAAGGACTCATGCTTTCATGGATATGTTCTTTTTCTATCAGTTCACTGATTTGCCTTTGCAATTCTTTTGTCTCCACTAGATTAGTTCTATAAGTAGGTCTGTTAGGAAGGGAGGCTCCAGGTACAAAATCTATTTGGTGTTCGATGCCTCTAATTGGTGGAAGCCCCTTTGGATTGTCTTCATGGAATACATCTTCAAATTCCTGCAAGAGAGAAGTCATCTCACTCGGCAACACCGGTGTCAAGTTAGTTAAACTCATAAGAGTTTCCTTAAACACAAAAAGTAACATAGGTTGCTTAGAGAATAATGCTTTCTTAACCTCGCCAGATTTTGCATAGAAATTCGAATGTTTAGTTACCCGACTTTCCTTGTTCTGCATATGCTTTTGATCTTGGTAAACTTCTCGTGGAGTCATGGGAACTAGAGTGGTTTTCCTTCCTTGAAACTCAAATGTATGGCGATTAGTGAATCCATCATGGATAACCTTTCGATCAGATTGCCATGGCCTTCTTAACAGTATGTGACTAGCATCCATTGGTAGAACATCACATAAAACTTCATCTTCGTACTTACCAATGGCTAAGGGAACTTCTACTTGGTGGTTAATTTTTATTTCTCCATTGTCATTAAGCCATTGAAGCTTGTAAGGTGTTAGATGTTTTTTCGTTTTTAAACCAAGCTTCTTTACCATAGATTCAATTTCCACATTGGTACAAATGCCTCCATCGATAATAAGGCTACAAACTTTCCCTTGAACAAGACACCTAGTGTGAAACAGATTCTCCATTTGCTCTTGTTCTTCTTCTTTTGTTTGAACGCTTAAAGACCTTCTGGCTACCAATAAATCTCCTTTAGCAGGTCGCTCTAAGTGTTCTTCGGAAGAATCAGAGACAATTTCTTCTTCCTCTGAAATTATTTCTCCATTATCTAGAATTGTCATAATCTTCTTATTAGAACACTCATTAGCATAATGTCCCATCCCTTTGCACTTGAAACACTTAATATCACGAGTTCTGATTGCAACCTCTTTAGGTTTGCCCTTGTTATCAATTGGCAATGGTGTTCCAGATTTTTGGTTCACCTCTACATAGCTTCCTTTCTGATAATTGGTCTTCTCATCTTTTGAATAACTTGGCTAAATTGTTACTACCCATGAACCGTAACTTGATCTTGAGGAGTTCTTTCTTTTAACTTGTTGTTCAAATAGCAAAGCTTTGTGTAGCATCTCTTCTAGTTCAACATAATACTGAGTTTCCAATCTATCTTGAATTTCTCTATTTAAACCCCCAAGAAACCTTGACATTGTTTCCTCTCTATCTTCTGAAATATCAGCTCGCAACATTAAGGTCTCCATTTCTTGATAATGCTCTTCAACAGATCGGCTTCCTTGTGTTAATCTCCTCAGCTTTAGATGCAGCTCACGGTGGTAATGACTAGGAACAAACCTCTTCCGCATAATGGCTTTCATTTCTGCCCATGATTCTATAGGATGTTCCTCATTACGCATTCTTGAGGTAACTAGTTGATCCCACCAACTAAGAGCATAATCATAAAATCCAGTAGCATCAATTCTTACTCGATTGGTCTCCGTGTAGTATTGAACATTGAAAACGAGTTCAATCTTCTTTTCCCATTCCAAATAGGCATCTGGATCGTTTTTTCCATGGAATGGTGGAATCTTAATCTTGAGACCTCCAAGATTGTCACGCACACGTTCATTGCCCTCTCTTGTACGTCTATGGTGCCTTCTATGGCTGTTTCGAGACGAATTGCTCATGCGTTCATAATATTCATCAGCGGCTTCATTTCTGAATTGTTCAGGTAGTTCATGGTTTCTTCTTGGATTGGTTTGTCGTGAACGGTTCCGCTCGTGGTCAGTGTTTGATTGAAGCTCTTCGCGAAAGGCATCTATCTTGGTGTCTGTCAACTTTGTCATAACTTCAATTAGAAGCTTATTGTTATTGAAATTACTGTTTTCTGTATCATTTGAATTAGACATCCTTTTCTACAAAACAAAACAAAAACAAATCACCAGCAACAAGTCCTTGGAAAGTTCTTCAATTTATTTAAAACCATAAAACATATCCAAATCTGTTTTCCTAAGAATATTAAGAGATAAGTTTCACAACAGCACCTAAAACGATTTCTACGATTTTAAATCTCAAACAACTATAACTAGGGTGAAATAGATTAGAATTTTGTGATTCAAAATGAAATCATCACACTAAACACTCAATCATCACAAATATAGTGAGAATACAAAACCGATGATAGACAAATTAATACAACATATCAGAATTTCGTGATTCAAAATGAAATCATCACACTAACACTCAAATCTTCACAAACAAACTGATAATATAAATTTGATAAAGAAAAATTAATAAGAAAGGGAATACCCAACTTACAGAATGTTGCTCTGATACCACTTGATAAACTCCTTCTAGAATCGGCACTCTGAAATGGGATAAGGATAACTTTGCAACCAGGAACCCAAAAGGATTCAAGGATCAAAGGATGTGGATCGATAGGTCACACAAAGGTTGTGGAAAGGCCTTTGATATTCCAACTGATCTTCCTTTGGATATGACGCACCAAATGAAGAACATGTTTTCTTGTGGATATTACACACCAACAAGAGAAGAATAAAACTTAAGAAGTTTTTTCAGAATCAAAGATAGTCTAACCATTAGAATTCTGAGTACATAGTTTTTATAGGAGAAAGAACTAGCCTTGAACACAATTAAGGCTGTTCTTGGAAACATAATGCATGCCTCTAAAACAATTGAGGCTTTTTTTGGAAACAAAATGCTTTAATATTGAAAATACAAAGTATTAATGATATAAGATGGAAATCAGACCCTTCCCTCCTCCAAGGACGTGGCTTTTGGTGTAGATGGGCCTTGGGATTTTTTTTCAACAAATGGGCAATGGTGAAGTGAAACAATTGCCTCATTAAAAACCTTGTCAAGAAAACCCATTGGGACAAAACTTGAACAAGGTAAAAAGAGTACAATCGAGACACTTTCTCATTTGTTGAAATCAATTAGCTTGAATCAAGACCAAAGTGGTTTGACAAGCTTTTCCACCATACTTGCTGTTTTGATCAGGTGGATTCTCTAGTTGATTAAGCAATCCTCCAACAACTTTATTAAATTGTTTTTCTCTTGATCGAGTTGTTGGACCAGCCGGTAAAATAAGAATATCTTCAACTTCAAGCTCATCTTCTTTTTCAAGTTGTTCATCTGATTCTTGCACATTTCCATGTTCTAAGCTCCTTTTGTCATCTAGGATCACATCATCCTCTCCCACTTGAAAAGTATTTGACCTCAAATCCATTTCATCTGCGATAAAAGGAACCAAATCAGAAACATTAACGGTAGGACTCACTTTATACTTACCTCGTAGGTCAAGTTGATACGCGTTATTGTTGATCTTTTTTGTTACTTCAAATGGTCCATCAATTCTAGGAATCAATTTTGACTTCCTCTATTTTGGAAATCTTTCCTTTCTTAAGTGCACCCATACTTGATCTCCAACCTCAAAACCTTTCTCACGTCTTCCCTTGTTTGCTTGTTTGACATATTGCTCAGTTTTCTTTTCTATGTTTTTCCTTGCATCATCATGGATCTGTTTTACAAGTTCAGCTTTCTTTTTCCCATCTATGCTAGTTCTTTCACTCAAAGGCAAACGAATTAGATCCAAAGGAGATATTGGGTTAAATCCATAAACAATTTGAAAAAGAGAGTACTTAGAAGCAGAATGCATAGAATGATTGTATGCAAATTCAACATGCGGCAAACATTCTTCCCAAGTTTTCAAGTTCTTTTTAATAAATGCACGTAGAGGAGTGGACAAAGTCCTATTTACTACTTCTGTTTGTCCATCAGTTTGTGGGTGACAGGTAGTAAAAATAAAAGCTTAGTCCCTAACTTAGACCACAAAGTTTTCCAAAAGTAACTTAGAAACTTAGTGTCCATATCTGAAACTATCGTCTTAGGCATACCATGCAAACGAACTACCTCTTTAAAGAACAGATTAGCAATGTGCAACGCATCATCAGTTTTGTGACAAGCAACAAAGTGTGCCATTTTAGAGAATCGATCAACAACCATAAAAATGGAATCCTTACCAGTTCTAGTCCTAGGCAATCTAACTACAAAATCCATAGATATATCATTCCAAGGATGCGTAGGAATAGGTAAAAGAGTATGTATATATTTATTTCATAAAAATGTTGGAGATTTTTATTTTTCAATTTAAATTATTAAAATTTTTCTTTTCGATTTTTCAAATTTTCAAAGATTTAGAATTTAGGACTTATTCATTTTGCTTGACATGTAATTGTATTGTCACTTGTGTTTGTATATGTTTCATTGCGTTTATTGTCTTTTTCCTATTCAAATACTACATGTTCAATTTATAGTATATTAAAATGTAATGCGCTTTTTCATTCATTCATTCAAATTTAATTTGATTTTCTAAAGTTATTTTTTCATCAATTTTATAGTAGACTGGGTTTTTTTATTCTTTTATTAATGATTGTTAAAAAAAAAATAAAGTATGTTCGTGATTGTTTTTATGGATTGACTCTCATACGATTAATGTAGACCTTTAGTTTGTTTCTTATTTTTGGTGGAATATTTTTCTTATCGAACTTTGATAAATAATGTTTGTACCTTTTAAGCTAAACGATATTAGTTTTTAACAATAATTATATTTTATATGTTATTCAAATTTGATTACAGTCGTGCATTTGATATAGTTATATTATGAGTAGACACACATAAATAGTAATATTTTGTTACTCTAACAATAAAAAAACAAAATCTTAAGTTAATAAAAACAATTATATAGTAATTGATTATTGACTAAATATATGATTTTTTATAAAAATAATATTATGACATCAACACCCTCTGCAAAAGTATTTAAAGCTCAATGTTTGACAATACCACATTTTCTGAAACTTGTAAACGTGTATTTCAAACACAAACTTGACAAATCAAAACTTGAAAGATTACTGAAATACTTTCATCGATGATGTTCTTTTACATGATCTTGAATTGTTTGAAAACATATACAACGTATTTAAAATACCAAACACTAACAATAATATCTTTGAATTTTGTAGAATCCCGCAATACTAATTAGAAAATGAACCGTGTTTATAATTTTTACCTCAAAGTCAATGAAAACCAACCCGGAATCCTTGCGATTCAATCAGTCAAGCCCAAACTCACAATTGAAACTCAAACAATAATAAAAATAACACCATAAAAAACCAAAACAAAATCATAGCAAAACAAAACAAAAAACAATAATCAAGAGGTAAAAACAATTGATATATCAGAATTTAGTGAAAATAATTGTATAGATAATAAGATACGAGGGTAAAAAAGGAAATAAATTTATATGAAAGAAACACAATTGAATATGATGTTTTTTTGGTAGACGAATGGTAAAAAAATATTTTAGCTCGAAACCAAATATTATTTTCCCCTCCAAACAACTAATAAATTTGTACGAAGAAGAAGAAAATAAATTGATATGGAAATAAAAATATTAAATTTGACCAAAAATGTTTTCTTGGGTAGATGAATGGTAATATTTTTTGTTCTCTCTCCATCAAACAAGGTTATCCATCAAAATTGAAGACACAAAAGAGAAATTATAAAATTACACCCAAAGTTCTAATACTATGTAAAAACAAAAAAAAACCTTATGTATATACTAATTGGTTGGTGACTAAACATATTGACTTTTTACTAAACATTTTGAATATTTAAGAGAATAAATATAATACAATATAATCATAATCGTTACAGTTAAATATAACATTATTTTAATATTATATAAGAAACATTATTTTAATAACTTTAACAATTGCTTCACATTAAATATAGCAACATTTCTGTTTGGGGTTATGAGAATAAGTAGTTGGTGCATGGTTTGTTTAGATTTATGAAATCTATTTTTTTGTTTCATATATTCTTTGCAATGATGAATGAATTAGTTATTTACCATGGTAAGATTACTTTTTCATGTTTTCGATCTTTAAAAGTTGGTAGACCTTGTTGTTGATTATCTTAATCCAGTTTGGAGCAACAATTCTTAATTTTTCCGTCAATATCTTAATATCATTCTTATTTAAAAAATTATATCGTCTGTGATATATTTCGATGAAAATGCTGAGATTCAGCGTTAAGGAATTTTACAAACTTGTTCTTGTCATTTTTTAGAAACGTGACCTGTATTTTTACTATTTTATGCCATAATTTATTTTGTCAAAAATAAAATTTTGCATCCTTCTATGTCTAATTTCTAAGAATAAAGTCCTAATTCTTAAAGTATTATAAAAATATCCTCTAAGATAATCATTTTAATCATTTATGAATATATTATAATCGTAAAACTTCGTTTTCTTGAATATATTGTGGAGTTACAATCTTATAGAAAATATTGATATGTTAAAGTTGCGGATATAATGCGTGACATTTTATTCTTCCACTATATTTCTTTTTGTTAATTATCCTCATAATTGTTTTTGTTTAATAACTTCTATATCCTTGATCTTTCTCTATTTTTTTATTATCTATATTAGTTTGGTCTTATATTCGAATTTATACATACATCTTGTATTAGTCACATTACAAAGAAATGGTTCAAAATAGTACGATAGGTCTGTCATCTCCAAACTAAACACTTTATTTATATATAAAAAATTCACAAACATACATGAATATTTGTGTATATTAATGATATATATATATATGGAGTAATTGTATAATGTGGACTTAGCTCTCCATAGTGAACACTTTGATGATGTAAAAAGTTTCACCATTAACTTATCAAATCCAACAACTTGATAAATAAATAAATTTTTAAGCCCGTTATAAATAGATGTGTTATCCATAAAGTTCATCCATAACTTTTTAAGAATAAAAAAACTATTATAATTTCGATACGACATATAATTTATTACGATTCAATAAAATTTTAAACTCTCGTTTATTCTAAGCTTAACCAAACACTATATCTCAAATTTTTATTTCATAACATATATTATATTATGTACTCATTACTTAGAGATATGTGATGATAATAATGACTAACTTGTAATGCAAGATGTATTATAGGTGACAATGGTAATGAAGATACAAAATTTTTATTTTTAATACATTTTAAGCAAATGAATTAGTAATAAATACAAGATAAATATGAGGTTAAATGACTTATGATTACATAGTGTAAAACTATCTACACCATAACTCATCATCTTAATATTGATTCTTACTAAATATACATATTTTTATTAAGTTTTGTTGTTGATAGCATAAAGATAGGATGAAATGTCCAAAATTTTTAAGGATATTTTTTAACTCACAAATCACATAAATAATGATCAAAACTTTAAACTAAAAATATTAAGAACAAAGTTTTACATGTCAATCTACAATGTTTACTATAACTAAAGAAAAAAATTTAAATTATAATAACAAATTACCAAGGTATGTGTATTGTATATTTTGTTTTAATTAATCATTTTTAGAACAACATATTAATAATTTTTTTAGAGTATAATACAATGTTATTTGCAAGATATTCTTAATAATTTTAGCTAATTTTGTGTTTAAGTTACGATAATATTTTGTCATAACTATTATTTTATGCAAGAATGATATATAGATAGATTTGTTAACTATATATGTAAATTTTTGCCGATACTATACATTTAAACGGTATGTTTCAAATAATTCAAAATGTGTATTGTGTATCTTTATTTTTATTTGTTATAAAATAGAATTTGAATCATTATAATATACCATAAGAAAGTATAATATTAATTATAGCCATATCAGACTCTAATTATTAATATTTATAGTTACCATTTATATTAACACATCCATTTAAGTTGAGAGATTTGAAGGTTTATAAGGAACAATGGGTTGGTTAAGATGTTTGTAAGGTAATCCATTAATGCAACATGCTATATGTATATAAACTTGCTTAATACTTTAATTTTAAATCAGATTTTGATTAAACTTATATCTGTAAATCAGATTTCAATCACACTTATATCTGATTTTCTTATAAAAAACATGATTTCTAACCATGTGTATAAATGATTTTATGTTACAACATAAATAGATGATAAATATAAAAAGATACAAAAAAAAATTAATTATAAATAAATATTATAGTTCACACACATTTGAGGAAAGTCTCTACCTTAGCTGAACTATGAAAAAAAGTTTGATATTTTTTTTGTCTTCTAATATATCAAAAAAATTACTCAAGAAAATAAAAAATCATAGCCTTGTTATTATCACAATAAACTAGTAATGTAAAAAATAAACAACAATAATATGCATATTTGTGTTGGAGATCCTTTAAAATAATTAATGACTATATATTCATCCCATTTGTGAGAAAATAAATGATTTGTTAAGTATTGTATGAGCTTTTAAACCACAAATTCTATGTATGATCTTATTATTGGGAGATTAAACAGTTTTTCTACAATTTATTTATAACTAGTTTGATTACGATTTAAATTGCCATTAAATGTATAAATCTTAATATTCTACTTCATAGTTGCAGATCTAGGTTTAAATGTTGTTGTTATAGTAGTATTAAAGAATATGTTGGTGTTATTTTTCTACAATATAATTCATTATGAGATTTGGACAATTATTATATGATGATATATAAAAAACTTAAGTCATGTAACTGAAATTTTAATTTTACTTAAAAAAGTGATATGGTAAAAAATTTAGTTTATTAAATCTAAATGCTCCATGAAGAATAATTTACAAAGGTTAAAAATGATTTGAACCAAGTCTATTTGTTGAAAAAAGGCTATTATGATGGATCGTCATATAATGGTCTAATTAATAAGTAATCAAATAAATCGAAATTAGATTAATAAATGAAAATCTATTATGAAGGTAATTAGTAGATACAATATCAATGATATTCAAATTGTGTAAAAGATTGAATTTGAAGATTAACATTTTAGTCTAAACTATAAAGTTTAGGGACTCATATAAAGAATAGTCAAGGTTATGGCCCATGATGACATCTACTTAACTAATGATAGGATTGTAATTAAAGTTAAATTAAAACTTTAATTTCAATCCTATATAAAAGATAATAATCTTCATTCCTTCACAGAGACAAAAGAAGATCTAAAAATATTTATTGGTTATATGATCATATCATAAATGAACGATCCAAATCTTCACGAAGACAAAAGAAGCCTTTGTATATAAGATAAGTAAGGGCCCACTGGCCCGCACGACTTTGCTTTTGGTCCACTTCCAAAAGGTAAGATAAGTAAGAATAGTTCGACTTCATAGTTGCAGATCTAGGTTTAAATGTTGTTGTTATAGTAGTATTAAAGAATATGTTGGTGTTATTTTTCTAAAATATAATTCATTATGAGATTTGGACAATTATTATATGATGATATATAAAAAACTTAAGTCATGTAACTGAAATTTTAATTTTACTTAAAAAAGTGATATGGTAAAAAATTTAGTTTATTAAATCTAAATGCTCCATGAAGAATAATTTACAAAGGTTAAAAATTATTTGAACCATTCTTAAATATAAGTTAACCAAAACCCCAAATATCATCATAAATAACATAAAAATTACACAACACTTATTATTTGAATGGAAATAATTAAAGTCTATTTGTTGAAAAAATGCTATTATGATGGATCGTCATATAATGGTCTAATTAATAAGTAATCAAATAAATCGAAATTAGATTAATAAATGAAAATCTATTATGAAGGTAATTAGTAGATACAATATCAATGATATTCAAATTGTGTAAAAGATTGAATTTGAAGATTAACATTTTAGTCTAAACTATAAAGTTTAGGGACTCATATAACGAATAGTCAAGGTTATGGCCCATGATGACATCTACTTAACTAATGATAGGATTGTAATTAAAGTTAAATTAAAACTTTAATTTCAATCCTATATAAAAGATAATAATCTTCATTCCTTCACAGAGACAAAAAAGATCTAAAAATATTTATTGGTTATATGATCATATCATGAATAAACGATCCAAATCTTCACGAAGACAAAAGAAGCCTTTGTATATAAGATAAGTAAGGGCCCACTGGCCCGATCCAAATCTTCACGAAGATAAAAGAAGCCTTTGTATATAAGATAAGTAAGGGCCCACTGGCCCGCACGACTTTGCTTTTGGTCCACTTCCAAAAGGTAAGATAAGTAAGAATAGGTCGATCTCCACACTAGTGTGATATTGTCCGCTTTGGGCCCACTGGCCCGCACGACTTTGCTTTTGGTCCACTTCCAAAAGGCCTCACACTAATGGAGATGTATTCTTAACTTATATACTGATCTTTCTTCCCATGTTTAACCGATGTGGGATGTGGGACTTTGGTCGCACCTAACAATCCTCATCTCGAACAAAGTACCACTCTAGCCTCCTCTCAATTGACTTCCATTCGCCTACTCTAGTCAGGTGAAGAGAAACCTGAACTCTAGAGCTTTAGGGCAAATCTATCTGCTCACTATTAGATGACACTGTGCCGCTCCTTGATCAAGCCACCTGCTTGATGAACTATTTGGCATTCTATCTTTAGATGAATCTGCGCTGCTCCTTGATCAAGCAGCCTGCTTGATGAGCTATCTAGCACTCTATCTTTAGATGAATCTACACCGCTCCTTGATCAAGCCACCTGCTTGATGAGCTATCTAGCACTCTATCTTTAGATGAATCTGCATCGCTCCTTGATCAAGCCACCTGCTTGATGAGTCATCTGACGCTCCATCTATCCAGCAGATCAATCACCTTGGCATCCTGAGAATTTCACCCACATCACAACCCACCACACCCTGATACCATTTGTAGGGAATATTGGGTCAGTATATTCCGCTTTTGTATGTAAGTAAGAATACTCCGATCTCCACACTAGTGTGATATTTCTTAACCGATCTCACACTAATGGAGATGTATTCTTAACTTATATACTGATCTTTCTTCCCATGTTTAACCGATGTGGGATGTGGGACTTTGGTCGCACCTAACAGTTCCTATATGTGTGCCTCTCATAAAGAATTTCTTTATATATATTGTTCAATGGAAGAAGGAACTGAATAAAGAAACAACATTTCTATTTCATGTAAGTTTGTTTTTATTCTTCATTCGGGGAATGTACTAAATATACTAAATGAGACTATTTATTTATGTAAAAAATTAAAATTTAAACAATATAAATTCTAATAAGTGGTATCAAAGCTACCCACCTAACTTTGATTTATAACATTTTATGTAAAAATATGATATGATAAGCATACGATTTTATCCTCTATCAAAGATCCACACTAATGATTAATTATTGCTAGACTTCGTAGTGGTGTATGGATCTACAATTTAAAATCAAGTATTATTTAGTCTTCTAAAAATTAAAACATGTTACTTTATGTGTCTAATTAATTAAGTACAAATTTGGAAGAAATTTATGGGGTTTCATCGACGTCTAATCATAGTTCCCCGATATAGTAAGCCTTAATTGAATCAGAAACAATAATAGTTTTTATACTGCGATACATCTGATTGTTGGCATAAAATACCCTTGTTTCTTGGCGTAATTTCTATAGCAATAACTCGAAACGCCATGACGCGCTCTATGGCTGCCGCAACGATGTCATTATTACTTCAACATAAATCCTTCGTTGTAGCTTTGCATAGTATGCGCACCTATAAAGGTCATTTCTTCATACTTGAACCACCTAATTATCTTGAATTATATATATATATATAGTTGTTTGGTGTTTACTAATCATGTGGATTGCATGATTAATGTCATCTTAACTTTGGTAAGTAGCTCATAAAAACCAACATACACACTATAATGATATCGCAAGTACTACCAACCCAAATGAAGTTTAATATTTCACATAATTAACCTAACCATGAGACTATAAATGAATAATTGATCATTAAATATATGATCGAAATAGGGAAACCTAGCCCAATATATCACATTGCGATAATCGTTATTGGAGGGTTCTCCCGAATTAATTTAATTGAAATTGGATTGACAATTACGTTTATTAAACTCATACAGGTCCATGTTAATATGTTTGCTAAAATAATAGTATCTTATTAGAGGTGTTAAGCTATGGTTTATACTTTGCATCAATATTTAAACATTATTTAATATTTATATGCCAATAAATATGTTACCCGTGTGTTCTTTGTTTTGTGTGTGTTGTTAATCTAACAAAATTAAATACCTTTAACACATTATTGGGCAATAAACATTCTGTTTTAATTATATTAGATTTTTCGAGTGAAAAAATGCACTCAGTTTTATTTATATTGTTATAATTTTGACATGACATTAAGGACTAAGCAACTCACGCCCCTCGTTGAAGATAGTTTTAAGGATAACAAGAATATGAGGTGTAGCAAACGTCAAATCAATTGTTCTTGACAATCATGAAATGTGGAATACTTTTGTCATTTAATAGGGCTATCCTAACTTAGACCATTAATTCAATTGAAATTCTCAAAGAAGTTAAAATACATTTTAGCAATAATGATAATAATAAGGAGTATGTTCAGATATTATTGAGTCAGTTCTCTACCATTAAGTTTGATAGCAAATGTATAATAAGATAAAATATTTTAGGAATGATCGCCACAAATTTAAAGATACTCAAGGTTGACCTTTTAGAGGAATCCGTGGTAGGGTTTGCATTTTATTATTTTTCTCAACGGTTTAAAAGATTTTAAACCTCTTATAACTATCAGTATGAGAAGTGGACAATTAGTAAGCTGATTTATCATGGTATTGAGGATGAGGAAATGTTGAAACAAAAACGTCTTAAGTTGCATATGTTAAGTTCTACCCAAGAGTAAAATAAGATAAAGTATGATGAAGCAGTTATTAAGTGTTCTAGCTCATGAGCAAAAAAATCTAAGGAATCACAAGTTGTAAGCCAATGTTTATTTAACAATAAGCCTGAACATCTAAAAAAAGGTGCGAAAAATACCAAACTTGTATGAAAGTTAAAGGTAATCTCACAATTATGGTATTTTTAGAAATAAATTTAGCTTCAGTTTCAAGAAACACATTATGGATTGATATGACAGTGACCACCCATGTTTGTATTTCTATGCAGGGTTTGATAAGAAGTCGAAACCTCAGAGATAGTTAAATATTAATCTATTAAGAATGAGGGTAGTTCATGATTAGTTAATGTTATTTGTGATTTTTGGTTGTTACTTTCTACTAGATATTTCTTTCATGTGAAATATATAAGAAATAATTTAATGTATTTCCCTATGTTAGCTATGTTTAGATATTCTAGTTTTTGGGAATAATCAAACGACTCTTTTTTACATAATAATGTGGTAGACCCTCGATATTTAATTATCAATGATAAGTTGTATTCATTAAATTCTATTAAGTATCACAAAGAGCCAATGAATATACATATATACCTAATAAACTAAATTTTAAGGATGAAAATTATAGAAGTCTTTAGCACAAACTCTTAGGTTATAATTCTAAGGCAAGAATGGATAAGTTTTTTTGAAGTATTTATGAAGTTCTCTTGATTACTTATACTTTAGTTCTTGCATCGAATGGGTCAATGGAAAACATGAAACTTTTAAGTGCATACAGAGCAAAAGAAATCTTAGAGTTGATACATAATAATATTTGTAGACTGTTCCCAAATGTATATTGGAACGAGCATTTATATTTTTATATAATTATAGATGACTTCTCTTTATGTGAGTATTTATACCTTATTCATGAAACATTACGAGATCGTAGATAACATGATAGCTTTTAGTATTGAAGCTAAAAAACTTACTAAGAGAATTAGGTACGTGAGATTTAAAGGTAGTAGTGAATAGTATAGCAGATACAACGGTTTGGGCGAACAAAGACATACACTATTTTCCAAGTACATAGATGAGTGCGGTATTATAGTTCCTCATTTTATAATTTCGGTTCGTCCAACATGAATGCTATAACTGGACGCTTACTAATATGATAAGAAGTATAATTAGTCATTCAACTTTACCACTATCACTCTGGGGAGATGCCATCAAATGGGTTGCATGCATTCTCAAGATAGTTCCAATAACAGCATCTAGACGTTTCATAAACTTTGAGTTGGGCGCAATCTAAGCTTAAATCATCTGTATGTTTTAGGATGTTCATCTTAAGTTCAACCTTATAAGATGAATAAAAAAATGACCATAATACGGTTAGCTGTTATTTCATTAAATATTTAGAACATTCAAAAGGTTTTCATTTTTATGATCCTTCAGCAAAAAGTATATTTTCTTTGGAAATAACAAGATTATTTGAGGGTATTGAGTTTAGAGGGCAAAAAATAAGGAACATATGTTCATTTTAAAGAAGAATCGTTAAAGAGTCATGAATGTCCAAACAAATATAAGTAGGTCATGAAGCCAATATATCACACCGTAATGATCCATGTTAATGAATTGATATTCAAGTATCAAATTATTTGGTTTCAATGCTAGCCATTTCAGTTTCGCTTGAACATGAAAATACTCAATATGATATATGTCTTCCGTATAGGAACAAAAATGATTTTTTTTAAGAAAATCAAACGATATATCCTCAATAAGTACAAACATAAGAAATATTTCCCTTAAGAAGATCCACTAGATAAATGAATAATATCATATATTTGGATTATATAGTATATATTAACATATATAAAAATTCAAATCGTGTAAAGGTAAACAATCCGTCGTGTTTCTGTGAAGCCATGAAGAGTTATGATTTTTAGTTGCGGATCAGTACTGCGAAAAAAATAAGCCAAATAGATATCAGTGGATTTACAAGACCAAACGGGATTCCAAGGGTAATGTGAAGAGACAATAACACAAGTTATGGCCAAATGTTATACCCAGTGTAAAAAGATTGATTTTAAAAAGACTTTATCTTCAGTTTCATCTAAAGACTTTTTTAGGACAATCATGAAACTAGTTGTACACTTAGACCTATAGATTCATCAAATGAATGTTAAGACTTTTTCTAATGGTGATATTAAGGAAACAATCGGTATGGTGTGGCCTAGTTGGTTTAAATTAAATGAGACACAAACTTAAGAAATCTATTTATGAGCTCAAACTAGATTCTCAATGGTGTCATAAGTTTTTTGAAGTTAAAATATTCTTTGGTTTTGAGACGAAGTCAATTGATGATTGTGTGTATCGAAACGTCAGTGGGAGTAAGTTGATATTTTTAGTATCATATGTTGATGAAAAAATATTGGCCATGGACGATAATAAAAATTATTATATACCACTAAGAGATTTTTATAGAATAAATTTGATATAAAATATCTTGATGATGTAGCTTTTGTATTAGGAATCCATATTCACCGGGATCGTTCTCATAGAATCCTAGGATTGTACCAAAATCCATATATATAAAGTATGTTACAACGTGATAGAATATCAAATAACAAACCTTTGAATACCCCAACTACAGAAGGAAACGAATTAAGTATAAGTCAATATTCAAAGATTATGTTTGATATTGAATAAATACAAAATATTTAATATTCTTAGAAAATCATAAGTCAAATGTATGCTTAAGTTTGTAAAAGGTGGGATGTTGAGTTTGTTGTCAGATTGCTGGGAAGGTATGTAAATAATCCAAGGATGAACCATCAAAAATTGGTCAAAAAATATTTAGTTTTAACAACAAACAAAATAAAACATGTTGACACATAGGAAGTCGGATAATATGGATATCATTGGTATTACGAATCATATTTAGATGATTTGTTGTGGAATTTAAATCACGGTAAAAGGAAGAAAATACCCTATGGATGTTTTATGACAACAATTCTGCAGTTCAATATTCAAACAATATTAAAAGCTCTCCTATGTCCAATCATATAGATATCAAGTATATGTTAGTAAAAAAGATTACATAATCATCAAATCAACATAGAGAATATCGAGACAAACTCAATGATGTAAAATCCTCATACTAAATAAATTTTACCTATAATATTTTAAGAACACAATATTAAAATGGATGTTGTTTGTTAAGATAATCATTGATTTAAGTAGGAGTTTGTAATAGGTCATGGGATATATTTTCTATTTGGATGTGTACACTTAAGTTATAAATACCAACATATATAATAAGTATGCGCATATGACTTTTATCAACTTCTCTTACTTATTAAGTAGATCTTCACTTAAACTAAGAAAATTTAAAAATAAATATGTGTGATTACATTTCACATTATTCTTATGTTAAACAACCATATATATATATAAAATTGATTGTTATCGATAATGATGAGAGAATAATAAATGAACTAGAAGACTTTAGAAAGCTAGGGATAGAATTTGACATAAAGAAAGTTTTTTATGAGTAATTTGTAATTATGTAATACAAAATGATCAATCTGTAAATAACAAACTTGAGGAAGAGACCATAATTAGTAATTTGTTTAGATATGTGGAGCCCAACAAATGTAATATAAAAGCACCCACCCCTTTTGGGGAAGGATGATTGATTTAATGATTGGGCAATTATTGCTTATGACTTTCTCTCTAAAATGTCAAAAATTATTGGTGGAAGAAACTCAGGCTTCAGAAATGGGTTCTTGTGATCAGTTGGAGCAGAACTAGTTCCAAAGATCTCGTGTTATAGTCCAGCCACCTTGGATAAATGTGCAACCTAAAGTAGTGAATCAGTTTCCTTCGAGGCCCAGGGTAAACCAACAAGCATATAGTACACAACAGGGAGCTAGGCCAATTTCTAATAAATGGGTTCGTCCAGATCATTTCACAGATTTGATTGAGTTTATGGCCACAATATTTGATAAAACTCGAAGTCAAGTGAAATTTCCCAAGCCCTTCCCTATACAAACTCCATGGGAAAGTAGAAACAACAGATATTGCAAATATCATGAAGACGTTGGGCATGACAAAAAACAAAGCATAGCATTAAAGAAAATACAAGTATTGATAGAAAATGGGAAGTTTACCAACTTTGTAAAGAAACATTCATAGAAAAATTCGACAACTACAGAAGAATCAAAAGAGGAGATTGCTCTGCTTATCTCTGAGGAGATTGATTCTTTCGATATTACAACAGAGTACTTGGATCCAAAAGAGAGAATGAACGACATTAGCATTGTGGAAGAAATCATCCCGAGGAAAAATGTTAGTGATTTATGTGCATTTTTCAAATGTTTGGTAATTTTGGGGGGTGATAATGCTGCAGGAAATTTGAACATCTCTTGAAAAAGACACATAGTCAGCATGACTACTCAGCTTGAAGTGGGTGCCTTAGCACATCTGCATCGAATTCCTTCCCCAATAATTTGTTTTAAAGATAATAATATGAGAAATATGGCAAGGCCACATGAGGATGCAGTAGTAATTGCAACAGGAATAACCGGTGATCAAGTATAAAGAGTTTTAATTGACACATGCAGCTCCGCCATCATCTTATCATGAGCACTTATAAGAAAATCATTGACCCAGCCGTGATCTGAAGATCGGATCAAACTATTATGGGATTCACATAGGTGACAGTTGAAGTGCTTAGAGTGTTTGAAAGTGTGGTTGAGCTGGGTCGAGGGCCATTTAGAAAATAAGTTGAAATTTTGTTTATTGTAGTAGACGCACCAACATATTACAATGCTATTTTTGGGAGGTCTTGGCTATCCAAGATGCATGTGGTAATCTCTACTGTTCATCAATGTTTAAAATATATTGTGGGGAATAACATTAGGATAATTAGAATCAGAAAAAAATGGCTAGAGAGTGCTACCATAATGTCTTGTCTTCCAAGCAAGTTCGAGAGAATGAGTCAGAAAAAACATAGCAATTAGTGGGGACTTCTTTGGATCCAACCCTATTGATGATATGAGGGAGTCCCCTGGTCTTTTGGTTCCTGATGAAACTTACAAAGATCAGGTGTATCAAAATGGTAAAGTTTTGAAGATTGGAACGAATTTATCTCCAAGTCTAAGGGAAAGACTAATTAATTTTTTATATACAAAGTTAGATATGTTTGTCTGGTACTCCGATGACGTAACTAGGGTGCCTCATGAAATAATTTTCCATAAGATATCAATCAATAATAATGTAAGGCAAATCATATAAAAATGAAGACCTCTTTCTCAAGAAACATCTGAGGCAGAAGTAGAGCGTTTATCCATAGTACGGCACATTCGAGAATCATAATATCCTTTGTGGGTAGAACATCCGGTATTGGTAAAAAAATGGCAAATGGAGAATGTGTGTAGATTTCACAGACTTAAATATGGCTTGTCCAAAATATCATTTCCATGTCCCACTGATTGATCAGTTGGTAGATTCCACATCAGGAAATCGATTACATTCTTTTATGGATGCTTATGTAGGGTATAATCAGATTAAGATGGATCTGAGAGATGAAGAGAATACTTCGTTTATCACTGGAAGGGGTTTGCACTGTTACAAAGTAATGCCTTTTGGTTAAAAATACAGGGGTAACTTATCAGCGTTTAGTGAATAAAACTTTTGAGGCGCAAATTGGGCGAAATGTTGAAGTATATATCAATGATATGCTGGTAAAAAGTCCTAAGAATAAGGATCATATTGATGATCTAGAGGAAACTTTTATTAACTTAAAAATGGTCAACTTAAAATTAAACCTAGAAAAATGTACATTTGGGATTCGATCAGGAGAGTTCCTCGGATATACAGTAAGTGAAAAAAATATTGAAGCCGACCCAACATAGTTAAAAGTTTTAACGTCTATGACTCCCCCTCAAAATATAAAATAAGTTCAAATATTAATAGGTAGGTTGACATCACTGAATAGATTTATATCTCTCTATTCAGATAAATGCGTTCCTTTTTTCCAGGTATCAAGGCATGTAAATTGTTTCCACTGGACAAAGGAATGCTCTTATGTTTTTCATCGGATTAAAGAATACTTTTCTTCACCAGAAATTCTCATAAAGCCTATTCTGGGGAAAGTATTATTTGTTTATATAGCAATTTTAGATTATGTTGTGAGTGTCATGTTAGTCCGAGAAGAAGAAAAAGTTCTACTACCAGTGTACTACATCTAGTAAAAGTTTTTTTTTATGCAGAGAAAAAGTATTTGAAGTTAGAAAAATTGGCCCTTGCGTTAGTAATTGCTACTCCAAAAATGAGACCATATTTTCAAGCTCATTCTATTTTGGTACGCATGTCTTTTTTGTTAAAAACCTTTCTTCAAAGACCTAGCATTTCGGGAAGAATGACCAAGTGGTCGGTTGAATTATGAGATTTTGATATTGAGTTTAAGCCCATGACTGTGATCAAAGCACAAGCCTTAGTATACCTCTTAGTGGAATTTCATTCTGAGCGGTCAGATATGGAAATTGATGAGAATAATTTCGAAGCAGAGTGTGTAACCGGACAGATGGAGGTTCGAGTATATCAGGAAGTGGGGCTGTGACACAGTTGATTTCTCTGAAATGAATAACTATATATCAAGCCATCCATTTTGGGTTTAGAGCAACAAATAATGAAGCAGAATACAAGGCGGCTTTAGCAGGCTTAAGACTTGCACAGATCTGTATGGCTAGAAAAGTTAAGTTAGTCAGTAATTCACAGCTCTTCGTTAATCATGCATCTGGATAATCTGAATCTCGAAAAGATCATTTAGTAAAATATTTGAAGGCACTAAAAGATTTGGTTGTAGCCTTCGAAAATGTTAATTATGAACATGTCCAAAAAGAAGAAAACTTTGTGGCAGACTCTTCAGCAACTGCTTCATATTCGGAGGCATATCCATAGATTATTACACAAGAAATCCCATCAATTATTAAGAATTCGGAGCAAGAAGTTGGAATAATAGATGAAGACCTTCGAGTATATGTTTGTGAAGAGAAGGATTGAAGACTAGATATTATTAGTTTTTTAGAAAATGATAAATTACCAGTTAACAAATCATTCTCTAAAAAATACGTTTTAAGTCTCATGGATACATGGTTTTTGGAGGTATTTTGTATAAAAACAAATCAGTAGACCTTTACTCTGATGCTTGGGTAAGAAATAATCACAGATGATATTATCAAAATTGCATGATGGAGAAGGATCTGCACATTATGGGTACAAGGCTCTAATAAGAAGAGTATTTTTGGCAGGATACTATTGGCCTATGATCTCTTCCGATGCGAAAACGTTGGTTAAAAGGTATGAGACTTGTCAAATATTTTCCAACATAATTCATAAACCAGGAGTTCCCTTCAAAAGCATATCTGAGGCACTATCGTTTGATCGATGAGGACCTGTACCAATGGCTCTTGAAGGGTGACATGCAATAATTGTGGGAGTAGATTACTTTTCCAAATGGGTTGAGGCAGAGCCGTTAGCAGGAACAAAAGATAAAGATGTCATTAGATTTATTACTTTGAATATGTTGTCGCTTTGGGGTGCCAATGAAAATCACAACGGATAGCGGAACTCAATTTGACAATACAAATTTGAAAAATTATTGTGACTCTCAAGGGATACAACAATACTTTTCAGCTCATTTTCACCCCTAGGAGAATGGGAAAGTAGATTTCACCAATCGAGTAATTATTGATGGCAAAAAGAATAATTTGGAAGGAAAGGCAGGAAAATGGTCGGATTAACTTTAAGAAGTTTTGTGGGCATATCGAACAACTCCTCGAACAACAACGTCAAAGTCTCTATTTGCATTGGTATATGTGATAACGCGGCGGAAACAGAAGAAGAAGCAACGATAGATGAAACCCTAATTCAAGGGTAACATGATGCAACCCTAATCTAAGGGTAACAAAGAGTGAAATTTTCACTTATAAAAATATATTATTCCCAAGACTTCCAATAACTTAAGGCATAAGAGGCTTTATATAATAGCTTCTCAAAACCCTAAATTAGAATACAAGGAAATAAAATAAATATTCTAAAATAAAATAAAATAAAATAAAATAAAATAAAATAAAATCAAATCTTAATATAATTAGATTTGATTTAAATACATAAGATATTTGAATAAAATAAAATAAAATAAAAAGGCTTTTGTTTGGACTTTCTGGGCTACATCATCCTCTCCTAGTTGACAAGAATTTGTCCTCGAATTCACAGCACCATCACCATCAAGAACCCAAATTATTTATTTTATTTTATTCAATCGTTACATTGGGAATTATAATTGTTAACCTTATCGGAATAAGATAAATTCTTCTCGAGTGTTCCTTATACGAAGTAACATTCAAGCCATCCAGTTGAAGGAAAAAATAAGTTTCGAAAACCTTTTCATAGCCTGAAGACAACATCCCCATGTCCAGTTGATGAAAAAAATGGTTTTGAAAACCTCTTCATAACCTGAGACAGCATATCGAGAAGAAAGTTTTACCTTGATTCGACGATTGGTAGTCAATTTAACTCCTTCAGTAACCGGTCAATATGATCGTCATTGAAACGCCTAGTGTGTCTCTCGAATACCAAACGATCTTTGAGATCTTCATGGCCGTATGTTGTTCTCTCCTTTAGACCTTGAATCAGATGAAATCAAGATTCAGAAACATGCTTGACCCGTAGCAGGAACTGAGGCTCTGATACCAAACTGATGACGCGGCGGAAACAGAAGAAGAAGCAACGATAGATGAAACCCTAATTCAAGGGTAACATGATGCAACCCTAATCTAAGGGTAACAAAGAGTGAAATTTTCACTTATAAAAATATATTATTCCCAAGACTTCCAATAACTTAAGGCATAAGAGGCTTTATATAATAGCTTCTCAAAACCCTAAATTAGAATACAAGGAAATAAAATAAATATTCTAAAATAAAATAAAATAAAATCAAATAAAATAAAATCAAATCTTAATATAATTAGATTTGATTTAAATACATAAGATATTTGAATAAAATAAAATAAAATAAAAAGGCTTTTGTTTGGACTTTCTGGGCTACATCTTTATTTTATTTTATTTTAGAATATTTATTTTATTTCCTTGTATTCTAATTTAGGGTTTTGAGAAGCTGTTATATAAAGCCTCTTATGCCTTAAGTTATTTTAAGTTTTTGGAATAATAGATTTTTTATCTCTGAAAATTTCACTCTTTGTTTCCCTTAGATTAGGGTTGCATCATGTTACCCTTGAATTAGGGTTTCATCTATCGTTGCTTCTTCTTCTCTTTCCGCTGCGTCATCAGTTTGGTATCAGAGCCAGGTTACTTTCTGGGCTACATCAATATGGAATGGATGCAGTAGTACCATCCGAGGCAGTTCTTTCGTTTTATCGTGTCATAACATATTCTGAAGAGTCTAATGATGTAAATAGAGTAGGGGAGCTGTACTTGATTGAAGAAAAAAAAAGGGGGCATAAATAAAGTCGCTACATTATCAAACATTGATGAGAAGTAAATATGCCTCCAAAATAAAACGAAGAGAATTTAAAGTGACTGATCAAGTGTTAAGAAAGATTTTTCTTCATACCAAGGAAAATTACCTCAGAAAGTTAGGTCCTAATTGGGAGGGCCCATATGAGATAACAGACAAAATGAAGCCGCAAACGTATCGAATTAGAGATAAAGAAGGAAGAAGTCTGAAACACCCATGGAATATAGAGTATCTTAAGTTGTATTTGGATTGAATGTAAAAAAAATATATGTTTTGGTGTGAAGTATCGGTGGCACACTCTTTCCTACCCTGATGGCACAGGAAGGTTTTAACAAGGTGCCATATTAGCCGATTTATATATATATATATATATATATATATAAGCTTTTGTCATAAAATTATTCTTATAAGTCTGGACCTAAAAGGTTTCCAACGAAAGTTGGTCTCAAACTATTAAATTTTCAACCTAAAAGGTCTTCCAACGAAAGTTGGTCTCAAACTATATAATTTTGGACCTAAAAGGTCTTCCAACAAAAGTTGGTCTCAAACTATTTAATTTTGGACCAAAAAGGTATTCCAACAAAAGTAGGTCTCGAACCATTTAATTTTGGACCTAAAAGGTTTTCTAATGAAAGTTTGTCTTAATTATTCGAATCATAATGAAAGTGTAACTAAAAACTCGATGTACTTCATAAATCATCGAGTTGGTAAACACAACTGCCTTGAAAATAACGAGGAATTTATAAAAATTGCCTCGAAGATTATAAGAACTTTAAAAAAATTGCCTCGAAGATTATGAGGACTTGTTACAATTTTTCTTATTCTTAAGTTTCAGGAGAATCACCTTCATTAGATTCTGTATCTTGACTATCAATCACAGATATCCCAGGTGGACGATATTCGAATGGGACATGTTCCCAAAAATTACCCAAGTTCAAATTAGGGTAGCGCTCATGAATTTCCATGATCAACCCATACCTAACGGTTGCGTCTGTCGCATTTAATTTGTCTACGCACTTAACAGCATAAGCTTCAACAACATCCTCCTTATCTTTTTTTTTTCATGAGCTAAGATAAGCTGCTTTTCTTTTACGATCCTCTCAAAATCCTTGAAGCACATATTAAATTTGTCCGATGCCATGTCATTTCCCTATTTGTAAGTTGCAATGAGCATCTCCTTAGTGGCGTTTTACTTTGTGTAAAAATCCTTCTCTTTTTTGCAACACTTTTCAAGAAGCATGACATAATCTTCAGTTAAGACCAATTTTTCAAACTTGTTTCTCAAGAGTTGACTATTGTTGTTCAAGCTCCTCGACTCGCGCTTTAGCTGATAAAGCTTCAGATTTATAGTAAATTTTCCGATCTTTCAAATGCTGCATATTTTTTCCAATAGTAACAGAGGAATTAAGCAGCTTGTGAAGGCAAAAAGAAAATTCATTTTCTCAAAGAATATCAAACGAATTATCCGAGGAACCAGCCTCAAAGGGAACCAAAATGGGGTGATCAGTATTTTGGATATCATCTTGAGGGTCTTGAATGGTCACATCGATTGGTGGATGTTGGGAGGAGTCAGATTCAATGACTATCCTTTCTGGTGAAGTTTTGGTGTGCTTAGTTTCTTTATTTTTTTAGGAACCAACTGCGCAGAACGTTTTACGATTTATTCTAATGCCTTTCAATTTTTGTTGACATTTCTTCTTAGGAGAAGCTTCACTGGGAGATTTTTATGAGCTTGGATAGAGAGATTCTTAGACCTTTTGTGTTTTTTAGCTTTGGAATTTTCAGCATCATTTTCATCCTCGTGAGTTCTGGAACCATAAGTCTCTTCTTTTTCTAAGGAATTATCTGAGTCTTCATTTAGATGGCTATTTGCTCTATATTTTATTGAAAAAATACTACATCCTTTGCTTCCATTCGGTCTAAAACATCTTGCTGAGTAAGAGGAACCATGAGCTCTTCCAAAGATAATTATTCTGATGGATTCAATCTCCATAGGCGACTTATGGCAAGATTGGTAGGCGTAAAGCAGAGTCAGAATTTGTTGGACCAGGAAGTCTTAGCCCACAAACTTAACTCGGTAAAGATGGTTGTTTCTTTAGGAACGAATTCGGTGTAGGACTTAGATATTCAAGTCATTCATAATTAGAAGACATGAGAAAAATTCGGAGGAAAATAAAGGGGAAATATACCTCTGTTAGTCCATATGAGTGATAAGTTGTGGGGATTATCGGTGGTTGCCTCAGATCCATTTTTTTGTGTGCTACGAGCAAGTTCTTATACTCAACGAAAACAGGGTGTAGATAATAGTGCAATCCCCAATTCATCAGCTCAATATAAACAATTAGTTCATTTTCTCTGACTGACAATGGCGTTTCCCCTGCAGCTGGAAAATGGATGGAAATAGTAGAAGGAATTCCCTATCGGCTTCTATGTTTGGTTTCTTCGAAAGTATCATAATATTTGTATTGCACTTTATGCAAGGCTAAAATGTGTTTATTTTCGACCGCTCTGAGGTTTCTCCCAACTAAAGCATCGATTTCGGGAGAGAGTTGAACAATTTTTTTTCACCTCATTGTCTTCTATGGAGCATAGTTCCCCTCTTTGATTTGAAGAGTAGTGGTATTTATTTCTTTCTCTCGCAAGGTAGTAATGGAATTTTTCTCCTTGACAACTTGAGAAGTAGTAGAAATTGAAGTGGTGGTAGTTGTTTTTTCTTTTTCAATTGGGACTAGCATTCCATCAAAAGTAGCCAGCTCTTTTTCTTCACCAAAAGCTAAGGCTAGAGCATTTGTTAGTATTTTTTTCATCAGACTTGGCAGTAATAGAATAAGCAGGAGAGACCCCAAACCAGTCTCTGAAATAGGTTTGAGGGTTTGCTTTGTCATCAGAGCAACGTCAGCTTTTGTCAAATTTCGATGAGGAATTTCTAGCGTTGGACGAGGAGTTCCATGTGGAGTAGAAGACGGAGTAGCATGAATTTCCGATTGAGACTCTTTGAAATGTTTGAATATTTATGTTTACCCTCGCTATAATACCTTTTCCTTTTCAAGGAGAAGCCCTTTGAGTGTTTATCTTTTCTCATTTTTAAGAGTCACTATTGTCCATTGTTGAGCAAGCGTGAGTGGGGGGCTGAGAACAGATGTTCGAAGGGATGATTGCAGTGAAAATATCTGAGGGAGGCCAGACACGGTAGTATGTGACAACGGTTTTTTGGGGATTTGGTTCAACATATAGACCTGCAGCTTTCCTTTCTTCGGCTTTATGACTGATTGTTAACCACTCCGAAATCCAAAAGTTCTTTGGCATAAACCATTTATCTCTCTAGAATAATTTTTTCAGAGCTTTATCTCTCTAAAAGTGTTGATATTTAATCGATAAGGAGCTAGGGAGTTTATAAGAAAGGTATAGGCTCTAAAATATTTTAAAACCCAAGGATGTGAAGGCTTGTTTGCCTAGGGATAAACTATCCAGATTAAATGTAATAAGTGCCTAGGGACACGTCACACCGCTCTTAGGATAGTTCATATAACAAAGAGGGACACATAAAGGGCATCTTAATCGACAGCTGACAAAAAAAAAACATTTTCATTGGTGGTGTTAGAAAAAGTCATGACGTCGCAAGTGAAGAAAAGTTAGGAAAACGTTTGGTATGGATGCTAAGAGGATAGATAAAATTTGAGGATACTGTCTGTGAACAAAGTAAATAAAATCTCAAGAAAAACTTCGCGGAATATTTATTTGTTCAAGGATTTGAGGAAGATTTATTTTCTCAAACACTCGAGGGTGCTTTCTGTGAGCGAAGTAAATCAAAGCTCAATGAAAAGTTTGGGGAAGATTTCTTTGGTCAAGAATTCGAGGAAGATTATTTTGATCAAAAGTTTGTGGAAGATTTCTTTACTTGTGGAATAGTTAACAAAATTTGATGAGGAATGCCAGGCTCAATTTGAAGAGATACTTTTTGCATTCGAGGGGAGGATTTTTACTTGACACAGTTAAAGCACCAAGTAGTTCGATGAAGATAAGATGGGTCATACTACATAAATAAAGTCTTTTAGGAGTAATTTGTAATTATGTAATACAAAAGGATTAATCTGTAACAAAAAACAAACTTGAAGAATAAACCATAACAAGTAATTTGTTTAGACATGCGGGGCCCAAAAAATGTACTATAAAAGCATCCACCCCTTTTAAGGGAAGATTATTGATTAATGATAAGACAATTATTGCTTATGACTTTCTGTCTCTAAAATGTGGAGCTTCTCTCTCTAAAACATTTACTAAGTAAGCTGTATAACGAATTTCCCTTCCAAACATAGTTTTTCTCCAATATCCCCTCCAAAGATTACTGGAACTATGAGATAGTATGATTATTGTTGCTTTCATTTGCACATATTAATGCAATGAAAACATGTTTAGATTTTTTTTGTTACTCGTCATGTTTGATATTTTTCAGTTTATCTATGAATAATGGAATCATAGAAATTTCATCAAGTAAATACCTCATTTGGAAGTATACGATGATCTAATTAGGAGATTGTTAGAATTAATCTATTATGATGGATTGTCATATACTTATTATATACTTATTGATGGATTGACTGTTGCTAATAATGGTCTGAATAATAAGTAATCACATAAATTAGAATCATACTAATAGATGAAAACTCATTATGGAGGTAATTGTATGGATACCAGCTCAAAGTCTGATATTGTGAATGATTGAATTCAAACATTGACACTTAAGTATAAGTTTTAAAATTTAAAGACTAATTTATAAATAAACACTAATCAAGGCTATAATATCTTTTAACAGAAAATTAAGTAAGGGATGTATTATAATTAGTTAAATTTAAAATCCTAATTCTAATGTTGTATAAAAGGATATTAGTGTTTATTTATTCACAACGCTGACTAAAAAAAATCTAGATTTTTCGGTTATATCATATCCTCAAAAGACATCCAAATCTTTAAAAAGACAAAAAGAACTATACATACTTTAAAAATTAAAATAATATTCACTAAGAAAAAATTATAGTTAATTCTTGTTAGAGAAATATTCACTACGTTAAAGGAAATTATTTACATGATATGTATCGTAACACTATTAACTAAGATAAATAAAAATAATGCAAGGAAAATTACTAAACTAATATTTTTGACAATATAAAGTTAGCTGAAGTGATTCAAAACTAGATTTAGAAAATTATTATAGTTTAAAGTGCCAAATTTATTGGAAAATGAATTACAACCAATTAAATTAGTAGTAAAATAAAGGAACTATACATATCATAATTGTTTTCCTCTTTTTTCTTTCCCTTTTCTGACTGCTATGTTTGCTTCTCTTATGTGTCCGTTTCTTCTTTAAGATAGGAACCTCTACGGGTATATCACCCTCTTAAAAATTAGCATCAAATATAGCTGATAAAGATTCACCAGGTGTGGTTAGCAGAGATTCATTGGGATGTTCCAATGCTTTAACACCAATAGTGTCCCTCTTTGAGCCTTGGTTAGTAGTCTTACCCTTTTTAGGCTGATGGTTGAGGGCTCTAGTCCTCTTCGGAAGAAATTTTTTTCCATGTACACCCTCAGTCCTGTTGGGGATAACTCCCGACCGAGGAGAAGTAGTCAATTATTCCCATGATAGATCTTGTTCAGATTTGGTCCTTCAAATGTGACTCCAAACCAAGTTGTTGGGGGTAAAACATTTGTGGAAGATGTTGGACAAATTCTATGCGGCCCATTCATGTTGTTTCTTAAGAGTAATCGTATCATCCTTCAGATAATGCAGATGATATTTTAGTATGGTTGTAGAAGAAAAATGCAAGGTGAGTTACCAATAATAAAAGATAAGCAATAATATAAATTCGAAGAATTACACGTGTTCTTCCAAAACTTGGTAAGACAACTCGGGTTACCTTGCTCACCAACTACTGATAAAAAAACTACATTATCTACAGCTTCGCAACTTCCAATTGGTCATCTACAACTTTATAATCATCACCCATGTTAAAGAAGTAAAAGAGGATCTGAAAATTTCAAGATAACCCAGCGATGGCAACAAATTTTTCCATTGGAATTCGAAACTTTGATAACCTATATGCCATGATACATGACATCAGAGTAAACCAAGCATTCAGACTATCCTCACTTGAGCATAGTCTCACAAATTCAAAGTAGTTAACAATATATGTATCCAAGGGAAACTGGAGACCCAAATTCAGCACATCCGGATAAATGACTAGCTCTCTTGACCATAATTTATGGGAGTTTCACCTTGTTTAGGTAGCCAAACCTTCACCCTATTTGAAAATTCCCACTTCTCGTATATATAATTCAAATCACTATCTTGGAAATAGTTATAGGGGATTTTGTCGAGAGCCAAAAGATACTTATAACCAACCTTTTGAAAGTTGGGCCTTACATGTCCAACCAATAATGGGGAAAGTGTTTCTGCCTCTGCTTCGGTAGCTTTAGCCTTGCCATCTTTACCATCTTTAACCTTTGAAGTCTTTCTCCTATCGGGCTTTAAAGTCTCAACATTCTCCTCGAATTGACCAAATATATCCATATAAGATTCTTCACTTATTTTCATCTTAATCTACCAACTCCCTTGGATTGGATCTAGAATGTTTTTTCCGATGAGAGACATTACCTTTTTTCTATTCTTCTGTTGTGATGAAGAATCAAGAGAAGGTTGAGTCTGTTAGGTGGGTTCCTTATCCCCGGAAGGTGGGTTTGTGTGAATTTTAGCAGGTCTGATCAAGCTTCGACGTGAGTTCTCCTCTATATCGGAGCCCATAACTTTAAATATAGAGGGATGTTTAGGACTAGTGGCTCCCTAAGATTGCGTGGGTTTTGATGAACAAAATTTTGAAGTAAACGATTGAACGATGGATGAAGGTTCCGTTGGGATGATGTGTATGTTGTATGGATAAACACCCGTGTAGTCGATCATTTGAGATACAATGATTATGCCTTCGGATGCGAGAAATCCTACAACCAACCTAGCTCTCTTCTTCTCCTCGTTCTTTTTGGATGAACACAACCAGTCAGTTAAAGTGGTTTCGGTAGAGAACATGCAAACTGAAGAATATCACCAGAGATTGAATTTGTTGTGGTAATAGTGGTGGAAAATGAAGAAAATATTATCGGCGATTAGCTTTGATGTGGTAAGAAAACTTAGCTTCTCTCTTTACAAGTAAATTTTATCTCTCTAGAAAAAAATATAATAAGAGAATGAGGGGATAACTTATATAAGAGACTGTAAAAGACAATCAAAAATGATTATAGAGAAATGAAAAAGCCACCAACGACTATAATCTATAGGGGAGTGAAACCGTTTACATCTATATATATATATGCCTCACTTATGGAAAAGCGAAGTTGTGCGTCTAATGAATATATGATACGTGTCCAGGGATGCGTTCAGTTAAAATTCATAAAAAAGATACCACTAATATGTCTGAATAACTCCACCAGATAAATCGAGGTTATTATTTTTGAATAGTCTGAAGCAAAATTCGAAAGGCTAGATCCAAGGGGATGATCAATCCATATACAAAAGTCTTATATGTTAACCCTCCCAAAAATAATTTTATGAGGACTAAGGGGGCTATGTGATGAGGACATAAGTATTCGAAGGATAACTCAGACAAATAAATTATTTAACCAAGATTTATTTTATGTATATATAATTGAAATGTTATTACTTTATTTATTTATTTGTTCATGGGTTTTGAACCTTGGGGTTGGGTAAGTAGGGATTGGCCCATGGACTTTGTTTGGTCCACTATGCCCATTAGGATTACTCAGCCTATAAAAAGTTTTTTGAGGACATTTATGAAGACGGCGAAACATTTACTTCTTCTGACAGATTCTCTCTCTAAACATTTACTTAAGTAGCTCTATTATTTCTCTACTCACCACCAAAAGTTAATTACATCTTGTCATGTTACCAAATAAATATCTGTATAATATTTACCTTATCAAAGCTTAGTGTTAAATTCATAGACAAGGTGGAACAATACCAAACCCGACGAGTTTTGTGCCAATTCGGGTAAGTCCAACATATTCGTGGTCCACCTACAAAAGTTTTTGCTAGGAGATGCATATTTGAAAATGAGTTCATCAATAGACCATAAGGTATCTGGGAACACCGCTATGATATTCTTCTGCCTACGAATTATATAGGACATATGTGTATCTGTGAACACCGTTATGATATTCTTCTGCCTATGAATTATAGAGGACATATGCTTGTAGAAGACAATGGGATAGCAACTGCCACGGTGAACTACGAAACTTGGGCTACAGATATACTTTGGTACGTGATATTGAACGCCGATTCATTATCCTTTTGGTAAGGAGGAACTTCATTCAACCCATCAAGATATTGCAGGTTATGTCAAAATATACGACGATTTTCATGCGTGGATTGCTGAAATATCGGGTGGATAGGGTCGTGAGAGTATGCGTTGTTCAAGCCTAATTATCTAGTCCTATTAAGAAGATTAGTTTGTTTGTTGTTTGGTAATCAACTTTTTGGTTATGGTGTTCTCGATTATTTTGTTAAATTTAATCAATTGTTTTCTGAATTTTGGATATAAGAAAAAGATGGTGAATATTTTATTTTTTGAAATTTTAGATTTTGAATATTGTTTTTAGAATTATAAATGTTTGTTTTTGTTGAATTTGGAATTGGGATATTTGTTTTTGCTGGATGTAATATTTTGTACTTTAACACCTATTTCCCACCACTCTTTCTTCCTGAAATAATTGTGAATATATAATTTTTAACACCAATTTCCGAGACCGACGGTCAGAAATAAGTGTTAAAATTTGTAGATTTTAACACATGTTTCCGAGCATAGTTGTGGAGCCGGAATATTAGGAGGTGTTATCTTTACAAAATAGAAATCTTTTCTTCTAATACATGGTAACAATACCTTAGCTTTGATGGAAAGATAGACAAGATACAAAGGGTAATCCAACAGTAATGGTTCATTTGGATAAATGCTAACCTGTGAGAAATTTAATTAATATACTTGTAAAAATTAAATTTAAATTATTATATTCATTTGAATTTATTATTTATTTTGATAAAATGATAGCGATCCTTTTTTTTATCGGACATATTTTGCGTAACACATTATAATGATATAAATGTATACCTATCTGAATTCGCATTAACTTTCTGAACTCAACTCATATATGAATTATGAATGGAGTCAAATAGTGAAAGGGATGTTTGACTAGTAAATTATTTACATATCATTTAACATTTTCACATTTTCTCGTCTGAAAATCTTTGCAGGTTTGGGTTTCTAGTCCACGTTGAAGCTTTTGTTTGACTAGTAAATTATTTACATGTGCTATTAATGGTAACCGGTACAATAAGACTTACACACGAAGAAGTTTTTATATTAAACGGTGAAATAAAACTTGCACACGATGGAGTTTTTGCACTAATGGATTGCATGATAACGTGTTCGAAAATCGATTTCACCTATTTGGTTGAATGTTAAACCTTTCAAAATTTCTAACTTTAGTATTCGTTTTCCCAATCGGTGGTATTGCTTTAGTTTTTTTTAGGTTGAGGTAATTCATGAATTTTTATTATAATACAGATTCTATTATTGCGATTATAATCGCGGATCCAAAAACTTATCGACATTATTTCTTCTTCTGCATAATCATTTTCGTTATATAGAGTAGGTTTAGATAAGGTTAACGTTTTAATCTTTTTTTTTTATTATACAGTGTTCAATTACTAGTCCAACAATCCCGCATGCGTAAAGAAACCCATAAGTACTTCTATTAACACATTCGTATTCCATTGTATCGGTCCCTCTTACTTACCATATTGTACTGATCTAACAAAAAACTGAGGGTGTACTCTGATACGAGACGTTTAATATTCTTGAATATCCAACTGCCGCAAATGTAGATATTATTTTACTTTTTTTGAATGATCCTTTTATCTTCATGTGTTTGAACCTCCAACAAAACATTTATTTTTCTCCAAAATATTTCAAATCTAAGATGGCCCGTCCCAAGAAAACACTTATGAGCGTGTGCACCTTTCACCCTATATTTTGTTACAATAACGGTTAGTGTAATGCAATTATAGAACATTAAATGTAGTTAATTCAAATTAATATAACATACCGATGGATTGTATTATTTCCAAACTGTTTGAACTTGTTTGTGTGAATATAAAAGATTTTTTTACCATATTATTTTAGCTAATTGTTTTTAGCGTATTCAAGGGGTTTAGTGTGCGCTTTGTATTCTTCTTTAATTTGGGCTATGTTCGAATATAGTACCGTCCGCGAACATTTGTTTTAGTATTTGCTAGGATATTTTTTCTTATGTGTTATCTACATAACGTGTGTGTCGCTTTGGAAAATATGTTGTCAATATATTTTATTAATATCAAATCTCTATCTGTCACCAAAATATCAGGTAACAAGGAACCGTTTTCCTGCATAAGCAACTATAATGATCCAAGTACCATGCCCCATCCAACAGTACAACCAAGTGGGCGGTGACTTAACTGGTTGCTAGTCATTTCCTATATTGGGCTTATGGGCTTTTAAACTTGACCCAAGCCCATGATCCAACCCTGAAGTCCCACAAGTTATTAACAAGTATAAATACCCCAACTACTTTCATTTATGGGGGGATATAAAATTTACTGCTAGTACACACCTCCTTTATCTCTCTACATCTCACTCGAAATATTAAATTCCTAAAAATCTTTACCAAAATACCCTTCGATCAGAAATAATCCACGCCAATTTTAATATCCATAATAATAACCTCACGAAATTTCCTTATAATATCAACAGATGCCGGGTGTGTAAAAAATAAATAGGTGATTATTTGAGACCCATCGTTTCATGTTCATTCCGTTCGATGTACATTTTCTCTCTCATCCTACCCAATAAATATTAAAGTTGCGATTGAGTGTATTTGTCTAACGTATGTTGTTTATGTCTAATATTATAAATGTTACATATGTTAAATACATTATAAGGATTAACCTCCGTTAACGGGGATAAAATGTTCCGATTACATAAACCACTTATAAACAATTGCTCAACCAATTTCTCTTCAACTGTCGTAACTTTTCTTGCTTGAGGAAATCCTTCCATAAATTCAGTTGGATCATGGTTATGCATTCCGCATTCAATTATAAAATGCATACTTCTGCATCGGTAGGATGAACATTTAGTTTGAAAGGTCAGCTGATGTAGCGAAGACTGCTGACAGACTGGTTTCTCTCTCAGGTATCAGAATTGGGTCAATAGGTAGAATGATTCGATACAGTTTTATGAAAGATGGTTGCAAGTTTATATTGGTTCCATCTAGATTAGTTTCTCTAAAAACACCACCAATTAAGGAGTTTCATGCTCATACTGCACCAGCTACCAATCTTAGTTGTGATGCTAAAATTGTTTTTGATCTCGTGTTTGACAAACCGATCTATGACAAGTATGATAATGAAGTCGAGGAGAAGAGCATTGATGTAGTAGAATTGGAAACCCCGAAAAATTTAGATATTTTGAAACTAAGTTTTCCATCAACTGTTGATGGAGAAAAAAAAAAGAATTAGTGACGAGAAATAAATCGGCACGGAGAAAGATAAAATTGATGCGAATGAAGGTAATTTGCAGCCAATAGAGGTTTCGTTGAAGAAGGGTTGCATCACTCTAAAGTTTATGTTGAAGAAGGACTACAAAGCAGTATCTTTTATCGTGGATATGTATCTTCAAGGTATTTTATGTTATCCTAAAATCAAACCTTTGATTTGGTTTTCTCTGGATACATGTTGTCGTGTTGGAAAAATGGAAGATTATATTTTTGTGTTTGAGATTATGAATAGATTGATAGAAGAAAAGAATAGTGTTTTAATGGATAAAAGATTAAGTTTTGTAATAGAACCTGGAGGAGTTTTGGATGATAGTTTGGGAAATGAAAGAAATAATAAAAAGTTAAAAGTAGAAGATTGCAATGTTTTGAATCTGATGGCAGAAATATACTCTAAAGAACTTGAAAAGCCATATGATATTCAACAAAGAGGAATTGTACCCTTCTGCAAGGGTCTTGATGTGATACACCAAATAAAGTCTAGAACTGGAAAAACAACAGCTTTTTACAGCCGCAAGGGTGTTGTTGTGCTTAGTAAATCAGTTGATAAAGCTAACATAGAACAAGTGAGTGGAATATATTTTGTTACTGTTGATCATAGTAATGCCGAAGACATGGTAAAGAGAGACAAAGCTGGAAAACCACTTCTTGACAAGAGCTCTAGCATTCAGATTCTCACCTCTCACACCCTTATGTTGGTACCAGTTGCAAACAACGGTGAACACGCCAATGTTTTTGTAGTTCTTTGAATTCGAGGTCAAATTCTTCCGAACCGGAGAAGGATGGTGTAGCGAAGACTGCAGACATACTGGTTTCTCGCTCAGGTATCGGAATTGGGTCAAATAGGTACTTAAATCGAAGATTTCGACGAGTCCGTCAGATTTAAAAGATGTGACATTATCACCAAGTCTTATACCCAAATTTGACCCGTAAAACCTTCGAAAATCAGTTTTAATATTTTAGTGTTAATTTTATTTATTTATTTATTTATTTTATAACAAGTATGTAATATCCATTATTTGGAATCAGGGTTTTTGGTAGTGCTATATAAAACATTTTATACCACATTTTGCCATCAGACTTTGATTAATAGAATTTTGAGATTATTTATCTGAGTCTTCTTTATTCTTTAACCTAGGGTTAGGGTTTTATCGTTGTTTCTTTCTTCGAATCTTTCGCCACGCTATCATCAACCATACTTTTTTGTACCCGTTCATCTTCTCTTTGCATTAGATGTTGTTAGTTTTTTCCTAATTTTTTTAGATTTATCACAAACATAAAACAATCGAGGAGTATTTTTATATTTACCATCATCATACCTACTAATCATTAATTAACACATTTTTCTACCGACACCTATTAACACATCATGGTGAATAAATAAATGAGGTCTGACAATATACTTTCAACCGATTCCTAATTTATACAACTGTAAAGAGACAATGATTCAGAAATAAATGCTTGTATACTTATTTTCGAGACACTAATTCAGAAATAGGTGTTTTAAAAAACAAAACAAACACTTATCTCTGAGTTAGTATTTCGGAAACCGTTGCTCCATAGGAAAAATATAGAGTTGTATTTCTGAAAGTATGCTTTCGAACACGTGTTTTTAAAAATTACTATTTTCGAGACTCAAATACAAAAACTAAACTGGCAGATTTTGATTTCAGTAAATATCTTAAAATCCGAATATATATAAATTTATAAGTTTTATATGATTTACGAATTTAAAATTTCAAAAACTTACGAATTTTAAATTTCAAAAAATATCTTAAAATATTTTTTTATTTGGTTGAGGGATATTATCTAATTCTAATTTACCATCAATTTAGTTGTCTTTATTTTTATTTAGGATTTTATTATTATTATAGATATAAATTGGATGGATGGGGGTATGATTATGTAATATATTTTTTTTGAATTGAAGATGCACGTATAACATTGTTATTGATGAAGGATTAACTATATGTTTTAACATTATATAATAACATCCACACATTTAAAAAAATCAAAATTTAACCAAAAAAATAATAAATCGAAACAATAGTTTTTCCCATTATTAATGTAAATAAGAATTTATGTATCTTACTCCAAAAGGGGTAGCCGAATTGGTGAAGTAAGGCATGCTTGTGATCAAAGGTCATGAATTCGAGTCTCTTTTCAAACGCTTTCTTAATTTGAACCTGTCACCTTGTGTGGTTTACCTACTGTCGTTAGTTTGCAGACTATTGCGTTAGACCGAAGGTTTACATGTTTACACTCGTTGAGTAGCGGTTCTGGATTCGCTCTAAAATTTTTATGTATTATAATGTAAATAAAAAAATTAAAGAAATTACAAACACTATAACCCAATCTTAGTTATAACATTTAGTTTCTTAGTAATTATAATCATTTTATAAACGTTGTATCTTGCATAAAAGAAGAACAAAACTTTCAACAATTAAAATAATTTGGATCATTTCATTATGTATAAGAATTTTAAAAATACAATTTGACTGTCAAAATATCACTTGTAAGTTAACTATTTACAATAATATAAATATATATTAAATTATTAGATATTGCATGAATAGAAACACATATTAAATTATCAGAGTTTAAAAATATTTTAGTTTTCCAATCTTTCTTTATAATTAACATATATATATATATATAAATTTAATAAGAACACATTTTTATCAATTTTAAAAAGTATTAAAAATCATGAAATTCCACGAAATATTTGGTCTAAAGATTGGTGGTACAATAATACCGGAGGAATTCAAACTATACCAAAATTTCATGAAAAAAACAGCAATCAAACAACAACCCTTCACCATCTTTTTTTCATCCAGCTAACCTTTAGTCTACCAAAATTTTAATTTTTTTTGGTTAAGACTTCAAAAATAGTACAGTCAGAGTCTCCATGTTAGTCTTTAAAATCGGAGTTGAAGCCTTTAAGTCACCTACAATTTTAAAGACAAAATCAAATCACATTTCTTCTTCTTTAGTATTCTTAAAGGATCTTGCATGAATTCTTCCATATTAATATCGAGATTTAGTTTTATTTTTTAACTATGTTGATTCCATTTTCATTCATTTATCTCCCTTTTTTGCTCGTGTACCTTGCAACATAGTATGAGCGACACATGTACATCTGTAAAAACGAAAATCTACAAAGCTTGGAGTAGTCACGCTTAAAGCCTTCTAGAATAGTGTTAAATACAGATAACAAATTTGAGGAGATAAAAGAAGCCATTGAAAATTCAGAGTAAAATGCAGATAATCTTGCTTATCAATTATTATTCATGTTAACCTGAATTGATGAAGATAGTAGTTAATCATTATCCTCAAGCCTCACATATCCAAATTCTTAAAATTTCTAACAAAGTGATAGCCCTTACAATAGTATGGGTTTGAGCTTGATTAAAGTCAGAGTTATTTTAGCTATCAAATCCGCAACCATGTTTAGTTCCCTAAATATAGAGTTATTGTCATTTGTGATGTAGTTAACTTTCTACAACAGTTTATGATAGGTTCCAGGTACCAATGGGCCCTTCCTTTTGGAAATATTTCGGCTAGTAGTCTTGAGTTTGTTTCGATATTCAATCGATTTATACCTTCTTTCTTGCAAATGAGTAGCCCATCAAGGAGTGACATGCATTCAACAACTATAGGTAGTTGTTTACCATATATCATTCCCAATGTCGTAATGGTATCTTCTTTATAATCTCGAATGAGACCACCACCACTAGCCTTACCATTACACCAGGAAGCACCGTTTGTGTTGAGCTTGTACCTATTAAATTTAGAGAGATTCCATGTGAGATAAAGAGTTTTGTCTTAGTTTACTTAGTAACACAATTGCATATTAGAGCCATGGCTCCAATGTGATCTTTTAATAGATTGGCACAGTTTAGATTTGTTAAGATATAGTTGATGTGATCAATCATTGAATTGATATTGAATTGTTACTGTTGATGTTTAATTTTTTTCCTTGATGACCAAATCACCTAACAAATAACTTGAGGAAGAATAGTCTTTATATGTACATTTTTTAGAGGACGGAACCAAATTCTTATTATATGTTTCATAGTCATATGCTTTCTTATCATAATACCAAATAACCTAGCATAATGACTCAAAACATCCCATGTTGTTTTACATTAAACAACTAAGTGTTGATGGATTCAACATTCTCACAAAATTGGCATTTCGGTGTGATTGAGAAGTTTTTAGCTTAAGGATGGTATCCATTGGAAGTCAGTTATATAGATTCAACACTTTTTAAGTGTTATGGGAACACTGTATTCTTTAGCTTATCTTTGTTCCATGATCCATTTAACCAATAGTTCTTTATCTTATCTACATTGTACCATGTTTTATCTTGTATATAATCAAAATGGTTTAGATGATGGGGATCATACCATCTCTTAATCCAAAAATCTATATTATTTTTGCCAATTTTTGAGTAGACGAAGCCCTATACTAATCTCTAACACTTAAGAGTCTCTTCTATGTTTTTGATCCACTAGTTGTTACTTGGACTAATATAGGGTGTTTATTATGACAATAAACTTACTCCATGTATTTAGGAAATAATAAATCTTGCACTATCAATTTAAACCATAATTTATAAGAGTAACTTGTTTGAAGATCATCTAGTCTTCTAATATTCAATCCTCCTCTTCATATGGTTTACACAAGTTGTGTTATTTTGACCAGTTGATGGCAATTTTAGCTTCCGTTGGACCCGAAAAATACTTGTTGCACATTCTTTCTATTATTTAGATCACTAATTTAGGTAGATAGGAGCTTAGAATATAGTAGGATGATATTGTAGATAGGACTGTTTGTATTAGTATTAGCCTGCCACCAAATGATAATAGTTTGTTATCCTACTCAATAATTTTGTTTATAATCTTGGTGATCAGCTCATCAAAATTTCAAATTCTATTGTTTGAGTGAACTGTAATCCTTAAGTATTTGATAGGTAATATACTATGCTTGAAGCCAATAATATTTTATATCAACTTGACTTATGTAGTATGCATCTTTATAGTAGTAATAAACTTATTTTTCTCTTTGTTAATACTCTACCCTCATTTGTCTTGATAGTGTTGGATTAACATTATGGGAGGAACCATTGGTGAAAATAATGGATTCATTCGCAAACTCCAAGAAATGTATGATGAGATTGATTCTTGATCTAAATCTCAAATCTTGCTTATCTTTAATAATCCTCATAATCCCTCTTATATGATACTATTTTGCTATGGTGAAGAAGTTATGTGATAAAGGATCATCTTGCATTACTCCTTATTTAGCATTGAAGAACCCATGTAGCTCTTTATTAACAATAATTGAATACCTTATGTTGTTAATGCTCTTGAAAATCAGATTTAGGAATCATTTGTTAAAACCAAAGAAAGTCACAATTTTTATTATGAAGTGATAACAAAATTTATCAAAAGCCTTCGACATATCAATTTTGATCATGATATTTCCACATCTCACCTTGTTGTTTAGATCACGTGAAAGTTCTTAAGGTAATATGATATTATCAAGAATATATCTACTTTTCACAAATCCTACTTGTTCATCTAATATTATGTTAGGTAGAAAAGAAGATAGTATGTAATTAATTATCTTAGAGATAATTCTATTGAACATAGTATACAAGCTTATAAGTCTAAACTCTTTTCATGATTTAAGAGACTCTACTTTAGGTATTAAACATATAGAAATTGCGTTTATGCTATTAGGAACTGTTTGCTCCTTAAATATTACAGCTATATCATCGTTTAAATATTTATGATATAATGTGCCAATAATGCTGATAAGTTCTTCTATTGAATCCATCTACTCGTGTTGATAATTTTCATTTAAAGTCTTAACATTATCATGTATCTATTCTTCTGTAGGTGTAGACATTAACATTGCATTATCTTTAGTTGTAATTATGTTAGGGATATAGTTGCATATGTCTTCATTTTATTTTTTATTAGGAAGGTCAGTTAAGAGCTGATTAAAGTACTATTTTGAAGATTTTCTAACAACAATTTTTTCACTTATCCAAATGTTGTCACTTAATATTTCATAAATTATATTCTTCTTCATGTTTATCTTAATAAAACTGTGGAAATTGGCAATGTTTTTGTCACCATTTTAAAGCCACTTTGTGTAACTCTTTTGCTCCCAGAAATTCTCTTATTTTTCTTACAATTGTACATGTGTTATTTGAGCCTTGACTAGTAGATATTTTTCATAAGAACTCTTAGTATATTCATAACACATTTCTCTGAATTTTATTGTGTCTTCATATTGTTTTGAAGCGTCAAATATATTGCCAAATACCTCTTTGTTCTAATTTTTTAAGCTTTACCTTCAACCTTTTTAATTTATTCCAAAAAGCCTGAATGAGAGGACATAACATTCCTCATTCCAATTAAGTTCTAACATTCCTCATTCCAATTAAGTTCTAACATTCCTCATCTTCAGAAACTTGAATGAGGTTTTGGTTATATCTTGTCCAGTTGATAAATTGATACTCAATGGAGAGTGATCTATGTAGGTTCTGGCTAGATGATTTAATTTTATGTGCCCAAAGTAGTTCATCTATAAAGAGTTGTAGAGAAGTCTATCTATACGTTTTCATTTTATATTACTGGGCCAAGTATACTTAGACCCTATATAGTCTGCATATTTTAAGTGGCAGTTTAGTAAAACATGATTGAAATCATCCATGCTTCTTAGACAGAGTGTTGAACAAGAAAACTGCCATCATACATTCTAAATTGCATTAAAATCACCTAAGACCAACCACTCCTTAAAACCATCTTACAGAATCCTTAAGTTGTTCCATAATGCAATCTTTTGAACTTTGTTACATTTTGCATACACAATAGTAACTCTAAAATATTTTTCCAGAGTTTTATATCTGACCTTCAAGTGTAGTAATTGTTCATGATTTTCTAAAAATTCAATGTTGAACTCTTCTTTCCATATAACCCATATTTTGTTATTTATATTACCAATGAAGTCATGAAAACCCGGCTTATTAGAGACTTTGTCAAGACTATCTTGAGAGATCACAGGTTCTTTAATTGTCATGAAACTAATATTCTCAGAATTGTTTTATGAATTTTGATCTTTTTTAATGTAACCTTATTTCCAAAACCTCTGACACTCCAATTGAGAATAGAAATGGTCATTTTAAAGTTTTTGTAAATGATTCTCCAGACCCTTTGAAATGTAATGCCTTGGTTGATATTGATCCTTTATAGTTTTTTACCTTTAATTTCTTTAATCTTTTGTTTAAAACCTTTTTTAAATTCATTATGCATTTTTTTATGACTAGAAGAGATTGGAAAACTTCAAGTATTCTTTTGAAAGGGAGAATCTATCTTAAATTGATTTGAGTTTGTATCTCTGTTGATGGTGAACATAACTTCAGTCTCAAAAGTTTGAAGAGCCTCAATAATTTATGAGTCATAAATTTCTCTATTTTACTTGTCTAGACCTTTATGAGAGATTATGTATTCTTCAAGAGATGCAGAGTTTACTCCAGGTTGAACCACAACATGATCATATCCTACTATAGTTAGATCTTTCTTGAGTTTTTTCTTTTTTGAGTTTACCTCATTCCTTGTTTTAGAAGTTGTAACTTTTGAATTCTTTGTTCTTTCCACGTAGTTCTTTTCATTGATCACAATTGATTTCAACTTAGGAATCCATGTACCATTTTGTGTTAAATAAAGTTTTAGTTGATTGCTAGCATAAATTTGACTGGATTGTGTATTCTTTTGTTTTTTACAGTCTTCATGTTTGTGCCTAAATGCTTACACTCAAAATAATAGGTTGATATTGAACCATAAAGAATGTGTTGACAAAACCCATCTTTATCCCATAAACTAACCCAGATCTTATTATGAATAACCTTTAAAATATTCAGATTAGCAAGATTTTGCAACAATTGTACCCAACCATATTCTTTACTGGAATCCAAACATCCAATAGATTACCTAAACCTTTTTTCAATGATCTTAATGTGTCAGTGTTAAACATAAACTCACAAAGATTCAGAAGTGTAATCCAGACTAAGGTTATGGGGATTTTACAATTTTGGATTGGAAAATGTAAGCCATTTAAGTAGACTCGTTGTTTTCTTATCCACGGTCTAAAACTTCCTACGCCATATTTTTTAAGAGTTTATTGCATATCTAATTCTAACATTAAGTCTATGGAATTACATGAGGTGATATTTTATTCTTCTTTAAATATAAAATCTTCTAAAAAAATCTTAAAGATATCCAAAGAAGGTCTTCATGTTGTATATTTTGTGTTTTGTATATCTTTTTCTTATCTTTTACCGTAAAATATATAATGATGTGATATTTATTCTAGTCAGTCCTTACATCATCATGCATATTCTTACTAGCTTTGTTCCTTGTAATATCATAATAAGATACCTTATGCAACCCAAATTTTTGTTGTTGATGATGAAACTGTATTTTTTGGTTTGGTTTGGATGATTGTTCGAACGTAGGATTATTCTAATGTTAGTAATATTATCTGTTTTGACTGGCCATCCTTCATTGCTTAATTGATTAACAGTTTTGTTTCTTGGCAGAGGAGGAAAATCTGCATCTAGTTGTTTTTCTCTCGAAGGGAATACATTGTTAATGTCAAAATTTTAATTTTTTTCAATTACTATATAATGTCAAAATTTTGGTATTAGGTTTATGTTTTTTTATTGGACGAGTTATTTGTGCGGAAACAAATTAATAATAATTCTTATGAGATTATACTATAATATTAAATTTTCAGTTTGATTATTATTTAAATGCTTAGTGTTTGTCGGGTTTTGACTTAATTTTTTTTTGGATCAAGTAATATCAATTCGAGTTTTGATAAAAGGAGATTTAATATTTGAGATTTGAATTTACTATATAGTAGTATTAGTTAGTATTATTCTTTTTATAAAGCGATGATTTAGTTAGTATTATTCTTCATCTTCCTCTTTCTTCTCCACAAAAGTAAAATGGACTTTTTTAATGACATTATAAATTGACAAAACTAAATTAGACAAATCTCTCAAACTTTTTATAAATTGGTAAACTGTTATAAAAAAGATAAACCACAAAAGTTGTAATTGAAATGTGTTTTTCAAAAAAATTTAGGGATTGTTTCGAGAAACAAAACGATTTTGTATTTGTTGTAAGTTTTACTATGTTTTGAGGTAAGCCTGTGTCCTGTGTTTAGTGTTTTGCATCTGGCATCTAGCGTTGCTAGATGTGAGACCGGTAGTGTCTAGTGTTTCATATTTATCATCTAACATCGCTAGATGTGAGACCATTGTAAAAAAAATGGTAGATGTGAAATATAGAGGCTAAATGATATATGCGAGACCTAACTTTTAGATGTGAGAACAATGTAAAATGGAAATGGTAGATGCGAGACATAAATGCTCGATTATAGATGCAAAACTTAAAGACTAGATGATAGATGCGAGGTTTATTTTTTAGATGATGGGACAACTGTAAAATAGAAATGATAGATGCGAGATTTATTTTTTAGATGATAGGACAACTGTAAAATAGAATTGATAGATGCGAGATATAAATGTTAGATAATATATGGAAAATTTAACTTTTTAATGATAAATGCGAGTGTAAATTAGAAATGATAGATGTAAGACATAAAGACTATACGATAAATATGAGACTTGATTTTTAGATGAAAGATGCGTGACCAATGTAAAATTGAAATGATAGATGTGATAGATAAAGGCCAGATGATAGATGTGAAACGTAATTTCTAGATAATAATCGTGGGACGACTATAACCTGGAAATGATAGATTCGGGATATATAAACTATATAATAAATGCGAGAGTTAATTTTTAGATGATAGATGCGAGACCAATATAAAATGAAAAATATAGATGTAATACATAAATGTTGAAGCATATATATGAGACTTAATTTTTAGTTGATAGATGCATGGCTAATGTAAAATGGAAATGATAAATGCGAGACATAAATGTTAGATGATAGTTTCAAAACTTAATTTTTAGATTATAAATACGAGACTAGTGTAAATTATGCATGCGAGACACAAAAAGTAGATGTGAGACGAATGTTAACTAGACTCGTGAAAAAAAATGAAAAATATATTATTTATGGATGGGTAATGTTATATTAATTCTATTTTTCTTTTATCTCTGACTTCATATTTTTTAAATTTTGTTGATCACTTTAAAAACCAATTTTACCCCTTACTTCCAAAATTAATTTAAATAATGTTGTTATCCAAAATACCAACTTTCTCTTTCTCTCTCCCATTTATCTTTCCACCCAAATATGTAAACTTTTATTGAATCCAAATTACAACATCCATACAATTTTCGATAAGAAAAATTATGAAATTTCTAGTAAAATACAATTGGACTTGAATAAAGGACATGATCAATGATCTTTTGTCAATAACCACGAAAAAACAAAAAAATAATAAAGAAATGATTTATTGATGATGAAGTTCGTGGTTAATTTGATTCTTTTTCTTAATTTATCAAAATAAAAAAAAATATTGGATAATAATAAAAACAAATATTTTGACTATAGAAAGGAACAATGATCTTATCATGGATCACAAAATTAATATTTTTCTCTCTAACCCTAAATACATAGGTTAACCGAATCATATGTTTTTTATGCACTAAAACAAATAAATGCAACAAATTTGAAACAAAAACAAAATATATAAAATGGTGAAAATAAAAACAAATCTAAGATTTATAGATAAATGATAATAATATATTACTAAGGTGGAAAAAAGTTTCCAAACTCTAAAAATTAAAAATAATAATGCAAATATCACATGATTTTTTTGTATAAAAATATTTTCAAATAAAAAATATGGTCGTCATATTATTATTAATGTTAATAAACCATAATTGATATTTAAATGGATCTTACGTGATAATACAATAACCTTAAATAACAATACTACATTTTGGATGGCTTCTTCTCCAAGAACGTGTAGTTCTTCTGGCTTCTTTTCTTCCCGGCTCCGGTGCCTTCTCTGGCATTGATTGATTGCTTTCTTCTTCAAGAGTGTGTTGTTGATTGCTTTCTTAGCAATTGACCTGTATCCCTGTTGTTGTATCCTAGTTTATTTTCATAGTTTTGCTCTGTTTCTGACATGGAAAACAGAGTTTTTAAAGATGATGATTTCCCAACTCTGAAGAAAGACATAAACAACGATGCTCCAACGATTAGGAAATCTTATCTAGAAACTGTCAAAGAAAAACCGTTGATTAAAGAAACTTATCCAGAGTTTGTCAAAGGCTCTGCTAATCATATATCTGTTCAATATTCAGGGGAAACGAAAGAACGTCTGTTAATGCAAAGTAGATCTACTTTGATTGGGAAGTTTGCAGATGGAGTCCCTAAGAGAGCCGCCCTTCAACATTTTCTGGAATCGTTCAGGTTTAGGGGTGCTTTCAGTGGTAGTAAGAATATATCTATAAACTCTCTTAAGAAAAAGGAGAGCAACAAGTTTAAATCTTTATGTGATAATGATAAAGATATGTAGCTGGAATGCCCGTGGTATTAATAATACTTCAACCTTATCTAGGATTACTTTCATGGTTCAAAGTGATAAGATTAAAGTTGTTACCATTCAGGAGCCAATGGCTAATGTGGATAAAAGGGAGAAGATCTCTAAAAGAATCGGGCTAGTGAACTTTGCTTCTAATTGTTCTAGTAAGGTCTGGGTATTCTGGGATGCTGATGTTAACCTTTTAGTTAAGGTGGACAGTGATCAGTTTCTGCATATGGACATTAATAACAGTAGTTTACAATTTAATTTCACTTCTGTGTATGCTAAGAACAGACGTTCTCTTCGAAAGGTTCTTTGGGAGAATTTGGTTTCTCTTGTTGATGATAGAAGAGCTTGGTTATTGGCTGGTGATTTTAATTCTATTACTAATTCTGAGGACCAATTAGGCTGTTCGAGTTTTGATATTGGGAGCTCTAAAGATTTTAATGAGGCTATTAGAGCCTGTAATCTTGAGGAAACTGAGTTTGTTGGTTCTAGATTTACTTGGAGCAATAATCGTTGTTGGAAAAGACTAGATAAAACCCTTATCAACAATTGTATGGCCTCTACTGTGAGTAGCATTCAGGTTTTTCACATGGTCAGAACTTGTTCTGACCATGCCCCATTGCTTATTTCTTTATCAAACAATTCTAACTCTGTTTTACAATATAACAAATGCAATTTTAAATTCCTAAATGCATGGACTAATGACTCTACTTTTCTAAGTCTTGTTAAGCAGAATTGGGATGTGCCTTGTCAGGGCAGTCTTAATAATGTTTTATGGTACAAGTTGAAGAGCCTCAAGAAGGTGCTTAGAGTTTGGAATACTAATCATTTTGGAAATATTTTTAATAAGGTGAAGATGGCTACTGAGGATGTTAATCTTAAAGAGGCTACTCATCTCAGAGATAACAGTGCTAGTTCTAAGGCTAGCTTGGATTTATCTAATATTACTCTTATTCAGGCTCTTAAGGATGAGGAGTCATATTGGAGACAAAAGTGTTTCAATACCTGGTTGAATGAGTCTGATGCTAATACTAAGGTATATCATAAATATGTTTCTAAGCAGCGCAAAAAGAACTTTATAAGTGGAATAAAGGAGAATGGATCCTGGTTAAGCAGTCAAAATGAAATAGCTAAGTCTGCTGAGTCTCATTTTAAAACTATTCTCTCTATTGATGCTACTAATAATATTGATATGCAGGATGGTTTTTTTTCTAATATTCCTAAGATCATAACTGACTCTGACAATCTCTCTATGCTTAGACCTACCAGTACTGATGAAATATGGGCTACAATTAATTCTATGAAGCAGGACAGTGCTGCTGGCACTGATGGTTTCAATACTTATTTCCTTAAATCATGTTGGGATATTATTAAGACTGATATGTGCAACTCTTTGAATGCCTATCTTAAGGGTTATGGTGTTCCTAAAGGGGTTTTTGCCACGGGGATTTGTTTAATTCCTAAGGGTTCAAATCCTATTAATTGGGATAACCATAGACCTATAAGTCTGTGCACCATTTTTAACAGGGTCATTTCTAGTTTTTTTAATCGTAGACTTGCTGATTTACTCCCTAAAATTGTTTCTAGAAACCAGGGGGCTTTTGTGAAGGGTAGGCTTATTCATGAGAATATTCTTATTACTAAGGAGATGCTTCATAATATCAATAAAAGGCCTGGAAAGGGCAATATCATTATGCAGTTGGATATGACAAAGGCATTTGACAGGATGTCTCATGCCTTTGTTTTGAAGGTTTTATCTTGTTTTGGTTTCTCTAAGGAGGTTGTTGCCTTTGTTAACAGTTTAATTTCTAATGTTATGGTATCAGTCTTAATTAATGGTTTGAGTGTTGGTTATTTTTCTCAAAGCAAAGGTTTGAGACAGGGAGATCCCATGTCTCCTAGTCTTTTCATTATGGCTCAAGATGTGCTCATAAGAGAGATTCAGGCTCTTTTTATGCTAATAATAGTATGAAATATTATACAAAGTCTAACTATCTCTTACCTAGTTTAGCTTTTGCAGATGATATCATTATCTTTGCTAACAGCATGCCCTCCACTATCAAGAATCTCAGTGACCTGCTTGATAAATACCAGTTGATCAGTGGCCAAGCTATTAATAAGTATAAGACGAAAGTCATTACCTCTTCAAAGTTCTCCACAGACAGAGCTGCTAGACTGAAGCTTGAAACTGGTTACAACATTGAATCTGCCCCTTTTGTCTACTTAGGTATCAACATTTCTGCAAATAACAAAGGGAAGAATTACTTTCCCCTTATAGAGAAAATTCATAACAAGATTCATGAATGGGATATTAAGAATCTGTCCTTTGGTGGCAGATTATCTTTAATATCTAATGTGCTTCATCCAATTGTCTACTTTTGGATGCAAAATAGTGATATTCCCTGTTCTATTCTTAACAAAATTGACATGTGTTTTAACCGTTTCCTTTGGAGGTCCAAGTATAATGAAAATGCTATACATTGGACCTCTTGGAATGTGTTGTGTAAACCCTATGGATATTCAGACTACCTTTAGCTATAAGCTCTGGTTTATTTTTCGAAAAAATAATTCTATCTGGTCTGACTTAATGCATAAAACATATAGTCCTCATACTCATCCTATAAAAGCTAATTGTAAGGCTACTGACTCGGTTGTTTGGAAGAGACTCTATGCTGTTAAAAATATGGCTGAGCAGTATATTGGTTGGTCTCTGGGTAAGGGTTGTGTTGACTTTTGGCTAGATAGTTGGCATGACATACCTCCTTTTCAATCTAGTCTAAGTACAACTGGTTTTTACCTGCAACCGTTAAGTCCTTTTGGAAAGGAAACTGTTGGGACACTGATTCTCTTTTGGTTTTTCTAAATCAGGATCAATTAAATTAAAACTTTAAAAATTAATTCTGATCAGGATGACCAGATTTACTGGAAGTTATCAAAAAGCAAAAACTTTAACACTACTGAAACTTGGAGTGTTATCAGGGAAAAAATCAACAAAACTAGTTTTTTGAAAACGATTTGGAGTCATTTTATTCCAAAGAAATTTTCTTTTTTATGCTGGAAAATCATTAAAAACTATGTCCCAATAGGCACTATTCTTTCCAAAAGGCATCTGGTTATTGTTTCAAAATGTCAATTCTATTGTAGTTGTGAAGAGAAAAATCATCTCTTCATCAACTGCAACTATGCTTGGGCAATTTAGAATTACTTTAGTTGGATTTTTAAGGTCCCTATTTATAGATATATGTCTTTGAATCATATGCTAATGACTTGGTTCAATTTTTCTAACTGTAACTTCCATATCACTCACTTAATTCCCCAGGTCATCTGTTGGACCATTTGGTTCAACAGAAATTGTTCAAAATTCAACAACACCCATGATGAATTTCAGGGTGTTGTTGATAGAATTTGTAAAATAGTTTTGGCTATTGACTCTAGGGATAATCTAAAGTCTAAGAATTGGTCTTATGCTTTGCAAGCAGGTGCAGCAATTGGATACAAATCTATCAATAGAAGGAAGAAGGGTGTTAAGTACCTGAAATGGCTGGCTCCTCCTCCTGGTAGGCTGAAGATCAATGTGGACGGTGCGTGCCAATTTTCTGGAGAATCCAGTGGAGGGTTGATTGTTAGGAATAGTAATGGAGACATTTTAATCGGAAAAGGGTTCGTTTTTGGAAAGCTTACCCCGTTTCAAACCGAATGTAAAGCTGCTGTTGAGGGTCTCCTCATTTGCAAGCAATATGGCTGGGAGGATGTTGATTTAGAGTCAGACTGTCTGACTCTAATCAACATGCTTGCAAATGGGCTTTATGCTCCTCCAATCGAGCCTCTGGGAACTCTTTATAGAAGATTGATTAGACCTAGAATGACCCTTCGTCACGTATCCAGAGCTCAGAATCAGGCTGCGGACTGGATCAGGAAGAGGGCCTTTTGTGCTCGTCAAAGCTTCTCTTTTGAAGGTTTGAATGCTCCTCATCAGATTCTAACCATTACCACGCTGGAGAGCTTGGGTCTGGGCTATATTGATTTTGATTAGGGATTTGGGTAGTTTGAAGCTGGTTCGAGGATTAGAAGCTGGTGGATTTGTTTTTTAAGTGGAACTGGGTTCGTCTGAGCTCTGGTGCACCGCGCCCGTTCCATCTTCTCTTCTCAGATGAAGAAAATAGTACTAAGGTGTGAGCGTCGACCATGGAAGCTGCAGTCGGGAGCATGGATGGAAGTCGTGATGGTTTGTTGAATCGGTCGAGAGGTTGAAGATAGGTTCTGATTTCAATTAGGATTTTGTCGATTGTAGATAGTAAAGTGAATTGGGGCTTTTGTTTAGGGCTATTTGTGTTGCAACCCCTCTTTTTCATATTGTTTCTAAAATTTCCCCTCCTTCTATGTAAACTTCCAATTTAGTAATATATTTTCTTATTTGCTTAAAAAAAAAATTAAATAACAATACTACATTAGCGATCGCATAATGGGACCAATCAAATTCTTTTACCCAGCAGGTTTCTTTACTTCTTTTCAGGATCACTTTTCTTATGCGATTTGGTCATGCACATAAATTTTCATAATTAAATTATATATTAGATAGTCGTACGTACAATGTGACGCATATTTTATGTAATTAAAGCTTTGTTTTAAAAGTTCTAAAGAAAAAGGGACAAAATAAATTTCCAAAGAAAAGATAAAAAAAAGTGATAAATTCTGTATACTTTATCGTGAATATACATCCACCTAAATTCTATCCAAAAGCAAAGGGATATTCAGAATTCAAGAGGAATAACTCAAAAAAGAAAAGAGTAAGATTAGTACTAAAAGAAAGAATCAAATTTTATTTTGTTGGGAAAAAGGAAGAATTATCAAATTGCTGACTTTTTTGACAAAGAATTGACAACCTTTATGTAATTGCATTAATTATATGTGAGCCCAATTCTTCCAAAAGATACATCATTGTCATAAAGAAAAAGATATCTTCTTTTTGTGTGGAAGAAGTTGATGGCTTTGTCTTCTATTTATAAACTTTAAATTACGTATTATTTATTTATTATTAAACAATCAATTTGAAATGAATTATAAAATATAGGATTTTGATCCTTAAATGAAGTAAAAACTTTAACCCAAATTCCATTTCTGACAAAAGTAAAGTTCCCTCCAGAATATCCAAGACAGTTACTTTTATCAAATCGGTCCTCATAATATTTACTTATTGTTTAGTACACGAATTTGTTGAGGGAAAGTATTAAAATTAAAGATTATAATAGAAATAAGAAACCAATTAAAATAATGCAATAGTATAGGGGTATATATAATAAATTTTGGTTTGTTACCACTCCTAAAAATAAGGTGGGTGTTCTTTCCTTCTCTTTCTTTCTATAGAAAAAACACAAAGCTCACCATGGCCAAGCTGGTGGTGGAAGTTCTTGACGCCGGTGATCTAATGCCGAAAGATGGTCAAGGTTCAGCTAATCCGTTCGCAGAAGTAACTTTCGACGAACAAAAACAGAGGACACAAACACGTCACAAAGATCTCAATCCTCAGTGGAACGAAAAACTCGTTTTCGGAATCGGAAACTTTCGAGAATTCCCAAACAAAACGATCGAGTGTGTGCTTTACGACGACGGAGAATCCGGTCACCACAGGAAATTCCTCGGTCGAGTTAGAGTTTCCGGTGTCTCGGTACCTGTGTCTGAATCAGAGGCTCGTGTACAGAGGTACCCGCTCGATAAACGCGGATTTTTCTCTCACATCAAAGGCGACGTCGCTTTGAAGATGTATGTACTAATCACTCACCCTGGAGATTTTCAACCACAGTCACCGGAACATAATCCGATTCCGGAGGTAAATACTACTACTACTACTACTAACAAGTCGTCAAGTAATGATTTCGATTTCACTCCCGATTTTAATTTCGAGTTCGATTACAAGACCAATGAGAAGAAACATAAGAAAAAGGAGAAAGAGGTTAGAACTTTTCACTCTATAGGGACAGCTCCGCCGCAAAAACAGGCGGCGCCACCTATAATAGAGAGGAGAGCTGATTATATGCAGGCAGCTCCACCGGGTCCGATGCAGATGCAGATGCGGGTACCGGTGCCGAAACCGAACCAAGAGTTCCAACTCATAGAAACCAGTCCTCCTTTAGCAGCGCGGTTCAAGAACTACAGAGGAAGAGACAAAACGGCGTCGACGTACGATCTGGTGGAGCAAATGCATTTCCTATACGTGAACGTGGTAAAAGCTCGAGATCTCCCTATAATGGATGTATCCGGAAGTGTAGATCCTTATGTAGAAGTAAAACTAGGGAACTACAAAGGAGTAACAAAACATTTAGAGAAGAACCAACACCCTCAGTGGAAACAGACGTTTGCTTTCTCTAAAGAACGATTGCAGTCGAATTTACTCGAAGTTATAGTTCGAGACAAGGATTTCGGCAAAGACGATTTCGTAGGAAGGGTATTAATCGATTTGTTGGAAGTTCCACTAAGGGTTCCACCGGATTCTCCCTTGGCGCCGCAGTGGTATAAGCTAGAGAACAGAAAAGGAGAGAAAGTTAACAACGGAGAGATAATGTTAGCTGTTTGGATGGGGACACAAGCTGATGAGTCTTTTCCAGACGCTTGGCATTCTGATGCTCATAATATTAACCAATCCAATTTGGCAAACACGAGATCGCAAGTGTATTTCTCGCCCAAAATGTATTACCTTAGACTTCAGGTGATGGAAGCTCAAGACCTTGTTCCTCATGAAAAGGGTCGTGCACCGGATTCATATGTGAAAGTCCAGTTAGGAAATCAGATGAGGATTACGAAAACATCGCGGAGTTTGAATCCGATGTGGAATGAAGAACTTATGTTTGTTGCAGCCGAACCTTTCGACGATATGATTATTGTATCTGTTGAGGATAGAGTTGGACCTGGAAAAGATGAGATATTAGGGAGAGTTATTATGCCGGTTAAAGAAATGCCAATGAGACAAGATACTCCGAAATTACCTGATCCGAGGTGGCTTAACCTGCATAGACACTCGTTTGGGGTTGAGCATGACATGGAGAAAAAGAAAGAGAAATTTTCGAGCAAGATTTTGATTCGGTTTTGTCTAGAAGCTGGATATCATGTTCTTGACGAGTCTACGCATTTCAGCAGCGATTTGCAGCCGTCCTCGAAGCATATGAGAAAAGGAAGCATTGGGTATCTCGAACTTGGGGTTTTAAGTGCGCGAAATTTGTTACCAATGAAGAGTAAAGATGGAAGGCTAACTGATGCTTATTGTGTTGCGAAATACGGAAACAAATGGGTTAGAACACGAACGCTTCTAGACATTCTAAATCCTCGGTGGAATGAGCAGTACACATGGGAAGTGTTTGATCCATGTACTGTAATCACGATTGGGGTTTTCGATAATCATCACACGAACGGAAGTAGTGCTGATGCCAGAGATCAGCGAATTGGGAAAGTGAGAATTCGTTTGTCGACTTTGGAGACCGATAAGGTTTACACACATTACTATCCACTTTTAGTTCTTACTCCTTCAGGTTTGAAAAAACACGGTGAACTCCAACTCGCGCTCAGATTCACATGCACTGCTTGGGTTAACATGGTAGCACAATACGGAAGACCCTTGTTACCGAAAATGCATTATGTGGCACCAATACCTGTTAGGTTAATAGACATACTTCGTCACCAAGCAATGCAGATAGTAGCGGCTAGGTTAGGGAGAGCCGAACCGCCACTTAGACGCGAAGTTGTTGAATATATGCTTGATGTAGATTACCACATGTTTAGTTTAAGGAGAAGTAAAGCGAATTTTAACCGGCTAATGGCTATGTTATCCTCCATTACTTTAGTAGTCAAGTGGTTTGATAGCATCTGCAATTGGAGAAACCCGGTCACCACTTGTTTAGTACATGTATTGTTCTTGATACTTGTTTGTTACCCTGAACTGATATTACCGACTGTGTTTCTTTACCTGTTTGTGATCGGGATATGGAACTACCGGTTCAGGCCAAGACACCCGCCTTTTATGGATGCCCGTGTGTCCCAAGCGGATAATACCCACCCAGATGAACTTGATGAGGAGTTCGACACTTTTCCAACCACGAGACCTGCGAGTATAGTGCGAATGAGGTATGACAGGTTAAGAAGTGTGGCGGGTCGGGTTCAGACAGTAGCTGGAGATTTGGCGACTCAAGGGGAACGGACTCAGGCATTGTTAAGCTGGCGTGATCCGCGAGCTACTGCACTTTTTATACTTTTGGCACTGATTTTGGCTGTCTTTATCTACATTACGCCATTGCAGGTTGTTGCGGTTTTGGCTGGCCTCTATTTTCTTCGGCATCCTCGGTTTCGGTATAAGTTGCCTTCTGTACCTGTGAATTTCTTTAAAAGATTACCTGCGAAGTCAGATATGTTAATATGAGCATAAGATAAATAAGAATAAGTTTCTATGTTAATATGAACATAAGATCAATAATAAGTTTATCAGGTTTTATTTTATTTTGGTTCCTGTTATTATTATTTATATTCCTTCTTTGTTCCCTGTAAACAATTCTAGATTTGTGCTTTTCCTCAAATTTATATGTACGTTATAATCTTTTTATTTCCATTACTAATCTAGAGAAACATTATTCCAAAAATTAAATACTGTATTAAAATTTGAATTTTCGGATTTTATATATGCCAACAATTCTAAGATTTTGACACGGACTCTAGATCCATCGATTTGCAAACTAATTTTTAGGTTCCAAACATTCAAAATTTGCCAATTTTTGCGACTTTAAATCTGTCCATTTTGGTTCTATTACTACCAAATACTTGCACGAATATTACAATTACTAATGTGAAGGTATAAAAAAAACAAATCTTCAACATAGCAAACAGGGGCTTCGATCAAGCAAACTCATGAAGGACTTGCATCCTGATTGAAAAAAGAAAACCAAATATATAATCATTCAACAGGGATCGAGTAGTCTTGTTTTCCTTACTAATATTACTTTAGATACATAAATAAAAACACAAGCTTCATATTCAATTTCAATGAAGTTTGCATGCTTCAATTTGTAAATACATAGCTCTCGCTTCTTTATTTTGTGTATTCGATAACTTTCAAGATCTTAGAGTTGTCATGTACCTCTCTTCTAATAAATAAAGTCGTTTTTTTGTATCGGATGATATTAATGAAAAACAAGAGAAAAATATGCTATGGTAAGAGTTTTTTTTTTGTATCGGATGATATTAATGAAAATCTCAGAAAAATATGCTATGGTAAGAGGTCGATCTTGCGAGAGAATACCATCCAATTTTAGTTTTAAAAAGACGTCTATCGATCAAATATATCCAATATATGATTTTTAGAAACAATTTTATTTTTTAAAATTCAACCACTTCAATTTTGTAAAAATATATAGTAAATTTGAGTCTTCTTTGCTAAGTAAATAGCAAGTTTGAGTCTTTCGTTATAAATTTATGAACCAAATAACACTCTAATGTCTCAATTGTTATTACATTTTAGATAAAATAATTCATCAAATAATTCATCGTACACTCGTACTTCTATTAAATAAAATTAAATCGTGATTACTTCTAAAAAAACCAAGTGAACTATAATTGTAGATTATTTTTCTAACCAAATACAAAAAAATTGTTTGAAACTATATAGAGTTTTTTTAAACAAAAAAATCATTTCTGATAAGCAACACCGAAGGAGGATTCATACAAAACTTCTCATGAAGATCATCATTTTAAAAACATTTTAGCCATCTAGTTGAAAGATATTTCACCCTCAAACGAATGCAATATCAATAAGGGTACAAATTCTATTGAGACAAAAGTCTTGTTATAATTCATACCATATTTCTGAGTACTTTTTTTTGCTACAAGACGAGTTGCATACCTCTCAACGGACCAATGAACTTATGTTTTGATTTTGAAATATCATACCCATGTACGAGTTTGATAAATAAAAATAACCTTTTTGGTCATACCATTTTCCAAAGAGGATCATAAACAATATTTTTATACGACTCAAGTACATATAAATCATGTATGTTTGCTATGAAAAAGAAAATAGAGTTGAGTAAGAAGAATAAGCAAAATCTGGCAGTTTGGTAGACTTACTTGTAAGAGTAGATCTTTGGAGATGTGGATAATATGTAGTTTTACTAGTGAAAGAAGCATAAATAAGCAGAAACATGCATTTATGGAGCATAAGTAGTATGAGATCATGTAGATGTCTCATGAATTGGTACATCGCGAACAATGGATTTATCGTTGTCAATGCCAAAAAGATTAATTACACGAAGTTTGTATTTGTTACATCATGTAGTTTTTCTAAAATTGAATAAAACGGGATATACTCAAGAAATACGACATGTCGAGATACATATAGCTTATGACTTGTAAGATTAAAGCAATGATATCATTTTTGTCTAATACCATAACCCAAAAAAACACATATGGATGTTTTAGGAGACAATTTGTTTCGTTCGACGTGAGGACGAAGATAATATACATACATCCAAACACTCGTAAAGATAATTAATTTGGAGGTTATCCATGTAACTTCTGAATGGAAATATCATGACTTATGTGCATTCTAAATTTTATTAATCACATACAGTAGCCATATATGTTTCTCCCAAAAAGGCCTTAGCAACTTCAGCAGATAAAAGCAAGGAATGAGCAGTCTTAATAATGTGACGATATTTCATTTCTGCAATACCATTATGTTGGGGGGTTCAGTACAAGATGACTAGTGTATGGTACCACCGGATGCAAGTAACTGAGTGAAACAACTAGAGTTATATTCACCTATTTAGTCACACATAAGCATTTTATCACAACATAGTATTAAGTCTTAATAAGTGCTTTAACATTTTTATAAATTCTAAGAAAATCATACCTTCATTTCATAATATAAACCCACATGTATCGAGTAAAAATCATCAATAAAAGATACATAATACGTCGAACCATCTTTTGTGGAAACATTAGATGAACCCCAAATATCTTAATGGATAATATAAAAAGGTGCAACAAAAAAATAGATAATTTTATTAAACGGTGAAGCATAATTATTTTGGAAGTTTATAACCACTACAATCAAATATATTATAAATGTTCAAATGATCCAAAACACATGAAGAAATTAATATTTTTTAACATGATGGTATTTGTGCCCACAAATAGGAATCTAAATATAGAATTCAGACGATAAAATAGTCAAACAAAACAAAGACAAATCAACACTAGAGACATTAATATTAAACAATTTGAGTCCCTCTAAAACATAGAGATCTCCTAATCTACTACATATCCCAATCACCCCAAGAGTACGTTGATCATGTAAAACACAATCAGAATCATAAAGGGAGACATAATGACTAGATTTACACAATTAACTGATTGAAATAAGATTCAAATCGAGGTTAAGAAAATAGTAAACAATAGTTAGCGATATATAAGGGTTAACAATAAAGCCAACACCTTATACCAGCAATGATTTAGCACTGGCTGACAAAACAAACATGGGTAAAATAGAAGATAAAGAAACAAACTATGATATGTATAATGACATATAACGAGACGCACCAGAATCTAAACTCCACATGGATGGATGAACACTTGAAGTACTAGACGATGATATACCTGAGTGAGATATGGATGTATACATGATAATATGATTGTCTAAATGACTAAAAAATCTGAGAGTCCAATACAGAGGGTGGTGTGGTGATATTAGTTTCTTCTAATGATAAGCACCAGTAGTACACTGTGGGGGATAAAATGAAGGAAAAAATTAATGAGGAAAATGTTTGTGTTGTTGAAGTGATTGTTGTTGAAAATATAATTGTTGAAGGGGTCATTCCTGGATGGGTTAATATTGTTTTGATTACAATAATAAGCATTGAGACCTCCAGCAATTCTTCTTTACAGAAGACACTTACCAAAAGCTACAATCAGTGTTTGTCTATGCTGATTTGGGGCAAAGGGGGTCGTTGTGGGACAACAAACACAACAATAATATTATTCATTTTTTGCCCATCGTCATCCTAAGATTTAATTTGAGTCTCTTCTGTCATACGATCATGAAATACCGAATGAACAGTGAGAAAGTGATATTTATGAAATGTTGTTCCACACAATCTTTCAAAGTCAGAATATATAGTTATTAAAAACTAAACCAATCTATTCTATTCACTCCTAACAATATAAGATTTTGACACCTTCGAATCTATAGATTTTGTAAGAGCTAATTAATCCTAGAAAATATATATCAACATAAAAATCAGAAATACTCAAATCATTTTGTTGTAGAGCACAAATATCATACTCCAACTTCTATTGGTTAAAAAGCTGAAATGAGTATATAGTTTTTCTAAATGATCCCAAACCTCTGTTTTTAATTTATACTTAGGCAATTTAATATCAATCGAATGAGTTATAGAGTTATTAATCCAAGTGATAAATTTAGCGTTAACAGTTTCCCATGTATCAAGCAACAAACCATAATTTTCAGCATTGGTTTTATCAGTATGTGGAAGTTTTGTACTTGAAGCATATCCTCACATATGTTTGTCACTAAAAACATGCTTTATGACATATCTCTAATATGCAAAGTTCTTTCCATTAAGTTGGGTACTAATAATCAATAGATATTCATATTTTCCTATGATATTTATAATAAGAGTCTGCAAGCTCTAATCGAACATAATCAAACAATATTATAAAAATCCAAAATGACATCAAAACAATTTATTTAAACAAAATCAAAATCTAAATCCAAATAAAAAACAAAATCTAAATCTAAAATCAAATCAAATCAAAACAACTTCTTCAATTATAGAAAATAAAAAACAATCGAGAAATACCAAATCCAAATCAAAATTAAAAAAAATTAAAACTTAAAATTCAATATTAATTTGAAACAAATTTCATATTAAATAATCGAGAGATATCAAATCGAAATAAAAAATTCAAATTCGATACGGGCGAGACAAATGGGAGAGCTAATCTTTCCCGATCAAATCAATTCTCAAACAATATTATGATACCCTGAAAAACAAGAGAAACAAAATATAATTAGAGTTTTTATTAATTAGAATTATATATATACAAAAAGAGTAAGCCATAATATATAGATTAGTAAGCTAATATGTAATAATACTAACAATAAATTATTTAACTATGCATTTGATTATTTTTTATTTTTATCAATATTAATTTGCTTCAAAATAATAAAATTTTAAAAGTGGATTAGAAAATAAAAGCACTATAATAGAAATAATTGTATGCATATCATTTTTTATTTTGGATACCATTAGAGATAAATCCGAAAATAAAAAATTTGAACAAAACTAAAAAAATTGAAGTGATTTTGTTAAAACAAAATAAACCGCGAGTTATGGTACCTAAATATGAAAATTTAATAAAAATTATTTTTCATATAGAATATAGTTTTTAGTTTCAAAATTCATAATCAATAGATAATCAAATTATCTATTTTTTTTAAAAAGTTTTAACATATATCTTTAAATCGACAAGTAAGAACTTGACCTCTTTCTCATAAAAAAATATATTCAAAACTAAAGGGAATAAATACATAGATAAAAGTGTTTGATCATTCAAAGTAATTCATTAATAATATTAAAGTTCAACAATATAACAATAAATTCAAAACTTACAAAACATATGGCTTCTTCTATAACTATTTCACATACTCATATTTTTTTAGCTTAAGACAAAAAATATAATTTTCAAGAATGGTATCGGATTCACTTCTTGCGAAGGAATTTTTAGATTTATGGTTTTAAATTTGAATATTAAATATGTTTTGAAATTTAAATTCACTAAATGGTACACATATTGGATTAATTATTTAATTAATTGATATATGCGCGTATCCATAACCAAATATGTATGATGTATATGTTTTACAGTAGATGCATGTTAGGTTTTGAGTTTCATACTTTAGAGTTGTCAAAAATGTTGGTGGTTCCGCCACGTCTTCATCGTGGTACCAAAGGTCATAACTTCAGCAAAATTAATACAAAATTTCCAAAATATTGTTTCATGGGATCACTGTGGCTCATTACGGTGACATGAACTATGACCAAAAGGCCATTGTTGCAGCGCAAAAAAATTACAAAAGGTTTTTCCATTACGTCATTGAGGTGAGATGTATCAATTTTAAAGCCAAAATATCGACATTTCAAATATATGCTTCATCATCGAGGTATCGTTAAAGCGACAATGTAATCTTCGTTGCAAAAAAATGCACTCACCATAACATGCATTGTATGAATTTTGGATCCAAAATTTATTTTGATAATCACTCGAAGAGTTACATATGTTTGGACCTTGAGTGTGTTGTATATGTGTGATACTTTACATGTGATTAGCATGTTGAATGTTGATTAAACTATGAGTAACTGGTTAATAATCTGATATATTGTCAAAGTAATCCATATTAGTGACTTTTATATAATTAGATTTTTGACAAGTTTGTGGTTAACGATATTCTATGTATTAATCAACCCCAAAGAAAGTAAAAGTTTAACATAGTTAATCACGAATATAATACTGTTATATGTGATTTTTTTATTAATCATCAAACCATCAGCCTAAATTAAAACTTTCATCAATTAGCCGATTAACTAGGACCAACATTGATTTTTAAAACTCATATATGTATGCCCAAACGTACTATATTAATGTTGTAAGTGTGTTTTTTACTTATGCTAACTCGTATTGTTAGAAAATATTTTAGATAAAATATCGATAGTGATTTTTATGTGTTATGTGTTGTTGTGCATTATTTATTCAGTCAATACATGTTCTTATAACAAAATATGTAACAAAGCTTTCATCCTTGGTGGATAGATTTTAAAGAACATAAAGAGAATAAGAAACTGTATTTAGAGTATCATGATTATGATTTGGCATTAAAGGTTAAAGAACTCACGCTCCTCACCTGTTTAGTCTGGCAATCATAACACAAGAAATACCTTTACAATTTTATAATACAGTTATATAAGATATCGCCAATGCGACATTTTTTCTCGAAGAGGTAGACAAATTATTTTCCAAGAAAGATAAAGTAGAGATTAAAATATTATTTATCAAGTTAACCTCAATGAAATATCGTGTCAAAGGGAATATAAAGGAGCACACTATGGAAATGTCAAATATTTCTTCAAAACGGAAAGAACTTAACCTTATGAAGAATGTGGTTGTAATCTTTCCATTTTAATTATTTTTACTTAATAAACAATAAATTGAGACATCTCATAACCATCAACGCAAAAAATAGGCTCTTAAATATTTTATTTCTTAAGCTGCACGAGAGAATGAAAATTGAAACTCAAACATTTAAAAAGCATATGGTTGATACTAATAAAAAAGGCCAATAAAATAAAGAAGGAAGGTTCATATACAAAATAATTTGGTGCAAACACAACTCACTAAATGACGTTAGTTTATTGTAAGAACCAAAGAGATTTTGAAAATGAGTGCTAAAAGTAAAAATCTTACATGAAAGATAAAAAATAATCTCACGTTTAAGGTATGTTTTGAGACTCATTTAGTTTTGGATCCTCGAAACAATTGGTGAATTGATACAGTTCTCATCACTTATGTTTGTATTTTTTGCAGGATACTATAAGAAGCTGAAACCTTAGTGATGGTGAAATATCCATTTATACAATAAAGGGTAGTTCGACTCTTGTTTCAACTATTTCTATTTTCTTTATTACTTTATAGTTAACTTTATTTTTATTTGAGAAACATTTTGTATGTACTTTCGTTTAGAAAAAATCTGATTGTTTCTTATATTAGATAACTTTGGCTATTCATGAGTATTTGAAAATACTGAAATGTATATATATATATATATATATACATGGTAATATTTTTGGATCTATGATATTAATTACCAATGATAGTTTTATTTAATACCATTAAAAATTACAAAAAGCAAATTAGGTAACATATTGGATCTATGATATTAATTACCAATGATATTTTTATTTATTAAATACCATTAAAAATTACAAAAAATAAATTAGGTAACATCAACTTACCGAGAATCTATATTGTAAAGCTCAAAGTTTGGTTCATACAAATGATTAGGTCATATTTCTAATATTAGAAGTTGAATAGCTATGCTACCAAATTTTTATTGAGTTTCCTAAATTAATTATATTTTCATTTTCTCATCAAATTCATCACCCGAAAGCATAACAAATTGAAATTATTACATGCATACATAGCGAAAAATGTTGTAGACTTGGTAAATACAAATATATGCGGAATGTTTTGTACAAGGTCATATGATGGTCATCAGAATTTATACATGATTTTTTGTTTTGCGGATATTTATACATTATTCATGATAAATAATATGTCATTGATAAGTTCAAATCATTGGCAAAATAATTAAGTACCTCAGATCTGATCATAGTGGTAAATATTATGGAAGATATGATGGTGTAGGTGAATAGCATCACGAACTGTTAGCAAAGTTTGTAAATAAATGCGACATAGTTCCTCGTTATACAAATTGGTTTCTCCTAGCATGTATGACATATTTGGGAGACAATGTCGTGTGTTAAAGAATATGGTAAGAAGTATGATTATCCATTTGATTTTACTTATATCACTATGAGTAGAAACAATAAAATATATGAAATGTCTTCTTAATAGAGTTCCTAGAAAAATGACTGCTAAAATATCATATGAGCTTTGGACTGAGCACAAGGCTAGTCTAAAGCATTTACATGTATGGACGATCTCCAGCTGAAGCAAAGTTTTATAGGCCAAACGAAAAAATTGGAATTTAAAACAACTAGTAGTTATTTTTTTCTATATTCAAGCCAATTCAAATAGCTTATGTTTTATTATTCTTCCGAAAATAACATTTTCAAGAAAAAATGAGAAAATGTTTTTGAGGATATTTATTTTAAGGAAGAATTTAGTAACAAAAGTTCATTTTAAGAAAAAATCTTGAAAGATTTATGAAGGTTCTTCTCACTATAATGTTTTGTTGCTGATTGATTTGGTGTTAATGTCAATCATTTAATAACCTTTATAATCCACATATACTCAAAATGAAGCTTGTCTTCCACCTATGATTACAAACTTTACCTCTTTAATATGTGAAAATTAAAGTTACCGTGTCTCTGCAAAGTTCTACTAAAGAAATAAAAAAACGTTACATTTTTATATTTGAAAGTATATCTTTAAGAACATGAAAATTTATATGGTATAAAAGCCATGCAAAGTTTTTCTTATCAGTTGTTGATTAACGCAATGAACACATAGTACAAATTGATGCAAGATAACGTGGTTTATGAGCTTTCCCATTATGTTAAGTAAGAGGCCGATTGGTTATAAACGAAATTTTATAAGCAAACAAAATTTTAAAAGTAATGTCGAAAGAAATAAAATGCAACTTGTGGTGAAATGAGCTTTTCAGTTTTTTAGATAAGAGAGAATATTTTGACAAACATCTTAAAATTTAAGATTAAAAACTCTCTCTCTCAGAAGATAAAAGTTTTAAAATTATAATGATATAAATAAAATATATCACATGCACAATCATGCATTTGACTATTGACAATATTAGTCTAATTAAAAATAATCAAATATTAATAAACAAACTAATAAGAAATACCAATATCGTTGAAGGTAATTGTATATATATCGCTTTTATTCTGAAAATTATGAAAATTTGAATAAAAAAATAGACAACTTAAACAAAACTAGATTTGAATTGTAGTTTTTAGATATTGCTAGCTTCGCATTTTGAAATTCTCAAAATTAATAGATAAGCGTATGATCCAAAATAAAAATAAAAATAAATAAATAATAAAATTCAAAATTAAGAAACATGACGTGATATTCTCTACGTTTTATGGATATTGTCAGAATAAGTTTTTTTATTATAATAGAAGAAGGTTACATATTTTATTGCTAATTTTCTATAACATTTATGAGTCTATTTATAAGGGATTAAACAAACAACACCTAATGACTTTCTAGATATTAGACATAATGGACCTAATAACCCGACTACTAAACAATAATACTAAATACATTTTGCACACAAAGTAAGTTGTGAACATAAGATACACTGTGAACACAAAAATCACAATGGACACATAAAATGAACTCTTATATGACCAAAAATTGCCTCACGACTATTTGACACATTCTCTACAAATCTTCCCCTTGAGGCGAATATCATCTCTTCACTATCAACATAGGTACTCTTTTAACTTCCGAATTGATACTGCATTAGTCATTATATTTGTTAGAGTGGTGTGTGTAGACATTTTCTTCACATCAGAAATTCATTTTGATATTATATCATGAATAAATTAATATTTGACATCTATGTGTTTTTTAATCCCTTGGTACATCTCATTCCCTATAAGGTTTATGGAATTTTGGTTATCACAAAATATTTTGGTAGTAGTTCGATCTAAGCTCAAATATGTCACGAAACCTTGTAACCATATTTCCTTTTTAGTTGCATTTGTTACAGTCATATATTTGTCCTCTGTTGTAGAAAAAGTTAAAGTAGTTTGCAATTGTGACTGCACCTCCCGCTAGAGTAAACATATATCATGTCAAATGTCTCATTTTATTAGTATCCCTTACAAAATCAGAATAAAAAAAGCAAGCATTAATCTTGAATTGTTCAACGATCTACCAACATTAGTTTTTTTAAAGTCCAACTAACATTCTTAGTATCTTTGAGATACCAAAGTATCCATTTCAGAGTCTGGCGGTGTTCTTTCTCAAGAAATACCGTGTACTTGTTGACTACATTAACCGCATGTGAAATATCAGGACGTGCACACACCATAACATACATGATGTTTCCAATTACACTTGAGTATGAAACCTTCAACGTATGTTCTGACTTAACATTCGCCTCGGCCGACCCTGCTGCAGACCACTTAAAATGGTGACAAACGAGATGCTAGTTGCTTTGGTATTAAATATTTTGAATTGATGTAGCCCTTTTTTAATGTGGATTTATTGAGACAAGTGTAACGACCTACAATTTCGTTTGTGGTAATCTCCCTCCTTTAAATATTATTTTCTCTACTCATATCCTTCATCTCAAACTGGAAACTTAACTTTTTATTTATCTTCACAATTTATGACACGATACCAACAAAAATAATCATACCATCCACATATAATAATAACTAAACATATAGATTGTCTAAAATATTCTTATGATAGACGCAACTATCATATGGAGTCCTTGTGAGCCATATTGACACTATGGATGTATGAAGTCGTTTGTATCATTGATTAAGTGATTGTTTCAAACCATACAATAACTTTTTCAGCATGTAAATATTAACCTTCATTTTAGGTTCGATAAATCCCTATGATTTTCTCATGTAGATTTGTTCCTTCAGTTCACCATGTAAAAAGTTTATTTTTATATCCAAGTTCTCAAGCTTTAAGTCTAACAAAAATACTTGGCTAACAAAACTTGAATTTAATTATATTTCAGCAGTAGATAACATACTTCAGTGAAATCGATTCTTTTCGTTTGAGTAAAACCTGTAACGACCAATATTGCCTTGAATTGAGGTACCTTAAACCATAGGTCACCTTTCTTTTTCTTGAATACATATTTGTAATATACTACCTTATGTCCTTTTGTGAAATTAACAAGCTTCCATTTATGATTCTTATAAAGAGATTCAATCTTTTATCCCTTAACATCAGTTCAACGATTTGCTTCTAAACTTGATATAACTTCCGTATAAATATTGGTATACAACTAGGTTCGAATACTTTTTTGGTAGTTTAATCTTTCTTATTTCCCTAGTAGATGTTATGCTATAAGGTTGTTGTTCTGGTTTGAACGCGTGATCGTCACTATCATCCGATGTTGACGCTTCACCTCCTGATCATGGATCCACCTAGGAGCCATTAAATTATAGACATATTGGGAACCATATATACTTTAAGTTTCACTTTTTATTATTAGCCGATCATGATTCCATCATTTCCTCTACATTCTTTTGATTGTCTAGCCAAGTATACTCATTAAAATTCACGTCTCTACTGATGAAAAACCCTAGATATTTAGGAGCGGTACACCATAACATATACATTTTCATTCTAATAACATAAGCTAGGAATATATACCTTTTTTTTTGCTCAATTTTACCATATCTCACGTGAGCGTACGGAGGACAACTGAACATACTCAATCATTCGTAATCCCCCAAAGATCCAGACCTAATCTAAAAAAGATTCTTACAATTAATAGTCATTGATAGAGACCGATTTACTAAGTAGCAAGTCGTATTGATAGCTTCAGCGCAGAATTTATCTCATACACCAAAATAACATAGCATATTTTGTATCTTCGGTACAAAGTATTATGTTTATAAATTATGCGGCCTCATTGTGTTGTGGTATTCTGGAACATGTGTGATGACAGATTATTCTCTTTGTATCTTAAACCTTGTTGAACTCATGACTATAAAATTATAGCATATTATTTGTCCTGAGACGGTTGATCTTTTTTCTTGTTTATATCTCTATCATTATCTTCTATTTGACCACGGTTGAATCTACATCATTTTTGGTTTCTATAAAAATAAATCCACATCATCCTTGAATAATCATCAACCATACTCATGTAGTATCTGGCTTCACTCTTTGATGGGGTTATGTTTGGCCCCCAAAGGTATGCGTAAATGTAATATGCTGACCTTTAAATATGTCTTATATATTACTTGCTGAATCTCACTCTAGTTTGCTTGCCAAAACACAAAATGTTCATTAAATCCCAACGATTCTACTTTATACCTTTCAGTAAATCTTTCTTCCCCCAAACAACCAATATTTTGTCACTTATGTGACCGAGGCACGCATGCTACAACTAATTATGATTCTTCCAGAATTGGTTGTTACTCTTTGACGACATAACTGCAACATCGCTCTAGACAACACTAGATGATCGGTGAAAGACTAGGTTGGAATAACCTTCTGGGTTTAGAGCTTCTGGCAGAAGATGAACCTCGATCAGGCTCTGAGGTTGGTATTTCAGGTTTGTCAATGGGAGAGACTGGGAGGCCTGTTGTGATGCGCCTTTCTTGTTCCACCCTTTGTGCTTTCTCCAACTCCGAAAGATTTAGCCACCCACCTTTTACTAGGGCGTTTCTTGTTGTAAACATAAACTTACACTAAAATACGTTTTTGAGAAGAGAGGCAAAAGCTCTGAAGATTAGAAGTGAAAAGATGTTGAAGATAATAAAACAATGAAAAATGATTTAATTTATACAAAAGAGACTAAAGATACCTTGAAACCTAGGAGAATTCGAAAAGATAGAGTAATGATTAAAGACGGCGCTGACATCACCAGCATTAATTGAAGATGTTACTTTTGAGGTTAGTGGGAGCGCCATTCTAGGAGAAAAAACGGCTGGTGAGGCAAATCAGGAAGGGACACGTGTGCCATGATCTGTGAACAAAACCTTTGAGCTTCTGAGAGATTTGCTAGTCTGGATCAATCCGTTATACAAATCGAAGTCTGTCCGGACGTGGTTTCAGATGCTCATGAGAAATTTTTTAGGTCTTGCCAAAGGCCTTCGAACATAACCTAAAAAAGAGGCTACTGTTGAGTCCGGATTTTCTCACCACTCACTGAAGAAACCGGGCAGGGGCATTTCAGACAAAAACCACCCACTGAACCATCCGAATAGGACTAAAGTATTAAAAACTAATCACTTTATGACTAAGCTAATTATCAACCTGCTTAATAAACTAATGGGCCTTTGAATTCGACTTGGTTTCATGAGTTTGACCCGAAAACCCATGAGACTCACAATTAAGGGTATAAATACCCAACCACTTTCATTAATGAGGTTAATGAACATTTAATACAACCAGGCAGCTCTAATCTCTCACTACAAACTACCCTAACATTAAATTCCCTTGAAATATCACAAAACTCCTGACGAAATTACCCTAAGACTGAAATTATCCACACCAACCATAATTAAGAGTTTCATTATGATAAAATAAAGTTACAAATTTCGGTGTTATATTTTCTACATCCATGCTTCAACAATAATGTTTACATCCATGGTCACTACCATATATATATATATATATGATTAAATAGACTACACATACTGGATTTTAAGATATTGGATCTAATGGGCCTACTAAACGAACTATTAAACAATAATATAAGGTACAATATGAATACCAGATACATTGTGAACACAATAATCACAACGGACACAAAAAGGAAACTCTCATATGACCACTTATTTTAATATCAAGACTATTCAACATATTCTCAACACAATTAATATGAAACTCTCATAAAACATACAATAATAAAAAAGAGTAAAGCGTTTCCATCATGTATCGACCATGAATATCATATTAGTTATAACTTAAAACTAATCAGAACACACTTAGTTGGCCAACCATCAATAAGATCAATTTATCTTGTTTGAAATCTTCGAACATGACAATTACCAAACAACTAAAAGATTCTCCAACTTTAACAAACGACTTAGGCCTTTTTATAAGAGCGGTCGTTAACATTTTTATTGCAACTGCCATTATGAGAAATGTTGAGTATTCTGAAATTAAGTTGAAAATGCATCTTCGATGGTCAAGGAAAATATATATCATTTAGTCATCTTACAACTGTCTAAATTATGATTAATCACTGTATCAGACTCGTCTTTCACCATATAATAGGTATTAAGAATCAAAGTGCCTCTATGTTACCTCACATTTTTAGAACCTTAAAATTTCACAGGATAATTATATCGAAGTAGGAGAAGAAATAAAAAGGCTAATATAGTGTGATAAACTCAAAACGTTTACGGAACCAAAAGTTAAAGTAAGAAGATACATCGATAAATTTATGGTTATATGCTACACCATCATTAAATACAAATGACACATTAACATGTCCACCATAAAGTTTTACTTATGTTATATTGATAAACTCTTAGTTGTATGCAAAAAATGACTAGTGAAGCTTTGCTGAGACTTAAGAGTCGAGACTTGAGGGCTGAGACTTAAAGGTAAAAACTGCTAAAGTTCTAAATAGTTAGATGTATGAGGTTATGCAAGACTTAGGTGCAGAGAATTATGTTGGAACCTCAAAGAATGAGCTATGTGGGGACTAGTGAATACGTATACTGGAACCAAAATGTGAGATTATTACTTGCTGGACTTGGGTGTAAGGACTTTGTAGTCAAGGCTTCTTAAAATACTTCTATGTACTTGAAAGAAACTAGGTTTAGATATCATGTGAAGAATATAAAATTGGTGTATTATCATTAGTCTTTGATTAAGAGATTTACTATGATCATACTTAAAATGGGGACAAAATAATATTGGTGCTAGATGTTAATGGATGGTGCCATTACCTGTCAGAATGTATAAGCTAGTACAGATTTGGGGGTGATTTCCACCATTATCTGTTAATTGTCTACGGGAGAAAGATTTCACTTTCTAATGTGAGATTGAAAGTACTATATCACTCATTTTTTATTATATATATAAAAAAATGAGAAGTATAAATTATTTTGTGTTGGAGCGGGATTATTGCAAAAAAACATGATAGAGAACAAAAAAGATTTTCTTGTTTTTGAGAGAGAATCAAAGTTAGGAAATAAACATTGAGATTCATTGTGTAAACTTTAAGCTCGAGAAACTTTGGAATGTGAGAAAAGTGATTGTGTTAGTTGTGTTTGAGATTATTTTTGTATAATATTTCTTCTATATAAAATCAATGTTGCTAGCCCATGGACATACAATTTTTTCACAAACTAAACCATGTTAAATTTTGTTTATATATGCTTGGTTTATATTTTGTTCTTCTTGTTAACTTTAAATTTGAAAGCTACAGAGTCGAAGCTCTACTTTCTTCCTGCCACATTTGTATGAAGTAAATCACATACGGGTAAGTCTCGGTCAACTGCCAAAAATATGCACATGCTTACCTACATTCACGGTCAAACTAAAATACTTGATATTTTGATTACAATTAAGTTATAATCATAAATATTCGTGTTTGTATATTCTTATATCCAAAATATGGTTCAGTGAGAATAAACACAAGGTAAAATAAAAAAGATCGTTTCAGATCTTGAGTGTAGAGATTTAGATCTCACTAAAAATCAAGCATAAACATAAACACGATTTCCATAAAGTTTGATCTTGAAAAATTCAGTAAAAAGAATTATTTTAACCTTTGGAGAATCAACATCGGAGATTTTCTAATACATAATGGTTGTTTGATAAGAGTCAGTTGATAAGAAAATCAAAGAAGATGCTGATATTGAAGTGATGTGTAAGGCCATACTACTCTGATAAAGAATTTGAGGATGAGGTACTTTGATAGGTGTTTGAAGAGCCTACGACATTGAGGATATAGAAATGGTTGGAAGCCATTCAAATAAAGATATCATTGGCGAGAAAAATATGTCTTAAAAAATAGTTATATACGTTGACAATGGATGTTAGAAATGAGTTCCATACAAATTTGAATGATTTCTAAAGAATCATTCTTGATTTGAATGCAAATATGTATGAGCACTTTATTAACATCATGATCTATGAGTAAAAGATTTTTGTGATGTTCGAAGTTATAGTGCTCTGAACTCAAAATGTCTTCAGAGAAAAACTAGTTTGAAAAATGACTCGAATGGTCTTGGACTGAGTGTGAAGGGATGACCTAGAATGACAGATCCAGATAGGAAGAGAGGAACCTCTTTGTTTAATTCTATGAAATTTTGAATGGTTCTACAGTGAAATATTTGTTGTGCAAGAATGAAGGTCATATCAATAAAAACTTCTCGAAAATGATAAATCAAGATAATTATCTAAAGTATGAAGTTGAAGATGTGTCAATAGTCTCAGTTCCTTATGAATACATTGATATTTTAATGACTTCAACTTACAGGTAAAGTGATGAGTTGGTCATGGACTAAGGAGCCTCAATTTATTTAGGTACAAAGTTAGGCTTGTGTTGTGTATTCACGGTAAATAAGAGTGTTTATTTTAGTGAAATTTTCTCACCAATCGTAAAACAGATCTCAATAAGTATGCTGCTACCAATTATTTCTCAATTTGATCTTGAGTTAGATCAAATGTATATTACTATTTTTTCATGCATGATGAACTAGATGAGAGCATCTACATGGGTCAACATCAAGGTTCCAACGAAGTGAAGAAATAAGATGTGTGTTTGTCAAAGACATACCAGTATGAGATAAAGTAGTCTCTAAGAAAGTGGAATAAGAGATTAGGTTATTTATGAGGTCCATCAAGCATGAGACAAGTTGTTATAATAATTGTATCTATTGTAATGGAGAAACACACATGGAGAGACAAATCATGTTCTTATTTCAATGTAGATGACATACTGACAGCTCGAAAGGACATGAAGAGGATTGAAATGATGAAGACACGTATGAAAGGAGAATAAATTAAAGATATATGGAGAGACTAAGAGGATACTTGGTATATAAATTAAGAGGAACAAATTAAGAGGGAATCTATATTAATATCTAAAAAATATATATACTCAAAACTCTTAAGAAGATCGGCATGTTCGAAAACCGAGAGGTTGGAACTCTCATTGGTGCCCATTTCAAATTTAGTACCACTCGAGCATCAATTGAAGTAACATATCATGCAAAATATTCCATATACTAATGTCATTGGAAGCATCATATACGTAATGATATGTACGAGACCTTATCTAACATACTCAGTTAGTATTTTGAGCATATTTATGTCAAAATTGATGAAAGCTCACTGAAAATCCTTCAAGTGGATCATGAGATAGTTAAAGGTTTTTATAGATGTTTTTTGTGTCATAATAAAAAGCACAAGACTTATAAGATAATAAAAAAGTATGTCGACTCTGATTATGCAAGCTGCCTTGACACTATGAAGTCAACTTTGGGTTTTATTTATTGTGCTTGAAGGAGTAGTTAGTTGAAAATCATGTATTAGAAAATTATTTTCATTTTTGTCTAGGGAAGTTGCATATATCGCTGCTACTGAAGCAATGAAATAATCCATGTGGCCAAACATATTATTAAGTGAGGTCAACGGTATATAGCAAGAAGTGACTATGTTTTGTGATAATACTAGAACTCTTCACTTAATAAAAATACGTAGTTCCATGAGCGATCTAGGCACGCAAATATCAAGCTTCACTTCATATAATATATGGTAGAAAAAGTAAATGAAAGTGGTAAAAATTTCGTGTATTGAAAATTATTTTGATGTTTTGACCAAGTTATTACCGGTTTTAAAGTTCACGCATGAGACTTGTACAAGTCTTGGAAGCAAGTGATTTAATAAAAATGTGCTTAGAAACGGGGATAAAATAGTACTTATCTCATGTGTTAGGGATGATGATAGTACCTGCGAGAATGTACATGCCAATACGGATGTCATGATGGTTGCTACCACTACCTCTTGGTTGCTTATGGGAACAAGAAAATTGTTAACGTGATCTCAGAGTACTATGCCAGCCATCCTTGGTTCTATATATGGTAAAATATATGTATGATTTTTTCTATGGAACGAGAGTATAGCGAGAGAAAGAGAGAGAATGCAAGAGATTTTATAGGTTTTTAAGATAAGCAAAGCTAAGGAAATAAAAACTCAGATCCATAGTTCTTTCTGTAAGCTTGAGAAGCTTTGGAATATAAAAACATTTGTTATATTAGTTTTTCTTGAGATATTTCTCTTGTAATCTTTCTTTTATATAACATTAGTTTTGTTATCCGTGGATGTATAATTTCTTTACAATCAAAACCACGTTAAATTTTGTCTTTGTATGCTCGGTTTATATTTTGTTCTTCTTATTAACTTTGAGTTTAGAAGTTACAAATCCTAACTAATTTCTTCATGCCACACTTGCAAGAAGTAAATCACCTCTAAGTAAGTCTCAGTCCACTCCTGAATATCCGTACATGCTTACCCAAAGTCTCGGCCAAGCCGAAGGACTTCATATTGTGATTATCACTCAATCTCAACTATAAATGTTATTGTTTATATGTTAATATCCCTAACAACAACATTACTTCATATGTTATATTCGTAATAAAAATCAGCCATTAATATCAAATCAATTATGGTTACCCTTAAAGTATAGTTAGTTGGCCAACCATCAGTTTTCTCAACTTAATCTTGCTGAAAATCACCGATCGTGATTTTTATTAAGTGGATAAATAGTTATTCTACTTTAGCTTGAAGGATGATAGAAATAAAGTTTTTTTTTAATGAGTTACCTTATTTTAGAGTTTCCCAAAATGTATATATATGGTGTGTTTGAAATATTATTAATTTCCAAATATTCTTCATGTGACTATTGTTATATTGTTATATTTGGATAAGGTTTGGTATGTGTTTTTTAAGTAAGGCATGGGTCGTATTTGATTAAGATGATTGGGGTAAGATAAATGAAAGGCCCAAGCTAGTTACCTTTATTAATCAAAATACTGTAGTTTTGACAGAAAAACCAAGAGAGATAAACACATTTGAAACCATATCTTCACTTCATCATGATTACTTGAATATTATTCGTGAACTCGGTGTTACTTTCTAAGCCCGAGTTTCTCTCTGAGAAACACAAATCTTGAGTGAAAAATAAGTTTTTATGAATGAATCAACGATCCGGTCATGTGATGTTATAAATCATATGTCAAGAGTCTGTGAAAGCATCTTATCAAGAAATAGATGAATATCAAGCCCTATGTGCTTGGTTCAAGCGTGGCATACTAGTTTTAAAGCAAGTCAGACATCTCCAGAATTGCTACACTAGATGATTGAAGGCCTCAATAATGATAATTCCAACCGAGTCAATACCAATTAAAGCTAAAATAGTTCAAGTGAATTGTGAGCTAAGGCTCAATATTATTTTAAGTGCTTGACCTAGCAACAATATATTGTTTCTTTTACGGCTATGAGATTAGTATGTCATCAATGATCATACAGTAGGCATCCAACAATTTTTGGTCACCTGGAGAACTACCCCAATCAGCATCGAAAAATCCAATCAATTGAAAAATGGTATTGGGCTTGATATGAAAAATTAGGCTTCGTGTTCTAGATAAGTACATTAAAACCCTCTTTACATATTACCAATGTGTGGTTGTTGGATATTTTATAAATTGGATGAGATTGTTAACCGCAAACAAAATATCGGGTTTAATGTATAATACATATTAATTACTCATAACACAATTTTGTAATTTTTAATAATATAATCACGTTTAAAGAGAGGCTGACCAACAACCATAAGAGTTATACACAGGTTGGAACTGAATAGGTATTCAAGGACTAGTAAGTCTTTAATGTATTTATCCTGAGCTAGGTCAAATCCAGTAGTATATCTGTAAGCCTTTACGCCAAGGAATAAATTAATTGATCATGTGTTTTTGAGAGAAAATATAGAATGAAGTCACTGAGAAAATGTATGTAGGTATGATATGCTTTCTATTGTCATTATGATGTCATCCACATAGAGTAAGATGGTTAGTTTAACAAACCTAGAGTTATAGTAGAATATATATAGGAATCAGTTCTAAAATTTTGAGAATTTCACTTGAGTAAAGTATGTATGAGTCTTTCATACCTAGCCTTATGTGCTTTTTTTGAGGCCACACAAGGATTTGTTTAGCTTACACACATATTCATACTTTGTAGGATGCATAAACCCTTCAGGTTGAGTCGTGTAGAAATTTTTCAGTTAGAAAACCATTTAGGAAAGCATTATTGATATCCAGTTACATTACATCCCTGCATTTAGCTACAACAATGGTTATGATGATCTGTATAGTGGGAGCTTTAATCACATGATTAAAAGTTCTAGAAAAAATAAATATCATGGGTTTAATAGAACCATTTGGAGAAAATTCTAAACTTATAATGTTGTACATACTCATCTTTATTGTATTTGAGTTTATATACCCATTTACAACCAACCACATTCATGTAAGGTAACTAGAAAGTAAGATTCTAGGTTTTATTATTTTGTAAAGCGGCATAATTCTCCTACATAGCATGTATTCACTTAGGGTCAAATAAACTCTATAATACTTTAGTAGGTCATGTAGATAGATGTCAATAAGTTATAGTAACATTTGTATAATTATAACTAGCATTTTGGATGCCACATTTAGGTCTTATTTGCATATAATGTTGAGATTGTAAGGTGGATGACTGATCATGGCAGGATATTGATTAACATAATATTTTATAATGGGTTCAGGGTTTACGTAGGTGTTTTCAGGTACAATATTGTATATAGACTTTTCAATGGATTATATACTTACTTATGTAGTAGATGATGAAGAGTAAGTGGGTATATGTATGCTTGGTACTTTAGTTTCAGCAGTAGATTTACGTTCAAGATCAGGTAGAGTATGTTGATCAAAGATAAACCTGAACCAATCTTCCTAAATATGAGGAACTATCTGCCACTTGAGAATTAACCATACTTAGGAAACCATAAAACAAAAGGAAGTGATATAATTTTTTTTAAGATATTAATGTTTGAAAACTTGAATGAAAATAAAACCCTAACTCATTAAAAACAAAATTTCGTAATATATATATATATATATATATATATATATATATATATATATATATATATTCTAAAACTAGGACATTAACATATATCTCCTTGCAAGTATCATTATATCCCTGAAAAACACACATAATTTAATGAAGCTGAAATTTGTGAGATTGTGAACGCCTTAGGTAAGGAAAAAAAAGCAAACCCAAAAGTTTTAAAATCTAAATAATCATATGTTTTGTTATATAGATTTTTATAAGGTGCAAAGTTATTTAGAATGATAGTGGGTAGCTGTTAATTAGGATGATTAACCCGACCTATTTCAACAATATGCCTATGTTTTATTTTGTTCCTTTCATTTTGAACAAATGTGTAAGGACATGAGGTTGTAAAATGTATCTTTAATTTCTTATTTGTCCAAACAAATGTTGTAAACTCACCATCCTAGTCTGATCATAACATTTTTATTTTTATTTCAAACTCGTTTCAAAAAGGTTTTTGAAATGATTAAAAGCAGTGAGTGTTTCATTTTTTTTGTTTTAAAGGATATAACCATGTATACCTACTAAATTCATCTAAAAATGAATATAATATTTATAACCAGACTGAGATTTAATAAGAGAAGGACTTCAAACATCTGTATATATGAGATATAAAACATGTGTAGCGTAATAGCGGTAATTGGAGTAGGTAAGGAACGTGATTTGCCAAGTTAACAAGCATCATATAATTTCATTTTTTTTACTTGAAACACTAGAAATATTTCTCTTCATTAAGATTACTAACAGAACCTTCCTAGAAGGATGACCAAGTCTCTTACGTCACCCTTATTTTAGAGAATCATTGTAGTAATTTAGATTAGACTTATCTGTATTATAAGAATTGAAACTTTAGAATAAGAACTTAATGAATCAGACTTTAATTTTAGGATAAGAACTTAATGTATCAGAATTTAATTTTAGAATAAGAACTTAATGTATCAGAATTTAAAGATAGTGGACTAGTTGGTTCTTCAATTTGTATAGACCATTTCCATATTTCATTTGAAAGACACCTTTCATGTTTATTTATCCTTCACAAAATAACCAAAATCTTAAAATTCAACAAAAAACGGGATTATGTCAGGTAATTGTTGAAATATGTAAAATGTTTTTGGTAATTTTTGAAACATAAAGTGTATTGTTCAACATAACATGTTTATTTATGTAAGTAAAAGGTGTAGAATATCTTGTATGTTGAATAGGTAAATTTTCACCACTTTCTACCATAATAGAGTGTCTGTCATTGTAGTCAACCATCTGATTCATAAGCTTAGAATTTCCAGTGATATGATGACTAACACCACTGTCAGCATATCAAGATGATTCTCCTCCATGTTTTGATGTAGCCACGCACACTCCTTGGTCCGTATCATTTCTTAACTGATCATCAGGTGTTGTTCTCATGTAAGTATGATCATCTCTAAAATAACATACAAGTCTTGAATGACCATATCTTCCACAAATCTGAAATGTAGGTTTGGAAGATATAAACCTTCTACCTCTGCCACTTTGTATCATCTTCCTTTAAAATTATTTAGAATATTTGTTTGACCTCTATATGTTTTGTTCTGCTTTCTTGTTTGTTAGAAGCATGATTAGTTGATGCCGAGTTCGAATTAGTTGTTGCAACTTATAGCTTATTAAGTTGATCTAATCTACTTTCAAAAGTTAGTAAAGCATTTTGTAGATTTATCCAATTAATTATCTCCCTATCAGTAATAATCACCACTACTATAATATTTTGAGATTCTAGAGCAGCTACCACTTGTCTCAATAGATCATATAGAGAAATAAAACTTCCAACCGGTGTAAGATTATGGCTATGTTTTAAATTTTGTTTAGGTAATCTTTCATTAATTATGTACCTTTTCGTTTTTTTTGAAATGCACTTTTAAAATAAGTGATCCTCATAGTCTGAGATCAAGAGACCCTTGTCGTTGCATCTCACGACCCTTTACAAGTCTCTTCTTGCATCAGTTGGATAACTATCTTAATGCTCATAGTGTTGTACAATCATCTTGATATGAGTTGGTTTGTATTTATCCAATTTTCATAATTTAGATATCCATATAGTTAACTATATCTCCGTTAGTTTTAGTGACAAGTTTAGGATGAAGAATCATCGTCTTCCATCTTGAGGCTTTGAACAGTACATCGTCCCTCGACTATCGCGTTTGGTGGCAGATAGTCCATTGACTTTCAAATGTCTGTTGACAGTCCCTGCATTATCGTGTTTGGATAAAGTTAGTCCACCAGATCCTCTGATCCATGAGAGGCTGCCACATGTCACCATAGTCCCCAGATTTTTGTATTACCACTAGTCCCTTAAGTTCAGTTATCCGTAATATTCTACATTTTGGGTTTGACCTAAACTCAAGGGACTAGTGGTGATACAAAAATCTGGGGACTATGGTGACAGCTGGCAGCCTCTCATGGATCAAATGATCTACTTGACTAACTTTATCCAAACGCGATAGTTCAGGGACTGTCAACGGACATTTAAAAGTCAAGGGACTATCTACCACCAAATGCGATAGTCGATGGACGATTTCTTGTTCAATGCCTAGAAATGAGAAATCATTTGACTTTTAATTTTGCCAATAATTTTTTTTATATTACTTTGCACATAATATTTCTGGATTGTTTGCTTAACCATGTTGCATAAATGGTGCACCAAAATTATCTAAAGACCCTTAGAGTTCGAATCTGACTATTCCTTTAAGGTGTGACGGATTTAGCACGAGGACTCCCAATAATCGCAGCTATACTGCTATAGCAGTAATTGGACTTGGACTTGTTCCCTAGACGATAAGAGGTAATAGCATGTAGGTTTGGGCGGAGACAAATACATGATCCAAAAGTGATTACCTTCACAAATCAGAACAGTGCCGTTTTAGCTTAAAAACCGAGAAAGCTAAACACAGCTGAACCCCTATCTTCGCTTCATCGTCTTTTTACTCTAATAAGGCCTTTGGCCATCAACATTTTTACTGTAACAAACATTTTAAGAAATTTTACTGGACAAACTACTGTAGAGAACTACATAAGAAATAAAAACGCTCATCTAATGTAATCAACCAAAAGCGTTTACGGAAATGAAGGCAGGGGTCGTAGGCCAGACCCATAAACATAGTTGTTTGCTATACCATCATTCGATGATACACTGTAACAAGACAACTACCAATGCCTGTGGCCGTTATATCCACGAGACTACTACAAATGGTATTATCGTGAGAGAAAATAGGAGACCACAATCACTAACAATCTGTTTCAAAAAGAAGGATATAACATGCCAATGCCTCTAATAACATTTCTTACCGTATTTTTATCCGAAGGGACGATATGGATATGAGTTTCTGTAGCGAAAGTCAGGCCCTATCAGTGACTTGTCTATCAAGGTAGTTCAGGACAATCAGTCTGAGCGTCTTCTAGATAGGCTTACACTACACATGCATGTTGGTTGGTATAAACTATGTGAAAGAACATTGAGTACTTACAAACAAATGTTTATCACCCCTTCTATTTCATTCTTACATCTTATGACTATATAAATGTTGTAGAATAGTTTCATTTTTTATTCGCAAAATGAAACTATTCTGCAACAAAAGTTTCTGGTAAAATTTTCTTTTAAAAAATCATGTTCTCGCTAATTTGACATTTAATTAGAGCTCTTTTTTTCTCTAATAAATAAGTTTGATCAGTGCGATGAACTATTAGAACTCTGGTCCATCAACTTTAGTTGATATTAGAATCAAAATAAATTAAAATTTATACTTATGGTATACACACAAATAGTGAACTCTTACAATTTTCATGCTCGAATTCCATATACACTGAGTTTATGTTCTTATGCTCGCCTTCCATTTACAGTGAGTGAGTTCATACTTTTTGAAGCAACTACACCTTACGGTCTCTCACCGCGATATTCTATACAAAATTTTGCAACTTGTTCGCGACTTTTTTCACAAATGCTGCTTCCTTCACTTTCGCTTGAGTTAGGATTGTAAAAAATCTAAGTGCGTGGTGAGACACTACTGTACCTTTTATAAAACTGGTTTTTATATGGCTAAGTTAGCAAACTGGGACTCGACTTCTCTACTTTTAGATTGTTGATGATACGTTGACTGCTTCTGCAGCTGCTGTTGGTGAACATACCGAAGCCTTCCTATTTCTCTCTCTAATAGATCCTGCTCCACTATATCAACCACCCATTATAAAAGAAAGTTAGATGATCAAGTCTAGTTTGCAAAGATTATCTATTTTGATATATAAGTTCACCAAAGTTCAAGACTTTTCGGATTTTAACCATGTTTGAGAATATATACACACACATATATATATATATATGCAAAAGATATATAATATACGCCTGCATATATATATAATCAGCCAAAGCATAAAGGCGTTACAAGACTTACATTGTTTAACCTTTTGAATTTGAGCTAAACGGTCCAAACATTGCTTAAGAGCTCTGTTCTCCATGCTAAGAATGAAATTTTGCTGATCGAGGTATTCAATCCCTGCTATAGCTTCAGATCCTTCGGCCTGTCACATAAAGTTAGGGGATATCATATGAGCAATAGTGGAACTATTGGCTTTGGTTAGAATAGAGTTTTGGTTTGTGTAGACTTACTTGTAATATCTGGACGTTCCTCTCCAGCTCCGCTACGTATTGTAGTCTTCGTACACGTGCTCGATGAGCACTTTGCCTATGTTTTAGTAATAGTTAGAGGATGACATATACATTTATATTACAGGAAAAGGAACCTATATTCGAAGATAACTAAAGAGACCGCAATGCAAAAAGAAAATGAACGGCAGCTCAATTACTGATATGAATAAGAGATCTGAATCAAGAGGTTCAGGTACGTACTGTTTATTGCGCTTGAGCTCAGCCTTGGCCGCTGGACTTGGTTGTGAAGAATCATTTTTAGGAGCAGAGTTTTCTTTGCCTTCTCGTGCTTGGTTAACAGCCGGTTTATACGGCAAAGCACTCTGCTTGTGACGACTGCCGGGCAATCCAAGGTTTTGGAGGCCCATGCTATTATTCCTCATCGGCCTTTCCCAACCATTCTCGTGTTGTAGATTAAATAAGATTGGATTTACACCAAAGGGAGTCTGGCGCTGCCAGAGAGCTTCATGGCGATCAGTGTTTTGAAACGCCCAAGGGGGTCCTACAGCAGCGTCTATCTTCGAGGTGTGTTCTTTCATCATCGGCTTAACAGCTTTGTCTAAGTAAGAAGCAGCAGAGTCACTGGCTGCGCGTCGATGACCTTTCCGTACAGGTACAGCTGGTATCTCGGGCTCAGTAAGGAGTTCATCAAGCCACGATGGTTGTTCGTCATCTATCACAAAGCTATCAGAAGAAGCACGCTGGTGGTGCGCTTGTCCTTCGGAACCCTTGAAAAGACGTTCAAGGTCTTCTAAATCACCAAAACTAGATGATTTTACACGATCCATTTTTACAAGTGTATGCACCTGCAACCATTGATTGTATAAAGCTGAAAAGATGTTATAACATCAACACTACTACGTTCCATCTTCTAACCAAAATTATCATTCTATTGTTAGTTTCCATATATCTATCGACAGGAAAATCGGGATTTATCCGAATCCAGATGTTACTTCAACATAAATTATACGAGTGGAGCCATTGAAGGTACTAAAATGGCAAATTCCTTTTACGAAACATACAATTTTCAATAACAAATTCACATTAGATCGCATAACCACAATTGAAGCGGTCCTACAACATTGAGAACGTTGAACCAAAATAGCGGAGAGGGATTAGTTACCGAGGCGAGAAGGAAGCAGAGGCAGAGAGACGGTTTTGAACGGAACAGTCCGTAGAGAAGTCGACTCAACCACCGACTTCCATCTACGGGATCGGATACTGCTATGACGGAGCAAGATGATCTATCACTTTGTGTCTTCTGCAAAATGTGATTTTAATGATGTTAATCAATTCCAGAGAGCGAAGGAAGAAATGATACCAAGGTAGCGAGCTTCGCGGTGCAACATTGATGCCCTTATTCATCTCTTTCTCTCTTTTGGTTTACATTACAGCTCCAACTTTTGCGCTTAACCTCCTACTATGGGTTGTCAAATAAGTGGGAAAATAGATAATGGGTTGTCAAATAAGTGGGAGGTACGAGATTTGATCCTAGATTCTATGAGAATTTATGAAGAGACAGCCAAATCATCAGTTTACTGATTGTTTTCGGTCTATATTTATCAAATCTATATTTATAAAGCTTACAATATAATTTTTATAAAAGAAACTTTTAAATATAAAATACTTAATTGATATTATTTTTACTAACCAGCTTTATTAAAATTAAACACTTTATATATTTATAACTTTTAACAATATGAAATTTAATCAAATTATGCTGTTATAATGGTCTATAAATTTAGTAGGCGGGACAATTTGTACTTTTATTACTAGTTTTTCATTGCGAGTGTATTACTATGACTAATTCGTTTGGAATATTGTTCGATTTTGCTGGATTTTTTTTTTCTTAATTGACACTCAACATTTTGATTTCGTTATTTATATTGTGATGAAGATTTTGGTAATTTTGTTTTTTAATTACCGGAATAATTATACCAATCATTTCCGGTTAGAATTTTAAAAATTCTAAAAAAATTCCAAGCTTTGTTTAATTTAGTTTATTAACTTATTTTAGCCGATATATTATAATAGAAGTCTCTCATTTGATTCGTATTTAATATATTATTGTTTCATTAAGAATCATTAGTTGGTCAAAACCGTTTTTAGAGAGAAAACAAATTATTGTTGAAGAAAAAAAGTACAACTAACGGTTAGTAGGTTGCTAGAGTTTTATTCACCATGTTACTTAATCATTCTTTTTTTTTTGAATGCCTCGATCCTTTGTTGAAGATGGTTAAGTAGCCCATAAATCCTTGAGGAAGATCCCTCTGAAATTGATCCGGAGTTGGAGTCTGGATCTTGGCTTCCATCTATTAGTGAGGATAAGGAGGTGGAGCTTGGCGAGGAGGTGGATCCTTCCCCCCTCCCAAAAGGGCTTGTACGGATGAAGTTAAAGACAAGGGTAAAATGGTATTGTCCTCCGACAGGATCATCGGCTGATTCACTGTAAGTTTTCTATTTATGAATATTGCTTATTGGAATGTGCGAGGTCTAAACGACCATGTTAGCAAAAAAGACGTCACTGATTTTATTATTAGTAATCATATCTCTTTAATCGTTCTAGTAGAAACTAAAGTCCAAATTCATAAAGTCGACCAAATAATTAGACAAATGGTTCCCTTTTGGCATGTTGTTACCAATCACTCGTCTCATCCCCTAGGTAGAATCTGGATTCTCTGGAATCCTAGTGTAATTAAGATATCTAGAATCTTCCAATCCCCCCAGTTAATTCACTGCATGACTAAATGTCACAATTACAGAGTCTCTTTCAACCTCACTGCTATCTATGCTTTTAATAAAGCTCAGGACCATATTCCTCTTTGGAAATACCTCATTAATATCTCCAAGCTGGCTAATCACATCACTTGGGATTCCTTCTCATCACTGGTAGACTTACTCACACGGACGGTCATCCCCTTCTGCACAAAATAACCTCTCGAATTGATTCTTGGACTGCCAAGCACCTCTTATGCAGGTAGACTCCAATTAATCAAATTTGTCTTATTTGCGGGTCAGGTTTATTGGTCCTCGATTTTTATCCTCCCATCTAGGATAATTAAAGAGTTAAGCCAATATCTTCGTTGCTTCCTCTGGTCTGGATCGTCTATGAAAATCTATGGGGCAAAAGTTGTCTGATCGACAGTTTCCACTCCTTATAAAGATGGCGGCCTTGGGATTCTAGACTTAAGAACCTGGAATCAGACGACCGTCCTTAAACACCTTTGGTCTATAGTAAGTAATAAGAACCAATCAATCTGGTGTGATTGGATTAAAACAGAAAAGATAAAAAATAAAAGTTTTTGGGAAGTTTCTATTGGCTCCTCATCCACTTGGATCTGGAGGAAAATTTTTTGTCTTCGTCCTTTGGCTCGTAATTTGTACAGGGTGGCTATCAAAAACGGATTGAACGCTTCATTCTGGCATGACCCATGGCTTCTCTCCTTGTCTCTTGCGTCCCACTACGGCTCTGGTATCATCAGTGATTCTTGTCTGGGAAATAACCTAAAAGTTTCTGACATTATCAGCAATGGTGAATGAAACTGGCCTGCAAACCTAAGATCGGCGCGAGCTCATAGTCGGGGTCACTTAGAAGAAATCCACAAGGACACTAAGGCTGGATGCAACAATTTTACTATAAAGGACACGTACAACGCTATTTGTATGTCTGTCCCAGAAAAGGGGTGGGCGGGGTTAGTTTGGAATAAATACAACATTCCGCGTCATTCCTTTATATCTTGGCTAGCTATCAAGGGCAAGCTTGCCACCAAAGATAAGCTTCTTAGTTGGGGTTTTAATATCCCAACTGAGTGCACCCTTTGCCATTCTGATTCGGAATCTACATCTCATATCCTCTTTGAATGTAGTTTCACTCAGACTATATGGGCTTTTAGAAGTAATAAACTTGGCTTTCCTTACCACCCTTCGTGCTGGAAATCTTGGATTGAAGAGGCGTCAAGATGCTCAAATTTTTGAAACCATTGTATTTGGCGAACTTGTTTCAACGCAGTTATTTACCACGTTTGGAAAGAGCGAAATTCAAGAATATTGAGATCTGCCCCAGCCATGGCTTCTTCGATATCTTTCCATATCTTATCGGATCTCCGATTTAGATTCCATTATACCAAGATTAGATGGAAGATTTAATTTTATTTAAATGTAACTTAAACTTTAATTTGTTACAGGTATTCTCAGTATGGACTGGAGCGTGGATTCCTGATTCGATGCACTTGGAGTCACCTCTTAGCCACCTAGTCATTATGCATGATACTTGTTTTGCGTTGTTTTATCCAGGGTGTCATACCCTTTCTCTAGGGCACCTCGATTAAGACTTTTCTATTAGTTGTTGTATTTTTCTATTAGTTGTTGTACGATCTCGGGGTATACCCCAGGATTATGTATGAACTATCTAATTAATTTAAATTTTTTAATCACCAAAAACAAATCTTTGGTGAATAATAAAGGAAAAACTCATAAAATATATTGAATTTTGAATACTGCTTTGAGAACTTCAGGTAGTCAAAGTACTATCGAATGAGCTTCTACTAGAGGTGGTCAAATAGCCCCATGGTCCTTGGTGAAGGATGAAAGAATGACTAATAAAATTTCAAATGACCTAAAATTGTATATCTTCTTTTTATTTTTGGTCGGACTTATATGGATATGCGTGAAGCCAAAAACTTATCTTTTTAGTTGGAAATAAAATTGATCTTTAATTCTTATATTGTGATAAAAAGATTATTGCATATAGAGGGTATATTATGATTAAGCTGACACGTGGTTGACAGAGGGAACAATGTTGATACTTGGTTAAAATTTTCTTTTTAAAATTTTAAAATTTCATGCGAGAATTTGTTCAACTTATTTTATCCTGACCTTTTAAAAAATAATTTTTTTCATTGTCATAAGTGTCTTTATAGAGTATGTTTGTTGAGCTCTTAGTGTCTATCATTACCTTCTCGAATTCAACTGCGACTAACTCTATTATTAGTACAACATCACTATGTGGTGTTGTCAATCCTCTTAAGTCATCATACGTGGATACTAGCCATGAAGTATGGATTTGGTACAAATATGGGGAAGTGTGTCCCTAATATTGCACCTCTAATTCATCAACATATAGTTTTCTTGACTTTTTGTCTATGTCTTGGTTAGTTCCTTTGTTTTCCGAACAAACTATGTTAGTTTGATTTCATCCACTAGAATTTAGACTTGATTCTTCAAACCCAAGAAATCTCTTATAAGGTGCCCTATTTCATTATGGAATTTATAATACATGTTCTTATCTCTACGCCCATGTGCCTCATGAAATTTCCCGACCGTTGATATTTCATAACGTCTTTTGTATTCTCGTATATTGTTCCTAGGTTCTAGGTCAGTTCTGTGAATGACCCTTTTGGTGGGTAATCGAGCCTTCTGTTATTGCTATTGTCGTAATAATTTTGGATTTTCCTTTGTAAAATTGATCTTAATTATTTATTAGTGTGGCTAAAATTATCGCATTGTTGTTCTTGGATGTTTTAATTTTCATGTCAACTTGAAAGATTGTTTCTTTTTTGTTAGTCAGAGGATGATTTGGTGGATAGGTCGTCAGAGTTACAATGTCTTCATATCTTTTAGCTCTAGCAACCTCTTCAAATCTAATATAGTGATTTAGTTGAGCCAATAGATCACCAAAATTCAGATTATGTTTCGTCATTATATGATCCAAGACTGCATCTTGTTTGACTTTTTTTCCTGCATGCAACTACTGCCACATAGTCGTATCATTCATGTAATTCACTTTTGGTATTCATAGACATCTGGGTGTATTTCTTAAAACTTTTATTGGAACTTTATTTGCAAATAATTATGTAATCTTAGTCTACTTTTATCACTTTAAACCTATAAAATGGTTCATGAAGGTTGTTTGGAACATCTTATATTTTTTTATGCATTTTCATAAAGAATATGCTACACTTTATGTTTTCATCAGCTCTATACTGCAACATCTCATTGTTAAATTTCCAAATACGATGCTCGGCATCTCTTTTGTTGTACTACTTATCCATTTGATGATTGTTGAAGTTCACGTTTAGAAGGCCACATAAGATGTTTGAGGCCATTGAAGATTCTTTGACTAGCAGATCATCGTCATCATGATTGAAATTATTGGTATTATTCATGAAGGGGTATGTTTGTTAATACCCAGGTTCTTACCACTTTTTGGTTAAGGGGTTTTTATTATTTTTATTGAGCATAGTGGGTCAAAACATTTAAATATTGGTTCATATACCTTTAGTATTTCCCTTGGAAGTTTCGTTGGTTTGTAATTTCTCATGTCGAGCCTGCATGTAGTTCATATTGGAATTTGGATAGGTGCGCAATTATACGGCTTTGGTGGTCCTCAAGAAAATTTTGCTTGTAATCCTGCTTAGCGCTCTAGGTTTGTTTTATGGCATCCATTACTGATAAGTCGGACCAACGCTAATTTTTACTACCCTATAGTACCTCAAGTATCACTATTGAGAACGTAGTACCCAAATATTGAACTTATTGTTCATCTAATACCCAACCACTTCTATAATACCTCAAATACTCATGCTTCATCACCAGCTATGTAGTCATCTTCTTATTCTTTGATCAAACCTTCTATTTCTTACTTTTTATTTTTTTATTTTTATTAAAAAGTCGATACCTTTCAAACCAGAGCTCAAGAAAAAAATCTGAAAGTATATTCGGTTTTGTTTTTCTAAGACAAACAAAATTAGTTCCATGGATGATATCTTTATAATTTTATTTTGAATTATTTTCTCACCAAATCCAGTAATCATGGTTGCGTATTGCATTTTCTTGGTCTTGTTTCTCGTACTTTCGGATTTTTTTCCCAAGATATGATTTGAAAGATACATAATTTCTTTAGAAAAAAAGTAGGAAAGAGAATGTTTGGTTCAAAAAAGGACAAAAAGGTTACTTTAGGTTTTGTCTTTGGTCTTGATACATATTGGTAGTTTATCAATTTTAGGTATTAGGTTGAATTGAATAGTTATCGGTAGTTCACCCATTATCTTAATTAATATTATACTTTATTAACCAACCTTAATTCAAATTGAATATTTTATATACTACAATCTTTGACTAAGTGTGGACGTTTAATCCAATTATATAGCTAATGGGTCATAAAATTTATAGACCGTACTATTTATATCTCTCTCTTTTTTAATCGAAAATAGAAACTATATTGGAAGGGAAAAATATAGAGTTTTACAACTTTGAGGACTAAAATTAAAGAACATGAAAAATTAAGGGACTCAGTTACGAAAAACAAAACTCGCGCCTTGTTTTCCCTCTTTGCTTGAGTAACAATTCCTTGTCTTCGAGCTTTGATTTTCCATAGATTAGAGAGAAAATCCTTCTTCTTCTTTAGGGAATACAATGATAGAGACAAATCTAGCTTCCAGTAGTACAAGGATCATCAATCTGGTTAATCGATGACTTTATGGTTGAGTGTACAAGACTATGCTTCCTGGAGGATGATGGACTTCATTTTCAGGTTCTTCATCCTGTCCTGATCCTAGCTCTATATCATCCAGTAGTACAGTTCCTTTCTAGAAACAACTCATTTAAGAGAATTGAAACCATAAACTGTAAAGCAGAGGCAAGTAAGTTACGATCCTATTCTGATGTAGCCTATTCCCATGCTTTCAAGTTTTGAAATAGCTTTAAGCTTATTTGGGGGTTTGAAATTCTTATAGTAAATTTTCATTTTACACTTTAGGGTTCATCGAGCTAGCTAGTCCACAACTCGATTCTGTTCCCTGAAGATAAAATGAAATGACATGCTCTTTGTAATGAGCAATTTAATTATGTTCATTATTGAAACAAAATGATTTGGAGTTTTATCAGAAGAGATAAGAGAGGTAATGATTCTACAGTCTAATTCAATGTCAACTTCCCTTATACCATTGATTTCGCAAATCAGAAGTCCATCAAACATTTCACGAGCTTCAACTTTTAGCGAAGTCAGTTTACCATAAGTGTTGCCATATCCACAAATGATTTTTCCCTTGCTGTCTCTTACAATAATTCCACCACTTGCTTCACCAGATGCTAAGCAACATGCGTCTGTGTTTAGCTTGAATCTCTTTGGCCTTGGAAGTTCCCATTTAAGGTATGTTGTCTTCTGTTTATGAGTGATGTGGTTGACACAGCCCAGAGTGATTGCTTTATTTTCGTTTGATTTTCAATGCTTCTTTTTGAGCAGCTTATTATGGTCTAAGTGAGTTATCATATGTATGATATAGTTGATAGATGATCTTGAAAAAAAACGGTCTTCATTCATTTTTGTTTTGTTGCGTTGCTGCCAAATAACCTAGTAAATAATATGGGTAAGGATTGTTTAATATGAATACTAGCAGGAGCAGACCAGAACCAAGTTTTGAGTAGATGCTTTAGTGTCTTCTTATATATACCCTTAGAATTTCTACAAAATAGAACCATATACTCCAAGAATAGTTACATGAGACAAATAAGTGATCAATAGATTCTTCATTTAGACAAAAGTGACATTTAGAAGCAAGCTGTATTTGTCTAGTTTTGGTGACAGAGTCAATAGACAACTTTTTCAGCAAGAGTCTCCATGTAAAGAAAGAACATTTTCTTGGGGTTACATTGTTCCACAAGTTTTTGAATAATGAAGAGTTGAATGAAGCTGGTCTTATATAATTTAAGGTGTCTTTAATGTTAAAGATGCCATTGCTGGACATGCTCCATACAATTCTATCTTTAAGATTATCCTTAATGTTAGTTTTAAGAACAAGACTAATGTTTAAATCTGTGAGGTATCTTTTGAGTTTACTAACATTCTAGTTGTTAACTTCCCAAAAATACCTAACATGAATACCTCTAAACCAACTATCATTTGAATTGTGATCAGGTTTTAGTAAAGGATCTTTGCCAAACCAGTTATCTAACCATAAGTCTACTTTAGCTTTACCTAGCTTCCATTTAATTTTACCTTTTGTAAATTCTTTAATATCAGCTAACCTCTTCCAAGTTAAGGATCCTTTTTAGAGTAGTTGATCTGAAGAGGATGGTGTCTTTTACAGTATATGATTTGCATAAGCCTTGTCCACTGTGATATGTTCTCTCTGAAGTTAATCCAGAGCTTGCAAGAGAATGCATTCTGGATATCTTTCAGCCTTTGAATGTTTAGGCAACCATCTCTAAAAGACTTTCAAACTGTCTTCCAAGAGGACCAATGTATATTTGAAGCTTCATTAGATGAACCCCAAAAGAATTTGTTTATCATCCTTTCAATGTTTTTTATGATAGTATTAGGGAGGCAACAACTTTGAATCCAGTACTAAGGGATTGGCATCAAGGCAGTGCTTATCAAAGTTAATCTTCCTCCAAATGAAAGGGCTTTGTCTTTCCAACTCTCAATTTTAGTTCTGGTTTTTTTTCTAATAGAGGGATATAGTTTGAAGTTTTGTTGTGGGGGCTGAGAGTGACTCTAAGGTATGTTGTAGGCATGTTGCTTATGTTAAAGCTTGTTTGGGTTACCAGTGTATTCCTTCTATCTAAAGAAAGACTTGAAGTAATAATAATAGTGGTTTTCTATTTATTTAGAGATTGACTAGAAGCATCTTGGTAAGTGTGTAAAAAGTTTCCAATTTTATCTAAAGAAGAAGATGAACCGTTAATAAAAATCAGAAGATCATCAGCAAACGAAAGAACAAGTATTGTTAGTTTACTCATATTTGAAAACTTAAGGGATTTATCTTTTAAGAACATATCATAGAGGCCTCTTAATAGGAATTCTGCAGATAGTATAAACATACTAGGGGACAGAGGGTCCCATTGTCTTATACCTCTTTTCATTTTGAAAAAACCAATTGATTCACCATTTATGAATATAGAAACATGTACTGACTTGATAACGTTAGCAATTAAATATATACCCATGTTACTGAAACCATAGCATTGAAGAACCTTTAATATAAAACAGTGAGATAGGTTGTCAAACGCCTTGGACATGTCGACCTTTATGATGATATTTCCAGCTTTAGTTTTTCTGTTAATGTCATGAGCCAACTCCTTTGCAATGAGTATGTTCTCGTGGATAAGTCTTCATTCTACATATGCACCCTGAAACTCAGAAATCAGTTTAGGAAGAAGAAAAGATAACCTGTTGTTAAGCAGTTTACACATAATCCTGTTTAGCATCGTGCAGAGACTAATTGGTATGAACTGATTCAAAAATGAGGAGTATCTACTTTATGAATTAAGAAAACTCCAGTAGCTAGAATGCCCTTTGGTATAGTATGCCCTTTGAATAAAGATATTATTGCATAAGTGAGATCCTCCTTGATGATATGCCAGCAAGTGGTGAAAAATAGTTTGTTGAAGCCATCAACACCAACAGCTCCCTCTGAGTTTAGACTTTGTATAAAACTTCATATCTCTTGTTCAGTAGGATCTGCTAGCATGAAAACATTATAAGTACTATCAATTAGTTTAGGTATAACTTTAAATATCTCACTCGTCATATAATTATCTTGCCGTTCTTTATTAATATAAGAGGAAGATAAGATAATTCTTTTATAGTATTCTTCTGCAGATGCTTTAATAATATCATTATCATAGCACCATTTATTGTTGAGCTTGATGTCAGATATTCTGGATTTCCTTCTTTTCCTATTTACAAAGTTGTGGTATAACCTTGTGTTTCTATCTCCATCATGGAGCCAATTAGAATAGCATTTCTGCTTCCAATACTCTTCTTCCATGGAGAGTGCAAGAAGGTGTTCTGCATTTTCTTTGGCTAAAGCAGTTTTGGTTTCTTGATTATTAGAATTAATGAATTCTAACTCCTTAGTCTTTAAGTTATCTTCAGTTTGTGACACCTTATCAAAAATGTTCTTAAAATGAAATTTGTTCCAACATTTCAAGGCTTCCTTTAGCCTTTTCAATTTGTTCTAGAAGATGAATAAAGGGTTTACATTTATCTGATCCTTCCAACTGGACTCAACTATGTTCAAAAACGTTTCATCTAATGTCCAAGCATTGATGAATTTGAAAATCTTTATAACATTGTCCCTATCTTTAGTTAAAGATACACACAATGGAGTGTGATTATAGCACGTTCGAGCAAGATGATTTACTCTGGTCTCAACAAAATAATCAGCCCAGGCTTGATTGATCATTAAAATCAGAAGAACTTTGGTAGCAGAAATTGACACAGCCTGCTTGTTCACTAGGTGATAAGACAGTGTTAAAGTCCCTCATTAAGAGCCATTCATGAACTGAATTTTCTATGTTTCTAAGTGTCTCCCAGAGAGGTATTCTGTTAGATTTTTGACATTTAGCATATATACAAGTTATAGAGAAATGTTTATCTAATAGCCAATGAGTAATGTGAGAATGTATATATTGTGAACTATCTAAAATTATATCAATTTGCAATTCAGAGAACCAGAATAACCAAATTTTATTTGAAACATTTGCAAAGAAATTTGGGTAACTTAGCTTTGTAGAAAGTGGCTCAATTTTGTTGCTTGTTGTCATTGGTTCTTGAATACATAACTGAGAGATTATTTCTTTCTTTGTAATTGATCTTAGTCTTCTGATTGTGCTTATGTTTGCAGCACCTCTCAGGTTGTAACAAAGAGCATTAATCATTTGTGATTAATTTAAAGAGATCTTTTTGTCTCTTTAAAAGGAAGAGATTGAACTGTAAGGTGTTTTGTCTTTGGTCTTGCTAATTTGAGTTTCCTGTTGAGGACTTTTTGAAAGCTTGAGTCTACATTCCTTTTGCTAAAAGTTGGTGAATTTGAAAGACTGACTGTATTATTTTTATTTGGAGTAGTATAGCCAGTGGAATCATCAAATTGAGATGAGTATTGCTCAGCATCAAAGGACATTATTGGTTCAACTATATCTGCATCTGATATTTCTTCTTCAGAGATCTTCAAATTTTCAGGTATGCGAATTGTTTTTAAGTTAGGACTTTGGTTTATAACAGGACTTATTTTATTTACTAGAACTTCTGGTACTTTGGCAACTTCAACAGTTGCTTGGTTTACACTTTGTTGAATCATTATTGTTGTATTGTCTGGCTGTGCTTGAACCTTTTCTGGGGTGGTTTGAGCTTGTGCTTGAACTTCTTCTGGTTGGAGAGGTTTAACCTTTTTGCAGGACGAGCTATCATGACCAATATGATAACAAGAGTTACAATATGCATGGAAATTCTTGTAACTGAGACAGATCCATGCGCCAAAGTTTTCACCAAAGCCGAGCCACATACTGTGATGAAATTTTGTTGAAATGTCGATCTCTACCCAGGCAAAACAAGCATTGTATAATGCCTTGTTTTTTGGAGGTATCCAACACTTTATTGGATTTCCCAGTGCTGAAGAAACGGATTGAATGATTTCCTCATTGTACATGTTCTCGATAAGCTTTTCAATTTTGACTTAGATTGGTACTATATGGCACTCAATCTTTGGATTAAAAGAAGGAAGCCACTTCAGAATACACATAGAGTGATGACCAACAGTCCAGTAGTTTCGACTCCATATCTTGGAGATGTCATCTTTCAAAGAAAATTCAACGAAAAGGTGACGAGAATCCTAGTTTGAATAAGAAAAGTCACCATCAAACTTCATTTCCTTAAAGAACTTATCAAGAATCTGTTTCTTTGGAAGACCCTTTGTAAAATTTCCAATCATAGTATAGGTAGTATCATCTTGTAGTTTTTCCATAATTTTTTCATTAAATTAAAGATCGATATGATCATTCTTATACTTTGTTGCTTCTGGTTTAAAAGTCCTGTTAGGAACAAATTTTGCAGTCACTTGTAAGTAGGATCTGTTTGCTGAAATTATCTTGAAATGGAGCAGTTGATATTGGGCAGAGATAAAGAACTCTGCAATGGCTGAGGAGCTTAATGATGGTGTGAAGAATCCTTAGAGGAGGATCAAAATAGGCTGAGAAGCATTACTGGATTAGTAGAAGAAAGTCTTTGTTTCTTGGACAAGAAAACAGAGCATCACTAGAGTTTCATTACTAGTATCTGTACTATTTATATCTCAAATACACACGACATATTAACCACGGAAATTGAAATTAAAATATATAGTGCATTTTATATTTTCTATATTAAATATTTTTAAATAAAATTTATTATGAATCACGAGACTTAAAATTAATTAAATATTTTAAAATTTTAATAAAATGAATATGAAAATAATGGTTAAGACAGTTTAATTTTAAATTTTATAAAAAAAAGTACACAATATATATAATTTGAACAACATATATAATTTTGGGATTATAGTTGATGAGTTCCGGATTTGTTCCAACCAGATCACCAAAACATCTAGAAAAAGAATATCTAAAAATAAAAAATACATGTAAATCTCGAAAGATAGAATAATGATTATTCACTTTTGACAAACTATATTTATAGTGAATTTTGTAAGCCTTGTGACTTATAAGCCTCATAAATACATAATACCTCTATTGATTTGTTTTACGTATTTAATGAATAACTTAAATATCTGATCTAAAGTCGGGTGGAGAACCGACTAATGATTTATTATCAGTAGTCATCCTAGTCCTTGCGAGTTGACGAAGAAAGAATAAAAAGAGCCTCCTTAAGGGCGTATCAGGCTATCGGAAACTTTTCAAGTTAGACGTTACCAAATTTTGAGCTTGGGCTCTCGTAGTGCTTCAAACTAAAGCATAGGTTTGGGCTCGAGAGACGTTTCGAATTGAAACTTATTCTTGGGATCTCATGGACACTTTGAACTGAACCTAAGCTTGGGATCAGGAGACGCTCTGGTTTGTAGCTTGAGCTTGGGCTCAGTGAACTCTTTTGAAGCTTGATTTTGGCCCCAAAAGTGTTATACATGCCGGGTCCACTAGAGAATTTTTAAAGTCTCAAGTTATTATAAATTTCTTTTCTTCCCAAATCTGATTTTTGCACGCTATGTATAATCTTTTGGTTATTCCTGAATAATAGACTTTATTAGTATAGGTTTTTAGCTTCTAACACGTGCATTGGAGGTTGCACCTTTTGAGGTTATAGTGTGCATGCAAACATTAAAAAGGAATATGAAAAGCAAAAAAAAGATAAAACAATCACTCTATAAATATTTTATGAATTATAATTTCTCTTAACTTCGTTAATTGAGAGATATATCAATTTATTAAGAATCTGAGGACATTATAAAATACTTTATGGGAATCAACCACCCAAAAATTTCACAAAATATTCAAATGTTACAGAGAATCTTTCTGCGTTCTTAGGAATCCAATCTAAGGCTTACTCATTTGTTAGGGATTTAGGTGAATTCTGATCAGACAACTCACCCACTTCGTACATTTGATGCTCAAGTTATTATCTTCTCAGTTCAACTAACCTCTCTAGTACGTAATGTAATATCTTCCTACTACTTTTCCCCTTAAATAGATTATGGGAAAATGTAAATATGTATATTAACTAAAGAATTGTATGGGGTTTAATGTCCCTCTCGAGGTTGAAAGTACTGGTGATGAGGTCTCGCGTTCCAATGACTCCAACTCTTTCCAACTATTACGTCCCCATTTTGGAGTGAAATGAGAAGGAATACCATGAGGTTCGTGAGGGGGAGAGGCCTTCAAATGCAAATAATTCCAAAACTAAGCCAACTCATATTAAAATTTCCATCAGAAACTAGACTTCATTAGGGACACCTCATAAAACCCTACTAGTGAGATTTAGAAAAACCGTCACAACCATTCATCAACTTCTTTTAGTCTACATATGACTCTATCCCTTATAACTGAAGTCTTATCTCATAGGGAGTCCTCAGCTCCGAAGATCACCAAGAAGAAGCGCAAGCTTCAGAAGAAGGATTTTAGGCTCCAACCAAAATGAATTGAAGTTTGAGAAAGGTCTCAGATGGCTAAGAGTAATTTAAAGCATACATAGACCAAAAGGTGGACTTGACTAGTGGAATTGTTTGTGAGAATAGACTGATAATTCCTTCTTCATTTGATAATCTATAAATTTACTAATACAGTCTGATTATCAGTGTATGTCATCTTGATAAGAGATGTGGATAAATATATGAAGCTCATCTATTATGCGAGCAAGAGCTTACTTGATATAAAGATTAGAAACCTTCACTTGCAAAAGCTAACACTTGTATTGATCTTCGTTGCAAGGAAGATGAATCTTTACTTCCAAGCGTACTATATTTTTGCCTAAACTTTTTCCCGTTTTAAAGCATATTTTAGAAGCCAAACATATCCAGACCTGATTAGTGGCGCCATCTGTAGGAAATAACTGGTATCTGGAAGCCTCTCTATAAAACTATTTTCTAATAGTTCCAAACTTGTTATTTTGTGTATTTCATAAATATGGATACTTACAATGAGGTAGACACTTTGCTTGTTCCCGAAAGGGGGCTTACCCATTAGGATTCAAAAGGTATCTATGATCCAATAATTCTTTAGGTTCTAGTTTAGGATTAATATTACGTACTTACCTCCAAACTGGCGAGCTCCGGGTAGATAAGGAGCACTTATCTTATAGACCTCCAACTTTGAGGTCTGATGTGAAGAGAGTTAAAGTAGAGACAGAATCTACCAAAAGATATGACGAAGTTTTATAAACTTTGTAGCACTTACGCCTTGATAGAAGCTACAACTGTCTTAGGATAGAGCATCACGCTCGTCTTTGTCATTATGCTTCTCCTGGTGAGGATTAACCCACTGATAGTGAGTAGAATTTTTTTTCTCCAAAAAATACAATTCATCAATGGAGCATAAATTATACCAGGCGTTGGCACACTCCTAAGGCCACACATGCATGCCAAACATCTACTCATATGGGGGAGTCTCAACCGTCCGGAACTACTGCACCTCGAAGTAAGTTTGAGCGCCCCCAAATAATAGCTCATGAACATCAGCATCCAACACAACCACCTACTTTTCAATATTGTGTTTAAATTTCTTGTATTAATTTAAACATTTTCTTCTTTTGTACTCGGGCTAAGGTCAGGGTTTCAGACCGTATGAGCCCAACTGTCAACCCATTTTCTCTATATTGACCTTATCCTCATTTCAACAATTTTGATCAGAATCTAGAGATATGTAAGGTTTGAATCAGTATCTGGGTTGGAATGATGGTGCTAAGAGCCTATATTAAATTCAAATGTAAAAATGGCTAATTCACCCAAGTTTGATCAGTATAAAATGGACAAGTACGACGGCTCGAGTGATATGAAGTATTATAATAAACAATTTTGGAACATAATGTTGAGCTTTTGAGAAGATGGTGGGCTTATATGCCGTGTATTATCGATGACTTTCAAAGGCTTCTTACTTGGTTCAACCAATTACATATGGGTTCAATAAGAAGCATCGACACCTTATTGGTCATGTTCATTTACCAAGTTACTTGAAGTAAAGAGATCAAGGGTGATTGTAACTTCATTATATATTGTAAGCATGAATTTTGTAAGAGTTTGTGAGATTATATATGATGTTGTGTCCAGATAAAGAATAGCTTGGATGACTATCATGAGGTTGTCTCTTATGATTTATTTAGATAAGGGATCCTCCCGGGATTATTAACAGAAGTTGTTATGAATAAAATGGTTGTATCTCTTTAGGCGCTTCTAGCTTAAGATGAGTCATAATCTAAAGTTTATAACACAATGAGGTTGAGGTTAATGTTGAACCGAAATCCTCATCAGAGCCACTAACAACAAATCCCACCTCCCGTTTTCACAGTACCCATTTTTCAAGCACATCGTGTACAATAATAACGTCATTATCCTCCAGTTACCTCTCCTCCAACCTAGGATTTTGCATGCTCCAACTAGGCCAAGAAAAAAATCAAACTTTCCTAGACTGAGTTGGTCCTTCAGGAAATGATTGTTATAATCAAAGAAATAAGTGGACTCACCATGATAATTAGGAAAATTTAACTAAGAATTGTATCAATATATAAGATGGACAACGACTTTGTAAAAACTATATATTGTTCCCGATAACGAAGTCTCGGGAAGAAATAAGTACTAGATTTTACAAGTATCACAATGCCATTAGTCATTGGACTAGATATTGTACATAACTTAAAGATGAGTTTTAAAATCTAATTGACAATGGGAAGTTGATTGAGTTTCTCAAGGCTTAAACAACTCATGTCCAAAGGTATTTGATGTACAATATGAAGCAAGCCGACATGAGAGTCGAGGCCCTCAAGCTCGAAAATCAACTAGTGATCTCTAAAGAGGAATGAACAATGGTAGATCTTGACCATGATATTGCACTACCATATATATCTGATGAGTACCTAGACTCAGATCCTAACCATTGTTAGAGGTGACGTTTTATTCGGAGTGACCAATACCTCAAGTAATAGACATATTAGAATTCTTTAGTTTCAATACCAAGGGCAAATATCAAACTACTTTTACCAAATTTATTATTCATTTATCATATTTGATGATGATCTTAAAAAAGATGGCAAGTCCTTATGCGAACGTCGTACTGATCAATGCTAGAGTAGAGGGGAACATGGTTAGGATAATCCTAATAGATACGAGAGTTTGGCTAAAATTGTTTCTAAATTTACCAATGGAAAGATAAATAACATTTTATCCATCCGATCCTCTGAGAGAACAGTAATTGGGTTCACATGTGCAAACGTCCCCATTATATGAGACTTTGTGGGTGAAGTCATTTTGATTAAAGGTGATTATAACCCCACCTCTTACAATGTATTTTTGACAAATCATGACTTGATAAGATACATGTCATTTTTATAAACTAATATATTGGATATGTTGTTGGGTACAAGGTTGAGATCATAATAAGCAACCAGAAGGTCGCTCAAGAGTGATATAAAATATTATTTTCTTTGAATAGATAACAACTATGGGGGTCTCAAACTGAGGTTGAAGCTATAGATGACCGCAGGAGGCCCCAAACTTAGCTATTTCAGAGGTGAATATTGAAACCTTCAAGTTTTAAGAAATTGAAAAGTTTGAAGAATGGTCCTTCATTGTCAGGTAACTATGAACATGAACTAACAACTTTTTTATTTGAAAACTTTACTGGTTTTTCTTGGAGAGTATGGGATGCGACATGGTCTCATATGTTTTTTATCGTAAATTATCCATTAAATCCAATGTTCAGCCTATCGAGCATAAAACTTAAGACTTTTCATTCAAGAAGTCTGAAGTGATAGCGATCAAGTTTGGTAGACTTTCTTGTGTGAGGCACATTAGATAATCTAAATACCGCATATGGATAACTAACTTACTCTTCGTAAAAAAAAGAATGGGAAGTGGAGAATATGTATAGATTTCACAAACTTAAACAAGGGATGTCCTAAGGACCTTTTCTCAGTCTCAAGGATCATTAATTAGTAGATTATATCTTAGGCAACAATCTTATGCTCGTCGTAGAAACCTAATCAAGTTATAACCAAATTTATATGCACTTGGATGATCAAGAGAGTACCACTTTTATCACCAATCTTGTATTGTTATATGGTTATGCTATTTGGATTGAAGAATGCATGAGCAACCTATTAGATATTGGTTAACAAGGATTTTGCCAATCAAATAGGGTAAAATGTAAATATTTATATTGATGACATGTTAGTTATGATCCTTGATAAATCCAAATACATAGTTGATTTGGTTTAAAAATTGAAGAACCTAAAACTTTATCCTGAGAAGAGTGCCTTCAGTGTTCTACTTGGCAAGTTCCTTGTTTATTTAGTTATTAAGAAATGAATAGAAGTTGATATGTCACAGATAGAGGTTTTAGCCTCCATGTTTCCTCTATATCCATCAAGAATGTCTAAGTTCTGACTGAAATATTGGAACCCTCAATATATTCATTTCTTGATATTCAAACAAATATTTCTTTTTCTTCAAATTGTTGAGAAGACCAACCAACTCCATTGAACCAAAGACTGTGATTAATTGTTTGATAATATCAAAGAACATTTATATTTCCCAGAAGTTTCATTTTAAACACTTCTGATGTGAGAGGTTGTACACCTAACAATAATGTATGGTTATGTTATGAGTGTCGTCTTGAAACAGGAAGTGGATAAATGTATGAATCCCATCTATTATGTGAGCAAAAGATTACTTGATAAAGATATTAGATACTTTTAACTAAAAGAGCTAGCAGTTGTATTGATCTTCGTGACAAATAAGATGAGTTCATAGTTCCAAGCCCAATATATTGTTGTTCGAACCTTCTTCCCCCTCCAAAACATACTTCAAAATCCTAAGATATCCAGACATCACCGATAGTGTCAAATATTATAATATAACCAAATATGTTTTTATTTAAAATATCATTTGATTTTAAATTTAAAAAAATCATTTATTTTTTAATTTCAAATGGAAATTATATGTTTGAAATATAACATAATAATAAAATCATATATGTTATCAGAAAATGAAAAAGCTTTTCTACTAAGGTCCACACAAAAAACTATTAAAAGGTCAATATCTTAAATATCATTCATAACAAAATCAATAAAAAAATCAGATTAAAATCACTTGAACAATCAAACATCCATATTCACACAATCACAATTTTTAACACATATTATAGTGTTTAGAGTCATCAAATAATAGTTTTTTTGTAATCTTATAGTTTTTTAATCAGCAAAATTCGTAATCTTTTAAATATTATAATATTTAATTTATAAAACATGATTCCAAAAATGGTATAAGAATCATATATATTAAATAGAATTTAGAATGTGAGATTATGAATTTTATTATCATAATATGTTGGTTTTTATTTTGTGTTCTAAAGATACACATATGTTAAACATTATTTTAGTTGAGTGGGTATCGAGAATGAATACATATATTTAATTATTTAAAAAAATACATGTTGAATTTCAATGTTATAGATCTTAAGTTGGACAAAAATAGGTAAAAATACTAGTTGTATGCGTTAACGAATCCATAAATAAAAATAAAAGTTTGTGATTTTAGACTTTAATTTTTTCGTATTATACATAATTAAAATGATTTGTATAATAACATTTTCAGTATTTGATACAATAATATATATATATATATATATAATCAAGAACAAAAATGTGACAATTGATAGCTTTAATTATCCATATTCTGAAAGCGTTGTAAAATAGGTTCATCATCTAAAGTTGAACTTTTATTAGTCATATTCAAAGTTGATAGTTTAGTACCACCACCACCACCAATCAACGAAGAAATCCAATCGGTACCACAAGAACACCCAAGAGAGAAACTAACAGAGCACCCACCAGAATAAGAAACAGAACACCCACCCGAACAAAAAATAGAACATCCACCATGCACCACTGGTATCTTTGTTCTATAATTGGTCTACCCACATTTTTAACACAAGTCTCGCATTATAATATTACACCAGAATCGTATGTTTTATCTTTTATATGTGTTTTTACAAGTCTTATATTATAAATTTATGGTCTAGTATATATTTATTGTTTTTTAATTTCAACATGTTTTACACCAACAACCAGAACAAGAACCAGTCAGCCAACAACCAGAAGAACCCCAAAATGGACAAAAAGAACAAGAAGCGGTCAGCATATAGGTAGAATAAGCCTAATATCATCAACCAGAACCAAAAACATTTATCCCACAAGCAGAAGATTCCCAACGCAAACAGCCCGAACAACTAACGTCACTAAAGTCCAAAAGAGAAACACCACCATCAGCCTTAGCTAACACACCATCCAAAAGAGAATGTATAGAAATGGAATAAAATAATGTTTTTTTATTGAGCCTGCACCACTCCTATTATGATGAGATTGATAATATTGAGGTTGATGTTGTGATGGAATAAACTTGGGATTCTATCATGGAGGACTTTGAGGCTTTTGTTTTAGTATATGCTACTACTGACAATGTTGTAAAGGGGATATATAAAACATCATTGGTACAACTTCGTGAAGATATAAGTGGATCTTAAGTAAATTAAGATTCAACTTTGCATATTTGTTTTATATAATGTAGGTTTCTAAAACATTAGATTTTTCATATACTGTAGGGTTCTAAATGACTAGATTTCATATTATTTATGCATTCTCATCTGTTTATTATACTTGGTATTGCATGTTTATTATACTTAGTCTACCTATTTTTTTCATTTGGATTGCATGTTTTTTTTAAACAATGAGAGGTGTCGATATTTCGCATCAATCTTGTATGTATATTTAGTCTCACGCGTTTCTTAATGAGATGGTGAATGTCTCACATGTTTACTATATGGATAGCTGGTCTAGCTCATTTTCTTCATGAATAACTGGTCTCGCATGTTTGTATCATGTATAGATGGTTTCATACATGTCTTGCATATCATTTGACACCCTGTCTCTCATCTTGTCAGACAAACAAAACATAAGTGCATGAGGACGATGAATGGTCATTTCTCAAAGAAACATACTATGAGATATAAGAGGATGAGGTGATTTTCCCTGAGATAAATATAGCAACCAAGAAAATTATTGACATTTGTGAAGACCACAAAGTGTGTAAGATATAAAAAAACAAAAAAAAACACGAAGATCGAAAACTATGGTATTTACCAGCATCATGGTGATCCTATTGAATGAATGTCTATGTAAGTGATATGATAGCGTTACCTAATGAATACGACCAGGAATTTGAAATATAGAAGTCTCACATTATAATGGTAACCCGGTATCACATGAATATTTATAACAGTACTCAATCTCACATCTTGTATAATATTTCCCCCACTTATCATTTGGTAGATTATTGATGTTTGGATTTATAAGACGCTTAAATAAAACAACTAGGAAGTACCAATCATAGGTTTTGATGGGAAATACCCAGATATATACCATGCTATAGCACTTTATGCTCATACAACAGTAAGTATACCTAAAATTAGGTATATATTATTAAACAAAACCTGTTTCTTTTGTTTTAATGCAGACTTCATTGGACATAAAAAAAAGAATTAACAAAAATGGTTGACGAAGTATTTCTCATTAAGCTTATAAACACATTTTATGTGTTGGTTAAGTATGCACCATCTCAAAAATTACAATGAACTATTGAATATTACTAATTATTGACCTTGAATCAAGAGTACCGACAAACTATAACTCACAGTTTCCTCCAGTAAACACATAAACAACAAAATAAGAAAAATTAATTAGTCACTAGTAAGTATTTAAGATCATGCATGCTTCTTATTTTTTATTGGTCTTGCATATAACCTTTTAACTGGTCTCGTATTTTATTAAAATTTAGTTTACCTTCGGAAAAAAAAGCTATAAATAAAAATCCATATAAAGTACAAATATGTACACATATCCTACAACACAAACCAGGAAGCCTCGACCTATGGCGTTTTTGTTTGCGATACGCCAAAGACTTTATTCAGAATGAGTTTGTTCTTAGCAAATATAGTAAAGATATATTTGTTGACGAGAGTATATATGTTTTATTATTTTCTTAATGATGACAACACAAGCTCTCTTGATAAAATATTTTGTGATGTTACCTATTTGTAAGTAAACGAACTAATTTTTTTTATAAACTACCATAAGTCTCACAAATTTTAACTGTGGTAGTCTCGTATATTTAGTTGCGGTTGAATCACATATTTAGTTGTAGTAGTCTCGCATATTATTTTGCTATGATATCATATATTTTAATTGTTGTAGTCTCGCATGTTGTATTTCATTCGTTACTTAATTAATATCTTCAGGACTCACATGTTTAATTCCATGCAGTCTCGCATGTTTTTCATCGGGTCTTACCTATTTTTTTAAAATAAAAATACATTGGTCTCATGTGTAATTAATATAAATCACCATCTTCCAACCAATTTTGGCATATCAATATTTAAGCATGTTAATAATTTTCCACTTGGTAACTTATTTTTTTATTTGAAAAAAGTAGATAACTAATGAACACTAAAGAAATAACTACAAAACGACTATCGAGAATGGGTTGGATAAAAAAAATGGGTCATTTCATTAATTATTTTTCCTATAAATTAACTTTATAACTTGAGTAAGGTTTCATACAAAAATAACTCACATACTCATCTAGAAAAAGTCATAAAATTCAAAAAATGGCTCATCTCATTAACATCTCCTCCGATGCGCATTGTTACTCAAGCTCCTCTGATGATGGCTTATGCTCTGAAGGACATATGTCACCATATGCACGTAATAATTTCCTCCAATTCTTTTGACGAGGATATCTTCTCCATTATGGTTAAATATTCTTCTCTGTAATCTGTTTCTGATTCTAGAGATGAAGATAACCTGTATAACTTACCTTCTTATGCTTTTCCAACAAAAAAAAATTGCGCACTAAAGGAGAAAGAAGATATGGAGGAAGAATAGAAGAAAGACGAGGAGGAAGAATAATAAGAAATATTATGAAGAAGAATCTTATTCTGATGATTGAAAGTTTCGTTTTTAATGTTTTTGTTGTTATCTCGCACAATAACCTGTTCGACCCTAAATATTTTGTCTGTATTTTTAAGGTTGAAATTATGAACTTTTCATGTTTTTCAATTTGGATTTCATAAATACAACATCTTCTTTGATCTCATCTCGCTTTGTTTTTCATGTCCAGTATATATGATCTAGTATAGTTCAAACCTTCTGAGTTTTCTAATACTTTTTTTATTTGATCAAATCTCTAATACTTTAATAGAGAGACTTGTATGTCTTTATATATAGATTCTCATGTTTCTATATTGCAAAGCTAGAATCATATATTTTGTTGTATTAATCTCGCACGTTGTAGTTTTAGTAAAATTACACGTTTTAGTTGCAGTAGAATCACATGTTTGGTTGAATCGCATGTTTAATTATAGTAAAATCACATGTTTAATTGTAGTAGAATCACATGTTTAACTGGATTAGTCTCGTATTTTTTTAGTTACAGTAGAATCGCATGTCTAGTTGAAGTGGAATCGCATGTCCAGTTGGAGTGGAATCGCATGTTTATTTGAAATAGCCTTACACGTTGTAGTTACAGTAGTCTCGTACGTCGTAGTTGGAGTATAATCACACGCGAAGTGTACTTGGTTATGACAAATGTCAATTGTTAAGATGATGGTTGCAATATTCAAGACGAATAAAATACAGAAAACCCTAAAAAATTCTTTACAAACTATATAAGACTTATTTTTACCATCTAACTTCAATAAAAAAATTATATGTTTACTTTGTTTCTATTTGTTTACACATAAAACCTAATGGAAGAATACCCAAACAAATATGGAAACCGATCCCCTGAAATTGACCTTAATTATAAGCCACTTTTAGATGCATTGCTGCTAATAGATAGCGACAAAGACCTAAATATTACTGAATTTATGTGAGGGCCTCATACTTGAATTACAGAGAATCCCTCTGAAATTAGCCAGCCCCCATTTCGTAGAAACAAAATTCCATATTCCTAGATATTTTTAGTATTTCTTCCATTCTAACGACCCTCTAAGAATTATAAAAACAAGTAGCAATCTGAAACCAGCAAGGATGAAAACGTTGGAGAAGCGACTTCCTCTATAAGGAGCCAGAGGCCACAATGTCAGTGTGTAAGGACTCTTCGTCCTAAGCCAAATTCTTAGATGTATTTCTTATGTTGTTTAATTGGTTCTTAGATTGGTGAATTATTCTATATTATCTATTTTTGAATTTTATTTTACTTTCTATGTTTTGATTTTCCTTTTATTTGAATTCACAATTGTTATATTTGGAAATACAATAGCCTCCTTTGTACTAATCTTGCATGTTTTAGTTGTTGTAGAATCACATGTTTATTTTAAGTAATTATGTATGTTTAATTACAGTATAATCATATGTTTAGTTGAAGTGGAAGCACATATTTGGTTACAACAGTCTCGCACGTGTTAGTTATATTAGTCCTGCATATTTTAGTTGTAGTATAATCGCATGTTAAATTGAAGTATAATTGCATGTTTGTTAGAATAGTCTCACACATTTTAGTTGCAGTAAAATTCCATGTTTAGTTTAAGTAGAATCACATGTTTCCTTACTCTAAATCTAGAAGCACACGTTTTAGTTACAATAAATCGCATGTTAAGTTGAATTAGAATCACATGTTTGGTTAAAGTAGTCTTGCACGTTTTAGTTGTAGTAGAATCACATATTTAGTATAAGTATAATCACATGTATAGTTTAAGTAGATTTGCATGTTTCCATACTCTAAAGTTGGTCTCACATGTTTATAATCTTTATTATGCATATAAGTATAGAAAGACATAATTTGTAACATGAAAATTTACAGTATGCTAAAAAGTCTCAAAACAAACGGCGTGAAATTAAAAATACAAAAAATATAAAAAGTTCCTCGTAAGTCCTTTTATTATGCTTTAACTTTGAACAATAGTCACACTTCATTTCTCTTGTTGTTATTTCTCTTTTAGATGGAATACGTTCCTTCTTAGGTCTCTTAGCTTGCCTTTTCAAGTTAAGAGGCAGAATTTTCGGTAATTCATTATAGCTTGATCATTCACCAAAAATTGGTTAAAGCATGCATGCTAAAAGAGTAAGTTGACCTGTAATTGCTAACAATGAAAAATGAATCTATTATTGTCATAGGATCTTGTTGAGTCGAATGTATTACAGGAAAAGTATGAGAACATAGAAAACAATTTTGTTTTTAAGCACCACAATAGCATTTGAAATCTAGTAAATTAACAACCGTAACAGGTTCAGATTTTTTTCCAGATATGGCTGCTGAAGAATTACGAGCTACCCACAAACAACATTCTTTAAAATTAACCTTTAACTTTTTTCATACTCAAGGCATAATTTACTGCTCTAACTTAGCCCATACGAATAACATCATGAAATTTGAGTCATAAGCAAGAGTTGAATCTTGTCCGTTAATTCAATAATAGGTAGACTACATAGATGTCTAATTTGATGGTTAAAAATTTGGTTGGAGAATATACCATATCACCATATCATTTCCCTTGAAATTAATATGTGAGTATATCTTTCACGAGGTAAATTATCGAGAAAGTTAATAACTCTATGCTCATCTTCACTAATGAACACTTCATGCATTTCATTAAAGATTCCTGTAGTTGTAGCATAAGTACATTGTTAAAAACTATAAATCATCATAGAATTAAACTTTGCTTCAGAACGACTGGCAACATACCTCAAATTCTGAAAAAGATAGAAAATACAGTAGGCACGATACAAGATTGGATACAAGACAGAAACAACATTAATGATACCTAAATGACGGTCCAAAATGAATATGATTTGATATTTGAACAAATAATATTTCAAAATCTGTAGAAATCATAGCCAATTGTCAACATCTTCACAACCAAAAATACCAAATACAACAGGAAAAACTACCTAATTTTTTAAAATGCTATTATATGTGTATATAGTTTTACAACAATCATTTCACAGGTCTCACAAATTCATCTAGTCACGACTCACATGTTTTATGTAGCATATCTCACATGTTAGTATGTATGAATATTAGATATAAAACTGGCCAGGTATGTTTTATATAACATATCTTGCATGTTAGTAGGTATGACTATTACATACAGGTCTCACATGAATCATTACTGAGCTGTTAAAGTCTCGCATGTTACATGTATAAAATATGTCAATCTCACATATCATATCCAGAGTTGGTCACGTATGAATAAATAATAAGAAATAGAAAAACATAAAACTTACCAATGGTACCATATTTTGCTATGGCATACAACAATACTCTTCTATGTGTGCCGATAAAAAAATATTTCATCGACAAATAAAAGCGGATGATGAGAATGAAAACTTTAAAGACAAAAGCTGAATGCTTTGAAATAACACTTGAAGTTGTTTCCCTCTATATATTCCAAATTAAAGTTTGTCATAATATCACGAACCTTCAGTCTTTTGAAATATCTCAAAATAAATTAAATGGTGTAGCACTATCTCCAAAAATTCCCCTTCTAGCTTTCTCTAAGGCATTCCATGAGAGATAATAAGAAATATCTAAATCATAATCCTATTTAAGAGACGATTTTACAGTTATCATTGCCACCGAATTATATGACCTAATAGAATCATGAATGTCTGTAGCAATCAACTCAGATGTCAAATGTTTCCTACGTTCTTTAAAAAATCAAGGTTGTAATTATGCAGGTCAATAAACCGCTTAATAATCATGAAGCTGGTGGTGGAGTCAAGTGATGCATAAAGTCTCAATGTATATCCAGTTAAGACTTTATTTTCACAATAAGCAGTATCTTTGATCTTGTATTATGCATGTATTTGAAACAAAAATCATGTTATAAGGTATGGAGATATAAAGCTAACTTTAGAGTTGAGACACATTGATAAAAAAAACTTGACCAACGTCTGTAATAGCATCAACCAAACCAGTAGTAGCAATTTGTTTTTTTAATGATAAAAGAACTTAAACGAGTACTATTCTCCCTACTAATTAATAGATCATTTAAGGCTTCAAATAAACTTAAGTTAGACGTTTTACGCATTTCTTCAACAATTTTATCAACAATATGTTGTTCAATAATAAAACTAACATTTTTAAACGCGCAACATCAAGTAGTACTAATAAACCCATAAAATATGTCTCATTTGTAAATAAACAATTCTGATTATCACTATAACACTAGATTATACTGTAATTACCTCTAACTAACATATCTCATCTATTTCAACATACTTTTGAATACTTTCAAAGTCTTCAAAGTCATTAAGAGGAACGATTCCAGTTGATAATTATGTTTGAAAATGCACACTCGAGCTTCAAACATTACTTACTTGTATTTAACAGTTCAAAAAGGGTTAGGTGCAATCAATATGTCGCGTATATAATGCATGTTACAGTATCACATATTTCATATAAAAAATGTTATAGTCTCGTATGTGCGAGATATGTGATATTTTATTAACGCCTCGCATGTTAAATCCTCATACAGCTCACATGTTTAGTAGCACGTCTCACATGCGAGGTGTGTGATATTTTCAAAACGTCTTGCACATTAAATACTCACATGTCTTGCATCTTCTTCCCCCATCGTATCACATCTTTTATAAAGATACCTGCAAATTCTAAAATTGACTCTCTAAATTTTTCACGACCTAAAACTACTATCTCAAGGAAATACATATTACAATAATTTCATAACTTATTACAAAAAGAGACAACATTAAAACCTACTATTATGAAATCAATCTCTAAAACTTGTTCGTCGAAAACGATTTTACAATCTACATCCGAACTAGGTATTATAACCAAGAAATCTTCTCCTAAATATTTATCGAATATGTTATAAGCATTCAAGTCTCACCAAAACATAACTATATCGTTCAAACAAAAATATAGATTCTCCAATATTTGAACCTCGTTTGACTAGCTAAGAATGCAAAATCTGTTTGATTATGTACGACTACGTATATGTATGATTTCCAAACACCACAAGACCGAATCAATGATTATACAAATGAGATATTTCACGTTCTTAAATCAGATACATGAAAAAACAAGATCAGTTATTCGAATTCTTGAAATCGGGATACTGAAAAAGAGAAAATGACTTTTTTTTTTCTCTAATTTCAAATTTTCAATAATAATAATAATAATAATAATAATAATAATAATAAATTAGGTTCCAAAAGAATGTTTATATAAATGGTCAAGAATAATTAAAATATTATTAAAAATTTAAATATGAAATTCGAGATAAAAAAATTATGTTAAATAGATAATATTAATACTTGAAGTATTAGATAGAGTAAGGCTAAGAAACTTCATTAGTCACGGAGTTAGTCACTTGTTTCAAAATTGTCACTCAAGTTATATTTGTTTCACAATTGGCACTCAAGTTATATTTTTTTACATTTATGGTCACTAGCGGTGACTAAAATGAAAATAAAAGACCAACATTAGTGACTATCGGTGAAACAAAGTGACTGTTTTGATACAAAAATTACATAAGTGGCACTTTTGAAACAAGTGACCAACTCCAATGACTAACCATGATTTTTAGCCGATAGAGTAAAATTTGATTTTCCGTGACATTACCCTTATTAAAATAAAGAGCTAGCCTAAAATAAGACCCGTGTTTTCTATAACGAGACCCGGTTATAGTGAGACTCGGCTTGGCTATAACGAGACCCCCATTATTTACAAAATTGCCATTCATATAAATACCAAAAACCTAAAATTTGTTCCTTTTTCTCCTCTTCCAAACCCTAACTCTCTCTAGCCTCCTAAAACCCTCGATTTTTAAGCAATTTTTTTTTCCAAATTTAACGCCAAGAAGCTGTTAAGGTAAGCATTCTCTACTTGTTGGTGCAATTTTTTTTCAATTTCCATGGCTTTTTTTAGAGATATTTAGAGTTTAAGTTTCGAGTAGAAAAATTCAAATTTTTATGTATTTTGAGTTGTTTCGTTCAATTATAACTGCATGTATGTGTTTAGTTAGTAGATTAGGATCATGTAAGGGTGTTTTATTTGGGATTTGGGGTTGATTTGGGTAGTTTTAGGATCGGCAGTGGTGTTTTAAGGTCTAGGTATTTCCACGCAAGAACGTGCGTGGAAATACCAAATCCACGATGCGTGGATTTGCCGAATCGACCATTCAGATCCATTTTCTCCGCTTGTGTGTAATTCGAAGTATGTCGTGTGTTATAGTACAATTTTATATCCCTTTTCCATTGTTTTTAATTTTCAATTCGTCTAAGTAATTTGTTTGTCTTGTGTAGGATGCCTCCGTGCCCACGTTCTCTCGCTACTGATACAGACCTAGATTCAGGTCATGAGACGGAGGAGCTTGTACGTGTTGAGACGTCTCGGAGCGTCCGATGCCGTGTTAGAGGGACCTTACAGGTCACCGATGTCCATGTCCATCGTCGCTTATCTACGGACCAACGGTTCTGTAGATATAACCGTCACGTGGTAGACCTTTACTCGACATTCCATGCCTACAAAGAGCATGAGGCTTATAGCGTATTCAAAGGCGATGTAAGTTTTTTAGTTTTAATTTACTTTTGAAAGTTATTATTATTAGAGGAAATTTTGTATGTGCTATAGTTATAGGTTTATTTATTGTCTATTGCATTCGATTGATTATCCGTTTGGTTTTAACACTGTCTACTGCATTTGATTTATTATTGGTTTGTGTTATAAATTTTATTTCTTAGAAAATTTACTAGTTTAGGTTAGAATATATGTTATTATATTTATTCTTTATTGGTTTATCTTATATATTTTATTTATTATTCGATTTATTCGTTATAGGTGTATGTTATATGTTATACCTGTGATTTAAATTATTGGTTATTGGTTTATCTTAGTTGTTATACTGCATATATATTGAACATGTTGGTTATTGGTTTATCTTGAATGTTAGATTGCAGCAGCCTCGGGTACAGTTGCGCTGTTATGCCATGTACCATACTCATCGTGGTTGGGACTTGAAAGTCCGCCAGACACGGGTACGTGAGCACGTTATGGCCACATGTTTCGGGACCCATTGTTGACGCCTTGGGTAAGTGGTCTACAAATGTCCATCTGATTGAGGGATTTTTGGAGAGATGGCATCCCGAGACGAACACGTTCCATTTCTCTTTGGGGGAGATGACCGTCACCCTGGATGATGTCCATATGATCACAGGGCTCTCAGTTATGGGTGTCAACTGTGAGATATACGAGTACCATACTGCTGATGAGTGTACTGCGGTATATGCTCGCTTACTTGGGTGCAGCGCTAGGGAGCTTGATGCAGAGATTAAGGAGAACAAAGGTGGTGGTAAGAGGCATGTTCGCCTTGCATGGTTGAAGAGGATATTGTGCACTCATCAGTATTACGACGATGATATTACTGATGCGGATGTTCACCGAGCTACCAGGGGTTACTTGTTGCACTTCTTTGGCTGTACCATATTGGCCAACAAGTCGGGCAACAACATTAGCCTCGACTACTTACAGTTCATTGACGATTACAGTAGCTCGGGAAGGTATAACTGGGGACAGATGATACTCGCGCAGGTCTACTACCAGCAAGGCAGAGGTTGCCTACACGTTACTTCGAGTATTTCTGGATTTTTGGGCTTGTTAGAGACGTGGATTTACGACCATTTCCAGTCGTTTTCAGTTCATCAGTACCCGAGGTATAGTATCGCACATCCTAATTTGTGCCGGCATGCGCCTCCAAACTTTCGACAAAGCCACGAGGCTCGAGACGGTGTTCGAGATCACCTAGCTACCTTCACCGAGCATGATGTAAGTTATAATCAGTTTCATTTCAATTATCGTATATATAATATAAGTTGCTAATAATAAATGGTTTGTTAATATTTTGCAGGTATCATTCATGTCGTATACGACTATACGGGATGCTCGAGGTCACTCTGATATAGCTTGGATAGATGCGACACCGAAGTCATCGGACATTGTCGAGGTGTACTATCCGCTACGGGTGGCTAGACAGCTGTGTAAGCATCCAGCAGGTTATATTTTGTTACTCGAAATATTAATATTGTTTGTATTGCGCATGTGTGCTACATAATTTAATTTTTTTTTAAAATACAGGTTCCTGGTTCACTACGTCATATTCTTACAACTTCTAGTAGGGTTCGTCGTGCGAACACCCTCTACCTCTGGGATGCATTCACTTGGGACAACTGGGAGTCACACTGTATTCACCCGAGTTTGAAGGGTGCAAAGTTTATTCCTGGTCAGGAGGATGGTACCACTTTGATCTACTCTTCATGGATTACGAAGAAGTTGTGGTACATCATATCTGATCCAAAGGCTCACCGAGATGATGCAGAGTTAAGGGTGAACCCTTCACCACACACACATGCCACCAGACTGCACGAGCTGACTTCGCACATACTGGATTTACAGGCGTACGATCGTAGCCACCCCGACATTAGTTTGGAGGACCTTCGGGAGCCTTTGGAGGATGTCTACCGTCTTGCTAACGAGTACAGAGATTGATTATCATTTATGTCTTCTGTATTGACAGTTTAAGACTTTTTATGTGTTGTTTACTTTTGACCAGTTTCAATTTTGTGATATGGTATTGCGTCGTTGTTTAATTATGTGTTATGTTATTTTGTTACATTTTAGTGATATAACTTTCAAATATTTGTTCAAACTATAACTTTAAAATAAGCATCAGAATGCAAAACAAATGCAACATAAACTCAAACACAAACCCAAACAAATTTATAAACACGAATAACAACACAAACTCAAACATAAACCGAATCAGACACTTAAACATAATTCAAGCAAAGGTACATTTTTTGCAACCCAATGGATCGTTTGTTGTTTCTACCATTTGAAATTAAGCAAGAAGCAGCCGCCGTATGGAACATGACAGTGGTAGACTATATCACTAGAGATATGGTACTGTATCTTCAGAATAGGATTATTGAAAGGGAAGAGGGGACTGACTCTGACGATAACTTGGGATATGACTTCGACTAATGAGCATTACGTTATGTTTTTAATTGTTTGCATCTTGGAGTTTCTGTACTGTTTGTTTAAGTTAATGTTTGAACTTGTTGTATTTTACATTTACCATGTACTAGTGTTTCTTATTTGACTCCCATTTTATTATGTTCCCATTTTTATGTATCCAACGTATCATTTTCTGTTTCGGATACTTTTTCCTTTGCGTTTGATATTATAATATTGTATTTATGTAGTTTTAATAACAAAATAGACGGTGTACCCGGGCGGGAAAAACAAATAGAGCGAATGTTTCCCGCCTCAAAAAGTTTTACGCGGGAAGAACAACCCTGTTTGCCGCTAATTATTTTAGAATTGGCACACCGACTTCGAGTCTATAAATACTAGAATCTGACTATGAAACTTTACATTTTAGGTTATAACAATGGGTGATTCAGGTTGGAACGTGCAGGAAGATGCAAACCTCCTAGGCGCATTTGACATCGTCAGAGGTACGATGCAAGAGGAGTTTCATGGTTTCATCGATGCGGTTTTGTGCAGAATGTTCTTCAACCACGATAGGGAGGCATCGTGTCCAGGATGTTTAATGCCCCGACCACGCGGACGCGAAAAAGTGTTCGATAGGCTAGCTTATCTTAAAACAGTGACTATACAGATTGAGTCACTGGCTTACGAAGTCCAAACTAAAGTCCGAAATGTATTCAACATGGGATCCCAAAGTACAATTACGCGGGAGATGGTGTCACATGCGATGCAGCAAATGGAGCAAGAAATAGCCGACACAATAGCCAGCGCCGTTGAAACCTACTCAACTCCCGACGGAAGTAGTGATGAAGAGGAATATTCATTCGAGAAAAGCTTTGAGTATGGAATGAACTGCCCGACTCCATAAAACTAAGTGTGAAATGCTAACTTAGGGTTAGCTTATCTATCATTTGTTTTAAGTTATTTGCTTATGTATTTCTAATTATGCAATGCTTTTGATTAAATTGTAATGTTTTTATGCAATCGACATATTTAGAAGTTTTAGTGTTATTGTTTTTAAGATGAACATCCAAACATAAAACATCCAAAGTTTACATTTATTCAATCACAACTTAAAATAACAACAACTAACGGAATAAAAAATTCAAACAAAAACTGGAAAGAAAAATCACAAGTTCAAATAACAACCGCTACGAACATAACAACTTGAAATAACATCAGTGGAAGGCTTATTCATATCTAAGTTTGTATTCAACATCATCTACTCCCCCCTTGCAATAATCTTATCCTCCATAAATGCTACCATATCCCTCGTGATGTAGTCTATCGAGCTCAGGTTCCAGACGGTAGCTGCTTCTTGCTTAATTAACGATGGCAAGAAGCAAAAATGTTGTATTGGCTGGCAAAAAATATATCTGCGTTTGATCTGCTCACGAGTACGCACAACGATACCTCATGTACCCAAACGGACGTAGTTTATGTACATCGTACATAGGACACGCTCGAAAAACTGGTCGCTGGTATCTTCCCCCAGTATCTGGCGGGCAATCTTCACAGCTTGAAGCATGTGGTAGTCTTCGTCTGCTGTAAACTCCATATGTAAACGTTAACGAGTTTTATATATATGTTGAATGCTAAATGTTTGACAAGTGTATTATGATTTCTTGATTTTATGTCATATTTTATAGGGGACGAGTCAATTTTGGTGGGCGGGCAATAATAGGGGTCTCATTATAGCTGAACTTCTATTATTAGGTGTCTCGCTATAACGAGACCTCTAAAACATCTCCCGCGTTGATTGTTTGGCAGTGTATGTTTGACAGTATATGATTTCTTGATTTCTTGTTTTTTTTGCATAAGTTAATGTTGAGCTTGTTGTTTGTTTGTTTAAACTAATACTCGTATTTGTTGTTTTAGTTTTTGATTGGTTAGCCCTTACGGCTTGAGTTTGTGTAGAAGTCCAAAAATATTTTTTCTCAAATAAAGGCCTTAATAGGTACCCATTTGCCATGAATTTTGGTTGAAGTCCATTTTTTTTTTGGATTTTCGACCTCAAATGTTGATAAAACTACGTTTTAAGACCATTGCCAACTATAAATGCGCGAAATTTTTTTTCATAACTGACCTAAAACCCATTTTTTTCGAAACAGAACATTTTTTGGCACTCGAAAACGTGTGCATGTACAAATACACGCACTCATATGCGTGGATACGTACATGCACACGTTTTCGAGTGCCAAAAAACGTTCTGTTTTGAAAAAAAAAACAGTCGTCCATTTAGAAAACATAAATAATTTTGCAAATCTTCAAAACATACTTTAGATAAAACACAATACACATCAAAAATAAATAAAATTCGTAATTAATATCAACCAAAACAATAGTAGTCGGAGGTAGCGAAATGTGTTTCGAAAGGATTAAAAAAGAAAACAAGCAACACAAAATAATAAAAATACAACATCGCATTATGCATCCCCGGTCAAATCGTAGAACTCGTCATCCCCATCGTGTAATGTTGGAGGTTGTGCTAGTTTAATTTGGTGATACTTGTTGAGACGTTCGCCTATTGGTATGGCCCGATTTGTAACTTCATCGGTAGTGCGGAACGCAAACCAGCTTGGGTATATAGCCGGCAACGGTCCGTCTAATACAATCTGAAAATTTCCATAATATGGAAACATTAAATACGTAGCGGATTTTTTGATAAAATGAAAACTAAGTATCAAGAATGTACTAGTTTACTTACTTTCAAAAAATGATTACCGTGTACGAAACCAATTCCAACTTCGACAATAGGACATGATCTTGGAGGCACACTACGCAAAGGAAGATACGTGTATGATAGCTGGAGAGAGACATGGTATACTATACATTGATACCGGGTGGCTATCACCAACCCAAAGTCGGGTAATGTCATCCAATGCCTAGTTACGCTCTCGTACATTTTGAAACAATCCAATCTCCGCAATAGATTATCAACACGTTGTGCACCATCAAAAACCCTTTCCCAAAGAGCACGTTGACTTGAAAGTTCATACATCAAATCACTTCTCACTGCCTCCCATGAGTCCGCATTGTCTTTAATCGTCAAAGCTACTGCCCTAAATCCAAAATTACCGTCCGGAGCAACGTCTTCAACGCTAGCTATGCAGTCGTGCAAGTACTCGGGAAAACAACTCCTGTAGGCGCTCAATCCTTTTCCTTTATTCGATTTTCTAGATCGAGTCGCTTTCTCCTTTTTCGGTGGCGCTTTAGTTTTGGACTTGGACTTGGGTACTAAAAATGCCTTAACCGTCGACGTGGCTGTGCTACCTGTCGCGCCGGGAGTACTTGCACCTAAACTATCGTATTCCCACTCGCATGGGTTCCGCTTAGTTGACTTGTCGGGACGGGCTTTTTTTCGACCTTTCGTGACAACTGGTTCCTTAGGTTCCAAAACATGGCTTCTAGCGGGATCTAGGATTTACATCTCCTATTTATTATGTGATCTTGCACTTGTGGACCATAACCGCATATGGTACTATCAATTAAGGATAGCTTTCTTGTAAGCTCATCTTCGGTACCAACATTTTCCCTAGGCTTGATCACTAAAGTACTCCAATAAACATCACATTCACTCTTTTGAATCGACTTACCTTCTTTCGCGATCATAGCACACTCACACGCACAAGGCAAATTGTGTGTTGTCCTAATAACGCAACCACACCTTGCAGGAGTGAACCACAAATCCTCGGCCTTTTTAATAGTTTTCTCTAATATTTGAATGGTCGTACATGAAATTTTACTTTTGATGTCGCTAAAGATAGCTCCCCTCGATGCTTGTCTAGGACGAAACAAACTTCGTTCAAACGTTTCGAAGATGGTAGAGTGTTGAATGCGAAGCAACGCATGAACTTTATCCCAAAATTTCTCAAACGTGCATAGGCTTGTGTCGATTGCCCGTTTTAGACTAGAGTGAGCACTCTCCGCCCTAAACCATAAAATTAAATTTGTTGCAAGTCTAACAACTAATTAAATAGAGTAATGTATATATATGTGATAATATAACTCACCGGTTGCTAGTGTGGTTGCCCAAATGTTTAATCTTGTTAGTGTAGACATGAAGGAATTTGTGTCTGTAAGGGTCTATCAATTGTTTCATCAAGTACTCGAGAACCTTAGGACAATATACGTAGGCTTGGTGCAAGTCGGCGAGGTTTTTGTTATACTCTTTGATCGTCGCCGAATGTTGAACCGCGACATAAAATTCTAAGAACTCATCCCCCATGTTCGCTTTGGGCAAAACTTTCTTAGAGTATGAGCTAACGTTCCTATTTATATGCCAAGTGCATAACATATGAGTTGCATCCGGAAATACCTCATCGATAGCGTTCATTAAAGCCAACTCCCTATCCGTGACGATAATATTTGGTAATGTGCACATGTTGTTCATCATCACTCTTTAGAGAACTCTCATTCCCCATGTGTAGTTCTCTTCTTTCTCCGAGCTCATAAAAACAAATGCTATACAAAAGGTCTTTTTTGTCGAAGTTTGGCCAACTATTTCTAGCAAAGGCATTTTGTACCTTGTAGTCTTGTACGTGCTATCCGTTATAAGCACTTGAGGAAAAGTGCGCAACAAATCGATGCTTGTGGGATGTGCGAAAAACAATTCTATGATCTCGTCAGTTTCTTTGTTTGTGCGCTCCCAAACATAGTACCCGTGCTCTTTTAACTTACCGAACAAGTATTGCATTTGGGATTTACCCGCTTTATCAACCAATTGGTGCTTGTGCCGCATGTTGTAGATGGTACGCATACTAGATACATTTTCCGGATCTCTTAACTTCAATCCACGGTATATATCTCTTGGTCGAGAACCGATTATTGTGAGTTTACGAACATACTCCTCCTCTTCCGCTTTTAACCTCGCGGCCCGTGAATGACCATCCATATGCAAGAAGGGTTGGTGGTTGTGTTTTCCATTTCTAACTACCAATTTCCAATAACCGGGTACTTCTAACACCGGATTGCCCCTAAGCATGAACGGACATCCGTATTTTTTGGATGAACAATCTCGTCGTTTCTTCACAATACCCGATTTCGGCCTCGGCTTGTAAACACCGTGCCTCTCGCACTTAAAATGTAACCGTGGGGTTTTACCGTTTTTACTACCATCATCATCTTTATCTACCACAACAATAAATCTTATACTCTTGCTCTCTTTATCAACCCATTCGATCAATTCCGCCTTGGTGTAGAAATTATCCGTCGTAAAAATTTGACTATAATCCGCCATGTTACATGGTGCTTCCGCCGGTTCCTACACAAACACAAATCATTTCAATAACATAAAATCACAACAAAAATAACTCCATAGATTGTAAACATGTATTTACAATTCAATTAATAAAGACAAACCCAATATTCAACCAAAAACGGGCATATAAAACCTAGACAGGTCACATCTTCGCATTAAAATGCGTAGATTTTGCCAAATCGTTGTAAATTCATGCCAAGTTTGTGCCAAATCTTTGCATGATCATGCGAAGATTTTGGTAAATATTCGCATGATCGTGCGAAGATTGGCCAAAATCTTCGCGTGTTCATCCGAAGATTTGTCATCTTCCATGCATGTTCTTGCGTGGAAGTGTACATTTCAAAGCACGAAAATGCGAAAATTTGTTATGTGCATAAAAAACTTAATTTTTACCTCAAGTACACTCTCCATATGGTCAGTAAGCGGCTCCTCCTCCTCCTCCAAAAGGAATTCATCAACGTTTCAGCTCCAATCGTCATTATAGTCGCTTAAATCCATGCTTGGAGTAGTTGGGTTTTAACTTTTAATAATTAAGGTTTATTAAATGTTTGGGTGGGAGTTTGAAATTGTTAAATTTTGTGTTTTTGTTTGGAATTTTGGAGAGAGAAGTGGTAGGGAAAGAGAGGAGGAAAAGAAGAGAATGGGTAGTTGGAAAAAATTATGGTTTTTATATGTGGGGGTATTTTGGTAATTTCAAGTTTTCAGAAAAAATCAAGATTAGGGGTCTCACTATAAAGATAAGGGGTCTCGTTTTAGTCGTGCCCTAAAAAATTTGGATTAAGGTACTCAACTATCATGGTCTTAAGATATTTTATATTGAACTCGTTGTAACAAATAATGAAGTTGATTATATTAGGAAAAGGCTCCAAGAAGTCGTCTTTTTCTTCTTTGCCTGTTTCTCGCCGGAATCTTTTCCGATGAACTAAAGCTAATTTGTTTCTCCTCCTGGTCTTGCTCTCCATTTTGCGTTTCTATTTGAATCTCTATCATGGAGATTCGGAATAATGGGTTATATGAAGAGGATGATTTCCTCTCTCTGCCAAAAAGTCTGAAACAGAGTGGTTTACCAGAAAATAAAACTCAGATGAAGTCTTATGCTGATTTCTTCAAAAAGAAATCAATTAATCATCCTAAAGACGAGTACAAACTTGAATGGATCGTTAAGAAAGAAGATCACATATCGATCCAGTATTCTAAAGAAACCAAAGATTCATTGTTAATAGTTCTCCTATAACTCTGATTGGAAATTTCTCGTATGGTTTGCCAAAAAAGGAGATTATTAATAGTTTCTTTAATGGTTTTCAGTTTAATGGGGCTTTCAGATTTACTACCTGGGATTCACACCATATATTTATAGAATTTGATCTAAAAGACGACATTTGCAGGTTCTGGTCTAAGAATATATGGAAAATTGGCTCTTCAACTATAAGAATATTGTGATGGACTCCTGCGTTTAGACCGAAAATCGAATGCCCGATAACAATGGTTTGGGTGAAGTTCGAAAATATTCCTGAATATCTTTATAATAAATATTTTATAAAAGGTATCGCAACATCAATAGGAAGAGTTTATAAGGTGGATGTCCCTGTAGAAAACAGATCCTGCAAAAATGCAGCTTACGCCATAGTTGAAGTTGATGTTTCTGTTAAGATTCATAGCAAAGTTTGGCTGGGTTTTGGTATTAATGACGGTTGTTGGATCTACATTAAGTATAAATGTATACCTCACTATTTCCATACATGTTATCATCTTGGTCATAGTGCTAATGAGTGCAGGAAAAGTTTTGATAAAAAGGAGTCTATTGAGGAAGAATTGGTATGGAAAGCTAAAAGTAATGACATTCAACAGATTTCGAGTAATGTGTGTAAGGAAACAAACCATAAAAAAGGGGATGAAGATCTGGAAATTGTCTGTTCAAACAATACTTTTATTCCAAACGTGAAGTCTATAATTGTTACAGCGAATCAAAAGAAAAATGCATCTGAAGAGGAAACTTCTTCCTTTAAACAGAAAGATCCTATTGTTAATCCTGATAACATTACTTTAAAGACAATTGATAATTTACAGATGGGCACTGAACTTATTGAAGCCATACAACTGTTGAGTAGAAATGATGATCAACACGATATGTTTGAAGAGGATAGCCTTAATTCCCCAGCACGCGAAAACATTGGGAGTATGCAAATTTCTCATGTTGTATCCCCCTCAAGAAGCTTGTCTTCCCCAATGGCTCAGGATTTCAGCACTATCATAAGGAAAAAACTCAAGTCAGCAAAAAAGATCAAGAAACTAAGTAATAAAATAATGAAATCCCTAAAATACAGTGGGATCAACAGAAGGCACATATATTTTTTCTGATAATAATTAAGATTCTCAACTGGAACCTTCGTGGGATCAATAACAATGCAACAGTTAGAAGACTGAAAGAAATCATTTTTGCTGAAAACGTTAACCTCCTGGCCATTCAAGAACCTTTGGTGAAGACTGACAAAATTGTTAACATCGCTGCTACTTTGGGTTTTCCTAACTCTACTTATAATATTTCGAATAAAATTTGGATTTTTTGGTGTTCAAATATTAGTATTACCAATAAGACTGATCATGATCAGTGTCTATCTTTAGAAGTTAATCATTCTAATGCTAACTCTTTCATTTTAACTGTTGTCTATGCAAAATGTAACAGGCTTAACAGACAAAGTCTTTGGGATCATCTTAAGTTAACTGCCAATACTGATAAGGGCTGGCTTATCGTTGGTGATTTTTATATTGTTCCCTCTTCAGATGAGCAATTGGGCTGTAATTTATATGATCAGAATAGTGTTGATGACTTCGTCAACACTATTACTGATTTCAATTTGGAGGATGCAGGCTACTTGGGCTCCAAATACACTTGGAATAAAGGTTTAAAATGAAAGAGGCTCGATAGAGCCATGTACAATGAAAACTGGACAAACATTTTCAGCTACACTCATGTTTTCCACATGGTCAGAACATGTTCTGACCATGCCCTTATTTTTATTAAAGTTATGAACAAGCATTCTAATAGTTCTAATAAGAAAAACAGAAGCTTTAAATTTCTGAATATTTGGCTAAATGACCCCTCCTTTTTAAAAACTATTGAAATGAATTGGAATTTACAGATTAAAGGTTTACCTAATGATTTTTTTTTATTCAAGATTAAAAGACTAAAAGGCTGTCTTAAAGCTTGGAACAAAGAATGTTTTGGGAATGTTTTCAGCAAAGTCAAGGAAACTGATGAAAGGGTCAAAGAGGCTGAGTTGTTTCATATTAATCTGAATAATAATATGTCTCTAACTAAACTCAGGAAAGCTAATAGCCTTTACATGCAGGCTCTTAAAAATGAGGAGGAGTATTGGAGACAAAAAAATTACAACTCTTGGTTAAATAACGGTGACATAAACACAAAAGTGTTTCATGCTTATGTATGTAGGAAAAGAAGAAAGAACACTATTCATGGCATAAATGAAGAGGGTCAATGGATTTTCAACTCAAATGAGATAGGCTACTCTGCAGAGAAGGACTTCAAGGCTTTTTATACTAAAAGTCCTTATGATAATCTTGAAGAGGAAGGCCACTGTCTAAATCATCCTATGCTTTCGTCAAATCTTAATATTATTACTAATGAGGATAAAAATAGCTTGATAAAAGCTACTGATGAGCTTGATTTATGGGCAACAATCAGGTCTATAAATACTTCCAGTGCTTCTGGGATTGATGGGTACAATCTATCTGTTTATAAAGCTTGTTGGTGAATAATTAAGACTGACCTTATTAATTCTATTAATGCTTTCCTATCTGGTTTTGTTATTCCCTCTGGGATGCTTGCTACTGGTCTAAGTCTAATTCCTAAGTCTCAAAACCCTATATTTTGGAACCATTATCGGCCTATTAGCCTTTGTACTATGACCAATAGAATATTTTCTAAGATCATAATTGATAGGTTAGCTAGAATTCTACCTAAGATTATCTCTCGTTCTCAAGGTGCATTTGTCTGTAACAGATCTATTCATGATAATATAATGATTTCTAGAGAAATGGTCTATGACTTAAATAGAAAGCCAGCTAGGGGGAATATTATGGTTAAGATGGACATGTCGAAAGCTTTTGACATGATGTCCATTGCTTTTGTGAAAAGGGTTTTGATCCTTTTTGGTTTCTCTAATAATTTTTCTAATTTTATTTATAACATGCTAAATGATGTTAATATTTATATTTTTACAAATGGGATGGTCTATGGTTACTTCAAAACTGTTAGAGGCTTGAGGCAAGGGGATCCATTGTCCCCAATCGTAGGGGATGGTCTATGGAAAACGAGGAGACCCACACCATAGCGCAACCCAATCGTAGAAATCCAAATCAGTCTCAAAATGTCTTGCGTAGTTTCTTCTGCAGGTCTATCAGCTAAACCCCATCTTTTCGTCGACTCGCTCCCGACTCGGTCGAGTCGTTCGGATAAAATCACTTCAATCTCTTGGGGATCTTCATTTCCCAGTCTCGGAATCACACTCGGCTCCGTCTTAACCCCTTTCAAACCCATTCTAAAAAAGGTATCTATCTTACTCTCTCTCTCTCTCTGTCTCACTCTCTAAAAACAAACCGTGAGTTTAGCTTTCCGAATTTGTAAAAGTAATGGGATTGATAGCAAGATTTTGTACGTGGTTATCGGTTGTACTGTATTGTGGTAGTAAAAATCTAGGTTATTGGGTTGAAATCGGCTGCTGTTTGCTTGAATTGTTGTTTTCCAAGCAGTTATTGCTCATTAGCTGATTAGTTTCATGGTCTTTGTGTTTTATCTGTTCATTGTTGCAAATAAGTAAAGTTGTTCTTCAAACTACGCACTGGAAAGTAAGAAGTTTGCTTATTTGTGGAGCACTGATTCTACTTCTATCTGCATTAAGTTTGTAGCTTTTCCCTTGAGAGAAAACTTTCGGTTGTATCTCTAAGTTGGCTCCATTGCTAGCAACGATATAATTTTCTAGGTTGTCATAGCATTTGTATATGTACAGCTCGAGAAAGTTTATCTTTTCTTCCGTGCTCTTAAGAATTTATTTGTCATCTGGCTTTTGGTTGTGTGCTGTGTGCATAAGGTTTCTATCCATGGTACCTGGTGATTGTGTTGAGTTAGATAGTGTCCTGTGCTGTTTGCTAGCTTTCATTTCTTGCTTGATTAAAGAGAAGGATGCAGGGTTTATGATATTTTTATAGCTTGAAATTGTAAGATTTTTGACATGGTATTAGTCTTTAATCCACCTTTCTTGACATGTTGATAATTCATCCTGTCTTCACACTGCCATAATCACAGAACCAGTGTCTCATAGGCCGTTTGCTATCATTAGCTTATTTGGGTTTACGTATATAATGGGAAATAATATTCTGTTTTTTTAGGCTTTGTAAGATTTAAAAGCTAAAAACTACTTTCTATAGCTTTTTTCGCATTTCTGTGTTCGAACTCTTATTTGTTCTATAGTTTTTTCACTGGATCTTTTGGTATGCAAGCTGCTTTCATGAAAAGAGCTTCTTAACTTTTAAATTTCATTTCATTCTATACCATTATCTTTAGCTTTAAAAGTTAGTTTTTTTGTTACCAAATCACCCGTAACATTTATTTTGAAAAAATTTCAATTTCTACTTATTTGAAAGTAGCTATTTCGCTTATAAGTTAATACCAGACAACCCCTTAGTTCTGTTCTTTTTGTTTGTAAAGAAAGGACGTAAAGAGACCTCGTTCGAGAGGATTCATTTCAAGGACAAGTGCCCAAAGAATGTACATTTATTTTGATCTGTTGACTGTGGATGTGCTGTTGTACTAGTATTATGCATTCTTTGTATCTTGTTTTTTCTAGTAGCAGCAGATGCAGTAAAAAGTTTTTGCATATACTTTTAGAATTCCTTTATACAAGCTGCATGGACCAGAAGATCACGTAGTGAACTTGCAAAAAAACCCAACAAAAAGTCATGGAAACAAAGAACTGACATGTACATGAGACCGTTTCTACTTAACGTCTTTTTCTCGAAGAAATTCATTCACGCTAAAGTCATGCACCGAGCAACAAGCAAAGTGATCTCGGTCGCCACCACAAATGCAAAAGATCTTCGAAACGACTTACCTTCTCTTACGGATCATAATGCTTGTAGAATCATCGGCAACCTTATTGCTGAGCGGGCAAAAGATGCCGATGTTTATGCCTTGTCTTATGAGCCAAGAAAAGGTGAAAGAATTGAAGGTAAACTCGGTATTGTTCTTGATACCATAAAGGAGAATGGAATACTGTTTGTATAATCAATTTTCCGTGTTTTAAACATTGATATTATATCTTTGTAGTAATTGATTTAATTCTCATTTTTCTTCCTAATTCAAGTCTACCTCAGTATTTCACCATTTGCTTCTCATTTTGTAGTAATTGATTTTAATGGTTTCCCTAAGGCTTTGTTTGGTTCATTTAAAACTTTGCTTTGACCCAAATTACCCAAAATTTGGTCACAACATATCTCAGTTTTTATTCATACATATAATACGGAACCGACCCAGTTAACCAGACCGGACGTAAACTTATTTTTTTTGGATTTTTGTGAAAACATTATTTTAAATTTTTCTTATATCCAAACGGGTTGATTGTCTAATCTGAATTATGGTACCGACTAATTCCTATTTAATCTAATTTTTTTGTTATACATATGTATTTTTTGGACCGAACAATGTCCATTGGATTGACTACTGAGCTCAAATCAAGCTATATTGATAATTTCCAACCTTAGCCAGAGCTGCTTCAGAATTTGTGAACCACAAGAAACATGAGGCCGTGAAAACACACAAATTGCAAAAAATCTCAGACTAAAAACCAAACTCAGAAACATTTGTCATCCATGGCTTCAACTACTTGTTCTGGATCATCATATCCAGTCATACTAAAAGCAGAGAACTTCAAACACTTTACAAAAGATCAAACAGCAGCTTTAGGTGGAATAAAAAGATCGAGAAAAAGTTGCATGACTCTACGCGTTTTCGCAACACAAGAACAAGGGAGCCGGGCAGGAGCTGATACAAGAATTCACTGGGATGACCCGGATGAAGGATGGATAGGAGGCGGATCGGGGAGGACTCAAGTAGGGGAAGATGAGGATCTTTTGGCTGATAACTTCGCTGATTTGCTTAAAGAATCTTCAGATTCTCATTACCAGTAAGTTACTAACTGGGGATTCTCTTAATACTGAATATTAATCTAGTTTTTGGAAATGAAAACATTTTTCTGAAGAAGTTTAGAAAACATTATATTTATTCTGTTTTTTTTCTTCTTCTGAATATTCATCTAAATGTCGCGAGTCCTTTTCACTAACCAAACACTGGCAATTTTCTGTAGTTTCAGTAAATATAATCCAGTTGCTGCATTGTTCAGGCTGTGTTCAGACCAATTTTTATTCTATTTTTTATTCTCTAAAACTAAAAATTGATCATCGGGGAATGGCGCTGAACTGGCGAAAGCTGTTCTAGTTTTGGATTTTAAGATGATCATGAATCTTTATCGACTCAGGTTCTTGGGGATAGCAACAACGGCTGATCTAGAAGAGATAAAAACAGCATACAGAAGGCTATCGAAGGAGTACCATCCAGACACGACTTCACTTCCAATAAAAACTGCTTCAGAAAAATTCATGAAACTCAGAGATATATACGATGTTCTAAGCAACGCAGAAACACGTAAATTCTACGACTGGACTTTAGCTCAAGAGGCCGTAAGTCGCCAAACTGAGAAATTGCGAGTGAAGCTTGATGATCCCTACGAGCAAGAGATACGCAACTATAAACCTGTACCAGATATGGTTGATAGATTAGGTGGACGGAATATGCCACTTAGTAGTCAAGCTATGACTGCGCTCACATTCGATCTTATTGCTATTTTTTTCTCGATTTGTTGTATAGTTTATGTTGTTTGCTTCAAAGAACAATATTAGAAGTTAGAGGATGTATCTGATATCTATACATGTATATGGTTTTACTGGTTGAATTATTTTAGAAACATAATTCACATTTGGCTAAGAAATCATTTGATTCGGTTTTATTTGAGTAATCGGTTTTATTTGAGTTTTGATTGTCACTCCGTGGTTCTAAAGTGACATTGTATTCTTCTGGTTTCATAGTTCGCTTCATCATATCTTCACTTTTCTTCCGATGTTTTTAGTTTTGTGGCGATCTTTTTAGTTTTGTGGAGCTTTTGTTCGTGGGTATACGACGATTGAATGTTTCTGGAAGTAAGATCTCGTGTTTAACGAGCATACCACTGGTGAGAGTGTTAGTTTTTATGTCTCTTATACTTTGTTTCTTGCTTCTAGCATAATCCTCAGCTCGTGTTTTGGTCAGTATTAACTTCGTAAGATTTGGTTCGTAACATTCATTTATTTTATCAAGTGTCTTTGTATAACACTTATTATTCGATAGGAGTCTTTATTTTGTCACCGGTGATGTATTAGTTTAACATTTAAAGTGATTACGTTGATGTTATTGCATGTATCATGTACATCCATGAACTCATAAAAATAAAAATAAGTTCAAAGAGATTGATTGATTTTATATGACATTGGATTCGTTATATTGCAATGAATCTCCAAAAATGGAATAACTTCCTCAGTTGATCAAATCGTGTTTGATTTAAGTGTTTTAAAGTTTTCAAAAAATTTACCTGTAATATAGATGTTAGAGGTTTGATCTCGCTACATATTAGAAATAGTACAAACAATACATAAAGTTTGGTATCACTATCGGTCAGAAATTGTACAAGCAATAAAATGTTGTGGATTGGTGCCACTATCTGTTAGATGTTTGTTACAACAAAATCTCATTATTTGTTATTCTGAGTCTAAAGTGCTTGACTCCATTATTTGGTTTTATATATATATAATGATAAAGAAGTATGAAGCTAGATGTATGTAGTTGAAGTGAACGTGAAAGGATATTGAGTTTTACAGAGAGAGAAGAAAAGTTAAAAGTTCTCTTGTGAGAGAAACACCGTGATCCAAGAGTTTTCTCTTTAAGTTTGTACCTTGTTTTGAGAAGGTTTGGAATCAAATGTGTGAAAGTTTGTGTTAAGTGTGTTCAAGAGTTTTTTATAATCTTTCTTGTATATGTAAATCAGTGTTTTGTTTTCCGAAGATCAATAATTTCTTCAAAATCTGAACCACATTAAATATTGTGTTGCGCATTTGATTTCATATTTTATGTTCTTATTGTTAACTTTTAAAATCAAAAGCTATGTTCGTTCTTTCGACACTTACAAGAAGTTTTCATCACTATGGCAAAATCTCCGACAGTAGTTGAAACTTGTTATTATTTTGATTTTTAGCATAACAAGTGGTGCAATGAGCGTGAAATTTGTAACAATATTATCGTTGGTGATAAACTCAAAGTAGAAGGACAAAGATCATTTCAAATTTTGAGTGTAGATAAAATCAAACATAATCATAAAGATAAGTTCCAAGAAGTTTGATCTTGATAAGTTCACTAGGATAATGAATTTAATCTATAAGGAATTAGGATTCTGCGTTTCTTCTATATATGGGTATTTCTGCCACCATTAATGACGAAGTTTTGAAGGATATGAATATAACAAAATAAGTTGAAGTGATGTCCAAGACCTATAATACTATGATCTTGATCTTGGGGGATGAGGTACTCAGAGATATATCTGAAGTGTCTACAACCATATGGATTTGTAATAGAGTGAAAGCCATCTACATGAAGAAATCTTTGTCTAATATATTGTATCTCAAGAAACGAATCTATACACTAGCAATGGATGGTACTAAGGAGATATGGAGAAACTTAGAAGGTTTCAATAGAATTGTTCTTGATTTGAATGGAGTTAGAGTTAAGGTTAGAGACGATAATCAAACAATTATCCTTTTGAGGCATTTTCTTGGAAAGTGTACAAGCACTTTGTTGGCATCATGCTCTAATACCAAAAAGTATGTTACAATGTCTGAAGTGAAAATTGATATGAATTGAAAAGATCTTCAAAGGAAGCCCAGTTTGAAGAGTGACTCAGATATCCAATGATTGAGTGTAAGATGAATACTTAAAAGGATAATTTCAAACATGAAAAGAGAAAACTCAATATCCAAGCATAAAAGGATGGCTAGTGGTTCTAGATTGAAATATTGGTTTTGCAATAAGGAAGGTCGCATAAGAAGAAATTCTCCTGAGATGAAGAACTGAGATAGTCATCAGAAGTTTGAAGCTGAATATGCCTCAATGGTTACAAATGATTACAGATATACTCATGTACTAATGATTTCTTCTTGTATATACGGTAACAAGTTGGTTTTGGATTAAGGAGCTTCATTCTACATAATTTATAACAAACAGTAGTTTGAAGTTCTTAAGGAATTTGATAGTGTCAAAATCATACGAGAGAAAGACGAACCATGTGTTTTGAAAGGAATGAGGAACATTTGTGAAATACCAATTTAAAATTTAATAATATAGACAAGATACATATTAAATCTATCTATATCTTATTGAGTTAAACAAAATTAATCAACTAAGAAAATAAAAATATTATATACTTGACTAATCATATAAATTTTATTGGATTATATAGTTAATATATATACTAAAAATTATTAGATTATATAATCAATATATATATATATATATATACTCAAAAGAGGGTAAACTTAGCTAATGAATCAAAATTACTTATATTTATAGAGAAAGAAAATAGTTTGATTAGGTGAGATAGATTTATTTAAGTTAAATAATATTGTATTATAGTATTTGATAATGGTATAAATCTTATTACAAATCCATTAAGGGTCCATTCGGTTGATCCATTGGAAGAAATTATCAATTTAGCCGCATATATGAAGAAATTAGAGCAACTCAATTATATCAATAACTATAAATATATTGTTATATCAATAATTGTTAGAGATCTGGTCTTATTCAAATTAGAATAAGTTATAGTTTGTTATAGATAAAATGACTTTTAACATGAATTAGTTTCTTAAATATTTATTTTAGTGACATATAGTCATTCAACTAAAACATATTTGGTGGGAGTCTCTTGACTCTCATTTTCGACTATAATATATTCATCTCATATTTTTCAACTTGGTATGTTTTCCCTTTATACATTATATACAAACAATGAAGTCTAATAAATTTATTGGATTTAATAAACCTTCTCTAACGAACTTTTAAATTCTATATCTAGAAATATGAGCTAATCATTTGTGCCAAAATTTTGCTAAATTTTCGGTTTTACAATTTAGTTTTGTGGTTACATTTACATCATTACTTATTCGTAATATTTTTTAAAGTATTCAGCAAATGAAAATTATCATTCACAATCATTTTTCCACATCAAATAACATTATCATGTAAAGAAATACATAAACCACATTTTCCAAATAGACAACAATATCCTCTCCACAAATGTACATACAATACTTCTTTTAAATTCATAAAATATCCACTAGATAGTAATAAATGAACATCACAATTAACATGAACCAATACGAATTACCATCAACTGTGTAGATAAATATTTCACCATCAATTAGGCTTTGATTTCAGATTATATCTAGGAAAGAAATACAAACATAAGTGGTTGATGCCGTATCAACCCACCAAGTAATTCGTGGCATTGAAACTAAACTAATCTCTCAAAAGACTACATAAGTGAAATTACATCTATATTTCATCATAACTTTGTATTTTTCAAATTCTTTCTTATAATACCCCGATTTCTTAAAATAGAAACATAATCGTTTACTAAACGAACCCTAAGGCTTATTCATTCCAGAACTGGATGCTTGTGCATCTGAACCTTATCTCTTTATTTATAAATTCTTTCTTATAATACCCCGATTTCTTAAAATAGAAACATAATCGTTTACTAAACGAACCCTAAGGCTTATTCATTCCAGAACTGGATGCTTGTGCATCTGAACCTTATCTCTTTATTTATTTTTTTAATTTTCCAATTTAACATTCACCATATGTGCATGTGGACGTTCATGTTTCAACTTCTCCTCCTCTTGCGATACCTAATAAATAACCTCATTAAGAGTCCCTTTTTGCGCTGAAGGTTATAAGAAGTTTCGAAGTTCTTATACAGAAGGGGAAATAGTGAAACGCAAAAATCATATTAACATCTTCTGGAAGGTTAATCTTAAGTGATTTCAGTTTAGAAGTGTTTTAAATTTCTAGGATGTGTTCCCGAATGGTCCATTTGCCATGATACTTCATGAAAGCTAACTTAATAAAAAAACATCTTAATTTCCACCTTATTATTCTTAGCAAAGAATTTATCTACCTCATCAAGATTTTTTTTTTGCTCTGCTAAACTCGATCGAAACTGCAACACATAATGCTAATGGAATCACTTGTTTCATGATTGTCATACTCTACCTCTTGGACTTTTCTCAAGCCTCTGATTCTTTCTTCTCCATTAGAGAACTTTCATCTGACACACGTCTCATTGGTTCTAATTTCCAAGTCATGATCATGACACATGAGATGCAACAAAATATCCTCCTTCTATAACTCAAAATCAATCTCATCGGCAATGTAAGTCTTGTTGCCTTCTGGGTTATAGAGACCTGCAAATTTTAAAACAACAACATTTAACAGTGCATAACATAGAACATCGTTACGACATATAATCCAAATAACATTTAACAATTAAACATAACATAATTATACATACTCTTACAACATCAATAAAATACATTTCGGTAATCATATTAACTTTTACATGATGAGTTCCAGAAAAATTAAAATTGATGCTCTCAGTTGACTTAATAAAAAAATATTCATTTGAAATAATTTTCCTAGTTCAATATTTAATAACCAATTCACATTTGGTTAGCGAGAATTTAATTATTACATTTTCGGTAATTATTACCTTGTTTTTATAATTATTATCTTGTTTTTATACTATCATTAATGTGAGGCAGTTTTGATCTAACGCACTATTACTATTAGATAAAGGGTTTTATGGATTTAATTTTTATTCTTTAATAATGATTACTTCTTTTAAACAATAAAATGGTAGTGTTCATAGAGATAAAAGTTAATTTAAAGATCATATTTTATTTTTATTCTATTTTCAGTTTTCAAACTTTTAAATTTCGGTAATTAATAATTTATAAATCAGTCTATTAATTATTTTTATTATAATAAAAATAAAAACAAAAATACTATATTATTATTGTTAGTTAAAGTTATTTAAAATTACTGCACAGTTAATGTCGAATTTATATTTTAAGAGTTATTTATTTTTAAATAAAATTATAACAAGTTTTTAAAGTACCAGTTTTGAAATGCGTATTATTTTTAAAATTGTTAATAAAAATAGTTTACAAATAAATGTTTCGAATTCAGTTTTTAAATCAGTTGTTTTCAAATATATTTAAAAAAAATTAGTTCAGTTTTAAATCAGTTTTGAAATCATTTATTTTTAAACAAATAGATTTTTGTTTGTTTTAAAAATATTAAATTTATTTTCTCAATATGATTTAGAAAGACACTTTTGACTGTATTTAATTAATTAACCTATGCAACATTCTTTTCAAAAACTGATATTTTAAATATTTGAAAACTTGTTTTTATACATTTATTTAAAATTTAAAAATAGTTAATGTTTAAAATATAAAATTTATAAATATTATTTAATCACTATAAATTATTTCAACTTAAAAATCGTAATATAATACTTTTGGATCTCCCTAACAATGTTTAATATTCAAAAATGATATTTGATACTTTTAGATATCGTTTTTATAATGCTTAGAATCCTTTATACAATAGTAATAGTCTTTATACATCAAAACTTTAGAACTAAGGGTAATTTTGTCTTTAGAATTTTATAATCTGTATATAACATTAATGATAGTATAATAACAAGGTAATAGTTATAAAAGACAGTAATTAAATGCTTGCTAACCGGTGCCATGCCCTACGAATAATTACAAAACTATATTAAATCCATCTAAATCTAGAAAGTTTAAAAAGTATTTGATATTTCCTTTTATACTAATTATGTTAGTTTTTATACCAAGATTAAATTTTATTTAAAATTCAAAATCCTAACTATTATTCATTTAATTTTTATATTTTTTTAGAAAGATTTGTTTTAGTTAAATATTTACTATTTAAGATCCAATTATACTCTTTATATCTCTCTACTCACTCATATAAAAGCTTTTAACACAATATCACCTTTTATTTTTTTAATTCTTTTCTGCTACATGAATAGTCCCCTACCATAGGTGATGATTGATTCTTGTTTTTCTTTTGTTTTCGTATAATTTTGATTGTGTTTTACTTGATTTCGAAGTTTGATTTTGATATATGCGAAGATAGTTGATTTGTGTGTTTGGAAAGTCGAATTTTGAGTTTGAAACATCTATTTTGGTGTGAGATCTGTTTTTGTTCTTTATGTAGTTTCGAAAGTCGAATTTCCAGTTAGTTTTTGAGTTTGAATTTGCTGATGTAGTTTATTTGTCGCATTTCAGTTAGTTTTTCATTGATTTTAGTATGTAGTATGTGATTGTGAAATTTCTGTGCGCATCAAACGATTCTGGGTTTATGATAGATGCAAAACACGTTTTTGATAAATGTGAAACGTTATTTGTTCTTTAAAAAAATTTATAAAAATAATCAAACATATCATGAGTGGTACTAGTTTGGTTTGTCTTAAAAAAACAAAACCAACAGTATTTTTGGATTTTTTTAGTTACGATTTAAAAGATACATACTTTAAAAAAAATTAAATTTATATGGTAAACAAAGAAGATGCGAAAGTTTCTTTGTTTTGATAAATGCGAAACCTTCTTTGTTTTGATAAATGTGAAACCTTATTTGTTTTGCTAGATGTAAAACCTTCTCTATTTTGCTAGATGCGAAACTTTCTTTGTTTTGCTAGAGACGAAAAACCTTCTTTGTTTAGCTAGAGGATAAACCTCTTTGTTTTGATAGATGAGAAACCATTTTTGGTTTGCTAGATGCGAAACCTTCTTCGTTTTGCTAGATGTGAAATTTTCTTTGTTTTGCTAGATGCGAAACTTATTTAAATTGTGTGTTGCTAGATGCGATAGGGCCACTATGATAGTTTTGTTTGTCTTAAAAAAAAAACCAACGGTATTTTCGGATTTTTTTGAGTTATGATTTAAAAGATACATACTTTTAAAAAATTTAAATTTATATAGTAAACGAAGAAGATGCGAAACTTTCTTTGTTTTGATAAATGTGAAACTTTATTTGTTTTGTTAGAGGCAAACCTTCTTTGTTTTGATAAACGTTAAACCTTATTTGTTTTGTTAGATGTAAAACCTTCTTTATTTTGTTAGATGCGAAACTTTCTTTGTTTTGCTAGATGCGAAAAACCTTATTTGTTTTGCTAGAGGATAAACCTCTTTGTTTTGCTAGATGCGAAACCATTTTTGGTTTGCTAGATGCGAAACCTTCTTTGTTTTGCTAGATGTGAAACCTTCTTTGTTTTGCTAGATGCGAAACTTATTTAAATTGTGTGTTGCTAGATTCGATAGGGCCACTATGATAGATGTTAGATGTTGGATATTTTAGTGTAATTGGATTGACTAGTCGACCAATGCAGTCGTAATATGTTATCGAGCAAGTCGGAGAGTGTGGAGTACACGCTTGTAAGAATATATTATGGTTAAATTTATTTTAATGATAAGGCTATTGTGAATATTCATGGAAATTTTGAATTTGGAAAATTAATTCAAATTTGAATTTGAATAATTTTGGCCGTTTTTATCATTTAAAATTATAGCCGTTATTGGACTTAAAACTGTTTTACAGTTTTTGAAATTTGGTTGAATAAATAAGTATGGTTCTGTTGAAGAAAGGAGAAGAACAACAAAAAATCCATTCTCGTTGTTCAAATGCATACGCTCTGATTTTATCCGGTTGAAAATTTTGGAGAACCACCAAAATAATTTCAATCTGAAATTGTTAAAACAAGACTTCAGAGTTTATCCGGAAATCTCTAAACAAAATTCCCAACAAAAGATTGAAATTATTTTTTCTTGTTTTATGTAGATTGAAATGATGAGATTGGAGTACACATCTGGACAATTTATCTTTTGAAGAAACAATCGGCCCCACCGGCGTTCAATACTGGTTTTGTTCTTCGAAGGAGTCCACAACTGCTTCTTCTATGTTCTTATCTTAATTAAAGATTTTATATTCATCAATATATTAATTAGTTTTGGACGTTTTTCACTGTTGTGAAACGAACCTCCTTGATCCTTGCTTTGTTCTTTTGCAAGGTTTTTCTCTGTTATCTCTTACAGGTTTGTTTTATGTGATGTTTCCTTTTTAATCCATGGAGGCACATGATAATGTCCTGGGATTTCAAAGTGACAATCAGACAACCAATAAGCAGAAGCCCGATAGTAAGAGAAGAAGGAATGTCTCTAAAGTTTCGGGTCAGACTCTCTTTTGTGCTCTATCTTCCCCCATTTTGTTAAATTAATTATACTAGTTTGTCATTATGCCCAAAATATAGCACCAAAGTAGAAATACACGTTCACATTGTGAGAGTTGGTGCTTTCCCAATGAAAATTCTCATTCTGTGAATTAATTTCATTCCCATGCAAATTCACACCTTTAAGGGAATTAAATATGAAAATTCACCAGTTGAAGAGGCATGCAGACTTTCTTTAATAGCATTAATGTCGCGTGCTTCTTCTACGGTCTTCAATGCACCCGTTTTGGGTTTCGAAAAGTCACGGCTTTTGGACAGCCCCCTTGAATGCTTGGGCGAGTTTCCATGAACGTCGGCAGCAAAGATTCGGTCACCGGAGGGACGTCCGAAAACTGATTGAGCCGCCGTTTGCGGTGGTGAGTTCGACAGAGTTAATTCGGTTCCTAACGGTTTCTTGTGAGACTTTCCATGAAGGCTGGCAGCAAGGATCCGATTGCCGGAGGGACGTCCGAAAATTGATCCAGTTGCCGGTGGTATTGTCGGAATTATTTCGATTCCCAAAATCTGTTCCAAAGGGGGTGTTTTCAGTCGAATACATCTAAGATCTGGAATGCTTTAAAAGGTTCTACGATATGTATATACTGCAGTTATATATATATATATATATATATATATATATATATATATATATATATATTTGTGATAAAGTTACTAAAGTTATATACAGTTACTAAAGTTATATATATATATATTTGTGATAAAGTTATATATAGTTACTAAAGTTATATATATATATATATATATATATATATATATATATATATATATATATATATATATATATATATATATATTTGTGATATACTGCAGGAGTTAAAACCGGTGAATTACATGAAAGGGAATAGTATATAATTATGCAGTTATATACTGCAGTTAATAAGTTATATATATATATATATATAATGCATATGTATTGAACTTTTGTTTCGTTTATTAGTTTAATAACGTAAAGGCCATTTGTTAAATAATGGTTACATGTTAAATGTCATGCATGTGGAGTAAGTGGCAAAACATAAATGACGATCTATTATATTGTTTATACATGCGTCAAGCATAATTTGTATTCTATAATTTATAATATAATTTACGATATTGATAAATTTTGATGTTATTCGTAAATGAATTATAATATAATTTACGATATTGATAAATTTTGATGTTATTCCTAAATGAATTATGATTTGATTATACGTCGATGACATGTTGATTTTTGTATAAACCATCAAGATAATTTTATTGTCGAATTTTGAGATAAAGGATTTCAAAGAAGTTGAGAGGCTTCTTCGTATACGTATGTCGTGACTAGCAGTAGGTCAGATATTAGATTTGTTGTTGGAATGCTTAGTAGTGTATTCAGATGCGAGTTATATTTTGAATATGGAAGTCCACTCATTTACAAGTGGATGTGTATTTCTATTTGGAGGACTTGTTATCTCTTGGGCATCTAAGAAACAAAGTTGAATTATTGATTCAACAATGAAATCCGAGTTTGTGGCATTAGCAACAACTAGTAAAGAAGTTGAGTGGCAAAGAGATTTTATGTATAAATTCCGTTGTGGCCCAAACTGATGTCACCTATATATCAAATGTGATAGTAAAGTTGTCTTGGCAAATGTCGATAGACAAGGTTATAAAGACAGGTCTTGACACTTAGGTGTTAGAGAGAATGTGGTTCGAGAGCGCATCTCGCAATATGTTTCAGTAGAGTTTGTGAGAACTCGATATAATATAGCCGATCATTTAACCAAAGGGTTAAGTTGAGATCTTGTGCACAAATCGGCTATTGGGATGGGATTAAAGTCCATTTGAAATCTCTCATGTTAAGATACCCAATTCCCATCTAATATGACATTAGGTGCTGAATTCAATGTGGAAAGCTTAACATCTAGAGATTGGAACACATTAGTAGTATTATCCCAAAGTATGTGTTCAAACATACAAGTTGTGGAGGTTGAAGTTTATCTTCTTAATAGCTCTTTTGAAAAATTGCATATGCATGTGCAAGAGTAAAAGATCTACCTATTTAAGCATGAAGGTTAGCCGCTTCAAGAAGCTAGGACTTGGCTTTGATATGCTTAAGAAGGATAAGGACACAAGGCTAGTAAAAGATAGTGTCAAGTAAGAACATTTGAGAATGTAAATTTATGTGTATATTATCTTCGAGTATTCATTATGGATAGTGAAGGTTCAATCCTTAGTGATACCTTGATATTCGAATATTTGGAATGTGTAATATACTAATATGAAATTCAATCGTTACGATATTTCATTTATGCATAAATTTGTTATTTGTTGTGAGTTTCTTTTAGTTAATCATGAATTGCACTAAAATGGGGGAAGATTGTTGGATATTTTAGTGTAATTGGATTGACTAGTCGACCAATGCAGTCGTAATATGTTATCGAGCAAGTCGGAGAGTGTGGAGTACACGCTTGTAAGAATATATTATGGTTAAATTTATTTTAATGATAAGGCTATTGTGAATATTCATGGAAATTTTGAATTTGGAAAATTAATTCAAATTCAAATTTGAATAATTTTGGCCGTTTTTATCATTTAAAATTATAGCCGTTATTGGACTTAAAACTGTTTTACAGTTTTTGAAATTTGGTTGAATAAATAAGTATGGTTCTGTTGAAGAAAGGAAAAGAACAACAAAAAATCCATTCTCGTTGTTCAAATGCATACGCTCTGATTTTATCCGGTTGAAAATTTTGGAGAACCACCAAAATAATTTCAATCTGAAATTGTTAAAACAAGACTTCAGAGTTTATCCGGAAATCTCTAAACAAAATTCCCAACATTAGATGTGGAACAACCCACTAGATGCGAAACCATATACTCAGAAACGTGTGTAAAATATTTTTTAAATAAACAAATTCAAAACATATCATGAGTGGTACTAGTTTTGTTCGTGTTAAAAACAAAACCAATGGTATGTTCGGATTCTTTTTTCGAGTTACGCTTTAAAAGATACATGCCTTTAAAATTAAAAATTAGAAAAAAAAAAGAAGTTTGTTGGGAGAATTCAAAATGGTAATAAGTTTGTTGGAAAGATATTATAGGGTAAGTTTCCATTATATTAACAACATTATTTTTTAAATAAACTATAACTAAAATAAATAAATAAAACAAAATTATTTTAAAATTATTTTATATTTTTGTTTAAAAGTTTTAAAAACATATCTAGAAACTATTGTTTTAAATTTAGAAGAATAGATTGTTTTTTATTTTTATTAAATATTCAAAAATAAAATTGATTTAAACACTGCAAATTTAAATTTTAGTTTTAATTTACCCACAATTTTGCTCCTTTAGTGTTAAATAACATTTCTTTTAGTGATTTGTTATAATTACTACAAATCAGTATATATTTTTCTATTGGCTTAAATCGCTGCTTCGTCCCTCGACTATGACGTTTTGTGTCATTTAGTACCTCGACAAAAAAATCACGGTTGAGGGTCCCTCGTCTATCAAAAATCTATAAATTCAGTCCCCGCGCGTGATTTTTGCTGTAATGCTGCCACGTGTCACTATAGTTAAATGGTTTGCGTTCCACAAATAGTCCTTCGACTTTTAATTCCATTTTTGCCCTTCGAATTTAATATTTTTTAAATATATATTTTTATTTTTATTTTTTAGTTTTTCTCAAAACAGAGTATAGAAAAATTTGCTATACTCTGTTTTTTTTTTCCGAAAGCTTCCTTATGGTCGAACTCAGCTCTTTCCACCCCACGGTGTTCCACATGGAGATTGAATCCGTGTACTTCAGTTAGTGCTATACGCATTTTCTCCGGTAGAGGAATGGGGTCCCTGCCATCAGATACGTCTCAAGAGAAACATAATTATAAACTTGTTTTGTACATATTGAGACGGTAGAAATAGATTTGTTTTTAAGTGTTAAACTTACTCTTTTAGAATAGGTTGTGCCTTGAATATCCTTCTCTTTGCCTTTTCTCTTTCTACCCTTGCTCTTTCTGCCATCTCCCTCTGTACTTCCTCTTCATGCCTTATTAAACTTTCTGAGTTCAAAAGGTTCTGGCTTTGTGCACTGTCTGGGCTCTGGTTTTGGAGGAATCTGCACATATATGAAATATCATTTGGCACTCATCTCCTTTGTTGAGAGTATAGTAACCCATAATCCGGAATCCATATGTTTATTTAAAAATATTGAATTAAAATTTTAAAAATATAAAATTTTAAATGTTAAAAATAACTAAATCATCAAATTTATGGAGTTTGTTGGAAGCCCGTACATATTTGCATGTTTTTTTTAGCTAAACTTCAAAATCTAACTGATTTTCTCAATAACTTTTTGATGTAATTTTTTCTTTTTAATATTGACTTTTCCTTAATATTTAATTACAATAAAAAAAGAGAGAGGATCTAACTACAACTGTGAGTAAATTAATGACCTAAATTGAAAAATAAAAGTAAATAGAAGATGTAATGATCTTCCCTTCGACAAGACAAACAGAGAACACAGTGAGGGAGACGAAGAAAAGACAGTGAGAGAGACACAGAAATCAAGATGTTCAAAAAAGCAGTAGAAGTCAAGTCTCACCAGAGGCTATCCGGCGCAGATAAGAAAAAGTTGAAGCGAACAATCCGAGATAAGTTCCGTCGAACTTCCGATGCCGACATGGATATCTTGTTCCCTCCTAAGGTAACAGTTCATCTATTTATCGATATAACACTGCTTCTCCGTATTCTAAACTAAGAATTTGCGAGTAATAATCTTTGTTTGATGCTTCCGAATCAGATTACCATTGATATGTTCCTTTGAGCAAACCATTCTCAGTTTAAATCTCTCGCTTGTTTTGACATTGCCATGAATCATTCATCCAAAGTAGAAGAACTATCATATATAAGTTAATCCGCAGAGATTCAATGTTTAGGTTAGAATTGTTTAATATTAATTTACATTTACCTCAAGAATCTAGTTTTTGGGCAAGGTATGGGAACAGTTGTGTGCTGGTTGTAAACATATGATAAGTATAGAACTGTATTCTACCTTGGTTTTGAGTGAATTTTAGAGTCAGGATTGAGGTTTCTTCCATCTTACTTGGTTTTGATTCACAATTCCACTATTAATAAGTTACCAATCCAACTAAAGTAGTCAGAAAAAAAATACACTCAAAACTAAAAATAAAAAAATAAAAAAAAAGTATTTAAAAAATATTAAATTCGAAGGTTAAAAATGGAATTAAAAGTCGAAGGACTATCTGTGGAACGTAAACCATTTAACTATAGTGACACGTGGCAGGATTACAACAAAAACCACGCGCGGGGACTGAATTTATAGATTTTTGATAGACGAGGGACCCTAAACCGTGATTTTTTTGTCGAGGGACTAAATGACACAAAACGTGATAATCAAAGGACGAAGGAGCGATTTAAGCCTTTTTCTATTCGATAAATCTATCTTTTAATGCGGTTGGTATTTGTTTTCAACTAATTTTACATTTTAAATATAAAATAGTTAACATATAGTTAATTTTGAATTTATTTAAAATATTTAGAATGCAAAAATAGTTCAAAATATTATATAAGCAATATAATTTAGTTGAAAATAATTCTATTAATTATAAAATCTTAGAAGAGTCAATAAATAATTATAGAAAGTTTGAGAAGAGATTAAATATTAATTAAAATAACTTAAAACCAATAATTATTTTCCAGAAATTTCAAAAAATAACTGTATTAAATAAAAAAAATTAACTAAAATAAATTTGACTAATATATACTTTCCATAATACTATAAATTAAATTAACAAAATAAATTTAATTCATCCATCCTAACCATTTTTAATGAAATTAGCTTATATAATTTATTTAATTAAAAATATTATAATTTATTTAACAAATTAAAAAATTAATTTATTAGTTGAAAATATTATTAACAAAATATGATATAAAAGGGATAATTTGCTAAAAAACTAATGATGAATCAACAATAAATTGGCTATATAATATTTGGCTCACATTCTAAAAAATTAAAATAAATTCAAAACTAATTAATATATATATCAATTTATCAATGACATTGAAAAATAAATTTTTTATATATAAAAAATAGTTATGATCATAAATGAATTAAATATTTTATTTATTATTAAATTCAAAGTGCACATTTTATTTATTAGTGGAAGACTATTTTTTCATGAAATATTTAAGTGTTGGACTATATATATATTTAATATATTAATGGATCCAAAATAATTTGGACTGACATACTAAACATATTCGGTGATTGTCTTAAGAAAGTACAAATTAAAAGTAATCGAGTTAGTTATTTAATTAATTATATTGGACCTATAAGTGATAATGCGTTAAGAGCTCAAGTGTGGTAACTGGGTTAAATTTGGGCATTATGATGAAGAGGGTCCAAATCTTAACACTTAAACCTGAATTAATAAATCAGAGATATAAACTGAATTTTCAATTTATCGGGAGACCATATCCCCGAACACAAGGAAGTAAAATATGATAGGCTTCACATTTTGTAAAGGTTATAAATAAGGGGTTGAGTTTAGGGATTTAATCCTAAATCTTAATCACACAGACAACCGCTTCCTTCAGCGTTTGGAAACCTTTGCTTTCTTCACAAACTCGTTTTGCACGTGTCTCAAGCAATATACAGAATCGTTGAAGAACAAAAAGGAACAAAAGAATACTAGATAATATACAGAATCGCTGAAAAACGAAAAGGAACAAAATAATACTAGATATTAGATGGAAATTAGCAAACAAACCTATAAATGTTCTTCTTTTGGTTTATCCATTAGGTGAATCGAGAAAATGATTTCTATTTATTTTTTTGCCGTTTTGTTATATTTAATTTGATGTGATATCAAAATCAAATATAAAATTATCTTTTATTAGATAAATTTTTTATATCAAATTCGAAAAAATGTAATTATTTAATGTTTCTTAACCGATGCCCAAATTTACTCATGACCATGTTGAAATATAGTCAAAATTTCATGACCCTGTCACTTGAAGGCTTTTGCAACTAACAAACAACCGGAAAGCGTTGCAAACTTTGACCCGGATGAAACTGGGTCACGCGTTGCAATTTTTTTCGTAAGTTCGTGACACCATTTTAGCCAAACGGTTAAATCTATTGGCATGTTTGCCGTTGCAAACACCGTTGTCATCTAATTGCATATTAACTCATCCTAATATCATCACAAACAGTGTTGCAAGCACGTTGTTAAATTTAATGAATTTTTTAAAAGAAACTACATAGCTATGAAGTTTTATTTCATGATTCGAAAATTTAAAATATAATATAGTTAAACAATAATTATAAAATATGATTCAAAAATACAAAATATGATTAAAAATACAATTTTTATTCACAACAAAACTTTTCTCATACTTCTCCCTAGCCTTACACTTCCAGCAAGCTACCTGATGTAGCCTAGAAAGTCCAAACAAAAGCTTTTTTATTTTATTTTATTTTATTCAAATATCTTATGTATTTAAATCAAATCTAATTATATTAAGATTTTATTTTATTTTATTTTATTTTATTTCCTTGTATTTTTATTAGGGTTTTGAGCAGATATTATATAAAGCCTCATATACCTTTAAGTTTTAAACAAGTTTTTGAAATAATATATTTTTATCTGTGAAAATTTCAATCTTTGTTACCCTTAGATTAGGGTTTCATCATGTTACCCATGAATTAGGGTTTCATCTATCGTTGATTCTTCTTCTATTTCTGTCGCGTCATCAGTTTGGTATCAGAGCCTCAGTTCCTGCTACGGGTCAAGCATGTTTCTGAATCCTGATTACATCTGATTCAAGGTTTAAAGAAGAGAACAACACACATGGTCATGAAGATCGGGAAGATCGTTTGAGTATGAGGGGGCATACCAACCGTTTCAATGACGATCGTATTGACTGGTTACTGAAGGAGTTTGAATTGGCTACCAATCGTCGAATCAAGGTAAAACTTTCTTATCGAAATACTATCTTAGGCTATGAAGAGGTTTTCGAAACCATTTTTTTCATCAACTTGACATGGGGATGTTGTCTTCAGTCTATGAAAAGGTTTTCAAAACTATTTTTTCCTTCAACTGGATGGCTTCAATGTGACTTCGAATAAGGAACACTCGAGAAGAATTTATCTTATTCCGATAAGGTCAACAATTATAATTCACAATGTGACGATTGAATAAAATAAAATAAATAATTTGGGTTCTTGACGGTGATGGTGCTGTGAATTCGAGGATGAATTCTTGTCAACCAGGAGAGGATGATGACGCGACGGAAATAGAAGAAGAATCAACGATAGATGAAACCCTAATTCATGGGTAACATGATGAAACCATAATCTAAGGGTAACAAAGATTGAAATTTTCAGAGATAAAAATATATTATTCCAAAAACTTGTTTAAAACTAAAGGTATAGGCTTTATATAATAGCTGCTCAAAACCCTAATAAAAATACAAGGAAATAAAATAAAATCAAATCTTAATATAATTAGATTTGATTTAAATACATAAGATATTTGAATAGAATAAAATAAAATAAAAGGTTTTTGTTTGGACTTTCTGGGCTACATCATCCTCTCCTGGTTGATAAGAATTCGTCCTCGAATTCACAGCACCATCACCATCAAGAACCTAAATTATTTATTTTATTTTATTCAATCGTTACATTGGGAATTATAATTGTTGACCTTATTGGAATAAGATAATTCTTCTCGAGTGTTCCTTATTCGAAGTCACATTAAAGCCATCCAGTTGAAAGAAAAAAATAGTTTTGAAAACTTTTTCATAGTCTGAAGATAACATCCCCATGTCCAGTTGATGAAAAAAAATGGTTTTGAAAACCTCTTCATAGCCTGAGATAGCATCTCGATAAGCAATTTTTACCTTGATTCGACAATTGGTAGCCAATTTAAACTCCTTCAGTAACCGGTCAATATGATCGTCATTGAAACGCCTAGTGTGTCTCCCGCATACCAAACGATCTTTGAGATCTTCATGGCCGTATGTTGTTCTCTCCTTTAGACCTTGAATCAGATGAAATCAAGATTCAGAAACATGCTTGCCTCGTAACGGGAACTGAGGCTCTGATACCAAACTGATGTCGCGGCAGAAATAGAAGAAGAAGCAACGACAATTCAAGGGTAACATGATGCAACCATAATCTAAGGGTAACAAAGAGTGAAATTTTCAGAGATAAAAAATCTATTATTCCAAAAACTTCAAATAACTCAAGGCATATTAGGCTTTATATAAGAGCTTCACAAAACCCTAAATTATAATACAAGGATATAAAATAAATATTTTAAAATAAAATAAAATAAAATAAAATAAATAAAATAAAATCTTACTATAATTAGATTTGATTTAAATACATAAGATATTTGAATAAAATAAAAAAGGCTTTTGTTTGGACTTTCTGGGCTACATCACTACCATTAACTAATAATAAATTTCACTGACCAAAATTTCATTTAGGTTTAGGCTTTATTCCATACTTGAGCTAATGCCATCTTCAAACTAAAAATCAAGTCAGAGATCCAGAGGTAAAAATAAGCGTAGAGGATACAACAACCAAGACACAAAACATAATGTGAACCTATAAAGAAAAAATGAATAAGTTAAACCTCCTAAATGAGAGAAGACTTAAAGTGGAGATGAGAATAATAATAGTACCAAATAACACATGAAATAAATTAGATAGAATATTATATACATTAAATATAATTATATACATATACATAATTTTGTAAAAAACTGTATCCATTAATCTAAACATCAGTAATTGATATGAAATTCCATGTTAAACATAGAACCTAACCTACATTAGATTAGGTTACATAGTATTTAGTATCATTTTGAAAAATGTAAAAATAAGCATAAATTAGATGTTATTACAAAGAAAGAAAGATATCGAGCATTGTTGAATGCAACACACTCGACCCTCTGTAAATGAATATATATCCCATTGACAATATTCATCTCATTGACAATGACATAATAAATGAGAGGGTAGAAAGATGACTAGTGTTTTCCTCTATTATAATTCCAGTTGCCACCAAGAACAAATATATATTAGATAAATCTTATATTACTACACAGAAGAATAAAATAATCGGAAATCTGACATACATCGGGTTATTACATCTTCTTTGCGTTTGAATTCTGCTTCTCTCTTTTTAAGTTCAACTGACTGGATTTGGAATCCAGCTCATTAGCTTTCAAATCTTGATGCTCAGGCATCCAAAAATAGAAAACGTACATTATTATGTTACATTTACATGTAACAAAAAAAGATACGTATGTTTCTAGATCAAGGGGAAACAAGAAAATACTATTGATTTAAATCTAAATTTACATAAAGAAGTCTATCAGTCAAGATATATAATGGATAAAACTTAAGAGTTTAAGAATTGTATATTTGAGTATTGAAAAAAATCAATAAATATTTTTCTAGCTGTTTCTCGTCATTTTTATAAGGAAACCAAGAGAGTTCCTAACAAGAATAGAAGAGAATACCTTCCACCATATATAGCCATATTTAACGACCACCACAACAATAATTATGTCATATATTCTATCACATGCTCATGATACAAGATCGAAAAAATCTTATACACGCTAAAATATTACAAGAACTTTATCCAAAATAATTTATCACGTCCGAAGATTTACAAAGCATGAAACAAAAGACAAAGTCAATGATCCACAATTTCTCCTCACAAATATGTAAAAACTCCATGTATAAACAAAGCAAATTGAGACAGATTAAATTTTGATTCTCAAGTTGATGGGGCTCGAAATATTTGAGTGTGGTAAACAATGGTAGAGTCAAATTTCTTCGATAGGTCAATTTAGACCTAAGACAAATGTTAGATTTACACTATTATTAAACTTTTTAACTAAGTTGTGTGTTTTCTATATTATTACTTATTATAAAATGTATAGTGAATTAGTGAATGAGTTTTTTCGGTCAATGAGTTTGACCCATGTCCATGACCCGACCCGATTGGCCGATTAAGCTAAGAATAGCTTATAAAAGCTTTGAAGAACATTATTTAAAAATATGGAGACTTTATCTCTCTAAGCATTAAATAAAGCAGTTCATTATTTCTCTACCCTATACCTTAAATTTAATACATTACTTAGACAATTACCTAAATAACCTCCAAACCAATTTGCACCTTATCAGAGTTTACAATATTTGGCAGAATGTCTGAATCAAGGTATTGAAAAATTAGACATGACAATTATTACTCTCGTCATGAGTGACTAGTCGGGGTACTAGAGCTTAGAACAAGATACTGGAATATTAACAAACACATACCAGAATGTGATCCACTTGTACTTATGATAGTTATGTGTATGTTTGATGCTAACATTTATAATTATCCTTTTAAATTGTTAACCTCTAAAATATATGAGTTGATGAGAAAATGTTAGTCTACCACATAATCAAAACACACATATATATATATTAGTAAAAAAATAATTACCAATGAAGAATACCTGATAGCATTCATAGTATTTTTTCAGACAATTTGATCTATTGCAGTTGCAACCTCTTTTATATTGTGTCAAAATTGGAGTTTTTTTGTTCGGTGCATCATGAAATAACATATTACACAGTTTTCATTTTGTTATATTTGTTACCCTATAACCAGATTTATATCCTCCATAGTTTATATTGTTACATAATAAAAACAACAACTAAGAGTTCCACCATAACTAAACCTAGTTTTCGGTACCGATTCTGAAGTCCTTACAACTTTGGGAGAAAATGCATGTGGGTTTCGAGCTTCCGTATTTTTTGGAGTTCGGAGAATTAAACCTTTATACGTAGGTTTGTTTAAAATATTTAAATATGAACCAGGCTTGATGCAGTAGATGGTATCCCGAAAATACTCACAATAACTACATTCAACAAGTTAAAGACATATTGTAATAAATAAATTTGTTTCATTCTTTTGGTCTACCAAAATACAGAATCCGAGAAAAATAAATAAATGGATGTCTTAGTGTTGTAAACACTATGATTTCTTACAACTGCAATGCTTATAGGCATCTTCGCATTTGTCTGATGATGATTCAGTCTTATGCCTAGAAAGAACATTGTCATAAATATAATCGTAACTAGATAAGAAATAATATTCTTTAAGTGTGGTAAAATATGAGGAAAACATATCATACACAACTTTTTTATTTTGACGGTTATTCGAATTAAACTCTTCAATAACTTGAGCTTAATCAGTCATGATAGAACGATGCAAAATAACTTGTTGTCTTGCACATTGTGATGTTTAAATCTTGACATTGTTAGTGTTATCCTTTAAAATACTATTTAAGTGTAATATGATTTTGGATAGAACTCTTCTTGAAGGACTCGCACTTGATTCACCAACAAATTTCTTCATTCGATATTCCACCATTTCAAATCGAAGAGAAGGGTAAAAAAACAAAAAAACATGCTCTAATTTCAAACTACATAAAATACTTAAAAATCATGGAAAAATTCAAAGTAAACTTTTGTATTACCTCAAAACGTATCCGACAAACATTTTGCAAATTCATCACATGATTTGTCCCTCAAATTCGATAAACTTTGTATGAGTATATTTTCTAAAATACTTGGGTTCGAAACTGAACCTTTATGTGAGATACACGGGACCATAACACGGGTTTGGTCATAATCCTACAAACAAATAACATGAAAATTAAAACAAAAAATTGATTCAAAATTTCTAAAAGATATAATATTTTCAAGATTTTGGTTCGAAGATTTGAAATTGTTTTTATACCCTCACAAAAATTGAATACAGTAATTCAGATAAAAAAATTAAGAACTATTACCTTGAATTTAGACGGAGGAGTACCGATATGGTTTCTCTTTGGAGTATGTCATTCTCCAAATACAATTCTAGTCTCTCTTGATAAAAAAGAGTTAAGAATTATATATAACATGTTCCTCTATTTTAATAATTTTAATAATGTTGTTAAGAAAATCATTCAAAATAATGATAAAATATGTTGCTCCAATACCAAGACCAAAGAGAAATAAAATCCCATACTTCTATACTCTTGCGCATGGGCACCATAAAACCATTTATGAGCTTCAACAAACTATTTTCTTCTTTGTATTGTATTCTGCCGTTAACGCAGACAGTAATAAATTGTCTTTGTTGTGTATTATGTCGTAAGAAAATCCAAATCGGCACTCCTGAATGAAAACCCAAAACGGCCGTAAACCTAGCCAGTGCCGTAAATCGAGTCAGTCGGCCACTTGTAATTTTTCTTGCTTTGAATTAATCTATTTATAATCTCTGTCGAAACCCTAAAAACAATCAAATTACGAATTGTAAAATATTTATGCTAAATAAAATAATATTTTACGATTCGTAATTTGATTATTTTTAGGGTTTCAACAGAGATTATAAATAGAATAATTCAAAGCAAGAAAAATTACAAGTGACCGACTAACTCGATTTACGGCACTGGCTAGGTTTACGGCTGTTTTGGGTTTTCATTTAGGAGTGCCGATTTGGATTTTCTTACAGCATAATACACAACAAAGAAGACAGAAGACAATTTATTATTGTCTGCGTTTACGGCAGAATACAATACAAAGAAAAAAAATTGGAATTTGCTACTTCTTTGGGAATACAAAGCCGCTTTGGGTTTTCTTGGGGCAAAACAAGCGAGAGAAAAGGAGAACAGACATTAATGTCCTATCCTGCTGAACATAGACAAAGGAAGGGATCGGAAAAAGACAAAGAATAAAAATGAAGAGGTGTGCACTGATTGATTCACGGCAAAATTATCTTCGACATAGAACGGCGAAAGTTAAACAGGGAGAAAAGAGACGAAATTTGCGGTTTCGGTGGATTTCTTTCGGCAGGAGGCAGGTGACAGCTGTTTTTCTTGGATTCTCTCCCGGCAACGGCGCCAAAAACTTGTTAGTCCTTTTCTCACGCAAGTATACGTGGTCAAATAGTAGCAAGTAATAAGTAAGAAAGATCGTTCCCACGAAGACTAGGTGTATATGACAAGAATTCACTTATGCAACAGCGTATGATTATTAAACTAATGCTTGAACGAGTAATAAAGTATGAATATAACTAAGCAAATTAACTAACGACATTAACTAACGACATTAACTAACGAGTTTACTTATGCGAGAGAGAACATGGAACCCTAACTTCATTGTTTATTTTACTCTACGCATTAATATACTTAATTAATATGTATGATAACAACGATTACTAATCAGATAACACGAAATCAGTATACGCTACCTTTCATTACACATAAACCGAACCACTTAAACAACCACAAAAGAGATAGCAGTTAATCAGACACCGCTTGCATGACAATACTATATGTCTATATGAATTAAGGTACAATTGGTTTTAAGCACAAGTTACCTATTTCGATTACATAGGGTAATATAATATGGTTAGTGACATATTACGAATCATGAACAATCTCAATACGAATTATTCAAGAACCTATGCTAGCATGACAAGTTCTAAACCCTTAAATCTACATTCACATTCATTAAAGATTAACAAACTAGATGTTCGCGACGCATCTAACGATAAACACAACCATACTAGGTAAACGATAAACGTATCTCACAAATCAATGAAGCAATCAAACCGTAAGTATTATTCATATAAATCCGTTAGGGTTCCATGACAACGATTAGTTCATAATCGAACGAATCATCATCATGGGCTCAAAAATTAACATAGCTCTAAGAAGAATGTAAATAAACGAATAAGAGTTTAGAGAACGTTAAACCGAACAGTAGCCGTAAGTATCGCCTGACAGAAACAATCTGTACTGCCGATCGGAAAACCACCGTAGTCGCCGCCTACCTCCTACAGTCTGGTTGTATGTTGCCACTGCCGAAAGAGAATCCAAGAAAAACAGCCGTCACCTGCCTCCTGCCGAAAGAAATCCACCGAAACCGCAAATTCCGTCTTTTTTCTCCCTGTTTAACTTTCGTCGTTCTATGTCGAAGACAATTTTGCCGTGAATCAATCAGTGCACACCTCTTGATTTTTCTTCTTTGTCTTTTTCTGATCCCTTCCTTTGTCTATGTTCAGCAGGATAGACCAGTAATGTCCGTTCTCCTTTTCTCTCGCTTGTTTTGCCCCAAGAAAACCCAAAGCGGCTCTGTATTCCCAAAAAAGTAGCAAATTCCAAATTTTCTTCTTTGTATTGTATTCTGCCGTAAACGCAGACAGTAATAAATTGTCTTATATCTTCTTTGTTGTGTATTATGCCGTAAGAAAATCCAAATCGGCACTCCTGAATGAAAACCCAAAACGGCCATAAACCTAGTCAGTGCCGTAAATCTAGTTAGTCGGCCACTTGTAATTTTTCTTGCTTTGAATTTTCTATTTATAATATCTGCCGAAACCCTAAAAACAATCAAATTACGAAACGTAAAATATTTATGCTAAATAAAATAATATTTTAAATAATATAGCTAAATAAAACCTTAGCAATAGTCTAATAGTTTTTTCTTCATTCAACATTAATTTCCTTTTGTGTTTTGCCTTAATATTTTTTTCTTAATTCAATATTTTAAACAATATCTGAGGAAATATATATATTTTATTTTTTTCAACATCAATATATTTTTCAAGCATTAATATATTTTTCTTTGGAAAAGTACGAGTCATAAAATATTTTCTTAGCATTAATATATTTTATTTTATTTTTCAACAGTTCCAAAATTGCTCTCAAGTACATGAATTTTCCAGTTTCTTCAATTTCAACCCCAAATTTATTAATATTATCACAATTTACCCGCGGCACAAGCCCCTTTAAGAATACTGGAAAAACATGTTAAAACACAACGAATACTTGAGAACCGGTGATAATTTTAAGAATAATGGAAGCGTTAAAAGTGACAAGAAATGCACTTATGAGTAAGATCACTTGAATATTCAATGTACAAAAAAGATTAATCATCAATAGTGCACCTTATTATTGTTGTTTTGTCAGCTCTAAGAAGTAAGTTTTTTCCAGCCTCATGAGTCTCACCCATTTCTGAGAACACGCATTTAAACTCCTGTGTCAAGTCACCAGTTGTCTAACATGAATGTCAAGGTATTCATCGCTTGGGGCGGAGGTAACTGAAAATGGATGTCTGCACAAAGATATTGTTTAGTCCCCGAGGCTTATTTGTTAACATTCGTTTTATATATATATATATATATAAATTATTTTTATACATGAGTGTCCAAAAAATAGATGCCTGCATAAAAATACTATAGAAATACAACTATTCTAGAAAATAAAATAGATTTAGTGAAAATACATGTATGAGACACTTACCACTCAAATGATGAAACTACACAACATTAAACAAACATGTATTGTCCATTATTATATCGAAATTTTAAAGACACTTACACATTTGTAATGTTAGAATATTTTCAGGATAAATGGTAACCTATTTATCATACAACAACAAAACACTCATATTAGTTGCCACTTCATATAAAAAATAAAAAAATACAGAGCTCAATTACTTTTTTATTCTTCCATTTCGGTTATACACAATTAGGATAACTAGGATGGAACTTTTAAAGATAGTATAAGGGAGCCGTAATTATGATTTTGTTAATATTTCAAGTATTTATCTCTTAAACACTTCTCAACATGCATTTAGACTATCCCTTTTAACACATGAATTGCAAGATAAAGTAAATATGGAAAGTGAGGATTGATAGTTACCGACCAGAATAATAATCAATATCTAAACAAATAACAACAGAACATATAAATACCTAGAAGTTGTCATGCTCACCTTTCCCTAGAGTCGAGAAACTTTATCATACCAATAATTTCATGGTTTCAATATTTTAGGCAGGCTGTGTTCTAGTTAACACAAAGCCTAGCCTCAAAGTATCAAATTAAAAACAAAACTTAACTTCAGCAATAGACAGATATCTGGTAACCATGGTCTTTCTTCTTCTCACCGGTGACCTTAGTAACGGAGGCGATAAGTATAAAGTATTATGGGTTTCAAAAGATAAGAGAAAATGAACAGATGAGAGAAAAAACTTTTATGTTTTTTATTGTTTTTTTAGGTGTGGGTCAAGTATTTTGGGTAGTTTTTAATGGTTTAAATTTTGATAAATTATTTTGGTAATATTTGGGTTAAATTCTAGAGGGTAAAAAATTTGTTAATAAATTTGGGACGGGGTAAATTAACCTTAATCATTTGATATAAAAAATAAATAAAAATTTAAAACAAATGCATTACTAACTCATTTCAATAGAACAAGTTGTGCAACTAAACAATATGTCTGTTGTAAATATGATGTAAAAGGGGACTTGAATTTTATTAAATAGATCAAAACCAGCTCTATTGTGTTACAAATAAGTTGCTACTAATAATAGATTAGCAACTGGAATATATGAGGTTATAAAAAACAGTTTATCCAGCATTGTATATAGTATCTGAATTTTGAATTTATATTCAAAAAATTCTAACTAAATTCTAAATATAAATAAATATATGTTAAGTTTTCATTCTTAGGGACTATCACTTCAGACTTATTTTTTCGTACAAGATAATCTCAAACCTTTTGTTTTGCTTAAGTTAGTTATTTTCAAATCCAATCCTTCATACTATTCAGAATAAACTTGGTATCTATAAAATTAAGTCCATTATATATATTTTATCTTTTAAGGCGTCTATTTATATACGATTATTTTTATTGGACTAACATTGACAATAGTCAAATGCATCGATATAAACATGTGGCAGTTTATCCAATAGAAGATTTCCAACAATTTTTTTAATGCATTTATAACTGATTTATTAATACATTTTTCACCATGTTATTACAAGAATATTATTTTCCAATAAAAGTATTGCTTTTAACCCAAACAAAGTTTTCAGACTCGTATTTGGCTTTATCCTCACTCTGCATTACATGTCTAAATTTTTTAGGCTTATAATGAATAACCTCAGATGTTTCAACTAATACAATATCTATCAGTTGAGAATATATGAACCTTTCAAAAGCTTTAATGACATGTTTAGCCATGTCTCTTGCAAGCTGGTTACCTTCTTTTTTAATACATTCGTCTTGTTAGATTTATGATTTGGCTTAATTTTTATTGATCCATAAACATATTATATCTAAGGTGACTTTGTCTCAATTTCAAGTCTATAATTTCCATCAGATTCGGTCTCAGACTTCTTTTCACCATCCAAACTATGATACTCATTTTCATTGAATGTTACGTCCGTGTTGATAAAATACTTCTTGTAACCTGCATCAAGGTACCATAATTTGTAACCATTTGCACCCTTTGCATACCTTATAAATAGGCACTGCAAGACTCTTGGTTGGAACTTTTCTTGTTTAATATGTGCATATGATGCACAATAAAATACGCTTAGGTTTGGGTAGTGTTGTCTACCATACCAAATTTATTATGGAGTATTCAAGCCAATCGTAGAAAAATGACATTTGTTAATAAGATAATAGACATTAATTACTATTTCTGCCCAAAATTTCATAGGGAGCTTAGCAGTCACTAAAATGCACATCGCCCTCTTAATAACGGTCATGTTTATCTTTTTAGCTAGGTCATTCTGTTATGGAGTGTCCCTTATAGTTCTATATCTAACTATCTCTTCAGCTTTGCAGTAATCCATAGTAATTTGTACATCATTCAAGATCGTTATTAATTATGAACTTCTTCACTTCTCTTCAACCATGACCCTCAATTGCTTGAATTTATTAAAAGCCTCTCATTTTAACTTCAATAAATAAATTCATAGCTTTCTTGAGTAATCATAAATTATTGACATAAAGTATATGTTACCTTTATGTAACTAAATACTTACAGGCCCCCATAGCTCAGCACATATATAATCAAAGGCTTCACTTCTTGTTTGCTCAAATCTTACAAACTAAACACTACTATTTTTTATATACACATAATTAAAAAAAATCAAAGTCAGTCAACTTATCTTTTCCATACAATATTTGTTTATAATACTCTAACAAACCTTTCTTACTCACATGCCACAACCTCCTACGTCATATGTTATATTATCTATATTTTTCTTCGAAAAACTAGCCATTATTCCTATCATAGTTTCTCAATCTATGAATAAAATCCATTTGACAAATTTTATTTCATTATAGTCATAAAACTTTTAACAATTTTCATGTAATCTAAATTATCTAACATGCCAAGTGAGATCAAAATTTCTTCTCAAATTAGAAACATATCTCATATGAGTTAGAATACGATCACAACCATCATGCATTCAGGTATTTATATATCCCATTCAAGCTATCTTGGAAGCTTTATTGTTACCAAGTAATATAATGCCTTCAATTTTCTATTCAAATGATTGAAAATAATATTTATATGAACTCGTATGGAAAGAACATCATGAGTAAAAAATGCATCATTTAGACATTTATTTGATGAGTGGACCAAGACCTCTACATAGGAATAACCCTTAGAAGCCATAAAAATGTCTTCATGATCCGATCAGTTATCATCTTGTTTCTTTTGTATTTCAGGGAATTATTTTTTAAAGTGACCTAAGTTCTTACAAAGATGACATCTTTACTTGGACTTATCAAACTTCTTTGATGACTTTGATCTAGAATTTCTTTTGTTCTTGTTGTTGTCCCTTCTCTTTGACCTCATCCTTACATTCAAAGCCTTATTTATGAACCCCAAAACTTATTGTAAGACATGAGTTCTACCTCTTTGGGCCTTATTCGGGTTCCAACTCATCCATAGACAGAGCTTCCTTGTTATATCAGATGGTATTCCTCAATTGTTTATAGGTAGATAAAAATATAGTTAGGAAGATCACTACATGATCTTTATCATTCATTTTCTCACCAAAGTTCTTTAAATTGATCCTTATTTTTGAAAATTTATCAAGGTTCTCATCAAGATTTTTGTCTTTTTAAATCTCTAACCTCAAATAATTTTGTTTTTAAATAGATGTGATTGGTCAGGAACTTTTTCATGTAAAAGCTCTCATTTGTTCTAATCCTCAGTTTCTGAATTTTACTTAAAGATTTGTATTAGCACATTATCACTCATATACAAGATGATCGTGTTATATATCATCTCAAGCATTTCTTGCATCTCAATCTCAGTTAATATATATATATATATATATTGGTACAAATCTCTCCCCAACTGATTAAACATATTTCAATACAGAATAATCATTTATGCTCTAACAGAATAACCAATTTTGTTTCTAATCATGAAGAATATAGACTTTGTTATCACAGCCCAAAACTGAAATCAACGATTACACAAGATATTCTATGCCTACGGTGATGGCCTCTTAGCTGATAGAATCATGGTAGATACAACCTTCATCTCACTTGATGGACCCCTAGTTAATGAAACCTTTGTATTAACTGATATCCTCCTGGCTGATGCAGTCTTTGCCTCGGTTTATGCCTTCCTAGCTGATGCAGCCTTTGTCTTAGCTGATGGCATCTTGGTCGATGTATATAATGCCTTAACTGATGTAGTTGATACATCCAACAATGAAGTGTCAACAATTACACTTTGTCAGATTCCAAGTTAGAACCATACTTCCCACAAATATTTTGACATGTTAACCCATACGATTGTGTATGATCAAGGAGATTTATGAATATACTTAATTAATTTCATATATTAGTAGCTTACACATTAAGCTTATATGGTTTTTCACTCGTTCGATTATATTTTATTAATGTTTACTAGTAGTAGTTGATATTGCATTCTTCATCCTCAAATCCTCATAGTAATTTAGTTATTCACTTACGATAGTTATTTTAGTTTTATTTCAAACTTTAACTAGCATTTTCGTCTGTTTCATGTTTAAAATATTTGTATAGAGAAATTTGTTTTTTGAAAAATATCCATATAATTTTCCTTTAAATATTATCAGAAAAATATCCGATAAAGTAAAAAACTAAAAATATGTATGAATATATATATATAATATTATTTTGATACCCTTTTAGTTTAGAATTATTTATTAATTTTTTTGGGAGATATAATTGTTAAATATAAATCGTAAAATTTTAAACATTCGACATCCCAAAAAACTAATCATCATATTCTACGAGATTCATAAGAACAAATAAAACCATTTTATATCTTCTTGTCTAGTGATTGAGGAGTCTACATCGGAAGCTTGATATAATAGAGAGACTCTGACGATTTGCTGGAGATGAATATTTCTGTAGGTAGGCTAAGTGCTCACAAGTATACTCCGGAAGGATAAAAAGTAGAGGCATTGATGTAATAGAAATGAAGAAAGTGAGATAAGAAGATAATAAAGTAGAGAACTAAGCTATAGAAAATAAACATGAATATTAGCGATAGCCTGTTTAAGATTAGTTGGACTCTATTTATATTTAGTGAATATAATTCACTAAATAATCTAGTGGTCCCTGAATCATCTCTTTTAATTAATTATTCCTTAATAGCTTTTATATTCATTTAATTAAATTTTAGATTTCACAATTTACTATAGTCCAATGTACTAGCCAGTACAAGGGACCATAACCTTTATCGGGATATTAAAGCCCAATACAAAACGTTCGACTAATGGTTCTTCTCTCAATATAGATATTAGCCCAATTAGTAACCATAATTTTTTTTCCGGAGGGAACCCACTATCGCTACTCAACGAGTGCGCATAGGGTAAACCCTCAGTCTGACATGATAGCCTGCAAATCTACGCCATAAGGTAAACCACACAAGGTGACAGGCTTAGCCAAGAAAGCGTATGTAAAGAGGCTCGAGCTCATGACCTTTGGTCACAAGCATGTCTTACTCGACCAACTCGGCTACCCCATTGGGGGCTAGTAACCATACTTTGTATATACTTCAATGAGAATTTATTATAATATATTATTATTATTATTATTATTATTAAGTCCAATATTCTAAATATTTATTACTTTAATTAATTAGACTTATAACAGCATGCTAGAATACTCTGTATTTACAGATGATGAGACATTCTAAATTTAGGATTTCCTTACAATCTTAGATCATTCATGTGTTAAGAAGTGTATCTATCTAAATTCTGCACTATTAAACATTGTTGTTCACATATAATATTTGAATGTTTATTCATGTCATGATACTCAACTATATGAAACCATCTATAAAACATTTATATATATATATATATATACAGAAATCTTGATAAGAATCAAGCTATTTTAGGGTTTAAAGTGAAAGAAGGAGATAATCGTAATGAACCTATAGCCACTTCTTTTCATGCAGAAGCTTGTAGAAAAGTGTTCGCCAAAATGTTGATATTAGATGATTTTTCATACAAATTTTATGGATGCTAAAGAATTTAGAAACTTTATGCTTGTTTCTCAATAAAAATGGACAAATATTCCATCTCGTTTTACAATTGCAAAAGATTATTTTAATGTTTTCTTATAAGTGAATTTAAAAAAAAAACAACCATGTTAGGACATCATTTATCTTTAACCATGGATACATGGAAATCTATACAAAATTTAAACTTCATTTGTTTCATTGCTCACTTCATATATACTAACTCGAAACTATATAGAAGAATTCTAAACTTTTGTATAGTATAAAAGTCATAAAGATAACGATTTAAAGAAGGTTGTTAAGATGTGTTTGCTTGAATGAGAGATTGATAAGAAAAATTAATATCATTTCTGATAATGCAAGGTCAAATGATAAGGTTATTGATTTTTATAAAAAATAATACTAAGTATAAGAGATGTACTATTTTGTAACATAAATTCTTGCATATGATATGTTGTGTCCATATTTTGAATCTTGTTGTTCGTGATGGATTGAAAGAGATGTATGAATAGGTTGCTCGAGTAAGAAATTCAGTGAGGTATGTGACCCCACAAAAGTTTATTTTTAAAAAACAATTGTGTCGAAAAATAAAAAATTGAATGTAAAAGCATGGTTTGTTAGGATGTGACGTCTAGATGAAATTATACATGTATGATGTTGAAAAAGGGTGCAAATTTTTCTATAGCTTTTGAACGGTTAGAATATGATTATCATAATTTTAAAATAAATGTTAATGATTGCGATGGATGTCATGATGAATATAAGAGTAGGAAAAAGAAGAAATGGTTACGGGCACTCTTACATTCGAAGATTGATAACAAGTAAGATTCTTTACAGATATATAACATTATTTTATGATGATATCTTACGTTTTTTGGGTTTTTTGCATGTAACTTCAAATAATGTTTTTATAGAAGTAATCATTATACGAACTATGATTAAGTTGAAAGTACGGAACTCGGTTGAAATCAATGCCTCAAAGTATGAAGTGTCAGTTTGAGAAATATAACTATTTATTGTATACTTCAGTAATTCTTGACCCTCGGTATAATGTGCGTTATGTCAAGTTTTATTTCAAAAATATTACTATGTATGATGCGAAAAGAAGTGATTATTTGTTAAAACAATCAAAGATAAACTGACTAGGTTGTACGATTCGTATGTTTTAAGTGAAGATATGGTAAATTTAGAGAGTAAAAAAATACTCAAACAATAACCAATGAAAGTGAATAAATTATAGATCCAAGAATAATGAGAATTTCACAATTCAAACAAAAATTGAAAGAAGTTGAATGTTTTGAAAATCAATCAAAAGTAGAAAAGTATTTGTCTGAGAGTTGTGAGAATGTAGAATTTTTTTTATATATTGGCATGTCGAAAGGTTAATTCTTCCATATTTTGAGTACTTTTCGTAGGTGCTCGACATGTCTTTGCAATTTTGATGTTTATGGTAGCTTCCAAATTTGTGCAGGAATTGTCGTGTTATTGATCCATTTCGTACTGTGCTACAACCAAATATGATATAAGCCCTTATTTGCACAAAATTGGTTGCATTCTTCATCAACTCCTATAATTATTTGAAATGCAATGGATTATGTTGAGGACTTTGATATATATATATATATATATATATATATTCGGTATATATTTGTTTAACAATTTTAACAAATATATATATATATATATATATATATATATATATATATATATATATATATAATTAACAAAATATACGAGTGATATCAAATGAACGTCATCCAACATTAATTAAACTAGAGATGAAGGTAAATTTATTATTTTTTAGTTTATCTTTAAGGTAATGTTTGGACATATTGCATGGGTATTGTTACTTAATATTATTTACTATCAAATCTATTTTGTTTTCTTAAAGATATATATTCCTTAAAACATATATATTGCTTAAAAGTTACTCCCTCTATCTAATAATGTGAGACGTTTAATGTTGTTTCACCAATATTAAGAAGAGCAATAATTACTTTGAAAAAATAAACAACAATAAATTTCATTGGTGGGATTAGGGGTGGAAAATGGTTTAGGAACCGCAGTTCAAAGCTGACAATCTGTTTATGAACCGGTGGTTTAACTGCGAAACTGACTCATTAGGACTGCAAACCGGCAGGACCGCAAACCGGCAGGACCGCAAACTGTTAGGACCGCCAAACCGGCAGGACCGCATGAGGAGTAAACCGGCAGGACCGCAAACCATTAGGACTGCAAACCGCCAGGACTGCGAAACCGCGGTTTATTGGTAAATATTATAAATGTTTTAATTATTTTATAACCAAAATGTTATATTTAAAAAATATTAAGATATTGCATATTATTATAAAATTATTATTACATTTTGGTTAATATTAATTTGTTTTGGTTATTAATATTTTAAGTGTTGATTTTAATATTACAAACCAAAACTATATCTTATCATGTTAAAATATTACAAATTCTATAGTTATAATTTTAATATTACATTTTGATTACTATTGTGATTTAGTTTTAAATATTACAAGTGTTTGTTATTATTTTTTAAACCAAAATCATATTTTATCATGCAAAAATATTACAAGTTATATTGTTATATTTTAATATGACATTATAACTTGTAATATTTTTGCATGACACTTTGATTTTATTATTGTGATTAGGCTTTAAATATTACAAATGTTATTTATTATTTATAAGTTATATTGTTATAATTTTAATACACATTTTGAATTTTATTATTGTGATTAGGTTTTAAATATTACTAAGTGTTATTTATTATTTTTAAGTTATATTGTTATATTTTAGTATGACATTTAGAATTTTATTATTGTGATTTGGTTTTAAATATAATAAGTGTTATTTATTATTTTTAAGTTATATTGTTATAATTTTAATATGACATTTTGAATTTTATTATTGTGATTTGTTTTTAAATATTACAAATGTTATTTATTATTTTTTAAACCAAAATCATATTTTATCATGGTAAAATATTACAAGTTATATTGTTATAATTTTAATATTAAATTTTGATTTATTATTATAATTTTAATAATGATTATAAAATTATTATTACATTTTGGTTAGTATTAATTTGTTTTGGTTATCACAAACATCATTCATAACAAGTGAAAATTAGCGGTGAGTATTAGTAAGTCTACGATTTATAGGCATTTTAAAACTTAAAACAACGTTTTTTTAGATATGCAATAAAATACTAATCGAAACTAATTAATATCGCAAATAATAAAAACTAAATTTAGACTAATACCAACTAATAACAAGCACTAACAACTAATAACAACTAATAAATTAGAATTAAAAGCACTAATTTAAATTACTATAACAATTAAATAACTTGATAAATTATACGATGCTCTTAATTGAGCTATTATAATGTTATCCCAACGTTATTTAAGTATTTTCATCAAATAGAAACAATTTGCGGAAAAAAAATCAAACAATTTTGAAAGTAGGACTACAATATGTCAAATAAGAAATTTGAGTTTTCTAGAATATTTAGAACAAGTAGCGAGATTTAGAGAGATATAGGGAGGAGTATATGAGTTTGTGAGTTTGGATTTGGGGTTTGCTCTATCTATAGGGGAGACCTATAAAAAAATGTAAAAAATGTAAAAAACAAAATTGTGCGGACCATCCGGAGAAATTTCCGGATGCCCCGGATGAAATTAAACGCCTAGTTGCAATGAATGGGCCTTTGATTAAAATTGGGCTTTTTGTATTTCTATTTTCGAGTGTGAACGCATTTGTGAAAAAAAAGTCTAATTTTTATTTATTTATAAATAATAATAATAATAACTATTTTAATATGTTTTTATTTTAAATTAATTTATTTTTGGTGTTTGACTAAAATAAGACTTTAAAATTTTAAGGCATGAAAAATATTTATTTGCAATTGAGTTCATCAAAGACTTGACTTAACCTGATGTCACAAATATAGCAATCCTATTGTCATTTTCGATCAGAATAGATAGTTTCTATTGTTATAATGTTAATCTCCTAAATAATTATATTTAATTAATTATATTTAATTATGTTAATCTCCTAAAAGACATAATTAATACTACCTTGAAAAAAGAGAACGACAATGAATATGAGACAAAAAAATTCTTCTAAAATGTCTAATATTATGAGACGGATTGAGTATTGTATGGGTGTTGCTTTTATTATCTCATATATATTTCTTAATTAGTTCCATTAATTGCGTCTTAGTTGAAAACAACATTGTTTTTATGTTCATTTACTAATAGTATTTATTATCCTATCTATTGGTTGATTTTTTGTTTTATTTTACAAAATGAAAAAGAGAAATTCAGATTTGATTGTATGGATTAAAAATGAGACTTAATTTTTTTTAAGAGTGAACCCGCAGCCGCTACTCAGAGTGCAATGAGTGTGCAGAGGGTAAACCCTCAGCCTGACGCGATAGCCTGCAAACGAACGCCAGAAGGTAAACCACACAAGGTGACAGGCTCCGCCGAGAAAGCGTATGTGGAGGGACTCAAACTCATGACCTTTGGTCACAAACATGTCATACTCAACCAACTCGGCTACCCTTTTGGGGCAAAATTGAGACTTAATTTCGGTTATGAATTCGTTTGAGATTATTTTGGTTAAACTTTTTTTATGTTACGAGAATGATTAATTTTGAAATTGTGTTAGTTTATTTTTTTGTATTTAATGAATCTAATGATTTATGGTGATTATGAAATTGATTTTCATGTTATGTTTGTTGAATTTTTTTATATATTAATTTATGGTAATGTTATGCTGATATTATTTTAATAAAAAAACATTATGTATTGATTTATGTTTATATATTAGTACTAAATTATGTATGTTAAAAAAATTTAATGGAAATGGTATAATTTTATATTTATAGTTTTTTTAACAAATTCAAGAAAACCCAAACAAATAAATTGAAATTCACCGAACCAAACCGCATCGATGCTCAAACAAAAAAAACCAAAAAAATCAAAAGATAAAAAATCATCTTTTTTATAAATAAATCGGTTTTTATAATTTATAGACTGGATTATTTCGGTTTGGTTTAAATATTTATCCCAAATCTGATAAAATCTCACCCTTACCAACGAGTGTTGCTGATATTTTCGTGGATTACTTTCAAATATTCTTGATTATCATAATGATCATGGTCACAATGGGTTTGCCCATGTCTCATCCTTGATCAGTACAAATGTCAACCCTAGAGATAAGACTTACACGATTTGCATGATAATAGGCGGAAAAAATCAAATGAACCATATTTAATATTAATAATAATAAAGCCTCATGACTAGATTATTATAATTTTAGCTTATTTAAGACATCATGAAACATTTTTGGTAGTGAACTCTGTAAAATGGTCCACCGGTTTTTCAATTTTGACTTCATCGCCCATTTTTATAATAAAATCCATATCCATCTCACTCAAAAACTAGACACGTTATCATATGCGATAAATGTTCTAGCCATTATTTGTTGCAATGTTACTTACAATAAATATCCAAGATTCTGGTTTAATAAAGGACTCATTTCACGGCCTCATTGACAAATCACAATATGTATTCGTCCATGTTCATAATATTAATGACAACATATTCCTTTCCTAATAGCTTATTAGAGGTTAACATACTAATTGTAAATGCTTGAGGGTCACTCTTAAGATTGGTTCTATGAAGGATTTTGTCAATGTTCATTGGCACTTTATTCTAACATTGTAATGGCCACGAATTCTTGGACCATATGATATTTTAGATTAGCTAGTGTATCCTCACAATTTTTACGGTGTTAACATTAATGGTGATCCTCATAGAAATTTCTTGGGTTAGAGAGGACTTTGACAGAGGGGTCCATTATCTACATTCACTTTTTTCTTGAGATGCACGTTTTCTCGAGTATCCTAACGGAAAAGAGTTGTGAAAATAATTTCAAATTCCACTGGAAATTTCATAAGTTTATAATTATAATCTTGTGTTTGACATATAATCTTTTGTCGAACGAGTTTTTATTTCATTAAGTTGATTAGGGATGGTCTCAGTGAATTTTTTCTCCTTTTTAGGCTTAAAATCAACCTTTGTAAATGTTATATCTTCATCTCAGAGTGGGGACTTCTCTCAAACACGACATGTTGGATATTATTGGCTATGAGGTTAGTACACTTTCAATTAAATACATGGGGTACCATAGTAATCATCAACCGTATATCGTTCAATAAGTGTTGACCACTTCTTGACATAATCACCTCTAGAATTATGTTATGAACTTCTAAGCACCTCTCGCACGCCGGTAAGCTTCAAATTATCAAGTTCATTATTTTTACGAGCTAATTTTGTTGGCCTTCGGTTTTTATCTTATCGGTCATGATTCTTTAAGATCTCACCCAATCTCTTCCACGTTTCTTCTGTCTGCCACGAGATAAAGATCTTTGGTGCTAAAATTATTTTGTTTAAGGTCACATTGACCATACTAAACGGTGGTATTGGGATCTTAGACCTTAAAGTTTGGAATCAAACGACTACCCTCAAACATATGGTTCATCGTAAGTGATAAAAAACCTTCAATGTGGCATGCCTTGATGATGATAATAATAATAATGATAATGATAATAATAATAATAATAATAATAATAATAATAATAACTACTTTTAGAACATTAGTTTAGGCTAGTCGCCTTCCCGAATCTACTGTTTACAATTTTTAAAATGTATAAGGATTATAGTGGGCAACGAGAAAATTATTTCTCTCTAATTTAACCTAGTGTTTACTCTCAACCTTTTTGGTAACCCATTATTGTCATAGTATTCTCCGTGATTCAAGACTCAACAATAAACCATTTTTAACATTATCATCAATGGTTGTTGGCTATGACCTTCTTGAATGCGATCAGGAAATGTTAGAACCATGGTACGCTTAATGAGATCAACGCCTCATCCAAACGCTCCTGCCATCCGGTATTAACAATGAAGATACCATATGTTGGACCGCCAGTCGGAAAAATATAAATTTTATTATCAAAGACACCTACCATGTTATTCAGCAGTTTCCCCTCTGTGTCGAGTTGGTTTGTTGGTATAATATAAGTACAATATATTTCACCGCTATTTTTATTATTTTGCTCGCTATCTTGGGCAAGGTTTCTACCAAGGATAATCTCTTTAGTTGTGGGTTAAACACCTTCACCGAGTGTATTATTTGTTATAGTGCCGATGAATCCATCAATTATATTCTCTTTAATTATGTTTTCACTTGTAGTTGGAAAGCCTTCAACACTAAGCTTAGCTTTCCTCTTTTAGGATTTGACTGACCTCACTAACTTCAAGTGACAAACTTGTGGACGTCTATTCACATTGATAATCTTTGGCGTACTTGCTCTAACGATGTCGTTTACTATGTTGCGCAACACAATAAATATTTTACTCATTTCTCTCTCTTAGATCTGCAACTTCAAAACACATATTTAATAACGTCTGCTTAAAACTTTTTCGTTCTAAAATTTCATGGTCGACATAGATTTGTATCTATATGCTTTGTGCGTAGTATATATATTTTTTTAATTGGCCTACCTTAAACTTTATGTATGTTCGCTGGGTTAAACTCTCATTATTTTCTTTTACTTTTTATTTATTGTATAATTATAAAATAATGCTATTAAAAATATCATTATAATTTAAAATTTTAATGTTAAAATTTAGGAACAAACTTAATATTAAAGTTTAATATTATTTATGTAAAACTTACCATTGATTTCAACGACATTTATAAAAGTAAAATAGGAAAAAACATATGACAATACAAAAGAGAACAAAATTATTAATAAATTAAAATTTAAGTAACGATTAGTTTTTGGTTTCTTGTAGATATTTACCTAAAAATAAAATAAACGAGGTCTCTCCAACGGAGAGATATAATGCCTTTTGGAAGGAAAAATCAAAATTGTAACAAATATCTTAATCAATTTTAGGATTAAAAAGAATGTATAATAGAAATTTTCTTTTGAAAAACCAGATTCGTACAAAGTTGCGTTCTATATATAATCAGGCTCTTAGTCTTTTCACCGATAAGGATGTTTCGGGTCGATAAGGCCTAAAAGAATTGCCCATTTATTTTGAGACAGCAGACTTCATATCCCGCGACCATAGACTATATAAACTTTGAATCCATAGAGCCTTTTTCTTCATCTTCTCCACTGAATAAATGGTTCAAACACGAAGCAACAAACGACTTGCCTCGCAAATCAGCAACGAAAATCGCTCCTCTAATTTCATTAAAACCCTCATTTCCGCCATTGAATCTAAAAAGGTACCAACTTTCTTGGCTTCTTCGTTAAGTTACTGTCTTCCATTACTGATTTGACCGTTGGTGAAGTTAGGGTTTTCTTTTTTACTTCATTGATCTATGTAAGAGTATGCGAAATTTATCTATAATATTCATAATGTTTGCTAGGAATGCAACTTTCGAGACATTAGTTGTGCTCCTGTGTCTATTTGCTGCAATTAGAGTTGGTTTCGGTTTTGTAATTTGAGTTCCGGAGTTGCTCTATCACATAAACCCTAGCTTCGAGCTTAACTTTATTATTTCCTATCTCCGGCTCATGAACGGTATATCTTCTCGAGAGTAAAACTTTCAAGTTTATTTTGGACCTGGAAGAAGATTATTGATTCGATATTCACTTAAAGCCGTATGTATTGTTTAATGCAAGTGTTTGTAGTTATTCGGGGACAGTTGTTTTGTAGTTGTCATATAGATCGATAAGGTATATACTTCTCTTAATCACTTTTGCTGTAACAGAATGCGATTTCCAGAGGTAAAAACTCAGAGAAGGACATGAATGATTTAGTCTTCACTAATTCTCAAAGGCCTTATATTTACTTTGATGCAAGTGTTTGATGGTTCTTTCTTTTGATCTTGACTTGCATTGTTAATTCCAGGGCCCCAAGCTGGAAGTTTTGAAGAGTTTACACTATCTCCTGCTTCATTTGTCATTAAGTAAACCAAGTTGCCATACTACTAATGACGAAACAGCTGCTCTGATCATCAAGTTTTATGCAAATGGAGTTGAATTGGCTTTTGAGGACATACTCTCTCTTTCTGATATTTTGTTCAAAGAACTTGAGTTTAGGTTTAATCAGTTCTTTTCACTTTGGCCCGATGAGACTCATGAAGTATCTTTCTCCAACGGTTATGGGCAAGTAACTAACGAAGAAGTGATTAAGTTACTAAGATGCTGCATCGTTATCCTGAATTTGCTTATTCCATGCCCGAACTACATGTTAGCGAAAGGCCTGGTTCTCCTCTCAATAATTCGTAGATTGTTATCTGCGGACTTAAGGGGTTTCTGCCAAAATAATAATGTGATCTTCACGGATTCAGTTTCTCTCCGATGTGCGCAAAATCACATCAGCTCTGCTTCCTCTTCTGCTGAGGACTTTGTTTCGTCTCTACATTTATTTGAATTAACAGTCAGTCTAATATTTGAGGTGCGTTTTTCAGTCTTATTGAAACTTATTTGATCACCATTTCTTTTTGTATTTATTATTTAAAGAAAAGTCTACGTGATGTTTGCTACAATGCAGTGAAGATTTGGTGCTGTACTTATTTTGAGTTTGCAAATGGGTAATAAAATGTTTCTGGATCTTGAGAATGACAACTATTTTCAAAATAAGTTCTCTTATCATTAAAAAACTCTTCTTGTATAATTTTTTAAACGCCGGTGCATTTTGAAATTTAGGTCTCTTCCTAATATTCCGTAGATTGGAAAAACCATTTCATGAACCAAGCACAAATTTCTTCCTCTTTAGCTTACCTATTGACGTTTTCTACAGCATCGTCACTTGTATGTACTCCTTAATGAGGGTCTCTTTGTTTATCTTCACCTTTCCTGTATTTTCTTTACATTCCTGGGTTCACCTGTTTAGTAGGAAATGTAGTTATTCTAATTAATGTAAATATTCAGACATTTGATATATAAATATATATATATATATATATAGATAGATATTTATTTATTTATTTTAGATTTTCAGGCATGTAGTGGTTATATACCCTTATCTTAATCTGGGTTTGTTTGTTTAGGTTTTCATGGATGAGCTTTTGATAAATAAATTGGTGAGAAAGCACATTTTTTTACTTGGTTCCTTGTCCTCATCGAGTGACATGCTATTTATGCATCAATCCGGTTGTGAAAATGTTGGATGTGTGCTCGAGGTGGTATCTGCTTATTTCATTTTTGCACTTTCAGATGAAACATCTAAAGATTTTGTCAAGCGATTGTACTGGCAGCCTCATAATGATTTTAGAGCTCCAGAGATCAGTCTGAATGGAGCATTATCGCTATTACTCAATCCTGTTTTTTCCTCTGCACCAAAATTGTTCCAAGCATATTTAGTTTTGTTGGCCGCTGATGCAGTTGGAATTAGCAAGCCTCCGGAAGATATCGGATTAAATCTTCAACTTATGAATTGCTACCTTGCAGCATTTCAGAGGTCTGTTTTTTTGTACACGAAACACATGTGTTATCAAAATGAAGACAGTGGTGCTATGGCTGGTATTGATTCTCTTTCAGATATGTATAATCCTGAAAGCAAGTATCAGCCAGACTTTAAATCATTTCTTCTGCCAGCAACACAGAAAAAAATTGATCTTCTGGTTACCAAGACTGATGATTCATGGAATTTATTTATGAGCAATATTCCCCATGAAGAAAAAACAAACATGGCGGCCTCCTCTGTCGCATACGCAAAAGAAATCCTATGCGAATTTGACAAATCCTGCTCAAACGAAGTCTTACCGATTTTAACCGCCATAATTCTCAGAGTGTCTTCTGATGATGTTATCAACACAATACCTAATAGAGACAAGGAAACAAGTCCTCAAGATTTATATCTGCTTGCATCTCTATTGAAGTTGATGAGTTTTTCGATGAGGAAAGTCATATGGTATCTGAAGAATATCAAGAATTCAGCTTCAACGTCTAAGGAATATCACGCAATGATGCAGGTTACTGGTTGTTTTAACAAGTTTAGTGTTTCGTTGCCCTTTCAAAATTTCTTACACGACAAGATGGGCTCACACCCTGAGAGGCATACGAAGTCCAAGTGGATACTTCTGCACATTTCAGGCTTATTGTCTCGGAGTTATGCTGGTAGGCTCAATTTCTTGTCAAAGGATTGTATATTTATGATGGTCACGCTGTTGAATTTGTTTATTGTCGAGGAGGGTGATTTAAGTGCACTGAGTTCTTTGGTGGATTCCAGATTAAAATCATCTTCACTCATATCTTCTGGCAAATTTGGACAGGTAATTATCTCTTCATATCTCTCTTTTAAACCGTGATCGTAGCCTATTGTATAAAATTTTGTCAATGTCGAGTCAGGTTTCGGTGAGCAGAAAATCTAGCCAAGCACTTGCACTAAAATTTCAAAAGAAGCGAGCATTATACGCCATGTAAGTTTTAAGTGTCCTGCAAATTCTATTGCTAATAAACTGCCCTCAATTGCTTAGATTTAGATTCAATATCATGTGCATCATTCCTTTTTGTTTCCTTGTTGGCTGATCCAAGCTTTGGATCTCGTATAAATGTTCAGGACCGACCCTGAATTGGTTCTAAACTGTTGATATACAGAAAATTACTTATTTAATCGTGAAGATGCTATAGCTAAAACAAAAAATTAAATGATCATATTTTGAATCATAATAAGCCTTTCTTTTTCCTATTATTATCAGACTGCATGTACAACACAAGTTGAAAAGTCCGTGATTATATGCTTCAGCAATAATATTTTTTAAGTTCCATCTCTCGTTTCCTATTCACAGGACTGGATCTCAACTCCCAGAGGACATTTCTACCGCAGACCGCATGGACGCCTCTGGTGCCATCCGCAACAACAAATGCGATGGTAAGAGTTACCTCAAGTGCGTAATGGGAAATAAGTCAGTGAAATCGTGGGAGATCGATGATTTAGCAGATTTTATAGAATGCAAGGCAGGGAAAGATTATTCCTCTTGGTTAGAAAATCGACTAGTCTTCAGGCAGTGGAAATTTCAGAAAGCCGCGACCAGAAAGAAAAAGAAGAAGAAAGAAACTTGGAGAGGCAAATTAAGTAAAAAACTGTGAGTAGATATATCTTGACGATATAAGCCCCTTACTGTTGTATTTAGGATGTAATTGAGTAGCTCTTGTGAAGTTCGTCGGAAATGGTATAGAGTTTTTTGGAATTAACAAAGCCAAAGCAGGCAGTGGTTTCTTCAGTGTACTGTTCTTCAAAGGTCCTTCGCCAGTTGTTTATATAGAAGCCAGAAACCATCAACGTTTTAGTAATCTATTATGATCGTTCATATCCATAATTTGTATATATACTGTTTGGCTATTTTGTGTAAAACTCATTAGATACCGTCTCTTCTGATAATTTGAGTATATCGGCTGCTACTGTAAAAACATAGTATCAAATAGGGTTTTTTTTTTAAAAATATTTTTTTAAAAAAGTACTATTTTTTTTTAATCAATTTAATATTTCAAAATATTTAATATCAAAAATTAATAAATGAATGAATTGTATTCTTTAAAATACATTTTTGTTTTATTGCTTTTGAATTTTCGAAATAAGGGTGAAACTTCTAGTTTATATTTCTGTTTCAAGTTACATTATTTTCTATCAATTTTTTAAAATATAAAACTATATCATATTATCTTTTAAACGGTGTAGTCGAAATACTTAAATATTTTAAAATTTTTAGTGGAAAAACTCAACATATCTCAGAAAAAATAAAAAATAATTTGCCTTGTATAATTATTTTTTCTATGCATACATATTTTATTTTGGTAGAAATAATTCATATTTTAGTCTAATGTTGTTAAATATAAATGCCTACTATATTTTGATATAATTATGTTTTTATGAATCGGACAACCATAGTAAGTAGCTATATAAGCCTGTCTTTTTTATACTTTAAAAGTTCTATTATCTTGACCATTTATTGTCTTTTATCTCTTGGATTATTATTTTAACAATAACAAAAGTAGGTTGATATTTTCCTGTGATATTGATTTCCATGATTACATACATGTAAGCATAATTATTCTCTATATTTTTCTTCTTCTAGCTGGATCTTTAGAGAGTTTCAAATTTCAACCGTTAACTATATTTGTATACTACAATGTGGTAGATGGGAATTTTATTATAATTATTATAATAATTGGCACATGTGCGTCGTTTTCATCTAGAAGGTGGAAACAGCATGGTAACTCCACTCTTCTGAAATTCTAATTCTACCACCTCCCCTTTTAGTTATATATGGATAAAATAATAATTCAAATCAAATCCTTCTAATTATGTTTTGGTCCCTTACTTTATACTATCTTCTTGCTTTTCATAATCGATGGTTCCATATATTCAAATACTTTACTTTTGCTCTAGAAATGTAGTGTTATACATACATCTTTCGATTATTGTCGATTTCTTTGTGAATTGGGTAATTAGGAAGCGGTTTTGAATTTTGTAAAAAAATTATTGATCTGAATACGATCCAATTCAAAATTGAATACAACTAATTTTCATAACTTAATAGGGACTTCCAAACCCGCTTTTCTCCTTTTCTTTTCTAAAGTAAATATCTTATACAAAAGTATGAAACCAATTTATTTATTTCATATGAAACTATAATTAAAATTGAAAGGTATGAACACATCAAAATAGGTTAACGAGAACATATTAAATATAAATTTAAGTTTTCTACAAAATTTTAAATATTTTTTCACGGTGGGTTATGTATAAGTTTTGGATCTATTTTTATGCAATTGATTTCAGATTTTGTGGATTTTTATGAATCCATTATTTTATGTATCTAATATATTTAGTGTTAAATATTAATAAATAGATTTCAGTGTTCACTAGTGAACAGGAACCCGCAAATATTATGTCATATATAAATTATATATATATATATATATATATATATATTATTTATTTATCCAGGATAATTTTGTTATTATTTTCACTTTTTCATCTCGCTCTTAAAGTTAATCCAAAAATTACTATTTTTATCTTAAAACTTAATAAAAAAATTCAAAAAAATTACTAAATTAGTAATAGAAAAGTTTAATGAAAATGAATTTAATAAATAATATTCAATTATTGCAAGACATATAATATAATATATTAGGAGACTAAATATAATTGTATATAGTTATTACATGTTCAAAAACTGAATAATTTTTTGTATCAAAAAATAAGTTCTATTTAATAGGAGAAAAGTTTACTTTGATAGAATCTAATACAATAATATACAATCATAACATGAGACTGAATATAATTGCATATAATTATTGATGAGATCGGATAATTTAGCTGCTGAATCTTGACTTAATCCGGTGGGCAGTTTGGACAATAACCACTATTATAAAAAACCGAACAGGAAAAACGTAATAACTTCACACCAAGTTACTATTGAGTTTTTAATCTTGAATCGACTTCATAATCTCACCTGATATGCCTATGGGTCATTAATTAAGTATAAACACTTCAACCACTTTTATTAATGGGGATAATCAGAATTTACTGCTAGCACACAACTTAATTATCTCACTACTCTCTACCTTAAACATTAAATTCCACAGAACACTTTACAAAATTACCCTCAGACATGAATCAACCACACTAAATTGGCGACCACAGTGGGAGCACAACGGTGCCTGAATTTCACAATTCAAAACTAGCAAGAAAAGTAGTTCGGATGGATCCGAATGAGCAGAATATTCCACCTCTTGAGGAGGAAGTTGCAAGGGAAAACAATTAGTATGCTTTTGAGGAGCGCAACCAGTTTGGAGCTGAAATAGAGGTGCCGAGAGCAATAAAACAAGTACAGAAAGGGGTTAAGGAAAAATATGGTGCGTCAGTACTTCACCATACTGACAATCCTGGAGAAAAGGAGCAGTCTTTGAAGATCCATCTCAGTTCCAAGAAGACACACCGATCTAAACGTGTTAAGAGTTCTGCATCTGAGTCCTCCAGCAGCTGATTAAATGAGGCAGAGCTTGAAGAAGCATTATCTTCAAGCAGTGATGAGAGAAGGTCAAAAAAATAAAATGAGGTTGAGTAAAAAGGATTCAAGAAAGAGGGATAGGTCTGGCAGGCTCAAAAATCAGCATAGCAAGGGTAAAGGATCAGCCATTCAGCACATTGATCAGTTGCTGATTGATCTCTTTGCTTTTTCAGTTCGAACCGGGTATTTTTGCAACCCCTAATGAAGACACTGTTTTTAGCCGTAGCAAAACTTGGAGGCAATCGTCTTTGTCTGTAAAAATACTCTCCGGACATCTTCCTAAGATGTTTGATAGCTCCAAGATGGAGAAATATGATGGGAGTCGAGATCCGAACAACCATCTGGAGCAGTTTAAGAACTTCATGATGAATTTCAACGATGATGACAAGCTATTGTGCAGGGCCTTCTCCCAAACTTTCACAGGAAGTGCCCTTAAATGGTACAACAGTCTCCCTCAGGGGTTCATAAGAAATTTTGATACGTTCTAGGTTGCCTTCCAGAGGCAATTTGTTGGAAGTAAGAAACTCAAGGGTAATAGGGACATAATTATCCATTGTTCTCAGGAGCCGAACGAGTCCCTAAATGAGTACATCAATCGTTTTATGGATACAAATAATGGGCTAGCAGATTGCTTTGAACAAGTTGCAATGACGCCCCTCAGACAAGGTTTAAATCCAGCTAATCTAGCCGATTCAGTGACTCGAAAGAAGGCTATGACCTGGGGTGGTTTGTTCAATCAAGTGGGAAAGCAAATCAATGTTAACAAAACCAAGAAAATCACAGTACACCGCCAGGTTAGGTCCACAACTACAACAACACCTCTAACTACTAATCTGTCCGGTTACATGGCAAAAGAGACTGGACATGGATCTAACAGGTCGAGGCAGAGTCAGTCTAATCAGACTCAGAGCCAACAGGTCAGAAATAAGAGGGGGGCCCTGGGTTCAGCCTGAGTAGTTTGCTGACTTGGGAGAGAGTGTGGCTACACTTTATGACAAAACTAAAAATGAGGTGCATTTTAAAAAGCCAGCAGTATTGCAGTCCCCCAGAGAAAACCAGAACACCCGTTTCTGCCAATACCATAATGACATAGGCCATGATACGCATGATTGTACAGCCTTGAATCAGGAGGTCCATAACCTGATTGAAAGGCGAAAGTTAGGAGCCTATGTAAAAAAACGAGGAGGAGGTAGACCAGATAATGCACAAGCTAATACTCCCCGAGCTGGTCCTTCGAACAATCCTGGGATATCTACACATGAGGGTGTAATGGTAATTATTGAAAGGTTTGATGTAGACTCTGAGTATCTTTATCCAGATCCGAGTCGAAATCAGGTAGGGGTGATAACAGACAAGACCAAAACGGTTGCTGGTCTGATTAACTTTTTTGAGTTGCTAATTATTTTTGTAGGGGATATTGTTATTGCGCCTTCTACTTCATCAATGAAAAGGCATGTCCACAATTTGGCTACCCAGTTGGATGGTGGGATGTCCATCCACCAGTATCAATCTTCATCTCCATTTATAGTCTTTGATGAGGATGACCTAAGAGATATCACAGGGCCTCATGAAGATGGCGGTGGTAATAGGGGCATCAATAGGGGGAAACGATATACGATGGATTCTGATTGGTACATGCAGTTTGGCAAACATCATGTTTTTAATCTCCTACAAGAAGATGAGAAGACCTTCGGTTATATAACATTTGAACAGAACCATCGTAGGCTTTCCAGGAAGTTCTACAGACGTGATTGGGGAGTTCAAAAAGGAAGTGTTGTTGGGAAAAGGACCCTTTAAAAAATGGTAAGAGTACTGTTTAGTGTGGTGGATTGCCCAACATCTTACAATGCAATATTTGAGAGGTCTCAGCTCTCCATAATGCATGTTGTAGCCTCTACGGTCCACTAATGTTTGAAGTATGCTATCCACGGACAAGTAGGTGTATCTGGAGCAGCCAGAAGATATCCAGGAAATGTTATGCAACAACTCTTTCCCCTAAGACTTTAGAGGCAGTCAGAATTAACAGAGGTTAGCATCTATTGGAGCCTTCTATTGATGATGATGATATTGATGATCCCAGGGAGGCTCCCACTGTTATAATACCTAGTGAGGACGTTGAAACTCACTCCCTTGCAGCGGGCAAAAATGTTAAAATTGGTTCCAAGTTGGCATGGGATTTGAAACACCGGTTGTTGTCTTTTTTGATAAATAACCAACTTCTTTCTGCATGGTGTAATAGTGATGTCACCGGAGTGCCGGCTGATATTATTTCCCATAAATTGTCAATCCGAACTGATATTGCGCCAGTTGTACTGAAGAGAAGGTCTTTCTGTAAGGAGAAAATAGATGTGATTGTTCAAGAAGTTGATTGTTTAACCAAGGTGGGTCACATTAAAGAATCTCAATACCCTTTGTGGACTGCTAACCCTGTTTTGGTCAAGAAGAAGAATGGTAAGTGGTGCATGTGCATTGATTTCACTGACCTTAATAGGTAGTCGGTTCCCTCAATGCATTTAGCTATTTCACCATATGATTTTTCCTTGCCTTGGCCTAACATGCTGCATGGTTGATTAGTAACTATGAAACATTTATCAAACAAACTCTTTTAACACCAAAAATTTGTGCAAGTCAAAGCACTACCAATGCTGCTTCATACTCTACTTCGTTGTTAGACGCTCTGAAGCTAAAATATATCACTTCATGTATTGATTCTCCAGTTGGAGCTACCAACTAAACCTTGTTCCATAACCTAAAACTCTTGAGCCCCCGCCAGTCCGAATAACCCAATCATCTCTGGATATATCAATATCTAGCTCTCCTTTAGGTAATTTAGAATGAAACTCAACTAAGAAATCAGCTAAGGTGTGCACTTTGATTTTCGTCTGGGGTTCAAAATCGATTTTATAGTCTTATAGTTCCACTGACCACTTAGTCATCCAACCTGATATATTAGGATTCTTTTGCACATTTATTTTAGTGGAAATGATGTTTGAACCAAAATATAATGGGCTTGGAAACATTGGCTCATTTCTTGTGTCGCGACAATTAAAGTCAAGGCCAATTTTTCCAATTTCAAGTACTTTTTTTGGCATCTAACAAACTTTTACTCATGTACTATACTGGGCGAATCTAATTTTAGACCTCCATGACAAATATTGTATAGTCTGATAGTAGAACTTAAACAAATAGTATCTCTCCCACAATCAGTTTAGTTTAAAGTTTCAAAAAATATATATTATTTTTTATCTTGACAAAAGCTTCATCACACTTTAAAGTCCAGTTAAAACAATTGTATTTCCTTAAAAGTTGAAAAAATAGAGTATATTTGTCTGATGATCTTAATATGAATCTATTTAGAGCAGTCAAACTTCTAGTTAAGATCTATTCCTCTTTGATGGATCTCGAAAGATCCATTGTAGCTAAAGCATTCGACTATATTGGATCTGCTTCAATTCCTCTTTCAGTCAATATATATCCCAAGAATTTTCCAGATCACACTCCAAAGATACATTTTTCTTGATTCATTTTCAAGTTTATGGCCTTTAAGTTACGAAAAATTTCTTCTATATCGGAAAAATGGTCATCGTCTCTTGTTATTTTTACTAACATATCATCAATATAGACTTCAACATTACTTCTGATTTGGCTGGCAAAATCTTTGTACATTGGTCGATGATAAGTAGCCCCAGTATTTTAAAATCTAAACGGCATTACCTTGTAACAATGCAAACCCTTATCGGTTATGAATGTAATGTTATATTGGTTTCTCGGATTCATCTGTATTTTATTATACAAAAAAAATCATTCATGAATAATAAGAGTTTATTGCCTAAAGGTGAGTTTCCTGGTTAACTAATTCTAGGAACGCAAAATGGGTACTTCGCACATGTTCTGTTCAAATTGGTAAAATTAACACACATTCTTAATTTCCTATTATTCTTTTTCACAAGCACTAGGTTTACTGTCCATAATGAATATTAAAATCCTGTGATGTGCCTACTTTTTCTAATCGCTCTACTTTCGCTATAATCACTTGGGCTTTTTCACCAGATAGCGCTCTTCGTGTTTAAATTATGAAGCATACATTAGGTCGTACAACGAGTTTATGACAAATAACACTTGTAAGTACTCATGTTATATCCTTGGTACACCAAGAAAACATATGTAGTTTTATTGACAAACAAATATCAATTTTTTCTTACAACAAGTGATAATTGAATACCGATCTTCAAAAACAATTATTGGAGAAGTTATAAATTTCAACATCCTCATCGGGTATTATCCAACTGAAAGTCTCCCTCGGATCATTTACATTATCTAGAATCCAAAGTAGACTCTTATAACTGTAACTGTTATTATTTCTTTATTTCGACACTTTTAATTTTATTTGGAGCCAACACATTATATTAATACTATTTTGTCACTTTCGGACTACTCCAGACAACTCCCACTTGACTTAACAACATACTTCAAACAATGATAAAAAAATATAAGCAATATCTTGCATTCTTGAAAATCAATACCTATCTAAATGTGCATTATATGACGTTGGACCATCCATCACTATGAACAATATTTTTACTATCTTTTTTAAAGGCCCTCAGCCTAGTAACACCTCATCTTCGAACTCTCTGATGACCGATGACCTTAGTGAATATCACTATTATTTTATCGTATCATAGAATGAAATTATGGTCTTCCATTGATTTGTAAGTGAATATAAATATGATGTTCGCCAAACTGCACGTATCAATTAGGAACCTTTGGTTCAGTGTACGTGTGGTTCACCGGATTCTACCACATCAGGGCCTAACCATACTCAAAAGAAGAGTTTGACCATGTTTTCTTTTCTTTAGAAAATAAAGAGAATATTTTAATCGAGTGTGTATAATTTGGGTGACATGGCCAAACGGTAAATCGGGGAACCTGGGAACGAGATTAGAACGAAAGCCTTACACGAGATGTTGCACGAATGAGATGCATCATGGAGAAATGCCAACTTTATTTTAGTCTGAGAGATCGTTTTCTTTTGCGCTCTGATTACCATGACATCTTCATGAGGTTCAGAAACCTCACTTAAATCATCATCATAAAAAAAATGTAATCGATCTGTATAAAGATATGTTTACATTTTCCTTACCAACTATGTCACTAAACTTAAAATATGCATATTTAGAGAGTAGTTGGTGGTTCCCGGCATAGTATATGTACCTTCCCATCTTTTATGGGCTCATTGATTACCATAACACTCCTTCGCTTGGGATCGGGGTCTAAATACTTTATTTCAACATCAAAATAATTAAAGAGTTGTGTTATAACCATTACATTTTCTTGCTTTAGTGCAATCTCGACTATTTTATTTTGAGTTGTTACATGATTACCAATCAGACCTTGCTGTCGAGCCTGTGAATATGTTTTAACAAAAGTTATCAACTTACCATTCTCGATCAAAGTTTGAATTTCTTGGTTTAAAGTTATGCAGTCTCTCACAACATGACTAATATAATTATGATATTTTTAGAATCGGTAAATATCTTTCTTCTCTCGAACTCTAAATCATGAGGTTTTTTTTTAAATTAAATTAAATTGTGCGTCTTATCAAAAATAGTAACGATGTTTTATGCCAGCTCCACAAAGTTATTAGGTCATATTCATTGATTCTTCATGGGCTCTCGTTGTTGACCTTGAGGATATTATTGTGGTGGTTAATGGGCCTACATGGCTAACCCATTTTTGGTTATTCCGCCCAATTAATTTACTAATATCTAACATATTATCCTTTATTAAATAAAATACTCTTAATGTTACACATTTGTTGGGTTTATACTATAAAGTAGATACCGTCCCAATATTTAACAAGTTCAAAATGTGGGTCGGATAAATTATTCCCTTATCAATAATGTAAATGTATAATATTTTGCATACAAGCTCATAAAAAACATGTTTCTTTATTCATTATTATTCTCTTCACTATACCAATGACTTGTGATATACATGAATCATCAGTCCAATTCTACATCATTTCTTAGATCGTAAAGATATGTTTTGTTAAAAAATTAAGATAAAAAGAGTTTTGATTGGTATATAAAGTTAAATAAAACAATTAATAATATAACACCACATGTACACACGACAGATATTCTAGTTGGAGATATAAGGCTGAATTAAATATGAGAGAGATGCTATGATGGAGGGTACATGGGTACAAACAGTCTAAGGGTACAATGATACAACTTAGACATTACCAGAACATTGTGACGTTGGTATCTTAGCTAATATTTTTTACAGTAAAATAATTTAGCATTTTTTCATGGTTTTGACAGTACAATGGCCCGGTACTGACAGGATGATGGGTTGGATTCGGCGAGACCATGATATAATATCGCTGATATTATAGCCAAATTTTTTATATTATATATATATAAATTAGAGCATATTTTGTTTGTCCTCACGATACAATGTTCTGGTACCGAAGATAGTGTGTCATTCTACTGTTGGGCCTTGTCCCATGAACCGCCAAACCTATATAATGAAATATTTTTTCCAAATATTTATTAGTATGTAAGTTACATCATTTAATACTTAGATAAACCTTTTACTAAACCAAACGATTACAGCAACATGTAAACTACATAATACACTAATAATTTAGGAAATCTAAATGAAAAAAAAGACAATAATGTATCCATTATAGCTTCTTATATTTTAATTTTTATGAATAAATCTACCTCATCAATTTATGTTTCAGTTATTATATCAATGATATTACTCTTGTAAAGTTCAAACGTAGTTCGCATTCTTTGTAGCCAATATTGAAAACTTTGTGCGTTTTCAACCTCTTTAAACATTTTCAAATAATTTTGACGTAATAATTTTTGTGTGGGACTTGTGTTTGAACGACATGGTCTGTACCGTAAAGGTAGTACATCTTGCAGACACCTGCATCCCATAAATATTCATTTTCTTCTGTCATATTTTTTGCTACTATTTGACGACTATTTTCAACTATGAATATTTAACGTAGCTTTACAACATTATTTAGATAGTTTGTAGAATTTATTTTCATCACTAATGATACTTGTAGCATAATTCACGAAAAATAATCACATTATGACACTCAAATAAAGATATTATAATCCACAAAGAGTAATGACGTAACATCATGTATCATATACGAGTTCTTCTAACTGTTTAAAAAAATATGATTTCCATTATATAAAGTTATTCTTAAAAATAATAATTCATAAAGAAACATAAAAGATCCGCATATGATATCATACGAACATCAAACAACATTGTAGCATAAAATTACATTGTCCGAAACAAAACACATCTAAGGAATGAAAACCAAGATATGTCCCAAAATACAGATAAACAACAATGAAGAACTGATATACATCCCTTGTTTTCTAGATGCTACCTAATATGCCTCATTGTTGGTATGTTGAATGATATTATTGATCAGAAAATGAGCCTTCACCATCATTATTCCATCAACAACATCCGTATTGGTAATAATCTATGATTCGTATATTCTTATGTAGTCAACGTATCTATCTGTCATTGAATGAGAAGATGATAAAAGTGATATACCAAACAATCTATACTCAACAAATGCATATACAATAATATTTTCTTCAACTATATCGGACGGTATCATTTTCTTTCCTTGATGAATCTTGGTTTGTATAGGTAACATAGGTTCATCATACACCATTCCAAACTATCATACAACTCTCTCCATCATATAAGCTTCGACGTAACCAAACATGTGAATCAAATACTCGTATAAACAGATCTCCTAAATTTTAAAATAATATCTCAAGTCAGTATACCTTTTAAAAACAATCTATAATAAAAAAATATTATAAATGATAATAAAAAATATTGTTAACAACGCTAAATCCAACTATACTCACATCTATCTCTGAAAGATCAGATACATTATTCAATAGATGTCTTTCAGTCGCACTCTTGAGGGCGACATATTCCTTTGCGACCAACTAATAATTTTTAGCTTTGGTAGATTGTAAGATGGATTCAACGAAGGTCAGAAACATAGAAAATAGTCGCATATCTAATAATCTACCAAATAAAAAAAACTCGTTCAGATTCCTCTACTTTATTTCTAAAGCTTCTCTTAATTAACAAAAGATAAATACTAATACTGAGGTCCCTCAAGTTTACTTTTCAAGTCCACACAACTCCTCTAAACCTACAAGTAGAGCTATCATCACACACTTTAAGCTACTATGTTAAATATCGTGTATCTAAAACGTTATATGAGATATGCATGAATAGCTTGGTAGACTTAGTATGTCGTTCTAATTGGGTTTAAATCTAGATATGCATCAGCCGTAAAAGTATCTCATAATTATTTCAAACCAAAATCTGATATTATTTTGCTTTCTATCTCATGGTGGATATTATACGAACAAATTCTCAATAATTGCTCATACTCCAAATAAAACTCATCGTGGTTCCTAAATCCAACAAAAATGCTATAATTGAAGCTTATTGATGATGCAAATATCATAAAGCGCGATAAACATCTCTTCAAAATTAAACTGAAATGGATTAATCTATTGGTGTAATCTCACGATGCAATATTTCTCCAAAGTCAAGTAAGTGCTAAATTGAAATTAAAGTCAATCAAAAAACTAAAATGAGTCTCATCTAACAATAAATGTACTTGTGTATGTCTAGACATATCCCATAACGTTAATATCTATTAATGAGCCTGAGGGGCAAACTCGTACCTGATTGTAACAAATTAACAAAGTAAGAGCATACAAGGTATAAAGTATAAACATACGCAAAGTATTACATAAAAATAAATAATGAGTCTATATATGAGTTACTAAGCTTCAACTGACGTATGAATCAGAGCTACTAAAAGAGATCCTGATAATTATGGGATCGACTCACCAGAGTATTTGATAGAGAAAAAAAACGAATAAGCTAAAGAGAAAAAATAATAAATGCACATGAAAGTGATAAATAAATACTCCTTCCAAGTGGAGTGACAAGATAGTTACCATTTTAGGTTGTGTTAGCTCTATTGCCCAAAAATACATAAATAACCCTCTTAAGGCTCATTACTTATAATAACAAATATTAATTAGGTTGGTTCACAATCTAGCCCGTAAATTGACCATATAACTATTTCTCACTAGCCCCTCTATTCATAGATGTCTTATCGAAGTAGGAATATGATGCATCAAATCTCTCTGCCTGTGAGTACAAGTGGTTCGAAAAATAATTGTTCGGATCGAGAGAGATACTGCAATTACTACTAAGGAACATTCTTGCTTTAACTGAAGGAAAAAAACATGATATGCTCCAACCTTGATTGATTAACTCTACCAACAATCACAAGACCTATATCGAGTCATTTTGGAGAATACACATTCAGGTATATAAGAACACTACAGGTACTTACAAGAAACAATATTTGTTTTTTACTGAAGTTAATTGTATACCACACTTCGGTTAGGCTGACTTTATGATTATCCGTTGTGTATTTGGTAGAGAGAGTGAATAAGCTAAAGAGGCAACATAATAAATACACGTGAATAATAATAAATGAATGCTCACCCCCGCCAAGTGGGGTGAAAAGTCTTATTTATCGTAGCAACGCAATATCGGATGCACCTCTTGCTTTGTCTGTCATGACATAGTTTTTTGTCCGCTTGGTGTGACCATTAGACCGTTTGGTAGAACAAAGACGCAGCTTCGTCTTTGGGTACTCACATTATGTTAGTGTTATATTTGGTATTTTTTTCCTTGCCCTACACACATCCAACACAACCCTAATATTAAGACGAGTTTTATATGTACGTGAACTCTGGACCGGTCTATTAACCTAATATAAAATAAATAATAAAAAAATTAATCATGAATAATAAATTAATCACGAATGAATCGAATCATCTCAAAATCAAACATATATATTGACGATTAATCAAAGATATGTAAACTAAAATGTAAGGGGTTTTCATACTTTCGCGAGCAAACTTGAAACTACAAATTCGTCTTTTTGATATGGTTCATGGATACCATTAGAATTACAATATAGAACATCGATACAGATTTTAAATTAATATAATTATAATAAATTTAACATAATTTGTGAAAATTAGATTCTAGAATATATAAAAAAATATTTACTTCAAATTATTGGAATTTGTTCGAACTATAAAATTAGCTAAAAACGAATTATTAAAATATAAAATAGGGTAGAAATTAGTTACTAAATAAAAAATACGTAAAATTGAAAAAAATTGATTGATAATATGCTAAAAACCTAATTAAAGATAAAAAACAAAAAAAACATAAAATCTAAATAGTGATTATGTTCAAATGATACGTTAGTCTTTCAAATTGGGATATAAATTTTAAAAAATGTTAAATTATATATAAAATTATGGGTAAAAAACATGGTTAGTCTCATATTTACCACGTGTATCAACATAGTCCATTTCCTTCCCCTCTACATAAAACTCATCCCTTTTCTTTTATTAATTTATAAATATAGTCCATCGCACGTGTGAAGCCTGAGAGATTGACACATGACATCAAGTTTTGTTGCAAGATTTGTCCCCAAAATTTTGGTAAAAAATATCCCTACCCATGCTAAGGTGGATGCCAACTGAGCTGCCTAGTCAAATTTGTGATTTAACTTAAAAAGTTACCCTTTATCCACCAATTTTATAAACGGACCGGATGGAATCCAAATTAAACCAAACCCAACCGAAAACTCAATATAATATAACCCAACCCACTACAACATAACCTAACACAAAAGAATTGGAAAACCAATTTTATAACAAAACTTGATATCACGTGTCAATCTCTCAGGTTTCATGTACAAAATACTACATTTATAAATTAATAAAATAAAAAGAATAAATTTTATGCGAAAGTAAAAGATAGACGCGGTAAACATGAGACGGACGGTTCTTTTTAACCTAAAATCATATAACTTGAGTTATTGTCGAAGTCTTTTGAATTGGTACATAAAAAGCCATAAAACAGTGATTTTAAAAGGACAAAAGAGTATAATTAGAGAGAAGAATAAGTTGGAGGGTAAGAAGAATAATTAGAAGAAAAGAAAGTGACGTAAAAGCAGAGCTACCTACCAAATCCAAGCCTTGTATCGTTCATCACTATATCTATCTAACCACTTGTCTGTCTCACCAACTTGGTCAAATCTCTCTCTTTCTTTTCTCTCCATAAAGATCGAGTCTATTGCCTTCCTCTCTCTCCCCTCTCCTCCCCTATCTCTCTCTATCCCTACCTCTATCTCTAATATAAATGCACATAATTATCCTGCAACGCCTTTGCTCTTATCCCTTCCACATAAGATTAACAACACACCATTCATCATCCTCACAAATCCAATTCAATTCAATCCAATTCCATCCAATTCAATCAATCAATCAAACGTTTTCCTTTTCCACTCTACTTATATATTACTACTAATTCTGTTTCATCCACGGCATGGGTCGCTCACCTTGCTGCGAAAAAGCTCATACCAATAAAGGCGCTTGGACTAAAGATGAAGATCAACGTCTCGTTGATTATATCCGTAAACATGGTGAAGGTTGCTGGAGATCTCTTCCTAAATCCGCAGGTAATTTTTTCTATATCTTATTTATTTATTGTTCTGAATCCAGATTCGATTTTGATTTTGATTTTGATTTTGATTTTGATTTTGATTTCTCTGTTTAATAGGATTGCTTAGATGTGGTAAGAGTTGCAGACTCCGATGGATTAATTATCTTCGACCTGATCTTAAAAGAGGCAATTTCACCGATGAAGAAGACGAACTTATTATTAAGCTTCATAGTTTGCTCGGAAACAAGTGAGTTCTCATTTTCTAGATCTTTCTTCTTCTTTATTTTCTTTTTTATATAATAATTCTGATTTTGAATCTGTTTGGCTACTGAGAAAATAACTTTTCACTCTGATTCATATAATTTCTAAATTATTGATTCGGATTTCGAATGGCAGATGGTCTTTGATAGCCGGAAGATTACCCGGAAGAACAGATAACGAAATAAAAAACTATTGGAACACACACATAAAACGAAAACTAATCAGCCGAGGAATCGATCCCCAAACTCACCGTTCTCTCAACCAAACCACTACCACTACCACCAACTCCGACTTAAAACAGACAGCGTTTCAAGTTCAACCACCGTCACAACCTAATGTCCAACCATTCGACCTCAATTTCGCCGGATTCAATTACTCCAAATTCAAATCAGAATCAAACTGTACCAGCAGCGGCATGACAACCGACGACGAACAACAACATCAACAGAAACAAAGAAAGCTAGAGATTCATCATAACTACAGACAAGAAGAATTTCTCAATCTTGAGCTATCTGTCGGGTTAGCAGCAGCTCCTAGTACTCCTCGGACCGAACCGACTAGCTCGGCCGAATCGAAACCTCGGCTCGCTCCCTCGTATTTGTTTGGAGAGTCATCATCGGTTTGTTTGTGCTGTCAGTTAGGGTTCCAGAAGAGTGAGATCTGCCGGAATTGTCAAAATTCTGATGTGTTGTTTAGATATTAAAATAATATTATATTTAAATCTTTATTTAAGAACAGATAATTTTGGTTCGGTATACAACTTTAGTTTGTTGTATTTTTTCTTTTCACCTGATAGTGTACTAGAACATGAATAATTCCTTAGACAGCTATAGAAAAACTATGTTTTATTTTCGATATCAAAACATAACTGATTAACTATTTTCCTACAGTATAAACTAAGAGAAGTGAGAATATTTGTATAACTAAATTGTTGTCTCTTTCTGTTTCAAGTTAGTACGTATTTAGGAAACGTTTTCCAAAAGCCAATAAAATTGGTAACAAACTTAATAAAGACAACGGGGACAAAAAATTCAATTCGACAATTATTAGTTAGGTGATTGAGCAAACAATGTTAGGTGTAAGAATTAGTGGTATATAAACTTGGTAAAACGTGCAAATTGCAACTTCCTTATTTTTAGTAAATTATTTAAAATATACAAAAATAAAAAATCCACAATATAAATAAATTTTAAAAAAACCTATATGAGTAGAGATAATTTCTGTTTTGAATACTCTCGTAATGGTATATAGTTATTACTAGTAGTATTAAATTATTGATGGTTCCATTTGGATACCAAGTCAATTATAGATTCTATCTGTAAAGATAATATAATTTAGTATGATAATTTGATTAAGAGTATGTCAACTTTACGAACATAATATAAAGTATGTGAATATGGAGTTACGCAAACAATATATATAAAGGACACGTATATAAATGAAAGCAAAGGAATGGATTTCTTTATATATTATAAAAAACAAGAGCATATAAGATATGGTTCTCAATCAATTCTAGCATAACACCTGCCTTATTAACTATGCAGACAACGCCTAATAAATAATGGTTCCTAGTATGACTAATGGTTTCGCTAAAATGTGTTCTTTTTTGGGTACAATGGGATCTTTTATTCTTTTTATACTATGCTTAATGTGTTAGGCAATTTTCGGTTATAATGAAATTTTTAACTCAATTTTTTTTTATAAATGTGAAATGATCATTTTATCATTGGCAAATAAAACAGAAGTTCTAATAAAAAACTATTATTATTATTTTTTACTTCTTTTTAAATAAGCTAAAAAATTTAAAAACACCAAAAATTATGGATTTTAGTGATTTAAACGAAAAGTTTAGCTGAAATATGGATGCTAGCTGAAATATGGATGCTATTTTGTTGGAGGAGGATGAGTCTTTGATTGACCATCTCCAAACCCAAGAAGAAGTGCATTTTGTGTTTTTTGAAATTTCAGTGCGAATATAGCACTACCAACGCTATAAACAACATGAATTACGAAGAACATTGTGTTTTGGTTTGTCCAAATCGAACGCTGGAACACTCAACTTTGACAAAATTACGAACGGTCAATTCTAGGAGTTGTCGAGATTGAACATGACGGTGGTGGACTACATCACTACCGATGTGGTAGCGCATCTTAAGGATAGGATTGCGGAAAGGGAGGAGGGGGGAAATTATGAAGACAACATGGGATATGACTTCGACGATTGAGCGACCTCAGTTATTCTCTTTTGTTTTGAGTCTTATTGTAGCGTATCTTGAGTATTCATGTTTTCCAAAGTTGTAATCTGGTTATTGTTTGGGTCTTATGTTGTTTGCGTATTTCTAGTCTCATATGACTAGTTTATTTAGATTTTAATGTAAGTGTAAAAAGCTGAAATTTAGAATAAAGTAATCAAGCACAAATAATTCAGAATAACTAACAAAAACGTATTAGGACCAAACTTAAAAGATAACCAAAGCCAAAACATAAAAAAGTAGTCATACAATACAAATCCAGTCAATCACTAACGCAATATTGATGCGCCAGAAGCGAACACGTGCACCGGATGACTGGAACATCCAAGTCAAACACATGACCTCCATAGTCATCTCGTCCGCTCTAGAATATCCGGCAATCACATGATCAGCCAAGTCAAACAGCTGTTCCTCCAAAGTAAGCGCTCTAGGGGTATCTGGAACATGTGCACCGGATGACTCGCACGTAGGATCAATGAGTGTGTACCATAGGTGGTCCTGGATCCATACATCGTACAAAGAGGACGTACTAGGACCGCCTACAATAAATGTGTCACCACGAATCCTCGGGTCGACGACGTGTGACATTCATGACCTCCATATAGCCTCATTCCACAAATAAAGCGTGTTCACACGCCTCCTCCTGTCTGCTGGTAAAACAGGTCGTAGTCCAGGTGGTATATCCTGAATACGACCAAGCTGACGGGCGACCCGCAATGGATAGTACGCCTCGACTATGTCAAATGCCTTCAGTGTATGGTCTATTCAGGCCACATCGCACAAAGGGAAATGCTCGCGTATCTCCCTCCAAGGCATGAACCAGACCTACGAAGTTTTTTTATAATAATTGCATCAACGATAACTAATAATAAGAGGATGACTAATAAACAAATAAATAAAGCAGATAACTTACATTCTGCTCCGTCAATGAAGACAGTGTGTGTCGGATGTTGATACAAGTCTCATCATCCGCGCGATACGGTGAAGGTACGTATCTGCACATAGTAGGTATCAAAGGCTCGTAGAGACTGTTGAGCGTCGACAAAGAGTGGAAGTGATCGTATATCCACGCCTCCAACATCGCAACCAAACCAGCTATCCCTAAAGTGTTGTGCAATGACGACTTCCCTAGATGGTGATACATCTGTGCTAATAAATGTTGGCCCCGGTTATATCTAACAGATGAACTATACCCCGCTACAAACTGAAAATAATCTAAAGATATACTCTTCCCCGTTTTGTTCGCCATAACACAACACCCTAACATCTGGAGCAAATAACCCCTAGTGACACACTATACCATATCATCAGACATAGTGTCATCCGTCATATGGGGTTGCATATACTGCTCGCTAATTCCGTTATAAGATCATCAACTGGTATACCTAGTGAATTAGAATACCATGCTAAACCCTGACCATCACTAGGAAATGACTGAATAACAAGACTGTCGTCTGTGACCGGGAAACCGGCGATAGCGTGGAAGTCGCCTAATGTCACGGTCATCTCTCAAAACGAGAAGATGAAACTGTTGGTCTCCGAATGCCACCGCTCGATGAAGGCATCTACCAAGTGCACGTTGGTGCTCCAACACTCCAAGACACCGACGAGGGGAGAAAAATAAGACATCATAACATGCTCTCTCACCCTGCCATGCCCAGTAAGATCCCATGCACGATGGGTACCGTACATCGAGTAGCACATCGACGGTCAACGAACCTACACAATAAACTTACTAAAACACTAAACACAAAACACCCAAAAATTACTAAAACACTTTACAAAACACCCAAAACTTACTAAAACACTACACAAAACACCCAAAACTTACTAAAACACTTTACAAAACACCCAAAACTTACTAAAACACATCTCCTTACTCCTCACACTAAACACAAAACACTCAAAACTTACTAAAACACTTTACAAAACTACCCTCAGCCCAAAATAAACCAAAACAAGCATAATCGAATAAATTGTGACAATATATGATATCGCACATTTTATGGTAAAGTAGATTGATAATTTGCTAATCAATTAAATACAATTCGATATGTTCAATTGAATAGAACTTAGTTAAGAGTGAAATCGGAAAGAATGAAAATAATAATAATAATAAATATATACAATACGATCAAAAATATTTAAAAAAAAGGTTCCATTAGTTGTTGGAGCTATTTATACGGTTAAATAGAGTTTTATTGAGTTGGGTATACTTAGTAGGTTAAGTATACCATATATTGGAATATTTATGCGGTTATAAATTTCGTTGGTTTAGAAAAATATATTTAAAACAAGATAATTTTTTAATAAAAATTGTTTTAATTTTTAAAATCATATTAAATTTTATTTTTCAGTTTAAATTTTAAGATTAGGTTTCTGTTAGTGTTTTTTTTGTTTTAGCTTCGCCTAAGTGTAGCATTGTCTTTGTCATTAGCCTAACATAATTTATGTTATTTTTCGTTTTGTTATTTCAACAGAGCTTAAAACAATATTTGTAGCATGTTGATGATTACTCTTCTCCTGATGCTTTCATTGATTGCATGTCAAATCAAATCATTGACATCTTATGTCAATGCCTTCTTTAGTATCACGCTTTCTCCCAATAAGAGTCATGGTATAGGTCGGTGCTTAAAGTTTAAAATCACCAATATCCTAAATCCTTTCCAATTAAGTGTGAGTGGAAAAAAACTAAATATCACATGTTGTTCTCTCTAACATATTCTGGTTCTTCATTAATGGAGAATATCATAAAAGATATATGATCCATTAAAAATAACCTTAGTCAAAATAAAAAAACCATCGAACACTTGAAAGAAAGAATACTTATATGGTCCACACTGTCATCCATCTTAGGTGAACATGCAAACTGATGAATTGCTCCTTATGGTATCCTTGTTCTTACTTAAATAGTTTTTTCCTTTTCCGTCTCCAATGTCTCCAAGTCTTCTGATGTTATGTTGGTTTTGCCTTGCATGTCTACTCTTTCTAGTCTAAACACAGATTAATATACACCGTTTTGAGACAACAGAGATAATGCTAAATCTCAGATCTAATTTATTAAGTAATAGAGAGACTAATAAATAGTCCAAAGTTGAGTAGATAAAAAGACAGCACAAAGTGAAACGACAATGTGAAAAAGAAACGGACAAATTCAAAGGACACAATTAAAGTTGGAGATTAATTGCAACACTCTCCCTTCTAATCTCAACCTCGTTTACTCAAGTTTTTGACTCCCAATAGTTTCCTCCGTAACTCTATTTTGCAGAGCCATTTCAAACTCCTTTTCAACTGCCTTCTGCAAATCGGCAGGCAACAGTCCACCATAAACAACCTCACTGACTGGTATATTTGCTTTCTTCACCTTCTTTTTTGGAGCTTCCACTTTGGTATCAGTCTCCATCTACACAGGCTTATAACCAGTTTCAGGTACACCATGATTAGTTGCCTTAGCATCTTCCATATTGGCATCGGTCTCATGAGAAGCAGGGGCACTATCAACGTTCATCTTGTTTGCTTCATCTACTTGCTCTTTTGAGACAGGAACGTCCGCTTCTTCTTCCAAAAGAGTTGCTGATTCAACAGACACTATTCCATGTAAGTTCAAGCGAGTTTTCACCTTCACCTTAGCTTGTTCACCTTTTTCTGATTGGAAAGGGCCAATCACATAACTGCTGATCTTTGGAGGTGCTTGCAACTCACTCACATCGGCATATTGCACGTCAACAGAGAATGTGGAAGTCCTGTAAAAGGTTAATGCCTTGACACTAGGCATAGGATTTCCCTTGGGGAATACTATAGTGCTATGTTGGTTGTCCACTGCTCTACCCTGAGTATCTGAAGATACAGCTTTCCATGACAAAGCAATTGAAAAAGGGAATTTCTCATTGACCTGGAAATCTCGGACTTTAAATGTTGGACTCAGAATAGCGCGCTCCAAAGCAGCTCCCCTGGCTACGCATTCACTTGCGTTCATTGTGCGTCTAGGTTCCTTACCAAATAATTCAGTTACTATTCTCATTATAGCAGGAACGCGAGAACCAGAACCAACAACCTCGACGGTATGCACATTCTCCACCGTAAGACCAGCATCAGAAAGAGCCTTCTCCAAAGGCTTCATCACACGTTCTAGAATCGGGATGTTAATTTGTTCAAACTCATCTCCAGCCAATTCCTGCACACATATACTTTTGTCCCAACCTGCTGTGAATAGCCAATTTCCCTCCATACCAATAGTCAAAATAGCACCATCGTGAACTTCGATAGATTTCATAAACACGTCGTTCCTCCAGATCTTGAGAGATCCATTTTTATGCGCAGCAACAAGCGAATGGTGGTCAGTACTAAGAGATAAGACATCGGTTGTTAGGTTGGGTGTTTCTTCTCCCAATACTGTTAAGAGAGAGTGATCACTTAGACTCCACAACCGAATTTTTCCGTCCCAACTCCTACTGTGAAGAACTCCATTGCTAATGGTAAGTGCAGAAACTACTGATTTATGACCACTCATTGTGCATACAAGGGTGCCATCCTCTAACGACCAAGCTTTAATAGTCTTATCACCGCAACCAGTATACAAGTATTCATTCCCCGAAGTGGTTAATGCATGAATACCGGTATAGCGCCAATCTTTTAGTTCATACCATTTCTTCAGTGGTTCTTTCTCGAAAGGAATACAAGTACTCCAAACAAATATACCACCTCCGCTATCACCGCTTACAAACAAAGGTTCGTCTCCATCCACGTAAGCCACCGTCATGGCTTTATGTTCATGACCTTTGAAAGTATGTAAATGGGAGAAGTCCTGCAGAGACCACGCATGAACCGTCTTGTCAAATGAGGAGCTAAACAGAAAACTCCCTCCAACAGCTAACCCTGTAACACAATCGAGGTGTCCTTCCATATCTATAGATTTAACACTCCCTTCTTGTAGACCCTTGACTAAAGATTTATCAGCGGCAGTCTCCTTAGCAGAATCCAAAACTATTTCACCACCATCTTCTTTTTGCTGCAACTCATCTTGTCGCAACAGGCATAATACTCCGAGAACCAAAGACAGATTTACTTTCTCGACATTTGTTGTACCAGTTAGTCTTGCCATAGAATCAAATTGAGGCCTAATAACAAGCTCCCTAATGCATTTCCATACATCAGTTAGATTCGGGTTGTTGGCTGGATCAACATTTAAACACGCATGAAGAATATTAACAACTGAATCAAAAACTTCAGCAACTTTTGTTTCCGAGAGCAACCCGACTCTATCCATCATACCCTTACTTGAACAAACAGAACTTAAACAATCATCTTCACTTTCTTTTGCAACAATACGATTTATGGTATCAATAAGTTCACCAACAAACTCTTTACCAAGAAGAAGTCTATACATAATACAACAAACTAACCAAACATCAGAGCTGAACCCAGCTGAATACAGAAGAACATCGTCTTCTACGTCAATTCCTTCTTTCTGTAGCAACTCGAGCAATACCTTGGGGCTAATTAAAATCTCATTCTCTAGCAACTCAATCAGCATGACACCCAATTCCGAAAAACCAATTCCTTCTACCATCTGGGGCTTAGACATGAGAGCCATGGCTTGATAATTGACGTGCCCAAGACGGGCATGCCACAATCTCGTTAAGTCATCCGCTTTAGTCATCAGGCATTCCTATTTGTTAGTCTCAATAATAATTTTGTAAAGTCGATTGGCAGATCGTTTTACCTTCATCAATAATCTGTCTTTGTTGTCGTAGATCCTCAGAAATTCTCCTTTGAGTTCCACATCATTGCCTTCTTCAGAAATCTGTCCCAATGATATGATGTTATTACGTAGACTAGGTATATAATACACCTCTCGCAGCATCTTTTCTTCTCCATTTTTGCACAGTAATATCACAGTGCCCTTTCCTTTTATCTCGACTTTTGAACCATCTCCAAAACGCACTACACCAGATATACTCTCATCCAGTTCTGCAAACTTTTCTTTAAAACCTGTCATATGACTGCTTGCACCATTATCCAGGTACCAGACATTCGATTCGCCTGCACATTTTCCACGCCTTGGAAGTTGAGTAGATAGCAGTTTGTCCTCATTCAGGAGAAGCTTTGACGAGTCTTTATCATGTTTGGCCAAGAGTAGGGCCATTTCATCATCTTCCATCGCAGCCAAATTCGCCTCCGCTTCTTGTGTTTCCTTATTTTTCCTTGGTTTCCTGCATTCTGAGGTGAAGTGACCATAGATATTACAGTTGAAGCATTTGATAACACTCTTGTCAAACTTTCCACGGCCTCTCTGCCTTGTGGATCTGTCACCATTGTTTCGCTTCAGCCATTCTTCATGCATCAATAGAAGCTTTTTGTTGGCTCCTTCTCGTTTAGCCCATTCCTCTTCTGTCAACATGAGTTGAATCTCCTTTGTTTCTATCCTTCCTTTTACTCGTTCTTCATGTGCCTTGAGTGAACCCACAGCTTCTTCGACAGTTATGTTCTCGATGTCTCCAAATTGCTCCAGTGTTGAAGTTATCTGTAGGAATCTGGCAGGGACAGCACGCAGAAGTTTCTTTACGACGTATGATTCTTCCATCGTTTCCCCCAAAGCTCGAATATTTGTAACGAGGCTATTCATTCTCATGTGAAAATCTTCAATTTTTTCATTGTCACCCATATTCAGCATTTCGAATTCAGATTTTAGGGTCTGAATCTGTGCCTTCTTTGCTTTGTCTGCACTTTGGCATAAGGTTCTTATCATATCCCAGCCGTCCTTCGCTATTCCCTTGTTCGCAATTGAGAGCAATACATCTTCGGGAATTTCCTGATACACCATTGCTAGCGCTATCTTATCTGTCTTCTCTTCGACAGCAACATTGGGATCTTTTGGCTCTACTGCATTCCAGACCCCTTGCGCTTGCATATAAACTTTCATTTTGATAGCCCAAGCCGTATAATTACTTCTATCCAGCATTGGGTAGCTCAGGCCGTACGAACCTCATTTTCCTTTGTTCACCTCCATCGTTAGTGAAACAAATACGTCTGCTAAGACCTTCAGGCTCTGATACCAAATCTAGTCTAAACACAGATTAATATACACCGTTTTGAGACACTAGAGATAATGCTAAATCTCAGATCTGATTTATTAGGTAATAAAGAGACTATTAAATAGTCCAAAGTTGAGTAGACAAAAAGACAGCACAAAGTGAAACGACAATGTGAAAAAGAAACGGACAAATTCAAAGGACACAATTAAAGTTTGAGATTAAATGCAACACTCTTCAGCATGCAGACTCTCACAACATAAAGAAATAGACTGAGTAATGTTATTCCTTATATCTGCAAGAATTTATTGTAACTAAATAATCTTACAAACAGTCCATACTATTGTATGATACTTAACTTTAATTGGAGATATAGAAACAACATTCTACTTCTTGTTTTCTCATGAAATTAATGAAACTTTAAGAAAACACAAAAACCAGTGCTGAATTTGTGATTATAAAAATCACTATCCTAATGAGCATCAATATAGGCACATAATTCGAATGAAGATATAAAAGGAAACAATAGACTTTTGAACTAAGTGTTATAAGGATATCTCAAGATACATGTTAAGGAAAAATATAACAAATAATCTTCAAAGTAGTAATTCTATTAATCAGAGAAGAAAAGATAGCTACTACATAATTGCGAACATATTTATATTGTTTACAAAGCAGTTTTACTTTCGCACTAATTACTTGATTCTCTTAATCTCGTTCGTGGACCAAAATTTATGGTAATTGCCCTATAATCATGGCTATTACTCTAGTCATGGTCTGTTATTTCCAGAGTTATCGTTCAAGTCAATATCCCTTTAAATGAAGTTGATCTTCCTTAAGACATTTTTAATAATCGTAGTTGATGACCTGACTTTCCAAGAACCGGTAAGTACACGTTATTCCCTGACGGGACTTGCTCTGCAAGTTTCTCTTTCCTGTGTGGGCTCTTCTCGGTAAGGCCTCTGCTCGGTTACTTTTTTGAAGATTGTGTGGGCTCTGCTCAGAGGCCTCTACTCGGTTTCTTTTTGGAAGATGGTATCAATTCCCTTTGGTTGTACCTCAGTCCGGTTGATAGTGATTCTTGCTTGACGGGTTGCCAGTTATTTTGTTAGGGAGCGATACCCCTCGGTTTGGTCTTGGCCACTTGATATTGAGAGTTGTGTTAGTGTATCGTTTATACGTCACCTCATTTTCGTATAAATGAACCCTTGATTTTGTCTTGCTTATCTCTCCATATTATTTTCATCTCCTTGGAATTTGCTTGGTCGATTAGTTGATAAAAGCTTCTCATCAATACAAAGAACAGATTTGCAATGGACATAAGTAGGAAGAATAACCAACTAACTAACCACGTGAATAACATGAGGTATATCCTATCAAGTTAATGTAAGATAAACCAAGATCTCCACGAGATTGTGTTGCATAATCGAGTCTGATAAAGGGATATAAATTGTAGGAGAATATTAAGTATTAGTTTCAAGAGGGGTGTATGTCATCCTATTATTAGAAAATTGTGATCACTCATATATATATATTTATAATATGAGAAAGAATATATTATATCTGAGACTGATCCACCTTAATTCCTAAAAGATAACGTAGCAAACCCAAGTCTTTCATGGAAACCTTGTGAGCCAAATCATGTTTGAATGCCTCAATGGCATCCAAATCATCACTTATTTATAAAATTATTATCTAAATATAGAGATAAAATATTATCGTTACGCACTCGTACCGAGCATGATGAGCTTTTTTAGAGCATATAAAGTTTTCCTAAGACGAGAAATTTCACCTGGATGCTGAGAACATTTGACGGATGAGTCATGTAAACTTCATCATGAATATTATAATTTAGAAAAATATTTCTGACATTCATATGAAAGATCTTCCATGTTGATCATATGAAATAGTAAAAGGGGTATAAAATGTTGCTATTTTTGCCACTAAGGAAAAAGTCTCCTCATAATCCATATCATACTCGTGCGAGTATCCTTTTGTTATAAAGCAAGCCTTATACCTCTCAACGGAACCGTCAAAATTTGTTTTAATTATAAAAACCCAACGACACCTAATTATATGCTTACCACCTGGAGGTTTAACCATATCTCATATAAGTGTGATTATGATCAGAAAGCTCTTCGACAATAGACTTTTGCCAACGAGGATAAGAAACAACTTATTTATACAACTTTATTCATATAATTTTTATATTTGATATGAAAGAAGCAAGCTGAGCTGAGTATGAAGAATAATAAAATATAGCAGTTTGGTAGACTTACTGATGTGAGTAGATCTCCTACAAGGTGAATAATTTGTAGTTTTATCAAAGGAAGAAGTAGGCTCATGCATTGATGACGCATCAATAGTATCAGCTGATGTATATGTTTTATGAAATGGTACATCATGAATAATGGATATAACACTGTCAAAGCTAAATAGATCAATAATTTGAATTTCTATATTCATTATATCATGTGATTTTATCATAATAGAATAAAACTAGATATGATAAAAAAAATATGACATGTTGAGATACATATAGGTTCTTATGGGATAAAATTAATGTATAATTTGTATCCAATACCATAACCAAAAAAACACATATGGTTATTTTAGGAACAACTTGTTCCTTTCGACACAGGGAGGGAAAACAAAACACGTACATCCAAACACTCATAAAATGGAATAACGTGGAAGATGTTCATGTAACTTCTAAAATAGAGACATCGTTAAATTATGTGTTATATGAATCATTAATCACATGTAAAACATTCAGAAGTGATTCTCCTAAAAATGAATCTAGGAACTTCAACATATAAAAGTAAGAAACGAACAATCTTAATAATGTGAAGATATTTTTTTTGTAACACCATTTTACTAAAGGGTGTCGGTACAATATGACTGGTTTACATCAAATTCAAGTAACATAATGAAATCATTAAAGGTATATTCACCATATAAGTTACACATGAAGATTTATCACAACATAATGTTAAGTCTTAGCAAATGCTCTTAAATGTTTTATATATTCAAAGGAAATCATAATAAATTTTATAAGATAAACCCGCGTATACATAATAAAATCATCAATAGAATACCATTATCTTTGGAAACATGAGATGAACCCAGAAATCAGAATTGATAATATGAAAATGAACAAAAAAACACTTTTAGTAAACTATAAAGCATCAAAGTTTGTCAGTTTACAACCACTACAATAATAGATATTATAAGTGTTCAAATAAGCAAAAACATTAATAGAGACAAAAAAATTTAAATGTTATGAGAATACATATCCCAAGCGAGAATACCAAAGATAAAATTCACACGACAAATGACTCATGTGAAATGAATACAAATTAACACTAGAGGCAACAAGATTAATAACTTTGATATCCTCCAAAACATAAAGTTCTTCCAATATATGGCATACCCCAGTCACTCTCTAAGTACATTGATCATGTATAATATAAACATAATCACAAAATAAGATTTAATAGCTAGATTTACACAATTTACTGACTGAAATAAGATTCTAAGCAAGGTTGGGAATATAGTAAACATTAGGGAACTATATATGAGGGATATAAATAAAGCTAACACCCTCTACCGACATTCATATAGCACTGACATATGAAAAATATATGGGTGAAATAAGGGATAATAAAACAAAGTATGACATGTAAGGTGATATATGACAAGATGCACTAGAATCTAAAATCCAAAAAGATAAAGAAATATTTGAAGTTAAAGATGAACCTGAGGGAGACATGGATGTAGGAGTGACAGTAAGTTTATATGTAAGCTATTATCTAAAGGAATAAAAAATATAGGGCTCCAATGCAGATAGTGGCATGATGTTATTCATGAAAAAATTACTGATGATGATGTTTATGCTACTGAAAAGATACATCATTCAGATACATCATTCATAATGGACAAACCCGACATGGTGTATTGAGGGAAAATCCCATATACATGTACGTAAAAATAAAATAGGTCACGATGTTGTTCCTTCGAACTATTATGCTTTCCATATTATTCACCACCACAGTTGGATCAAATGATCTTATTAATTTTCCATATTTCAATTTAATATCGACGTTAAAAGATTTGAACATGTCAATGGATTCAAATTTCTCATGAATACAATAAAGATATTCGTATCATTAAATTGTTTATAAATAACATGAAGTATATTTGTTAGTTCTATGATGATATTAAGAATTGACTGTAAATATTATTGATTAACTCCAAGACTTTTCTAGCACGAGAGACTTTCTCTTATATTTGGTCTATGTCATTTTGATACACCCTACACATTTATAAAAAAACAATGTTATCAAGGGAACGTAAAAGACATTCAGCAACAAGCTTCTCAATTTTGTTTAATGAGTTATGACCTAAACTCACGTGACATAGATAAACTAAATTTTCAGAATAATTTTTAGTCATATAATTAACACTATTTTTTAATTTATATAAATTATCAAAACAATCAAGCATACATGTATCAACCAATTTATTATCCAAAAGAGAATCAGAGGTGTTTATTACCAAACAAATATTTGTTTTAATTTTTATCTATCAAAGAATAAAGTAGTAAATTCATTCTAAAAGAGGGGAGAAATAAAACATACTCTAAAAACAAAACATATCATGAATTAAAAAATAATAGAAATTGACATATGGCTTCTACAGGGCATGGCATCTCACATGCAGTAAAAATATAATTATTTTCATCATAGAGAAACCTGTTTTGGATCGAGCCCTGCAAAAAAAAAACACACGTGAGTTATGGTTGTTGTATCATCCCATAATGTGCCTTTCGACACTAATAGTTTTTTGAAGTTACAACTGGAAGAGAGCTTACCTTTTTATCCATTCAAATTTTCCACTTTAGTCAATCTCTCTTCTAAAAATCCAAGCTCTTGTAGTGGAGGCATATGAAAACCTTTACCTTTATAATTTTCCTTATTAGAGTTATCTCATTCATTTCTAGATCTTGAAGTTTGTACAACTGAAATTGTAGAGTGTTCTCTATTATTTAATGAACTACTTTTACCGACATGGACCATATTTACTTTCTTGTTCCCTTAAGAATATTAGACATCTTCATGCAAAAAATTTAAAATGAGAGTGTTCATGTCCCATTATTTTCAAGGAAATTCTGGGTTATCACTAAAACACTTAAGCGTTAGGGGAATGCTAGAAAAATATAAGACACTAAACAGTCTCTGGGAGCTCAACATTTAGTGTCTTCAAATTTCCATGTATATCAACCATTTTGAAATATGCTCTCAAACGCTCTTGTTACCTTTGTACTTTATCGTTGAAAGTTTACCAATTAGGCTCTTAATTTAAACTAGTGGTGACTTAAGAAAACCCATTTCAAGAGATCAAAACATGTCTTTAAAAGTCTATATGTCAGTGGTCTCTGAACTCAAGAACGCTTGTGGGACCTCACTCGGTAAGACACAACTATTGAAGTGATTAGAATACTCTATTCTCTTTTAGCATATCATTTGACAATAATTGTTATTATATGTAAGATGGAATGTTTTTCCTCTCTATTCAAATAATCAATATCATTTGGCTCCAACATGCATAATATTTTTCTTTTTTTACTCCTTCAATTTCTCCCATACAGTTTGGGATATAGATGTTTTTTTAGTTGAGAGTTATTCCATGAACAAGAATAAAACATTAAATTCACGAAACATTTTTTGAAAGAATCCTTAAACTAGTTAAACACATAAATATTAAAGTATATCTGCTGAAGGTACTGGTTCACGATAATCATTAGCAGAGGAAGTTGGCTCTAATGTATGATGCATCATCCCTTATAGACAATATGTAAGATAGATAATTTTAGTTCAAACCTTTATGGTATACTAAATTAACCATTCAACACTAAAAATAAGTTATGCATGAGTATGGTGCGTATAAATGTAAAAACTACATCATGCAACATGTGCTCACAAATTAGGAAAATATGTGGTAGCATTTCATTGGGGTTGGTCTACACATAAAATAACCATTCCTTAAGCTATGATGTCCAAACCTCTATCCTACATGACTTGCCTGACAAAGCCCACATAGGTGAGATGACAGGTCTGCCAATGCAGTTCTAGGGAATGGTCATCTGAAGCATTCATATTTTAAATAACAGAAAGTCAATTGAATTGTATATCTAATTGATCAAGGCTTAATACCTTGGGATCATTTGAAGTAGTTCATGATGTTAAATATCTCGTCAAGTGCTCATATATCTGAAGAAGATGAATGTCAATTCAAACTCTTAACATGAGATATTAAAAAAAACCATGGGCATGCATGATACATCCCACAGTCCAAGTGCCAACAGTAATTGATAATTACATCTCATCCTGAGGCCATACATTCTCAATTACCAGAGGTTTCTCAATGTGTAACTAGATGGGCTACATAATTGTAAACCATTAAATATTTGGAATTGCACTCAAATATGGCTGGACATCTATATATGTGAACCAAAATGTGCAAGTCTGACATGCTTAATATACAACTTGAAAAACATAGAGTCAATAATTAAAAGTTATCAAAATATGAATTGGTTTGTTACTATTTTAAAAAGGTTAAATATAACAAACTCACATGCATATAAAAACATGGAAATTCGTCGTGACCACAATAGGGGTGGTTGCACCTAACGTCCCATTATAACAGTTTCATACAGTTCGTCACAATGAACTAACGCTAGTTATGGTGACTGTCGGTTTGCCACGAAAAAATACTGCATGTAGCGAAAAATCGGTCACCTTAAGTAGCTCGTCAAAGTGACAAACCATATTGTCATAACGAACTTATGATTATATTCCAAAACCTTAAATTAGTCTGAATTAAGGTTTTGATATGAATGTTTTAAAAATGGACTTGCAAAAGTATACATGAAATATAAACAATCAATTATGTGCTCTCAGATACACTAATTAATCATAAACATGCATACTATATCATCTAACATGCGATTAGGTTTAAGAATAAATAAATAAATTAGGTATTTTCTTTCAATCTGAATCAATTTTTATAATTGGGTTTTTTTTATATTCCATTGAAATGTTTTACATCTCAAGAACATGGAGTGATCATAAGGATCTGATACCAATTATTGTATAAAACACGTTGTAAGGTTGTAAACTCTAAAAAATGATTGAGGGAAAATCCATTAAGTCGTAAAATATGTTGTGAGGGTTGTAAACCTTGAACGTAGAGCAATCAAAAGGCTTTGATACCAATTATCAGGACAGTTTGTTGCAAGGAACCAACGTTAGTCGCGGTGAACTAGGGGTTTCCCACGATAAAGTATTGCCTGCAATGACATACAACATAAATAATCAATTATGTGATATGAGTTACACCAGTTATTTATAAGCATGCATATTATGTCGTCTACCACACAATTATGTCTCAAAATAAAATAAAATAAACAATTTATGGATTTTCCCCAAAAGTGAATCAAATTTTATAATTAGGATCTTTCTTAGACTCAATCGAAAGATCTTACATCTCCAATCGATAAGAAAGATCTAATACAAATTATCATATAAAACACGTTTTAAGGGTTGTAAACGCTAAATAATGATTGATGGTTAATCCCTCAAGTCTTAAAATGAACAAAAAATAAAGATAAATACTTAATGATTTGTCAATTGTATTTTTTAGACCAATAGATCTACAACAAAAAACTTGTTTTTAATTTTGATACTCTAGTGAAAATTAGACTATAAAGTTCCATGTGGTTTGCTAGTTGTACATGAAATTATCCTTATAAAGTAGAGATAACGACCTTAAGGAACATGCAATTTAAGAAAACTTAATTAGGATTGAAAATAAAGAGATGATAGAGTAAGAGGAACGTTTTTTATTTTATGAATATTTTTAGTTTTTGCTCTATACTAAACTATGTCAAAATAGAATGTTATTTATAGTTATTTAATTAATTTCCTAATTAAATTATTTACAATTTTTGAACTGGAATAGTTGTTCGTGATTCAGCCTACAATTCTCATCTCATATTATCAAATGTTTAATTTTTTTCAACTTGTTATATTTGATGTACTAACCACGATAAAATTTCATAACTTTTATCAAAATTTTAAAATTTAAAAACATAATTCTTAGGTTAATTGGCCATGTCTCATATCACAATTAACTACACTATTATTGGTATACTTCTATAACACTTATTAATTTTAATATATAACTAACAATTAATTATTTTTACTAAACTAAATAGCACAACAAATTCCAATATTTTGAATTTATGTAATTGGATGCCTTTCAAGTTAAGATCATCGTTAATATATAAACATTATGAAATACTTCAAATTTATTTTCAATATTAATAATAAACTTTGATAATATAACTACCAAAATACTAATCAAACTTTTTTTAAAGTAAAATACTTTATTTTAATGTAAGAGAAATGGGCCTAAAAGGACATACAAGAAAAGAAAATGGGCAGGAGAAACTGAATCTGTACCCGTTTTAAACCGAACTAAACATAGAACCCTAAATCCTAAATCACTTCTCCTTCTATCATTCTCCTCGACCTCCTCCCGTCGCCATTCAAATCAACGTATGGTGAAAGCTCAAATCTTCCACATAAACTAGAGAACAAATTTCTTATTTATGCTAAGAACATTCCCCAACTTCAGAGAAATAAGTTCTAGATCTTTCAAACACAGTAAAGAGATCAAATGAGATAATTTCAACGATTTCAACAGGTGTTACTTGAATATTGCAAGCTCATGTAATAGTATTTTCAGCTCAAGTAAATTTCTGCAATAGGCAATAGAATTTCTACTAGGTACACAACTTGAAAACCTTGTTAGTAGCAACTTGTAAAGGTAATTAGTCAGTGTTAGGGTTAATATAACACAGATCCAGAATTTCTAAAAATGTGATTGAAAGTAGATGATTTGGAAATTTTAAATTATGAAAATTTTGTTTCATCTTACATCGTAGAGTGTATTTAGCAAGCCAGTCTGCAACTTGATTTTAGACTCTAGATGTATGATGAATAACCATGGAAGGGTTTATTAATTCTCTACAAATATTTAGTATGGGTTTCAGATACGAGGGATAATTGCCTATAAAAAAGAAGTTGAGCAGAACTTCAGAATCAGTATCAATGTCGACATTGATCCAGTTGTCTGTTTTGCATATGAGGAAGACCCTCCATCAATGCTCTGGATTCTGCCATCAATAGAGACAGCTCGCCATACAAGTTGTCTGATCCATATAAGATATCACCTTTACTATTTCTGATTATAATATCATCACTAGACTTCTCACTTTTAGTGCATGATGAATCAGTATTCATTTTTAGTCTTTCCTCTTTAGGAGCATTCTATTTTATAGATAAATAGGCTTCGTGTTCTGTTAAAACTAGATAAACAACCCATATTCATCCCAACATTAGTAGCCTTAGACTGGTGTTTATATTTAGTAAGATCAGAGCAATCTAAAAAAGTGATAACATATTTTATGTAGGTGAAAGAAGCCGTATGAAGTGTTCATAAATATTTTAAACTTAACTTTATTACGATTCCGTCAAACAACCCAACATATATTGGACGACAAAATACAAATAATATAAACCATTTTATAGAATTTTAGAACTAAAGTTTTGATAATGTAAGTGATGACCGTATGTCTATAAATGTCGCTCTTAAATAATTTTGTAAAGTATGGTGCATCAATATATAAAAACATATCTATAATTCACATATAAGAAAACGAAAATGCTTATCAAACTTAAATTATAGCTTCCCTTTTAAAAATAAAACTCGAAATTTTCTTAATTATTACTATTTAAAAATTAAAATTGATATTCAAATCTAATTACAAAATTCAATTATATTACTAAAAATAACAAAAGTACCTACTGATTTAATAAACGTACGACGGACCTACCAGCTCGTCAAATCAGACGGTTATGATTGAAATGATTCGTAAACCACGTGAACAGTGGGGTCCACGCAGTATGGCAGATTTCTATCTGCCTATCGAACTTCTACCAACTCAACTATCTAATCAAAATAGACGTTCGAGTTTATTTACGATAAAAGGTGTTTATGTACAATACGAAAACAAAAAGGATTGTTTATTTTAAGAAGATTAACAACGAATCTCTTACTCAATCGAAAGATGAACATGTGCATCATCATCATCAATGCTGGTTATATTCATAATAATTTTATCGACGTCAAATTTATTTTTTTAATAAAATTTAAAATATGAATATGTTTTACGTGATGGTTCATATTACAAAAAATTATACTTTAAATTTATTTTTTATGTATAAAAAAAAAATATTAGACTATATATATTTTTGGGTATGATCTCGTAAAAAAGATTTATAAATACAATTCAACTAAATATTTCGGTACAAAACTTAAGGTTCAATTCCAGTAATATTAACAAAAAAACAAAATCAAAAGTGAAAAGCATTATAGTAGAACATTAAGATCATAATAAAGCTGAGGTGATTGTACAGGTAAACTAAACAAATAAATGAATAATTAACAAAGGGAATCATCATGGTCAAGAGATTTTTAAGTTATGGAATCTGTAACGCAAGTCGGACAAGATCTGATGGGATATGGTCGACTCAAACGAAAACGAAAGGATTCAATGAAAATTCTAACATCATTCTCTAACCACAAATGGTAGACCAATGCATAGAAAACAGCACGCTAAGATGACCAAACCAAGGTCAGAACGGCCGGAGGTCCACGAATTGGCATGATAGAGTCAGGTGGGCCAATATGTGGTCAAATGAGGGAGCTTGAACCTGGAGCAACCATCCCAGATACATTGGGAGAAGCGGCAGTTAACAAATATATAATTAGTGGACTTTATAATAACGTTACAAAGAACAAAGTCGGGGACTGTGATGTAACCCCAGATGAAAAGCTTGTCACGTGTGGTGAGCTTTCCTTAGAGGGAAAGCCAGACAATGAAGGAGTGTCTGAGAATGTTCTACTTGTTCTAAACAATATTGGACCAAAAGACTTTAGACACTGATGACCTAATGTGATGATGGGTATTGGTGATTATGAAAGAGTTACGATTCTAATTAGGTATCTAGAGTTTAATATCCTCATTCCTAGAGGGGGGCGAGAATAGATTGATAGCTTTATAAATTTCTAGTAGATGAGTTTGGTGGGACATTCTGTCGTAGTGGAGCTGATTGGACAAGCTCCAATAACCATTGTTGATGATGTCTCAAACCATGTTATTGTTGCACATTCTAGCACAATGAATGATAATAGGACCATAGCGGTAAAAAAAAGGAGATCCAAGAGTCATATCAGAGGGAGATAAAGTGCATATTGCCAAAAACATCCTTGTAGAGCTTAAAGCTTTTTTTCCTTACACTTTTTAGATTTATTAAATTTACACTTTTAATTTTAATGTTTGAGGTCATATGTATATTTGCCATAATGATAACAAATTAATGTTGGAAGCAGTTAGATTTCAAACTATAAAAGATTTAGAACAATGTTTATTATTTTTTTTAAATAAATAAAATTTAAAACAATATGATTTTCTTAATTATAATTGATGATTATAATAAAATTTTGATAAAAAAATATATGAGTTATTTACTTGGAGATCACTTGAGGTATCTAAACATCCGCAATTGATGCACACCATTGTGTAACGTGTGAGGTTGACTTGAATTGTCTAACTATATTTACATAATACATTATATCCATAATCTAAATAATTTATATAATTAACAATTATCGATATCTCCCAGGATTGTACATTGTTACTTTATCATTGAGTATGAGTTTGGTCTTATGGACCACGGTGAGTCATCAGATTTGCATCCAAGTAACCCACAATCTAAAACATATCCGGAACATATTTGTTTGAAAAACAAATATCTTAGCAAGAAATCGTGATGCCGTAATGTTAATAAAGTACTTGAGTTTACAAAGATCACCCATCTAGAATTTAACGCTAAATAGCCTTTCCAATATCGAGAGCTTCTCAACATCATCATCGATTATAATTAAATCATCGACATATGTAACTGGAATAATAATCTTCTCATTTAAATTTCGATAAACTATTGATTTTTTATTATCACTCTTGGTCATGCCAAATTTCCTAAGTCTGTAAGAGAGGCACATATACCAAGTTTGGGGAGATTGTTTTAGGCCGTATTAATATTTTTGTTATTGGCGAATTTTAGAAGCCTTCTCCACAACAACGAATAAATGTGGTTGATTCGTGTATTATGTACTTATTTTCCAAATATATCACTGGGAAATTAATGTTTAATATCTAGTTTGTGTAGTGGTCAGTGACGAATATAAACTATAAAATATAAATACAAACATATAGATTTATGGAAACGAGAAAAAAATGTTTTGCCATAATCAATCCATGGAGACCGAGAGTACCATTTTGCAACCGAGGTTTTGGTTGGTGACCCATAAAAATGAACATTGATCGTGAATATCCAATTCCAATCGGTTGATTTTTGTTTAATGAGAGAGAGAGAGAACAATGATCTTACATTTCATTTTTCCACAGGCGGAAAGTTTATCCTACATAACACTACACCAACCCAGATTGATGAAAAAATAGGATTAATAAAGAGCCGATGTGAACCTCACGATATTTTTCAGAACAATTATGACAAGGGTGAATTATTAATTTAGATAAAATACCACATTTTGAAATGCAACTAATATGATACAAAATCCACGAAAATAAAATTAAACAAAATAAAGTATCTTATAATAATAGGACTATAACATTGATAACGTTTTTTTAGTTCTAGAATATCCTACAAAGATACATTGTAACAACTGCAACTAAACGTTTTAGGGGAAAAAGATATAAATATGTAGATGAAAGTAACACACTATAAAGGATAACACCATCAATTACATAAAAAAGCATTTGATTCAAAAAATAATATGTATTTAGAATTATTTTGGGCCAAATTTGGTGAGAGACGTGTTCATGGATCATCATAATACAAGGTACCTCGAGTATATGTTTGTTATTTCTACAACAAATTCATTTTGGGAGTTGTATAAGAACATGAAGATTCATAAATGATATCATTATTAGTCATATATCATAAATTTATTTGTAGGATATTTCTTGACATTTTATAAGAAAAGTTTCAATATTGTTGTTGAATTGAGTTTTCACAAAAAGAATTAGAAATTAATTTTAATTTTTTATCTAAATATTTTGACAAAAATACAAGTTGCACACGAGAACGCATTGACATATATAACTGGAAAAAGATCCGAGACATCATAATGCATTTAGACAAAGATGCATGTCATGACGACTAATGATTTTAGGTGGATGTGAAACACAAACATGTTTTTTTAAATGACTCGCAAACTAATTCTGAAATATACTGAAATTTATGATGTATCTTCTTCAACACATGAAAAGGGGATCCCATAAGTGATTATGAAATTTTTTAATACTACTAGCACTCAAGTTTGTCACTCAGTTATGTGAGCTCTCTAGGTTAGACAACATGTTGTCTTTATTTGTAGGGAAATCAACATGTTCATATCTAGTTAGTGAAATTAATATTTAGTTAGGAATGTAACATAATAATTTAACTAGTTTTTTTTACAAACATTAGGTTTGCATGAAAAAAATGAACGCATAAGATATATAAAAAATATATGTTTTCGGTAGATTACTTTTCTAAGAATTTTCTTAAGATAAAATATTTGTTTCTGATATGAAGTCCCAAGGATAATCGCTATGGATAGTGGGCAAGAGTTTTGAAATAATCAAGTAGCTATTTTTGTTGAGTTTAGAGATATACAAACATTTTATGGCTTATTTTCACCCACAAAAGAATGATCAAGTGAAGGAAACGAACAAAACCATTATGAAGAGAATGGGATACCTCCTTGAAGAAACAAATAAAAAATGGTTGAACATCTTAAAAGAGGTTTGTGGGCTTATTACATCATCAGACACAACACGATAACCAAAACTCATTTTTCATTACTTTATGGTATAGAATAATTACTCCTAGTATGATAACTATTTTTTTAGTCTCTAACTATAATGAAGGGATCAATGCTAAGAGTTGTCTTGTTAATTTGGAAATAATTGAGGGTAATATAACGAAAGTCATTTTGCAAGTGGAACATTACCTAAACTTAATATGAAGCAAGTAAGATTCTAAAGTTTTTCTCCATAGGTTTTAAATAGGTGATTAAAGTACTCAAAAAATAGTTTTTAAATACTAAAGATAAAACTTTATGCAAGCCAGGTCCAAATTAGAAAGGACCTTATACCGTTATGTAAAAAGTAAAATCTGACATGTACAAACTAGCAGATGTAAAAGGTCAACATGTCTTTCATACATCGAATGTATAACATCTGAATTTGTACACTTCGTAATGTAGTCAAACGTTTTCCAATGCATAGTTTTTTCTTTCTTAACTTGTACATGTCTAGTGGTGTACTATTTACTTACATTATGGCACAAGAATGTTTTGATGAGACATCTTATCTTAATACATTTAAATTTGGTCATAACGTTATGATGGTAATTTCTCATTTAGATTATAAGGCAAACAAAAAATTCTTCAAACATCTTAGATACAAAATATTAAGCTCGGACTACATGAATGGATCATTCCACTTGGTCTAACCTTCGAGTTTAGTTGAGGTTCAGTGGTTTCATCTGTTTTGTGATTTGTTTTTTAAAAATGTAACTTAAGAAAAACTACATACATAATTTTACTGGAAAACGTTTAGCCAAACCAAACAACTATATTTAACACTAACGAACTTATGGAATTAATAGTTTTATGTGGACACCAAACCATTTTGATGAAAGGTTTATAATTTATAACAAAACACATTCATCAAAATTATTTGGTCGATTAGATAATATCAAACATAAAGTAAAAAAGTTCAAACAATAATAACCAAAATAACAAAATTACTTTTGTCATTTTTGATTTTTTTTAAAATTATAAAATATAATCGCCTCAACCATCCAAGGAATTTCAAAGTAACAAGATTGTCTCAACTATAAGAGGAATTTTTAAAAAAATAATTACCTCGACTGTCCAAGAAATTTTAAAATAACGAAATGACCTCGTATGAGGGCTTTGGTTCAGAATAACTTGTAATAATATGATAAGAAATGTTAACATTACTCATTTTTATGATTTCAAATTCAGTAATATATTCAACCTCAGTCTTGTTCATTAAGACCTTACACAAAGATAACACCCATTCGGGTATGTTTTTATTTATTTATGTTCTGTCGTTACTATTTTAGGTTATGCGTCTTTCGACAACCAAGTGCTATAACATAGAAATATCCTTGGATTTCTTTAGCTATATGTCAAGTTATTGGGTTTGACTGAGGGTCTTTTGAATATGGTACATGGTCTCTTGGTTATGCCAAATGGGTTTTTTGGTTTTGCCGAGGGGTATCTTGGTATGCTATATTGTGTCCTGGGTTCAAGCATGAGCTTCTTAATCAATAATCAATCATTTTTCACTTTATGCCAAATGTTTATTAACCTGAAACCTTTCGATCATATAATACTGCTATTTTCTTGACTCATCCAGTGTTATTTGATGGCTCAAAAAACTTCTCCAATAATTGACATAAGTTTGAAAATCAAAATTGTTAATAAGAATAGAGATTTATGAATTAGAACAATAATTTAAGATGATGAAAGAGTAAGAAGAATACAAATGTACATTTTATTGATTATAGTACTATATATATACATGGATCATAGCTATAACTAATGCAACCATCTCACTACTTTCATGACTAATTATGACTATAACTAGTGCATCCAACAAACTACTTTCATGCCTAATTATGGCTAAGATGGTTACACTACGGTTACTTTAAAATTACTAGAAAGATGCTTTCATACTCCCTATCACGTTGGAGAGTGTAAATTAAATCATAGAAGAATTATCATGGCTTGAATTTTTTCTCCAATTATATGAAAATTAATCTCAATGTCTTTAGTACGTTCATGAAAAAACTGGATTAGCTGCAATATGGAAAACCATTTGATTATTACAAAACAATTATGTTGGTTTTTCCAAGGTCGACCTTCAAATCTTTAAGCCAGGTTAATTCCAAAGAATTCTTCATCATTTCTCTATACTCTAATTCTGCAGATGATCATGAAGCATTAGTCTGTTTCTTTGATTTCCATGATATGAGTGATGAGCCAAGAAAAAAAGAGTAACAAGAAATATACCATCTTGACATACGACATCCACCCTAATTTGAATCATAAAAGGCATTGAGTGTCATATTATTTTCTGGTGGAAGAGAAAAATATTGACCTAGTAATTTCTTGACGTAACAAATAGCTCTTAATGTTGCTTCCTAATGTGACTTATGAGGTACTCCTATAAACTAAGTCAGTTTACGTACTGAATACACAAAATATTGCATGGTAACTATCAAATATATTAACTTGTCAACCAGTCTCCAATGTCTAGTCAAATCATGATGTACCTCATCGCCTTCATCAGTTAATCTCAAGTTATGTTCTATTGAAAATATTTCAGGTTTTACGTCTGAAAATACCGTATGTTTCAAAACATCTCATGCATATTTTATTTGGGACATAGAGATTCCTCTATTAGATCGAGAAAATTCAATATCTTGAAAATAATTTAACTCGCCAACATCTTTAATGTGAAAATATTAGTGGAGATGAATCTTCAACAATTTGATTTCAAACAAATCATTATCAATCAATAGAATATCATCAACACAAATGAGAGTAGTAGTAAACTTATTACCTTAAGATTAAGTCAAAAGTGAGTAATCCACTTTTGACTGTATGTAATCTGCGGTTTCGACAATAGCTGAAAAATGGAGAACCAATTTGGGGATGCATATTTTAAATCATAAATGAACTTATGAATTTGACATACCAAATTCTCTCATTTTCGGCGGAGATCATGAGGTGGAGACATATATACCTCATCAACTAGAATTCAATAAAAAAAAGCATTATACACATCAACTTGATAAGTATAAAAATTTCAAGAAGCTGTAATAGTCAACAAACATCGAACAATGATAAATTTAGCAGTTAGAGAAATATTATAATGATAGTCAATACCTTCAACATGGGTGTATTCTTTAGCCACTAAACGAGCTTTATATCGCTCAATTATTCTATCAGAGTTTTATTTGATCTTTAAACTCAGCAACATCAAATTGGTTTGTGCCCTTGAGGAAGGAAAACAATTTTCCAAGTGTTGATATGTTATAGAGCTAGAAGTTCAGTGGACGAGGCTTGAAGACATAGTGGATAATGGTTAGCATATTCAAAGAAGAAGACTTTGTTTGTGTTGTTAACAAAGCTAAAATGGAAGGATTGTTAAATGAAAATGTAAAATAGAAGTATGAGCGGATTGGGACACCTTGTAGATTAACAAGAACTTGATGGTGCTAAAGATTGCTTGGTCTTGGTAGACATGTCAGAGTCTTGGTTCTATCCAGGAGGATGCATATAGCGGGTAGAACGATGACCCTAGATATTATTGAGAATGTAAGAAGAATGAAGTGTGGTTAAGGGGGGAGATGAAGCAGAAGTTGGTGGTGGAATAGAATATGACGAGGGAGTGAGAAGTGAGAGTGTTGATGGAGGTGATTCATTTATAATTGATTCTAGAGACGTAAGAGAGGTGGGCTTGAAGGTATGTTACTTCTTGGATTTGATGGAGATAAAAGAGATAAAGGCTGAGGTATTGAGTCATAGGATGTGGGATTGGGAAATAGAACTCATGATGAGTTGGGTGCTTGATTGAAAGATGATGAGGATGATTGGTTTGGAAAAGGAAAGGTTGAGGCGAGATTTATGGAAATTTTATATGTATATAAATCAAGAACTTTGTAGCCTTTTTTCCCATATGGACTCCCAAAAAAAAACGCAAATGGATGCACGTGGATTAAATTTATGTTTGTGACGGCATAACATGCGCAACAAAAAATGCGCAAGTGTTTGAATGATGAGGTCTGATTATATAAGACCTTAAGCGAAGATTTATTTGATATTAAAAGAGTATGATTGCGGTTTATTAAATAAATGGCTGTTAAAACATAATCCTCCAAAATTCAATTGGTAAATTTGATTGAAACATGAAAGAACGAGCAACATCTAAAATATACCTATGTTTTTGTTCGACAGTTTTGTTTTTTTACGAGGTGTAAACGAAAAATTTATGAAGTTAAATGCCATTGACTCTTATCGTTTGAGCATATGTTTTAAACTGACTTTTGTCAAATTACACAAAGTTAGTTAGTAAAGATTGTGTTTCTGATTTATGGTGAATAAGAAAGGTCCATGTTTATCGAGTAAAGTTGTCAACACTTTTAAGTAAATAACGTGAACCATCTGATGAAGTAAATTTGTGAGGATCCTAGACATCATAATATAAAAAGGATAAATGAAATTTTGGATTTATTTAGCTTTTGGGAAAAGTCAAGCGTACTTGCTTTGCTTGTTAGCAAACTGAACAATTATATCTTAACTATTTGTGAATATCTGGAAGCAAATGCAAAAGTAGTTTAAAACGGGACAAAGATGGATGGCATAGGCGTAACTTCCATAGGTCAAATGACTGAGAGAGCCGACAGATAGACGATTTCTAGGCTTATAGTAACTCCAACATCTACTACACGTGATGTTATACTATTTAGAAACCTACTCACTTGTATCTCATACTTGTATGAATCCCATGCAGTTCGTGAGTTTTGAAATCATAGCTTGGTCAGAGCATCCAAAAGGTTTTTTCGCTAGAAATATTAACCATATTAACTTTTTTTTCTCCATCACATCTCAGTTGATGTGAAGTTTGATATCTATGTGTTTAGTTCGTTTATGAAACTTTAGAATCTTTATTAAATGAAAGTACTAGTGTTATCACATGAAAAAACTATATTTTTCTCTACACTAGTAAGTTCACTCAACAATATCTTGAGCTAAATAGATTCTTTTAATGCTTTTATAGTAGCCATATATATAATTACTGTAAATGATAGCGCAAAGACCTTCTATATACACGACTTCCAAGTAACCACTCCTAAAATCACAGTAAACAGATACCCAGAAGTAAAAATTTATGTGTTAAGACATCTTGCATAATTAGAGTTCACATACCCCTTCAACAATATATCAGCCGTGTCATTCTGATAGTAACACAACCCCACAACATTCGAACCATTCAAGTATCTCATGAGCCACTTTAGTGCACGTCAATGCAACTTTCTCAGATTTGACATGAATTTTCTCAAAATACTTACGAGATAAAGCATATAACATACATAATTCTACCGATAACATTGGCATAAGTTATATCTAGCATATACGTTTTTTTTGGAGGGAACCCGCAACCGCTACTTAATGAGTGCGCACAAGGTAAACCCTTAGTCTGACGCAATATCCTGCAAACCAACACCATAAGGTAAACTACACAAAGTGACAGACTCAACCAAGAAAGTGTATGGACAAGGACTTGAACTCATGACCTTTGGTCACAAGCATGCCTTACTCAAGCAAATCGACTATTTCTTATATGCAACTTAGGTTGGTGCTTAAGTGGCACTAAGTTGAATTGGGTACAGTGAGAGTTCCAACCGCTTTTGCTTCAGACATAGAGAAATTTATTAGGATCTTTTTTATATGTTCTTATTGAGATAAAAATAAATACCTTATTGGTCTGTTCCCCATAATTTCAACACCAAGTATCCTCATAGGCCTCCTATATCTTTCATCTCAAACTTCTCTTCAGTTGAATCATTAATGTTTCATTCTACTTCCTATTTCTTCCACCTACTAGTATTCCACTCACATACAAAAATACTCCATACGATTTTCCCCATTCCAGACACAACTGTCATAATATCTATATACATATTTGATGGATCTCTTAAGAGAATCATATATTATATTTCACCGCATCAACGATTGTTTTATCACATGCAAGGGTTTATTCAATAAATACACATCATCTTCTTTCATTTTTTTCATACCTTTTTTACTGATACATGTAAATTATCTCTTCCAATTCACTATGAAGGAAAATAATAGTAACATCTATTTGATTTAGCTCAAGATCACATCTAGTATCAATTGACATTAGAAATCGGATGGAGGTTTATTTCATAACCAACAAAAATATCTCATTGCAATCAATATTTTTCTTTGTGTAAAGCCATTAAACACCAGCCTAGCCTTATATATGGGTAACTCAACACCAAGAATACATGGCTTCCTATTTGATATCAATTTAATTCAAACAAGTTTTGACCCTTCAAATGCTTCACAAGAATTCAGATCTTCATATTCTTGTGAGATCCAAGGTCTTATTTAGTGATGATAAGCTAATTCTTTATATCATTAATTTTTATAGCATCGTGATAGGTTTCAAATTCAAGAACATCTCTCTCAATTTTAATAAAGATTAAGCGAATTTTACTTAGATTGAGCCCCATCCTCTGTAGGATAACTCATAGATGGACAAAATTGAGCCATTGCTTTATTGAGGTTGAGTCATGGATTTTTGATAGTTTGGTTGGATTCCCTATTTTTGTAAAAGTTTGTTAGTTGATGGCTTAATATCTTAAATATTGGTTGTATAACTGAAGGTCTCAGAGTCCAACTAGATGACTCAAGCTCACAAAATGGAGCATAGTATTTATTGGTATTTTGACATGTTAATTAGTAAGCCCACGACTAGAGGGTCTAAGATCTCAAACGCATATCTTCATTTTTTCATCCTCATATTTTGACATTGAAGTCTTGCTCATTCTTGTACTATTTTGACAATGCCAATACCCTGTATTTATGTTAGAGGGTCCTCGATCCAGATCACTATTGTTGTTACCAGTTAGTAAGGTTTTATGAACTTTTCCTATCATCGAGCTTGTTATATTATTTATTTATTTCTCGTCATTGTTTTTCAGATGTATGATCACTAATCTTACTAATCTTACTCACAAGACCGGAATGGTCAACATAGTCAACAAAATTTTACAATTGTTAGTATGCGCCTCGTAAATCCTCTTCATATTTGTCATCTGGAAGCTTGACATTGAATCTTAAATATGGAGCACAAGGTTTGGCATCAGGTATCTTACACTATTTCTTTCTTTTCATGTTTATCCTTTATACGTTTGATCTCGAATCGAGAATGATTGTATATTATATTTAGAGCGGTTGGATCCTTTATTAACGTGATAGAGCTTGTTGGTCGTTTGACTGAAGTAATGTATTTGTTCTAAGGGTTATTTGACGCTCTTTGTCATGTTTATCTTTCTTAATTTTTATTGTTTATTTTGAGTTGGGGGTCATGCTTTTCCTCTTTACACGAAGGTGATGCCATTAGTATTCACTCATACTAGAAGATCCTCAATCTGAATTTTTTGCGGGACCACCGGTCTTGATTCTGAGGGACAACTTGTGCTTGTTTGTAATGTTTAAATTGTGCTATCTAAGTATAAAGCATGTGCCATCGTACCCCTCATCACCTTTTCCTTTTTGGTCTCCCCCTTAGGGTGTCCGATCTAATATTTTAAGCGATGAGTAATAATTATTAACATGGATTGCGAAAATATAAAATTATGAGGCTATGATTACCTAAGCTTTTACACTAGCTGGCGGATTTCCAAGACGAGTTCGGTTAGGATAGTTGTAGCGATTTTAGCGGGAGTTCGACCAATTGACGTCTTTATATAAATGGAATGTTCGGATTTATAATCTGTCATACATCACATACACATATTCATGGTAAAAGGTTTGTTTATAACTTGGTGAGATTTCTAGTTAAACCGAATCGAACCACTTGCTATGGTTTGGTTCATGTATCTTCATTTGTACCATTAAGATATATCAGTTTGGTTGCTGGAGTAGAGCTCATTCTTGTTCATCTTTACCCTCTGGATTCGTATATTCGATTGGAGCAGAACACTTATTGGGTTTAGCTCATTTATCCTCATCTTTGCATTCTAAATCTATCTGTCAGGCTAGAGCGGATTACTCGACGAGGTTCAACTCTTTTATTTTTATTTTTCCCTATGGATTTGTTCATTCAGCTAGAGCAAAACGTTTGTTTACGTGAAACCTCTTCCTTTTCATCTTTATCGTACTCTTATATTTTAATGTTTGTCCTTTGAACTTGTTCATTCAGCTTAAGGAGACGCTTGTTTAGGTGCAACTTCTTATTTTTCATCTTTATCTTCTCGAATCGTCTGTTCGATTGGAGCAAAATGATTAGTAAGATTGGGTTCCTTTCATACGAAGAATTAGGATTTTGAATAACTTATAGAGACAAAAATAAATAAGAGGATAACAATAATGAAAAGTTGTTGGATTTCCCCTTCAATTAGTGGAAACTCACGAAATCCATATTTGTTACAATACTGAAACCCAAATTAATAAAAACAATTGTTTTTTTTAATTTTTTTTTGTAAATTAGATGAAACAAGATGAGAATAATTTTAATAAAATAACTATAAACTTAGATTTTTGTTAGCGATCGAAGAGATTAGATCTTCTCATTAGATTTATTTTGACTTACATCTGCCCTCAATCGATATTGATAAAGACGTCGCTAGTTTAAGTTTTTTTAATAAACAAATAATGTTTTTATTATTTTATAATGGTTTTTCAGAAAATAACTTCAAAGAATCGATCGTTCCTACAAACAACACCAATTTGATGTGGTAAAATCTCGTTAGACGATTCCAAAGTCTAAATGGATATGAAACGACGAATAAAATATAAATGAATATATGTTATTTAAGAATAAAATTAAAAAAAAAATCATTAAGATATATATCTTATCCATAGTGATATAACATTTTTTTCTAATAAATAAATATATATAAATTACATATCTTTTTTTTTCGGAGGGAACCCGCAACCGCTACTCAGAGTGCAATGAGTGCGCACAGGGTAAACCCTCAGTCTGACGCGATAGCCTGCAAACCAACGCCAGAAGGTAAACCAAACAAGGTGACAGGCTCAGCCGAGAAAGCGTTTGTAGAGGGACTCGAACTCATGACCTTTGGTCACAAGCATGTCATACTCAACCAACTCGGCTACCCCTTTGGGGGCTATAAATTACATATCTGTATTCTTTTTTAGAGGATATGCACATGTGATTGAATTTTACCATTCTTGTTTCTTTCATATTTAATTATCAAATCATTATTCAATAATTCTTATATTCTATCGACTCGAGAATTGCTATGCTATCATATGAATATCCTATTTACCGATTTTATTACAGATAAACTATATATTATTTTTTATATCAACATATATCTTATTTATCCTATAAGTACTTGTTGTGAATGAGTCGAATAGTGCCTTGACAGTGTACTGTGTCCGGCAGGACAGTTTTGTGTTGGATATTGTCCAATTACTTCAGTTAGTCTTGTGGTATGAGCCCATTAGGCCCATAGTCTAGTAAGTCTATTAATTCCCTATAAATAGATTACTAGGGCGACACAAAACATAATCTGAAATCTGTAACCTTTTCTATCATAGTGAAACTCTTTTCTCTGGCGGCGCCCGTGGACGTAGACAATTGTCGAACCACGTTAAATCCTGTGTTTCATTTAAATCTTTCATTCGCATATATTCTGTGCTTGAGCCATTTTGTGATAATTGCATAGTATTTTATAACAAAATTGGTATCAGAGCCACGTGGTGAAATTAGGGTTTTTTTTTTTTTGCAATTAGGGTTTCACAATGGCGTCTACAGCAACAAAATACATGATTGGGAAAATTTGATGGGGGATCCAGCTTTGCGTTGTGGAAGATTAAACTGAAATCTTCATTGGTACTACAAGGGCTGTGGAAGGCTGTGGAGAATAAGTTACCAGAAGAGATGAAAGAAGAGGAGAAACAAGATCTTCAAGAAAGGGCTTTGTGCTGGATTTTAATGAGTGTGAAAGACAATGTGCTTCGCGAGATTAGTGGTGAGAAGACTGCTGCCTGCGCATGGAGAAAGCTAGGAGATCTTTACTCAGAGAAATCAGTAGTAAACCGATTATATTTGAAGAAACGTTTGTATGATTTCAGATTGAAAGAAGGTATGTCCATAACAGAGCACCTAGATAATTTTAAATCAATTATAATGGACTTGGAGAACATGGATATCAATATTGAGGATGAGGATCAAGATTTGTTTGTATTGAGATCGTTACCAGCTCCTTATGAAAACTTCGTAGATACCATTATGTATGGTAAGGATAAGTTATCGCTAGCAGATGTCAAAGGGGCACTGAAATCAAAAGAGATGAGACAGTTGCAGCCAGACAATCAAGCTGAAGGGGAAGGTCTTATGACTAGGGGAAGATCTAAAAGCAAAACGAGTTCTTTAAGAAGGAAGAACTTGAGGTCCAAGTCAAGGGTGAAGCACTCAAATTGTTATGAATGCTGTGAGCATGGTCATTATAGGAGAGATTGTCCGAAACTGAATGGTAAGAAGGGAAATCAAAAGGAAAATGCAGCAAACATTGTTGAAGGTGTGAACGATTCCGACGATAGTGAAAACAGTGGTAAAGGAGATGTATTGTCCGTGAGTTCAGACTTTGGGAAAAACTCTTGGGTACTTGATACTGGCGCTACATATCACATGTGTCAGTTTAAGCAGTGGTTTGATACGTACAAGCCAATGTAGGGAACTGTCTATTTAGGGAACAATCATTCGTTGACTGTTGGTGGTATTGGTAACGTCATAATCAGAATGTTTGACGGGGTTGTTAGAATCTTGACGTGCTGGCATGTTCCTGGGTTAAAAAGAAATCTGATTTCTCTTGGGACTCTAGACTCTCGGGGTTACAAGTACCATGCAGAAAATGGTGTAATCAAAGTGACAAAAGGCTCAATGGTATGCATGAAAGGTAGTTTGCAGAAGGGTCTTTACACTCTCCAGGGGAGTGTTGTTATGGGCGATGTTGCAGTAGCATCATCAGGGAGTAATAGCCAAAGTAGGCAGGATCAAAATAAGTTGTGGCATTGGCGTCTTGGTCACATGAGTGACAGAGGATTAGCTGTTTTGGGAAAGAGAGATTTGTTGAAAGGGTATAAAGCAGAATCATTGGGATTTTGTGAGCACTGTGTCTTTGGTAAACAAACTAGAGTCAAATTCAGCAAATCGGCTGTAAGAAAGACTAAAGGCACAGTGGACTACATTCACTCAGATCTTTGGGGTCCAAACAGAATTCCATCCAAGAGCGGAGCCAGATACTACATGAGTTTGATTGATGATTATTCAAGGATGGTGTGGGTTTACTTTCTGGAAACGAAAGATGAGGCATATTCAACCTTTGTCAAATGGAAGACGATGATTGAGAAGCAAACAGGAAGAAAAATCAAACATCTTAGGACAGATAATGGGTTAGAATATTGCAGTCGTGAGTTCAACGAGTTCTGCGAAGCTGAGGGAATAGTGCACCATCGCACTTGTTCTAGAACACCACAACAGAATGGAGTCGCAAAAAGAATGAACAGAACGGTTTGTGACAAGGCACGAAGTATGCTCTCACATTCCGGTGTGGGAAAAGATTTTTGGACTGAAGCTATCAATATAGTGTGTTACTTGGTGAATCGGTTTCCATCAACGGCTATTGATTGTAAAACTCCTTTTGAGATTTGGTCTGGATCGTAGGCTGATTATGAACATTTGAGGGTGTTCGGTTGTCCTGCGTATGCTCATGTGAGAGATGGTAAGCTTGAGCCGAGGGTAAAGAGATGCATATTTCTAGGATATGCTACTGGAGTGAAGGGATATAAGTTATGGTGTACCTCTCCAAAGTCTCCAGGTTTTCTCATCAGTAGGGACGTTACTTTTAATGAGTTTGCTTCGATAGACAGTCAGAAGGAAGTAGGAGAAATGGTCGAATCAGGATCGGTTGTGAGTAAACAGGTGGAGCTTGAAGTAGAATCAGTTCCTAGCAGGTCCAATAATTCAAGTGGTTCTGAGGTGGATCCAGAATCAGGAGGTGAAGCGTCAGCATCAGATGATAGTGACGATGATGCGCCTGAACCAGAACAACAACCTTATAGCATAGCATTGGGCAGAGAAAAAAAAGATATTAGACTTCCAAAAAGGTATGTGAATCTAGTTGCATATGCTATGTCAGTTGCAGAAGAAGTTGAGATGGAGGAACCTAGTAGCTACAAAAAAGCTATAGCAAGTTCAGAGGCAGATCGATGGATTGGTGCTATGGGAGAAGAGATTGAATCTCTTCATAAGAATCAAACATGGAAGCTTGTTGACTTGCCTAAAGGACAGAAGATAGTAGGCAGTAAATGGGTGTTCAAGAAAAAGGAAGGTAATCGAGAGGTTGAGGAATCTCGATTCAAAGCAAGACTGGTCGCTAAGGGTTTTACTCAAAGGGAAGGAATTGACTTCAATGAAGTGTTTTCTCCAGTGGTGAAGCATAGTTCGATTCGAGTTTTGCTAGCCATAGTAGTTTTGCAAGATTTAGAGCTTGAGCAGTTGGATGTGAAGACTGCGTTTCTACATGGTGAATTAGAGGAGCAAATCTACATGAGACAACCAGAGGGATTTATCGAACCTAATATGGAGGACAAAGTTTGTCTACTGAAAAAGTCATTGTATGGTTTGAAACAGTCACCTAGGCAATGGGACAAACGTTTTGATACATTCATGGTGTCAAAAGGGTTCACGAGGAGTCCATATAATAGTTGTGTGTATCATCAAAAGATGTCAGATGATTCTTATGTTTACTTGTTGTTGTATGTGGATGATATGCTTATTGCTGCTTGTAGTATGTCACACATTGTGCAGTTAAAGAAGCAGCTTAGTGCCGAGTTTGAGATGAAGGATCTGGGTAGAGCAAAGAAAATGCTTGGTATGGAGATTATCAGGAACAGAAATTTAGGAACATTACACTTGTCTCAACGAAGCTATATTGAGAAAGTGTTAAAACGATTCAACATGTTTGATGCTAAAGCAGTTAACATTCCTTTTGCTACTCATTTCAAGTTGTCTGCAGTAGAAGCGGCCAAGGACGATGCTGAGTTGGAACAAATTTCGAAGGTTCCATATACAAGTGCAATTGGTAGTATCATGTATGCTATGGTATGCACACGTCCTGATATTTCACATGCGGTTAGTGTAGTTAGCAGGTACATGGGATGTCCTGGGAAAGAACACTGGCAGGCAGTGAAATGGATACTTCGGTATCTAAAGAATACTGTAAACATTGGCTTAACTTTTAACAAAACCGATATTGGTGAATCGCTGAATGATGTTGCAGGATCATTGGTTGGTTTTGTTGATTCTGATTTTGCAGGTGATATGGATAAAAGAAGATCTCTGATAGGATATGTATTTACTCTAGCTGGGAGTGCGATCAGTTGGAAAGCACAGTTGCAAGGTACTGTAGCTTTGTCTACAACAGAGGCAGAGTACATGGCGGTAACAGAAGCAGTTAAAGAGGCAATATGGTTGCAAGGTTTGGTGGCAGATTTGGGCTTGGATAGGACTACTACAAAAGTGTTTTGTGACAGTCAAAGCGCCATACACCTTACAGGGAACCAGATGTACCATGAGCGTACAAAGCACATATATGTCAGGTATCATTTTATTCGTGATATAATATCAAAGGGAATTGTTGATGTGAAGAAAGTGTCTACACACGATAATCCAGCAGATATAATGACCAAGGCAGTATCAGTTCGAAAGTTTAGGGAATGCCTAAACTGGATCGGTGTTCGCAGTATAGAGTGAATGCCTTAAGGGCATTTGATGAGTCAGAAGAAGAGAAGATTCTTTGTTGATAGTGAAGAAAGGATATTCGCCTCAAGGGGAAGATTTGTTGTGAATGAGTCGAATAGTGCCTTGACAGTGTACTGTGTCCGGCAGTTCGAATAGTGCCTTGACAGTGTACTGTGTCCGACAGGACAGTTTTGTGTTGGATATTGTCCAATTACTTCAGTTAGTCTTGTGGTATGAGCCCATTAGGCCCATAGTCTAGTAAGTCTATTAATCCCTATAAATAGATTACTAGGGCGACACAAAACATAATCTGAAATCTGTAACCTTTTCTATCATAGTGAAACTCTTTTCTCTGGCGGCGCCCGTGGACGTAGACAATTGTCGAACCACGTTAAATCCTGTGTTTCATTTAAATCTTTCATTCGCATATATTCTGTGCTTGAGCCATTTTGTGATAATTGCATAGTATTTTATAACAGTACTAGCATTAAATCAAATTCAATATTTGATACCAAATAATATTAGTATCCATATATCCATGTTACATAATATTATACATAACTTATAACTAAAAATGGATTTATCTTGGATCTGTATTTTTTTAACTATAATTTAAAAAAAAACCTCAAACCACATTTGTACTTATTTTTATGAAACGAATCAAACAAGTTGTGTGAATGATATGTTTTGATTTTTTTTAAAACGATTTTAAAATTGAATTAATGTTGTTAATAAAAAATATAATTTTGTTTATTATTGCTAATTAAGAGTATTAAAATTTTAACAATATTAAACATTAATTTGTGTACAATAATTTTTCTGCATCCCAAACACATGATTTTTTAAACAATATTATATATTAACATATGAAACTTATTTTTATAAAATACTTTTACTTAATCAAATCTAGTTATACATCCAAAAGCATATATATATGATCATTAAATATGTGAATCATCAAGAAGAAGTATTGGAATTAAGAAGAAGATCTTTGAATTCAATCAAAACACTAGGTAGATATTGCAATCAACTACATCTTCCTCCACAATCAATCAAAACACTAACTACGTATTACAATCAGCTTCATCTTCCTCCATAAATATTGAATTCAAAAGCTTGGAACTTGCTAACAGACTTGGTACCTCCAGATATGTCATACTTCGCGAGTTTTCCATGAAGCATAAGATTTATAGGAGTCTGGATCTGGTGAGAACTAATTATGGGTTTCTTATTGTACCTATCAAGTTTTGCAGATTCACCAGCAAGCTTTTCTGAAATATCATCGAATGAGAACTACAATCATTTTGATATTATTTTTTAGTAAGAACCAAACATTGTATAAGCTTTGGAACAAAAATAATTTTAAAGCATAAAATGAATTGGAATATATTCTCGATTTTAAAGAGACACAAATGTCTCTTCATCTATTTACATTTTAGTTCAGTGTTGCTCTTGTATTTATTCTTTATATGGAGATATTTTCATGTGTCAATTTTTTTTCATTATTAAATTTCATTTTTATTCCAATAAATTTCAACTGAGAGTAATAAGATTATATCTTTTCATGTGTATCTCAGTTACTACACGGATACATACACGTAATATTGATGCATCACCGGTAAGTTCAACTTAGAGTAAAGTCTGTTGTAAAAGCATTAAGCTATACATGCTTGTGCATGTTACATTTTTCACGGCTGAATGAGAGATTTTCATCACATATCCATGACAAAAATTGATACCTTGATAAGAAGTCTGACCAAGTTAAGAGGGATATATATACATGCCGTTATATTGGCTAACGAGGAAATATATATACAAGACAAAACTAGATACAAGTATTGATAAATGTATTTTTATAAGAGTTCAGAATCTCACTATGTTTGTAGGAAGATACTTTTATTAGATTATGTGATTGGTAATGTTTAAGAAACCTATGGCAAATATAAATCTTGGACGGCGACTATAATCTAGTCTAATAATTTTCTTAAACATTAAAACATTATTTACACGTATAAAATTGATATCCAAGTTGGTCAAAATCTTCTATGGAATATAACACTAAGGTTTCGGTTTAAAACACTAATGAAAATACATACAAAATCCTTACAAACATAACGCATACAATTCTATTATAACATACAAATAACTACAAAAAGAAAAGTTAATCATCAATGTTTGAATCCTTAAAACAATTATCTAATGACCTATGAGATATATGGAAAGTCTGTTAAATAAACACCAAAACAAGTGAAACATCTTGTACATAAAATTATAGGTCGCTACGGTACTAATTATAGTGCGCATTTGCATCACAATCTTATTAACCATTGAAAGATATCCAAAATTTATCAAACTTTTGACACATAACCAAATCATTAAAGATCGGTTTTCCTGCAAGATAAATCTCAAATAAATATCAAATAAGGATACTTATTGGTTTGTGCAACATTCTGTACCTCTTACACAAGTAAAATTGGCTTAAAAAAGTATCTGAGATAATATCAAGAAATATTTTTGTGTACAAGACTGATATAGCACCAAGTTCATGAGCCATGAGTAGTTAGGCCTAGACAACCTCGTTTGCTGCTGTTTAGTCCAGAAATTGAGTTTATCCTACCTTTGGCGGTGACCACACCAGAAGTCTCATTTGTCTCATCGAATTTCTCCCTAGTCAAAACCATCAATATTGAGTACACAAAGTAAACAATAAATTATTATAATAAAATACTGCACTTCACTTGTATTCCAAATTAGACACACAAAACTAGAAGGAAAAAAAGCAAACAAGAAGCTTACAATTTTAAGCCACCACATATCAATTCTAAGATTTTTTGGCTGATGACAATATACTGTCCTGGATGTTCCCACTCAGCTCGATTCCATCTGAAAAAAAATGGAAATCATTGTTTCTGAAAACTTACTAACGTGGAATATATAATTGTGCAAACTGTACAAAGTCATTCAACACTAAATTATAAAATTTCATTTAGAGTAGTGCATTTAGCCACTTATGTCAGTACATCAATAAATATTGAAGCTACTAATAAAACAAAAAATTCATATAAGCATTATCCCTAGCATCTACATAACACCTTATGACTTTCATACCACCAAAAAACAACTTTGATACTTGAGAAAATCAACACATCAGGAGACAAACAAAATGAAGATCACAAATTCTGGTTTAATAGTACAAAGTGTTAAAATCAAATACCGGAGGAGCCTGTTTTGCAACCCAATCAGAGTCAATTGACAAAGAGGAAAAATCAGAAGACTGAGACTTGAATTTTGAAGATTTTTTCTTGTCATCTTTGATTCGATGAAACAAGCTGCATTGACTCACTCGTTCTTCGGAGTTTGATGCAAATCGAACACGAAACTTCAATCCAAAGATGAACTTAGTTGTCCTATCACAAGACCTATATGTGTAAAAACAAATGAAAATTCACTCCAATTCACCGGCTGACGAATCCACTGCAACAATATACATAACAAGTTTAATTTTTTTTTTGTAGGATATACGTCTAACAGACGTAAACAACTCTTCCGAATACTAATTGAATTGGTTACTCGTCTTGAAACCTTAAAAGATGATATCAGAAATAGAGACATGTAAAAAAAATTCCATCGAAATAAAAGTCCTAAAAAATATTAGATTAAAAATGATTTTTTTATCGGTTACAAGGTATGTGTCAAATAAATTGTCCGACAACTTGTATAGAAAATTCTGTTAGCGATATAAAAATCGTTTTAAAATTGAAGTGATATTTTTTAAAATTGAAAAATATATGACGTCTAAATAAAATTATAATTTTTTGTTTATGCTCGTTATTAATTTTAATTGATAATCTAAAAATAAACTAAAAAATATACTAGGCATATATTTCTATATATGAGAGAAAATAAATTTTTAGTATATTTTAAAATACCGTTATTTTAAATAATATATTTTGTTTAAAAAATCAAAAAAATTGTATTTTCTCATAAAATATTGACATTAATATGTAAAAGTAAGTCAATAAAAAATACAAAATTTGATATTCGAAATTAACAAAACATTCGTACGTCGATATTAATACATTCTAAACATGTGTTAAAATTTCATACGACGGTAGATTAAAGTACTCCAAATTATGACTATGTGTCGTGAAAACGAAACCAGCTTTAAAAAGATAAAATTCGCCGGGTCATAGTCGTGTTGGTGAGATCACGAGAACTGGTATTCTTAGCCTCACATGTGCTACATGTTGATTAATCGCCTTATAATAAATAAATAACAGCCAAATCATTTATTTGATATCATAATTAAAATTAAAATAAATTATCCGGATAGCGTTGGGAAACTTTTTTCTTGTTGTTGTTGTATTGTCATTCTTTATAATTGGATGGCATCCATTCTTTATTTAATATTTAAATATTAAATCAGAAAATATATATTTAAAAATAATAATAATAAAAAATAATTCTGAAATGATATATAAATATTTAGCTTTATACTATAGAATAATTAATAATGATAAATTTATTCTATTTTTAACATGAACTTGATATATATTGTAAATTTCTAAGAATGCGACACTAAAAAATCAAGAACATAGTACGCTAAAATTCGATACTATTTATCATCTATCCATTGGGTGCTGACCAAGCTTAGATTTCACTTATGCCAACGTAGTATCATTTCGTGAGTCTAAAAGTTCCACTGAAAATAAATTTTTTTGGAGTTGCTTCAAATTTTAAATTTGCTGAAAATAAAACACATGAACAACCAGCATAAAACAGATATTTGATGGAAAGTGAATTTCCAGCTCTCTCAAACTATAAAAGAAAACAAAATATCCTAGAATCTATTAGAACAGTCTGTAATAATGAGAAATAAGTTCACGGAAGGAAGCAAATCAGCCTTTAATACATCCAAGACATATGCAGAGGCAACGAGAATGTTAAACAATGAATCAACATTCACTCTTGTACATATTCAGGATAAATCAAATTATATTTTAATCCAATATAACATGCAATACAAAGAAATGCTGTTGGCCTTTTCCAAGTTCATATTAATAGGTAAATTTACGAAAAATATGCCTACACTTATCAATGTTAATAAATTCTTGTCTTATTTAAAATTTGCAAGTCCTGTTAATGTGTCTAACTGGGATATCACACACATTCTAATGGAATTTACAGTAAAAGAAGACTTTTACAAACTATAGTCTAAGAATGTATGGACTATAGAGCATTATTCTATGAGGTTGTTCAAACATATACTTGCATTTAAACCTAAATATGAGTGCCCTATAACACCTACATGGATTAGAATATCCACATTCCTAAATTCCTATATAACAATAATTTTATCAAGACAATATCATCAACCATAGGCCATCCCTTAAAGACCTGGATACCTAAAAAGCATAAAGTTAAACACAACTCATGTTATGTTTCGATAGAACTACACGTCACCAATACATTTTTCACAAAGCTTGGGTTGAGTTCTAGAAAATGACATTTGTTGGTTGAATATAAGTTATAAAGACTTGGCTTTATACTGTTCTTTCTGGCATCATCTGAGACACAAGAATACTGACTGTAAAAAACTACTACTCAAGGAACAAATCAGTAGAGATAAACTAGAAAATGATACCTAACACCATGAATAATTTTGATCCAGCAGAGGTATGATTACCTAAATTAAAATTTATAGTTATCAAGGATAAAGACTCTGCTAGTATTATCCCAACAGATGAATAAAAGGTTTTACTAAATAATAAAAAGCCTATTCCTGCTAAGAATAACATAATGAACCATCAGACAAACAAGACATCATTTATCTCAAATAAAAAATAATTAAATTGAAAAATAAGGTTATTTATAAAGATCACAATAAGAAGTTACCTACAAATGATAATGTTAACCCTACTGAACCAGAAGTAATTGAAGCAATTTAATCTTTAAAACTTAATTTTGATTTCAATAGCACCACAGACTATGAAAACTTGGGCTCTGAGCAACACACACCAAATAAGAAGAGAATTTGTAGCTTACCAACCTCTCATACACGCAACATAATAGAAGTGGATAAATACTTTAAAGAGCTACTCAACAAGAACTAAGAGAGGTGAGAAGCAAGTAAAATAAGGGTTTTCTGTTTATCAAGGCTCTCTAGACCAAAGGGCCAAACAACCTACCAACAATTCTAAATGATCATAGAGATCTTCAATTGAAATATTAGGGGTATTGGTACTAAAACCTCTAGGAGAAGGCTCAAGTATATTAAAAATAAAGGTAAAATTCACCTTATAGCTCTACAAGAACCTTAGATAGATCTGAAAAACCTAAAAAAGATAGCATAAGTTATTGGATTCGTTAACTATCTAAGTAATTGTAATAATAAAATTTGGCTTATGTATAGAGAGGAGTTCAAATTGGATATCATAATGGAAAACCACCAGCTCATCCATACTGAAGTTGGTTACCTGATAATGGACAAAAGGTTTTATGTTCCAGTTGTTTGTGCTATATTCCAAAGAGAACTTAAGATGAATATTTGGAATAACCTCAGTATATTAGCTAACACATCCAAAAATTGGTTGGTGATTGGAGATTTCAATGTTATCTCCTTTTCTCGTGAGAAATTGGATTCCTCATGCTTATGCTTAAAAGTCTGGATGACTTTAATGATGTAATTAGAGACTGCAACCTAGAAGATGTTGGATTCTCTGGAACTAATTTTACCTAGACCAAAAACTCCAAATGGAAAAAGCTGGACCATATGCTCTACAATCTTGGTTAGGCTGATTACTTTTCTGAAAGTAAAGTACTTCATATGGATAGAACTTGCTCAGACCACACATCGATTAGTATAACAATATACAATGAAGTTAACAAGCATAAGATTCATTATAGATCTCAAAACACGTGGACACAAAATCAAGAATTTTTAAACATTGTTGAACAACGTTTGAATCAAGAAATCTCTAGCCATCTAAGCAATATATTCTTTAATAAAACTAAGAGGCTTAAATTATTTTTAAAGGCTTGGAATAAAGATAGTTTTGGAAACATCTTTGATGCTGTCTTGAGGTTGAAGAAATAGTAAAATCCTTGGAAATTAGATACCAGAAAACGCTAATTAAAGAAGATAAGTCTAAGTTATCTAAGGTAAAGTCTATTCACCTTCAATTCCTTGCAAAAGAAGAAACTTATTGGCACAAAAACTACACAAACTGGATAAAAGATGGTGAAAAAGACTACTACCTGCCATAATTTTGTACAAAGGATAAGAAGAAGAAATAAAATTCAAAGTATCTTAGATAAAAGAGAATAGACATTTGATCACAATATTCTTGGAGACTTAGTTGAGTTATACTTCAAAACTGTTCTAACCGAGTCTCCCAACCAAGACGAAGCTAAGAACCTTAATGATATTATTCGTAAGATTATAACGGAGGAGGATATTAGAGGATTGATGTAACCTCATACTAATGAAGATATCCATGATGTTGTGAAAAACTTGTATCCTACAAGTGCAGTATACATTGATGGCTTTAATACTTATTTCTTTCAACCATGTTGGCACATTATAAAACATATTGGCACATTATAAAACATGATATTTTTGTTGCTTTAAAGGATTAGTATTAGGGTTAAACTATTCCCAAATGTGTTCTTTCCACTCTTATATGCCTTATACCAAAGTTCAGAGTCTTATTTCCTGAAAAGACTGCAGACCTATTAGCAATTGCACCATATTGAACATAATTTTTTCTAAAATCTTAAACAATAAATTAGCTAAACTACTCCCTAAGGTCATCTCCAATTTCCAATGTGGCTTTGTCCATGACAAGTACATTCATGATAACATCCTTCTGGATAAAGAAATGGTTCATGATATAAACAAAAGGACTAAGGGGGGATAATATTATGCTTAAGGTATATATGACCAAAGTCTTTGATAGAATATCTCATAAGTTCATCCTGAAAATCTTATCATTATTTGGATTTAATTATGCTTTTATTAAAATGATAGCTAGTATGACTAAACATGTTCATGTGTCTTATCCTAATCGAAGATGAATTCAAAGGCTACTTCAAAGCTATGAGAGAAATTAGAAAAGTAGATACATTATCCCCCAGTCTATTCATCATAGCTGAAGAGTAACTTATTCGCAATTGAAATAGGTTATTTACAGAGAACAATTTAATAAGTTATAAAACCAGAAGTTTTCTTATCATTCCCTGTCTAGCTTTTGTGGATGACCTGCTTATTTTCACTAATGGCCTTCCCTCAACAATACACAAGCTAACTAAATTTCTCCAACACTACCACGACAAATTAGGTCAATCAATTAACAGAGATAAGACTAAAATATTTACATCATTTAGCTTGAACCAAAAAAGAAAAGCTAGCCAACATTAGAGAGCTAGTTAATTATAAGTTAGAAATAAATCTATTGTAATGACTTCCATCAATTATAAGTTGGATACTTAAAACACCACTCTCATACCTGGAAAAAGCTAACCAACATCAGAGAGCTAGTTAAGAATTAAGTATATTGGAAACCAAGCAATGAAATGTAGATTTTTTGGATTGAAAATGGTGTAGACCGTCTCCCTTTATATCTCTCTCTAACAATGAATACAACATATGATATACCATGGATAAGGTAAACATATTCTGGGATAAAGAGGTTTAGAACTTGGAAAAACTTAGAACCTTTGTCCCTCCCTCTGAGATCCAGCTAATTCAGAGATTATCTCTTCAAGAACATGAGAAAGACTAAATCATCTGGATATTATCTAAGGGCGAGCTCTCCGAAATCAAGGACATATGAAACTACCTAAGGAATAAGAGTAACCAATCTACCATATTCAAGAAACTCTAGAACAATATATCTCCTAAGAAAAGTTGGAGAACAGTTGGATTGCAACAAACTCCACTCTACAGGAAAAAAATATTTCTATTGTGTCCAAATGTCAGTTTCGTGACAACATAGAAACAATCGACCATCTATTTGTGACCTGTAAGAACTCTTTGGATATATGAAACTATTTTGGTAATCTATTTTGTATTAGGTTTGAAAAATACATGTCATATTCACACATATTGATGAGTTGGTTTTGTACTGTTACTAAATAAGCTCATGCTAGAACCGTTATTATTATGATCGTAGGCTGGACTCTTTGGAAGTTTAGTAATCAAGAAAAGTATAACGTCTACACCTATACAACCAACTCGGCTATTAATTATATTAAACACATGATAATCAGCTTTGATCATGCCAATTTTCTTAACAAAAATCATTGGTCTATGGATGAACTTGTTGCAATAGATATAGGTTGCTACAATCACTTGAAAGATAAAAGAAAATCTATTCTTCTTAACTGGTCTCCCCCTAACCTCATTCGATACAAACTAAATATATATGGCTCTTGCTTATCTAATGGAGAAGCTAGTGGTGGTGGCCTTCTAAGGGGAAATACTGGTGAAAGTATAACAAGTTATGGTATGATATATGGTAAATCATCACCTATAGAGGCTGAAACAAGAGTTCTTCTTTATGGTCTCTAAATTTGTAAAAGGTTTAACATAGATAATGTAGATATCGAAACTAACTCCAAAATACTTGTTGACCTTCTATCCTCTAGTAAAGGACCATGGACCTTTAATGATTTATTGGCTTGCTATAGAAGCCTTTTATCATCTAATATGGTATTATCTAACATATATAATGACCTGAATAAAACCACATATTGGCTACCTAGATGGACCTTAAATTGTAAAATGAAAATGAATTTTAATCAAACTCATGCTTCAAATCATTTAAGAGTATTTACTTTCCTTAAATTTATGGGTATGGGTTATATTCGTCTGGAAGGTTAACTACCTTATTTATATAGGTTTCTTTATTCTGTTGAGAACTCTGGTCGAAATCTTACACAATTAGTATTATTGTTACTAACAAACATAGCAGGTTAACTAGCAAGGTATGTGATAGTTTTGTTGCATAAATATTTATGTATAATTCTAAAAGCAACAGATTATAACTAAGGACTAGTAAAGATGGAGCATCATTTCTCAGAGAAATCAAGGATAAATGAAAGATTATATGAATCGCTAATGGAAGAATCAAAATGAAATACCTGGACAGAAAGCGGCTCTTTGAAGAATTAAGTTTCAACATTCAAAGCTAGATTAAGTGAGCACCAATCTTAGAAGAACTTCTCTATAAGATATCAACTTGTGCCATATTTCAACTTGAGCATCAATGCAAATCGAGTCTCACTTTTCTAAAAGTTTGACTATGCTCAAATAGGTTCTAAACAAAAATCATACTTGAGAGTTTTAACATTATAGTTAAAAGTACTATGAACTTCCTCACATAAAAGAGATTGTATTCCTTAGACTATCATGTGTCCATAAGCTCTACTGGAATGAAAGTTGAAGAAGTCTAAATGGAATAGTATCAAAATTTTAGTGGTTAAATTCAAACTGGACACTTCTCACATCTTATCTAATAAACATGTGTTATCTATAAATACTAAATCGGTTCCCTAACTATATTCAAACCTTCTAAATTGATAATTTTCTTTTGTTTATAATTTTTTTAATAAATCGGTTCCCTAACTATATTCAAACCTTCTAAATTGATAATTTTCTTTTGTTTATAATTTTTTTAATAACGATAATCATTAAAAAAATCAATAAACTAACCGTACCAAAACTATCCAGTGGTTCTATCTATAATAATAAGTCATACATTATATCTAAATTCTTAAAACTCAATTCTAGTTACTGATTATCAAATAAACTCAATTCAACTTATGGATTTGAGCTGCCCCAGTTATACCTTACTTTGTTATTAACCAAGTAGAAAGAAGAGCATGTTAATGACAGATTAAAGATGGACATAAAAAGAATAAGTACAATAGAAGCATGGGATTCAAATTTGTTTATACTATAAAAGATGGAAAGAATAAAGGTAGGTAGCAATAGCATAAGCAAATGGGTGATGCTGGAAATGGGGCGAAATAGAAAAGGAAAAAGTTTAAGGTAATTTGAATGTTTGCGATGGCTGGCCTGGTTGGCTTCATGCTGGAATCCCATACTCGAACTGTCCATGCACATGATATACTCTTTCTCTTTCTAACTATCGGAGAAAATGTTCTCTCTCCCCCACCAAACCATTTCAAACTACAAATCTCTTTCTGCCTTTTTAAATCATATATTCGGTTACCTACCTCCCAAACATCTCACATGTCATAATAACTTCGCCTTTCCTCTTCTAATTATTGCATTACCCCAAAAATATACCTTCTAGGTTTAATTAAGATTAAAGGAAAAATTTAAAATAAGTCAATTCTTTTTTGTACAAAACAAGCGAATTTTATTATATTATAAATATCAATTTCTGATTAGTTTTATTTAAGAAAATTATTAGGTTTTTATTCTATATTGGAAAATTTTGAACAAAAAGTTAATATATATATAAACAATAATGTAAAACAATTACCGTGCAATCAAATAGTATAATCATTATGTTTAAAAAGAAAAATTATGTTAAAATAAATGTGACTATTGAAATATTTTAGTAATTAATTAACACGGTTAACCATAATTAGTGAAAAATAATATTAATCTTGTATGGAAAGTGTTTTCGTATAAAAAGATAAAATTAGAATTAATAAATTTACAAAGTTGGGCCATGAATATTTTGTTAGAAAGTTGTTAGAAAATATGAAAGTTTAAGATATACATTGGTTGTATATTTTTTTAATTTTTTTTACTTTTTTTAAAAAATAATTTCTTGGGTACAATAAGTTTTGCGATCTCATCAATGAGAAATTTAAAATCAAATTTGATGAAAAATGATAAATAAAATAGATTTGATTTCAAAAAATTTAAGAGATTTTTTAATGCATATATCTCCTGAAATGTCTACCTATTTATGGAGATGATAAAAAATTTGTGAAGAATTCCATTTCTTCACAAATCTTTATGTAGAGTTATATTGATTAGATAGAAAAAATTTCAAAAAATATATTTTCTCAAAAAAATAGACATGTTGGAGTTTACGACTAATAGGACATAAATAAATCTAAGGTAATTAAACCAAATAAAAGATCAAGGCACATGGTCGTGCAACGTCGCGAGGCTAGAATGACCAAAAAGTCGAGTCCCCAAAATGCTCGGTCCCAGGACATGGCACGGTTAAACGTGCTTAATCGTGCCAAGAAGCGATTACACATGCATGACCAAAATGATAATGGCTTGATCGCGCATACATACACGACAATAATGGTCTTGGCCTTATGGTCAGCACTGTACCAACCTAGTCGCGTAACGAGACCCAACCAACTTGGCTAGGTCACGTCTAATTGCGCATGCGTGCGCGGCCAACTGCCACCAAACCCGACCAATTGGCTAGGTCCCATCTAGTCTTGTCCTAGTGCGTGACGATGACAGATTTGACCTCTCAAACAGACAACCCTCTTTCTGATGGCCTGGCGTTGTATGACTAGATCGCAAATTCCCACGCTGCCCTATGCCATTCTCCTACGAAAGATTTAGTTCATGAGCCAATACACTAAGTCTGCTGAGAGTGTGCATTTGAAACCCATATGATCATCAGTTATTAGCACTTAGCATTTGTTGTATCGCTGTAAATCTTTCATTCTCCAACGTCATTATGTGTGCAGAAATTGTGTCTAGTACGGATAAAGTGTCTGAAACTATGTAGTGAAAGATCGCGAATGACGTACCTCCTTCTGATAAAGCGCATGGAGGGACAGAAAAGAGTGCACCATTAAGGAGGTTACTACCTAAGACTTCTCCAAATCAAGACCATGATATAAGTAGCTAGTGTGTCATTTGTAAAATAGGTAAAAAAATAGAATGAATAGTATAAACAGAAATAAATAGCAACTGTAACCCAACATACAAAATTAATACAAGTACTCATTAGTTTGTTCTTTAATTTCATTGTGATATCCTTTATTATATTCCATCAAGTGTTAGAAGACTATATGATTGTTTCCTCATCTTTTTTGTTCTGTTGCCGCAAAATGTAATCAGCAAGCCTTCAAACCTATCAACTTGAAACCCCCATATATTTTTTCAGCATTATGAAGTTGAGGTCTGGAATAATGTTGGTAACCGAGAAAAAAGTATCGGTCATATAACTTACTTTACATAGAGAGGTGAGCATGGAGAACGAGCCAAACCATCCCGTAATGGTGGGAAGTCCTCATTCTGAGGGGCCAACAGTTTCACCATGTACCATTCCCACAGACGACGTGACCTTCATCATCTCCGACAATGATGAAAAATATGATAACATGATCGTCCTCACAACGAGAGGATTGACAACATAGATCACCAAGTAAGTGAGTTAGTTCAGGTTGTCAAGAGCATCATTGCAGCTTAAAAATCAACGAGACGACCATGTCCCTCACTAGCACGGTCAAAGGAAACCCATCCAAACCTGACCTAAAATGATTGGGCTCGGAATAAAACCGAATTCATCTTGTAACAGCTACCACCAAGCAATCGGCCCGTATCATTTCTACCAATCTAAGGTTGACCTCAAAAGAAGAAACCTTGGACGATGGGATCCCTAGCGATGAGCGAAGAAACTGCAGGGTCATAATGCAGTAGGCACAAGTCGTCGATATGAGACCAACCACAACTTCATGGGGACTCACACTCACAATTTAGATGACCCTCCCCCCTCAGATGATTCTTCTTCATCTTTATCTTCGGATGTCGAATTGGGGATAGGATCGAAATCTTCACTTGGACGTTTCTCCATAGGAATGTCATTCCAAAAACTTGTGAGGTCGATTTTTGGATAAGTAGCGTAAAGTTCTCGAACAAGGAGAATGGTTGCATCTTCTTTTCGGATGTTAATATCAGTTAACATGTCTTTTGAAAGATCAGCCTCGGCAGCAGCTACAACATCAGTTTTTTCCACTTCGAAATCCCTATTCAGTTTAGTTATCTCCTCGATTAGCTCTTTATTTTTTGTTTCACAAAGATTAAGAGAATTTTGTAGCTCATTGTAGTCTGATTTTTTCAGTGGCCAGTTCAGTAGCATAATCAGTCTTGAGCTTATTCATTTCCTTCTCATAAGAAGCCTTCAACGCTTCTTTGTCAGCAATATGTGTGGTTCGCAAATGATTTTTCATAAAGAGAGTACCTTTTATAAGTTCGGACCTTGCTACTTTGTACATGTGAAATTGATCAACCACTTTGTCGTGCAAGTTTTCTCTAAAATTTTTCTCAGACTCGTAAACTTTTTTGTAATAAATCATATCTTTAGCCAATTGCTTTAGATTTTTTTGAGAAGCTTCAACTTGAGAAGCAAGTGCATTTGCTGCAATATCAAGATTGGTAAATGGTTGAAGTGCAACAACGATTGCAGGATTTGGAGGAGGAAGAGGAAATTTTGTTTCCGATGAGTTAGGTTGTTAAATCATGTCTAGAGTAATGATATGAGCAGGAGGACAGACAATTTTTAGAGAAGCCTCGGCTGGTGTTGGTCTCCCAAAGTTAAGCATCTGATTTTAGATATTTTGAAGAACGAGATCCTTTTCACCAGCAAGCGCTTCAGTGTTCTCAAAATTAATGAACATATCAGGATCGAAGTTTGCAGTAGCCTGATTTTTGTTGGTAGTACTATCTTCGATGATAATCACAGAGTTATCTCCGGTTGGTTGTTCTTCGACCGAAGTGTTTTGTGGGTTTTGTTGGTTTCCAGCAACAGTGTTTTCATCTTCGTCAATCCATGTATACGAAATGATTCTCGTTTGTTTCTTTTTATTTCCATGGGAACCAGAAGAAGCTTTCTTTTTCTTTGAAGACGATTTTTTATATTTTCCCTCTTTAATGGGTGAGAGAGTTTGTTCTGCATTTTTTCTTTTTTGAGGCTTTGGTTTTGATGGAATTGAAGGGCTAGCACTAGATGTGCTAGCTGTCTTTTAACTTTCTTTTCTTTGATGTCTTTTTCTTTTTTCCTTTTTGGAAAATGACTCTCTGATCTATTGCGAATGGGTAGGAAGAATTTGCAATCGGGTTGAACTATATGTTTGTAGACTACCTTCGAATCGGCTATGACATCAAATTTTGAGGTGGCAAAACACCCTCTCAGATTGGGAACATGTGACAGTTAAGGAAATTAATAGTTTAAAAGGCATTGTGAAACACGTTATTCCATTCCTTTTCAACCCAAGCATCAAGTTTTTGGAAAATCTCCTTAGCAGCTGGTCGACATGATGAATAGCGCCTCAAAATTTCTGAAATCATTAGACAAGCAAAAAATTATAGAAAGAGAAAGGAAAACATAAAATTAATTTCAGAATGCAAATTTTCTGAAGTGCTTACGATTGCTTCTCCAGACGAAATTTAACTTTGAAGGATTAGCATCAGAAATTTCTTTGCCATTTTCCCACGCTCCTGATATAAAAATGAATTTATGTTTCCAAAATGTTTTAGCTTCTAAGAGATCATCGATGATCTTGAGGTCATCCATCAGGGTGAGGTAGTAAAAGGGAAGCTTCAGACCTTTTGACAATTGAGTCAAGGAGATAAAGTCTTTAATGTTGATGGGAATCTGAGACAGACGAGATGCCATAATCACTGACATAAGGGTGGACCATTGATTCGGTGTCACTTGAGTAGGATATAAGGTGAGGAGTTCGAAGTATTCAACGATCATAGGATCCATTTGAAACCGAAGACCCCAATTGATGATTTCGGGGTAGACTATTAGCTCGTCATCTTTGCAGTCCAAGGGAGTTTCTCCTTCGTTAGGTAGTCCAAGAGTTATGTTATCTTCCATTCCCCATTGCTTTTTTAGAGACGAAGCTTGGTTATCCTTGTAATATATATAACAAACTTTTTTTCAGAGAAATGATGTATTTACATTCAAGATCCCTCAAATTTCTCCCAATCTTAGCTCTTTCTTCTTCAGAAACAAAGCAAGTGTCTGCTTTTTCCTGAGGCTTATGGTAGTTTCAGAGTTCCTATCATCAGATTTAGCCTTGAGATCGGTTTTAGTAGCCTTGGAATCAGCTTCGTTGGCCTTTGATGTTTCTTCTCGAGGTTGTTGAGGTGTTGGATTAACAGCTTTTGGTAAAGGGTTGCTTGTTCGATGAGCTTCCTCAGTCATTTCTCTCTGAGGAGGATTTTCAGTATCTGGATTCAAAGGGGAAGGTGTTCGGATAATTTCTGATTCGTCTCCCATGGTAATAAATGTTTTTATTTTTCTGGTTATTGAAGAGTGGTTCGAAGAGGAATTTTTTTAATTTTTTTAAAGAAGATTTTTCACTAATCAAATGAGAAATCTTACTTTGAGATGAAGAGGCTCAAGGTGTTTTAGGGCCTTGGATTTTGGATGAGGAACGTTCTTCGATTATAGGAGAAGGAGAAAGAGCGAGAATTTTATTTGGATCGAAATTATCGTAATAAATTGTTTTAGTGGCTGTTCCAACTGGAAGGCTATTGATTAATCCGGCAGCCCTATATTCTTCAGCCCTTTGAGTAATGCAGAAGTAGTCGTACGATCTGAAGATTAAGTTGCTATCAGATTTTGGAGATTCCGGTGTTTTGGGTATGATAACCTTGGATTTTTTGGTTATTGGTTTCTTTCTCATAAACCAGATAAGGTTGATCAGAGAAGATGAAGTTTGATCGGAAATTTAGGTTTTTTCTAATAAAAATACTGAGAAAAATGAAGAACATGATAAAGGTAGCCAAGTGTTGTGACTTCTCTCTGAAATGATTTGCGTAGTGAGAATGAAAAATGAGGAAACTGGTTCAATTCATATAAAGAAATGAAGACGTGTGAAGTTTGAAAGACTCTAATGATGATAGGTTAGAATATAAAGTGGTAAGATGGTTAGATGCTTGACATCTATCAGGCTACATATCTAGCTATGGATTTAAAGGCTATAGAGTTATAATGAATTTGAACAATTACTTTTGTACGTTGTTTGGATAAAAGTCGATGAGTACTTTTGAAAGTTTCACTTGTTTTGAAGAGATTTTCTAGAAGTTTCGAAGAGATTTTCTGGAAGTTTCGAAGAGATTTTCTGACAGTTTTATTTTCAACGTTTCAAAGAGATTATCAGACTTTAAGTGTTACTTTTAATGGGTATTTGTTTTTATCACGCCTCGAATGATCACTTCTAGTTGATGTTTCGAATGATTACTCTTCATGCACGCTTCGAATTATTATTTCAAATGGTTGCTTCAAGTGGTCGCTTCAAATGACTGCTTTGAGTTTATTTTATAACAGCTTGCATGACATATGAAAGAATTCGAAAATATTTTAGTTCTCATTCATTTACTGACATGAGAACTATAGAAGTAGGATTTTGAGGAGTAAGTTGTAAATAATGTAAATTTAAGGACTTAATTATAAGTAATGTAAGTTTGTCTTTAAATTGTAATTGATGTAAGTTGTAGACAGTATTTGTAACTATGTATAATTGTTAAGGACTAAATAGCAATTAGTCCTCTTTTGTAACAGATTTCAATTTGAGACTAAGTCTTGGCTCCTCTATATAAAGGGCACGACTACTCTAATAAAAGGGTTGAACACTTTTTCTTTAGAACTGATTTGGTATTTAAACTTTCTCTCTCTAAAAAACTCTCTAAACACTTTATCTCTCTAGATTTCTTTCATAACAATTTACAAAAGTGAAATATTAACTCATCAATTATGATCTTATTTTATTATATTTCATCAAGTGTTAGAAGATTATGTGATTTTTTCCTCACCAACGATGATCAACCTTTTGCTTATCGCGGTGAAGTATTAATTTTGATTTAATATTTTAAAATCAAGAGTTCTCAGCGATCAGTTTTTTGTTGATCGCGGTGAACTATCAATAATCGCTTCCTATAAAACTTTTTAAAAGTCTATTTTTTACCTGATCACGACGAAAAACTTGACTTCGCGGTGATCAATTTTACTGTAATCACAACAAAATTCATGTAAAAAAAATTATGTAGGTTAGCATCAATATTTCTTCATAATCTACGTTTGTTTACCACAACAAAATTTTATATATTACCTTACATGTTTTTTTATCTAGATTTTTTGCGATCAATGTCTATATCTGGTGAATATTTTACGGCGACAAAATATTAGATGAATTTTTAAAATAAATAATCTTTGAATTAATATATTTTGTATTAATAAATCGAAAACTAATGTGAACTTGTTTTAAATTTTATTTTCAATATCATTAAATAAATTTTGTGTGTTGTTGCGGGTAATATAAATTTTAATATTTATAAACAAGGTAATATATAATAACTTGAACACATATATAAAATTAATTATACCAAAAATAAAGTTTATATAAAATACCTGTAATATCATATAACACAATATTTTAAACTAACTCATCAATTTTCCTTTTTAAATAATTTATATTATTTTTATCCAAAATAAAAATCGACAGAAACTGAATTTTTTTTAAAAATAAACAACTGTAGTTGATAGCCTAAAAAGAACATTACAAAATGAGAATATTTTAAAAAAATTATAAAGATTACGAAATTAAACTTTGATAGAATCATAAGCAAACAATAAAATATTGACAATTCGTTACTTCAAATTTTAAAAGATTCAATAGATGTACTTTTTTCTGTATAAATGCTCCAAATTACAAACAAAAATCATAATCATACCAAAAAATCGTTTTTAATATATTTTTTCAGTAAAAGTAAATGTAATTGAAATAACCCGTTTCAATTTCTTGAGTCATTTTTTCATATCCAAACAAAATGGATAATAGAGACGGAAAATCCAAACAACCTGATCATATTTGAAAATACAAATGACCAAAAATCATTAGAAAAAATAAATAAAGATTTGGACTCATAAAACAATTCTGTGATAATATCCAGATTTGAAATACCCGTAGAGATTCGAGAAGAAAAATTATAATTTGATAGATAAAATTTGAAATACCCGTAGAAAGTCGAAAAAAAAAATATGGTTTGATAGATAAAATTTGAAACACCCGCAGAGAATCGAAAATAAAAATTGTAGTTTGGTAGATAAAATTGGGGATGTAAGAGCAGTGCAGAAAATAAATATAGAAAAATGGTATTTCAAAAATAAATATAGATTTTATTTAGAAAATAAAAAACAAGAAAAGAACTTCGTTTATGGTGACCGATGAAAAATAATATTTTTTTAATCAATAAAAACGATAAAAAAAGTGAACCAATACGCAATGAAATAAAATATTATAATGCAAATAATCATAATCCATATTCTTTAAAAAAAAAATATACTTATTGTGGTTTATAATACTTATATCCTCCGCAAAATATTTAGTTGTGGTCTTTAATCTTAAAACTTGTTTATATATTAAAAAGTATAGAATTGGTTGAATATTGGGGATAAGTTAAAGTTTAAAATAATTATTTATACCAAAAGCTAAATAATATATATCAGTATACATAAAATAAATCTATGCATACCTCGATATCTGACAATTCGTGTACATTTGATCTGAGGACTAATGATATTTGTCGAATAGACATGGATACAAAGAAATTATAATAGTAGTAACTGTACCAAAACTCTTAACAGTTCCTCTTGGTGTTTTTGATGCTTAGTCAAATGTGTAGGCCCAAGGGTCCATTTAGGAAGAGTCAATTAAAGACACCAAAGTATGGCTTTGCAGCCGATAGAATTTCAAAAAGCAACCTTACCAAAAGATGAGAAGAGAATAGAAGAAAAGTACGTATCGTATAATTAAGCAGGCGAAATCGGTGTGCTCAGCAGATAACGCGATGTCACAAATCCCAGATTCACAATACCAATACAGTTGGAAGATGCCCCTAAAGGTAACCGAGTTGGTTGAGTATGATATACTTGTGACCAGGTCATGAGTTCGAGTTCATTTATATATGCTTTTTCGGTTGGACCTGTTACTTTGTGTGGTTTACCTTCTCGCGTTGGTTTGCAGGCTATCGCGTCAGACTTAGGGTTTACCTTGTGCGCACTCATTGCACTGTGAGTAGCGGCTGCGGGTTCCCTCCGGAAAAATAATACGGTTGTAAGATACGTATAATATAAACATTTAATTTTTTCCTATAAAAAAAATTATTTAAAAGAAATATAAATTCATAGGTGTTTTTTAACAACACTTTATTTAATAGCAAAAAAAAGCAAAGTGCACGTGAGTTTTGACATAGAAACTTAAAACCTATTAAGTTGAAGATAAACTTCAGTTGATTATAATTGAATCATGATTAACATGGAAGATGAATTCTCCAAAAGAGCTTCTATCCGTTAGCCTTTCGCGTAAAATCTGTTAAACCTACAAAATCAATAAGAAACTTGCTTGTCAAGTTTAAAATATGTACACAAAATTAGTGATTATAATTATAGTTGTTTAACCTTAAGTATCCTAAGTTTATACTTTCTAGAAATACAATAGCTCGTAACTGAGCAGGAGCGGAATCAGGGGAGAAGATACTGGTAGAGTTTGATTTGAGAGAGAACTTTGCTAGCCAATTTGCAGCAAAATTTTGTTCTCGAACAATAAACTTAATAGTCATATCAACTTTGATTAATTTACGACATATAACAAGGATGGGAGCAAGATACCATGGTAAACAGCCACAAGCTATAACATCAAACAAATTTTTTGAATCAAGTTCTATATTGATATTTGAAAGATTTAAGTTATAACAAAGAAGTAAACCATCTAATAAAGCACGAGTTTCAGCTACTAAGGGTGATTGTTTCCCATATACTTTGCTTCCAGCAAATATCAAAATGTCATTAGAATTTCTAAGGATATAACCTCCACCATTAATGGCACAAGCTCCATCCGTGTTTAGTTTAACTCTATTAACTGATGGAGAATGCCACTTAACGTATAAAACATGACTTTTGATTGTCAAGTGATTAAAACAGTTTAACTCTTTGGCTATATGAGCATCTTTACCCCAAATTTTATAGGTTAATAAGAAAGCACAGTCTAATTTGGAGAGTACGAACATTATCTTATTGATAATATCTTTACAAGAAATATAGATGTTCTTATGTTTAACTTTATTTCTGGAATTTCAAATACTTCGGGTTATGATAGCTGGTAATATAGTTCTTATTTGCGTTTGTTTGTTGGTAGAAGAAATCCATATTTGTGTTAGATGTCTAAAATGTCATTTAGTTTCCTATTTCTGACTTAAAAATATTTAAAAGTACTGCCAAAATGCAAGGAAGTAAGACAATTTACAAATATATGATCAATTGTTTCTACAATTTTGCAAAACTGGTATTTTGAAACTAAAGTTATGTTTTTGTTCTGGAGGATAGAATCAACAGATATTAAGCCTTTTAGAGCTCTCCAAAGAGTAAAGGAGCACTTATTTGGAGAGGCATAGTTCCAAATCATTTTAAAAAGAGGCGAAGACTCAGATAGAGTCTCAGGTAAACTTAGATTTTCATATGTTTCCTTAAAGTTAAAGTTGCAAGATTTGGATAATCTCCATTTGATAGAATCTGGGATTTCTTCATGCAAAGAGAACTTTATTATCATGTTTATGTCAGTTTGAGTGACATTAGATCTCAACTTGTTGAGATTCCAGTAGTTGTTTTCCCATAAAAGAACTGATTTTTTAGTATTGCGAAACATTGAATAATTGTTATGATTTAAGACAATTAAAGGAGAGGTGTGGCACCATCTCTCCAACCAAAAGTGAACAGAGACATTACCAATTTTCTAGTAAATGAAGGGTTCAACTGTGCTTCTAATATCTAACAATCTTCTCCAGGTCTAAGAATCTCTAGGTTTTTCTTAATGGCTTGTAAAGGATGTTGGGGATGTACAATAGGTGTAATGCATTACTTTAGGCCATAGAGATTGATGGGCTCTAAAAGATATTCATACATTACATGAATATGTGGTTTGAATATTATTTAAGGTTCTGAAGTTTAATCGTAATTCCTCAAATACGTTACAAAGATTTTTCTAAGAAGACCAAATGAAAAAATTCTTATCTTCCTTTTAACCCTAAAGAAATTTGTTTAGAAGCTTGTGAATTCTACTTATAACTATTTTCGGTAGATTTTAATTTTGTATGTAATAAGAAGGAATAATTAATAATATTTATTATATTAGAACCATCCTTCCTTCAAATGAGAGAGTTTTACACTCCCAATCAAGAATTTTCTTTATAGTACTAGTTATTAGGTCATGAAATTAAAGGGTTCTGTTCGTGGGGTGAATAGATACTCCTAATTATTGAAGTGGAAGGAAATAATGATTGAAACCAGTGAGATCAACAATATTGTTGATCTTTGAGTTGGCTGTAATTTTGGGTGTTATGAATTTAGATTTGGTGGGAGATATTATCAGTCCAAAGACCTTTTTATAGTAAGTTAAAAATTCACAAATCTTTGTTGTATTGTATGAGGATCCATTTGTTAATATAATTATGTCATCGGCATATATTAGACATTGAATATGAATATTTGTTCTTGACTGATAGTATATTGTCTGGTTCGATTATTGTATGGTAACCAAATTGAAAGAGGTCTACAATAGTTGATGAAATATGTCAAACTGTGTTATAGTTATACATATATTCAGGAAAATTTGGGTACGAAACCCAAATGCCGTGTACCATTTTAACAATCTGCAGGAATGTTGGTCCATAGACCAAATATTATATTTCCAAAGTTTTAAGACATCATCAAGAAGATCAAATTCAATAAATAAGTATATATAATCTCTTTGGGAGACACTAATTAGGCCGTTAAACTTAATTACATTGTGCGGTCAGGTTTTTGGTGAGTTGCCTCGTGAGGTGAGAAAGTTGGCCACGACTTGCCCCTTAATTGAATTGTGAGGTTTAAACTTAATGTCATATTCCCCGAGCTTGATGCTCCATTTAGTCAACCGGGCAGACGCATCAGGTTTTTTTAACACAGTTTTGAAGAGGAATGACGTCTTGACTGTGATTGTGCGAGCTTCTCTAAGTTAAGGTACCATATCTCAGCATCAACCAAAATCCTACTTGTGTAGTAGATAGGTCGCTGAACACCTGTCGATTCCCGAACCAAGACTGCACTAACAAAGAAAATTGAAACAGATAAATACAAGAACAATGGGTCTCCAACCACCGGGGCCGATAGTAGCTCCGACAATGTGAGATAGTTTTTTCATTCCTGAAATCCTTGTTGCACTCCTCTGTCAAAGTGAAATTTTTAGCCCCTCAGAGAATTTTGAAGAAATTGTGGCTTTTATCAGAGGTTATGGAGATAAAATGAGGCAGTGCTACTAAACGTCCCATTAGACACTGGACCTCTTTGACGTTCCTTGGTGGTGCCATTTGTATAACTCATTGCAACATGGTGGGGTCGAATTTAATCCCCCTTTAAATAACTACATAGCCTAAGAATTTTCCGCTGCGTATGCTGAAGGAGCATCTCACCAGGTTAAGCTTCAAACTGAATTGTCGTAGTAGGTCCAACACGGTTTGAAGCACCTTGAGTTGCTTATCAGCCGTGTGCGTTTTGACGATCATGTAATCAATATACGCCTCCATATGCTTTCCCAAGTGCTCGTTGAAAATATGATTCACTAGATGTTGGTATGTGGAGCCTGCATTCTTTAAACCGAATGACTTCATGGTGTAAAGTACAAGCCTTGTTATGTTTGGAACGTCGTGTGCTCCTCATCGGATGGGTTAAGGCGAATCTGATTATAGTCTGTTGCATCCATAAAATAAAAGAATTCACAACGCGAGGCCAAATCCACCAGTTGATCAATACGAGGTAGAGGGAATGCATCTTTGGGGAACGCTTGATTCAGATTGGTGAAATCAATGCATATGCGCCATTGACCCCCCATTCCCCTTATTTTTTACCAACGCTGGGTTTGCTACTCAGACTGGATATTGTGCTCGTCGAATGTGCCCAAGCTGAGAGAATTTGCCTACCTCGGCGCTTAAAGCAGGTTGCTTCTCAACAGAATAGGAACCTCATTTCTGCCGCACGAGCTTGGCATATGAGTTAATTTCTAATTCATGGCAAATAATAGAGGGATCGACCCCTGATACATTGCTAGCGTCCCATGAAAAAATATCCAAGTTTCTTCATAGTATTTCAAGTAGTATAAGTAGAATTCAAATTGTTACCTAATCGTAAATTATGTTCATCTGCCACTAATTCCTCCTCCGAGTCTGGGGGGACTTCGTTGGGTTGCTCCATTTCTCTAGGGTCGTCGAAGAGATCGAGCGAACGTGGTGCTCTGCCTATTTTTTACACACGCTTCGCTAGTTAATTGTTATCGGATAGGTTTTGTTGGGTCAACCGTAACTGCATAACACGTCATGGCAGTCCGTTGACTTCTTTTGTTGATGTCGACCGCGTTCCCCACTAAGTATTTTATACATTATCTGAAAGTGAACGGGGTGGCCTCCTACGATCGTAGCTGGATTTGAAGATGATATTGGTCGAGTTATCTCCATCTATTAAGACTTGAGTTACCATTACTCCCCCAATGTCCAAATTCATTGTTAATGTGTCATCATGTGGCGTGCTAACCCCCCTTCCCCCCTTTAGATCATCGTCATTAAATGTAAGGTCAACAACAAGATATCGGTAATTATGGTAAAAAGAAGCTTCAACTACCTATATTACGTGGTCGATCCTTGCTCGTTTGTTAGACTTGAAGTCGCGGCCTACCTCAGATTTTCCTCTAGTAATGGTGAGTAGCGATAACGAGCTACCACTAGCATTAGAAATTGAATTACTGGCCACCTCAGATTGCCCTCCGGCGACTGTGAACAACGAAGCTAGGGTGCCACTGCCATTATTCCCCGAGTCTTCAGTTACCTCGTAATACCCCCCTGCAATGGTAAACAGTCATTGTTGTTTTCCTGCATATGCTCGGGTATCGTTGCGGGGTTTTTCCTCATTGGCTGGTTATGTTTCCCCCATCTGCTCAGGCTGGTGATGAGGATCTTGCTGTTTAATGAACTAGACGAATTCATAATTATTTATCAATCTTTGAATATCCTCTCTCAACTGCCAACATTTGTCAGTTGGGTGACCGTGGTCATCGTGGTAGGAGCAAAAATGTCTATTTGATCTTTTAAAATTGGGTGCGCTCATCACTTGAGGGGGACTAATACTTTATTTTTCCCTCCGTTCTATCATAAATGATTGAGATGGTCTCACTCAGTGGGGTTAACTTTCTGAAGGGGTTCTCATAGTGCGTTGGTCGATAAATAATATCCCGGCAAGGCCCATAATCTGTTTTTTCGGTCAAATGACCCTCATTTAGGATCAGAAACATGTCTATTCGGTGAGTCCCATTTCTTGGCATCATCTACTCTGATGAAAATGTTTGTCCGAACTAGCAGATCTTCTATCTTTTCCGTCGGGAATCTGATTAAGTCAGTGTAGAGCTCCCTTCGTCGGTCGAGGCCTCTCTTGAAGGAGACAACAACCATGTTTTCCTCTAGCTATGGCAAAGCATTCATAAAATGGATAAAAGTTTTAACATAACCTCTTATTTGGTAGATGTCCATAAGTGAGTCTATCTTACGTTGGAGTTCCTTGTTTCCCATAAATCTCTATCTGAAAGCTCTCTATAAACCTGTGAAATCATAAATAGACCCTTTGGAAAGACTGTTAAACCAGTCCAACGCATTACCCTTGAGAGTCATAGACAAAGCTCGACAAAGCATAGCATCGTCGGGGTTAAAATTCATCATCATTTTGCGGAAATGGTCAAATTTCCTAGGTCGCTAAGCTTCGAGGACTTTTTCCATGAACGGAGACTCCCTGAGAATGTAGGTGGACATCATTGGCCATACTTGATTATATTGTAAATCCTCATCCTCCCTTGTCTTTTTTGAAGTGTTGGGTTGTATCTCCTGCCGTGGTTCCTGCTCTTTAGAACGCTTTTTGCCCCCACTTTCTCCTTCTCCTTCTATCTTATCCTCACGCTTGGGATATCGATCTCCTCAGTTAACCCGGCTAACATCAAGACCAGATTGGTGGTTTGCACGGCTGGTTCCTTGAACTTTGGTCATTAATGCGTACAGTGCAGCATCCATCTCGACTATGATAGTGTGCATGGCCTGCTCCCTGGTATCCCACTCACATGTTATCATAAGGTGTTCCTGTTACAGGTGTTGAAGCTGCTGTTCCATTTGTTGGACCATTGTTTTTTGTCAGACTGTCACCTACCACTTCTTGTATAGTGGGGAACGCTACCTTTCCCGGTACATGTGGTATGGTATATGATTCGATTACGACTGTCGGTTGTCCTACTTTGGGTATTACCTTAACGTGAATTGCTTCCACCACATCTAGGCTGATGGCAGTGATTCGAATGAGCTGATCATGTCCCATCAGTGGATTTGCAGCAATTCTCTGGTGGCCAGTTCTCACGCTCTTCTCCGAAATGTCCCTCTCGATCTTTGATCTGGTTACTACCATGGTTAAGAAATCTTAGTACTAAGCGCTTTTATTTCATTCCCACAGGCGACGTCAAACTTGTTATGAGAAATTATAACAAAGATAATGCCAAATAGAATATCTTATTAATCAGAGAAGAAAATATACATCTTTTGTTTTTTATCTGCCTATTTATATTGTCTCATAAGAGTTACAGTTTATCATTGTATACATGATCTCACTAATTACGCGCGTAGACCAAATTTAAAATAATGGTCCTAAATTTACGGCTTGTACTCTAGTTTTTATGCGTTTCATGGGTTGACTAGTCGACTGGTGTTGAATGTAACCATTTTTCTTACTTTCTACTTTGATAACTGACCTCGACCAGTTTTGTATTTGTGTATCATTGTATTGTAATATTTGCTCGATTATGCTCTTCCTTGGTAAAGGCCCATCCATTTACCTCTTATGATAGCTCTTTGTTTGACCTCTATTTTCGCTCGGCTTGATAACCTGCTTGGTTTAGTATACACTCAGTAATATTCTATGCTCAGTAAAGTGTCTGCTCGATCCCTCTTTTATAAGATAGCTTCGACATCTTTATCTCCTTCTTTATTGTTGTTGCGAGTGCTCTTTACTGCCTGATAGGATATTGGTTATCTTATATGGATACGGTCACCCCTCGGGTTGGTCTCGGTTTCTTGATATTTTCTATTGTACTTGTGCACGGTTTTAATTTACCTTATGTTTAAACAGAAATAGCTCGGTTCGGTATTGTTCACTCATTCATGCCATTTTTCATCTGCTCTTATGTTTTTTGGTCTGTTAGTTGGTATAAATACCTTCATCAATGATCAAGTTGAAAAATTCACAAGTTCTCACTTGGTGTGAAAGTTATAATATGAGTTTAGAAGGTTACAATAGTTTACCTAATAAGTAAGGTTATAACACAAACAAGAACTTGTGAAGTTTTTTATTAATCATAAAATTAATGAAGTTAGGTGAGAACTTCAAAATGTCTCACCTAGTATGGAAAGTTTATAAACTAGTTAAAAATTTGTACAATTCTCACAATATATAGAAAAATATAAGACATTTTTAGAACTTGTGAAGTTCTCATATAGTCCATCATCGGTACAACCAAGTTAAGAATATTACAAGTTCTCATTGTATTATTTAAGGTTTATCCAAACATACAAGAATTGGTCTTTCATTTGTACTCTTATTTAACAATATGCAGTAAAATATACAAATATTTACCAATAGTCATCGTTCTTACATCTTTTTGTATCTGAGCAATGGAAAAGAAGTCGACAACGAAAGCAAGAAGCCATCAAGATAACAAGAGACGATCGATTTTATAGATTAGAGTCTGGCGATTCCAATTCCAGATCTTACTTTCAATGCAAGTGCAATTGTTTATATGGGTTTTGAAGGATAAAATATGTTATCTATTTATGAAGGAAGATGTTTTTTAGAAATAAAGAGAAAAACTTAGTGTATGATGAAACATAATATCAGAAAAATATAACTAGTATATATTCTTTATTACCTCTATTTATAGTTTAGTACTTGTGAATATACATAATAGTAGATAAAGATGATATAAAATTTATTTATATTATCTCTCCAATACTTACTTTAACTCATAAGGTCCAATACCTCTTTAATCATATATCTCGTGTCGGGTAAAGATCATAACCATATTGGAATCTTAAGGCTAAATATCTATAATATCATATTTGTGGTTTGTATCCACGATCATATATCAATTTAATATAGACTATGTGTTCCATTAGGCTCCCTTAGTTACCGATGGTCCAAAATACTTATTACAAATTTAATTTAATTAATAAAATTCTAATTGCAAGAGTTTGGATACTCCAAATCTCTATATATGAGGCATTTCAATTCAACATGTCCTTATAATCTCCAACTCGAATCCCCACATGAAATGAAGTATATCCACCAAATTGTGTAATATATAATATTATTGTCAACTGTCCCATAAATGAAATTATCCTTACCATTGAATGCATACTCTAAATGACATGAACCCATGATCATTATGTGTCATTTTCGAATTTTTCTTATTGTACTTAATTGGGATTATGAATTTTACATAATGTACAATATATATAAGTGCAAATTAAGTATTATAATTTCTTGACTTCGTCGTATATTAACTTAAGCTAAAGATAATGCAATATGAACTTAAAGTAAATGTTTAATTAAAAACAAACTCTCACTAAATCTGAATAACTTCTAAAATAAGAATGCTCACATGCTGTATTGTTCATGAAGACTATGGGTATTGAATTTTAGTAAAGTAAGATAGAAAAATAAATATAAATCTTTATATTTTTTTTTGTAATCATAACTAAATGATGAAATTTATCTTTATTTGCTATATTATCATTTTCTTGACTATAAGAAACTAAACGTCATATTCTTATTGGATGTTAACAATTGTGTTACAAATTTTATTCTCATAAATATGAAGTTGTAAAATACAGAATTTGATCTAACAACCATTTAACCTATAAATTCATGGCATTTGAATAATCTCTTCAATTCTATGACTTTTGTTATGTTAACATATGATGTTTCCTTATAGAATACCAGATGACCTATGTTTTAATGTAGAAGGGTCAGTCCATGGAATAATTAAGTATTTACTTAAGATTCTTATAATAAATGTTATACCATATGTTAAACCATCATATGCATTGTCAAGATTTCAATTTCCAAAACATATGACATCTTTTGTACCTCTTAAATTTCTAAATTTGTTTTAAGATATTTATTGAGAAAGCTTATCTCAATCAAATTAGAGGCTTTTCATTTCCATTACCATAATTTTTAGCATGTTATCAATGTATGTCTTATGTGATAAACCTATAAAATCATCAAACATAGATCTCATGACTCTACGTTCATAACATATAAGATGGATCATCTAGAAACTTCACACTTAATTTCTTGATTAGAAATTCCTTATTGGCATGCATCAAGTCACTATAATTATAGTAATAAATATATTCACAACAAGTAACTAAAGTTTGAATCTACTCCCATTAAGTTTTTATGAAATCATAATACTCTACTAAAATAATCCTAAAACCAAAATGTATTACACCTTTTATATGTTATGATATTATTAATAAAAATCTTAAACAAAAATATCATAAATGAATTTCAAACTGCTATATACTGTTGACTCAATGAAATTTACATATGATTGTTACAAACATGTTAATCTTCATGCGAGCTGATTAAATATTTCACATGTCACATTCAACTAATATAGCCATCGAGCTGTAATACATATATCAAAGTTTTCTTAATGCTAAATTTCAAAAAGACATGATCTCAAAATTCTTTTAATGAAACACGTTGATGAAGTGTGTAAATTATATTATGATTATCTTGAAATAATATTTTGTTTGACTAAATTAAAGATTTTCTTAAAGGGTTAATATTTTCATATTGAATTAAGTCTATTTGGTGTAACGTCTTCTCTATATCTTATCATTTTACCTTAGAATTAAGCATAATCTAAATAAGATGCAACAAACTAGTCTATTTTCTTTAGATAACGAATATGAACTTAAACTAAACTATTTCATATCAATATTTCATTCTTGTTATAATAATTCATAGTTGAGAATTTTTATTTTTATTGTGTTATGGAACGTTAAACTAAATTTTTATAATGTTAAAAAATAAATTAAGCATCATTTTTTTACATCACAAGATTTTTAATTTTCTTATAAAACTATTTATAATGTTACAAAACTTAATCTAGATTTTTATATTTTACCGCAAATAATCTAAATATTATTGTAGAAGTCTTTATGATATCAAATAAGGTAAAACTGGATTCTTTTGTTTCACCATAATGTTTTTAATATATTTGTAGAAAATTGTATAATGTCACATAAGTTGAGACTATATTCCTCTCTTTCACCGCAAAGAATCTTAATATTATTGTAAAACTCATTATGATATCATTAAAGCTCAAACTGGATTTATTATTTCATCATAAATATCACAATATTCTTTTAGAAATATTTAACCTAAAATAAATACGTAGTATTTCATTCCTCTATGTTTGTGGATCTTTACGAACTAATATACTAACTTTAATTTGCCAATGATGTCGAGTATTTTTTTATGAATAACTACAAGTTTTAATATTTAAGTAAGGATTTGGACGTTGATTTAAAAAAGAACTAATCATTCTTACGATTAGATGATGATCAAATATGTAAGATCAAATCCTTTTTGTTTGAATTTGAATGAATCATGTATGCTTTTTTCCACGATCCAAATTATCGATGATTACTTTCCCTCAAACTAAATACCCTCAAAATTATTAGATTATCGCAAATCTAAATTTGGTAATGGTATATAGGCTGAAATATTTAGAATTAAATATATACTAAATTAAGAATATTATTATGGGAGACTTCCATATAAGTGACAAAATTTGTTCTAAATCAACATTTGATACCAAACAAGATGATTATCCAAATTTGGTATCAAGCATCTACAAAAATACTATAATACCCTCTTTATAATATTATCGAGTAACTTGTAACAAAAAATAAAAAATAAAATTCTAAAGTTCGTATCTTTTGATTTATAATTCCAAAAATAAAACCGAAACCACCATTGTTTTTATATTTACGTGACGAACGAAACAAGTGGTCTATATGATATGTTTCGGAAAAAAAAAATTAAAACTGCTTAAAAAATAATTAGCAGTTTTAATTTTTTAAAAGTTCTAACTTCATTTTTTTAGTATTTTTCATTTTTTTCATTTTTTTAGCGTTTTTAATTTTTTTTCCGAAACATATCAAATAAACCATTTGTTTGATTTGTCTTGTAAATATAAACACAACAGTGATTTTGGTTTTATTTTTGGAATTATAAATAAAAAATATAAACTTAAAAAAACAAACTTATTTTTGTTGTTATTTGTTAGAGAATGGTAAGTTAGGTATTTTCAAAATATTTGGTATTAAAATGGTTTAATGAGCTTTTATTAGGTCATAATAGGAGATAGACATTTAGGAGTGGACCAAAAAGGAATTATTGACTTATTTTGGTATTATAATGGAAATAACCCCATTATTAATGTATTGGACTCTAGTTTTCCATTGTTAGGCTTATAAAGTTGTGCTTGTGTTGGATATCTCTAAATATAAAAAAATATCAAACATAATGTTCTCTAGTTTTAGAGTTAATGTATAATTTGTAATAAATACCTCCTAATAAATTGGCTTGTAAATAACTATTTTACATTAACTAAACAACACATGTCATTATATTCTTCACCGAACTATCACATGTCCTTTTAGTGGCAATACAAAAAACGTAATTCTTTTACTTACTTTGGGCTTGAAAAAAATAGAATTTGTCAATTACTTCCAGTCATGATAAAAATATGTATAATAGAGCCAAAAGACATATATGAACAATATATATGTTATCATGACCCTTTATACATAAGAACGATTTAAAGATAACCTTATGAATTTATTCTAAAAATTTCATTGCTTTGTATGCACCTAGTTTTATTTATTTGGCATGTTCTTCTTTGATATATCCAACACATATATGAATAGTTAGAATAGTCAAAAGGGTTTTAAGTACCTTAAGAAACTAGTTTTTCAATGTTCTTATGAGAGATGTGACATGAATTCTTGTGAAAAATGTATAATAAATTGTCACATGATTTAAACTTATTTTATCATACAATACACAATTATTTATAATGTCATTGTAAAATTTAATTATTGTACTATATATAACTTATGCATTTTGTGATTTCTCTATTCATGAATAATCATTGTTTGTATATATACCATCACTTAATTTTGGAAATTTAATATATATATCCTGAATGAACATGAACTATGATGGTTGCATACGTATGAATTCATCAAGTGAAACTAAAAAATAAATTAAAATAAGGATCAGACCAAAGGTGTAAAATAAACTTTATTGTCTGAACTGAATCTTAAACCTCTCACAATCCTTTGAAATTTGTCGTAGGTTTTTTAAGAAATAATTCAACATGGATTCTAAATTACACTTAACATTCTTCAGATCTAAAGCTTAATACAATTTAAATAGTCATGCATGTGCTAGCCCTACTCACTAAATTTAATAATTATTCTCATATACCAAATGTTTGACCTTCATGTGCCGTTACAGATATTAAAAAATTTGGTCACCGAAAGGTTTTCATGACTAGTTAGTAGCATCTCAGACTCTAAACTATTTGACCCGTTAAAATCTTGGCATGACTAGTCAATACTACTTCAAACTCGAAGCTATTTGGGCATAATATGGTTTGACCGCTTCATGTTTTGGCTCGACTATGACAATGATCGATATATCAAATTCCACATTATTTACTTCTTCCTAATACTTTGATAGGATTAGACAGACTACCATCATAGGTAGATGCATATGTGCTTTTCAAACAGAATTTTGAAGCTCCTTAAAATTCAAACCCGGTTGAAAATCTTGCTTACGAGATAATCGACTAGTAAAAAATAGAAAGATTGTGGAACTGTTACTCATGCATGTACTTTTCTTTGGTCCTTTGGAAAAAAAGATTTTTTCTCTCAAAGTTATGGTCAATGAAGCCGTGAACGAGGCAGGTGCAAAGACAACAAATGTCAATACTTTCATGAGTATAACCATAATTTGCTCGTAGCTCGATTAAGCATTAAACAATCGGTTTGATATGAATTTATCGCTTCAACAACCATTTCAAACATCTTTTTGGAATAGTTCAAGTGCAAGTTTCCACGACTCATACACAATAATACATCAGTAGTAGACAAGCATTTCAAAGTATAGTCATTCATCGATCCTCACGCAATGACTATGGAGACTACTGATACATGTATTAATTATAAGAGTTTTCTCCATTAAATCTATATTGAATGTTATAAGCTTTTATATAGAATTTAGCCTAGTATTGCTTTACAAATTTTAACCTAATAAAGTTGAACTATAACTTAAAAAAACACTAACAACAACTATACCTAACAAATATCTAACAATTAAGCTTAAATCCGTAAAGATTGGATAACAATTTTAGCATACGTAAATATAATTATTATCTTCATTGTAAAAGTCAATATCTAAACGGCAACAATATATGTTCCAAAATATTTTGTTATTTTCTTCCCAATATATTTTTATATCTTTAACATACATCCTTCACGTTGTTTTTATTTATTTTATGTTATTTTATTGTCTTTTATGACTACAATATTTTTTATTTTTCCTGTTCCGTCGTTACAACTTTGTCATTTATTAATTTTTTTCATCGAATTAAAATTTAATTCTATATTTTATATTTTAGTACAACTCGTTAACACTTATATTATCAAAACTATTTAGAAAAAAAATGATATTGTGCATATCAAATTTAAAAGATTAATATTAAAGTAAACATTATAAAAATAGTTCAAAGTGATTACACATATTTTGGTGTATTTGATAAATACAATTGTAAAATAGTTACTCAATAGATAAACATTTAGAAGATAAAGGTAATACTATTAGAATTTTATATAATGAAATAAGTTTTACAAGATAAAATTAGGCTATTATCTATACTACTCACTATGTACTTACAATGCAACTTTTATACAAGAGAAGAAGATAGACACTGAGTACGCGAATATAAGAGGAAAAGGCTAAAAACCCTCTCAAGTCACTAGTCTACGACACCTGTTGCATTCGTGCCACTACCTTTCAAGTGTTCCCAAAACGAGTCATTTGTGTTTCAGATAGTTGCATTTTTTCCACTGGCGCGTGCAAAAGTACATACGGTCACTCTTATTTCCTTTCCAAAAATACCCCCGTTCAGTTTGACCCCTTTGCTTTTAACTTTTTTACTTTTTTACTCTAACTTTTTACTTTCCCTTTTAATTTTTTATTGCCCTTTTTAATATTTTACCCATATTACTGTATTTACCCACTGTTATACTGTGCCCCATTTATTGAGAATAAATGGACCCGTTTTGTTTTAACCCAGTTCCTTTCATTGTCCCTAAACGAATCAAAACCATACACAAAATTCAACAACCTCTCGAGATTATCATCCGAAGCATCATCTTCATACTCAATTCAACATTATAAATTACTAAAAAAGAATTTCAAAATGAAGGAGATAAAAGCATCCTCACATCAACAGAGGATATCAAGTAGCCTGTGATGATAGAGAAACATACTAATATATAATTAAAGGCTTATAATGAGACCATCACTCGAACCATCTGGTCTGATATCTCTCTTGTGCACTGACACTGAAGTTCCATAAACTCCTCTTCTTCGCCATTTTTCTCAGTTTAAGCTCCATTCTCAGATTTAATTTTTATTTTGCCTCTCCTTTTGAATGCATAACCACTCCTACTTTTTCCTTGGCCTGTACATTTTCTAACGAACTTTCGTTTTCTACCAATTTAGATTGAGTTTAACAAAATTACCTTCACCTTCGCCTCTCAGTTTTCGAACTTTGACTAGTGGTGGAGGCAAGTCGCCACCGATCAAATTAAAATTCGTCCTCTTCGTGGTTTTGGCCGGTTCCTGAAAGACTGGACCCGTATCAGACCAGACATTAGATTAGCAGGCTCCACTTCGACTTGATGAATTTTGGATCCATTAGAACTCTCGACTTGGGATTTGGTAACTGGAGAATCGTCAGATTCAAACACGAGTGAGCCTTTGTGGACTCGTGACAAAGAAGGTGTCCTCGAAAAAATCCAGCCGGTATAGCATCGAGCGAACCAATGGAGGATATCGTGCAGGGTAGATCGGACAGTCGCCGGATCTGGAACGGTAGAGAGGAAAAACCGGAGAATGAAACGGTTTTTTTGTTGGAGATGGTTCCGGTATCTGTTTCTCTAGCTTGGGAAAAGATTGTTTTAGAAGTTTTGAGTGAGAAGAGCGTCTATTGGAGGTTGTGTGTTTGGTGGATGACGTAGTGATAGGATACTGAGGAGGTGGCTGTCGTCTTTGTTGCTTCCGTGGTGGTGGTGAAGGGTTTGGCTCACATGGAGGGGTCGCAGAAATGTGAAAACCTTCGAAATTTGACTCGGAGGTGTTCACAATTAGGTCATGAAAAGAACTGGTTAATACAAAACGGGTCGGGTTATTCTTAATAAATGGGGCACAATAGGTAAATGGATTTAACAGTGGGTAAATACAGTATTATGGGTAAAATATTAAAAGGGCAGTAAAAAATTAAAAGGGAAAGTAAAAAATTAGAGTAAAAAAGTTAAAAGCAAAAGGGTCAAACTGAACGGGAGTATTTTCGGAAGGGAAATAAGAGTGACCGTATATGCAACAGAGTGGTGTATATTGGGGGTACCACGTGTCATCTTTCTGTGCTTTTGCACGCGCCAGTGGCAAAAATGCAACTATCTGAAACACAAATGACTCGTTTTGAGGACACTTGAAAAGTAGTGGCACGAATACAACAGGTGTTATAGACCAGTGACTTGACCGGATTTTTAGGCTAAGAGGAAAACGACGACATGTTTTGTTTGATAAGACTGATGACGACGATGCCGAGACAAAATGCAGCGACCTAATCCCCGTTTGAATGTCTTCTGTTGTAGACTAGTATTGGAATTGGAAAGGAAAGTATAGTCTAGTCCTAAATCTAGAATAGACGCGGTGGGTGGTCCATTAATAGCAGTAAAACTATATACCACTCTTCTAGAAGAAGACATTATTAAAATCACGCGTATATCTTACCTACTTTGTTTCCATTTTACAATTTTGGGCCCAAATTAGACAACCAGCCCTTTTTAATAAAAATTATAGCTGTGAGTCGAAAAGTAAAGTCATTGTTTTGGATCAAATTAACTCGTCGAATCTTGATTTCATTTTTTTTTAGAATGTTTTGAAAATCTAAGCTCTTCTAATTAGTTCTAAAATAACATTTAGTTCTTAGGCGGTGATTTATCATTTAATTATCTATATGAAATAGTGGGTTAGAAATTTATGATTAATCACCCTTGTATCAAAAAAATAAGTAGTGTTATTTATAATGATCATTTTTGTTAGTTTTATTTTACAATTGTGGTCATTTTTGTTTATCCCGATTTATTTATGTGATTATTCGTGAGTGACCACATATGCAAAACGAAACTAATAAAATTGTCGTTTTGATATAAAAAGAATATTAGTGGTTTTTTACATTCAAATGACTTATTCCGGTGACTAATCATGATTTTTAATCTCTAGAATCTAAAAATTTAAAGTTAGAAATAAGTATCTCAACCATAATATAGGATAAAAATACCTTTAAACTATAAATAAACTCTTCAAACAAATAGAATTTTTTTATTTCGAGACTATTTCACCTTTTTCTCTCTAGTTCCTAGCAATTGTTAAATCCAAAAATCAAACTCAAGATGCAAAATTGAATTTAACCCTGATTACAACATCTCACGTCTGTCTAAGCCGATAAATCAACCGAAAATCTCACATATATCTCTCTCTCTCTCTAATTATTTTTTTCTCAAAACAAAAACATGGTGAAACGAGGATCCTCAAAAGGCAAGAATGGAGGAAAAAGTAAGAAAACAATACTTAAAAAGTAAAATTTATGATCATTCTTTCTTTAAAATAATGTTTTTTAATAAGAAAAACTTATGTAGTTGGTTAAGGGTATTTAGGGTACTAAGTGGAAGTTAAGTACCAAAATTAGATGCTAGATAGGTATTATTGATACTTGGGATATTAAATAGGTATTGAGTATGGATTTAAGTACGGTTGGGTCCATTATCCTATTTTAAAACTAGGTTTATATTACTATTTTTTTTAAAATTGAATAAAATAATTTTTAGCTTGTTTGCTCTTTATTTTATACCTTTAAAAAAATACTTAGTTTAGGTTATTTACTTCCTTTTTTATTTTAGAATCAACATTTTTTATTCGATTTTAATATTTTTTTTTCTATTTTTATCAAATATATAACTTTTTTACGTGTATTTACTATGATTTTATCTATTTTTATATGAAATATATAATTAAGACATTGATACTTTATCTAATTATAGGTTTTGATTATTTATGTAGTAAACGTTGATTATGTTATTACTTAGGAATTCTGGATGAATGTTATATATGGTTATAAACCAGTATATTGTTTAGAATATCTCATTCATGGGAATAATAGTAACTAATGGTAAAAAAGGAAAAAACTTGCTGAAACTCAAGACAAGAACAACAAAGATAAATTAGGACAAAAAATAAGTCAACAACTACCTGAAAATGTAACTATTGTTTGGATTCTAAGATTAAAACCTTAATAATCAGTAAGGTTATTGAAAACAATATAGACTCTATTCAAAATTAGTACAAATACTGCTAGTAGTAATCAACAAACACTAAACTATAAACTCGTAGGATTTCAAGGAAATAAAACCTCATTTTCAAACAACCTATTGTTAATAGAGGAAACAAATCTAGAAATTATTGAAGCTATTCACTCAATTGAGCTTGGGATTAGATTTAGCTTCATAAATGATACTTGTGATGAAGATCAAACAAATGAATCTATTAAACCAACAATGATTGGTAGCTTACCAGTGACCCCAACATACAACACACCCGGAATAAACCTTGAATTCACTAAAATTACTCCCAAAAAATAAAATAATGCTAAATATAAAGTTAAAAAGGCAGTCAATAACCCTCAAAAGGTCACAAAAAAAACTTACCTTCTCTAATTCTAAATGACTATAAAAATATTTAATTGGAATTCAAAGGTGTAGGTAACAAATATATAATAAGAAGGCTAAAATAAATAAAATGAACTGAAAACATACACTTTCTGGCCTTACAAGATCCTATGTTGCTTAAAACAGATTAAATCGTATTCTAAAAACTCTTGGTTTCCACCAAGGAACTACAAACTTGAATAATAAAATGTGGATTTTCTGGAAAAATGGTTTTATGATGGATGTTAGTTGTAATCATGAGCAACAAGGATATCATGATCACTATTATTTATGGAAAGTGGTCGAGGATTAACATAATTCCCTTGGGGATAAAATGAGAAATTTAGCTAACAATCCACTAGATTGGATTGTTATGGGTGATTTTAATTGTATAACTAAAGCTTCCGAACAAAGTTCATGTGCTACATTGTGTTTAAGAAGTCTCGATGACTTCAATAACACAATCTTGGATTGTGATCTAGATGATTCTAGGTTTGTTGGCTCCCCATATATATTGTCTAATAAACGAAACTATAAAAGGTTGGATAGAGTTCTAATAAATAATCAAATGAGAAATTTCTTGAATAATATTCAAGTGAAACATTGTGTTAGAACTTGTTCTGACCAATGTTATATCATTATACGTATATCAAATCACCAAAAACATCCTTTAAATTTTTAAATATGTGAAAGTTACATCTTGTGTTCAACCAAATCATCAAGGAGTCAAAGGTGGCTCCATTAACTCGTCATCCTTTTCATGCCTTTTAGCAAAATCTTAAGAGACTGAAAGCTAAATTAAAAACATGAAACCAAAAGACCTTTAGCAACATCTTTAAAGATATTGCCAAAGCTGAGGCAGATATTTTTTATCTTGAAAATATTTACCAAAATTCTCAAAATCCTAAGGATAAGGTTAACTTATCCAAAGCTAATTTTAAGCTTATATTCTCTTGGAAAGAGAAGAATCTTATTGGGAACAAAATATTTGTATAAACTGGATTAGGCAATGGGACAAAAATACTGCATTGTTTCAAAATTATGTTAAGAAAAGACATAAAAAGTATAGAATAAAAGGTATTTTACATAATGATTTTTGGATTGAAGATCATAATAAAATTGGTGAATAGGCTATTGAATATTACAAAGATTTTTAACAAACTCAATTCTTGTTAATCAATTTGAAAACAACTTGAATATTATCCTAAATTTAGTCACTAAAACAGATAATATCTATCTAGAGGAAATCCCATCTGATATTGAAATAAAAAAATGTTGTTAAGGGTCTTAAAACTAATAGTGTTGTCGGCCCAAAATGAGTTCAATGCAACTTTCTACCAAACTTGCTGGCCCATTATTAAACATGATATTTGTCTTGCCATGAAAGACTACTTTGTTGGTAAATATGTACCTAAATGAATATACTCAAACTACTATATGCTTAATCTAAAAAACTGAGTGGAAAGACTATAAACTAATTAGTCTTTGCACTCTTTTTAATTGAATGTTGTTTAAAAGTTTAAATGATAAATTGATAACAATCCTCTCTAAAATTATATCACATGAGCAAGGAGGATTTGTTCATAGAAGAAATATCCTTGAGCGCATCCTTATATCTTAAGAACTTATTTATAATATAAAGAAAAAATCAAGAGGAAGCAACATCCTCTTGAAAGTTAACATGGCAAAAGCTTTTGATAAAGTCTATCATAGTTTTATCTTAAATGTTCGTAAAGCCTTTGGTTTCACAACTCTTTTGTTAATCTTATAAGAAGTGACATCAACTCTGTTCAGTTTTCTGTTATTACAAATGAGGATATAAAAGGCTATTTAAAGGACTAAATTGTATCACGCGGTGAGACTTTATATCTCTCAACCTTTTTATTATTACAAAAGAATACTTCATTAGAGGTATAAATTTGCTTTTCAATAAATACCAGAACATGAAGTATATAACTAGAAATAATCTCAACATAAATTCTCTAACATTTGCTAATGACTTTGTCATCCATACAAATGGTTCTAGGCATAATATTAACAGATTAAACACTTTTTTAATATGCTACCAAAATTTATATGGTCACTCCATTAATAAAGGCAAATCAAGCCTGATTGTTTCATCAAATATTAATAATTAGAGATTTAAGTATATTGAAGATGCCACTAGTTTTAAAAACAAGCATATACCTTTAAAATACTTACGTATTTCAATTCATAATAGTAACAAGTCTAGTCTTTATGATGATTTAGTTAGTAAAGTAAGATATAGAAAATATGAATAGGATGAGCATATTCTTACAGGGCTAAAAAACACAACAAAAGCCTTAATTTAGACTATTGGAACTCATTATTTAAACCTTACAAAGAAAGTGATCTAAATGTTAGAAAATTTCTAACTACATACCATATTCTCATGTAAGCTATGGTATAAATTTTGTGAAAACAAATCTATTTGGACAAGGTATATGCACTCAAATATCTATAAAAACTAACATCCTATTAAAATTAACTAAAATACTAAATGTTATGTTGACTTTACCGTTAGCTTGTGGGTGATATGGTGTTGAGAAATATTGTTATACTTTAGACCTCATGCAGAAAGTTATCACGATGGTGTTTTGGAATTGCGGTCGGTTATCCGTCATCAAGAAATGGGGGATTCCAAAGGCTCATTTTATTGTCGAATGGACCAAAAGTATTATCATCAATGTTAATCGATTAAGAAAGAGAGAAGATACATTGGATGATTAAACCAATCATACAGTTAAGAAATCTATAACATATAGAACATCTAGAATGAGACGCTATCAAACATTATCGAAGGCTTTCATAAGGTCGATCTTAAGAGCTGTTATGGGTCATTTTCCTTGGTATGGTAGTCATGGAGAAACTTCCGTGAGAGAATGATGTTATATGAAATACTACGACCAATAATGAAGGTCGATTGGAAGAATTTAATAAATGAGGGGAGGGAATCTTAATCATGTTGGTTAAGATTTTAAAAATGACCTAATAGATTACGTTACAACACGCAATAAGTGTGAATGATCATTTATATAGTTTAATCACTTCAAAATTCATTTACTTATTATGTTTTATCCTTCGTCCAAAGCCTTTATTAGGATCCTGATCCTTTGGTTGAACGAGATTTAATTTCTCAATTGCTCGAATCTTATATTCAGATAATTTTCATTCTTATCAATAGCCGAAAAAAATCATTGAAAATTAATTAAATAATTACTATCTAAATATTGTTGATTATATTTTTATTTTCTTATGAATGCATGGTGAATCTTATAAAGTATTTGTTGAAGCATGTATGGTGATTGATAATAAACATCCAATTCTATAGTATACCAAACTGTTTTGCAACCAGTTTTGGATGGAATCCTAAGTGTCTTAAAATACATTGGTAAGTAGGTTTTCTACTATAGCCGGACTAACCTTAGAGACTCCATCAAATTAATTTTTATTAACCATGTTCCCTAGATATGTTAAAACTTTTCGTCGGCCAAAACCTCCCTTGAAGATAAAAATCTCTATTTGAAGAGATAAACATACATGAATAAATAGTAGGTTACTATAGTTATTTGGACTTTGTGATATGAAATTATGGACTTGATTCATATTTGAATCATCTGAGGCTCTTCCAGAGTGGCAAGAAGCGCCATACATATATTTTCTTTTGAAGTCAAAACCAAAATGAAGAATTGTAAAAATATGATTTTGACTTGGTGAGCAAAGAATAACTCAGTTAATATTTCAGATAAAAATAATTTGGCGTCATTGAGGAACAAATAGTATAGGCCTAAGCATTTTCAAGGCATCATTTTTCATTGGATACTTTAGCATGGAAGCCTTTTAGTAAAGATGATCAACTCCTTATATCATAGTAACATCATCTAAGACCTTGACAACTTCACAACCAGTGGTCAAATCAAGTAGGTCCATCTTCCAGGAAACCAAAGGAAAAAATCATTTGCTTCAACTGTTTGGGAATATATTGGTAAATCCAAACAAGGTTATGGGCATGAGGACCCTTCAAATGAAGTGAAAGTTTCTTCTAACTAAATGACTACCGATGAGGTAAAATTCTACACTAGCCAAGAGGTTGACAACCTAGAATTGAGTTATTCTGTTATGGCTTAGCTCCTTGAAAAATCATATATATTTGAAGGTTTAGTTTTTTGGTTTCAAGATGTAGGAGGAAAATTCTTTTAATGAGAACTTTGATGACTTCTCCAAAATAGTAATCAATTTGACAAACATTGGTGATGAGATCATTGTTGAAGATTAGAAAGTGATCTTTTCGAACTCATTGCCTTCTACGAATGGACAATTAAAGGATACTATTGGATACAATAAAGAAACAATATCGATGGACGAGTTGGAACTTGCAATTAGATCAAAAGAGTTCGAAATAATGCAGTGTCAAAGGGTTGGGATTTCTGGTAGTAGTCATAAAGCTTTATACATTAGAGAGATCAAAGAGAGAGATACCAATAAGGTCAAAGGAAAGTCTATATCGAAGCCATTAAAGTTGTTTGATAAGTCAAATATTAAATGGCACTATTGCAAGAACATGGGTCATTTCAGGAAAGAATGTCCTGAACGACTAAGAAGGGAAGGTGATTGTAGATCAGATCTGTGGGATGTTTATGTTGTTTTTGAAATATATGATTATATAAAGGTTATGTTGTACTCATCAAATGAAAGCCAAAGAGAATGAATTTTGGATTTTGGATTCTGGATTCCTATTCCGTATGAGTCCACACATGGAATGGTTTAACTAATTTAAAGAGAATAATGGAGGCACTATGTTACTTGGTAATAATAAAACTGGTAAGATAGCTAGAATTATATTTGTGAAGACTCTAATGTTTGATGGTTGTGATAAATTTCTAAAGAATGTGAGAATGTGAGGTATATTCTCGATCTGAGAAGATATCTAATTTATCTTGGCATGTTGGACAATGTAGGTTGTTTTATCAGAGTTGAGAATGCTTACATGAAAATTGTTAGAGATGTCACCACCTTGATGAAGCGGAAACTTTTCAATGAACTTTATTCCTTTACCACTGCTACTATTATAGGCACATGGGCCAACTTGTTTGGAAGGCCAATAGATGGCACAACCATATGAAGTAGTAGACTGAAACATGGGAGTGAGTCTGGATTATATGAGTTGCATAAGCAAGGTGTGTTCGGAAAATTCAAATCGAGTGGCTCGGAAAGTTTTCAAACATGTGTGTATAATAAAAGTAGCAGAGATAAGTATGCAGGATCCGAACATACAATAATTGGAAACCTTGACTACATACATACTGATATTTAGGGGTCTGCCAGGGTTAACTCTAATGGAGGTAATGGATATTTTATGTCAATCATTGATGATTACTCAAATAATCCGTATATTTATCTGTTGAAGTTGAAGGAAAAGACTTTGATAGGTTCAAGTAACAGAGGATCATGGTTGAAAACATGTTGGTTGATAAGTAAAGAAGTCCAGGACGAACAATGGTCTTGAATTCTGTGAAAATGAATTTACTGAAAACCGCAAATTAGAGAGGATCGTTCGACATAAAATTGAAAGTGAAACTCCATAACAAAATGATATTACTTAAATAATGAATATAAGCATTCTTGAGAGGGTGAGGTGCATGTTTTTTACTACTAAGCTCCCAATGCAGTTTTGGATAAATTAGTAATAACTTCATGTTACCTCATAAATAGATTTCCATCTACTGCGATTGACTTGAATTTCCCATATGGAGTGTGGTTCCAGAAGCCTTCAGATTATTCTACTATAAGAATGTTTGATTGCGTTCCTTATGCACATATCAGATTGGGACAAGTTGCAACCAAGAGACGTAAAGTTCATATTTAGTGGGTATCCAAAAGGTGTCAAGGGTTACAAGTTATGGTGCCTCAAAGTGGGTCCAAAAAAGTGTATGATTAGTAGAAATGTGACATTCAATGAGAAATATTATCCTGGTTTGGGTAGTGAATCGCCTGAATCCCAACATGATGGAAGTGATACACTAGAGATTGAGGTAGAATCACATAGATCAGAATCTGCTAGTGGCTTAAGGGGATCTGAGCCATCAAATGCACGTGGATAAGAAGGGTGTATGGATATAGAAGGTAACGAATCTCAACATGGCTACCAGATAGCAAAGGACAAGACCACAATCACAAATAAATTTAAAAGGTAAGACTGGACCAACAACAACATCCAATATTATAAGTATATGATGATTAAGTAACATAAAAATAAGTCATGACCCCCTCATAATACTAAAGAAAATCACGTGTATGTTTCTTCATCAAAATAATAAAGTTTGTGTACTCTCAATATAACCCAACACGACAAACACATGTCCATTAAAGGTTTCCACCTTTGAAGCTGATCACTTCATTTGTACAAACAGAACCCCATGTAAAAATCCATAATAATTGTTCCCTTAATGTCTTGAGAATGACGTTGCTCTATTAACAATATTTGGGTTTTGGCACCCCACAAAAAATAAAAAATACACGAGGAATATAAATTTGAGTGGATTATATGAAAATTAGTCTTCATCACTTAAGGGAGTCTAAACATCCATCTTAAAAATCAACAAAAAGGATAAATCTAAGTGGATGATTTCAAAATTAGTCCTCAACACTTCAAAGTTCAAGCTCACAATCAATAACGATCAACCTAATATCTTAAAGCGTTAAGTGTGTTGAAGCAAACATATTTAAAGAAACAAACTAATACTATGAGGGCTAATAGTTCATCCTTCATTTTTATTTGATTTTAAATTACTTACACTTTGACTTCACATATCAAAAGTAAAATTAAAATAATAATAATAATAATAAAGTTGTAGCCACGAGCAGTCTCTAACATAATTTTTTTTGGCATAAAGCATACAAAATCACAAACAACTTTAGACATTCACAAATAAAAAATGTAGTACATTTTGTAGTCCTTTCTGCATACTTTAAGAAATACTTGTGAGCTAATGTTTTATATCTAGAAGCAATGTAAATAAATCTATAAAAATCTAAATAAAAATTGAAGCAAAGAAAAGTATTTTTGAAGTAACGTCTAAATAACTCTGGTCGTCCATTACTTACTTATGTCCTATTTTTCCTTCAGCAAGATAAAATATTTTATCCTCAAAAGAAGTTTTGGTCGGTGAAGATTTTTTAACGTAGACAAGATTTAGGTTAGCACAAATTACTCTAAAGACGTTTCTATGATTGATTGGGCTAGAGTGGGAAGCCTTTCTACCAATGTTTTTAAATATTCATATGATTCTACTTGAAAGAGGTTACAATAAATTTTGTTATACTTTGAGATTGAATATTCTACATCTATAATTGTATTGGTGAGCCTCAACAAGCCTCAACAATATTCAACATGCATCCATAAACAAATACAACAAGATGACCAACACCATTAGATAGTTATTCCTTAATTATTTTGTAATGAATAATGAGGCTACTAATAAGGGTGGAAGTTATTCAGTCCACAAGATTTGGCCTATTTAAAATTTGAAGCTCGTTCAATCGAAATAGATAATGAAGCATTTTTCCGAAGGTTAAATTATAAATAATTGATAAGTTATAAAATAACTAAAGAAAACAAATAGCCATAAAGATATTGGGTAAAAATATTGGATGGTAATTCACCTTAAATATCTAATATGTTAACTTTTAAATCATACAAAATATTGGTACGATTTAGCGGGTGATGATTAACAATATTGTTTTATGTTAATTTGTTTTTTGTACGTTATGTTTTTTTATTATATTCATTGATGGGGTTTTTATTCGATAAATATTTTGATAATAAATTAAATTAAAATAAAATAAAAAGTAATAATAATAAAATGATTAATATAACATAAACATGTCTCAAGTTGTACGACAAGTGATTATAAGTTATGGGTAAAAAATATTCTTTGTCTTATACCTCTTGATATGAATATGGGCTTTGAGAAGTAACTCGTCCCTGGACTATCGACTTTGGTGACAGATAGTCCCTGGACTATCCAGTTTGGTGACATATAGTCCCTGGACTTTCAAAAGTCCGTTGGTAGTCCCTGGACTATCTAGTTTGGATAAAGTTAGTCCCATCGCATGTTTATTAAGGGGACTAACTTTATCAAAAATAGAAAGTCAAAGGACTAAATTTATTGAAAATGAATAGTTGAAGGACTATCTGTCACAAAAATTGATAGTCAACACATGAAAGGGGATTAACTTTATCCAAATTAGATAGTCGAGGGACTATGAACGTACTTTTGAAAGTCCATGGATTATTTGTCACCAAGTGCGGTAGTCTAGGGACGAGTTACCGTTCAAAGCCTATGAATATGTATAAAATGATGATCATTAATGAAAAATCTACTTTTGTTTGGTATGATATTTTGTTTTTCCTACTTCATTGGTATCTACAACAAAAAAAGTATTATTCGTGATACAAAGCTCCAAAACAATTTACAGGCTTTCGACATTATTATGGATTAATGTTGGTGGTGGTCTTTCATAATCAGGTTGAGTAGTGCTAGAAGCCACCCAAATTTTCTGTAGATCCGTGATCTAATTCTCTTATTCTTCTTGTCACGTGTTATTGTAGATGATGTTCACTGTTGGATTATCAATATTGTGAGTCTTAAGTTTACTATGTAAGATATCTACCATACCATTCGTACGTTTGCTCCCCGTGTCGGGTGAGATGGATTGATATGAGACAAGTATAATATTTCATGTCACTCCTTCATTATATATTACATGACTCGCCATTCTTGACAAGCTATTTACTCAGGATAATCCTATAAGATGGAACCTAAAATTATCTCTCGATTGCGTTATTTTAACATTTGTATTGAATCTATTAATGATATCATTTTTTACTTTGTTTTCACATGTTGCATTTGGGACGTAACCAAAACCAAATTTGGATCCATCTTAAATGGCCACGATTGACCTAGGAAGCTCGAGTGGCTGAAAATTGGTCATTATTATATCATCTCCACGTATGACGTACTTGCTTTGGTATTGTAATTATCACATCGAGCGGAAGAGAAAATAAAAAATGTTTGGCCCTTTGCCTCCACGGTCTCTGTAGTTTTTTACTATATGCTTCCAAATCTTTATTTTAGATTCCCAGACACCAAGGTTATATAGTCGGTTTAACCTTATTTCTCCATTACTAACTTATATATATTTCATTTACTTTACTTTACCTTTTTTGAACTGCATCTGTTGATTAATTGGATCTGTTAGATCATATGCTTCATTAGTCTATTGTTGGGTGTTGTATTTCACGCAGAATTTAGTTATTAGTTATTTATGTCAATAACTTATATTATTTGCTTTTACTCCACCTATAGGTGTATCGTCTTTCGCCAAATAATATAAACCATTTTCATTTATTTAAAATGTAGTCTAAAAGTTATTGTACGGGTGATGACAGAAATCTCAGTGCATACTCAATACTATTGTTATAATAACCCTCATACAAAAGGAAATAACTTTATAATATATTTGTTTAATTTTAAATAGTGAGTTTGAAAGTGATACCTACAAACATAACTATTATATTTTTATCATTTTATTGGAAACCTAAAGCATGCATTTACGCCTAACAATAATCTCTTCAATACATATATATATATATATAACTAATCATATAAAAAAATTCATAAAGAATTATGATTCCATAATAAAGTAACTTTTTGAAAACATACAAAAAAATCCTAAACAGTACCAACTACAAGTGCATAAAATCGCAAAAAATAGTATAATTTTACTTGAAAAAACCCAAAATTGAAACCTATACACATTGCAAGTGCACCGATTTTGATAATCAAATTGAATATGTTATTTTATAGTCGATTTGATCCTCATTTTTCTATCTCAAACACGTTAACTACAATATTAAAGAAGCTTTTTTGAGGATATGACAATATAATTGGATCTTTAATGTTTTTCATTTTTGTACACGTTATATAAATTTTATTTTCTTCAGTGTCATCCATTGACATCCAATAAATTTCAACATCTTCCACCAATTTTCTAAATGATATATTATCATAGGTTTCTCATTTTTATTTTATTTTTATTTTTTTAGAATTACATCCTTTTAGTTTTCCATACTTTTTACTAGTTTAGGTTCTTTTTATTATGGAATGACAATATTATTATTATTTTTATTATGTACCTCCTCCATGTGGATTTTTATGTTTGAATTAACAGTTAGTGTGTCTTCTATTTTTTTTCTTTTTTTTCTTTATGTTCTCTCAAAATATTACTATTTAAACTGCACTTTTGAATGATAGAAGTCTTATAAACATATAAATTATTTTATATATAATAGACACATTGGATTATGAAAGTTATTTCATGTGATCTTTGATATGAACTATCTTAATTTTAAAGTTTTAGTTTCCCTTTTTAACCTAGTAATCTTTTAGTTTGATTAATGATGATAGTTTTGAGGCATTTGTTTGGTTCATCCTAGTTTTATAAATTTATGAAAATTTTAAAAAATAATGAATAAGTTAGTAAATTAAAATAAACTTCTGAAAACAAAACTTTCAAATATTGAATTAAATGAATTTGCAATAGAAGATATCAAATTGAATTAATGAAAATGCAACTTGCAAAATACTAACTAAAATAAAAATAGGTAATTATGAAAAATATGTTATGATTCATTTTAAATCTTAAATATTTTTTCTAATAATAGAATTGTCGTTTTAAACTATTTAACCTTTCTTTTTAGACTTATATTTTTATTATTATTATTATGAGTTTAGTGTTTTTTATAACTTTTTTTAAGGAAACCCCTTCTCTCGGTCTTCTTAGAGATGTCAGAATTCGTATATTATTGTTTATCCGTTAGATAAACTAGAATCAACAAGAAGATTTTCCAAATTAACCTCAACATAATTCTTTTTTGGCTCACTTTTTACAACTCATTCTTCATTCTCTCATATGTTTCATCTAAAATCTCTCTGTATTCATGTCTTTCTTTATGTATTTTTTTCTACACATCTTTTCTTTCTACACATCTTTTCTTTCATGCTCGTTCGCAACATCTAAGTCGTTTTAAAACTCTTTTTCATTCTCATGCTTTTAATTTTTCTTAGAGTTTTCATCATGTTCTTCGTCATAAAATTCTTTATATTAAATACATTCACTTCTAATGCCTTCCTTTTGGCACCAATTAGCTCAAGCTCTCAATCGAAAACTACGTTTTTATAATTTTACAAAAATATTTTTGAAATCAATTTTTGAAAAGTCGTTCCAATGAAGTATTAAAACATTTTTAAAAATACTCGATCTTGTTGATATTTTGTAATAAAATAATTAAGTTTGGCTTATACTTTATTTCAATGCTCAACTACTTGAACATTGTGGTATTTTGTCAATTTTAATTGTTTGTGTTGCAATCTTTTTGTTTAATAATTGTTTTTTACATTTTAAATTAACAATTTATATACGAATAACTTTTAGATATAATTACTAAAATTAAAATTATTTTTTTAAAAAAAAAAATTCGTCGAAGTATTGTTTCATATTTATTATTGAAACATAATTGTTCGTTTTGACAAAAGATCTTCACCATAAAAACTCATTATTGCACTCATTAATTCACCGGACGTGGTGAGTAATAGTGTTAAAGAGACATATAAAAAAATTGTCGCATTTGATTCAATTATGATATTTCCAGCTTTTGATGTAAACTTTATATTTTTCCTACCAAACTAAACTATGTTACTTTATAATTGTATGTTTGCTTGATTTCTATAATCATGTATCTTTCCAAGTGTATTTCATTATTCTAATTAGAATACAGCTTTGAAGATAACATATAATAGTGTACTTGCCCTAGTTTGTAAGTGTTCTTCACTAATCCTTGATGTACTCATTAATTTCATCAAATACAATAATCGTGATCTGAAACCATATATAAATTATATGTAAGTAATTAAAAACCTACTTAACTCGATAAGTTGTAAAATAAGTTACAAAAACTAATATAAATAAATTGTAAAAACTAGTACAAAATAGGTACAAAAACTAATACTCAATAATTGGTAAAACTAATATAAAATAAGTTATAAAAACACGAGAAATACATAATAAATATGTAACCAATCAATAATTTACTACAACTTGTAAATCGTAAAAACTAGTTCAAAATAAGATGTGAAAACATGCAAGCAACGCATAATTTAATCCTAAACATTCCATCATGATCTGCAACTTATAAATTGTCAAAACTACTAAAAATTAAGTTGCAATAGCATACAAACAACAATTAATCAATGCTTTCTAAATCAATAACCTATTGTAATTTCTAAGTTGTGAAAATATGCAAACAATATATAATGAATATTTAATCCATCAGTAACCTACTAAAACTTGTAAGTTGTAAAAAACTAATACAAAATCAATTGTAAAAACACGGAAACAACACGCATTCATACTTAATCAATTAGTAAACTATCGCAACTTGTAAGTTGCAAAAACTATTTCAAAATAAGTTACGAAGACATGCAAAACACATAATTTGATCCTACACAATCCATAACCATCTCAACTTTTAAATTACAAAAAATAGTCGAAAGTGAATCGCGAAAACATGCAAAAATATAATTAATAATTGATGTAGCGAAGATTGCGGATAAACTGGTTTCTTGGGCAGGTATCGGAATTAGGTGAAATAGGTACTCAAGTCGAAGATTTCGACGAGACCGTAAGATTTCAAAACTGTGACTTGTCACAAAGTTTAATACCCAAATTCGACCTCTAAAACCTTCGAAAATCAGTTTTCATATTTAGACGTTATTTTATTTATTTGTTTTAGTTTCTAGACATTTATGTAATTTTCTTTATTTGATATTAGGGTTTTGGATAGATGCTATATAAAGCATCCTATACCTTATTTTGTCGTCAGACTATTTTGATTAAATAAAAACTAAATTAGGGTTTATCCCTCTTTTAAGCTTCTGCTACGTTTCACTCTCCTTCATTTGGTATCAGACACAGGCAGTCCTGCGCGATGGTACGAGCAAGAACCAGCGGTCGCGGTGGCGCTAGAGTGTACCGAGATACAAGTGATGTAGATGATCGTGAAGATGCTGACCTACGCCGTCAGGTAGCCGATCTTACCCGGCAGGTGGCTGTTCTTACCGCCAAGCAACTAAGCACAGAGGTTGAGGGCATGGTTCACCCTTTTGGGGAGGGGATCGACCAGACTACTTCTCACCCACGCCGCTGGGAGCTTGGATTCAAGTTAGACATCCCGAAATTTGATGGCAGCCTTAAGGCGGAGGCCCTTATCGATTGGTTATCACAGATTGAGGAAGTCCTGGACTTCGAGGAGGTTCCGGAGGAGAGAAGGGTCGCATTAGTCACCATTCACCTACGCGGTAGGGCACAGGCTTGGTGGCAGCAGGTGAAGCAGAACCGCGCGCGTGAAGGTAAGGATAAAGTCCAGAGTTGGGAGAAATTCAAAAGAAAACTCCGCAAGGCTTTCATTCCCTACAACTTCGAGCGGGATCTCTACCAGCAACGTCAGATTCTTCGTCAGGAACCTAGATCTGTGGATAAATATACCGACGAATTCTATCAGCTGTTGGCTCGCACAGATGTGACCGAGTCGCCGCACCAGTTGGCTCGCCGGACCCAGAAAGTCAACATTCCTGACTTTGATGGTGACATGGAGGAGTCGCTGATACTCAAACATCCACTCTCTGATGAGTATGAGGCTGACAACGAAGGTGAAATTTCTGATGAAACTTGGTCGGAATTAGGAGATCCGATTTATGATGTATACGGTGATGAGGAAGAAGATGATCCGATTAATAATGTAGACGATGATATTTGGATAACACCAGAAAAAATCGCATCTTCTTTCGACAAGGTAAACAATAATTCTTTCTCTACTCCTAAAAACACAAGAGGTTCTAGAGCTAAGGATAAAGAAACAAAACCTTTTACACCATTTTTTTCATCGAAAAACAAAGAATTAATTTCGAATTCAAGTTTCTCTTCTTTTCCTACGGATGAATCGGTGGATAAAAGATATGATATCCAGTATACTCTCTCCAACTCAAAACCAAAAATAAAAAATAAAAGAAAATATATCAGTGGAGCCAATAGAGAACAAAGATTCAGAAGGTTACGGGTTCGAATAGAGAACAAAGTTTCAGAAGGGTACGGGTTCTTACCATTGTTCTTGCCACCAACCAAACCGTCTGGGACCAATAGAGAAAAAAGATTCAGAAGGGTACGGGTTCGAAAACGAGGAAAACGCACACAGGGTAGACGAACACATACAAAACAAACTGGCGTCATTAATGAGGCTCTCACAAAATACTCCAACCAGTACGAAGCTGAAAAAGGTAAGCCGAAATCATATGGTCTGTCCGATTTCACTTTTTTCTCTAGCGTTTCCGATCCCAATTCGGGTTATATGTATCGCCATGCTTATGTTCTTAGAAGTGTTGACACTTTGATGTTACATGAATCGATTACATTCAATAGTAATTGTAATTGTGATACACGATTGGGTTGGAATGGTTATATGAAGATTACGGATTCTGTGAGCTCTAAAATCGGGTCTTCACTGGATGACATCGTTGTGTTTCGTTCTTATTCTTGTGCACCTAAGGTATTTGATGAAATGTCCAAAAGAAACAGTGTCGTGGTCGATATGTATGCTAAGTATGGGATAGAAAGTTTGGGTTTCAAGAGATTGGAGGCTTCTGCTATCACACGATATTGTAGGTTTTTGCTGTTTGGTTCTTTCGATGCTGACTTGGATGCTATAACTCGGGGTTTCCATAGCATAGGAGTTGAGTCAGTCACTTCCGAATGTCGTAGTGCAGTTCATCCAATGTTTCCACGTTTTGAATTCGAGGTCGAATTCTTTCCAACCGGGGAAGGATGATGTAGCGAAGATTGCGGATAAACTGGTTTCTTGGGCAGGTATCGGAATTAGGTGAAATAGGTACTCAAGTCGAAGATTTCGACGAGACCGTAAGATTTCAAAACTGTGACTTGTCACAAAGTTTAATACCCAAATTCGACCTCTAAAACCTTCGAAAATCAGTTTTCATATTTAGACGTTATTTTATTTATTTGTTTTAGTTTCTAGACATTTATGTAATTTTCTTTATTTGATATTAGGGTTTTGGATAGATGCTATATAAAGCATCCTATACCTTATTTTGTCGTCAGACTATTTTGATTAAATAAAAACTAAATTAGGGTTTATCCCTCTTTTAAGCTTCTGCTACGTTTCACTCTCCTTCAATAATCAACCAATCAGTAATTTGTTTTAACTTTTAAGTTATGAAACTAAGATAAAATAAGTAGTCTAAACATATACACATCACATAGTCAATACTTAATCACTTAGTAATTTACTATAGCTTATATGTTCTGAAAATTAATACAAATTAAGTTGCGCAAACATGCAAACAACACAATCAATACTTTATCAATTGGTAGCCTATTACAACTTGTAAAACTTTCAAAAAGTATTAGAAAATGAGTTATAAAAAATTGCAAACAACATACAATTAATACATAATCAATTAATAACAAACTATCACTTGTAAGTTACAAAAACTATTACAAAATTAGTTGTAAAAACATGTGAGCATCATATAATCTAATATTAAATAGGCAACCAAATACAATTGCATAAAGTTAAAAAAAACTAATACAAATTAATGAAATATATAATTGTTTTTAAAGTAATAAATTATATTATAAATTAAAAAGATCTTCAAAATAATGTTAATTTATATAATAATTATGTTGGAGATGACAAGAGTGTGAGACGAAGGCATAAGAAAATAGATACAAACAAGAAAAATTGAGAATTGAGATCAAAATCTAGAGGATCAACTACCGGTTAACATGTGTGTTAGTTTTATTATGATAAAGATAAATCTTTTAACAAATATTTCCAATGGTTATAAAACTAAATAACTCAAGAAAACAATATATATTTAATCTTTTATTAGATTTATCTTTCAACAAAAATTTACAATACCCTTTACTATGCGGCCAAAACCCTTATAAATAGTAATATTCTAGAATTTATAAATTTATATAAACGTGTTTTTGTGTCCAAATGGCATTCATCTAAGAATACTTATTTATAAATATTACAATTATACCCTTAATTGCATATGTTATTCTAGTAATATTAAATAATATCTTAGAAGATCCTGGAATATTTTGGAAGGCTCTTGAGTATTCTTCCTAACACATAAGCTTTTGTTTGCTTAGCTCAATTAAGGTCGTATATGGGTATTCATGTTCAATATTTATCTTGATTAATTTATCTTCTATATTGGGGTCGTCATTGTTTACACTTGGGGTCGTCATTATACTTAGGATATTTCCTACTCTTGTGTTTTCATATTTTTTTACTTGATCAAATTAAATCCTAATCTAGATCGTCCCAGTAAGCTTTTCTCTTAATTTTTCATGTTATTTACTTGATATGATCATTGTAGTATTATTTTAGGATGGTCATAATACTTGGTATATTTTAGTTTGCCTTATTAATATAACCTTATTATGTGGTCGTCATTAGGAATATGAGTATTAGTGTTTAATGAAGCTTAGTCTTAGTGAACGATATTTACCTCTAAAATAAATACATATGAGTCGTATGAGAATATGAATTTATGAGAGATCTCCCTAGTCTTTAAGTATAATTTTATACTTAATGACTACTATACGAGGTAAAGGACGTATTATTAGGAAAATAATGATTATTTACTCATTTGTCTTTTAAACTTATATGGTACTCTTGTTTTAAATATCAATGTTATATTTTATTCAAATAGATAAAACTTAAAAATATTCGCATACTTTAATCTAATGGTTATAATTCACAACATTTGTCTATGTAAAAGTTTCAAGGTTTTATTTTATCTTTTTTTCGAGACATTCTCTCTTTACAATTCATTTACTAAAAAAATATAGATTACGTCCCTCTCTCTATCATTCGTATAATATTCCATTTCATATTGTTTAAATTTCAAAATAAAATCAATGATAAAAATATTTATGGACATATTGGAAAAGTTACATAATTGTTATATTCTTTTGCAAAAAAATAATAATGTATTAGAGTATAAACGAGTTTAATTCCCAAAATGATCAACATAGTGGATTGTTTGGAAGTTTATATTCGAGTAATATTAGTTTGTCTAGTAACACTAAAGTTTTAATTAGAAAGAGATTTAGTATTCATACATCGTCACAAATGTTATAACATCATAATGAATTTGAAGATGATGTTATCTTAGAAACATTAAAGAATAATATTTCTTAATCAACTAATTAGTCTATCATTCAACGTCTTTTAATAATTGATCTCGATAACATTATTGAAGATACCTCAAATTTAGATAATTTGTTCTTTTCATTATCTTATGATATTACTTATGTAGACGAACTTAGAGAAGCAGAGCTTCGATATAATTGGGGTATTTATGAATGTGTTTGCATGAGACTCCTTAAAAAGAGCTTCTTCATCACAAAAAATATTACGAAGTATGATTTTTCTACAATCCTTTGTATTGGGTTCTTAGGTTTCCACTTCATCCATTGATCACTGAATTTTTAAAATATTCCTGAATTTATCCTACTCAACTCAATCCAAATGACTGGAGAAATTTAATTAGTAACATATTAACCTTAAATATTCTTGAGATACCAATAACTATCAAAGATTTAAACGTTCCACATTCAAATTTAAAAATCCAAAACCAACCCCTTTTATTCAATTGCTCTAGGTTGTTTTGATCGGATCATCAAGCTTCCATATTCGAATTATGACTGTAAGCCAAAAAAATTATAACTTGCCTTTTGGGAATCAAATTGAGAAAATGGTCAAATTAAAAGACATTGGATGATAACATGTAAGATGGAGGGTAAAAAGTAATTAATATAATAATGTTTAGTTTCAATGTTTTAGAATACTATTAATATGTATTACTCTTTTAATTTTCAATTGTTGCTCGTCTAACTAAAACATTTTGGAATTTTGATTGCAATCCTTGTCACTAAAATAATTATCACAAGTTTCATATGAGTGTTGGAGAGACGACCATTATCTTTTGTTCATTAAAAACAATTTTATTTTATATTGCCTTTGGTTAGTAAAAGGTCTCGAGATGTTTGCGCCCTAAAATATTAAGATTGGAAAAGATAGAGCTGAAGCCACTGAATATAATATTAGCAAAGCATTGTTCGAACATATGGTTAGTGGATATATTGTTGAATTAACTAGTGTGATTCCTAACAAGAAACAAAACAGAAAGCATAGAAGCAAAAATGATTATGCTACTTTGTCAAAGAATGTAAGGGAATCCAACAAAAGAAAAAAGAAAAACTTTCCAAATTCATCTCCCGAAAGAAAATTCAAGTTTGTAAGAAATTCTCTTGTCATGCCAATTACCCAAAATGCCTCTCCAACCAATTTTGGTGCTACTTTGTCATCCAAAGGACTTGTTTTCGGATCATCTTTTGCTTTAGATCCATAATATTTCCTCAATCGCCAACTCACTATATTCCTTACTAGACTTATCTACTCCTCAGTCTCTCATGTATATATTTTCTAACATCGAGCAAAACATTGGTTGGAGGTGGTTTTCTCTTGTTTATACAAACGTGGATAAAATTTATTATCATTATAATTCATCATTTATTGATAACAAGTATATATCATCTTGTGACGTCAAATCTCTAAACAAACGAGTCATTTACCCAATTACTTTTAGATATAATCTTTTCCCCTTAAAAAACAGCTTCAAAAAGTTAAAAGTGAATGTGATGCATTAAAGACGAAGTATGATGACCTGATTATAGTAGATAACAAGGTGAAGGAGGATGTTAATAACGTGAAGAGTCTAAATCCATAAAGAACTAATTTGAAGAAAAGTGTGTAAGATCTTGAAGATAAAATGGACAATGCAAATAGTCTAGCCCAAAAACTTCCAACCTTGTTTGTGTTAAGTACCGTGATAAGCTAATATTTAGTATATGGAAATGTAACCGTGCAATTCATTTGGGTCACTAAGAATGCCTAAGCGAGGTTCGCTTGCATAGCCTCTTATTATTTTAAACACGGACTTGGTTTTAAACCATGTTCAACGTTCCATTTTTTATTTTACTTTGAATTAATTTGAATTTTCTTATGAAATATTTATGGATGTGTGAGGCTCGTCAAATATTATTTTATAAAATGGTTTATCATTTATACATTCCAACTTATAATTTACATTCCTTGAGGTAATAATATGGTATTTAACGATCCAAGTTTTGTTAAAATCATAAAATAACAAACTTGTATTAATAACGCTTTGATGAAAAACTTGTTTATAATGATAGTTCATGAAATTTTAGATGTGCTAACTTCCCAAAATTAATCTTCATCGTTTCATTGATAACTCTCCTTACTAACAAATTACCCTCGTACCAACACTTCAAAAACAAAAAACTTTCTTTTATCATCTAGTTGATTTTAGCTACACAAACCAATTTTTTTGAACCATTAACATATTTATTATCATTTTCCATCAAGAATTTTTGAAGTCCAGCTTACTCATTACTCTTTGATGGAAAGCATAATTGTTATGCAATGATGTTTCTCAGGGATAAACTAATTGAAACATTCCATTGAAACTCTCTAACTTCCTCTATGTACTCTGGTATTTCTTCCAAAAAATATTACAAACATTGATGGTAAGCTGTAGCTACGATTTTTATTTTATGCATCCAATGACGACCTAGAATTGCATTATATGATCATGGCGCAGTACCCAATATAAAATAGGTTCCACCATTTTTGTTTTGTTATGGCCCAAAATAACTAAAAGCTTCACTTCTCCAATGCAATTAGTTTGTCTCCCAATCATCTTATCATTCCAACTTTAGTTGACCTTCTAGTATCAAACATTATTATTCTCTTTATTACACCAACAATCTCAAATGTCACCTGCAAATCATCTTCATGAGGAGTAACTAACCCTCTTAGGTCGTCATCAGTAAAATTCAAAGATGAAGATGGATATCTTTTAATACGCATTGTTGATTCGTCAATAATATGGACCTCATGATCTTTATGATGTATCTCCTTTCAGTTATTAGACGTTTCTCATAAAGTACCCACTCAAGCTATGATACATATTACTTATCCTTCTTCTTGTGTTTTGAGATCTCTATTTTCTTTGACCTGGTATTAGTTTGTTTCCTTCGGTTTTTTTACGAACTCAATCAAATCATCATTATCTATCAATATTTGAACCTCATCCTTTAATTGAAAATAATATCATGTAGCATCACCATGATCATAATAATCAGCACAATAAAATCTTCAGAATCTCTCATTATTTGGTGTTAACATATTTTGTAAAGGCCAATAGTTAACTTTTTCTCTTGTCTTATAAAAAATAGTCGATATTGTTGCATTTAAATGCGTAAATCTTTTTCTTGCATTGTCATACTACAAATACTTATACATATTTGGCACTTGACGACCTATCTTGGTCATAGGTCGCCAATATGTATTTTATCATACGGATCACTCCTTTGCTCAGGGGACTTTATCAATACAACCTCTTACCCTATAGTTTATTCTACCTTAAGAAACATCACAAGTCTTCTTAACATGCTTTCCATATTATCCACTGAAAATTTTATCAAATATTCAAGTAACTTGTTATCTGCTAGAAAACCTCTTTTAAAAGCTTCCAAAGCCACTCATTCAACAAAACCATATAAACCATTCATTTATGGACGTAACTTTGCACATAGTTCCTCAAAGACTCACGTTGCTTTTGGTAAAGGGTTGTGATATAATCTTCATCCTCTTTTATTTCTTATTTTTAATGAATTAAATTCTAAAATAAGTCTATAATTCTTCAAAAACTTTAATTGATCCTAAACGTAGATTATTAATCTATGCCAATGAATTTCTCCTAAATGTCATATAAAATGTTATACACAAGAGGTTGTCATCAGGATTAAATCCAAGCATAGTGTTTATGAATTGCTCAAACTGATGCTCTAGATCCATATATTCATTTTACTTGTCCATCTTGTAAGGATCAAACTTTCTGATATAATGATGGATTTTACTTGCATATATGGTAACACGTACGTTTTAGACTTAAAATCATTGTTTCATATGACATCCAACAAACAAAGACTTTCAAGATCTGAAGGAGTTTTATGATGGAAATGTCATATTATGGAATGATGAGTCGTGTTCTTTAGGGATGGGAGTGTGTGACTCAAGTTATCTACAAGAATGAAGGGATTCATAATAAATATAAGATATGTCCCTCATATTAAAAACATTATATATATATGGGGATTCGTATAAACTATAAAGATATAAATGGAAACATCTGGGTTTTATAAGTCTTGTTGCTTGTTATAAAAGCCTATAGAGCTACTGATGCATTAGTTGTTGAATAATTTGTAGTGGTAAGAAGTGTGTCAAGTATTAAGAGTGATTCTACCGAGTTATGACATCTGATTTAGGAGAATTTGTGAGAAATGAGTAAATTAATTTAGCAAATAAGAGTTATTAGATAGTGGTAAAGTTAAGAAGTTAAGCTTCCGTGAAATTGTATGTTAGGGGGAAAGTAATAGAGTCAAATTTAAGACCATCAACCATACAACTCAATATGTGATTGAGTACGTTCACTCTCATATTTAAGGACCCGCAAAACATCTTACAATAAAAGGTGTTAGGTACTTTATGTCTATAATGTATGACTATGCAAGAAAAGTATGGGTTATACATTTGAAGTTCAAATATAAAGCATTCAATATCTTTATGGATTGGAAGAAGTTGTTAGAGAATTAATTGGAAGTATATGAAGAAGTTAAAAGCTTACAACGGCTTTTCATTTGTGAATGAAACATTCACTAATATTCACTAATATTGTTCTAAACCTAGAAACAGAAAAGTGAAATGAACTCTTCAACAAATAAATATGATATTTATTTACAATTTGTATAAAAAAGGATACACATTACATATGTTGCACACAAAGACAATAATTCATGGTATAAGAACATATATAGTGATTAAATAGGATTTTGTTAATTTTATGCATGAGTAGAATAAGAATAATGTGACATATATCTAGTAGAGTGAATTGAGCTTTGTCGTTGTCGTTTGTAGTCGTATATAAACCATTAAAAAAGTTGATTCTTAAATATGGTGAAGCCATGAATGACATGATTATTATCGACTAAAGAACCATCATCCACAACGGCGATCGTACCACATGATCCACCATATTTTACCTATAGTGAGGGAGAATTTCAAGATTTACGTCTTTTAGTTGCATTCTTAAATTTCAAGCATGGTCTTTTAAATTAGACGAACAAAGCAAAAATTCTGAAGAAACCAAATAAGTAAATTAATTTAATACAAGTATTTATATGTTTTACATGGATCCTCACTGTTTCCAACTTACAGATATAACTTAATTAATTACTTTATCTTACTAAATATGTTTGATACATGCACAATATATTTATGTATCTTCTTATAGTTTGGTAAATGGGTGCGCTCAAAATCTATTTGAAATATGCAATACTATCTGAGGATATTTTTTTATAAAAATTCAACAATATGTTCATAAATCCAAAAAATGATAACAAACAATGTCGGTTATGCTTATTGTTAAATTATTTTTGTAAGGAAACATATGTAAAGAAGATGTGCCAAGGTCATCGTGAAATGCTCTCTCCTCTCTCTAGATTTAATGGTAACTTATTCATCTCCTGGTGAATGCTAAGCTTTCCTGGCTTTATGGCCAGGGATCTCAAGTTATAGTCTCCTCTTGATGTTCATTGTATATGGCAGTGAAGCTCCTCTCATCACCCAATTCCAAAGTAAAGCCAGTAGATGCAAAATCGGATGAATCAAATGTTTTCATCAATGTCCAATCAATCACCTCCTTTCAGGTATCACAGCACCCTCTCACCCTCTTTCCTCAGTCCTCCACTCTTCCTTTCCCAGTCCTTCAATCCATCACACCAAACGTGTACTCTAAAAGGTCTAATCCAAGGTTGGTCAAACCCCCCTTTAAACCCAGTTTTATTCTTCCAACCTCCTTATTGTTCTCTGGGTATTCTTCAACTTGGAATAAATTTCGAACTAATATGGTCACAATAATCAAATCAGATTATCAAATCTGGTTGGCTCATCTATCAAAGCCTCTGTCACTTTGGTCTCTCTCCTTTCTCATTTGGGAAAGTCTATTCCTTGCTTTCCTAAGTGTCCTGCTATTGCCAAAGCCAGAAAGATTTTTTGAGCTTTATTGGCTCTCCTGTCCTCACGTCAAACAACGCCCCTCCTTCCATCTATCCTCAGCCCAAGGTCTGCCCCCCTACTCACCCTAATTTCTCTTCCATCTACATCAACTCAGGCTTCTAAACTCATTAGACATGTAGCTAGTTCTATAACCCAGTCACTAATCTTTTTAAAACCTAAACCACATTCAACAAGCTCGATCTATAAAGCATATCAAAAATTCATTCCTCAGTCCAGATCAAGTCAATTTATTCCTCCTAAAAAACTATCCCTAAATTTCAAGAAAATTCTTAAAACCTCTTACCTCGCTCTGTCCCATATGGCTTCCCCTCGCCCAATCTCAGCCACTGACTTCGTAGACTCTTTCTTGCCCATTCGTTCTCAAGCTTTCTCTTCTAAGCTAGCCTCAATTCCGGGCAGCTGTCCTGAGCCTGGTGCCAGCTCTGTACTTCCAGTCTGCTTCCCGACCCATCCTCACATGCCCCTCCCTGCTCCCATCTCCCCTCATCACGAAGCATTTGTAAGGGATGCTCTTGCAATGGCTCGAAGCCATATGGAATCGGGACATTCCCTCTACCACCCAGTATCGTCGTCCGTCCAGCAAAACCAGCATACTGCTCCGGAGATTAAATTCTCCTCTGCGTCGATGTTGGGAGCCCTCCCCCACTCTGATCACCATCTTTCAGAGGGCTTTGAAGAGACTCACATCTTTCAGGGAGCATACGATAACCTGGTTGCAGCCATTACTGAGCGTTGCCCATCTCCTAACCCGATACCTCGATCCTCAGATGTTGGATCTCCTCTGATGCGACATAGCGTCGGACTGCTTGGCAATTATACTCCTTATCTTGCTCCATCGATAGGCTCAAGGGGCTTTGGAGATTGATTTGGATCATCTCTTCCAGACTTGGCATTCAGTCCCAGAGTAGGGTATGCCTCGTCATCTTCATCGAAAGGGCTTCTGCTTTCGTCTCAAGTATCTATGATCAGAGAAGCACCGGCCGGCCAGAGGTTATCTGATACGCCGATTGGAGTGGCTAAGGCATTAGGTTCGACAGAAAGCGACATGGAAATCCTCAAGGGTTCGTCAGATTTGGGTTTGGGGACAGCAACAAGGATTCGATTGATTTAGGTTTAGAGGACAGCAATGGGCAAAGGATTTCGTCGAGGGAGAGATTGAAGATATCGGCATCGGAGGTTGAAGGTGGAGCTTTGGAGAAGTCGGGTTTTGGTTTGGTCAGGGGGACTGGTTCTTTGCTGGAGAAATCGGGTTATGTCCTGAAGCATTCTGGGCTAGCAAAAGATATCAGGGAGGGTTTGTCAATCCCAGTCCCACCTCTCTTGTCTTCGACACCCGGGGGCCCACGTGAGGTGAATCCTGCTGGGTCTAACCTTGGCAACTCGCTGGGCCCTTGCTCTGATGGGCTTAATCACCGGGTTGTCAACATAAGTCGGTCCGTATCTTCAAATCAAAGCAGATCCTTTAAATCGATTGGGCCGACCCAAATTCTCACCATTGATAGGCCGAAACGTAATTCGGGTCAAGGATTAATGGGTGGTCCCTCCTCTTATGCTCCATACTCATTAATCAGGAATTTTGGTAACGCGGGAAAATGCCCAAAAGGAAGGCGATTCTTAAATAAACTTGCCCAAATACCCTCAAAATTATCCAATTCCCCATCTATAAAACCAAGTTCTTTGGGATTTGCAAATTCAAATTCTCGTATCCATTCGTCATCACCATCTTCTTATGCGAGCATTGTTTCGGGGCACAGTGACAACCGGTCTCCATTGGTGATTGGAGTCAATCATATGGAGCTTGTGGGAAATGACTTCATCATGAAAGAATCAGCTATGGGCCCTCCGGAATCCTGGAAAGCATGTCTTTCAGGTTATTTTCTTTCTCAACCAAGCAATCTGAGCTTCCTCAAAGCAAATGTTGAGACTCTGTGGAAAAGGTTTGGTCTCATTTAATTTAAACCCCTTCCCGAAGGCTATTTTCTTTTCCAATTTGGCTCGGAAAATATGGTTAAAAAGGTCTTAGAGTGAGCCCCACGACACTTTGGAGGCAATTTGATGATTCTGAAAGTTTGGGAACCACTTTCCCCACTTATCAAAGATCCTCATACCGAAATCCCAATCTGGGTAAAGGTTTTCAATTTGCCCCTGGAACTCTGGACGGCAGAGGGATTTAGTAACATTGGCTCAGTCTTAGGGACTCCTTTATATGTGGATCATCAAACGGAAAAGAAAGAAAAGCTCCGTTTCGCTCGTATCTGTATTATGATATTTGTAGAATCTCCTATCCGCTCTGAGCTTACCTTTAAGATAAGGGGCAAATCTATCTCGGTATCTTTTGAATACCAGGGCCTTCCCCCCCAGTGCGCAAACTGTAAGGTTTTTGGTCATCCTACTCGTATCTGCAAAAAAGGCCCCTTGAAGTTGTCCCCATTCCCAGCTCCTACTTCATCCTCTGAGGAAGATCCTTCCGAGTACATTCCTGAAGCAGACCTTAGTCATCACCTTTCATCCATAAATGAAGGGAAAGAAGTGGAAAGCGGAGAAGAGGCGAAATCTCCTCCAAAAAGGCTTCGCACTGTAGACCCGAAGGGGAAGGGTAAAATGGATATGTCCTCCGACAAGACCATCGTCTGATGCACTGTAAGTCACTCTTCTGATGAATATTGCATCCTGGAATGTTAGGGGTCTCAATGACCCTGTTAGACAAAAAAACGTAACTGATTTTATTATTAGAAATAGTATTTCTATGCTTATCCTAGTTGAGACTAAAGTTAATATAACTAAGGTTGATTCTATCATAAGTAAAATGGTCCCCTTATGGCATGTCATAAATAATTATTCCTCCCACCCCCTCGGTCGAATTTGGATCACCTGGAACCCAAGCGTGATCAAAATCTCCAAATTATCCGAGTCACCCCAGTGCATCCATTGCCGAGTCAAATGCCATAACTATAATACGACTTTTAGATTAACAACAATCTATGCTTTTAACGAAGCAATTGACCGAGCCCCCCTTTGGAACGACTTAATAGCCATTTCCAATCAAGAGAAACATATCCCTTGGGTCTCACTAGGAGACTTTAATGCTATTCGTCACCCTGATGAGAGAATTGGTGCCTCTGATAACTGGACTTCAGCAATTGACGAGTTTAACAACTGTTGTTACCTAAGTGAGCTAAGTGATCTCCGGTCCACCGGGTTTCACTTCACTTGGATTAACAAGCAGCCTGCTCGTCCAATCCTCTCTAAAATTGATAGGGTAATGGTCAGTCCCAACTGGGACGATCTTTTCCCAATGTCTTATGCCCGATATGGCTTCCTTAGAACGTCAGATCATACCACAGTTACTCTCAATCTCGGTCTGCCTAGACCTAGAAGTAAAAAGCCCTTCCGGTTTTTCAACATGTGGCAATCTCATCCTTCCTTTAAGGAAATTGTCCTGAAAAGTTGGAAATGCCCTATTTCCTCCTCTGGTATGCGGCTTGTAACTGAAAAGCTAAATAGACTCCAGCTCGAACTCGCAAAACTCAATCGTAAAGAATTTAGTGATATCAGTAACAGAGTTAGTACGGCTCAATCCAAGATGTTCGAGACCCAATCAAGACTTGGGCTAGATCCCCTCAACCCGAGACTCATTTGTGAAGAAATTGAGGCATCCAAAGACTATATATTTTATAGTCGTGCCGATGAGTCATTTATAAAACAAAAATCTCGAGAAAATTGGATTAAGCTCGGGGACAAGAATACTAAATTATTCCATAATAGTATTAAGTCCCGTCTTTTCCGTAATAAAATCGTTTCTATTAATAATGACTCGGGAGTTACCATATCTTCGCCAGCTGGTATCTCTAAAGTCATTGTTAAGTACTTCGAAAATTCGTTGGGCACTCAACACTTTACTTCTTACCCGGGCCTAGAGAGAGTCTCTTCCCTGATTACTTCCACTATCAATAATAATGATAGGGATTTAATGACTCGCGAAATCTCTTGCGATGAAATTAAATATGCATTATTCAGTATTGACAGTAACAAGTCGTATGGGCCTCATGGATATAACTCTTCCTTCTTTAAATCTTCTTGGAGTATAGTTGGACCTGATATTTGTAATGGTGTCCTTGAATGCTTTAATTCGGGATCTTTGGATAAGTCTTGGAACTCAACATCCATTGCCCTTATTCCCAAAATTGTATCTCCCTCTGATCCTGGAGACTTTATACCTATTGCCCTATGCAATGTAGTCTATAAAATTATCTCCAAAATTCTAGCTAATAGAATTAAGGACTCCTTCCCTTATCTAATCGACCCTTCTCAATCGGCCTTCGTGGCGGGAAGGAATATCTCAAATAACATTCTATTGTCCCAAGAACTATTGCGATGGTATCATATCAATGCTGCAGGCAAAAGGATAGCTCTCAAAATAGATATTATGAAAGCTTTTGATAATGTCCATTGGCACCTAGTTCTTGACATCCTGGTAGCAATGCGATTCCCTGAAAAAATTATTACTTGGATAATAAAATGTATCTCCTCCACCTCTTATTCCATTAATATTAATGGAGACTCTTATGAGAATTTTCCCGGGAAAAAGGGTCTGAGACAAGGAGATCCTTTATCACCTTTTCTTTTTGTACTCATTATGCAAGTTCTTTCTGGGTTACTCAAAGAAAAAAGCCAGAATTAAAACTTTAGATTTCACTAGAAGTGCCAAAAGCTTAAAATCATCAATCTCTGCATCGCAGATGACCTGATGATCTTCTGCCATGGGGAATCCAACTCTCTAAACCTTATAAAAGAGGCCCTGGATGAATTCTATAAGCTCTCTGGTCTTAAAGTTAACCCTTTAAAAAGTCATATTTTTCTTTCGGGTATTGAAGAGTCTCTCAAGTCTAGTATATTGCCCATTTGGGCTTCCCGGAAGGTACTCTCCCAGTAAAGTATCTGGGATTCCCTCTTATAACGAGTAGACTTACCCACTCGGACTGTCGTCCGCTTCTTCACAAGATCACTAATCGCATTGATTCCTGGACCTCCAAACACATCTCTTATGCAGGGAGGCTTCAATTGATTAAGTCTGTCTTATTTGCCGGTCAGGTTTACTGGTCTTCTATTTTTATTCTTCCCTCTAGAATAATCAAAGAGCTAAGCCAATGCCTTAGTCGATTCCTCTGGTCGGGAACGATCACGAAGATTCATGGGGCAAAAGTTTCCTGAGACTCTGTAACGTCTCCCATAAAAGAGGGTGGCATTGGGATTTTGAATCTAAAGATTTGGAATCAGGCGGCCATCCTTAAGCATCTTTGGTCTATTGTTAGTAATAATAATCACTCCATCTGGTGTGAGTGGATAAAAGTGGAAAAATGAAAAATAAAAATTTCTGGACCATCAATTCTGGATCCAATCCATCGTGGATTTGGAGGAAAATTCTTCGTTTGCGCCCTTTGGCAAGTAATTTGTACAGGGTGGCTATTGGCAATGGTAAAAATACTTCTTTCTGGTATGACCCTTGGCTTCTTTCAAAGTCTCTGGCTTCTCACTATGGAGAAAGCATTATAAGTGATTCTCGTATGGGAGATAATCTTAAGGTATCAGAAATCATTCATAATGGATCCTGGAACTGGCCAGCTGATATCAGACCAGCGAGAGCCCGAAGTAGACCACATCTACTTGAAATAAACAACCTCATCGAAACTCTTCCCCCCTCTAACATCGCCTCCATCGATGTCCCATTCTGGACGGCAAAAGCAGGAAATTCTACGTTCACTATTAAGGACACGTATAACGCAATTCGATCTCCCAGCCCCGAAGTGGGTTTGGCCGGGTTAGTATGGCACAAATATAACATTCCTCGCCACTCCTTGATACTTTGTCGTGCTATTTTAGGCAAGCTTGTAACCAAGGACAAAATTCTCGGTTGGGGACTAAACACCCCCACTGACTGGGTCCTTTGCAATTCTGATTCTGAATCTATCTCCCATATTCTCTATGAGTGTAGATTCACTCAGAATATTTGGTCCTATACTAGTTCTAAGCTAGGATTTCTGTTCTCTTCTTCGTGCTGGCAATCTTGGATTATCGAGGCGTCAAAATGGTCTAACTCTCGTGACCATTTTATCTGGCGTACTTGCTTTGGCGCGGTCACATACCACGTCTGGAAGGAGCGGAATGCAAGAATTTTTGGTTCCGCTCCAGCCCTGGAATCCTTAACATTCCATCATATTGTAGATGATCTACGATTCAGATTCCAGGGTACCAAGATCAGCTGGCCATAGTAAAATATTATGATTCATCTACTTATTCCTCTTTTTCTTTGCACGATTTTCTTTCTCCAAGACTTCTAGCAATCCTCCAGTCGATCTGATCAAGTCCGAAGTCCAAGCCTCGTTTATGTCACGTCAGCAAACAGTGATCTTATGTTTCCTATGTTCTACGATGTACTACTTAATCAAACTCTCTTTCGATTAAATGTCTCCTCGGGGTATGCCCCAGGTCTCTTGTATGAAATATTTCCATTAATTTAAAGTTTATTTTCACCAAAAAAAATTATTTTTGTATTACATTTTTTCTTTTTCGTTGTAATTTTTCAGCAGAAACGAACTTCAAAGACCACAACTAGAATAAGTGGAACATGCAAACATAACTATTATATTTATATCATCTTATTGGGAACTATCATGTATTACGACGTCCACCTAGTAATCTTAGATCCAAAATGTTAAAAAAACAAAAAATAGTATGCATTTATATTTAACAATAAACTCTTCGATACGGATATATAAAATCAAGAGTTTACTTATAACTCAACTAATCTCATATAAAATTCATAAACCATTATGATTGTATAAGTTTCAAAACTACTATAAAGTAACTTGTGAAAACATAGAAAAAAATCACAAATAATACGAACTACAACTGGATAAAATTTCAAAAACTAGTATAAATTTAATTGTAAAAATCTAAAATCAATATCTAAACATATTTCAAGTGCATCTATTTCCATCCTCAAATTAATATATTACTTTAAAATCAATTTGATCATTATTTGGTATCTCAAACATGGTAATTATAATGTTAAATGAGTTTTTTGAGGAAATGACAATATAATTGGGTCTTTTGTATTTCTCTTTTTTTTTTACAACTTATATAAATTTTAGTTTTTTTTCAGTGTCAACTATTGTTTTTTATTTTATCATTGACTTGCCAATCAGTATTCACATCTTCCATGGGTTCTCTAAATAATACACAATCATAGGTTTCTCATTCTTCTTTCTAATATGGAATTGCATCTTTTTAGTTTTCCATATTTTGTATTAGTTCACGATAATGGAAATATTATATTTTCATATTATGTACCTCCTTCATACGGTTTCTTACGTGATCTCAACAAATTATTATTTTAACTTCATTGTTAAATGTTAGAAGTATTTTAACAAAATAAGTTATTTTACGTGTAAGAGAAAAATTAGATGATGAAAGTCTTTTCACTTGATATTTCGGACCAAAATGTTCAAAGTTTTAGCTTCAATTTTTGCTTAGTAATCTCTTACTTAGATTAATGATGGTAGTTTCGAGGTTATTTATTTGGTTTCACCTAGTTTTAACAGTTTATGGTAATTAAGAAAAACAATTAAGTTAGTAAATAAAAAATATATATTTAAAAGCAAAACTTTTAAAGGTTGAGTTATGAATTTGAAAAATATATTTCAAATTGAATTTCCGAACAAGTAACTTACAAAATACTAACTAAAATGAAAACGGTAATTGTTAAAAATATGTTATAATTCACTTTAAATCTTCGATAAATTTCTTAAAATATTCATAAGCAATCAAGAAACCTACTAGAAGGAAAACATATTTGTTTATGGTTTCATATCAGTAATTTGTGATGTTTTCATTTATTTCATTAAGGTCAACAATCCTGATCTGAAACAATACACAAGTTACGCATAAACAATCAAAAAACTTATTGCAATTAGATAAATTTAAAAACCTAGCATATTAGGTGTATGTTAGGAGTAACTCATCAATAGATATATTGTTGTAGGACTACATAAGCATAGTAGGATATATAAAAGATATTTATTAGGTAAGAACTATTAAAACTCTTTGGTGAAGCTTGTGATGTTACTTAGTTGTAGAGTCGTCTGTTGATCATGTGGGCTGAAACAATTTGTCGAAGTAGATATGTTCTTAACCAAAATAGGTTGGTCCAAAGCAAGATGGTCCAAAGCAAGCTGAACTGAAGCATCACTTGATCAGAAGCGAGCTGAACCGTTGAATAATAGTTGGACCGAAGTAGAGTATTTTATTTTTTAGGTATCCTATATTAATTGGGTTTCCTATTTTGGTATTTCTATACTAATTATATTCTATTAATTGAGTCTTCTATATTGATTAATATTTTCTATTTATGAGGTATCATATATTAATGAATTAAGAGTTATCTTAGTCGTTGATTAACAGTTTTAATCTGGAACATCCAATGAATAATTAGAGTTTTCTCTAAACCTACAAATAAGAGAAGATATTGTTATACAATGTACAATGTGTCTTGGTGTGACTCTGGCGATGTAATATCGTGAGAAACATATTTCCTTGAAGAGTGAAATAGCTCTAGTTTTTTTGAGAGATAAACGAGGCAAGAGATAAACACTAAAGAGATGGTTCCATGAATCACGTACTATTTTATAACAAATAGCGATTGAGTACCTTGTGTTGGAAAGCCTTTATGTAACCTAATTGTTTACAAAACAATGTTTGTGATATGTAGATGTAGGATTTTTTTCATAATCTGAACCACATTAAATATAGTCTTGTGGGCTAGGTTGTATTACACATTCTTTTATTTATTGCTCGTCTTGAATACGTTAATTAGATCGCTCTTTTGTAGATTTTTTAATCGTATATCGGTTCTTGTTTTGGTTGAACGATAATGGTTTCTCCAATAAGCAGTAGAGTGATCGTGAAGTAATAGTAGAAGGAGAAGTGTAGAGTGGAGAAATAGATCTCGTCTGGAAACCATACAATCCACAAAATATGAGTGCTATGAAGCTTAGCCTAGAAACAATAAACGGATATAATGCTTTCAATATCTAGAGAATTAAGGTTAAGGCTTACCTAGTACAAAAGGTATTGGTTGTTATCAATGATAAATTTACACATGTTGATGTCGTTGTATTGTCTAAAGATCATAGTGCGCTCATACTGAGTTTGGTAGACGAAGTTCCATAAGAGTTATCTGAATAGCCTATGGCGTTGGGGATATGGAATCAGTTTGAGGCGATTTATATAAAGAACTCATCAACGAACAAAATATCTCTGAAGAAACAGCTTTATACGTTGTTAATAGATAGTATCACAAAGATCCAAAGGTATATATATTATGATTGAATCGTAGTTGATATGAATGTAGTTGGTGTAAAGGTAGAGAATAAGGACCAATAAATCAACCTTCTAACTTATTTGTGTAAGGAGTATGAACAAGTCATGGTCAAAATGCTCTTTGGGAAATATTCCCTTAAGATGACCGAACCCAATGGCGCATTGAATTACAAAGATCTTATAAAACAGAGTGTGATGAAGGGTGACTTTGAAGGGCACAGACTGGGTGTGAGGAGTTTTTTGAGAAATATGGATTCAAGTAACTAGAGAAAGAAATCTCTGGGTCAAAGTCCAAAGAAGCTGTGACGAGTTTAAAAATAATATGTTGGGTATGCAAGAAGAAATGACATATTACTCAGAACTGAACGGAAAAAAGAAATGGCAACAACCATCGGAAGATCAAAGTCAAAGATGTTGCGATAGTATTTGGTGATTGTGAGTACACTAATGGGTTAATGATTTCTTATTTTTTTCATGTACAATGATAATTAGGTGTTAGATTCAGGTGTGTTATTCTACATGAATTCCAATAAACATCGATTTGAATACTTGTGAATGTTTGATAGTGGAAGAGTCATCCTCGGAAATAACGAGTTATGCAATATTAAAAATATTGGAATCGTTCGACTCAGGTTGTTACGTGACTTGAGAAAGTGATTAACAATGTAAGTGGTGGGTCGTGTCTAGTGTGGTGAAAAATTCTAACAGGTTATGGCATCATCGGCTGGGGCTTTTAAGTGAGAACAGACTGAGTGAACTAAGTAAATAATGGTTTTTATAGGATACCGCAGTTCAGAAGCTGAGCTTTTTTGGAAGTTGTGTATTGGGTAAAAGCAAGATGGGTGAAGTTTCTGCCTAACAAGCTGACATCCAATATCTAGAACTTGATTATGTTCATTCAAAACTTTTGGAGTCCAGTACAAGAACCTACCATAGGTTGTGCAAGGTACATTTTATCGTTGATTGATGATTATTCCATGAAAGTATGGGTTCTACTTTTGAATGCCAAAGACGAAATATTTCCTGCCTTTGTGAGCTGGAAGACTTTGCTAGAGAATCAAACTGGGGAAATGCTAAAAAGCTTTAGACAAATAATGTCTTAATTGCTGAGAGCACTAAAATATTTATTCCTCAGTTATTCTGGAATAAATGGGTATAGGTTGTAGTGCATTGAGCATGGACGACATAAGACTTTGACAAGAAGGGACGTGGTTTTCAACGAAGTAGACATGCTATTGAAGAAGGCGGTGGAGATTCAGCCTAGTACTATCGGGAAAAGATGTGATGTTGATGATGGATCTAATCTACAAAGTGAAGCTCCTGATGCTTCTATGGAAGATGATTTTACGCATGGTTCGGCTTCGGTTATTACAAACAAGTTTAACCATATTATGAGTCTTAAGTTGGCTCCGGGTATGTTGTTCCATGAACTTCAGATAATCAGATGGGAGAGCAACATGAGCTTGGAAGCTTTCAAATAGCAAGGACTAGACCACATATACTAAGAAAATAGTCGCAAAAGTATGTGTGTTTTATAAAACAGGGTATCCTTTTTTTTGATTGAAATGCATGGAGATATTCTTCAACTCGAAGATATCACAATTCTATCAAGAGCACTGATAAAGAAAAATGGCTTACAACCATGAAAGAAGAATTGAAATCTCTAAAAAAGATGAATACTTGGATTCTTGTGAAGAATTCGAAAGGTCAGAAGTTGGTTGGAAGTAAATGTATATTCAAGAGGAAGCCATGTATTCCTAGTTTTCAGTTACAATATGCAAGGCTAGGCTCGTGGCTGAAGGATTTACGCAAAAGAATGATGTAAATTTTAATGAGATTTTTTTGTCAGTTGTGAAATAAACCTCCATCAGGGTTTCACTATCAATTCTTGCTAGATTTAGTCTTGATTTAGATCAAATGGATGTTACTACTGCCTTCTTGCATGGTAAATTGGAATAAATAATTTACATATGTTAACCGAATGGGTTTGACGAAGGAAAAAAAAGGTAACGTGTGTTTATTGAAGAGACCCCTTAATAGGCTGAAACAATAGACAAGGCAGTGGAATAGATGATTTGATTCTTTTATATGATTTATCAAATATTTTTGTAACTTCTACAAAAACTATATCTATTGGAATGAAGAAACACATATGGAAAGACAAGTCACATTGTTGTTGTATGTGGATGACATACTAATAGCTGGAAGAGATATGAGGAAGATTGAAGCGGTAAAGACTCAGCTGAAATGATAGTTCAAGATGAAATGTATGAGAGTTTAAGATGAATGATATGGGAGAGGCTAAGAGGATACTTGGTATTGAGATCAAGATATACATACCAAAGCGGTATTTATAATTATCTTAATAAAATTATATACGGAAAGTTTTAAGGAATTTCTCGATGTCTGAAGCAACAACGGTTGGTGGTGATGATAAAATTTAATAAAAGGGTCGTTTTGAAATTTATTTGGTTTGTGTGATATTATAGGAGGTATATAGAGAATATAGCTACTTGTATATATTAGAGAGAGATAAAAGTCCAACCTATGTAATGTTGTTTGTTGAATTATTTAGTCTTTTTGATTCATTGGCTATTCGGGTCGGGTCATATGTTTGGATCAATTTCATGAGCCCCCAGGTCCATAAACAAATGTAGTAGACAACTAGCCGAGTCACTAAGCATATTGTTTATTCATTGAATTTAGCTATCTGGTTCGAACTACCCTTATAAGAAATATCCGACCCTATTTACTGCTTTTGTCCTCCAACAATTTTTGACCCAATCAGTAGCCCCTTTAGCTCTTCTTGAAGAATTTTAGGAGAGCTAACATGTTAAAGGATTTTCGAACGAATATATGAAGGATATATCTCAAGACCGTTTCTAATGAAAGGTCACAACTTTAGTATTAGTTAATTTTTTTGGACACGTGTCAAAGGGTCATTGGACTCACCAAACGATTTTACCTTAGGTAATTATATCTAGTACTAAAAAAAGGAAATCAACTACATTTAATAGCCCTCTTTAATTTCTACTGCCAGTTTCTCTTCCCTAGTAAAACACTCAAGTGTTTCTTCTTCCCCTTTATAAGAATAACAATTTTTCATTGTTTCCATTTTTAGAGAGAGAAAAAGTTCTACAATTTTAGAAATCTTTCAACTCAAACTTTATCTTCTTCAAAGTTTGTATGTTCACAACAAGGACTGCGTTAATTAAATGAGATTGGCTTAACATATTCAAATTAGAGAAAGAAAAAATACAAGCCAGAATCACTACCGGATTACTGGTTTCACCAGGCGGAGTAATCGTAACTCACAATTCAGACCAAGGTAAACTTTCTTCATCTGATAAACACCTAATTTCCTCTAAACCTAGCCCTTTTGGCCAATGGTCTACATATTTTCCCAATCATCTACATCTCCTAATAAATCAGTAAATTAGCAGTCGCGAACCTCCTTCAACCTTCATTGCTATGAGTTCAGAAGCTGGCGAAAACACTCCTCGCGAAACCACCAAACTTTCTAAAGACAAAACCAAAAATCCATCATTGGTCAAGGAAAAATAAAAATCTACCGAAGTTCTTACCGATACTAGCAATCCCTTAGGGAAAAATCCATCTCTAGGAGATACCACTACAACAGAGCTTCCTTCACAACTCATATCGAAAACAAACCCCAAAGCTCCATCTACTGAGCCCTCTCGAGTCGAGGAAGATGATCCTATTGTAAAACCCAACAAATCGTTGGAAAAAAGGCCACAAGTGATGGAAGAAAAAATGGATGAGAGCGGAGAATATACTCCCTTAGGACGTCTGGTGAAACTGACGATACTTAAAATACGGTTCATGAAAAAAAAGGAAAACTAGCCTGCCAAAATACGAATCCCTTCTTGAGTGCCTCATTCGGCGAGTCGGCCTCAATTTTGTTAAAATTAATGTTAAATATTTGATAGGATTTACAAAAGATATCATACGTATATACTCATACAACCGAACTAGATAGGATTCAGAAAAAATTGTGGTTTACACCGAAGTACTCAATTAGGGTCTTCAGTTTCCATTGGACCCTGAAATAGTGAGGTATTTTCACTTGGTAAAACTATGACCAAGAAAATTAAGCCCCAAATATTGGTTTACACTGCTAGCTAGCATCATATCTTCAAGGCTATCAAAATTTGAATGCTCATAGAACAATTTGTTGTTGTGGCTAGCTTATGTAGGAATTATCATATCCTTTTTTATTACTTCAATATGAGAAATGACTATAAAGTAGTTGACGACTTGCTGGAAGCTGACAAGCCTTAGAAGACTCAATTCATGTTTATTAGTGGGGCTTTGGAAACGGTAGAAATATCACATTTAAAGGAAATCCGAGTATGCTCACAAGATATTGGAAAAGCTGAGGTAAATGTCTTAAGAAATTTCTTTTGTTTCTAAGTTTGATATCATTAATTATCACTTCAGATTTGTCTTAAAATATTCTCAAAGATCTTTTCACAACATCTTGAAGATGGGAAATCAACTTTCATAAAGCTGAATCAATGGGTTATTGAAAAATGGTCAATTAGATTTCATAATTATTTTACTTCAGGAAACATGGTGAGAGCCCACTTATGGATGACTGAGGAGGCTAATGGAAAACTATATATGCTATTAAGGAATAAGGCTCCAATTCACCTTAACAAAATTAATAAAAAGAAAAAATATATGCTTCATCTCAAGTTATTCCCGAATTAAGAAGTATGGGGCCTTCAGATAAAATCGACGCAGCTCTGTTGGAGGCTATTGCAATTACTGTTGGAGAAAATAAGAAACTAACAGACTCTCCAACTGTTATAAAAAGAAAAGTCCAAAAGAAGGAATAAAAAGGGCAGCGACAAAAGATAAGTGAAGAAGAAGAAGAAAGCCGTAATTGGTTTGAAGATCATACTCTGATCTGAAGTCTTTCCTTCCATCACTTCTATAGAGGTTCCTCTTCAAGAAGAAGCGTCTATTGATCCTCCCTCCTCAGTACTTCCTACTATTGACATACCATCTTTTGAAGTTGATGACTAGCTGGATGACATATGAAACTTTAACTTTAAAGATATTGACAAAGTTTTCCCTCAATCTACTACCATTTTTAATGTTGTGACATTCGATGGAGAGTCATTCGAATTGTCTAACGAACACAATGAACTGGGGTATGCAGTCTTAGCCTATGTAAGGCCAATAATTTACTTGGAGAGAAAGGTAAGATCTCAAGTCAAATATATTTCCTCTCTTTAAGATGAAAATCAAAGTTTAAAGAACTTCATCGGAGCAGACCAGAGAAGGTCGAAAATTTGGGTAAGGAAGTGAAGACCCTTAATGAAGGGCTAGTTCAAGCCAAATCTGATCATGATATACTGCAGTCTAAGTATATTGATTTCAAGTCATCCAAAGAGTTGGAATATCTTCTTAAGAATATAACATTCAAAATTTATTCAAAGAAAAGAAAAAGTTGGAAGATCTTCTTAAGAAGAAAGAAGATGAATTCACCTCACTTAAAGAGAAGACTGCTCAGGATATAGCTGATTTCATGGATGCATATGCTATTAAAGTATTGGAGTCTATGCAACAGAGGAATGAATCTATTAAGTTAGATATGGTGATTTTGTTTCATAAGAAATTCCCCAAGCAGTCTCTTTGGGAACTATGAAAGTTTATGCCAGATAACCAGATCTATTTTCAAAGTCTATCTCTGAGTGATAAATTAAATCTTTCTTCGGATGAATCCAATGAATATGACTCTGATGATGAAGTTGAAGAGGATTTGGATGGTGAGCATCCAGAAGAGGAGGAATAAAACAAAATAAAGAAGATAGAAAAGAAGAGAACTAAGGTTAAATTTTTTTATGTGTATGTGTTTTGAACTAATGTCTTTGATGTGTGCAAGGAATTTTGTTGTATTTAAATCGAATTAATTTGTGACTTTGTTAGTGTAAGACCATTTTGTATACAAGGCATTTTGTTGTGTCGATCGGATTATTGTTATAATCCAAAGGTATTTTATGTCATCTTTATTATCCACTTTATGTTTCAATGTATATTCTTGCTTCCATTAAAATCTGATCCCAACTAAGTATTTTTATTCAAAGATGATTAAAAACCTGGAAAAATTGAACCAAAGCAACAAACTAAATCCGGCCAAACCATTCGAAGGCAATCCATTCGAAGGCAACACAATTTTAATCTAACCAAGTCATTCGAAGGTAATCTATTCGAAGGCAAGACGAATTTAATCCACCAACCCATTTGAAGGTAATCCATTCGAATTCAACATAATTTTAATCCAACCAATCCATTTGAAGGTAATCCATTCGAAGGCAATATGACTTTAATCCCACCAAACCATTCGAAGGTAATCCATTCAAAGGCAGTACGACTTTAATCCTACCGAGCCATTTGAAGGTAATCCATTCGAAGGCAACACAACTTTAATCCAACCATTCCATTAGAAGGTAATCCATTCAAAGGCAACACAATTTTAATCCAACCAAGCCAAAGCTAATTTTCTTTAAAGGTAAAATATGATAGATTTATTGAGATTCAGACACCTCACTAAAACTTCCTCGCGCCACCAGGGTAGGAAAACTTATGCCCCCCTAATATTTACATTGAGCTAAAACAAAGTAAATATTTAAAAGATAAGTTTACTATAAATACAACCTTAGATTCTCAATATTCCAAGGGTACTTTAAAAGGTTGCATTCTTTGTTTAAGAGATTGTATGTTCCTTGCTTGATCGTTTCATACACAATAGATGGTCCTTTCAGTTAGGAGCCAGCTTTCCGAACTTCTTTTCCTTCGTATGTAAAAATATTTTCTTACAACTTCATCTCCCACTTGAAAATCTCTTCTTCTAACTCTAGACTCAAACATGCTGCTTATCAAGCTTTGGTAATGCACAATTCTTAGGTGAGCTTTAATTATCCTTTCCTCAATCAAATCCAACTAAGCCCTTACTGTAATCTCATTATTTTCTTCAGAATAATTTTGAACACTAAAAGAAGGAAGAGTAGCCTCTATAGGTGTAATTGCATCCCTTCCATAAACTAAAACGAATAGAGACTCTTGAGTAGCTGTGTGGGGAGTAGTTTGGTAGGCCCATAATACTTATTGTAGATAACTCGACCATTTCCCATGTGCTTCCTCCAAGTTCTTTTTTAAACTCATTAAAATCGTTATGTTTGCTACCTCAACTTGTCAATTATCCTGAGGATGAAAAGGAGAAGAGAAACAATGTTGGATTCCTCTTGATGCACAATATACTTCCATATCTGTGTTGTCAAATTGATGACCATTATTTGTAGTGATACGTTTAGGAATGCCAAACCTGCAGCAGATGTTAGAAATAATAAACTTTATCACTGTTTTAGATGTTGTCCCGGATAAGGGTGTATCTTCTACCCATTTGGAAAAGTAGTATATTTCCAAAATGATTGTGCGAAAACCCTTAGAAGCCATCAGAAGGGGTCCGACTAGATCAAGCCCCCATATGCTAAATGGTACTGCTTATGATACAGACTCCATGGGGACTGCTCGTACATGAATTGCATTTCCATATCTTTGACAAGGGTCATATCTTCTCACGAATTCTTTAGCATCTGCCATTACAGAAGGCCACTAGTAACCCGTTAACAAGACTCTTCTAGTTAAAGCTTTGTAGCCACAATGTGTTGATACTTCCCCATTATATAGTTCGAATAAGACACTTTGAGATTTTTTGGATCCGGGTAACACAACAAAGGCCTGCTGAATGATTTTTTTTTTATAAAGAACCCAATTAGAACCACAAATCCATGAGCTTTGTATTTTATCTTTTTGGCAGAAGCTTTGTCTTGAGGTAAAACTCCATTAGTGATAAACTCTTGGATTTCACTTTTCCAATCTTGAGAAGCCATGGTAGATACATGTAAATTCTCTCCCATGTCACCCTTTATCTTTAAATTTGTGACTATGGAAGGACAATGTTATACAATGATCTAAGGATAGGCTTTGGAATAAGTTATGGTGGCTAGGGAGTCAGCCATTGAATTTTCCGATCTTGGGACATACTCATAATTCACGTGTTTAAAACTGGCTGAGATCTCTTTTAGTACCTTTAGATATTTTATCAAGTGATCTTTCCTAGTTTCAGATTGCCTTTATACTTGATGATTGACTAACTCTAAATCGTTTAACAACCAGACTCTTTTTGCACCATATATTTGAGCCAATCTCAATCCTGCTATTGTCGCTTCATATTTTGACTCATTGTTAGATGCTCTGAAACCGAAAAGTATTTCTTGGTACATTGAATCACCAAAAGGGGAGATTAGCTAGATACCAGCTTCACATCCCATTGCACTAGACCCACCATCAGTTTGTATTACTCATTCCTTTTCAAGATTACTGGTTTGAGCTTCTTCACGAGGATTTTTGGAGTGAAATTTTATTAAAACATCAGCCATAACATGAGCTTTGATTGCAGTTTGGGATGCAAAGTCAATATCATAATCACAAAGCTCAACTGACCACTTGGTCATTCGTCCCGCTATATCTGATTTCTATAGCACATTATTCAAAGGAAAATAAGTTTGAATCGCGATAGAGTGCGCTTGAAAATAAGGCCTTATTTTTATGGCTGCTATCACCAATGCTAAAACTAATTTTTCCAACTTTAAGTATCTTTTCTGAGCTTCCAACAAGCTCTTGCTTATATAATAAACATGGCGGGGATAATTAGAAACTTCTCGTACCAACACTACACTCACAACATAATTATAAAATCTTTCCCCATCTACATGTTTAAATAAATATTTTGGTGAAGATAGATGTTTCTTGATTTTAAGGAAACCTTTGTCACAATTTGGGGACCAGTTGAAGTCTTGGCATTTCTTAAGACTTGGAAAAACTGAGCACAATTGTCTGCTAATCTTGAAATAAACCTGTTTAATGTTGCCAATCTTCTAATCAATATCTGAACTTCTTTAGTATTCTGAGGTAGATCCATGGCCAATAAAGCATTCAATTGGTTTGGGTCAGTTTGAATCCCATTCTCACTTATAATATAACCCAGAAATTTTCCGCATCGGACACCAAAGGTACATATTTTTAGGATTTAATTTCAAGTTGATGGCTTCCAAGTTAGAAAATATTTTTTGGAGGTAGGATATGTGATCCTCCTCTTTAGGGATTTTAACCATCATATTATCAATATAAACGTCTACATTTCTTCCAATCTGGCTAGCAATTTCCTTATTAACCAGTCGTTGATAAGTGGCTTCAGCATTCTTCAACCCAAAAAGCATTACCTTATAGCAGTGAAGCCCCTTATCGGTGATGAAAGTAATGTGATTTTAATCACTCGGATCCATCTGTATCTGATTATAATCGTAAAAAGAATCCACAAAGGATAACAACTTGTTTCCCGATGTGGAATCCACTACCTAATCTATTTGAGGTACTGATATCTGTAAAATCAATGCACATACGTCGTTTTCCATTTCTCTTCTTGACAAGGATCATGTTAGCAGTCCAAAGAGGATATTATGATTCTATGATATGGCCCACTTTGTTTAACCGATCTACTTCTTGGAATATGGCTTTTCATTTTTCCTTGGAAAAGCTCTCCTTCTTTGCACCACCGGTCCTGCATCAGATCTAACAGATAGTTTGTGGCTAATTACACTTGCTGGTACTCCATTTATATCCTCCTTGCACCAAGCAAACACATGTAGATTATTAAATAAAAAGGACAATAAATTTTCTTTCAACTCAAAGGGTAATTTAGATTCGAACTTGACGCTTGTCCCTTCTTCCAATTAATGAATTTCAACCTCTTCAACTGGGATCACAACACTAGGAGCCTCCCTTGGATCATCTATCTTATTTGATCTAATAAAAGGCTCAACTAACTACTATTGTTGGCCAACTTTCACTGCCTTCAACGATTTTGGAGCAAGAACAATAACATATTATTTCATTGCCACCTTTTGGCTACTTCAGACGACGCTTACCTGACCTCCCATGGAATATTTCAAACATTAATGAATAATGGATGCTATTGTATGCATCCCAGATAGCCAAGACCTACCGAATATAGCATTGTAAGACGTCGGACAATCAACCACTACAAAAAAATCCCTCACCAACTTCTTGAATGGTATTTTTCTTAACAAGACCTCTTCTTCAAATTTCCCAATCATATCAGCCGAGTTGCAAGTAAATCCCACTATGGTTCTATTCCAATGTTGGATGACCGAAAGATTCTTTATTTTCTTATAGGTTAATAAAAATAAAATATTTGGTGAACTGTCTGTATCAATCAAGATTCGTTGAATTTTATTGCCTTCAATAGATGCTCATATTACCACATCATCTTCATATAGGCCCACAATTTTTCTTAGGTCATCTTCATCAAATATAATGAAAGAAGCAGGGCTCTGATAAAGATGTGTAGATATTTTATCTTTTAATTGAGTGGTTAGACTATCAATATGTCTTTTTCTAGAGCATCTTGAAGGTGCAGTCACAGTATCTTCCCCAAAAATGGTCAAAGATTCAAAGTCGTTACAAAGATCATGTAATGTTGCTGTTTTTTCTATTATCACCCCAACTTGATTCTGATCCAGATAAGGATCAAATTATTCCAAATCTACATCAAATATCTCTATAATTACCATAACATTCTCTTGTTTAGATGTCTCTATACTTTCTCTTTGAGCATTTGGTGACGTAACGTGTGTTGTACTTGCACTAGGCTGAGCACGGGTATTGACTTGCATGTTGCTCCTTTTCTTTTTAATAAAAGCAGACAACTTCCCATTTTTAATCAAGGTTTTTACTTCTTGTCTTAGGGCAATGCAATCTTCGGTATCATGGACCAGATCGTTGTGGTATCTACAAATATGAGTGTTGTGATTTTCTCTAGGAGATTTAATTGGTGTCGTCCTTCAGAAATGTATAGCATTCTTGGTTTTATCATAAATGGTGGCTACGCTTTCACCTAATTTAGGAAACCATTCAAGTTGGACCCACTAAATCCTCATTGGTCTAGACTGTTGGCCCTTATTCGACTGGTTTTATCTAGGCCGATGTGAGCCTTGTCCGGAATCCTTATACTGGTAATTGTAGGAGCTGATGGGACTCATTACTAGCTTATGGGATAGAAATTGTAGGAGCTGATCTTTTCGGACGCGGTACTCTAGACTTTTTGGTTTTCTCTACTGTAATTTAATTTCCGAAATGATTCAATAATCCTCAATATGTCATTGATTTCTTCCGAGTTATTGAATCAAACAAATTGGATGACATTAAACCTTGCCTTAAAGAAGCAATAACTACTTTCTCAAAACAATACGCCAATTCATTCTTTCTGTTCACAAAACGACTGATGTAATCATTTAAAGACTCATTTGGTACTTATGCACAATGAATGTTAGTATCACCGTTCCTTTTAAGATCTTTACTTCCCACAAATGGCCTCCAAAAAACCATCCAAAACATATCAAAGTTTTTAATAGATCCATGTGGTAAATTGTTATACTATTTTAATGCACTCCCTTTGAAAGTCTGCGAGAAGGCCCAACATAATTTTTTATCATAATCATCAAAATCCATCATGAAATTTTTGAACTGTTCAAGGTGATTATCAAGATCTTTGCTTCCATCATATTTCTCCATTTAGAGTTATCAAACCGCCTTGGTAGATGTCCAGAGTTGTGACTTTGGTTAAACATATGATCCTCATTAGGAGTGGCAAAGATACCTGGTTCGAACTGGATAGAAAATTAATCACTTAACAAATGATCAATACCGTAATCTTCCGATCTCTTTACCTTTTCTTGATATTTTTTCTTTTTCCATTTCCCTTTTTATTTTATTTTTTCTTAGAATGTTTTTTAGTTAACCTATTTTTCTTCTTATGACGACCATGGTGACTACTTGATGATGAAAAAGAACATATCTGAGTCAGATTTTGTGGTTGAGTTTCCAAAAAAGTCTGATATGTTCATCAACTACTTAGCCCGATGTTCTTTTTTCAAACTTGTGTGAACCTTTGGGGACTGGTCACTTTCATCTTGTTTGTGGTTGTTACCAGGCTCATCTGTAACAATACATCATGCAGTGAACTTCTCTTTAATTCTTTTTCAGTCTGTCTTTGGGCCCTCAAAGCTTTAATCTCAACCCTCAGGTGATCACGTTCCTCTTGCATGATCTGTCTTTATTCTGTATTATGATTGATATAAGATATAGTAGCATGCTCATTATCACCTCGTATCCCCCTCATTGTCAAGAGGGGGAGCTTCTTTCATGTCAAGATCCATGCCTAAAAAAACTTTAAAGAACGATCCACAAGTATGGTTTCGAATAAAACTATTTAGGCACCAAACGCTTCCAATATGGTCGCCTATCTGGTGATGATAAGATTTAATCTAAGGGTATTTTTGGAAGTTATTTGGTTTGTGTGATATTAAATACTTAGTAGGAGGTAAATAGAGAATAAAGATGCTTGTATTTATTAGAAAGAAATAAAATTCCAACCCATTTAATGTTGTTTGTTGAATTATTTATAGTATTTTTGGATCCATGGGCTATTCGGGGTTGGTCATAGTTTGGGTCGATTTCACACGAGCCCCTAGGCCCATAAACAAATGTACTGGACACCTAGCTGAGTCACTAAGCATACTTCTTATTCATTGAATTTAGCTATCTGGTCCAAACTACCCTTCTAAGAAAAATCCGACCATCTTTATTGCTTTTGTCCTCCAACCATTTCTGACCTAGTCTTTTGGAACTCCCATTGGTTCCTAATTTAAACTCAGGGTCACTCAATCACCAGCTAAAATAAAATATAAGAAGTATATGTTGGAGATACCTTATGCCAATGTTATTGGTAACATTATGTATGTTATGATTTGTATAAGACCTCATCTTGCATATGTCATAATTTTTTTGAACAGATTCGTGTTGAATCCAGGAAAGCCGTATTGGTATACACTCAAGTAGCTTATGATATGCTTGAAGGGCTTGGATGTTATAGGGTTTGTGTTATAATTATAGGTATATGGGTGATATAATGTTGAAATGGTATGTGGACTCCGATTATGTAGGTTGCATTCACATAAGGAAGTTTACTGAAGATTATTATTACTTGTCTAGAGTAAGACATTGTTTTGATCTGCGATATCACTATTAATTTTATTTAAAGAATAATTTGAATTACATGATCAAAGTAAACATAGACATTAATATACTCTTCATTTTAGACGTGGTGGAGAGAGAGTAAGTGAAGATGACTAAAATTTCTAACGAGAAAAATACTTTAGATGCTCTTGACCCAAGGTATTTCCGATTTCAAAGCTCACGAATTGTATAAATTGGCGAAAGTGTAGGATGCAACTGAGTTAGCCTCTAAAGAGTAAAACATAAAGAACAAAAAATATGTGAGTTACTGTAAGCCTATGTCGAGAATTGTTAGGTGTAGAATAGAAGTAAATGGTCAAAAGATGTATTGTCTTAGGATTACATGAGCATAGTTGGATCTACCAAAGACGTGTATTAGACAAGAACTGTTGAAACTCTATGGCGGATTTTAAGTTCGAATTTAGTTCAGAGATATCTTTTTATCCTAAAAGTGGTTTTGACAAGATATTAAACGAGATATATGTTGAGCTAAAACATGGTGGACTGGAGCGAGCTGATCTGAAGCACAACTTGATCTGAAGCGAGTTGAACTGTAGCTCCACAGCTGGACCAAAGCAAAATATTTTATTTGTTAGGTCTCAAATATTAATTGGGTCTCCTATTTTGGTATTTATATATTAGTTAGATTTTATATATATTAATTTGGGATACTACTATTAATTAAAATATTCTATTTTTGAGGTTTTCCTAGGTTTTCTATATTAACGAATTATGAGTTATTTTAGTTGTTAATTAATGGGATTTAATGGAACGTCTGATGGAGAATTCTTCCATAAATATATAAATAAGAGAAGATATTACTGCGTAATATGCAATATGGAGTAGCGTGATTATGGTGGTTGTAATTACATGAGAAACATAGTTTCTAGAAGAGTGAAATAGTTCTGGGTCTTTAAGAGATAAACAGTGAAGATAGGTTATGTGAATCACATCATCTTTTGTAACAAATAATTATTGAGCCATTTGTGTTTGAAAGTATTTCGTTAACCTACTTGATTATAAATAGTGTTCATTATCCGTGGATGTAAGATTTCTTCACAATCTGAACTACGCTAAATATCGTCTTGTGTGTTTGATTTTATTATTTATTTGTTACTCGTCTGGAACATAGTAATAAGATAGTTCCTCCATAGGTTTGTTAATCGTATATCGGTTCTTGGCTTTGGCTGAATGGTCGTGGTTCTCTCTAACATAATCAAAATAAGTTACAAAAACTAGTTCAAAAAAATAT